>CM063523.1:23527180-24869680 GCA_032199755.1 Ambrosia artemisiifolia | reverse complement strand
CACATATTGGGAAACTTGGGAAAATTAACTATACATGTATATATATATATATATATATATATATATATATATAAGTTAAGTAATCGGACTTGGACGTGTTAACAAACTAAGACGTAAAAACGGACGAACGAGAAAAGTATCATTACGTCAAGATGAGTATAAATATATTTTAAGGATTTAAAATATATCATTTGGGTGAAAAATACATAACACTTTCCTAAGTGTTGGAAAATATTCGTGGGAGAAAAATGACGTAAAATCTAACGATTAAACGTTTAAAACAAGCGGATGTACTTGACAATAAAATATATACATATATATATATATATATATATATATATATATATATAACGAGTCGACGAGATCTTAGTATATTTATTTAATGGGAAAGTAAATATACGGTAAAGTGAGTCGAGTCGAGTGAAGAAAGTGTATATATATATATATATATCGAGTCGACAAGATCCTAGTATATTTATTTAATGGGAAAATAAATATACGGTAAAGTGAGTCGAGTCAAGTGTGGAAAACGGTATGACGAATCGACGAGATCCTAGTATATTTATTTAATGGGAAAATAAATATACGGTAAAGTGAGTCGAGTCGGGAGTGTTAAAATAGTATGTCGAACGACAAAACCTTAGTATAATTATTTAATGGGAAAATAATTATACGTCAAGTGAGTCGAGTCGAGAACAATATTGCACAAGTTAATTAATATTCATAGAAATATAAGTATAACTTGTAAAAAAGGGTAATCCATCACCAACGAACCTAGGATATACATTTAATTAAACGGGGAATTGGACTAAATAGTAGTGTCGGGAATTCGATGTACAACTTGCCGGAAAACACTCTAAATATACTTAGTGACTTATACGCACTAGGACGTTCGTAGGTGCTTGACCTTGGACTTGCTATTCTCTGCTATTTAATTGCACGCTGTACCTTAGGTGAGTTTCACGGCCCCTCTTTACTGTTTTACTATGGGGGAAAGATATGTTTGTCAAATGTTGTTACATGTCAAAATGTTTCGAAACGTTAAATGTGATAAGTGACATGATGAGTACTTAGGTTTTGTTGTTGTTGTACGCCACTCGTGGCGAGTCCTCGCCACTGTAACCATTTATCGTATGTTGTGGATGTTGAAATCGAGAACCGAAGGAAATATTTGGATAGTACTATTGGTGCCCGACAAGGCCCACCCTTAATCGATAGCTTCGATCATTACGACTGTGTATGTCAGGGGTGCACGTATTCTGAACTAAGTTGTTATTTTCCGAGAAACAACTTCTGCTCGCGAGGCAATATTATTAGTCTTGGATTGGTTATGGGCTTAAGGAATTGCTCATCATAGTTTTTGTAGGAGTTAGCTACTCACTACAAAGGTCACCACTTCTTTTGTTCCAAAAAATGTTGTTGTTATGGAACTAAAACCTGTGAACTCACCAATATTTTATATATTGACGTCTTTTTAAACATATCTTTCAGGTAACTAAGTGCTGAAAAGATAGGAGGTTAGTACGGTGGAATTCGGAATGTCGGACTCTTATCGGGGGTTTCATCTACATTTACCATTGGGTTGGGACATAAATGGAAAACCCTATTTTTGAACATATTGTTGTTGTTATATTTAAGACAAGTACTTAATTTCGACATCTTAATAAATGATCTTTTCTAATTAAATATGGTTTGTGTTAATCTTGACTTTGATATACTTTCGAGCGTTGCGCCACGTGTTTCTGCCATTGGCGTGGTGTGACATTTTCCAACTTTTTGATCAATTCCGCACCTTTCTGTACAAGTTTTATTATTGAATTCGAACTATGAGAGTGTTATTGGACTGATTTGCAGAAAATATAGCAGATGAACACGTTTTTCTGCAAAAGGTCGAATGAGAAAATTGTTTCAGGTGAACGAGAGGTCGAATCAGTTAGTTACATATTCATTCGTGGTGATTACTGAGGTCAAACCAGTTAGATTGTGTTCATTCGACCTCACGACAGGTCGAACGAGAGATTTCAGTTTCATTCATGCCTAAACAAGACTCATTCGTGCTTTTTGATTTTCATTCGACCTTACGAGGGTTCGAATGAAAAGTTAAGAAACTCATTCGACCCTTCGACATTTAGAATGGAAATTTTGAGTTTTTAGGGGTAAGGCAGTTTTTGATGATTTTGAAGAAAATTTTGCTGGTGAATTTGTATATGTTGTTGAGAGAAATGGAATTGCAGGAAGAGTATGATCCAACCAGATTTATAAATGATGAAAATGTTCGAATTCAAACTGATCCACTATGGAGTTTTCAACTGTTAATCACTGGTATTGATTTACAGATCTAGTGATTGAAACAGATGGGTTTCTGATCAGATGGTTATGATGATGAAACGTTATATTGTGGGGTAGTCTAGAGAATCAAGAGTACTGTGGTACGATGATCCGATTCAGAGGACTATTATGGGCGAAAATGGATAGATCCTATTCCGTAAGTTGTGAACAGTCAACCCAGTTCCAGTATGTTTGAGGGAACTTGTTCAAAGAGAAGAAATGTAACAACTCGACCCGGTGGAGGCTGGTCGAAATGACAGTTTGGTAACAGACTTGCACAACGGAAGCAACGATAACTAATATTTAAGTGTTATACAATTTCTAATCCAAAAATATAAATACACAATTTAAATAAATAGACTAATATTGTGACACCCGGCAAACTCAGGTTGATAACATTGATTAGGTTAAAGTCTACCTTAGCGAGTCACGCGTATATTATACTTAACTGGGTCGGTTGAGTCGTGTTATGGTCCGGAAGTCGTTACTACGGTCTAGAGGGTCATTAGATGTCAGTCAATAACCATGTGTACAAGAATTGACGATTCGTAGAATCATCGAACCTTAGTAAACACACAAGTCTCGAGTCCCGGGAATCGGTGAACGAAGATGAACATGTTTGTTTTCATGATTTATGTGTGCATAATTGCTATGTGACGTGTCGGTATGTGTATACGTGTTTACATATGTTAAAACGGTGATTACACGAGATTGCATGACATTATAGGTGATTACGCAGTGCTGAAGGCGATTGTGCAGAGCCTGAGGGCGATTAGACCTTGTAATCGCCTATAGGAGGGCGATTAGGGGGAGTATAAGGGCGATTGGGCCCTAATCGCCTATAGCTATAGGCGATTAGGAGCCCTAATCGCATGATACTGCTGCGTAATCGCCTGACGTGTTTTAAACGACTAGAAACGCCTATAAATACCACCCTTGACCTCTAGAACACCATTAGTGCAACCCTAGCCGTCCCATAACCTATCCAAACTCACAAACACCCTCTGTAACACGTTTTTGCATCAAAACACACATTTCCAAGCTTTACACATCATTTTCTCATAAATCCAAGGTGTGTTCTTCATCCCCAAACCTTTGTATGATTATGTTTTGTTCCCTAAAGGTCCAGACCTGATTTATAAACTATTGTGTCTTTGAAAATCTATTAAAAACCGTTTTTAAACAAACCTAAACCCTTATGCATGTTGTATGTGTTGTATATGATTAAAGATAGGATTTTTATGATTGAAACATGGATGTTCTTGTGTTATGAATGTGTTTCTGACTTAAATGGGTTATGGTAATGTTAACTTAGGAGTTTGGAGGTCCATGGTTGTGTATTGTTGATATTTGATGTTTTGACCCATTTGAATGGTTTTGAATGATTAAGAATGATAGGATGTGTTTTATTGGTTATATGATGTTAGGGTTTGCTTTAGGATGATGCTAGGACAGTAGGGTATTATCGGACAACGTTATTATATGATGAAATCTGAGTATTTGCTATTTAGGGTAAGTTTTTGCATGTTGATATGATGTTTACATGCTAAGTATGCCATTTTGGGAAAAGCTCGCATTTGGGACTGATGAGACGATGATAACTTAGGGGTTTTGCTTGAAATATGTTTGATAATGTTGTATGATTGATATTTGGTGTTTCCACATGTTCCGGATCTGATTTGGAGGGTTAAACGCGCGAAAAACCAGAATAGCACTGCAGGGGGTGATTGGGGGCCCTAATCGCCTATGCTGAAGGTGATTAGGAGCCCAATCGCCTATGCTGAAGGCAATTGGGAGCCTAATCGCCTATAGGGAGGGCGATTGGGGGCCTAATTGCCTTCACAGCATGTGATTACGATCCTAATCACTAGTTAGACTCTGAATTGCATGTCTTATAGCCCTAATCGCCTATAGAGCACTAGAATAGGCCTAATCGCCTATGTTTGAGGGCGATTAGAGCCCAATCACCTTCAGGGAAGGCGATTAGCCTTCCTAATCACCAGTTGACTTTCCTAATTGCTAGTTGACCTCTCCTAATCGCATGTACTGCTGCTGTAAGCATATTTTGGCATTCCGAGACCCGATTTGACACCTAGGAACATGCTAGGAACCCCGTATCATACCTAGTAACTTGGTAACACGTGCTCGGACTTAATTATGCGCTGATTGAACTATGTGCTAGACTTGTTGAACTTTAACACGTGTTAAACATGGTTGCATGATTTGTATGTCTTAGAGTATGAGGTTAACACGTGGAGTCTCGGGTCACCAATGGGATGTCGAGTCTTGTACAAATGGCCGGTTGAACAATCAATGTGTTTTCAAATGAACTTGGTTATGGTCTGGACATCTAGGGGCTAACTAACCTACGGGTTATTAGTCTAAGAACTTGTAACTGTCATATGTTAGGTCGCCGCTTTACGGGGCTAGCATAGCTTGCTGATTTTTAATCATTTTCGAAGTAACGCAACCTAAGGTGAGTTCACGGCCCCACTTTAACTGGTTTTACTTTTGGGGGAGAAAACTTGCGTTAAACTTATATTTGGTAACTACTGTCATACTATGGGTTATTTTGGGTTACTATACGATCTTTGGAAGTCCAAGGGAAAACCATGAATGTGCAAGGTAGCACAACGGGGAAATGTGGATAGATCTATTGGGCGTGACCTGCCCCACTCGACGGTTGGAGGCCGGACGGGTGCATATTGTCTCAAACAGGAACGGTACACTATTCGGGCACATACACTTCTGGTTTGCGAGTTAGTAATGGTTCCCAATCGCAGTAGTAACAAAACATACGCCTAGCTAGCGTACTTTGGTTTACATATTTACATAGTATGGACAGGGCGAACTTGGTACTTTTATTACAAACCTGTGAACTCACCAGCATTTTTGTGCTGACAAATTTTTGGCATGTTTTTCTCAGGTCGCTAAGGTAGCATCCCAGGGCTTAGGCGCACGCGTCTGCACGACGTCTAGTTTAGGGTTCATGGTTTTCGAATGTTGAATAAGATTGAATACTTTTGGATTTTGAGTTGTAAACAAAGCTTCCGCTACTATTTTATGGTTTAAACTTATGTTTTTAAATTTGCATGTGTTCATATAGTATTGTTTATTGTGATCGTTGACTTGGATCCTGGTTTGTCACGCGCCTCGCGGTAAAACTCCGCAAGTGGAATTTGAGGGTGTGACAAATATCTATGCAGGGACGTAACGCGGCAGTCGTCAAAGCAGTCGATAGGATGTGACCCGCTAGTCGATCCAAATCTCAATCCATGTTTAGCTCTAATACTCTAACCACTATGTTTGTAGCTTGAATCTTCTACCATACTATCTCTAATCCGCACAAGCTAGCATAAACCTCGTCTTCAAGAATCTCCAAATGCAGTACCTGAACACATGCTTAAAAGAGTTTGGTCAACAATTATGCTGGTGAGTCCGTGTAAGTAGTTAAGTAAATCCAAAACAGTTTATCAGTTCGAAAACAAGTTTACACAGTTCAGAACATAGTGATGTACAAGTATCACACCTCAATCCTAACACGAAATCCATCTACTCCCATTATGGATTCCCTACGGCATAATATATGCCGCAACGGTCCGCAGACCTCAGTGGAAGGTTTTCCGGGCTTCCGGATCCACTGTGCGTGGGAAATTCCCCAAGTAGTACTACCCGTATATTAAGTGGCCCAATTCCCTTAGGTTAATGAGTGTGCATCTGGTTTCGGGAGCCCTTGTCACATCAAGTAAGTTTATACACAAAACAGTTTACACGTACAAGCATATGTTCACCCCAAAACAGTTAAAACAGAAAAAGAGGAAGTACACGAACTCACCTTGGTAGCGTATCATATCATGGTATTCTGGAGTCCTTAGTTCGCTTATGACTCCTGTGCAAAGTCCTATTGTCATTCACAAGTATTAGTGGGTGTAACCGAATGTCGCGGTTACACGTGTGGTCGAGCTTCGGACCTTTAGTTAATTATATTGTTTTGCTCTAATTGTCCGTTCCTTTGTCTCAAGTGGTTTAAATACCATAATAAAAGAAATGTCCATATAATATTGGTTGATTCAGGTCCTTTTTAATATCATACTAATGGTCCATGTTCCTTTCATTAATACTATCTATATTATTACTGTGTATTAGTGTGCTTGGCGTCCTTATTACCATCATCCAAATTCTAATTATTTTAGTGTCCCAGTTATCAAATAAGTTATCCATATATAATCGTTAATATTGTCTCACTTATTAACAAGTCTAATTATTAATACCTCTTTGCCTATAGTGGGGTTATCTATATACTTATGTCCGCAATTTGTATAAACACGTCACAGTCCCATGACTCAAGTTATTTGTTTTATAATCCAATGTTTCCAGGTCAATCCTATTTTCCCATAATACAACTATCCTCATTACCATATCACTTGTGACTAGATTTTGTATAACACATAGCCTTTCCTTATTTGGTGGTTCTTTGAGCTCATTTGTTCCACACGTGCCCTCGTGATAAGCAACATACATATATATTATCATATAAATAACTAGATGGATGCTTATACCTTTCCTATGCTCGGGTCTGAGTCTAATTATGTTGACCGTCCTTGACCAACACCCAAACATCTTCTATTGTTAATTATTTCTCCAGCCACCATTCAATCCTCCATCACCATCATTAATAACCGTCGACCCTAACCCCTTCCTGCCGCCAAACTCCACCATACGCCACCACAGCAACCACCACTTCATCATCACCAGATCCCAATCCATCCCTACTGTAACTGACTTCTAAACCGTTACCGAACAACCATTACCATAAGACTATCTTAATCCCTCATCATTATTATCCTAACAATTATCCAGTACACAACAACTATGATTTGAAATAAGAAGATTTAATCAACCTTACTGACTAATCGGAATCATCACCACCAGTCCTTACCGAACTTGTCACCGTTATCTCCTCTCCCTTGCTCTCTTTATCTTCTCTGCTCGACTCTTTCACTCTCTCTCTAACTCCCCTGCTTCTCTCTCTACAGTTCTTTCTCTCTCTCTACCTCTTTCGAACAGATCAGAAGGTTGGGGTGGTTGTGGGTGTAGAGGGTTGGGGGTGTGTGTTGGTTCGCCGGTCGCCACCGCCGTTGGCCACCGTAGGGGTGGTGTCCGGATGCATCTCTTAGTCTCTCTCTCTCTCTCTCGAAGTTTATCTGTATGTGTGTATGTTAATGTGTATGGTGGAGAGGATTTTGGGTACAACAATGTGTGTATGCGTGTGTTTTTATATAGATGGTAAGGAGATATGTGTCATTAAAATAGATGGGGCATGTGTCACCTTGAGAGGGTGACACATGTCTCGGGTAGTGACTAATCACCTTGGGTTCGGCTTGGGTTGGTTTCGGGTTCGCATCGCGTACTAGTTCGGTCTCACAACGTGTATAACACTTATTTATAACACTAATATTTGGTTATAATAGTAAGTGTTTTAGTCTCGTACAAAACATATGGTTTATTATTTACCTTTGGTCGTTTACTAATTATATAATATCGAGCGAAAATTCTGACCCTTAAAACCGGGTTGTTACAAGAAAGGCGTTTATGCAATCTCAGTCAGCACAGATAAAGATTTTCATAGAAGCACCAATGTCCGAGTAGATTGTTTTGCACAGAGTCACATCTGAGATTTTTAATTGGGATTGATAATTAGATTTCTCCAGTTGGTGTGAAGGGTGATGCATGGGTAAGTACAGATAAGAGATGTGACTGAGTGGTGGTACCTACGTGTTACATTGAATATCTGTTCTGTCTGTATGGAATCTTTCTAGTAGGGGTGTTATTAGACTGCAGGTAAGACTAGTTGGATTGCGCGTGATGTACTTGGTCAAGATGACATCCCTGGGTACTGATGCTATGAGACTGCAGTGCATTACATTGTCGACTTCACATTGGCGTAACTAGGTGATCTGGTTGTAATTCAGCTAAGCGTGCCGGTTAAGTTCACAGATGATATACGTGGTCTAGCTGACTTCCTGCGTATTGATGTTGAGGGTCAGTAGTGCATTACTTGGTCGGTCCATGAAGGATGCTGTACTTTTACTCAACGCAATAGTGCATGTATTGAGGGGGAGATCTATGATATTGACTGATGATGTGCAAGATGTTTTCAGGATTTGCCAGCAACGTCCAAGGGTGAGATTGTTGATTCACTTTGTGTGTGGCCGTCGCTGTCGAATAGACTAGGGTTGAGTCGTGTGTTGTATAAAACCATAAGGGCATTTTATGGATCTAAAGTATTTGTTACTAGGTTCATGTCTTCGAAGGGTCGAACCAAAACACTATGTGTTGGTTCGTGCTTTCACAAGGTCGAACCAGTTGGTTCGCACCCTTGTAAGGTAGCAATCTCATGTGTTGGTTTCATTAAGATTGTGAGTTTGTAATTAGAATGCTCTCTAGGGGAGGTCATGCCCGACCTCGCCTGGCCCCGAGATAGATGTTTATCCTACTGATGACATTGTCTGTAATCGTTTCTGATGTAATATGAATCTGTGTTGACATTGTTTTCATCTATTTCTGTTTCGTCTCCAATCTCTGTCTAAAACCGAGTTGTAATCGTTTAATCAATCCATGGAATCGGTCCCTAACCGTTTTCACAATATTTAACAGCTATTACATATTAAGAACAAATTGACTATCACTAAAGCACAGCCTCCCATACCACCTGAATAGGTAAACTAAATTAACAACAAAAAAAGACCTATACGCATGTTACATTTTTCCTCAACTACCTAATCTACATCAATAAATTCCTGAAGCATCAAGACAATCCAGATGTAAAACACATAACATTATGACCGATCTCCTATTGCGTAACGCCTACAACCATTTCTTGTAAAACTGTCCAACAAACACAACATAATCGAAATCATTCCACTTAATCCTTCTAAGTTTTGCATAGACTAGGGCTGGTATATCGTGTCAGACATTACCTGTTAAGAAACGGACAAGATAAGACATGAACACAAAATAGGTAAACACGAACACGAAACTGTTTATAACATGTTAACACGATGAAACACGATAAGACAAAAACTTGCTTATAAACATTAACCCTAAAAATGTATCCACAAAACAATGAATGAAAGACTGAGAGGCGCCGGGGTTGAAAAGGAGGACAGGGGATGACGAACGGGTGATGGGTGACAATGGACGAGAACGGTGGACAGGTAACGAGGACAGTGCAGTTGAAGGATGATGAGGGATGACTGAGCGGTGTATATGTTCATACTATGTAATTTGAAAATTGAAAATTAGGGTTCCTTGATCTTTAATCCGCATATGTATAAAGCATACCCACACCCCTGATATAACTTTTTTTAAATAAAATTATTATCGTGTCTTAATGGGTACTTAACATGTTAACAGGTCTTTAACCTGTTTAGACATGAAACCTATTGAGGCCTTATCGTGTCGACCTGTTTAAGACACGAAACCTGTTAAGGTCAAACACGAAACCTGTTAAGGTCATGTAGGTTCGTGTCGTGTTATCGTGTTTATGCCTAAATTGCCAGCCCTATCATAGACGAGCAAATCATCAAACATTAACACAAATAAGCAACTAAACAAGCAAAATCAAATAACCATAAAGTATAAACTCAATGACGATTCAAATTTACTATAACCGGAAACAAAACACCTGTAACACTAACTCTCACCTACAGTATAATCATTCTGCTTAGTCATTCTAAGTCCTGCAGATTGTAATATGAGCAAACAACAGCAAACATTAACACAAATAAACAAACAAAATCAAATAGCTATAAACTCAATGACGATCCAAACTTACTATAACCGACAATAAATCATCGAGAAAACTGAAAATACACCTGTAGGCTCAAATCAAAATCATTCCACTTAATCATTCTAAGTTCTACACACCCTAACTATACGAGCAAATCATCAAGCATTAACACATATAAACAAGCTAGCAATATCAATTAGCTATAAACTCAATGAGGATTCATAAACCGAGAAAACTCACCTGAACAACTGAATCAGACGAAACCAAACCAAATTAATTCAAATCTATATAAACTTCTGCATCAACCCTAGCCAAATCAACAAAATCAGTAAGATCCACCAATAAACTAATAATGCATCATCTGATTATGGCTGTTAACAGATTGCTAAAGTACTAAACAACAGCAAAACATATTAAAAAACATCTTCAGAAACAGTTTAAAAAACAGATTCAGAACTGATTAGTAACACAGATTAAGTACAAACATATTAGTAAAACATATTCAAAACATAAACACTGATCCAGAACAAATTCAAAAGAGAAACACTATTCCAGAACAGATTCAAAACAGAAACAGATGCTGTAAAACAGATTAAAAAAGGAATAGAAACAGATTCGCGAATTCCAGTTCAATGGCAGCGGATTACAGTTCAGTTGGATCACGATTTGTAAGTTATAGGATCGATGAACCATGAGTTATGGTATGGCATACCACTGACAAACGGTACGTCGTTCCACATGCGTACAGTACTAAACCGTATTCCAATTTGGTACAAAATGCACGAATTTGAAAATCAGTCCTTCCTAGGCGAATTCTGTAACTATGGTTTATAGTATATCAAGGTGAATCTCAACTAAACCAGCATAGTATAAGTAAAACAAAAGAGATAAAAATAGAACTCGTGGGGTGGTGCGAACCTATGTAAACCTATTTAAGGTGACTATAAGTCATTTGATTGATCCAAATTGACCCATTATCTAATTAAAGTTGACCCAAATAAGAGACATATTCATTAATAATACTAAAACACGCCCAACACTTACTGCAATACATCCATCTAACATACACATAAACACAACACACATGAACACAAGACTCATTGTCACAGACTCAGTAGTGATGCTCATCTACTAAGAAAGCCCAAGTTCAGTACTTGCTACAACAAAGGCAAATCAATTTAAAATCGAGACCTAATTATGACATCACATTAAACCACAATAAAAACAACATTGAACATACAAATAGAGACCAAAAAGGGGGGGGGGGGGAACTGTAAACGAAGAATTTTAGCAATAGACAGGAAAATATGATCATACAAGTCACAATTCCAGGTGCGGAAACCCTAGAACTGAACAAAATGATAATACGCAAATCACAACACACGGATTACCTTTTCAAACATCATTTTATAGATTAACTTGCTCAAAATGTTAACATAAAGCAAATACAAGCTGATCTATACACTTTGACACAATCGTAATCTAGAGAGCAACCTGACCTTAACACACACACAATAACCAACTTCTCTAACTTACAAATCAAGCAAAATCTATTTATAATGTCTGCACGTTCTCCCCTTTTCTGAGTACGAATGTGGACTTTGTCCACATTCGCCCTCTTCCAAGGTACGAACCTACAATATATCTTGTCAGCATTCCACATTCGCCCATAAACAATCTTCCTTCGCCCACTTTAATCTACCTTCGACCATCCTGAACCACCTTCGACCCATCAGAATACACTAACATATGTTAAAGTCACAATCCGAAGCATTAGTCGCATAAAGTGCATCTACAAACTCCCCCTCGACTATTGCTTGGATTGCCTTCTGGCCTCGTCCATCTCCTTGTTCATTAACTTGAGTCTCAGCTGCTTCTTTTGATCTTTAGTCATTTCCGGCTCAAGTTTTCTCTTCGTAGACCGCTTCGGTACATCAACCACATTCACCTTCTTGCCCCTGGGATGTCATCGCCTTAGACATATCAAGAATATAGAGATTGTTGACGCGAGGTGCCTTCAACATAACCCACTCTTTTGGAATTTCAAAGCCCGGTTTGAGAATGTAGCAAGATTTGTCATCAAAATAAATAGTAAATTGTTTGTCACATATTTGACTGACACTCAATAGATTATAATCGATCTGCTTCACATACGATATCCTCTCGAAACTCACAATACCATTACTCACGCTTCCTTCCATTGTGATATATCCTCCTTTGTTTTCGGCAAATGCAACATACCCTCCGTTTATATTCTTCACATCAAACAACAATGCTAAATCCCCTGTCATATGGCCTGAAGCTCCACTATAAACAATCCAAAGACTGCTAATAGGACCAGCTGAAGCTCCCTGCACACATCAAGTAAACCTGTTAGTTCTTTCGGGGGACCCAAGCCTGTGTGGTCTTGGGTCTTTGAATATCACTCTTCAAAGATTCATTTACTTTAACATTTTGTTTTGGATCAATCTTTTTAGGATCATTTAAAACTTTTTCAATCTTTTCATTAGATTTTGAAGTTGAGGCTCCCGGAGTACCATTTGGTGTCCAAGATTGTTCCGAACGTTTCAAAATACGAATCTGAGATTTTGGAGTCTCAGTCGTTTTCTTAACATCGTTCACAAATGAAACCTTTTTGGGTACCTTCTCTGATTTAACAGATTTAGGTCCAACATTTGACTTGACAACAGGTTTTTGTGGAACCCTTTGTCTATCATCCGTTGTGTTCACCATTGGTTTTCTCCACGGTTTCTCCATGGCTATCCGGTTACGACGATCATAATGAAATGGACGATCATTCCTCTTTTGATAAAAGTTGTTTTGGTTATAAAATTGTTCTGTTTGAGTAACAAATCGTCTTTGTGGATAATAATGATTATCAACCGGTTTCCTCATGGATTGCCTAACTTCAACTTCGTGCCTTTTGTGCCTCACGTACAGGCAGTGAGCAAGTAAATGCCCTCTCTCCCCGCACTTAAAGCATGCACGGTATTCTTCAAACACATTTTGAGCATTTGGCTGAGCGTATGTTCTGATAGGATATTGATCATCATACTGTCTACGCCTTAAACTCTCGGGAAGTGGACCCTTTGAGCAAGCTGGCTCATGAAAACCGTTTGCTTTGTGTTTTGGTTTAATGAATTGGGTGACATGAACCTTTGGTTCTTTTGAAACATCTAAATACAGTTTCTTTAGAATTTCAGGTGGAATTTCATTTGATCTTTCATGTTTCGGAAACCATATTGTGCTTTCTTGCCAAATTTTCTCGATTTTAGAATAGTTAGCAAACTTGATTGGATATTCCTCGTCAGAGATAATTTTATCGGATCCTTCCATCCGATAAAATACCTTGACTGGTTTGTCACCTGAATCCTTTTTAACTTCTTTCTTTTCAGACTTTTTATCACGATGTGCGTTAGCCATCGGATGAACATGCTGAGATGATGACATTGGTTCATTCGTAATAATGTGATTTTCTTTTGGAATATCACTCACATTATCAGATTTGTCACTCTCAGAGTCTGAATCATCACTTTCAACTGTTACTCCCTCATCATTCAAACCTAAAATCGGTCTCACATCGGAATTAGGATCACCAACACTTGAGGTATTGGATTCATTTTCCGATGCAGAGTCTGATTTTACTGAGCTCTCCGGTGTCACTTGATGACAATTGTGATTTTCAAAAAGCACCGGAGATGGCACAGACTTATAACTTGTGGTTTGAGATGGTTCATCAATGATGTGGTCAACTACATAAGCAATGTGCTTGTAACTTTCGAATTTCTTGTTGACCTTTTCAGCAAAACACTTGATGGTGGCCATTTCCAACTTAGTGTTCTCAAGTTCATTAATGTAATTGTTAATTGCTAATTGTTTTAATGAAAGAGTTTTCTTTAGGTCGGAAATATCCTTTTTGTACCCATCAAGTACTTTGTTAAATGCAATCACTTCTTTGCGAGCAGATTGACAGTTAATCACAGCACTATTACGTTGAATGCGAAGTTGTTTGTTTTCCTCTGTCAATCTGTCAGAAGTTCCACAATACTTATCACTTGTAACATCAGTGCTAGATTCAGAACTTACCTGTTTTGGAGGATCTGTCATGGCCATTAAAGCGAAATGAGCTTCCTTCCCAGCGAAGAACTTTGAATAATCGATTCTGGTGAAGGCGTCATCCACTATGCAAGACTTTTTCGTTTTTAGAAAATCAGCTTCAGCCAGCAACTGATCAATGTCATCATCCAAAGAAGTAACACTGGCCTCTGAATCTGATTCACTGTATGAATCCGAATATACTGACTCACACTCCTCAGAAACATCTGTAACTGAGTCAATCACCACTCTTGAACTTGTTTCTTCAGCCTGAACTTCAACAGTCTCATCTCCACATTCATCTCTTCAACTGATTCCTCAACTTCACTCTCAGTTTCTTCATTTTGATCAACTATCACCGACTCCTCAATATCAACATGTTGTGCAACACATGCCACATTCCCACCAGTGGTTATCTCCTCAACACCAATTTGCATCCCAGTCCAATCAAACCTCTCATCATTCTGTATCACCAAAGCTTGATTCTGATTGTTATTCTATGTCTGCTCATTCGGTGTGGTGATGGGTATAACTGTTCTGTTTGAGTTATTTGGTGGTTGAGTTTGATTCTGGTTGGTTGTGTTTGGTTGTCTGTTTTGGTTGTTGTTAGAGGTGTTTTGTCGGTTTTGGTAATTGTTTTGGTTTTGATAGTTGTTGTTGTTTTGGAAAGAAACTTGGTTTTGGTTTTGATTTTGACGGTTTTGGTAGTTTGAGTTGAATGGGTTTCGGTTACCTTGTTTAGGAGGCTGAGTGCATTCTCTTTTGAAGTGTCCTTTTCCTCCACAATTAAAGCATGTAACTTTCTCCTTGTTAAAGCCATAAGTGGTGTTTGGATAAGTTCCCAAATCAGTCCTCCCGGTCTTTTCGATAAATTCGGTTGCCCGTCTCATAATGCTTGCGAAAGCCCACTGAATGTCTATCAGCTGCATCTCCTCTTTATTGATTTGTGCATAGTCTTCATTGGTCAAGTTGTTATTCCCAATTTGACTTGCAACTAAACCGTTATACGAAGCTACCATTGCTGAGACTAGCGCAATATGTTGCTGAGCAACCTCCACAGTCACGTTATTCATATTGGATGTCTCCAATACTACCGGTTTCTGATTGGTTTGGTTCATTTGAGTTATATACGGTTGTTGTTGAGGTTGTTGTTGTGGTTGGTTAGCAGAATAGAATGCAGCTTGCTGCATTGGAAAAAATGGTGAAATGAAAGAATTTGTGTATTGTTGTGGTGGTGGTGTGTATGATGGTTGTGAATATGATGAGGTTTGTGCTAGGTAGTTGATCGGTTGTTTCGGTGGTTCCATGACACTTGAAACACAAGCTATATGAGGAGCCACTGTACCACCAACATTAGAGTTTCCCACAGTTGCTGAAGTACCAGCATGATACAACTCTGGGTTCTGAGGAATCTGAGATCTCTTTGCTTTCCTCTTCTCCTCGAGTTCTTTATTCTCCAGCTTCTGAATAAACTCGTTGATAGTCCAATACTTGTAAGCATCCTTCTCTTTGAGTACCTCGATGTGTTGATCCCAGTACGGTGGTAATGCATCAGCAAATTTGTCCACCAGATCTGACATAGGAATCTGAATGTCATAACTTGACAATTCAGTTAGTAGATGACAATATCTTGGAGTCAACTCTTTCAACGTCTCGTTCCCGACATAGCTGAAATTCTTAAATTCTTTTCTCAGTTCTTCCATTCTTAACCTTCTCGTCTTCTCGTTACCATCATGACAATTCTTAAGCACATCCCATAACTGTTTTGAAGTAGTGCACGACCAAAACTGATGTAGCAAATCGTTTGTGATCGCCTGAGTTAACTGAGAATATGCCTTCTTTTCCACCGCGAATTTCTTCTTCTCATCGTCAGTCAAACTCTCCAAAGGAACCTATTCACCGGTGTTCTCTAAAACTGGTGCAACATATCCTTTAGCTATCATCTGCCAAGCCTCCGTTCCTTCCAACCCCATGCATTCAAGATGAATCTTGAATTTCTTCTGCCACTGGTTGTACTCCTGCATCTCCATTAGCTTGGATGGCCGATTTACCTGAAGATAAGTCATTGATTAGTGTAGAAATAGCATTAGTAGTTTGAGTATTTACCACCGCGGCTGCTACTCCCCAATAATCTGCTGCAGGTTGTTGTGACGAAGATGCAACGCTCTGAGGCATCGAACTAGTCATCGCTAAGTAGTTAATCGGTTGCGAAGACTGAGTGTTCGATTTCTGAGCTGCCACTGTCCATGGGTCCATAGTCACTTGCTGCTGTTCTTGTGTCGTTCCCGCTCTCAGTGTAGTTGGAAAACCCCACATGATGTTCACAAACTTAGAAATTCACCACACTTAGAAAAATTTCACAAATACTTCTACTTTCGTCCCTTAACCTTCACTTTCGTCCAAATTGAAGACCCGAAAGTAGAATATAAAACCAGAATGTAAAATATCAACCAACACTTTCCACATTCGTCCGGAAATATCCACTCTCGTCCCTTTCAATCCCACTTTCGCACCCCCGATGCCCCGAAGGTGGAGATTATGACCCGGATGTGGAACAAACAACACAACACACCTAGGTTCGCCCTGAAAAATGTTACTTTCGCCCAGAAAATAACCAGGTTCGCCCCTAAAAAGTCCAGGTTCGCCCTAAGCTCTCCAGATTCGACCCTTTCATGTTTAAAAAACGGTTACACTTTGAAAAACGGTTATTTTGATCTGAAATTTTCAAAAGTTAATGGATTTTGATGATCTTTATCAGGTTATGATTCGAAATTGATTTGGAACAACTTTAATTCTTAGAAATGTTGATTTTATCCACGAAAAGTGATCCAAAACCTTCAAATTGTATCAAAAACCATTTTCATTGAAAAACAGAGAAAATTTGATCAAAATAGGGTCCAAATCAGCTCTGATATTATCAATTTGTTGTTGTATGATCTCTATGGCTCTGATACCACTTTGTAAACGGAGAATTTTAGCAATAGACAGGAAAATATGATCATACAAGTCACAATTCCAGGTGCGGAAACCCTAGAACTGAACAAAATGATAATACGCAAATCACAACACACGGATTACCTTTTCAAACATCATTTTATAGATTAACTTGTTCAAAATGTTAACATAAAGCAAATACAAGCTGATCTATACACTTTGACACAATCTTAATCTAGAGAGCAACCTGACCTTAACACACACACAATAACCAACTTCTCTAACTTACAAATCAAGCAAAATCTATTTATAATGTCTGCACGTTCTCCCCTTTTTTGAGTACGAATGTGGACTTTGTCCACATTCGCCCTCTTCCAAGGTACGAACCTACAATATATCTTGTCAGCATTCCACATTCGCCCATAAACAATATTCCTTCGCCCACTTTAATCTACCTTCGACCATCCTGAACTACCTTCGACCCATCAGAATACACTAACATATGTTAAAGTCACAATCCGAAGCATTAGTCGCATAAAGTGCATCTACAGGAACTCAGCAACCCTTATAGACTTTCGTCGCCGCCGCCGGTTCGTCAAATTTCTTGAGAGTTGCTTTCAACTCCTTGATCTAGAGATTTGAAAACAGGAATGAAACGAAGGAATTAGATAACTTTAAATGGTGCTTTGAAATTAAGATAAAACCTGACCAAATAGCATCGATGCTACACTATCGGTAGAAGCTAGTAAAACAAAATAATAATTAAAAAGACAACATAATACTAAACGAAAAGTAAATGTAAAAACGTTGAACCACGCAAGTCCGTTGCTGCATGTTAATATGCAAAAACCAGACCAAAACGTAAAACAAAATGCGATCGTTAAATCGGAAAGAAATTAGAAGTAAAAACGTTGAACCAAATACACACATTGTAGTGTGTTTGCTTGGAAATTTAGGCAGAAAAGTAAAACAAAAAAAATTGTAAAACATGAAAAGTATATGGGATCAAAGTTGAAAGTGAAAAAGTGATGTGAAAAAATGTAAAAGATGAAAATTGTTAGGGTTAAAATATTGAAATTTTTTTGATTGAAAGTGAAAAATTAATTTTATTTAGAAAACTTTCATAGCATGAGATCCAACATCATAAAACACAAAAACATGTTATAAATTAATAGTAGGAAACCTAAACATATAATAAACAAAAAATTCTCACATATTTTGTATTTCATAATTTGCATCCTGAAATTTTTTAACTCTTATTTATCAATTGAACTGAACCATTGATTCCTTTTAGTTTTATCATTACCAAATATTTAATTGATAAACTCGATTTTTATTTACTATGTTACATCAAGCGACTTTTGTGTGATTAACTGTTATAAAAAATATTGTATCATAAACAATACTAAGTAATGGTAACTTTACTAACATAGTTGCGTTCATAATAAGTATTTTGTTTGTGTCATAAGCTATATAGATTGTCAATACCAGGGGTAGATATAGCATGATGGCATGGGGTGTCGGTGCTACCCCTCAACCTTATCTCCGAAGTGATATTTCTTTCCCATGTTTTGCATAGGATATCATGAACAAAATGTATATGGGACATGTTTATGTTACAGAAGCTCAATAAGGCAAAGTAACAAGAAAATTATATTAGAGTAGGAAAATAACTCAATATATCAATGCAATTGCATAAAGTCATCATTTCTTAATTTAAATGTACAAGCAGATTACAAATATGCACATTATTGATCAACTTTATTAAGGCAATGAATGTACAAGTAACAATGCATCAAGGGGTAATATAGGAAACATTTATATGACATTATAGGTTTAAAGCATGTGTCTTTTCAAATGTCATCTTAACTTTGACAATTTGGACATATTTGCCCATGTCTCCCTTTTTATAATGTAGTATAGATTATTATTATTATTATTATTATCATAATAATGTATTAAAAAAATTATTATTAACTATATATTAATTAAGAGATGGATGAATAGTACAACCCTCTCTCATTGGTTGAGTAGGGTGGTGGTAATTATATATATATATATATATATATATATATATGTATATATGTTTTTTTTTCACAGCATCACTTAATAATAAATATACTTGGTTTCATATTAAAACACAAGATTGTTTGATTGTGTAGTGGTTTGATGTTCACTTCCCTAAGAGAGAGGTTGTGAATTCGAGACTGGGCAAGAGCATTTTGTTTCTTTTTTCATTTACACAACATTATTTAAAATCACAAATTGGTTGGTAGTGTAATGGTTTGAAGTGCACATTCCTAATTGACATGTCATAGGTTTGAGATTGGCTGTGGGAGAGTTTTTATTTTTTTTCCATTTTCCAACACATTAATAAATGTTAAATATAATTCGTTTCGTATAAAATCGCAATTTGGATTGGTGGTGTAGTGGTTTGAAGTTTACTTTTGTAATGAGTGGTCACAAGTTTGAGATCGGTTGGGGACATTTTATATATCTTTTTTCTCCACAACAGTATATCATGTAAAACATAATTGGGTTAGGAAAAAAACACAAATTGGGTTGGTGGTGTATTGGTTTGAGGTGTGTTTCTATAAGGGGATGTCACAGGTACGAGACTTGGTTTGAGGCAGCCGTTTTACCAATTGTTTTAGTTGGGCTATGTAATTAGAGGTTTGCGTTTGTCTTAGGCTTAGACTAGTGATGGGATTCGGCCTATTGGGCCTATTGTAAGTGACCGCCCTATTAGACTATAAATAGTGGGTTTCTAGGTTGTTTTGAGGTTGCTAGTCCATTTGTTAAGTTCTTGTTTTGTAATCGGCTCAGTGTACCAGACGGTTCCTGGAAACCGTGTGCACTTGATCAATAGAATCATTCAGTTTAAAGTTTCTTCCTTGTTCTTTACATACAATCTTTGTTTCCGCCTTTGGTTGTGTGTTTGATTGATACCCGGTAGAGAAGATCTTGAACTTACAATTGGTATCAGAGCCTAGGGCTCGAGAAGGAAGCCTCCGCCACCGGCGGGTGCGTCGGTTGGTGGAGGGCAGGCGTGAAAAGCTAGAAGGGTTCGGGACAGCAGGGGCTGTTTCGGGGTTGTTTTACCACAGTTGACGGCGAGTTGTTCGGGTCAGACGTTGCGGGTTAGACGACGGGGAGTACCGTTGTTTGAAGACGAGGTGACCGGGATGAACAAAGGTGTCCGTTCGTGGTTGTTCGGGGCTGTTTCACAGCAGAATACGAAGGCAAAGTGGTTGTTCGTGTCATTCTTTATCACGGGGATGAGATGACGGGGGTAACGGGTGAACACCGGTGTCTCGTGGCTGTGTTTAGATGTTAAAATCCGGCAGAAAGTTGTAGGTTTTCACCAGAAGGAGAGGTTAACCAGGTTGCAGGAAAAACGGGCAGAAAAAATCAAGCGGGTGGCTGCGATTTGGTTCGTTTAGCAGGAGATGGAAAACGGTAGAAGCGGGTGGCTTTGTTTTCTTGATCGGTAGAAGAACGCTCTCACGGAAGTGTTATGCGCAAAACGGGTTTCGTATGGTGAAAAACAACAGTCGGTAGTAGTTGTGGTGTTATACGACTTTGGACGGGGCCGAGGTGGAGGCCGGGTGTCCGGGATAAGTCGAGTTGAAGGATGACTTTGGACGTGACCGAGGTGAGGTCAGGTGTCCGGGTAGAAGTCGAGATGGGTCATGAAGAAGGTGACTAAATGCGGATGTGAAGAAAGCGGTACGAACAAACATCGATTAAGGGGGTGATTATTGGGTTTACTCGGGTTTGTTCGTGGGTTGCGGGTTCACAAGTCAAATGGGTCAGCCAGTTACGGGTCAAAAGATTAAATGTCCAGGGTAAAAGGGCCATTTAGCTATTAATATGTAGGTGAGTAGCTGAAAAATTGGTCAACCATTGACCGAATTGCATGGAGTGCAGGTTGGTTAAAGGAAGAAGTCTCCATGACCAGTTATTTAGGACTTTTAGTTAGACTTGAATTATTTTATTGTTTTTTCATGTTGCTACGTACTGTACTCTCTGGCTATATATATAGCTTGTTGTTTGTTGAATAAAGTGAACCCTTTTAAGTCTTTTGTCTTCTGCAAGTTCTCTACACACATATATATTTTGTTTACTTTCACATATACATACGTGAGTGTATTGAGAGTTTAGAGAGGGGCCTGAACCAACAATTGGTATCAGAGCCTAAGAAGTCTTTCAAAGGCTCGGTTCGGTATCAACGAAAGAAGGTCAAAGAAGCTTTTGATAGAAAAAAGGTTGATTCTATTACTTTGATTCATATTGATTTCATAACTATGTGTTTTATTGCTAATCGTGTTGTTTTGTGCAGCTATGTTTCGTGTTTTTTTAATTATGTTTATGAATGTTCATCGTTCAAAATCTTCATAAAAAATTGTGTTTTGATCCGATTCTGTTGAAAGTCAAAAGTGTTTGCGTAAATCAAGGAGATAATTTTTTTTTAAAAAAAAAGGGAATTGTTTTATTGTTTGATTATCTCTTTAAAAATTTTAAAAATTTTCGCAAAACTTTGAAAGTTTTTGCTAATCTTATGCAGGTTTCCAAACTCAAAGTGTTCGACGAGAAAAGGCTGAGTTCGACCTGACGTGGCTGAGTTCGACCTGACGTGGCTGAGTTTGACCTGACGTGGCTGAGTTCGACCTGACGTGGCTGAGTTCGACCTGACGTGGCTGAGTTCGACCTGACGTGGCTGAGTTCGACCTGAAGTGGCTGAGTTCGACCTGACGTGGCTGAGTTCTGTAGATGAAGAATTTGACACGAAAACAGGATTATATGATCATACAAGTTGCTAAACCAGGTGCGGAAACCCTAGCTTAGAACAAACTGATATAAACTCAATCAAAACACAATCAAAGTCATTTTAAAAGCTTTTCATAGATTAACTTTTTGATAAACTTGATTACAACTTGATAACAGTTAATCTAGCACACTTCTAAACACTCTCAACACACTCTGGAACACACCTCTAAAACACACACTCTCAATGACTCCTTATACATTACAAAAACCCAAAATCTATTTATAGTAGCTGCACATTCGCCCCATATCATTGGTCGAATGTAAGCCAATTCCACATTCGCCCAGTTTCACTGGTCGAATGTGTTCTTCTGTTCAGTCTGTTCCAGATTCGTCCCTTATACAACTTCCTTCGTCCATTTACAAATCACCTTCGCCCATTTCTTTTTCCTTCGCCCCTAACACATGTTAACATCTAATCATTAGTCGCAAAACGACATCTACAAGTTCGACCTGTTGGCCTGAGTTCGACCATCAGCCTGAGTTCGACCTGTTGGCCTGAGTTCAACCATCAGCCTGAGTTCGACCTACTGGGCTGAGTTCGACCTATTGGCCTGAGTTCGACCATCTGCCTAAGTTCGACTAACTATGCCTGAGTTCGACCTTAGACTAAGTTCGATGAACTGATTGGTGTTCGACCTACTATATTGGACTGGACTTCAAAATTGTTGGACTAGAATTAAGCCATATAAATCCGCACTAATAATTTTTAAATTTTCTTTCAGAAATGGATCAAATGGTTAACCAAACAAATTTGAACGGACTTAATACTGACCAATTAATTGTAGCTGCTCAAGTGGACAAAGCCATGGAATCTGTTATTGGCACACATCAGAAAATACCTGTTCTTCAGCTCGGAATGTCTTATTCTGAGTGGAAATTCAGATTTATTCAAGTCATGAAAATCAAAGATGCAAAGGCCCTAAGATCTATCTTAAATGGTCCTTGCGTGATCACATATGTGGTAAATGAAACAACTGGGGCCACTGCCGTCAAACCCAAGAGCATGTACTCTGATGAGGATCACGAAAAGACTGACATTGACGAACGAGCAATTGCTTACCATCATCAAGGACTCTCACCTGAAGTATCCATTGGAGTTCGTGATACTGCTACTGCTAAAGAGCTTTGGGAAGCCCTTGAGAATCTATATGAGGGAAACGAAGAAATGAAAGAGAGCAGAAGGGAGATGTTGAGTAAAAAATTCAATGCTTTCAATCACGTTCCTGGCGAAACTCTAGAGAGTCAAATTCAACGTTTTGTGGCTCTAGTAAGTGAGATGAAATCAAATGATATGGTGATGGATAACTCCATGATGAACAAAAAATTGCTTAACACCCTACCACGGAGTTGGGATTCAAATGTGACACTAATCAAGAGAACCAAAGATCTGGCGAGACTGACTCTGTCTGAAACCATCTCCTTGATCAAGTCTTATGACCTTGATGACAGACAACGTTATCTGACTCAAACTGCAAGTTACAACAATGCAATCATTGCAACTCCTAGCAATGCTCTCATATCTCAGCAAGAGCCTCAACGATCCTCATTGTACTCCTATCCTGCCAGCGGATCTTCATATCCACCAATGTTTGCACCTAGCTCATCCAAAAATTCAACCACTCCTACCCATTCAATGGTTACTCCTGGATCGTCATCCTCTCCACTATCATCCTCTGCTGCAACCCAGTCAACTGTGAAAATCCCAAAGGATCTCGAAAACAACTTAAGCTTGTTTGCTGGATTTATGAATTGCTACAATGCCTTCTTGACTGGACAACTCACTGCCAAAGATGTTAGAGCCTGTGACTTGAATGATGTAAATCAAGATGATATAGAGGAAATGGACTTGACTTGGCAAATCGCTATGGTAGTTCATCGAGCAAATAAATTTGTGAAGAAGACTGGGAGAAACGTGTGGGAAAACCCTTCAAAGAAACTCGGGTGGGATAAAACGAAGATGCGCTGTTATAACTGTGATGAACCTGGTCACTTTGCTCGTGAGTGCACCAAGCCCAAAAAGGAGATAGAAACTTCTGCTCCTGCAGCCGCTGCTTCTGCATCTACTCCCAGTACTCAGACAGCTACCACTCGTACTGACTCTGCATCTTCAAACTCCAATAAAGCCATGGTTGCTCAATCAGGAGGTGGATGGGATTGGACGTCACAAATGGAGGACCTGAAGATTGTTGAAGATACTGTGTACAAAGCACTCATGGCACAAATGGATGATGATTACATTCCGTCAGCAGCTGAGGTACATTCTGAAATTTTAGCTGAATCTTGTTGCACTGAAAGGTGTAAACTTAAAATTAAGGGCTTTAGAGAAGAAACTCTCTCTGCATACAAACAGCTTGAATATGAGAAAATGGTCGCTTGGGACATTAAAAAGAAATTTAACTCTTATAAAGAAATGGTTGAAAAACAAAAACTTGATATCAAGCGTTTGCATCAAGAGGTGAGTGATCATAAGTGTCGATACTTACACTTCAAACGACTGTCTGATACTTTGACCACGGAATTGATCGATTTAAAATCAAAATTTGTAAATATCGATTTTCACTTTAAAAAATTTGACTGTTCTAGTGAAAAGGTTGAGAAAATGATCAATACCCAGTTAAAGTACAGGCCAAAGGAAGTGAGAAATAAGGGGATTGGGTATGTGGAAATTCCTCCACCCTTCAATGAAAATTATTCCTCAATTCCCATGTCGGATGAAGAATTGTTGGCTCTTCCTGTGAAAGGATATGGTCCTCCAACAGAAGAGCCATCCAGTCGACCATCAAGGGATCAAGTTTCCATTCCCAAACTTGAATCAGTCCCAATTAGAATCTCTAAGCCTACATATAGACAACCTAAGCAAGAACAAGCTCCGTCAAAAACCTTTGTCAGGTCTCAAGATGCTTCAAGGCAGACTGAGACATTAAACTTTGAAAAGAATAAAGATATTGATAGAGTTTTTGAGATTAGCAAAGATGAGGTTCATATTTCAACTAAGTCAAGTTATAAAGAGTCTGAATTTGAATTACTAACAGTTAATGAAACGACTCCTGCTCAGACCACTCAGTCAGACTCAAATGTAACTTATGAGTTTGACTTCATGAAACAAATCAGGGAGCTTTGTCTAAAGCAAAGGGCAAACAGAGAAATAATCTGACCAAATCTCAATCTCACTCAGATGATTCGCCAGTGTCTGAACCTGAATCTGACTCTAGTACAGACTCAGACGATACAAATGATTCTAGCTATCAGTCATGTGACACAGTCGAATCATCTGAGGACATGCCCACTTTGAATAAATCTGCTTCTGTGTCTGTTCAAAATTCACTTGATTCAGATGAAGAGAGTGTAGAATCATCTGACACTCCTGTAGTTGAAAATGTTTCTGACACAAATTGCTGTGATGTTTCTGATGCTATGAATGTTACTAATTAAGTTAATTCTTGTGAAGAAAGTTTAATTATTGAGGATTGGGTAGATGATGGGGATGAAGTCGATGACTCTGATTCACTTGCATTAAATAATAAAAATCAGAGAACTAATTTATCAATTTCTGTTAAAGACAAAAATATTTGTGTGGGCTCATTTGTTTTGAGCATAAAACCTTGTGACTTATCGTCTGACTCTTTGTTTGATCATTCAGATTCTGTTATTTTGTCTAATGCGTGTGATACATCAAAAATCTTTTGGTTAAACAATCAAGTACAGGTAGGGCTTGGAAATATATTCCACCGAAACATGTTTTACCAAAATATGAAAAACAGAATTCTTCAAATCAAGGAAAAAGGTATTCTAAACCAGCATCATGCAGGTATAGAGATGTGAACAAATCTTTTGAATCTGGAGAGTCTGCAAGATCTCAGGGGGATTCACATGTAAAGCGTCAGATATGCTACACATGTGGAATCCCAGGACACATTGCCCGAAATTGTAAAACAACTCTTGCAAGCTGGAAACATCAGAAGGCTCCAAACGGGAATTATAATCATTTTCAGCCAATGAAGGTTGAGAAACCTAAGGCAGTGAAAATTGACAACTCCAAGGTGAAGCCTTCTGATGGTGATTGGAATAGAAATAAGCGGCTCAAACAGTCACGTAAAATACCTAAACAACAAAAGAATGCTTTTAAGGTATCATCTGATTTCAAAGAAAAGGTGGTTTCACAAAACAAATTGCATTGGAAACCAAAATGTTCTATTCCAAATTCTTCCCCGTCAGTAGGATCTTCTTGTTTAGTTAATAATTTATCTAATCTTTGCGCTTTTGTCTCAACCGCTAACATGCATTGGATGAAAGTCCAGTACAAGGATAGCAATGGTGTACCCAAAACAACTATGGCTTGGGTGCCTATAACTAATTGATCCTGCGTCATGTGCAGGAACGGCTGTGGAGGACTATCATTCGTCTTTGGTAAATTGATAATGGCTGTTCAAGGCACATGACATGCGACTTATCCCAACTTACCGATGTGGAATATTTCAATGGTGGATTTGTTTCCTTTGCGGGTGGTAAAAAGGGTCAGATAACTCAAAGGGGGAACGGTAAGAAATGGTGCTCTTCAGTTCTACAAAGTTAACTATGTTCCTGAACTAAAGCATAGCTTACTAAGCGTTTCACAAATCTGTGATAATGGTTACTCAACTCATTTTACTGATAAAGGTTGCTTAACATTGAAACCTGGAGTCGTCATTCCAGAAGAATGGGTGTTACTAAAATCTGAACGTCGGGGTAATGCTTATGTCATCGACATGAACAGACCTCCCTCTGAGAACGTTACATGTCTTTTCTCAAAAGTTTCTCAAAACAATGCCATTCTATGGCATCGTCGTCTTGGACATGCTAATGCTAAAAACCTAAACCGGGTTGCTAAACTGGGGTTGGTAAGGGACTTGCCAATACGTGATTTTATGACCATCGAAAAATGTGTTGCATGTGCCAGAGGAAAGCATCACTATAAACCACATCATCCTAAGTTGGTAAACACCATTGATTCTCTTTTGCAACTGATTCATATGGATTTATTTGGTCCGGTGAATGTGCTCAGTATTTCTCGTAAAGCTTACTGCTTAGTAATAACTGATGATTACTCACGCTTTACTTGGGTTTTCTTTTTGGCTAACAAAAGTGAGACTGCAGAAATAGTAAAACAGTTTGTCGTCTTAATGGAGAATCAGACCAACTTGAAGGTAAAGAGCATTCGTTGCGACAATGGAACTGAGTTCAAGAATGCAGAGTTAAACCATTTCTGTGCTCAGAAAGGGATAACATGTCAGTTCAGTTCAACTAGGACGCCACAACAAAATGGAGTCGCCGAAAGAAGAAATCACACTCTGATTGAAGCTGCTCGCACAATGCTGTGTGACTCACAGCTTCCTACCTTCTTTTGGGCAGAAGCTGTGAACACAGCCTGTTATGTGCAAAACCGAGTTCTCGTCAACAAAGCACGAATGAAAACACCCTACGAAGTGCTATTTGGACACAAACCCCCCGTTAAGCATTTTCGTGCTTTTGGTTGTCCGTGCACATTGCTGCATTTGGATGCTATACCAAAGTTTGATGCGAAAGCTGACGACTGCTACTTTGTCGGCTATGGTGGCAAAACTGCATATAGGGTTTACAACAAACAAACAAAGCTAATCGTAGAATCGTTCGACGTGCATTGGCTTGAGGAGAATGAGACGGATGCTAGAGTGGGCCCAGACTGGTTATTTGACTATGACACTATCTTTCGATCTTTTCATATTTTTGATGATGTGTTTAGTGGTGTTCATACAGGTTCTACAGGTACTTCCACATACGCCACTGTTTCCTCATCCTCTTTGAGTTATGATGCATCGGATGAGGGGGATGCTATACCTAAATCGTCATCGCCACAACAACACTCAGTGTCTATCGAATCCCATGTTCCCACTATGGATCCCGTGCAACAGGTAGATGATGAAGATCTATCTTCCGATACCTTAGCTCCTGATTTTTATGATCCAATACCTCCTGAATGCACGGTGGAGCACAATGCTGAGAACGAAGCTAATGCTGACACCGTGGAAGAAACTGCAACCGGTAGCATCATGCCTTTGCGTGCAGATTCCTCAGTTCCAGACAGGGGCATTCCTACAAACATTCAACGCGATCATCCACTGGAAAACATCATTGGTCCAGTTGATGCGGGTGTCTTAACCAGGAGTCAAACTGGTGACATCAACAAATGCTTGTATTCGTGCTTTATTTCCCAAATTGAACCAAAGTCTACTACTATGGCTATGCGAGAACCAAGCTGGGTTGATGCAATGCAGGATGAACTGAATCAGTTTGAGAAACTAAAAGTCTGGAGGTTAGTCAAGCTGCCTACGGGAAAACAACCCCTTGGCACTAGATGGGTTTATCGTAACAAAAGAGATGACAGTGGGGTGATTGTAAGAAACAAAGCCAGATTAGTTGTGCAAGGATTCAGACTGATTGAGAGTTTAGATTATGATGAAGTGTATGCCCCGGTTGCAAGGTTGGAAGCAATTAGAATATTTCTTGCCTAAGCCTCGTTTAAAGGATTTACTGTCTATCAGATTGACGTTAAAACCGCGTTTCTATATGGAACTGTGAAAGAAGAGATCTATGTTGGTCAACCACCAGGTTTCACAAACCCGAAATATCCAGAGCATGTGTACAAACTAGACAAAGCTTTGTATGGGTTACATCAGGCACCTCGTGCTTGGTATGCTACCCAGACTGAACACTTGCTTGCTAATGGATACACCCGTGGTGTCATTGATCAAACTTTATTTGTCAAGACGGTGAATAAAGATCGAATTCTGGTGCAAATTTATGTGGACGACATTATTTTTGGCTCCACTAATGATGCTTTGTGCAAGGAGTTCGAAGAGGTGATGAAAAAGCAGTTTGAAATGAGTGCTCTTGGTGAAATGACCTTTTTCTTAGGATTGCAAGTTCGTCAAAACTCTAAGGGCATCTTGATTCATCAAGGTAAATATGTGGATGACATTCTTGCAAAATTCAGCTTCAATGATGTAAAGCCAGCCGACACCCCAATGTCTGAGAGACCAGGTCTCACTCAAGATCTGGAAGGAGAAGCTGTTGAAGAAACACTCTATCGTTCAATGATTGGTTCGCTGACGTACCTGACTGCTAGCAGACCAGACATCATGTTCGCTGTGTGTCAATGCGCACGTTATCAAGCTAATCCTAAAACTTCTCATTTACATGCTGTCAAGAGAATCTTTAGATACCTTAAAGGGAAACCTAGATTTGGTCTTTGGTATCCTAGGGATTCTCCCTTTGACTTACATGCTTTTTCTGACAGCGATTTTGGAGGTTGTGATATTGACAAGAAATCTACATCTGCGGGATGTCAATTCTTGGGCGATCGGCTTATTGCATGGCAATGTAAGAAACAGCAAACAGTCTCCGTCTCAATAGCGGAAGCTGAATATGTGGCTGCCTCAGCATGCTGTTCTCAGGTTATCTGGATACAACATCAGCTGGTTGAGTACGGTTTGGATTTCTCTCTCACTCCTATCTATTGTGATAATGATGCTGCTATCCAAATTGTGAAAAATCCAGTTCAATTTTCAAAAGTAAAACACATTGCCATAAAAGAACATTTCATCCGAGACTCTTTTAACCAAGGTTTAATTGTGCCTACCCACATTCACACTGACGACAATGTCGCAGATCTTTTTACAAAACCTGTTAATCGACCTCGCTTTGAAGCTCTTTCTGAACTGCTCAAAATGGTCCATTTTGAGGACTGAATTGGTCGTTTAAAGTTAAAAAAAAAAGTCTTTTGGTTTTTCTTAGTCTTAGGTTTGTAAATTTATTCTTTAAATTTCAATTTTAAGCACAAATTTAGGGGGATGTGTCCTAAGAAAAGATATGAGAGATGAAATGAACTTTCACAAGTTGGATTAAGGCTGACTCACGTAAGACGTGCATCGAAACAGTTTGGCTCTAGTGTGATATGTTGGTAGGCTTAGTCGTGATGGCTGAAATGTTAATGATCTTGTGAAGCACTTAAAGATAAAGACACGACCTCAGTAAGGAACATCACTTGGAATCAGGTACAAACTCTATTTGAATGCTTGTGTGATGTCCCGAAGCATAACACTGTGGTCTAGGTCTGAAACCTTTTCTGAAAAACTCGTGTATCACCTCTGTTTTGTGTAAACAAAGACCTGGTGATGCTAGGCAACGAAAGCTTCTGCTGCATCCAGATATATGCTGACCTAGTTTTCGTTGTCGTGCTATAGATCATCTTTCACCTAAAAGAGACCTCAGTGTCCAAAGATGTCCTGGCTGCTCCTCTGCTGCATCCAGATATATGCTGACCTGGACACAGTCAGGATGTCATAATAGAGACCCTCTAGAGTCCAAAACCCTAAGCCCTTGTCATTTGAGAAATCATCTGACTTGTATATTACACCGAATCTCTCATCGATCTATTCTTTTCTTTTCTCAATCCAGTCCCAGTCAAGGTTTCAAACTTCTAGAACAGATACTGTGAAAAATATGTGGTAGGGAAACAGCCTGCATGATAGAATGTACCACTTGCTGTTCTAGGATTTGATTGTGACTTGCTTGAGTGTTCGAAGTAAATACACCAAAACATGATAAATAATATCACAGATCGTTATACGAGAAGGCCTAAGGAAATAAGTTTAAGGGGACAAATATACTGGCAATTGCTAAGGCCAACTCAAGTAGATTAGAGTTGACAAGTGTAGCTCAGCCTGAAACACAGTGATTTAATCTCGTGGCTAGAATAATTTTAAGTTTTTTTGTTTAAAATAAGTTAAATGAAATTTTTATTAGACCAGTTCACGATCTGACTTGGACCCGGTTATAAAACGCATCTAGAATAATTTTAATTGGGGATTGGGATCCGAGTTGGGCCCACCACACGTTTGGTGGGCCACATAGAATCTTGGTTAGACAAAAGGAGGCGGAAGGTTGTGTTTTCAAAATCATAATCATCATTATTACACACTCTCCGTTCTCTCTCTCTTAAACATGTCGTCTTCAACAAGATCTTCAAAGAAATCAGGTAATGATCTTCATCATGTGTACTTGTTTGAATATATTGATGTTCTAGTAACGTGCAGGTGTGTCAGACGTGAGTTTAATCCAAAGAATGGGAGTTCGACGATAAAAGAAGAGCAGTTCGAGTAGTTCAGTCAGCGGCGCGTGAGTCTCACATGCCTGGAAATTCGAGTTCGAGGTGGCGCGTGACCGTTACGCGTCTGTGATTTGTGAAAATTACGAAAATGCCCACGAACTCCCATGCAAAATGACTATGCTGCCCTTGAACTCTATCCTTTTACCCGAACTCATCCAAAATTTACAAAAATGTCCTCGAACTCAGATCTGTTCATCGAACTCAGATGCCATTTGACAAAAAAGCCCTCGAACTCAGATCTGTTCATCGAACTCAGATGGAAAATGACCAAAATGCCCTCAAACTCTCACCTTTACATAGAACTCACCTGTCCTTTTACCAATCTGCCCTCGAACTCCCTTGCCTTTTTACCAGAATACCCTCGAACTCCCTTGTGCTACTCGAACTCATCTCTTTTGGGCTTACTGTTAACCCGAAGCCCACATGGGTCTTAACCTACAACACATATGGGCCTGATTTGTTAAAAAAGGGGGCCCATATAACAATTTTTAACTTTAAGTTTGTTTTCTAATTTAATTTATTTTTGTTTTAGGGAAAACTACTCCTCATGTGCCAATATTCAAAAACAGTCATAATGTGGTGTGCTATCTTTCTGACCCGCCTGAGGAGTATAGGCTGGAGTTCAAGTCGTTGATTGTGGGCCTTAACACTTGTAGAACCGCACATGCTATGAGAGAAAATCCAGTTATTTGCTCTGACTGGATCACGGAGTTTTGGGATAACGCAGATGCCAAGAAGAAAGACACTTTGATTCGTTCAAGGGTTCGGGGAACTGAGGTGGCTATTTCTGAACAAGATATAATAGATGTATTGCTTTTTGGTGATTCTCCAAACGATCCTGTTAGCTTCCCGAAGGATAAACTCATTCCAGTATTGAAAAAGATGGGGTATGAAGGTGAACTGTCGGTACCACCATACTTGAAGAAACTATTTCCAAGATACTGGAGGCTATTGGTTCATATGTATCTGGGTAGTTTGGGTGGTAACAAGAGTGGATTAGATCAGATGGGAGTGAAGTATGCTTCTGGAATGGTAGCACTGATTGAGGGTTGGGAATTTAATTACTCAAAATGTATTTTTGAGGATATGATGGTGAATGTGAAAACCCTGAACAAGAATTATTTTTACAAGTTCCCAAGATTTTTGCAAATGATTCTGGAGTCCAAGTATCCAAACCTTGAGAAGACAGTTGCAACATATGATAAGAAGTGCATGGCTCCTCAAATCTTTGGATTGATAAGACAAGTTCGTAAAGACTCAAAGCAAATTTTTGAAGGAAAATTTCCACTAGTCAAGTTTGGGAAATTTAGTGAAGGTTTTGAAGAAGCATCGGTTCTCTCATCTGCTATAGTTGCTGAAGACCATGATGTACAGATCATTGAGCCTCCACCTGCTAAACAACGATCACCACCTGAAAATGTAAATTTGTCTGATATTGAGGGTGAAAATGAAGAAGTGATTGAGAAGGGTAATCAGACTGAAGAAGATGAAGAAGAGCAAGTTAATGAAATTGATTTTGATGATTTGAATGATGATGATGATGCTGTCATGGAGAACATTGTTCAAAAGGAGACCATTACTGGAGCTCCTGCAACCGCTGAGGTGGAATTTACTGTTCCTCCAGTGGATGAACTTGCTGAACTACTTAAATCTGTCCATGAAGCTGAACAACAGAATCCTCTATTCAAGCCTGCAGCTGAGACAACAGCTGAAGTTGAAGATCCGAATGCTGACTTGCAGCCCAGAAAGAGAAGCAAAAGAGATCCCAAATTGACTTCTACTGCTGATATTGTTGCTGATGCTGAAACCACACCTACTGTTATGGTCACGGATCCTCTCACTATTCCAGATACTTCCACCACAGTACCTATCCCGGCAATTGAGTCATTTTCTCAGTATTTGAGTAAAGCTCCTATTACAGGTAAGATAAATGAAGGTGTTGGATCTTCTAGTGCACCTGACTCAGGAAAGGTGCTGTTTGATGAAGAAGCATTTCAGAGAGCTCAGAATGCTTATTTAGCTGATAAAGCAAAAGGAAAAAGTGTTGATGTTGAATTTCTGACAACTGAAGAAAGAGAAGCTAGTGTTGAAGGTATTGATAGTGATGAAGATCTGTTTGCTGAAGTGGATGTTCATTGGCTACAAACTAGAGTCATGAAGTTGGAAACTGATAATGTATGGCTTACTGCTCAAGTTGAAAGTCTTATGGAGACTGTTATTGAGAAGAACCAAAAGATTAATGAACTGGAGTCAAGCTTGGGTGATGTATCTGCCAGACTGTTGAATCTGACTCAGAAATTGGAGAATAAGTTTGGGAAGGAGTTTTCAGAGACATCTTCATTTGTGGAGAAACTCATGACACCTGCAGAACATGAACAGGCTCAAAAGGAACATGAAGAACAAATGATGAAGTATTTTAATGATCAGATTCCTCGTGTTCGAGACCGTCGTCCTGGAAGTACTTTTGTCCTCAAAAATACAGCTGAACCTTCCATTGACCCTATGGAAGAACATCCTGAAAGGTTTGTGACAACTACTGAGGATCGGTTTGATAGGTATGGTAATCGAACAGGAATAAATTGTTGGAGATACAATGATGACAATGGCGTTTTCGTGGTTCATCGAGGTAATGGAGCTGTGGAGTATTATGCTTCTACTGCTGCATTCAGCTCTTGGACTAAAGTAGATCTGACTGAACTTGCAATGGCTCCATTCATCAATCAAGTGAGAACTCCTAGAAACAGGATTGGAATCACTTTTCATAAGAAGATTCAGGAGCAAGCTAGGGTGAACTTCAGAGATATGAAGACAACCAATTCACTTCTGGTCGAGTATAAAGATGTTTGACACCAGAAGGAAAGCCGTTCAAGACAGTCCAATGGCCTCCTACTGAGAAGATGAAGACTATTCCAATGTCTAGACCATTGGATAAAGGGTGTTTGAAAGACATGAAGTTCTGGGTGTATGATCCTACCTCAAGATTTGCAGTAATTGTTTGTGAAAATGATGAGTTTAGAGTCTATGATGTGAAAGACTTGATGAGCCTGCATTCTGAAGACATTGAAATTCTGGTAAAACACCAAATTCAATGTGATCCAGATTATGAAGCGTGTGCAAAATCTTTTACGGGTGCAGTTGCTTAGATATTAGCTTTGGGTTTAGGGGCTGAAAATAGAGGAAGAGTGGATACGAAGTTGTTTGGTGCTTTTGTTGGAAAATCACCTGAAGAATGGAAGAAGGCGCTAGAGAAGAAGAGAAGAGCATCAAAGAAGCGCATCAAGAGGCAGCAGTGAACTCTTCAAGCAAACACAAACCTAGGGGGATATTGTTGGGCTATGTAATTAGAGGTTTGCGTTTGTCTTGGGCTTAGACTAGTGATGGGATTCGGCCTATTGGGCCTATTGTAAGTGACCGCCCTATTAGACTATAAATAGGGGGTTTCTAGGTTGTTTTGAGGTTGCTAGTCCATTTGTTAAGTTCTTGTTTTGTAATCGGCTCAGTGTACCAGACGGTTCCTGGAAACCGTGTGCACTTGATCAATAGAATCATTCAGTTTAAAGTTTCTTCCTTGTTCTTTACATACAATCTTTGTTTCCGCCTTTGGTTGTGTGTTTGATTGATACCCGGTAGAGAAGATCTTGGACTTACAGTTTTTGTGGTCGCTTACGCTAACACTGTCATATTGGTACCCTAATAAACCAAAATGATAATCACAGTGAGCGCGCCGCAACTTTTGCGAGAATTGTAACAACCCGGCACAGACCCCTAAAAATTTTTCGCGTTTTTTACCATTTATAATAAATAGTTAACTAAATAAATATTAGAAACGATAATAAACGAAACGTTTATGTGTGAATCTAAAAACCGAACCAAACGATATAAACACTATTATTATAATACATGTTGTCAAGCCAAGCTAGTACGCGTTAACGAACCCGAACCCACACCCGATCGAACCGGGTGAGTCACCAAGGGAGGGGACACTTGTCCTCCCCTCTTGATGACACCCAACCCTTGTTCTTTTATAAAAACACACGCATACATCTGTATGCTTCATTTGCATCTTACATACACCCACACCACACATATGTTGAAGAGAGAGAGTGAGCTAGAGAGGGATAGGAGACAGGAGGTCTCCACCACCCTCGGTGGTGCTCCGGCGGCCGGCCGGTCAACCCAACACAACCACACCATCACCTAACCCACTCCACCTTTTATTACTGTGTGAGAGAGAGAGAGAGAGAGAGAGAGAGAGAGAGAGAGAGATCTGAAGAGGAAGAGAAAGAAGCAGATTAAGAAAGATAACCGATGAGAGAAAGAATGGAGGAGGACGGTGATGGGTCAGCGAAAGTGGTCCTCTGTCCTCAGATGGAAACAAGGTAAAAACTCCCAAACCATATCTATTATCTTAATCCTGATGATGATTATTGATGTGGATAAGATTGTGGTGGTGATTTTGGTTTTGATGGCGGCGGCTCACAGGGATTACGGTGACTGTGAGGTGGATCTGGATGGTGGTCTCGGTGGTTTCATGACTATGGTGGTGGTCAATGGTGGTTCACTATTGAGTAGAGGGTCACAATGGTGGAGCAAGTTGTGTATCAGGATGATTACGGCTGATGATGCTGATAGATTATGAAGAGGGTTTTAGGTTTGGTCAACCAAAGTCAACTGTAAAGTCAACAGGGTCATGTGAACAATAACCAGAACAAAAGGTATAAACGAAACCCGAAAACTTGACGATTATAGATAGTTGATTATAAATCTTTAAATATTATATACGAACAACGTGTGGGATCTTGACGAGCGTTATAACGAACTTAATGGCGAATATATAAGTGTTAGCATAACCTTGATAACTTGGACTCTCGGATTAGTCGTATGGACATTATGTAACTTGCGGACTAGTCATATGAGGATTATAGGACTTAAGCATTGAATTGGACAATCGGATGATTGAGCCTAGGACGCAAGCATGATTAACCAATATATATATATTGAAAACGTATAAATATATAAGTTAAGAATATGTAATGAAACTTGGACGAATACTTAGGACAATAGTTACAGACAATGGGACTTGGACATGAGTTGAATAAGAAGCGACATATGGTACGTTATAACATTAATAACTTAGATAACTTGAACAATCGCCTTAATGGGATTTAAGATTTGGACAAATGGACTAGAGGCAAACTATTAATATTAGAGACCTTTGACATCAACACTTTGGACATTGGACACTCGGCTAGAACAAATGTAAAAGATTCTTAGACTAGAATTATGGACATAATAACGATAGGATGATATAATATAAATTCGGATAATTGGATTAGTCGTCTAAACCTTGGTTAATATGGAGCTTTGGTACATTTGGACCCTTGACGCATAGATACTTATAAACATTACGTCTAATGCCTAGGACGTTTGGACATTAACTTGAATGTGTGACACTTAGGATATGGACTCGTCAACTAAGTCTCAGACATAAGCTTTGGACAAAGGATATAAAAGGAAACATATTTAAATAATATAAACCATACGCTCGAGCTCATTCCAACATGTAACCATTACGAATGAAAACCAAAGATTAATGATATTAATAATGTGTGTCGACATAGGGTCCACCAGGAGGATGTCGGTATTTGATACCGAGCATCGGATATTATAAATGAGCTATGCAAATTTGTGAGTTTCGTGAACTCCCCTCTTTTTACTTTTACAAATGTTTTGGGGTGACGCATGCTTCTAAACTGTTTTGTATATTGTTATGGGTGTTAGTTTTACAGAGCGTGATTACCTGCTTGCTTGTTATGCATACTGAACTAGACACTCATTAACTCTAGGATAGAGCCGACTTAATATATGGGTAGTACTACTTGGGGAAACCCCCACGCACAGTGTTCCGGCCTAGACCCGAAAACCCCCACTGAGACCGACGGGTCGTTGCGGCATATATTTTGCCATTGGGGAACCTATGAGGCAGGACATAGGTTGGGAAGCTATGACAGTAACGGGCATAGACTTTGTTGATACATCTAGGCATGGTTAGGCATGGGCTAGGTGCCAAGGGTTGAGTGGCCAGCTTGTAGGACTGTAACACCATAACCAGGAAAACGTGTTGAAAACTGTTAAACTTGTTTGAATAACAGAAACTGTTTTGATAAACTATTATGGGCGCCTATGTAACTAAACATACGAACTCACCAACATTATTGTTGACCCAAAACCATTTAAGCATGTGTTCAGGTACCGACATTGGAGATACGAATAATGGATGATTGCAACTCGGAGTCACAACCAGTGGACGAACCAGAAGACGGTCGAGTAACCATAGATATTACCGCTTCCGTTGTTGCTTGCATTCGCGTGAATGTCGTACCAATCTGTAATTCGTCCAGGCCCCCTGTGGCCGGGTTGTGACAAGAACCCTGCTAGTTATTATTATTATTTTAAATTCTATAAATACCAAACACCCCCTCCCTTCTTCTGGTGACAGAACCCCCCCCCCCCCCCCCGCCTCAATCGTTTCTCTCTCTGTCTCTTTCCCTCACCACCATCTCTCTAAAACACCACCACCATCACCTACATCAACCGCCGCCATTACCACCCGCAACCACCATTATCTTCAATATAAAACTTAAATATAAAACCCCTTTATGTTCATATATTCATAATCAAGACAAATCGTACTAAAAACCACTTGTTGACATGAACTGTGAACGGTCTGAAAAAAAGGGTTCATTCTTGAGAGGTGGCAGTTCTGTTTCTACCGAGGCCATGTTGTCTATTCCAGGGACGATTCTGGAGTGATGATGGTGAGTGTAATGGTGATTAGCGTTTAAGGGGTGTTTGGGATTGAGTTTCAAAACTCCTTATTGACTTCTCCAAGAGCCAATAAGTCAATAAACTGTTTGTGTAAACCAAAAGCACTTTTGGTTTTAGCTTTTTGATAAGGGTCGAAAAGCTGTTTTCAAGAAGTTAGAAATCCTAGCTTTTAACTTTTGGCTTTTGTAAAATAATTACAAATCTACCACCTATACAACCAATCTTCACAATCAGTTAAGCGGAACATTTAAAAAACAATTTATTGACTTTTTGACGTTTATCATCACAAAAGCTAACCCAAACACTTTTTTCATAACTCATTTTCAAAAAGTAATAAGTCAATAAGCACTTCTAATCAAAAACACTTTTGGGGTTAAATAAGCAATCCAAAACACCCTCTTATTTGTGGAAGAAAAGTGGGTTATCAAATACAAATGATGATGATGATGATAAAAAGTTTCAAAAATGTACTGTAAGTTTAGTTTTTTACATTTTTGCCACGTAGACTAACCATGTTAGACCTATGTTAGTTTGGGGATGATGGAACAAAATAAGTTGCAAGTTGGGAGTACTAAAGTAAAAGTTGGAAGTATTATCCGCCAATAGGTGAAAGTTGGGAATATTTAAATCTGTTTCCCCTATATATTCTAATTCCTTTTGTTAGTATTGGACTTATCATAAAATTGTTATTGGCTCAAAATGTTTTTCTTCTACATGTTTATTAAATTATATGCGAATATGTGATAAACTAGATTATACCCCGGGAACGTCCCGGGGTTGAGAAATCTAATATGACATATCAATTTTACATATGAAATAGAATGATGCGCTTTACAGTTACATGCAGGAAAGCTTCGGGTAACACTTAACCTAAAACAATTAACAATGTATCTTCAATGTTAGTGCATAACCTTAAACAATGTATAACTCTAATATTAAAACCTAACCTAAAACAATGTACAACTCTAATGCTAACACGTGTTGTAAATAAAATTAATATTTACTGGTTTGAACATAACTAATGACTTGTCTATACATGATTAATGAATAACCTGGACATTTTGTGTTTTTTTCCTGTATGAACAAAACTACACAAAAAAATAGTCGTTTTTTTCTCCGTTTTTTATATAGCACTATGGTACTCGTTGGAAAGATAATAAAACGCTCGTTAATTTGGTATAATTTTTTTATTTAAAAAATCTCGTATATAAAAGATATTAACGTTTAAAAGTTATGGGAAGAAACATTAGAGAGAAAAATCTAATTTTGTTTTTAAATTATTATTTTCCTAAAATAAAGCCTTACCACATGGGATAACACATGGCACACTCAATGGGAAGAATGCCCTCTTTGAGTGTCATGTCATTAAAATGGCTTTGGTTTATTACATGTATAGATAGATATAGATATGGCAATATGAATTTATTAAGAATAACCTTCTTTAAGCCAAAAGTAATAACACAACCAACATATTAAAACCCCACAACCATGTGAAGACTAACAAAAATTTCAAACGTTTTTATGAGATGATATTTCTTCGAAAAGATTGAAAAACCGTGTAAATTGGTTTGTCACGGTCATATTGGAGGTGGACCCCTAAGAAATTAAGTTTATAAAAGTATTTTATGCCTCCAAAAACAAACACCTTATGTCTTAAGTAAACCAATTCTATAAGTAATGTATATATGTATGTTATGTTTGTTTCACCATCATAGACCAAACCCATATTGTCAAAATGAAGGTATTTGCATATTTCCTTCTTTGATAAGATTCAAAATATTGGTATTTGCATATAAGTTTAACTTCTTGAGATAACCATATATATGTTTGTTGTAACACAACGATCGAGTATAGTCTTTATATTGACTTATTTACATGATGTTGCAGAACAAGATTGTGATAAGCATACAAACAAACTGCAAAAAATGTAGAACAGAAGCAATGAAGGCGGCTGTCAAAGCATCGGGTACTTAATTAAATAACCGTGTTCATATATATAAATATATAACTTTGTGTGTTATATCATTGATTTAATCGGATTGAATTTGTTTGTAGGTGTAAATTCAGTGGAACTGCAAGGGGAAGACAAGAACCGGATGGTGGTGATCGGAGAAGGGGTGGATGCAGCTGCATTGACAGAGTTAGTGAGGAAGAAGATCAAGAATGCATCCTTAGAAATGGTTCAGCAACTATAGGTAATATTTATTATATACAACAAGTACAAACTGTGTTAAAGGAATGTAACTTTTATTTTTGTGTACGTTAATAAAAGCATTTAATAATGCATAAAAAACTTTTATTGACAAGTATAAGCATTTCTGTATTGTTTTGCACCATCATATTTGCCATGGCTGTTGGGAAAATTTGTAATAAAAATTATTGACAAATTTCAATGAGTTCTTGAATATAAACTTTTAAGATCATTAATAATATAATATAGTGCATATTTCTAACATAAAGGCTAAAGGGACTCGAAGAAATTACATTTAACTGGTGAAATATTAAAATCCATCTACTAAATATATAGTCAGGTTTATGTTTGCGTACAAAAGCCATATTTCGTGAGAAGTGTGAGAGCGATTAAGAAATAACATGTATGCATCATATTTTGGATTTAGGAATGATGTATTATGTTTTTTTATCTATGAAATTTAAAACATAGCTAAAACACACTGATTAACTTTCTTAGAATGGTGTTTTAAGTTTTAAGCCTAGAATACATTGATTTGAGTTTTTCATTGTCATGTTTGGTGTTTTTTAAGCAAAACAATCTAAAATATCATAACTAAGTCCAAAAATGATGCTTACATATTAATTCTTAATCCTTCTCACATTATCACGAAATAATGACTTGGTACATGAACCTCACCATATTTAATCATATTAATATTAGTAAAAAACATATAAAGTTAAAAGTTGTTAGTTTTATATTAAATGCTGCGCTGTCTTGTTATTGTAGAAAACTTGAAAAGTTGTAGTTTAGTTATTCTTTGAAGACTAAAGCAAGTGGGGGTGGGTTTAGGTTTTTGGGTGGGGGTGGATGGGTGGTTTAGATTTTTAGGTAAACGATATAAGTTATTGGGTGAGGGTGGAGGTAGGTGAGGTTGAATTAGGTTTTTGGTAGGGTAAGTTGGGGGTGGAGGGTTTTAGGTCTTTTGGTTATACTTCACATATGCAGTAGCGTTTTTTAGTTTTTTTTTTTTTCTGAATGGGGATGATGTAGGAAAGAGAAGCTCCGAACTAATTTTCTATCTTTTTTACTTAAATTTTGAGTTATGATTTTTTTATTATTATTTTTTGTATTAAATTAGGAGTTTTTGAGTTCTTTCAATAAAATGAGTTTTCTATTGAACCATCCCCTACCTATGTGTGTGTGTGTATGTGTGTGTATATATATATATATATATGTTACATGTGTGCATGCATGGGGAATTAATTGGATGAGTACATATATATATACACACACAAATATGCAACTAGAATCATGATCATCTTACACTTATTGTCCCACCTTTTACAAACATCATAATCCAAAGATTTGTATTAAGCCAAACAGTGGCGGATCTAGACCAAAATTTTAGGGGTAACGTTTAGTGGTATTTAGGAGTAACGTAATACGAAAAACGTAAAAAATACGCAAATTTTCCACTACGCCGGAAAAATAGATGGGTAGCGGGCGCAACCCCTCCTCCTATTCTATGTCCGCCACTAAAGCCAAATATGGTAAGAACGTAAGTATTATCAAGACCAAGATAAGATGCTTACCAAAACAACCACTCTTCCTTTTCCTTTCCCATTTATGGCCCTAACACACCACCTACAACACCCATTGTTTTTGTCTCACCTACACATAACACAATGCTTACTTTAAGTGTGTTATCAAATCACTAGATTTCATCCACTTTGATCTTTGATTTTTCATAACAAGTCAACTCTTAAACCTCCATTTGAAAAGAGATTAATAACTAAAAAGGGAAGATTGCACTCAATAAAAGGACCCATATGAGATTACCTACTTAAATTAGCTAATCCTTGCCTCCCTTTTTCATTGTGATCGTCACTAACCCCCTCCCCTTTATATTATTCTTTTGCTTTTCCAACAACAATCCAAAAACACATGTCTAGTCTTTTTTATGGATTATTTACCTAACACTAATACCTATACTTAGTCTAATCAAGTGTTAGTCAACCATGCTAGGAATCTTAAAAACATAATCATGGTTATTTACTTAAATGGTATGATTCCTTTTATTATTAAAACCCATGGAAGATCACCTTCCCAAATTGCACAATTTCCTTTCCTATTTGACCATGGAGTCGTCGCCTCCTTACCACCCTACATAATTTTTTTTTGATTAAACTACCATGACTAATCACTTTGTAAGACCCATGAATTGTCACATTATGGAAAGGAGGTTGTAGTCCCAAAATGCTAGATCTTAAGTGTGCACTAGATTGTTATCAACTAGAAACACCTATTTGTTAGGTGTTTTAGTTGATTAATCTATGAAAACTAAAAGAACTAGATGAATATTGTAAGAACCGACGCACAAGAAACATAAAGACACGATTCCATTAAAGATTCAGCTTCAAACAACCATGGAATGATACAAGTTCGCACTACTATCAAATAAGTTCGCACCTTTACTACTTGTGCTCTGAAAGATACATTCAAAACCCTAACCCTAGCTGCACAAATGAGCTCCTATTTATAGGGGAAAACCTGAGGACTGCGAACTTAAGGTTAAGTTCGCAGCCTCCGTGAAATAGGTGCGCAGACTAGGGTTTGCATGCTATAACTATGCTGTAATTACACATTTAACCCTCCAACTCTAACAAACAACTAAACATGGTTAAACCTGGTAACTGTGGTCTCAAATTAACCCAACAATACTCCCCCTAGACCACAGCTACCAGTGCTACACAATCAATCTATCTCGACCTCACTCAACTCCCCCTCTTCTCTTGCTTGACGTGCCGGGAGTGCTTGTACTATGCTTTCTTCAATGATTGGTTCTTCAGGTGGTGGCTCTTGAATGAACAACTCAGCGAGATCTACAGTTGTTTGATCTTGCTGAGTCTCTGGAGCTGTGCTTGGAGAGACTGGTGGTACTTGTGAAGGCTCGGGTTCAAGATCAACTGTTGCTGGAGAAGCTTGTGTTTGAACCTCTGGAGTAGCTTCAGCTTCTGATTTCTTTGCAGCAGCAGCAGCAACGGCAGCAGCTAGCGCTCTGTCATCTTTCGCTTTGTCAGCTGCGTTGATCTTTGCCACCAGATCGATCAGTTCTTGCTTTCTCTTCAGTGCTCTTTCCACAGCCCGTCTAAACAAAACAGCTTCCTCAAACAACGCATTTCCAGCACCAACATTTATCTGATTAGCAAAGAGAGTAGTTAGATCAGATGGATTCAAAGCAAACACGTCCACTGGATCAACTATTCTCAATGCTTCTGTGTCATCTCTCAGTTTAATCACCGCTTCACCGGTTCTGCTGTCGTAAAACCACTTCTTGAAGTCTGCCAGAAGCACAGGAAGCTCAGGACGAATGGGAACCCTAGTGACGACATCTGGAGGGTCTATCACATAAGTTATCATTCCCCGTCCAGTGGCAGGATCAATCCTTTTCTTCGACATCCTTCGCCTTGGCTTTTGTGGCTTCCATTCTTTGAAATCACGTGCACATTCATCTTCAATATACACAGACACAATGTTAGCATTGGAATCTCCAGAATGGTTTAGAAACGGTGTTCTGCACATCTCTCGAATGTCCCATCTTGGAAGGGACTTCAAGTTTGGTCTTCCCTTGAAATACTGAATGACGCCTCCCCTTCGCTTTACAAAGAAGAGACGTTTGAACCCATCATATCCCCAGCAGATAACTCTTTCCTGATGAGAAGCACGAGTGTGGTGAATAGTCTGGTGCAACGCAGGAATGGTGATTGGCCTTCTTGGAAACCAACTAGCTTTCTCAGGATCCAATACATACCCATCATCCATTTCATACACAGTCTTTTCCCCCGCACCAATTTCTACAAACGTTTCTGGCATCTCGTCTTCGCTTATCTCATCTACATCACTCTCTTCCTCCTTTCTCTCTTTCTCCTTTTCTTCTTCCATAAATTTTCCGAAATCAAAGACCTCATCAAATGTCAACTTTGGAGTATCGGTACCCTGAGTCTTTAACTCCTGAAGCATATCAAACATCTTCATCTGGACCTCAGTCTGAAACTTAATCAAATAGCGCTGATCTTTGACCACCTTTTCAAGACTTCGGTTCTTATGCTTCAACTTCTTCAGCTTCTTTCTCAACTCCAGATTATTATAGATTTGATTCTTCAGCATACAGATTTCCTTGGCTGCATTCTTTCCCACCTCCTTAGATAACTTTTCATACAATTCCTGATGCACCGGTTTTTGACGAGATGCACCAGGAACAGATGATGATGGTACTGACTGTTTCTTTGCTGGAGGCTTGGGAATGGGTGGTCTTTCTGAGGAAGGGCCAGGCCTAGCAGTAGAGGGCCCTGGCCTGGCAGTGGAAGGCCCAGGTTGACCCTCCATACCAAACATCTGTTCCAGAATAGCTTCATTCTCCTCATCTTCTTCAGTCATAACCCTTGGCCTCTCAGACTCGGGCAACTGCTCTCTTCTTCTTCTTTTCTCTGCCTTTGCACGCTCAGCATTCAGTCTGGCAGCTTCAGCCATTTCGAGTTCTTCGGGAGTCAACGATTCTCTCCCTTGCTGAAGCAAACCAGTAGGCCTGTTTCTTTTGGTCGGCCTTTGTGGAACAGGATCAGTTGCTGCCCTTTTACCAACAGATCTTTCACGGGCAACTTCTTCAGCAGTGTGCTGAGGAACAGTAGAAGCAGGTACAGTAGGAGCAGGTTCAGTAGAAGCTGGTTCAGTAGGTTCAGGTTCAGTTGCAGATGGTTGTTGAGTTCTAGCAGTATATTGTCGTCTTCTCTTCATCTCACTAAAAAGCTTCATGACAACCGGATAGCGTTGAGCAGAGTACATGCTTTCCAGCATCGGTTCCCAATCCGGTGTGTTGCATTCAGTAAAGAATCGTGCACCCTTGGCAAAACCATATTTATCACCAGGAGGCAGATCCTCATGCTGCGAGTTAATCATCATCTGAACAAACCGCGGATACATTGTCCATTTCTTCTTTGTGTCTTGGGCATTCCTCACCATACAATCAAATACCAAACCCGACAGATTGAAAGGCTCATTCTTGCAAATCTTGATCATGGCTGTTGCCCAGTCGGGGCTGAGTGCATTATAACCCCCTTTTCGGTGACATAAAGACATCAGGAATACATGACATATAAGCTTCCAGTCTCTGGTTAAATGACTCTTCTTGATATCACCTCTGGCATCGAAGTCTCCTTTGTATCCAAAGTTTAAGAACTCTTGATGGATCACAGTCTTCGGTAAAGAACTGACAGTTTCTCGTCGATCCTGAAATCTTAGAACCTGTCTCACTGTGTCCTCTGTGATGATAACTGCCTTGTTTCTGACTGTGGCTTTGATCCTCTTGACTCGAGCCACTGTTTCCACTCTTGCAGATCTCCAGAAGTCTTCGATGTGAGAACTGTAGACTTCAACTTGCTGCTCAACTGCATATCCGATCCTGCTTCTCCTGATCCAAGCAACTACGTCCCGAAACTTTGAATCGTCAGTTTCCAGAATGATTGCCTGGTTGTGCATTCCACGAGGATCCCATTCAAGAGCCATCTGTTTTGGACACGTGCACGAAAATTAAGTTAGAATTTTGATTTTGAATTTTGACTAATGACAGACATTTCATTTTCTTTGACGGACGACGCACTTAGACTAGGTTTGGTTTCAAGTTGGTTTTACGTGTGTTATTTATTTTATGGATTAGATGTTAACGTGTATATGATTTGTTTCGTTTTCCATATTAATAGTCATTTAAGTCCGGTTACGGTTTACAGTTGAATCAGTCAAGTTACGTAGTCCAGTCAAATGTCCTGAAGAGTCAAGTCAATGGTCAAAATTTGGTCCAAAATCAAGTCCACAGTTAAGTTCGCAGTCCAAATCAGGACTGAGCATCAGCTGCTTGGTACGCAGTCACCAGGTCTGGCTTGTGACCTAAGTGCGCAGTCTGGTACTCGGGCATGGTAACGGCTTGGGAAGTGTGATCTGGTCTGCGTACTAGACTAGTACGCAGCCACCTAAACCTTCGTTTAGGATTTAAGTTCACACCCAAGTTCGCAGTTACATTAGGGTTTTGATGCTTGAATCATATGAGGCAAGTGCGCACTCATATGAAACAAGTGCGCAAAAATTCAAGTTTCCAGGTACGCAGTTCATCAAGAACCCCAACTGTCAACTGATATTATCATTGTTTCGTTCTCAGATCCTGTCAATACAACAATGATTGGTTAGAATCTGTATAACTACCTTTCAATAACACAATCAAACAAAGAACTAATAGATGAAATGAATCAATGATAGGGTACAACGGTGGTTAGTTGTGGTTTCAATGAAGAACACGGTGGTGGTGGCTGAGTTTAACGGCTGAGATAAATTTAGGGTTTGAGAAATTAGATAAAAAGTTAAAATGGAAAATGTTACTGTGTATATATAGGAATTAGGTTGGGCCGCGTACTTGGCCCTTAAGTGCGCAGGCCCAAAATTCTTGTCAAGTGCGCAGGCCCAACAAGGGTTTTCAATGAGATAAGTTCTCAAGCCCATAAACAAAAGAATAAGTATGCAGGCCCAATAACTTAGAAAAACAAGCTTTTAACCAAAAATTTTGGGTTTAGAGATCAACCGTTTCTCACCTTTTGCATCAAGATCATACCAGTCATACCTGCCAGACCACATTTCAACTTTCCTTTGGATAGCTGTAGCCCAAGAAAAACTGTCGGTATAATTGTCCACTTAAATCCATGCCTCTCGTCTTTCAACAAGCTTTATATGATGATCTTTATCATGTTTTGGTAATATTGACGACATGTTAATGGACCCCACTTGTGCCAGGTGTAAGCCTACCAATCCTCAAGGTTTATTGAGATATAATGATGAGAGCTTCAGGTCTATGTTTCCATAAGCAGAGAAGATGATCATTATGTCAATCAGATGATGAGAGCTTCAGGTCTATGTTCCCATAACAAAGAAGATGATCATCTGATTGCTTTTTGAGCTATCTATATGTTTGCACGTCACTAACATTGCGTGTCTTTTGTTGCTCATTTTGATTTTGATAGCCCCGCTTTGGTAGCTTGCACTCTTAGGTGTCTTTTGATTGCTTATGCACAAAATTTTCTGTGTCTTTTGATCTCTCAACCTGTGTATGACCGGACTCAGCTTGTGCAAGCCTGAAGCACAGTGGGAATCCAGCATCTCGTGTAGACTTTTAGTTTGTCATCTTTTAGCAGTCTACTCAATTCCAGGCTGAATCTACCGACATGTCGTTGCTTGAAGCCACAACGTCCTCTGGGTCCTATTCACATGCTGACAAATATGATTAGATCCTATCATTTCTTGATTGTTTTTCAAAAAGTTTTTAAAACTTGCAAATTCAGGGATCTACCGGTTTATTTCTCCCCCAAAAATCTTTATTTTATTTTAAAACATAAGATTTTTCTATAATTTATTCATAAAGTAAAGTTTTTTTTTTTTTTTTTTTTTTTTTTTTTTTTTTTTTTTTTTTTTTTTTTTTTTAATCATTCGAAGTTGATCATTTCTAACCAAGTTACCAACTGACGAAAACGGGTTTTGTCGAAAGCTTTGGTAAAGATATCTGCCTTTTGATCAGCAGTATCGATAGGCAACACCTGTATGTACCCCTTGTCGTGCGCATCGCGAATTGAATGAATCCGAATTTCAATATGTTTTGTTTTTGAATGATCAATTGGATTCTTCACGATGTCACGACAGGCATCATTATCAATGTAGATAGGAGTTCTCATGATATTCAAACCGTAATCCAACAGCTGATTTTGGATCCACAACACCTGACAGCAACAACTGGATGCGGCTGTGTACTCAGCTTGAGCAGTAGATATCGACACAGTGGTCTGCTTCTTGCTTTGCCATGACACGAGCCGGTTCCCCAGAAATTGACAACCACCAGAGACAGACTTTCGGTCAATCCTGCAACCTGCATGATCACTATCAGAGTACGCAATTAGGTCAAAATTGTCACTCTTAGGATACCATAAACCAAGTTTTGGTGTTCCTTTGAGGTAGCGGAAGATTCTTTTGACTGCAGTCTCATGAGATTGCTTTGGATTTGACTGAAAGCGGGCACAGCATCCAACTGCCCACATGATGTCCGGTCTGCTAGCTGTAAGATACATCAAGGAGCCAATCATAGAACGGTAAGTGTGCGGGTTCACAGAAGGTCCTTCAAGATCTGGTACAAGTGTTGTTTGAGCTGCAAAAGGAGTGTTGGACGGTTTGCAATCCGACAGGTTGTACTTCGCCAGAATGTCTCTTGTGTATTTAGCTTGATGAATGAGAATACCGTCTTCCTTTTGTTGGACTTCAAGACCTAAGAAAAATGATAGTTCTCCCATCATGCTCATTTCAAATTGAGACTTCATGATGCTTTCAAATTCCCTGCACAAATTTTCGTCAGTTGAACCAAAGATAATATCATCAACATAAATCTGAACAAGGATAGAATGTTTGTTGACTTCTTTGGTGAACAAGGTCATGTCGATCTTCCCTCTCGTGTATCCATTTTGCAACAGATATGAGGACAAGGTCTCATACCAAGCTCTAGGAGCTTGATGGAGACCATAGAGAGCCTTGTCCAATTTGTAGTATCTGTTTGGATGATGAGGGTCTTCGAATCCGGGCGGTTGGCACACATAGACTTCTTCTTTGATTTTCCCATATAAGAAAGCACTCTTCACGTCCATCTGAAAGACTTTAAAGTTTCGATATGAAGCATATGCCAAGAAGATGCGTATGGCTTCAAGTCGAGCGACTGGAGCGAAGACTTCCTCATAATCAATCCCTTCCTGCTGACGAAATCCTTGAACAACCAGACGAGCTTTGTTCTTGATTACCACACCACGTTCATCCATCTTGTTGCGAAAAACCCATCTTGTCCCAATAGGATATTTTCCTTCAGGCAGATCAACGAGCTCCCACACTTTGAGCTTTCTGAACTGAAATAGTTCTTCCTGCATGGCCTCAACCCAGCTTGCATCTCTTACTGCATCTTCAATGCTGAACGGTACGGTTTGAGATAAGAAAGCTGAGAGAGCGGTGTTGAGCTTGTCTGTCTGATTTCTGGTAAGAACACCCTCACTGATTGGTCCAATGACGTTTTCAATTGGATGGTTCTTAGAAGATTTGAATCCCATATTTTCTTCTTCTTGCACTTGAAGAGGAAGGTTCGAAAGATGATCTCCAGGTGTAGAAGAACTGGATGGATCATTTACAGACTGCTGATTTGAATGTGTTCCTTCAGCATTTGACGTGCTTTCAGGAGTGTTAGAGGTTTCAGCAGTAGTATCACCATTATTAAGTTGAGGAACAATAGGATCAGCAACCAGAGGAGAAAAACGGGTGGTAAACGGTGCGACTTCATCATCAGAAGAGTAGAGAATATTTCCAAACGGAGAAGAGCTTGTGGCTTGATTTTCAGGAGCTGGTTCTGCATGAGCTTGCTGTTCAGGAATGACAAAGTGATTGAACACAACATCCACATCAAAGAACCAGTCAGGACCGGTTCCAACGTTGGTAGAGTTGGATTCTTGCCAGTCAACATAAAAGGATTCCAGAACCATCTTGGTGCGTTTGTTGTATACCCGATAAGCTTTTTGACTAGACGAGTATCCAACAAAGAAACATTCGTCTCCAACAGCATCAAACTTCATGATATTCTCAAAGTTGTTTAGAAGAGTGCAAGAACATCCAAACGGCCTGAAATAATCAATGAGAGGTTTTCTTTTGAAAAGCAATTCATAAGCTGTTTTCCCACGAGGCTTGACAATCAAGACCCTGTTAAGAACATAACAGGCGGTATTCACAGCTTCTGCCCAGAAGATGATCGGTAACTTAGAGTCAATGAGCATGGTTCTGGCAGCTTCAATCAGCGTACGATTCTTCCTTTCAGCCACTCCATTTTGCTGAGGAGTCCTTGTAGCACTATATTGGAGATGAATTCCTTTCCCGCTGCAGAACGACACAAAGGTTTGGTTCTTGAATTCTGTTCCATGATCACTTCTGATTGACTTGACTTTTAACTTGATGATATTCTCGATCAAGGGAACGAACAGCATCAAGGTCTCAGCAGCCTCACTCTTGAATTCCAGAAAGTACACCCATGTGAAGCGAGAGTAGTCATCTGTAATCACCAAACAGTAAGACTTTTTACCCAAGCTCTTTACACTGATAGGACCAAAAAGATCCATATGTAATAATTGAAGAGGTGAGTCAATTGAGTTCACTGCTTTGGACTTGTGCGATTTCTTATGTTGTTTACCTTTGGCACATGCTAAACATTTTTCAGAAAAAGGGAATTCCTTAGAAGGAAGACCTCTGACTAGATTAAGTTTAGAAAGTTTGTTTATATTTTTAAAGTTAACATGACCTAATCGCCTGTGCCATAACAGTGACTCTGACTCGGATGCCTTTGACAGTAGACAAGTCATTGGTTGTTCAGACTTGGCATCCCTCATGTTTATCACATAAGTATTGTTTTGTCTGGGGGCTTTTAGCATGATCATGTCAGTGGATGGTTTAAATCCTGGCTTTAGGAAGATGCATTCCATGTCGTTAAACAACACTGAGATTCCTTTGTCACAGACTTGTGATACACTCAAAAGATTGTAGCACAGTTCTGGAACATAGTTGACGTCCTCAAGTGTTAGTGCGTCAGAGACTACATCTCCTATGCCAACGATCTTTCCACCCTTCTCATTTCCAGCAAACGCTACAAATTCTCCATCAATGAACCGATAGTTCTTGAGGAGTTCTTTCAATCCTGTCATGTGTCTTGAAGCGCCGCTGTCGACATGCCATAGATATCTCATGAGAGCTATCAGCCATTTTTGTAATTTATTCTGCACATACAAAAACAAAAGAGAAACAAAGCTAAACTAAAGAAAATCTATGTACAGTGAAGATTCTGCCTGAAACTTAAGTAACTTTGGGAATCCAAGTTTGTTTAAGTTTTGATCTGTCATGGTTTTCTCCCAAAGTTGACTCTTGTTTCTTCCAAATTTGTGTACTTTTAACAAAACTTTTTACGGTTTCTTGAAGATTTCTTAATTGATCCGAAAAAGAGTTTTGTGTTTTGACATCTTTTTGTGATTTAGGTTTTATGTGACAGTTCTTGACTACATGACCCTCTTTTCCACATCTGAAGCATTTAGAATGCTTAGGCTTGATCTTAGGAGAAGATCTGGACGATGATGGTTGTGATGTTCTTTTCTTGATCTTGTTTGATCTTGAGCTTTTGGTTGAGCTTGATTCTTCCCTGTTGCTACTTGATTCTTCATTGATGTCCAGATTAGTTAAGCTGCAGCTGCTCTCTGTATCACTCAGTGATTCTTCAGAACTTGAGGTACCTGTTTCACTTTGTGATTCTACAGAATCTGATACATCTGTGGATGAGGGGATAAATTCTGGGATTTCCTCAGTGAGAAATTTCCCAAACCTGTTACGCTTAAGTTCTGGCACAAACACAGATGGTTTGACCACATGATTATCATCAGAGAATGCAGCATTAAGATCAACACACACAGGAATAACATTGTCAACACAAGCATTAGATCGTTTGATAGGAGGCTTCCTATCATCGGGAGCCATAGCCCCTTTCAAATCAAGTTTACAGTCATCCAGCCTAGTTAAACTATTACAGTCATCCATCCTAGGCAAACTATTACAGTCATCCGATTTAGTTAAAGTTTTACATTCATCCAAAATAAAATTGTTTTTCGAATTTTCGTTGTTCCAGATAAACCAATTCACTGTTGAGTAATTGGCACCCGGATGTCCTAAACCCACTGTCTGGCCACCACAACACACATCATCCTCCACCTGAGCCTGTTGGGTCACATCTGCAGTACTTTTACTTATGTTAGTATTTGACTCAGATTCATCACATTTATTTTCAAAAAGGTCATTTTTTGGATGGGGTGATGGAATAGGTATGTATTCACTTTGGCTCAAGGGTAAGAATAGAGATCTTTCGATTCCATTCTTATCCTTATACCCAATTCCATCCTTTACGAATGATTGTCTTCCACATTCGATTATATCAGCTTGAGCCCTTTTGCTCACATTCCATTTATCCACAACAATTTGAAGACGAGTTGTCTCATTTCTAGATTTCTCTAGTTTTGAGGTTAAATCGTTTATCAGAAAATCCTTTTTAAGCACAAATTCTTTTAAAGTTTGCATTTCAGCTAGAGTTGCATTTAACTTTCGCTGATATGCCCACTCATTTTCTTTCATTTCAGTATTTATTTTACGAATGTCATCCATTTCTCTTAAAACTCGTCTGTTGTGTGATAAACAGTATGCGACAGCTGTGACACACCTAGGTGAGCACAGTTTAGATTTAATTTCAAGAGGAATATTTACCATGTCCCTTTCCTCAGCTTTCTTAGAGGAACTCTTCACCTCCTCAGCGACCTTCTCAGATGAAGTCTTCTCAGCAATCAGCGCCTCTTCTCTCTTCTCATCATTCACCTTCTCATCAGACAACACACTCTTCAGCCCGGCATACTTCTGCATTTCCCCCTTTAGAACCTCAGCAGACGATCCTTCAACAGAGTTTACACCGCTTGAAGATTTGGTGCAGATTGTGGCCATCAGGGCTTTGTTAACTTCGACCTCAGCAGCGGCAGCCTCTTCTCCCCAGTCGAAGTCTTCAACAACCAACGCCTTTTGTGGCTCCTTATCATTTCCCTCATTGCCATCGGTTATGGCCACCAATCTCTTTGCAGGCTTAATTTCAGCTTGGTTCAGTGTGGGGCATTCGTACTTGAAATGCCCGAGGACCTTGCAGTTGTAGCACCTGATCTTGGACTTATCAAACCCAGCCTTTCCCATACCAACTCTTCTCCCTGTTCTATCTTGAAAACGCTTCACTCGTAAAGTGATCATAGCCATCTGCCATTTCAGATCCATCTCTTCCATGTCATCCGGGTCAACCTGATACATATCCTCTGGGGACATCATCTCATTTTTAATCTCTCCAGTCTTCAACGCTTCAAAACTGCTCATGAAAGAGTTGAACAGTTCCACATGTTCAGCAGCCAGTTTAGCAGCCTGTGGAGTTAGAGTCTTTGCAGCTCTTTCAGGATACATTGGAGCTTTCCCAGAACTTGAACTACCAATCCCTGCAGAATCCACATACGAATGCAACGAACTTGAACTCATATCACCGATTGGGGCCATCAAGGCCAGATTCTTCATAGCACCACTGGAAGTCACCTTCGGGACAGTCTGATTCATTTCTCTTTTAGTGATGTCCATCTCAAATGATTTCAGAGTGTTAATGAGATCTGCCAAAGTAGACTGAGCATCCAAGTAGTCCTTTTTGATCAACATACACTGGACACTCCACTCCTTTGGGAGAGAATCGAGCAGCTTCTTGATAGAGTTGCGGTTGTTCACAGGAATACCCGCTTTCTTCATCTTGGTCAGCAAATTCATGAACCTGTCAATGTGTGAAGACAGGCTCTCACCCCGGATACTTCCAAACATATCGTACTCCTTCTGAATCATATCTTGTTTGTTTTGTCTCATCTCAGCATTGCCTTCATAATACTCACTCAGAGCAAACCACAGATCGTGCGCTGATCCGTATTCTTCAAACATGTTATAAACGTCATTTGACAAAGCCATGGTGAGAGCACCGTAGGCCTTGTGATCTCTCTGCAGCAGTTGTTTGTCGAGATCAGTGTATGTGGTGGGATCAGTGTTGAACACTTCACCAGCATCAGTGGTTCTGGTGGGTATGTGAGGTCCGAGCTGGACTGAGTTCCACTGGGTGTGATCGTTGACGAAGTAGAAAGCTTTCATTCTGTTCTTCCAAGTGCCATAATCTTCTGCACCCATCAACTTGGGAATACGTGTTATAGTACCAGTTTCAAGTTCAGCTTGAGTTATGGGGTTAACTTGGAATGAGTTGTTACCAGACATGATTTATGATTGATTTTAGGTTGATTTTAGATTGATTTTAGGGTTGTGATTGAATTGATTATCAAGTTATAGTCCAAAGTCCTTGAAAAATTCAAACAGTCCTCTAGTACGCAGTTAAGTACGCACTTCAGCCTAAGTTCACAGTTAGCACAAGTTCGCAGTCTGAGTTCGCAGTTCTTGGAAACCTGAAACAGATAAACAGCAAAGATAAGTCCCTGATTCTCCTGATAAGTACGCAATTCCTGAAGCACACACACTTAGGCTTAAGTTCGCAGTTCAGTCAAGTCAGAGCAGCACAAGTACTCAGTCTTGACTGATCAGCCTGCGCACTTGTACAAGTACGCAGACACTTAAACTCTCGTTTAAGATTTAAGTTCGCAGTAACCCTAGCCAAGTGCTCAGAAAATGCACCTTTTCAGTAAGTTCGCACACCAACTAGAGATTTCAGATAAGTATGCAGAAACCCTAGTTGTGGTGCCAGGAGAGAGAAAGCTATAAAGCCTTGTGTAAATTTAAGTGCTCACACAGACACAAGTGCACACACTTTTGGATTAAATGCGCAGCTGTGGCTGTTAATAAGTGCACACCTTGAAATATCAAGTATGCAACTTATGAGCTAAGTACTCACTTTTGAAACAAGTACTCACAAGCAAGAAACAAGTTCACACTTATGAGACAAGTACGCAGAAATAAGTGCTAAATGCTTGAAACAAGTACTCAGTTTTTGAGACAAGTACTCACAAACAAGAAACAAGTACTCAAAATCAGGAAACAAATGCTCAAACTCAAGAAATAAGTTCGCAGATTTGAGCTAAGTTCGCACTTAAGTGCGCAGATTCGGCTGTTTAAATTTTAAACTTACCAGAAACTGATCCAAGAGATTTTCAATTGTTTTGAAGCTCTTGAATGATGTTTCTACTGAAAATAATGACTTTTAAACACCTTAGAAACACTTTTCACAAGATTTAAAAGCAAAACAATGAAAATATTCAAACTTTGATAAACACTAAACTTTTGAAAAACTTGAAAGTAAAAACTAACAAGGAGGGTTTTGATATCTTTAGATAGATACAATCTCGAGCACAGAGGCTCTGATACCAAATTGTAGTCCCAAAATGCTAGATCTTAAGTGTGCACTAGATTGTTATCAACTAGAAACACCTATTTGTTAGGTGTTTTAGTTGATTAATCTATGAAAACTAAAAGAACTAGATGAATATTGTAAGAACCGACGCACAAGAAACATAAAGACACGATTCCATTAAAGATTCAGCTTCAAACAACCATGGAATGATACAAGTTCGCACTACTATCAAATAAGTTCGCACCTTTACTACTTGTGCTCTGAAAGATACATTCAAAACCCTAACCCTAGCTGCACAAATGAGCTCCTATTTATAGGGGAAAACCTGAGGACTGCGAACTTAAGGTTAAGTTCGCAGCCTCCGTGAAATAGGTGCGCAGACTAGGGTTTGCATGCTATAACTATGCTGTAATTACACATTTAACCCTCCAACTCTAACAAACAACTAAACATGGTTAAACCTGGTAACTGTGGTCTCAAATTAACCCAACAGAGGTGAAACATAATCTTCTAATTAGTCACATTGTGGAGATTTGGAGCCAACAAATCTAGTGTTTAGTCAACTTCATTTGACTAGATTTGACCCTTAAATCCCTTGATTAGAAGAGGATATAATGAAAGACTTAACACTAAATTGGTAATATTCCAACAAAACCATACTAGTTGACCTTCCTCGTTTGGAAGCCTCCTTCCTTCCTCCCTCTCTCTTTCGCCCCCCCCCCCCTCTTTCACTCTATAAGTAGAAGCCCAAGGTTGTCATTTCCCACTTGTTGGTTCATCTCACTTGATCACTCCCAAACACACACTCACTACTCTCCGTTCCACTCTCTTATTCACTTATAGCAAGACCCAAGTTCACATCCAAGAACTAGTGGTATAGATTCCTAACTTAACTTGTTATTTTCATATATTTACACTAGATAGTTCGCCCATGTTATTTAAACACCAACTTTTAAATAAGATCTTAAATGTCACATTATGGGATAATCTTAGGAAAATGATCATGCGTATGCATATATATATATATATGTATATATGCATGTGATTATATATGTAGTATGTATGTGTGTACGCGTATGTATATATGTACTATGTATGTGTGCATGTGTATATATGTAGTATATATGTGTGCGTGCGTGTGTATATATGTAGTTTGTATGAATGCGTGTGTTTATATAAGTAGTATGTATGCGTTGATTATATATGTATGTATGTATGTATGTATGCGTGTATTTATATATATAGTGTATTTATGCGTGTGATGGTGTATATGTATGTATGTGTATGTGTAAAACAAATGTTTATGTATATGAGTATAGTGACACCATGAACATAAGTGTTTATATGAATGGATGGACCATATACATATATGGGTGTGTATGTGTGAAAATTCTATGAGCATGAATAGCTATGTGTGTGAATGTTAAGTACATGAATATACATAGATGTATGTGTGTGTTGTGTATTATAATAAAACACATACATGTGTATGTGGAACATATGTATGCGTAAGCATACATATGTATATACGCATGTGTATGTGAAAGCTATAATGCATGACATCCATGTGTGTGTCATTTGTTATATTTATACATATACAAAGGGTACTTAGTTTGATACAAGATCTATAAGAATAACAAATGTTTTAAAGGAATAGCATGTGTTTATTTGCTAAAACATATGAGAAAGAGTCATGGTTTTAAAAGGTACATTTTGGTATAATAAACCTTGATTTTTGACAATATTTTGGAATGTATAAATGTCACCAATGATACCAACATAAATTATACTATGAGATAGGTGAACAATGTGTATGAGGAAAACATCGAACATAGATATAAGATGTCCATTCTCTATAGGACGTGTAGGTCTATTTTCCTAAGATACCGAGTTATATTCTTGCTAGTTTTCCGCACGGACTTGAGGTGAGTTTCACGACTGCTTTTTACTGTTTTACATTTTAGGGAAGAACATGCATTGTTTACTTAGTTTTAGAATGATTTCCTAGTAGACCTTATGTGTACATGAGACAATATGTTTAGAGTACTCATAAAGCCCCTCGTGTTATCTAGTTTACTATAACCATTAGCTATGGACTTAGCCATGAAACACTTGAATAGATCTATTGGGTTGACATCCCCACTCTTGGTTAGTCGCTCTAACTCGGATACATACGATAAGAGAGTGCTTGTATTTCACATATGATGATACATTGTCTTTATTGTACAATGTGCGAGGCACAGCTCGTCAAGGTTTGGTTATAGACTCATGATTGGTCACATTGGTCATTGTATTAGCTAGACATTGATTGGTCATTCACGGATTTCATTAAATTTTAATTTACCACTATTTTAAAACCTATGAACTCACCGAATTTATGTTGACAAAGTTTTTATGCATGTTTTTCAGGTAACTAAATCTATGGATGGAACTTGGGGCAGGTTTGGGCATTCATTCACGGACATCATCCTTTTGGGTTTTCAAACTTATAAACATGTGGCTTTTGAAACAATATATTATTGGTGGTTGTTAGCTTTAAACAAATTTGGTATCCTAAATTACGTTATTTTGAATGTTTACCTGAATCTTGTGCTCGAAAACCTTTCGTGTCGCGCCCCGTGTTTCCGCCTAGGCGAGGTGTGACATCTCCCGCCCAGTAGTAGCCAACACGTGCAACATCATGAATTTTTTCCCAATTTTTAGTTAATAAAACCACCAATTTACCTAGTATATTTTTCTCTTGACATTTTTTTTCTTACACGAATTCAAAACAATATATATTTTTTAACCACCTTATACTAATATTTAGATAATAAAATCGTTGGATCTCGTTGTCTTAGTGGGTTTTGAAAAATTTTTCGTAAGCATTATTAACTAGTATAACCATAATATATATAATAATATAGTTATATATATGAAAAAGGCTTTAAAAAAAATAAATGTTTGAACCAGGACTCGAACCCGCATCCAAACCAACTCACCATTAAACACAAACCACTGAGCCAAGCGGCCCTTTTGAGGATATATCCGGACACAATTAAACATAACACTTTCCTTGAATAGTCCAGTCAAACAAGAAAGTCAATTTATCCAATACACCGAGTTTTGATCCCTGATTATGGAAGGTTGATGACCGACAGATCATTCCGCGTGTGCTACACGCTAAAATCACCATTAAAATAAACCAATTATAAGATAATTATGCGTTTATAATTAACCCTAGGTCAAACTTTCCAATCGTGCAACCCGTATGTTTTAGTATAAATTGAAACCACCCAAACCACCTAAACTCGCCGAAACACAATACCCCATTCTCAATTTCTGTAAACCCCTCAAGTAAAAGCCGATCTGTCACGTTTTTGACTTTATCTTTTGACCAGACGTTCGTCTTCAATGGCGTGCTGTAAGTTTCAATCAAATGCATGTTTCTGTTCTTCATTACTGTCCAATCAAAAGCCCTAAAGATTCTGTGGGAATTGGTAGTTAATTCGCTTGATTAGAAATCTAGGGTTCATACGATTCGATTTTGGGATGATGATACGTTGCAGTCATCGCTTAAACTTAAAACAAATCAGAATCAATCACCAACTTATCCGCAGGTCAGTTGGTAATGCTTGTTTGCTAAAACCTTAAACCGGCGGTGGTCTGGGGTTCGAACCACGGCTCACCCTTTTTATTTTCAATAATTACGAATTAACATGAGAAGACTTTATAGTTAATTAAAATGAAATTAAAAGGTTCTCAGGGTCTAGACCAGTTGGTCAGGCTTGTGATTTAAAACCATAGAACTGGCCAGAGGCTCGGGTTCGATTCTTTCCAACAACAAACACTTTTTTTAACCCTTTAACTATATATTTTACCAATTAATCTTTTAAAATAGTTTTAAATACTAAAACTAGTTTATAAATTCTATAAAAATTATTTTAGGTTATTCTAATGATGAAGTTCATTATAAAAATTTATAGTTTTTCAAAAATAATTTATTTAGTATATATAAAATATATTACAAGTTTATTTATTTATAAGTTAAAAATTCTATAAAAATATCTAAACGAGTTTATAAAATTCCACAAAAAAATTATTTTAAACTTATAAATCAATAAATATTCCAGAAATAATTTTTGATTTAAAAAAAACGTTTATTAAATATATTTAATTAATTTTCACTATTTTAATCATAAATAATTCATAATAAATCCATTTTCACTATTTTCACATCAAAATTTTATATAAATTATTTTTGTTCATTTAGACCATAAATATAAATTTTAATTTGAAACTTTATTAATTTTTAATATTTTTAAACATTAATAGTATATTTTGACAAATATATATAAATACATTATATATTCAATTATTAAGAAATTAATTTTATAAAAATTATTTTCATATCTACAACATTGTAATATATCAATCTCTAAGCAAAATTTTACAAAAAGGAAACTTTTTATTTATCTTTCTAATTTCTTTCATTTATTAGATCACTAACAATTTATCTAATATAACAATTAGACAATTGTCTATCCCCAAGTTAGGAACCCTAGAATACTTGTAGACTAGAGAAAACTTAGACTTATTTATTGCCTTAAACATAAGATAATACTTGGCAACGTTGGACCATATTTATTCTATTTCAAAGGACTTGATACTTTGCTAAGGTGAGTTTACATAGCCCCTTTTTTCTGTTTTACATTTTAGCGTGAAACATGTTTAAACATTTTACATTTACTCATTCTTACATTATTGAAACTTGTGATTCAATTATAAACATTTTATATATTATCATTTACTCATTCTATCATTTGACTGTAACAAAAAGACACAGTACAATCATTAACATTGATCAAGCCGCCTGTTTAGATTATAGCGCTATAGGTCTGACAAACCCATCCCCCCGCATAAATTCAGGGATGATCGATAACAGTTACACTTTTACTAACTTGCAAGTTAGGTCTCGGTCGACACAAGGTTTGATTGTACAAAAGACGCATTGTTACATGTCGGACTCTTATTCTACCATTACTCATTATGATACTTCAATTCTGATTGCTATTCAACATATTGTTTTCAATTATATGCAAAACCTATGTATTCTCACCAACTATTTATAGTTGACCCCCCCCCATCTTTCCAACTCAACATGTTTCAGGTTTTACTTGCTATTGGAAGTTGTACAAGTCTTAGATAGGAGCTTTGGACCTAGTTTATGTAAATCAAGTTTATGTATTATTAAAGTGTATGACAAATTGTTTAGTAATATTCAACTTCCATTTAGTACCATGAGCTATTGAACAATCATCATTACGTGACACCTTGATGTTTCCGCCATCGGTTGGGGTGTTACAGATTGGTATCAGAGCCATGGTTATAGAGAATTAGGTTATTAGAAGAATAATCTAGTCTATAACCCTAGGATTTTAACCAGTACATGCTCCTCTTACTTGCAACTCTACTTGTTTCTATTCTCTATCTCCACCCTACTTCTTATCCCTAAAAGATGATTACTCTCCATCATTGGGCTAATAGGACAAGATCCTCAGGTCCTAACCTGAACTGCCTTGTTAATCTCGTCAAAGCTCTATATTCTAATAACGAACACATCCAATCTGGAAGGGTGAACGCCTGTATTCTGAGTTTTCTGTCTAGGACTGGCATTGCGCATACATCCCAATCAGACGAGGGACCCGGATGCCTACATGGGAATTCTCGGGATGAGTGTTCACTTATAGGCTAAAGCATGTCTTCACTATGTTATTAGAATCTCGAAGCTTTGATAAGTCAACGTTTTCGTTTATTCGTTTTAATGAATAAATGATTACATTCCTTATTATATCTCATTATCCTTGATCCATTCTATGTCTCATTGAAACCTTCATTGTATCTCTTACAGATAATGCCTCCTCGTCGCAACTCTCATAATAACAACGATCATGATGGTTAAAGCAACAACAACAACAACCATGACAACACTGTCCAACTCGCTGCGATCATTGCACAACAAATGGCTCAACAGATAGCGACGTTAGTTTCCAACTTGGTGGCTCAAATCGCTCAAATGAATGGAAATGACAATGGAAATGGCAACGAGAATGGTAATGGGAATGGCAATGGGAACAGGAATGCTCACCCTGTTTGCACCCTCAAGCACTTCAACTCTTGCAACCCTCCTAAGTTTAGCGGGGACGAAGGAGCCACTGGTCTCCTTCAGTGGTTCGAAGGTATCGAAAATACCTTCATTAATAGCGAGTGCCCTAACAATCTCAAAGTTTGCTATGCTATGAGTGTCCTCCACAAGCGGGCACTCACGTGGTGGAACGAGGAGAAAAGAACTCGCGGAGCTGAAGTCGCACTAGCTTTGACTTGGGAGCAAGCTAAAGACATCATGAAGGCGGAATTCTTCCCTCGCAACAAAATCAAGAAGCTAGAAGACGAGTTTCACAATCTTGCCCAAGACAGTGGGGAAAACCTAGCCTACAACACTCATTTCCACAAACTTAGCTTACTGTTACCACATAAGGTCACACCCCTACCTATTGCTATCGAAAAATATATTGGTGGCTTACCCATGCAGATTCAGGACACGGTGTGGGGAAGGAACCCTGCTACCCTTGAAGAGGCCAAGCGTCTAGCAGCTACCTTAACTGACAATAACGTAAAGAACGGGACTTATTTTTTAATACATTGTACATTAAAAGATTCATTCACAAGGTTAATTTACATGTGTGTGTGTGTGTGTCTAGAGTTATAGAAGGACACAAAACCCTAATGTAAGGTAAATTGGTGATTGCGGTCCAGAACGTAATCATTAATTTACAGGTACGTTAAGGTAGCGTGAAATTCTATCAAGTTTTTTTTTCGGTAGATAACAAATTATAAACTCTAGTTACCTGGTAGTTCATTTAGTCTTTCTATAGTCAATCAACACATTCATTCCCTTTAGGAATTCTAAAACTTAAGTTTAGTGTTTTGCTAGATTCTTATTCTCCTTCCTATTTCAGATCAAGCTAATCCAACCCTTAAAACTCACACACATCAATCCTCTTACCCAAATTATTTGAAACAGTTTATTCTGTTACCTAGAAATTCATGTCGTGCCTTAACCCAAATTTTTCAAACCACAATTGCCCTAATTTCTACCCAATCAAACTCAACCCTGTGTTTTTAATAACTTCGGGACGAAGTTCCCAAAAGTAGGGGAGACTGTAACATCGCGAATTTTTCCCCAATTTTTAGTTAATAAAACCACCAATTTACCTAGTATATTTTTCTCTTGACATTTTTTTTCTTACATGAATTCAAAACAATATATATTTTTTAACCACCTTATACTAATATTTAGATAATAAAATCGTTGGATCTCGTTGTCTTAGTGGGTTTTAAAATTTTTTTCGTAAACATTATTAACTAGTATAACCATAATATATATAATAATATAGTTATATATATGAAAAAGGCTTTAAAAAAATAAATGTTTGAACCAGGACTCGAACCCGCATCCAAACCAACTCACCATTAAACACAAACCACTGAGCCAAGCGGCCCTTTTGAGAATATATCCGGACACAATTAAACATAACACTTTCCTTGAATAGTCCAGTCAAACAAGAAAGTCAACATTCCATAACCCATTCAATTGATCCAATACACCGTGTTTTGATCCCTGATTATGGAAGGTTGATGACCGACAGATCATTCCGCGTGTGCTACACGCTAAAATCACCATTAAAATAAACCAATTATAAGATAATTATGCGTTTATAATTAACCCTAGGTCAAACTTTCCAATCGTGCAACCCGTATGTTTTAGTATAAATTGAAACCAACCAAACCACCTAAACTCGCCGAAACACAATACCCCATTCTCAATTTCTGTAAACCCCTCAAGTATAAGTCGATCTGTCACGTTTTTGACTTTATCGTTTGACCGGACGTTCATCTTCAATCGCGTGCTGTAAGTTTCAATTAAATGCATGTTTCTGTTCTTCGTTACTGTCCAATCAAAAGCCCTAAAGATTCTGTGGGAATTAGTTGTTAATTTGCTTGATTAGAAATCTAGGGTTCATACGATTCGATTTGGGGATGATGATACGTTGCAGTCATCGCTTAAACTTAAAACAAATCAGAATCAATCACCAACTGATCCGCAGGTCAGTTGGTAATGCTTGTTTGCTAAAACCTTAAACCGGTGGTGGTCTGGGGTTCGAACCACGGCTCACCCTTTTTATTTTCAATAATTACGAATTAACATGAGAAGTCTTTATAATTAATTAAATTGAAATTAAAACGTTCTCAGGGTCTAGACCAGTTGGTCAGGCTTGTGATTTAAAACCATAGAACCGGCCAGAGGCTCGGGTTCGATTCTTGCCAACAACAAACGTTTTTTTTAACCCTTTAACTATATATTTTACCAATTAATCTTTTAAAATAGTTTTAAATACTAAAACTGGTTTATAAATTCTATAAAAATTATTTTAGGTTATTCTAATGATGAAGTTCATTATACAATTTTTAGTTTTTAAAAATAATTTATTTAGTATATATAAAATATATTACAAGTTTATTTATTTATAAGTTAAAAATTCTATAAAAATATCTTAACCATTTTATAAAATTCCACAAATTTTTTTTTTAAACTTATAAATCAATAAATATTCCAGAAATAATTTTTGATTTAAAAAAAACGTTTATTAAATATTTTTAATTAATTTTCACTATTTTAATCATAAATAATTCATAATAAATCCATTTTTCACTATTTTTACATCAAAATTTTATATAAATTGTTTTTGTTCATTTAGACCATAAATATAAATTTTAATTTGAAACTTTATTAATTTTTAATATTTTTAAACATTAGTAGTATATTTTGACAAATATATATAAATACATTATATATTCAATTATTAAGAAAATAATTTTATAAAAATTATTTTCATATCTACAACATTGTAATATATCAATCTCTAAGCAAAATTTTACAAAAAGGAAATTTTTTATTTATCTTTCTAATTTCTTTTATTTATTAGATCATTAACAATTTATATAATATAACAATTAGACAATTGTCTATCCCCAAGTTAGGAACCCTAGAATACTTCTAGACTAGAGAAAACTTATACTTATTTATTGCCTTAAACATAGGGTAATACTTGGCAACGTTGGACCACAATTATTCTATTTCAAAGGACTTGATACTTTGCTAAGGTGAGTTTACATAGCCCCTTTTTCTGTTTTACATTTTGGGGTGAAACATGTTTAAACATTTTACATTTACTCATTCTTACATTGTTGAAACTTGTGATTCAATTATAAACATTTTATATACTATCATTTACTCATTCTATCATTTGACTGTAACAAAAAGACACAATACAATCATTAACATTGATCAAGCCGCCTGTTTAGATTATAGCGCTATAGGTCTGACAAACCCATCCCCCCGCATAAATTCAAGGATGATCGATAACAGTTACACTTTTACTAACTTGCGAGTTAGGTCGACACAAGGTTTGATTGTACAAAAGACGCAATGTTACATGTCGGACTCTTATTCTACCATTACTCATTATGATACTTCAATTCTGATTGCTATACAACATATTGTTTTCAATTATATGCAAAACCTATGTATTCTCACCAACTATTTATAGTTGACCCCCCCCCCCCCATCTTTCCAACTCAACATGTTTCAGGTTTTACTTGCCATTGGAAGTTGTACAAGTCATGGATATGAGCTTTGGACCTAGTTTATGTAAATCAAGTTTATCTATTATTAAACTGTATGACAAATTGTTTAGTAGTATTCAACTTCCATTTAGTACCATGAGCTATTGAACAATCATGATTACGTGACACCTCGATGTTTCCGCCATCGGTTGGGGTGTTACAACACGTGTGTGGGAGTTAACTCTATTATCCGCAGGTCAAAAGCCTTCCCTTAACCAAAAAGGGCAAGTCCCCCACTGCAGTCTTTGATCGAGGGTCAAACGTTTCTCTTTATAGAAGATCCATTCTTCAAATAAGTACTACATCACTTGACCTTAACACAACACACCACATTTTCTTCTCTCTCTCTCTCTCTCTCTCTCTCTAGATCTTGCTTCATGCTTGGTCTATTCTTCACTCAAAACAATAAACAACAACAATCAATAAACACTCTAATATACATTCTGGATTGAAGTTCCTTCAAAGCAGAATTCAAAACAATAAAATAACATGATCCAAGCCTACTTATTGCAAACATGGGGGGATCCCATGACCTGCATTAGGCTAATTGAAACCCTTTAAAGTATTTGTTGTAGCAACAAGTTGGCGCCCAACGTGGGCTGCACCGCTAAGTTTATCTTGAAGATCAGTTGTGTAGCTCTGACTCTCTAAGTGTAACAACCCAGACCTAGGGCCTAAAATTTTTCACACAATATTATTATTTTATAATTATTAAACGACAAAAGATGAATAATAAACCAAATGATTTGGTACGAAACTGAAAACCGAACTATTATTAATAAGTATCATACGTGAACGTATGATACGTAACCGAACTAATACTCGTCAACGAACCCACCCGGTGTAGAGGATCGTTTTATGAAAAACAGTTAGGATTGATGATACAAGTCTCTATTCCACGTGCAGCCTCTGGAGGTCTATAAATAGCAAGCTAACCCTCACCATTTGTTCATCCCTTCTTGTGCTCTCTTGGGGCCGAACTCCAAGCTTCTTCCAGAGATCTTGGGGTCTTGTGGGAGGCCTTCTGGCCCTCCTAACATCTCTCAATTGTTAGGGTTCGTCCTACCTTGATCGGCTTAGCCAAGAAGAGGATCGAAGAGTAGTTATGCAATAAATATTGACGGTCGTGAGGATCAAGAGAGTTACATATCACTTGGAGGTGGATAGCTTGTCTATGAGCAGCCATTGTTCTTGTGTTGATCATGTCTTATGGTTCTGTCTTTCTATTATTACGAACCCATTTCGATTTGTAGACTTTTATTATTAGTAGTAGTAGTTTATTTTTAGTTATTTGTGTTGTTATCTTCTTCTAATCCTTATTTGTTTATCTTTGTGGCAGGTTTGAATGATGACTAACTTAATAACTTAACAAACTTTAACTTAATTAAAATAAAATAGAGGTATAATCAGCTTCTGGTAGCCCCAAGCTAGATCCAAGGCGAGGAAACCGGTAGTGAGACAGATCCTTCGGGCTTCTGATATCCAAACCGGATTTTAAGCAACGGCTTCCGAAGTGGACCAGATCTGAGTGACACATTTCTGGTACATACCAGATGACTGAGTAATCTTCTTGGTAAATGGAGAATTCCCTATGGGTGCACCAGTGATCTTTTTGTATCATACGCCTTTAGGATTATGTTCCACCTTTATCAAGGATTTTATTCAGTAGCTGAGTGACTTTCTTGGCACAGGGAGGATTCCCTACGGGCGCACCAGTGATCTCTTGTATCATACGCCTTTAGGATTTTGCTCCACCTTTGTCAAGGACTTCATTCAGCTCGGGAGGTTAAGGGTTGGGTTATTAAATTGTCGCCCATTTAAACAACTTTATATTTAACTGATCAATAAATATTAAAGTGCCACTTAAAAGATAAACAAATAACGGATACTTATATCTAGTTCTCGTTAGTACAACGCCGTTAACCAATGGGGAAACGAGTCTCCTGATTCAACTGTAAGATAGATCCCTTGGTCTTCATGATCGTTAACCTTCTTAGGGGATACGTTGTTGGTCCACTCGGGAATGACCCTAAGGCGAGATCCTTCGGTACGAAACGCGAGAGCTAAGGCGAGGTGTACGGTGTTCCAGGTCGGAAGTGAAGCCTCCATTTTAAGAAGAAGATGAGTTCAAAGACAAGATACTTGACCACGGTTTGAGGAGCCCGCTATACGCGAGGCCCTGGCGGAGTACCCCAGGTGGACACACGCTGGAGAGGTTTAGCATTCTACGCAGTAGTAGCCTCCGCTTCTCTATCAAAGAGGCAACACTTCAAGATCCCTCTCGTCTTCCTCACAAATAAATTAACTTAAATTATTAATCTTAATAATAAACTTAACTACTTATACGAAGGACCCCGAGATATGCATAATACACTACTCTACTATTTTTATATTTTTATTTTACAAAACCAAAACCTTTTTCAAAATCTATTTTTATTAAAGAACCCCTCCGTTTTATTTTTCTTTTTAAAACCCGATCAGTTAATTGATAAAGGGTTGAGTAGGGGAAAGTGTGAACTCTGGAATACGATACTCAATACTTACCCTAGAAGTTATACTATACACGTTAGGTTCTCTGCTTATGTGATGGTTTTAGTTTCTAAAGTAATTATTGTTTACTTTATAAATTTAAAACTTGGTAAAACCGGTTTAGTAAAAATCAGTCGTTTACCCCAGTTTTGGAATTAAAACATCAAGCTTTTGGCACCGGGCAAATGATATCTTTTTAATTTACTAAAACCACGCACATCAAGTTTTTCGCGTCGTTGCCGGAGAACACATTTGTTTCCAAAGAAAGACCCAAGTCACTTAACTGATCGGTTTATTTTTCATTTTTATTTTCACTTAGGTAGCGTTTGGTATGATGGAATGGAAGAGAGAATGGAATGGACCATTACGAGGTAATGAAAAATAGTGTGTTTGGTTGGTTAAAGGAATGGAATCACCCATTCCACAAGGCAATCCATTCCTTCAAAACCATTCCATCCACCCCCCATGTTTTTTTTTCATTCCATCTCTCATTCACCCTTTACTAACAAAACCATAACCCACTACCACAACCCACCACCATCGTCACCACCCACCACCACTATTGCCACCACCCACCACCAGCGTCACCACCCACAACCGTCGCCCACCACCGCTGCCGCCACCACCACCACCCACCACCGCTGCCGCCACCAACCACTACCTTCACCCACCCACCACCACCGCCAACTCCACCCACCACCGCCACTACTCACCATCGTCACCCACCCACCCACCATCCACCTCCACCCATCGCCACCGTTGCCACCACCCACCACCGTCGTCGCCGCCACCCATCACCGCCATCACCATCCACCACCATGCTACCGCCACACACCACCACCACCTACCACCACCCTCATCGTCGCTACTCACAATCGTCAACCATCCACCATCATTGCCATCCACTTCCACCTTCCACCATCGCCTCTACTGCCGCCACCCACCATCGCCACCGCCGCCACCCACCACCGCCGCTACCGCCACATATCACCACCCACCACCGCCACTAACCACCGATTTTATTCCTTCGTCTTTTCCTATCTATCCAACAACACAAAATAATGTTTTGTTTTATTCCCACATGGTAACCAAACAAGACATGGAATGGTAATGATCCATTCCATTACCTTGTTCATTCCATTACCTCATCCATTCCATTCCTTCATCTATTCTATTACCCCATACCAAACAGGCCCTTAATTTTTCTTTTTGTTTTTGGTCTTCTTAATTTTTCTTTTTCATTTTATTTCTGCTTTATTTTTGATGATTGCGGTTGTTTTGGTTTTTCTTTGCAGGTTTGCATCTGGATTGGCCACCTTGGAGAATTCCCGCAAGGGAAGCTGAGGCCACCAATGTCATCAACTTTCATTTTGAAGGGTTTTGGTTTCTTCTTTATTTTTGTTAGAGGTTGGTTTGTCATTCTTTGAAGATCGCCAGGTAAGTGCGGAAAATGTGGAAAATGAGACCGGGCGAAGTTTTTCAAAAATTTAAAAGTTAATCTCTTTTTGAACTTAAAATGGGTTTTAAAAATTATTTTTCGTAAACCCAACTAAAAATTTTAAAACCGGACCCTTAAAAACAGTTTTAAAATTGAAAAACGCGAAAAACGGGAGTCGTACAGCTAAGCACGGCCGTGCCATCTACTACGGCACAGGCGTGCCAAACGTGCAGACTGAGACTTTGAATTTAAAAGTCTCTTTGACTTTTCAAAACCCATTCTTCTCCTTCCCCAGAACCGCATCCCGTCGCCTTCACCCTAAAAACACCATTTTCCACCATTTTCCTCCATTTCAGGCCTCAATCTTCAATATAAGGTACGTATAATCAACCCCTAACATCTTTTAAGTGTTTTATGTCCAGATCTGTCTAGATTCTTGAGTTTTCGAGTAGTTTAGTTTTTTAAAGAAAACCTTAGATTTCTAGTGTTTTTAGCCCGAATGTTTGCCTGAAACTTTAGGAAAACGATAAGGGTAGTGCTAGGAACGTATGTGGGTAAAAATTTTGAGAAACTTTACGAAAAAATTTTCAATAAAACTGACAGGTTTGAAAAACCGTCTAATCAGTCACGAGCACGACCGTGAACAGCAGTATGCAGGGCGTGCTTGGCCAGAAAAACCGTTAAAAATTTTCCCGCGTAACCAGTCTGACCTGAGAGACTGAGCACGGTCGTGCAACCCTAGTGCAGGGGGCGTGCTCAGATCTAAATCAACACCAGAACTTTTTAAGTTTCAAAATATAAGTTATTTTTGCAGTTTAAAATCAGTTTTAGGATATTTTAGGCAAAAAACAGTTTAACCAGTTGAACCTGTAGGAACACGGACTGCAGACTGAGCCGCATGGCCATGCTCATCAGTTGAGCATGGGCTTGCAGCCACTGGACCTGAGCTGTTTATTTTCTACAAAAATGTTTAAGTTTGTAAAGCTAAACCGATTCTGTTATTTTGCAGGTTCATGCCCAGAATGAAGAGACCGGCACGGAGATCACCGTCAGTTTCATCTGACTCCCACCACTCTCATCATTCAGGAGAGTCGTCTCCACTGGCCACACCAGAGACGTATACTTTTGTACCTGAGGGAGATATCCCTGCTGGAGTCCACCCATGGGTGTACTTCAATAGGCACGGGACAGAACGATACACCCGAAATCAGTTACTTTTGTCTGAGAGGAGACCGCTGGGACCCTATTTACCAGTGGATTATGAGGCCCTAAAGCAAGTGGGGCTTGAGCCCAGGTTTTACAATATGTTGTCCCATCAGTGGCATAGATTCTTCAAAATCAGGAGACAGTCTATAGGGAGCTCACTCTTGAGTTCCTTGCTTCATTCGTATACACTCCCCCTGCCGCTGGGGATGACATGGTTTCTACTCAATGTATTGAGTTCAGGATGGCGAGAAACTGGTATAGGATGACTTTGGCCGAGTTTGGGGTACATATGGGATTGTATAGACAAAGAGAGACTACCGAGCCTATTTTCACAGACAGTCTTTACTGGTGGCCTGATGGTATGGAACCACAGGACTTCTGGCCCACTATTTTTGAGGTCGTCTAGGACCCCAGGAAACACAAAAGGTCCAGTTTCCCTGACCCACTCCATAGATGGATTCATTTGATTATTGCTAGTACATTGGGGACCAGGAAGGATAGTACTGGGCTGTGAATGAGAGGGAGACATTTATTCTTTACTGCATCACTGAGGGGTGGCATTGCAATCTTGCCCATGTGTTAGCTGAGTTCTTCATTCGTAGTTTTGGTACCACTTCAGCCAGTCTCATCTATGGGGGCCCGTATGTCACTCTCCTCGCCACATCATTAGGGGTCCTCACCCCGAGGCAGTGTCTGGACTGATGACCTTTGAGCGGGTCCGCCCCTGGGTATTGATACGATGAAGCACACCGGGATTATTGATAAGGAGACGCTGAAGCTGATAGACAACAAGAAGGAGCTGTAGGATGAGAAAGCGGCATATGAGGCAGCATTGAAACACCCTAAACCTTTCATTCTGAAAATACACAGCGGATATTCGAACCAGAAAACCCTAGTAAGAAATACAAATAGGATCTGACTTTTAGACAATATATTCGAACCAGAAAACCCTAGTAAAAAATCGGGTTTAATAAAATAAAATACAAATGGATATTCGAACCAGAAAACCCTAGTAAGGCTTTGACCTGTAAATTCACAATTACATTGGATCGACTAGTGGATTACATTGCTGCGACGACCGCCGTGATTCGTCCTGCACAGTTATTAGTCTATTTATTAAGTTATGTATTTATATTTTTGGATTAGAAATTGTATATAACATTTAAATATTAGTCATCGTTGCTTCCGTTGTGCAAGTCTGTTACCAAACTGTCATTTCGACCAGGCCCCACCGGGTCGGGTTGTTACACAAAGATGTCTGACGAAAAATCTCTTGGTGAGGTAAATCAGATACCTCACAACACTGATGAGATACCAAACATTAGTTAGACCTGTCTAACCAGATCCACACCTTTCTCTACTCCTGAGGGTACTCTAACGGGGACTACGTTCCCAGAGTTCTCTCTGCTAACACGAACCCCTTCCCGCTCAGGTGTTGCCTCTTCCCAAATCGGCACTATATGCACACCGGAACCGCATAGATCTAACGCCCGAGGGAATAGCCAGAAACTTCCTACAGTTGAGACCCCTTCTCAACCAGCACGTGAGCCGAGAAATGGAAAAAGTGATAATAATAAGGCTTGAGTATGATGATTCAGAACCTTCGTTGTCACCCGGCTTATACCACATCCTCTAACCAGCTTACGGCCCACAACACCATATTATGAAGTTGGTCCTAGCACAACCAACCTACCACTTAACCCGAGCACTTATGCTTATGGATGCCAAGCCCAACCTCTTTCCCTTTCTTTACCTCCTAACCCTTTGTGTCTAGTGCACCTATAGGGCATGAGGTCACACTTGATTAGCCCTGGCAATTACCAGTTTCAAGCATTCCACCACCTACTCCCACTTCATGGGAGTAGGCCCTAACTTCCCTACCTATGGCTCGAAATGCAACCATGAGTACTCCTATGGGAACAAGTTACATGATGCCACCATAAAACCTTCAAGGTTTTCACCTATTGCCATAAATGATGACACAAATGATAGCATAGTTCTCTTAGCAACATTTCATCAACCAAGTGTTAGCCACCCACCAAAACACCTCAAATGGTAACCTGGTAACAAGAGAGGAATAAGATCTCAACAAACCTTACAAGCCGAACAACTTGTCTTGTTTCTCTCAACAAATTTCCGACTATAAATTCCAAACCATGATCAAGATGCCCTCACACATAAAAACTTATGATGGCACTGACGACCCCGAAGACCGTCTCCAAATCTTCACTAGGGTTGCTAGAATTGAAAAATGGTCCAACCGTTTGAGACATATATACCTCACCTCATTATATACTAATTTTAAAAGGTAACTGCGTTGCTAATGGCGAATGGAGCAGATTTCGCCATTTATAATGGCGAAGGGAACTATTGAGTCAGCTTTGTGCATAAATTTTCTGGGTATGTGTAAGATTGTTGCAGATTTCGCCATTGCTAATGGCGATAGCATTAGAAATGAAACTCGGGAGAGATGGCACCATTTGTGCAAAAAAACTCGAATTACGTGATGCAGCACAAGCAAGAAGAAATCAAAGTTAGTGGTAATTCAAAAAGATTAGAAGAAAACGAGAGTATGGTTGATATAAAAAGAAAATTAATAAAAAAGGAAATCAAGAGATAACAAATAGGAGGTTATATGACAAAATAAGATTAGCAAGCCACATCTCAATTGTTACAGTTGCGTTCATAAAAGAAAATAAAGAAGCAGACAAGCACACAACTTCATTAATTTACGTTATTAGACAAGTGAGTGAACTAATTTAAGGTAGCATACTAGTAGCTGAATTAAATTTACGTTCTTTTTCGACGAGTGGTAACATTGATTTCGTGGAATCTTCTATCATTATGATGAGCTTAACTTATTGACTCGCTTAGGTGTGGATGAAACTTGTTTACAAATCTTGGGCAACTAACTAAGAATGGTAATAGGTGAATCTAGGGTTTTAAGCGGTGTTAAACACATATGCATCCATAGACATAGGGTTAAATAAACATTGTTTATGTTAGGAATTTACCAGATTATTGTTTATTTGTACCGTAGTTATTAGCATGTCTTATTAGAATTCTTGTGATTTGGTGTTCCTAAGTTTAAAGATAATCGTTCCACCATTCCTTTACATAATTTGAGGATTGTTAACGTATGTCTATGGTGTTAGCATTCTAAAATTTGTAGGATTAGCTGGCTATGACATGATTAATCCATTCTCAACATTCCAACTTAATTTATCATTAGTATTGCATTTAGGTGGTTTTAGGTGGCTATTGTGTGTTTATCGCTTTATCTTTCCAAAGAATCACATGATTTCGTCTCCTTGACGAGAGTCTAGTCTAGTTCTATGTTTCATGAGTTTGGGACGATCTCACCATAATCGCATATGGATTATTATTAATAGTTTAGGAGGATTTGACACCTAGATGACTCTTTTCTTTGATTAAATTCCCTAGGTTTCTACTTGCTTTATTTTGTTTTATTGTCTTTTAGTGTATGTTGTTTTAATTAGTCAAAATCAAAATTATCTTTATCACCGGTTAAGTAATGTCAACAATTTAGTATTAGTAGTTATCTTGTGCACGTATTGATATCCCATATATACTGATTCTATATTGATATATGCTAGATATACTTGCATATTTGTGTGTAGTTAGTCCCTATGTGAAAACCTTTTTTTCTAAACTAAAATTGTGTAAAACTTTTTATTAAAAATATAAATCTATCTACACACATCAACTAGTAGTTTAAACCAATAAAAAGAAAAGCAAATGTAGAAACAAAAAGAACACTTAGATTCTTGATTGAACCCTTCAACATGTTTGCACTCAAAGGAGAAGATGATGATTGTTGATTAGGACTTGTTGTCTTCTCAATTGCACAAGCATAATTACAACGACTTGGAGCAACAATCCTATAAACACCACTGCTGGTTAAGAGGTATACGTCTTTGTTGTTATCATGTCCGAATGAAAATATGTAACCCAACGATGGAAGTGTACTTCCTGGAACAGTACTACATGGCAGTGGAGAATCCGAGGCACATGTAAATGGAATCTTTCTAGATGTGAAATTCCCGCTATCTTTAGGCGTTTCGGCGGCTGCCCACATTGCAGTTGCATATAGATCGGCATACATGTAACTGTAACAAACAAAAGCAACATGTTAACTAAGCTAGCTAGCTAGTCATGGTCACCAGTTGTCCTAATCTGTCAGCGAAGGTAGGAACCGACGTAATACATCTGTGATACTCCGTTGGGCGTTTTCAGACTTACTCGCGTTGGTGTCTAGTAATCTATTTGTTATCAACAGAGTACCAACAGGGTTTTAATTTTATCTTTTTAATTTATTTTTTAGGTTTTACTTGTAATTACTCATTTGTATACAAGTATTAAGTTGAGTGCAAGAAAACCATTTTTTACCTTCCATACATGCATGGATCAGTGTTGGACCTATAGAACAACCCTCCGGTAATAGAAGCCGAGCCTTCCTTCTTATTTAAGTCATAATGGCTATAACCCGTCACAGGAAAAATGGGATTGATCGAATCCTTTGACGAGTTCCCTCCAGACGTTTGCGAAGGAGAGAAACGACCAGGTCCCTCATAAAGTCGCCAACCATAATTCCCATCTTTTATGATCAAGTTCACTTCTTCGTAATCATCCTTTCAACAAAAACATCAAATCAAATGATTAAAAAACTAACACTAGTTTATAAGGAACAAAGGTTTTGATATAATATATACCTGGCCTATATCACCACACATGAAGTACAATGATCTTTCGGGGTCAAAACTACAACGCCAAGGATTACGTAATCCCAATGCCCATATTTCTGGTAGCAACTCATCGTCTTTGGTATACGGATTGTCCCTCGGAATAGAATAGTTTCCCCATAGTGCAAGTCGTGTAATGTCTTTTTCACCTAGAGAACATTTCAAAAAATAAATAAATATGCTAACATGTTATAGGTTTATTATATGTTGTATCCAAAAGGTAAAATGGTACTCTAATTGTATAATTTTTAAACATATTTATGATCACAACAATTGTGAGCATCTTTTTGGGCTTTTTAGTGAGGCATTTTTACGCATCATGCTTTGTTACACCGTGTAGGATAAATCTACACCAAGGTCTACTTTAAAGACTCGAGCCCTTAACTACATCATTTATTGGCTATATTCCTCTTGTTTAAGCCCCTACGTTCCGAATCAAAGGCGAAGGATGTGTTGGGCCAGGGGTGGCCCTGGCCCCCCTGTTTTTTGGCACAGTGGTATAAATTTACGATTTTCGTAGGTTAATTGAGTCCGGGTTGAGTCTGGCCCCCACCGATTTGCCACTACCGACCAAAAAAATTGAATCTGACCCCCCGCTTCAAAAACCAAGTTTCGCCCCTGTTCCGAATGGAATACACATTGCCATTTTTAATGACAAGACTAGATGAAGGAATTTCCAGACTCATAATTTTGGAGCTTTCTTTTCATCCACATCCAATATACCAAAAAAAGGTCGAGTATTTAAGATCGAAGGATTCTTACAACCCAATATCTTTAGTATACTGAGTGGGAAACTATTTTAAATGTTACTCTAATTGTATACAAATTTTGTTTAGGGTGATATTATTTAGACAACCCAAAAAAATCCTAAACAACTTCTCCACGGGTCGTCGAGGCCTTGATGGGCCGTCAAGCAAAATTAGGGTTAAACGACGGGTCGTCCAGGCCTTGATGGGCCGTTGTTTTTCAGAAAAGACAAAAACGACGGGCCGTCGAGGCCCAGACGGCCCGTAGAAGTATGATGTACGAGGTGTTCAGTCTGAACTCCTGCAAAAGCAGGCAGTTCAGACTGAAAGTCTGAAAAAGGTGCACTAGGACGGGTCGTCCAGGCCCCGACGACCCGTGGAAATGTGTTAGGTTAGGGCATTTAAACCCTAGACGGCCCATTGAGGCCCCGACGGCCCGTTGAGATTTCCAGATTTAACCATTACACGATCAGCTTCTTCCCCATTTGAACCAAACCTTAAAACATCACCACCACCAAAACCCTCGACCCATTTCGACTTCCCGGTCGCACGATGACATATTTACAAAGCTTTTCAACCGTTGACCTGTCTGAGAACGAGTCTTACGTCTCTGAAAGCGTAGGGTATGAACCCAGGGTTCAAGTTGGTGAAGAGGAGGTTAAATCCGGGGTTCGTGGTAATGACGGGAACATGCTGCCCGATCTCAATGAGGAATATGTAGAGGAACAGGAGTCATTTGTCGTGCCACCAAGCTACCCGCAGTACACGTACGGGAGTTACCATTCGCGCGGGAATCGTGCTAAGGACTTAGAGGAAGATTATAACGGCTCTAACCCGAATGATGACAACCAGGAAGATGCTTATGAAGATGTTAACATAAAATTTGAACCTAACCCGGATGTTTCGTATGAAACCGAGCAGGTGCGTTTATTTATTTACACTAGTATATCTTTACACGTTTTAGGGTTTGCTGGATTGAACTGGTATATATTTACAGTAGTATATAATTTAGAGTAGTATGAATTTAGACTAGACTCTTGTATAAATTTTCAGGTATTCGGGTCTGTTGAAGAGATGAAACATTGGGCTTACGATAGAGCCCTTGCTAGCGGTTACGTCCTAGTGACAGGACGTTCTGTTTCAAAAGGCAGTGGAAATAATGCAAGAAAAATTAGGATAGACCTGAGATGCGACCGTGCTGGCGAATACCATACTACAGCCACAGTAAGGTCTACGGGTAGCAAAAAGTTTAACTGTCCATTTATGTTAATAGGGAGGCTATGCAAAGAGGGTTGGAAGTTGGAGGTTAAACACGTGAATCATAACCACGACTCTTTTATACATGTTGAGGGTCACGCTTTTGCTAGGCGGCTGACACCACAAGAAGAAGAAATGGTGGAAACGCTTTATTTTCAAGGCCTGGAACCGGCAAACATACATTTGGCCATTAGAGCACAAAACCCGAATAATGTATGTATTCTACGAGACATACACAATACAGTGAGCAAGATTAAACATAGAATTTACGGCGATAAAACCCCAATGCAGGTATTATTATTAATTACTATTATTGTCATAGACTATTATTAATTTTGTTGTTGTTAAATATTAAATATTGTTATTATTATTGTTATGCAGATACTCGAGAGTATCCTGGTTGAAAAGAAATTTACTTACTTCACCAAGCAGAATCCAAAGACAGATGCTGTTGAGAATATTTTCTTTTCACACTGGGTCTCGTACAATCTCTGGCGTGCCTTCCCACATGTGATGCTGATCGACGCCACCTACAAAACGAACGAGTACAGAATCTCGTTTGTTCAAATTGTGGGTATGACGTCGACAAACTTATCGTTTTGTATCGCCTATGCATTTATCGTTAAAGAGAAAACGAGTAACTACATATGGGTGCTTGAGAGGCTCAAAGATTTGCTGGAGAAGAGTATGGAGCCACGTGTAATTGTTACAGATAGAGATCTGGCTCTGATGGGTGCATGTCCTACAGTTTTCCCGGATGCTACGAAGTTGCTTTGCAGGTGTCATATTCAACAAAATATTATTATTATTATTATTATTATTATTATTATTATTATTATTGTTTTGCAGGTATTATATTCAACGAAATATTGCAAAATATCATAAAGCAGGATTTCCAAAAGAAGAATGGGAAATATTTTTGCAGTATTTTGGTCGACTGTGTAAATCTGCTGACGAAGAGGTTTACGAATTGAATCTTGAAGCGCTCTACAGACGACTTTGGCGGCAGGGTCGAACGGGTATATATTTTATTTTTTATTTTGCTTTACAAGCGTACATATTTTCTGTATTGACATCACTATTCTGTTTTTTACAGAGGTTTATGACTACATGGAGTCAGTTTGGCTCCGAGATTATAAAGAAATGTTTGTGGAAGCATGGGCAGATGAAAACCTTACGTTCGGTCAGACTACGACCAACAGGGCCGAGAGTCAGCATGCTCTGATTAAGAGGTACATAAAAGGCCCGAACAGCTCGCTCCACGCGCTTGTGATGGAAATAGACAAAGTTATGGAGTCACGGCGCGTAGCGATAAAGCACTCCTTCGAACACAACCGATCAACAAGAATGTGGAAACATGAACTACCGTTGTTTCAAGACGTAATCGGTAGGGTTTCCCATCTAGCGCTTAATTTGATGCTCGGAGGGGTCAACAAGATAAATTATTATATGGAACAAAAGAGGTCTTGTGAACACCGACTCAAGAAGACTTATGGATTGCCATGTTCCTGTCAATTGCAATTGTATGATACAAAAGGTAACATCATTTTTTAGACTTATTATTTTTTTTAGGATATAATAGTCAAATTTATAAATGTTTGAAGCGTTTTGTAGACGACTTGTGTTGTCTGGTTCGTACAAAAACAGAGGAAACTCTACCGAAATTTTTATAAAAATCCGAAATTTTTGTAGATTATTGATTGTTGTTGTTGTGATTGAATATATATATCAGATACACGAGTGTCACTGGCTGATATCGACGTCTTCTGGACACGACTTGACTTTATGCCAGAAGTAGCTGAGAATCCCGAGTTTGACTTTCAGCACGAAATGAATGCATTCGCTGAGCAACTAAGGTCGCAACCGCTGCAAGTGAAAAAAAGCATGTTGCAGAAGATGAAGGAGGTGTTGAATCCGATTATGACTAAACATAAACCTCCTGAGGTACAAACCGATACTCGGGGTCGGCCAACAACAAGTGAAAAGGAAAAAAAGGAAGATAAGGCTGCGGTTAGTATTATTATTATTATTATTATTATTATTATTATTATTATTACTGTTGTTGTTGTTGTTATATAATTTTTTCAACGTAGGGCAAAAAGCCTTCTAGAAGAGGTAAACAATCAAGGGACAAACCGATTGTTTACGATGAAGATTTTCCACTGTTGGAAAGGGATAGGTACAAACTACTAATATATAAATTCATACATGCATACATATTTATACACATATTAAATCTCACTTTTTGATGGTTACAGGTACAAACTGGAGATCGACAGGTTTAAGAAATGGCTTCCACCTGCATATCATAGATACATTACAGACATTCGGGATGTCCATGGAGACGGTCACTGTGGGTTTCGATCCGTAGCTGTGTGCTTAGGGTGGCAAGAGGATATGTGGCACTTCATCCTCACACAGCTTAAGGAGGAGATCGTCGAGAATGTAGACCGGTGGAGGCCAATTTTAAACGAGGTAGATTACGATTGTTACGAGAGAGTCTCGAACTCATTCGATCACATTGGAGTGGGACCAGTAACGGTTGACCATTGGATGGAGATGCCCGCCACAGGATTACTGATTGCTCAGAAATTTAAGGTGGTTGTTCAATTTCTCTCTCCGAATGATCTCAGTGAGACGTACTTCCCTATGTTCGATGGTCCACACCACATTGAAGAACATGCGTTCATATCGTTTGCTTTTGTTAACAAAGGTCATTTCATCAAGATTGAGTTAGCAGAAGGCGCCCCAATGCCAAAACTGAATCCGTCATGGCGTAAGTTTCGATATGAAGAGGCAAGTGAGTGGGAGACGGTATATTACGACCGTATACAAAGGGTTGATGTTCCATCACCTCAATACTTCGACTTAACTTAGCTTATCGTATGTTATCGGACGAACGGAAAAATTTGTTGTATATGTTAATTTATAGTTATCATAAGAATCTACTCCTTTTTTTAATAAAAAATACAAATACCAAGCTTAAAATATATAAAATACACTAAAAATTTAAAAAAAAAATGAAAACTTATGGGTCGTCCAAGGCAAAAAAATTGGCCAAGACGGGTCGTCCAGGCCTTTATGGGCCGTCCCTAGTGGGCCACCACGGACCGTCGAGGCCTGGACGGCCCGTGGTGAAACCCAAAAATCCCCCAAAACTATGGCTCGTTGAGGCTCCACGACCCGTCCTCTAGCTTCTTGACGGCCTGTCCAGGCGTCTCAAGCACCTATATTTTTAAATTAAAAAAAAAATAACCAAAATAAAACACCAAAACAATGGCTCGTTGAGTCTCCACGAGCCGTCCTCAGGCTTCTTGACGGCCCGTCCAGGCCTCAACGGCCCGTCTGAAGCACAAAGCTTCCAAGGGAAGCTTCTATTTTTAAATTAAAAAAAATAAAACACCACGGACCGTCCAGGCCTCGACGGCCCGTGGTGAAACCCAGAAAACCCCCAAAACCAGGGCCGGTTTCAAAACTTTCATTCTTCCCTCTTAACTCTCTCTCTCTCTCTCGTCTCTCCAACCACCACAACCACACCTCCACCTCCACCACCACCCACCACCTCCACCTCCCTCCTCTTTCTCTCTCGTCTCCCACATCCACCTCCCTCCTCATTCTCTCTCGTCTCCCACCTACCACCTCATCCACCCTCCTCCTCCACCTCCACCGTCCTCCTCCACCTCCACCGTCAACCCCTCTCTCTACAACAGGTAACATTCTATTATTATTGTTATTATTATTGTTGTTATTATTATTATTGTTAGGTTTTTTTTTGTGGGTTAGGGAGGGGGATGGTGGTGGTGGGCTGTGGTGGTGAGGGGGATGGTGGTGGTGGCTGTGGTGGTGAGGGGGATGGTGGTGGTGGCTGTGGTGGTGAAGGGGATGGTGGTGGTGGGCTGTGCTGGGGAGGGGATGGTGGTGGTGGCTGTGGTGGTGAAGGGGATGGTGGTGGTGGGCTGTGGTGGGGAGGGGATGGTGGTGGTGGCTGTGGTGGTGAAGGGGATGGTGGTGGTGGCTGTGGTGCTGAAGGGGATGGTGGTGGTGGGCTGTGGTGGGGAGGGGATGGTGGTGGCTGTGGTGGTCAGTGGTGGTTGGGGTGTGGTGGTGGTTCGGTGGTGAGGGCAGTGGTGGTCAGTGGTGGTTGGTTGGCGTTTGTGCGCGTTAGGTTTAGGCGCCTAAACAAAAACGCGCGCCTTTATGTTTAGGCGCGCGTTTATGTTTAAGAGCGCCTTTGTGTTTAGGCGCCTAAACCTAAACGCGCGCCAAAACATAAAGGCGCGCGTTTGTGTTTAGGCGCCTAAACATTAAGGCGCTCTTAAACATAAACGCGCGCCTAAACATAAAGGCGCGTGTTTGTGTTTAGGCGCCTAAACCTAAACGCGCGCCTAAACATAAAGGCGCGCGTTTGTGTTTAGGCGCCTAAACATTAAGGCGCTCTTAAACATAAACGCGCGCCTAAACATAAAGGCGCGCGTTTGTGTTTAGGCGCCTAAACATTAAGGTGCTCTTAAACATAAACGTGCGCCTAAACATAAAGGCGCGCGTTTGTGTTTAGGCAAGTCGCCTTTATGGCGCGCCTTTGTGTTAAACATAAAGGCGACTTGTGTTTTAATATAAAGGCGCACACAAAGTGTTATTGTTATGCTGTTTATTGGCGTTTAGTTCGTTTTAATATAAACGCGCGCCTAAAGTGTTTTGTTTTTGTTTTGCAGATATGGCAAACAGAAACAACAGAAGACGCCGTATCCAGCCTGAGGACAGGAATCCTCTAGCACTGGGCGATATGAGAGACTGGCCGTACAGGCACGACAATGATGACTACGAGATCGCGCGCTGGGAGAAGATGGAGATGCATCCGATACACGGATCGCGCAATGTTGACTGGTCCGCATTACGCGCGATCAGTGCAGAGGACAGGTTTGAGGAGTGGATCCCAGACGACAGCCCTTGGGAGCGGATGTTGGCTGACCTCCACAATGATGCGTATCGGCCACTGACGATCGAGTTCATCTCCACATTCCGCTACGCGCCGCATCCAGCAGGTGTGCCGCCTCCAGCAGGTCCTGACGGCGAGCCTGAGCCTGAGGTACAGTTCAGATTATTTGGACACCTTTACGGATATACGATGGACCAGTGGGCTACGACTTGCTGCTGGTACAGAGAGGAGGAGCTTGTCCAGGATATGTACACCACAGGCTTGACGACCTTGCCAGACGACTTGCTGATGGCCTGGTGGCCCACTATCGGTGGTCCAGAGTATGGGGAGGAGGGCGACAGGTATTATTATTGTTATTTAGTTCATTTAGTTCGTTATTATTATTGTTATTTAGTTCGCTTAGTTAGTTAATTATTATTGTTATTTAGTTAGTTTAGGTTGTTTGTTTTTGGATTTTGTAGACGACTTGTGTTGTCTGGTTCGTACAAAAACAGAGGAAACTCTGCCGAAATTTTTATAATGTTATTATTATCCTGTGCAGGATGGATAGGGCCAGCAACATCCGGGACCCTGTGATCCGTTACATACACCGTTTGGTTACCTGGTCGATTGCCGGACGATGTACCTGTAACGAAAGGGTCAATCAGATTGACCTTTTCTACCTTTACTGCATCTTGAGGGGTAGGCCGGTTGCGCTACACAGGTGCTTTGCCGAGTACATCGCTACCTACCCTCATAGGAACCCGGCGGGGGCTATTCCGATTGGTGGGATCGTCACCGCCATCGCGCTGCGTGTTGCCCCTGGTGATTTGTGGACGCATATTGAGGAGAACAATTTACCAGCTCCGATGAGGCCCAAGTAAGATTATTATTATATATTATTATTATTTATTAATATTATTTAATTTTATATATATTATTATTTAATATTATTATTATTATTTAATTTTATGTATTATTATTTAATATTATTATTGTTGTTTTGCATTTCAGGCCGTTAAATATTCAGACGATGCAGCAGATGAAGGTGGCAGGACGGGTCCCGCACAGCAACCCACCCGCATATTACCAGCGTGCTTGGGGTGATGCTGGCGACCGTGGCGAGCATTTTGTGCCACAGCCGCTGGTACATCTCGAGGGGCCGAATGCCCAGGAGGTCCAGATGCCACGCGTTGCCGACGGCGACCCACCGGTGGATGTAGAGATGCGAGATGTTCCCGTTGATGAGCGACAGCGTCCTGCCCGCGTTTATCATGCTGTCAGGTTGCATGATAGCACGACCCAGATACTTCAGCAGATCCTGGATCAGTTGGGGTCGTTGCGGGCTGATGTGCAGACGATGGGAGTTGATATGCGGTGGCTGTTAGAGAGCGAGAATGAGAGACGACGGGAAGCTGGTTTGGAGCCGCGTCCACTTCCGGGTTGGGCGTCCAGCAGTCAGCATGGTGGGGCGTCCACCAGTCAGACGGGTGGGTCGGATCAGCCGGGTGGGTCTACTTCTTAGTTGTACATTTGAACTCTTAGTTGTATGTAAATTTTTGGAATATTATGCTTATTTATGCTTTATTTTGTTTTATTGTTCGTATCTTGGGTTTTGTTTAGTTCGACAACATAAACGAACATTCGTTCATATTCATATACACAATCATATAAAAAAGATCATATTATACAAATAAAAAATAACATTTATAAAAAACCAAACATTTATATTTACATCTCAAACTCATTTTAAACATCCACACTACACTTATAAAAAAACCAAATAATCATCACCTAATCATTGCCAATGATTACCAATGATTGATTTTGATTTGGATGCTAGTCCATGGGTCGTCGAGGCCCAAACAGGCCGTCTTTTTTAGGGTTTAAGGTTTTGGACGGGCCGTCTGGGCCTGGACGACCCGTCCTTTTGCCTGTTTGGCCCTCCACGGGCCGTCCAGGCCTCGACGACCCGTGGAGGGGTTGTGCAAATAAAACCTTAGGTTGTGTGAATATGCAAAGCCTTTGTTTATTTCAAAATCTTTTAAAGCAACTATCAGTTCTTTAATTTAAATGGTGAGACTTTAGTTCTCACAAATACTTAAAAGATAAGTAATAAAACTTTAATGAATCAAAACAAAAAAAAAAGTTAGTTACAAAGAAATGTAAAACTTGTAAAACAAAATACATTTATATATAGTTTGCACAAACTCAAAAATTTTGATAATTAATTTTGAACAAGAACCACCTTCACCGAAGAAGCTTTCTGTCAGTAAAAGGCGTCTATTTTGTAGTGATCTACCCGTACCAAAAAATGATTTGACCAACCTAACCCAACTCGTATATCATTTTCATCTTCATAGTTTAGTTTGTAAATCTACGTTAACTATATAGAGGTCACACCAACATTTATGTTTTAGGATTAATAATTAGAGACACTTACTTGGTATGTTATCAACATCCAACCTCATAATTTTTCCCAACAAAGACCTTTTGTTTTGTGAAAAATTTTGAGGATCGCCAACACCTCCACCATCGCCCATCATAAAGTATAGATACCCATCATCCGGTCCAAATAGAATCTGCCCACCATGGTGCCCCGTATACGGAAGCCCCATCGTGAAGATTCGCCTTGTTTCTACGGTTGAAACGCTTGGAATCTTGGGAAACATCAGTGATCATAATAAGCTAATCAATATAAATAAATTAATCTTAACATATTAAACATGATAAGTGAAAAACATCTTTTCTTTGAATTTTCTTTTCCCATCTAGTCAAGCATGTTTTCTAGATGATAAAAATAATAAAAAGAAAGTGTAGTTACTCTGATATAGTAATTACATAATTAATCTAAAGATATAACATTTTTTTTAATTTTGGGCTCCCGGGAGAGTGGGTCATGGGGGGTCGCACCCCTGCCCCACCTCTGGGCCATCCTTGAGTGTACCACCTATGGACAATTTTGTTGAAAATCCATAGGTGATAGTGATTACCGACAATTTTATTTTATGTTTAATGTTTTTTGGATTTCATGGGACTTGTTACTCATCCGTCTCATTTGTTTAGTAGTAGTGTAACCTGAAAACACAACTAGTTACCGTGTTGTATTCTGCTACCACAGCTTGATATTGGCATGGCTGCACTCCACTATCACGTTCTAGTTTCGAAGGATCACAATTCACATCAGAGTTGCAAGCGCACCTTCCTGCACATCCGGGCCGGTCAGATTTATCACAATTGAACGAGGCAAAAAACCTCCCATTACGTGAGAAATTTGGATGAATTGTTATAGACATTAACCCCGTTGCAGTGTCGAAATGAACCTCATCGGTTAAGTCAAGATACGGGTTCGAGTCATCTATGTGTAGTGAGCCTCCAGAACCCGGTTCTGGAATGGTAGCTAGCCAGATTTGACCTTTCTGGTTCGCGAAAAAGGCTTGGTTCGAACCGTTATTAAAAGCCGCCATATCAATGTAAGACTCGTTACCAATTCTTTCTAAACACATCCCTTTTGGGACATTGTTTGCAGTTGTATTAAATGTGGCTTTTTCTCCATTGAAGCATGCTGAACCGTTGGTTGATGGTTCACCGGTTATGGTGCAGAAAGCGGAACTTGATGGCCAGATATCGGTTAGTTTGGTGGTGGTGTTGGCTGGTGGTGGGGCTTGGCCTTGTAAGAATGGTGAGTTTATTATAGGAACGTTTTGACAAGAATCCCATACGGTTTTGCAGAAGTTATTTGTGGATTGGTTGGTTTGTGATGAAGCTGTTGAGGTGCAAAGAACGGGAATTTGGCGGCGACTGGTGGCGATCGTGAATAACTCGGCCGAAAACGGGTCGCATTGCTGAAAAAAGTGAAACGTTAACGATTTAAAAAAGGGTTAGTCTATACGCACACTTTTAACAACCAAGAGTAAAAATGTAATAAAATAAATATTTTACATTAGTAATAAATGTAACTAAAAAATGAAATAAAGATATAAATACTCAAACTTTAAAACAATTTAATTAAAGTCATTTTACATACATTTTTTAGTTACATTTGCTTTTGTTATGTAAAAGCAAAGCTTTATGATTAAACCGGTTTGGGCTCGCCTAACCGGTAGGCTACATGCCCTTCTTATAAAGTTACAACTTACTTTATTTATTGATATTTGTTAGTAATAATAAAAAAATAAATAACCATGATTTCCAATTTAACCAATTATATATTTGTGCATATAGACATTTTTAAATGAGCTTCAATATTTAGCTTTATCTAATACAACTAATTTAATAATTTTTTCCTAATCTTTTTTTTTCTAACAAAGTTATAAATCTACAGGCATACAGCTGAGTATGAAAAAAATATAAATTCAAAAAATATAAAACGAACTCGCTCCACAATCACGTTAACGATAAACAGGTGAAAAATATCATAGAAATGCGTGCCAAAAAATAATTTTAGAAGATTCTCTCGACCTAAATTTCACAACTAGAGCATCAATGTTGTTTAGGTTTTTTTTTTTTGAGTTTCTCAACAATAATTGACACTCTTTTAATAATTTTCTATTTTTTGTTAGGCAGACTTACGGTCAAACCCAAAACCCATCAGCCAAAACAAATAAGGATGATTTTTAACAACTAAACTAAACATGAGTATTGAGCCGAATATGTGTCACAATTTAAATATTGAAACATAAGACTCAAGTTACCAATATATATCTAAATTTGACTCAAATCTAAGCTAAAAAAACTGTTTCATGGCTCAAATATGCGATTTATAATGACAAACAAGTAAGTATATCCTTCATGTTCGATAAAACATAAAATAAAAGAACATACCGAGCACAGGATTGATTTTAGAAGGGAAGCACAGTCTTTGCTAGATACATTCATCGATTCAAACTGTTTTCGTATATCCGAATCTTGGGCCGAATCGCAGCATGAAGACTGATTATAAGAACAAAAAGCCAAGGGAGTCTTGGGTGTAAATGGTGCTCCTAATTCACAAAGATTCACTATGATCATAATGATAAAAACCAACAAAATATTCGAATAATTAAAGGTGTAAAACTTACTTGAATCTGTGCACAGAGGAAGTGAAAGTGTTGGGCTGATGAAAATTTGAAGCAAACTTAAAGAGAGGAAGATGATGATCAAATGATGAACAGCCATAGTAGCAACAAGACTGGCTTCTTAGTTCATGATTTAAAAAAATGTGAAAACTTATTAACAAAGTTCAATGATATGAGGGGACAACTTCTAATGCATGATGTATAAATTAGTATTCTAGATTCAGAGATTGTAGCTTTTGACTTATAATCTGTCAAAGGAAGACATCAGATTTTGAATACGGGAGGGAGATGGTGTGGATTGTTGACTTTATTCCATAATTTCATAATTGCATACATTGTGGTAGTTGATAAGATCAGGGTATTTTATTATTATTGTATTTGTTTGGATTTTATTTATTGAGTTAAGATGAGTAAATAAATACTCTTGATCATGACATGATAATAAATAAATTTGAGAAAATAATCAAATATATTACTTTAGAGCTCTGACTTTCTTAAAAAAGACAAATATTGTTTCATATTCATTTCTCTAGTTATACATTATTGCAAAATGGGAAAATATACATTAATCTAACTTGGAGAATTATGTCATGTTGCTTTAATTGGACAGATATCTTTTTCAACTCATGTATATTGTATATCCCAAATTATATTTTGAGAAAATTGCTCGAATAGTTCATGTGGTTTGCTCAAATTTCACCTTTAGTCTTCAACTTTTAAAAATTACATCTGTAGTCCTCAATTTTTGGTGTTTCTTAACTCGGATAGTCCCTAGAGTTAACGGAGGTTAGATTATCCATTTAAGTGGATGTAAAGTTATTAAACTACCCTTACTTTAATAAAAAAAATATAATTAAAAATAGTTAAAAATTATGTGGGCCCACCCACTTCTTCCACACTTCATCCTTCTTACCCATCACCTCCACAAACCATTACCACCAACACCTCCCGAAACCACCACCACCCATCTCCACTTTCACCATCACCAGAACCACCACCCACTTCATCTTCCCCACCTAACACCTCCACAAATAACCCACCACCATCTTCACATTCCACCACCATCACTACCAACCACCATCCCCTCCACTTTTCACCACCACCAACCCATCACATGTTCATCGTCACCCACGTACCCCCCCCCCCCCCTCTCTCTCACTCTCTCGCTAAACCCCATTCGATATATATACACAGGTCTATGTATAGTACAGTCCATTTCCAACCTCTGATAAACCCCTGTTTTGTTTCTAATAATAATAATCTGTATGAAAACAAAGCAATTAAAGAAAATAAAAAGGGTAAAAGTGTTTCAATTACAACAGTAAAAGTGCAATTAGTTAAATATATATTTAATCAAAATTATGTAAACAATAATAACAGTAATGTGCTTCTGAACGATGAACAATGAGATTGTGATCTGAAACCTAGAAATGTGCTCCTGAACAATGAGATGGCTGCGTTGTGTCTGATTTTGGGATAGCGAACTTGGTGATGATGATTGGTGGTGCGTCTGAGAATTTGGGGAATTTCACTACTGATATGCTATGTGGATCCATCGTTTACATTGCACCAGCTATGGGTGGACACTGGTTGTGGTGGTGGTGGTTTGTGGAGGTGATGGGGTAGAGAAAATGAAGTTGGTGGGTCCCACTAAGAATGGGTAGAGAAACATGATTGGCTAAGGGGTTTAGTGGGGTCTCTTCATATTTTATTAATTAATTGATTTTTTTATTTTTATTAAAGTAAGGGTAGTTTAGTAATTTACACCCACTTAACTGGATAATCTAACCTCCGTTAACTCCACGGACTATCCGAGTTAAGAAACACCAAAAGTTCAGGACTACAGATATAATTTTTAAAAGTTGAGGACTAAACGTGAAATCGGAGCAAACCGCATGGACTATTCGAGCAATTTTCTCTTATATTTTATACAAATACAAATCAACATCATTTTGAATAGGGCTTCAGTTAGGTTGGGTTGATGGGCCAATATGATCTAATCCAAATTTTAATCATGCTGGAAAATTTGATAACTTTGAGATGAACAAAAAAACTCCCTCATGGACTGGAACCGGGAACCCGACCTAAACCGATTCGGTTCCAAACCGGTATATGCTGAACCAATTCCAGTTTCTATTTCGGCCCGTCTGTCTGGCACCGGTCTCAGTCCCTTACAAGAAAAAACTGACCAGATTTACTTTTTGGTCTCACCGATCCCGAACCAGTTTGAGAAACACCAGTTTCAAACCTGTTTTCTACCGTTTTAAATGGTTATTGTTGTAAAGAACCGTCAAGGTCGTAAGTTAGCGATTTTTAACCGTTTCTTCACCAAAATTTAGCATTTTGCTACCCTGGGTTATTCACAATACTTGAAAAAAAAAACTGAAAATGCAAAACTTACTCTTGTATACACCTGTTTTGATGTTATGATGTTATGATGTTTGCTACTTCACCAATTCACTAATTCACTTTATGGCTTCATCACAACCACTTCTTCTCTGTTAGACTGATGCTGAGGAGTACTCTTTGTGCCTTACTTCTGTACACGTTAAGACATTGGACTCATAAGAGAGAGTACAAGGTATCGTTGTGGTATGTTTTTTTTTGAATCGGCTTTAAGGAGAAATTTGACGAGGAAATGGGTTTTGAAACCGAGCGTAAAAGCGAGGAAACCAAATAGAAATTGTTGAATATATCAACGGTGATTGAAAGATTTCATATAATTTACCCCAAACGGATGGGCGATTTGGTGAGAATGTTGTTGAAGAATCTATATAGCTGGATATGTAAGTAAAAGCTAATATTGACAGCTCTCAAATTACGCCTATTCTATCTCCTTTTAGTTATGATTTAGTCAAATGTAGTTATGCACAGTTATTGCTTTTCCTATTTTCTTGTTTTGTATTTTAGTATAAAATGTGTTGTAATCTTCCTCAATCAATATAGAAAATTCCTCCTTTACATGGTATCCGCCATTCTCATTCTTCTTTCGATCCTTTTCTTATCTGTCTTCCTCTTCCATGTCGCAGCCAGCTTCCTCTTCCTCTGTCACCTCCGAAACTTCTCTTCCCATGGCTACCCTTCTCTATATGCTCACTATCAAACTCTCCCCTACCAACCATCTTTACTGGGTCAATCAAATCACACCACTTCTGCCCAATCAGAGACTTCTCGGTTATGTTGATGGGTCTATTCCCGCACCACTGAAAACCATCGTTGTTGATTCAAAGGAACAGACCAACCCTGCCTACATGGCTTGGTTTCTGTCCGACCAACAAGCCATTCTCATCATCAATTCGTCCCTCACAGAGGAAGCTATGGCCGAAGTTCTTGGCCTTAATACTTCTCATCAAATGTGGACCGCTCTCGAGGCTGTTTATAGCAATACACCCTTGGAACGTATGCATCTGCTGCGTGACAACCTTCGGCAATTAACAAAAGGTACTTCTACAGTGGCTGAGTTTGGTAGAAAGTTTAAATCGATTTGTGATTAATTAGCAGCCATCGGACATCATGTGAGCGACAACGATAAAACACATTTGTTTCTTTGTGGTCTCAGTGCCGTGTTTGAGAGTTGGTCTACTGCTACCCACACCGCTCGGGACCCTCTTCCCTTTCGTGACCTTCTTACCAAGGCTGAAAGTCAAGAGGGGTTTTTGTGTGCACTTCATCCTACTCCAACTGCCTCTGTTGCCTTTGTCGCCCACCAGAATCGTTCTTCTGTCCCGTCCAATAACAGATCCAGATCTGGATCTTCTGGGTCCGGGTCTTCCTCTCGTCCTCAGTCTCACTCGAACTCCTCCAAAGGTCCCCGTCGCCTTCCTCATTGCCAGCTTTGCTGCACCAATGGACATTACGCCAATAAGTGTCTGAAACTTTCCTCATTTGTAACCGCTGCCTCTAGTGATGAGGATCTTGCTCGAACTTTTCACGCTCAGTGTCATGTCTCCGGTAACGCACCCGACTGGACTGCAGACACCGGTGCCGATCTTCACATGACTGACGAAACCGGTAAGCTTCATTCTTTTACTCCTTACACTGGTTCGTCTTCAGTTTTCTTTGGTAATGGGCATTCTCTTCCTATAACTCATAAGGGTCATGTTTCGATTAATAATCGTGTGTCCTTAAATGATGTCTTGGTTGTTCCGAATATAACCAGGAATTTGCTTTCAATTAGCAAGTTGACTAAAGATTACCCTGTTGATGTCGTATTCTCAGACACATTTTTCTTCCTTTACAGTAAGAGTTAACGGAAGGTATTTTACCAAGTTAGAAATTTTGAAGTTTATAATTGACGTCACTTTGTAATTTGTATTAGAATTGTAATATATATTTAAGTTTTCTATTAAATATGGTTATTTAATGCAATGTTATTTTATTGAATTAAAAAAAATGACATACTAGTTATTTTTTTACCTAAAACAGCATGCAAACTATAAAAAATAAGTCGAATCTATATTTTTATACTTTTTTTTTACGTCAAAATGGTTAAAAAAATGCGGTCAAGAACCAGTTTACGAATTGAAACTGGCCTTGAAAACTTGTATTCCAAACTAGAGCGGAACCAAACCAGTTTCAAACTGAAATAGGTTTGACTTAGAATCAGTCAATGCCAAAATTAGTTCCAAACTAGTTTCAGTTTGGAAAAAAACAAATCAAAATGTTCATCTCTATTTGGACATGTTATTAGCCGTGTCAACCTTTACGAGACAAATATAAGAAAACTAAAACTTAAAATGTAACTAACATAACTATAACATAGTTAGTTTAGTGTGTTGAGCATGTGGGATACGTCATACTTGTAAATTTAATTGTATTTCTTAATATCAATTTAAATATAAAACTCCGCAATTCCTAGCGAGACATTGTATTTTGACCATGGGTTTGGAGCGGTTAGTAAGTTTATAAATGGAAGTGGAGGGAAGGAGCGGGTAACACAGGCAACCGAACACATGAAGGTGATCGTATGTGGGGTCACAGTTATTTAGGTAATTATGCCTAACTCTCAAGTTAAGTGAGAGTGAATGACATATGGTAGATGTACCGATTCAGTGGTGCCTAGGTAATTATGCCTAACTCCCAAGTTAAGTGAGAGTGAATGAGAAATGAAATGGTATGTATGTTGTGAAGAGAAAACTATGATCTAAGGACTTGGGACATGCGCAGGTATATAGTCTAACTAATTACATGATTGAAGTAATTAAAAGGAATTTATAATAGTGGAATATTGTAGTAAGATAAGGATGAATACTAACGGTGATTTATGCAATAATAAAAGATCAATAGGGTTGATGAGGTGAAAGATGGCAATGATAGTTCGGTAAGCTTGATGCTTGCATAAAAACTTTTTGTTATTAGAAAGTGTGAACATATAATTGTGTCAATTCACGGATTAAAATTGTAGTAATGAAAGAGGTTTCGGGGACGAAACCTTCTTTAAGGGGGGTAGACTTGTAACGCCCCAAAAACCCGCTTCATTTAAAGACGTTGATGGACGGGATTAATAAAAATGATATTGAGTCAAGAGGTTATAAGTTGGAGGGTGGAAATTGTCAAATGCCCAAAGATCATATTAAAAAGGGTTAAATAGGTGAAAACACCAAAAACACACACTTTGTGTGTGTTTTGGTCGATTACCAGGAAAGAAGAAAGAGGGGTTTCAACCCTAACCCAACAACCAAGCTAAATCTAGTGAGAAATCAAGGAGTAACCATTGCATGAGCCAGAAATGGACCATTTAAGGTCAATCAAACCCAAAGGTAGCTTCTATTTGGTAGATTTTGATGTTATGATTCATTTTGGATTTGATGAAAATCTAGCGTGTATGTAAAAACGTGAATCACGGATGGATGAAGGTGTCTAGATGTTGATAGACACTAAAGGAAACATAACTCATGATATTACATGAGGCTATACTTGATTCATGTGCTAATTAGATTGTTTTACACCTATGTTGGAAATGGGTGTTGGTCTTGGTGTAATCCAAGACCATTCCTAGTTAATTATTGGATATTTTGAAAAGAAGTGATGATTTTCTATGTTTGATAACTATGGAATGATGGATATGTGGTGTAGGTAGATAATATGATGATTGATGTTATGAGCTAAGAAAGTAGGCATGAAATACTTGTACATTGTGTTTTAAATGTTGTATGCATACCAAGTGTTTGATGAAATGTCTAGATAAGTATGATGTATGAATGTGTATGCAAGACTTGACAAATATGAAAGTAATGTGATAATAGATACAATTGATAGTAGGTAAACATGAGGATTGTCTTAGGAAGTATCTTATGTGGGGACTTGGTTGATTGTGTGATGTGGTAAGAAGAATGCATTAGTAGTGTGTACACAATGCTTAAATAGTATGATGCACACCAAGTGTTGGATTCACTTCTTATTTGTAGATGAGGAATGAATGTGTGCTAATTGTGAAGTATATGAACTTATTAAGAAAAGAAAATGTTGGTATTATATGATGTTGGCTAACCTTGGATGTGTAAGTGCCAATTGTAGAATCATGAAAGCGCTAGTATGTGTCGAATGAATTCTATGTGCACCAAAATAGTCATATCATGATATGTGTCCTATAACATGCTAATGTAATGTTTAGGGTAAAAATTGATATGGGGTAGTATATCAATATGGATGTAGGTGTCTAAATATTGAAAGTTGCATACTTGATAGTTGACTTTCTGAAAAAGTCAACAACCTATGATTAACATGGTTATGTTTCCTAACATGATTGCGAGATTGAGGATATCATGTGATACATGTTTAATGGTTTATGTGACATACACAATGGTAAGATAAATTGCTTAAGATGTGAACAATGTGATTGTAAATCTATGTCTTATGTATGATAAAGATTGACCATTGAAAGTCAAGATGACATATGAGTTGGAATAATTGATAGGGTGAAGTATCATGTATGCTAACAAGATGTGAATGTGATGACATGAAATGATAGGAATCATGTCAGGATGGACTTGAGCATGGAAGGCTAATGGGTCAATATGAGGCAAAGAAACAAACAAGAACATGAGGACTTGAGGTAAGTGACTTATGAACTAAACTCTTAGTTTAGTAAATGCATGTTTATGTATTAATTTAGAATGGGAAATAAGAATGAAATGGTAAATTATAGTAAGACAAGTGAATGAACATTAATAGTGAACAAGCATAGTTCACCATACGGTAATGAAGGTAGTTGGGATAAATGAGTAGAGGATTTTGTCCAGACCAGAGGGTTCTCCCTCTGGTGACCAGATGATTCTACATTTGAGTGACTAGAGGATAGTTTAGACCAGAGGATTCTTCATCTAGTGACCAGAGGATTCTCCATCTGGTGACCAGAGGATTCTACATTTGAGTGACTAGAGGATAGTTTAGACCAGAGGAAGAATGAGCAGAGGATGTTTCCTCAGACTTGTAAGGCTATGTAAGGGTGTAGCATGTAATAGTAATGTCGGATTTGCAAATATGATCCTAGTACGGAATGATACATGTGCAGGTAGTTTAATTGATATGTTGTTTGATGGTATCAAATACGGTAAGTAGATTGTCATGATTATGTAGATTGAAAATGTGATGTACATATGGGTACTCATGTTCGGGTTTGAGAGAGAGAGTTTCATGTATGTAAGGGTTGGTAATTATGTGTAGATTGAGTATAGGATTGGAAACGTCATATTTGCCTTAGAGATTAGCGAAGAAAGAGTAACATGACGGGTCAAAGTAAGTTATATGAAGGAATTGTATGCTTGAATGTATTGTGGGATTTTATGAGGGAATTGTATGCTTGTACGTATTGTGGGATTATATGAGGGAATTGTATGCTTGTAGGTATTGTGGGATTATATGAGGGAATTGTATGCTTGTATGTATTGTGGGGTTATTAACCTTTGTTATGAGAATGATAGGAGATGCAGGTATGTAAGTGTGATTGCAGGAGACATGGAGGTTCGGGTCGGGGTAACCCACCCGAACTTGAAAGAATGCTTTTGGACATGATCACAGAGTATTGTTGGATGTTACTTCCGCGTCATGAGTAGATTACATGAGGTCACCTATTGAACTAACTAAATGGTTATGTGGTGAATGCAGGTTGTCTTCTTTACCTATGAAGTAAGAAAAAGATGGAGATCGGGCGACGAGGCGGATTGTACGTGGTCACGGTCACATAATCAAATATAGATGAGTTACGTCGAATGCATTAAGAAATATTTTAAGATGTAACACCAAAAATACTTAGTAAATTCGGTTTCTGAACATGCAAGGTTGTTTTAAGAAATGAATTTTTAAGTTGGTATTTTTCCGCTGCGAGTTTTCTGTAAATCAGTTTAGGGTGTTAAAGAAGAGTCCTGATAAATGATGATTGAGACGAGATTCTGCATTTTTGAACCACGAAACTCTCGGTTTCCATTTCGGTTGTAGGTGTAACCAACCCGCTATTAAAGATATGGCAGAAATAAATAATAGAAAAAGAGCTCTAGTATAAAGAAGCTTTGCCATTTTGGGGTGAGATGTATGGACAAGAGAAATGAAAGTGCATGCCCTGTTGTTTACAAAACGATTGGAAAGAAGCGTTTGCGTATTCTTTACCATTTTCGCATTCAAATTGTTTAATTTTACGTTCAAATTGGGTGTTTATATGGTTGTTAAATTGGGTGAAGAAGGTAGAGAAGACATGAGATTTGTTTGCAAGAAGATATGTCCATAAAAAATTGTGAAATCATCTAGAAATAAGATGTAGTAATGATGACCGCCGGTACTGAGAACCGGGGAGGTCCACAAATCACAATGAACAATATTAAAAGGTAATGTGTTACATTACAAGAATCATTGAAAGGAAACTTAATACTTTTGCCAAAAACACATGGTTGACAAAGCAAAGTCTTATTTTTATTAAACGAAATAGAAGAAGACAATTTTGAAGAATGTAATACATTGTCGCATGGGTGCCCAAGTCGTTGATGCCAACGGTCTTGGGTAGTGACAGCAAGAGCTGTAGGTTGAGTGGTGGTTTTGGGAAGAGGAGCAGTCAAAGGATAGAGATCGCCCGAGCTATTGCATCTAAGGATGGGATCCTTGGTCTTGAGGTCCTTCACAGTAAAAACGAAAGGGTCAAATTCAATAGATAGTAAATTGTTGGTTGTAAGTTTGCGAACAGAAATAAGGTTTTTAATTAATTGTGGGGCAATAAGGACGTTATTCAACTTGATATTATAATTTTCCGAATGATGATCGTAATGTATATTCCTCCTCAATAATACAAGATACACCAAATATATGGAAAGCGAATAATCTGTGGCTAATTATCTTCCTAAATTAACGCTATACAGTAATGACAAATATATGCGCTATTAAATGCCCCCACCCTTGTGGTGGAGTGGTAGAGAGGAAATTCTGAGATTGGAAGTTCAAATTCAAGGGGTGTAAAAAAGGATGTGTAAAATACAGGGAAGGAAATTAGTTGTTAAAAAAAATATATATATATACACACGCTATTAAATATAAATGTAAAATATGATACTGAATGTACAAGCTAACCTGGAAAAAAAGAGAGAAGATGTTATAGAAAACTTTGATGACCAACAAAGAACACAGGATACGAACTTAGTTGTTTGGTGTGAAAATCATCTCCATCTTTGTGTTGATCCGACAGCTTGTGCACCCATGAAAACCCCATTGGAAGCGTCCATTGACCCTCTGAACGAAGCATATGCAACTTTCACTGATTCCGGAGCAAACTCCAATGGAAATGACTCCATAAAACATGCAGTGTTAATCCGAGTCCTCTCAAGCTCAGATTGTAGCAGCTCGCTGCTGCATTGTTGGGCGAGGGCCTAGCCAACAAGTAAACATTCTAGTAATGATTTCTTTTATGTTTAATATATCTTATTGGAATGTTATGGGGTTGAATGAAAGTCTATAACACTTTACATTTTACCCAAAATTTTATTTTATTTATATTATTGCATATTAAATGTTGGTACTCTAATATAAGAAAAAAATAAACATGTATGTAAAAAAAATTACGTCTAAACTATAAAAGCTAGCTATATCTCTTTTAATTTTCAAATTGTCATACAACACACAACCACTGCAAGTTGCGACCCGTTTAACTAAACATGTCAACGTACCTGTTAGACTACGAACTTAGTGTAAGGTTCGTTGGGTGTCAAAATTCACACTCAAGCATCATAAGCTTCTAAGAAAGGGTAACCTAAACAACTAAGTAGTTGAAAATCTTAAATAGAGGTTTTTTGATAATGCAGAACCAACTAAATCGGACAAGCTATTTAGCTATAAATGAAAGTACGAACCATTATCAAATCTACGAAATTTATTCAGATCTGTACCATGCTCCTATGAAGATAATAAAGTAAAGGGGGTGTCTTACAATGAGTTCATCTGGTGATATGGTCCCTCCTTGCTGTTTGTCGTCATCATCACTTTCACGTAAGCAGCTCTCCGTGGCCTTTTCCAACAGAATACCTTGTAACGACTTGAGAGATTCACTTGCACCAGACGTAAAATACTGATTTAGTATCGTCTCAAAGTATTCAAGCTGCATAAACACACACAACCATTTTAATTAATGATTATTTTTTCTACTGTCACACACTATAATTAACTTATTACTCAAAAGTATATAAAAATCACAGATAATAATGTTGTCAAAATTTAAGTCACATTATGTTGTGTTATAAAACAATAACATAAAAATGAGGCAAATATTAGATGCATAGATTTGATTACCTCAAGCATGAGCTGACAGTAACCATTTGCATCCAATAACTTAAAATTGGTGTCTTTATGTTCAAGGAAAAGGCTGAGTAATGTGTCGATTAGACCTTCCACAAGAATCCCGAGGGTCTTATCAAGCAAGGGCTCACAACCAGCAAATACCTTCAAACATTCGTAACACAATATGTTTACAGGCTGCATTCAACACTTTAAAAACAGAGATTATACTATACCTCTGCATGGACAGTGACTAGAGTATGCATTAATTCCACAGCAGGGTCCCGCACACCCTGCACAACATGAACATGTTTAACATAACTGTAGCCGTAAAATTAATGATGATTAAACTAAACAAAGATTTGCTGCTTACTTTTACTGCTGGTGCTCCTCCCCATTGTAATCCAGCATCTAACAAGTAGTTAGTAGCACCAGTTCTAACATAACGTGCCTGAGACAAGACAACACCACAACTGATTAACCCACACCTTGTCGTGAAGCCCATCACAATTACATTTTCGCCTTAAAGCTAAAACACCCAAGCCAATAAAGAGAGCAACTAGAGGTGGCGAAATGGCTGGAGCGTAACGGGTTTGGGCTAAAACAAGTGAAACTTTTGTTAGAGTAAAATGGTCAATTGCTAGAAATGATTATTCTCAAATGTTAAACTTTGTATACATAAATTGTGTCGAGTAAGATTTACCAAAACTAAATTAAAAGTCAAATCTGTTTTTTCTTTTAATTGAATGAGTTGGAAGGTTTCATAAATTAAAAAAATTCTGAGTGTGACTTTCGACACCTTTGGTCGGTTCAACCATGTAACCTGGTCTCCTAATTTTGATTTATTTGACCCGTTATAGATATAATTAATGGATTAGTGGGTTGAACATGCCAACGCTGGTTCTGTTTACGGGTAAAATAATGTTAATAAAACCTCGTAAGTCAATTTATTGAATAATCAGATTACTATTGTAATAACAGCATCTTTGTCGTCATACATGACACACTAACCATTTACAGGAGTAAAAGCATTTTTATGTACAATTCAATGCACTTAGAAGTTGCTACTTAGATTTTGAGTCAAATCACACAAGAAATGACAGTAATACTTTTATACATACCTTTGCAAATGTATACTCTGCAAGGACTTTCTCTTCAACAGCAGAGAAAGACTCAATCAATTCGGCTTTGTCCTTATCGTCATCTTCCCCTCTGTTGTAACAACTATTATGTTTTAACTATATATCTATAGATATTACATATATATAGAGAGAAGGGTGTCCAATACAGAACAATGTTAAGAAGAAAACTATGAAAACCATTTGTGCACTTATACCTATTGTTTTAGATGTGATACATAAGAAAAATCTAGAAGCATATAAGTAATAAGTAACTGATACAGTAAAATAAAAGTGCCTCCACATACTGATTTATGAGTAAATAACTATAAAACATTGTAAAATAAAAGTGCATCCACATACGCTACTTTTTTTTTTGAACAGTCAACAAACAGAGAATTGCCTAGGTACTCCGTACGGGGTGACTCAATGGCAAAATGCCACAGCCCGATGGCCCAACCCAGCCGTACGGAGCCCTTAAGCTAAGTGATTTGACCTGAACCCATCTTGGCATGGGCCATTTTGCCACCATGAGTGTTTCAATCCTCGTGTATTGTATGGGCTCATATCTAAAGAAAATAATGAAAGAGGAGAGTTGATGGTACATACCTTGACTTGAGAAACACATGTTTGTATTTATTGTACATTTCACTAAAAAGATCATCTTTGCAAAATCCAATATTACTCAAAACCATCAACAGTTGTTGGTGTTGATCACTAATACTTCCGGGGCGATGATGAAAAGAAAATTCTTCTACGACATCAGGATAATAACCATTTTCAAAGGGTAAATGTTGTTTAATCTGACCAAGCTCCCCTCCAATCCGCTCCATTTGTCCTAATACATACAGTAAGCATGTTTAGCACTAATTCAAACTAATACAATAGAAAATATGATCCATTTTCATTTCATACCGGCAAAACCAAGTAGACAATTAAAAAATGAAAGTGTAACGGATTCTTGAATTTCTTGGAGCATCATAAGAGAATCTTCGGATGTAGCTTCACTTCTTATAAACTTAATCATCCTGGAATAAAGGAGTTACCAAGAGACCTGATCAGAAGTAAAATCCGGACACACCTATATTGATATATTATAACTTAAATGAATACGATAAACAAGACTTCAAAATGGATTTGACTTTATAGTTATCTATCCTACATCGCGCACTTGAGTTTTAACATGTAACATAACATATGTGTATACAGAACTTTATTACCAATATCAGAAAAAGTATAAGCCTATTTCATCTTGTGGTTGCATTTAAATACATTTCCGGAGACTTTGACTGGTTTGACCCGTTTCCTCTTTAAATATATGTTTTGATTAACCAAGTAAAGTACACTAATAAACTACTCACAACAATATGACCAGAATGACAAATCACATAGATATCAACACTTGCAACCCAGTTCTTCATTCTTTTCATGGTCCATTTTAACAATGTTTGAGTAATTTTTTTTTTTACTACGATAAGATTGTAAAGTTTTCAAAAATACTCAACATGTTACTTAATGCAAGATATAGGATCATACATATCAATCCGATCCATTGCTGCCACCATAACAGAACGAAACGCCAATGGTAAGGAGGAAATAGCATATGGGGATTTATTTCTTTCTAAAACAGTCACTGGTACCCATGTTTCGTTTCTTGATTCCTCTTCCATTGAAGCTCTCATCCATGAACAAAGCTTCATTATATAAAGTTTTGTACTCTCAAACAGAAGAGCCCGCAATGATTCAACTGATGTCATGAAATATAGTTAGCAGTAATGCTAGAGGTGGCAGCTCTGACCATTTACCGTCAAATGGGTCTATTCGGGTTGTGTTTTATCTCTAATGAGTAAAACAGATAAATACAAAAAGCTTGCTTAAAATGAAAACGGTCAGGCAAGCTAAAGTTTTCTTGAAACAATATGACTTGTAATCATTTTGGACACACTAACTGTTAAAAAAAACTTTCAAATTTTTAGATAAAAACTGATACGAGTCAACCCAATTATTGAACCAAAACAAATGTGGAGAAGCAAAAGTTGAAGAACCTGCAATAGTGGGTGCTGCTTCTTTTGCATCAAAAGCTTGGCATGCTTTAGATATATCCATTATTGCATCACTCATATATGGACAAATAACATTCGTCTCTTCAAGTTCAAGAAATGTGTTTTGGACCTGAAAATTGATATATATTTAGGTTGATGATTCATGTCAGGAAATGTAATAATGTTTCGTAGAAGGAAATATACCTTGGAGTCATATGCTGATATAATCTCATGTATCATTCCAGATACAACTTCAAGAGAATGACCAAAATATCTCCCTTTATTCTGTTCAGCAGAAGATTGGTACAATATTTGAAGAAAAATGTTTAATAGACCAATAAAGCAGGGCAAGAAGCCTTTACCTTTGCAAATTTTCCACTTGAAACAGAAAGTGCAACTTTCCAGAAAGGCGGTATAAGATGCATAATTACGGCTGTTAATCTTCGTATATACCTTGCTCTTAGAGCATCGAGTTCTTCAGCCCCTGAATCAATTGGTTGTGAATTTACCAAACTGCCATCCACCTGACAGTAGCACATAACAAAGCTTTAAAATACTATTTTTTCTAATAAACAGAGAGAATTTGGCAGTGTATATAAATAGAAAAGGAAGTCAACTGATTCATGTAGGTCTTGCTGGATTTTCTTCCAATTTTCATCTGACAATGCTTTCTCATGTAGCTTATTTTGCAAGTTTTCCATCCTTGATTCGTGATCAAATGTGCAGTCGTCAAGCAAAATTTGAATCCTACGATTCTGATAATATATATATATATATATATATATATATAATTATCTCAAATATTAGTCTCCTGTCTTGTTAAGACAACTCGAATTCACTTCACTAATCACTAATGACCAATAATGAAGAAATCACAGAAACAGCCTCTCACCTGTATGCCAAAATATCGCCTTACAGGATCTGACTCGGGTTCCAGTTCCAGTAGAAGCCTCACAATATTCTCGAGCTACAAAAAAGTGTAACAAATTACTCAATCACAGAAAATAAATTAACAAATATTATGGCACTAGCATCAGATGACAGTATAAAATTTGATAGTGGTTGTACTGTACACATCATGTCATGCTTAAGTATGTAAGCTAGTGGCAACATTAGTTGGTCATACCATCAATAGATTATGCATTAATAGACCCGATTCTTACTTTTTTCAAATTAGTTGATTTGCGAATATGTTTATTATCCAAAAAACATTTTCATGTTAATAAAATTAATGCATAAAGAAGTATGCTAAAGTGGATAGGTATTAATTCAAGAAGAAGACTTACATTTGTTAGATCAATGTGTGGATCTTCCATTGACTCGTAAAGCATTCGTTTAAAGTCATGCATTACGTTTTCAACTTCCTCAAGGACGCGTTTTAGCATTCCAGCCTGTAACTTACAAAATCAATCTGTAAACCTAGTCATTGATAAAACTAGAGTGTTTTTCTTCCTTTTGAATTACTTGGTTTCCTGCCTATGTAAATGAGTCATGTAACTCTAATGATGACAGTAAATACTGAACGGAAGAATAAACCCATATTTCTAAAGAACAGAGTTAACTGATATGTACATGTGAAGGGAGAACAATTGAGTTTGCTTTTCTGTATTCTCTGACTGCCAAGTCATATTCCCCCTTACTAATATTTTCACGGATTGCACTTGGCAAATTGAATAAAGTGCGGAACCTCTGAAGCGTTCCTTGAACTGCCCTGATTTTATCTGCTTGAGCCTAATTAACAAAAGGATCATTACTTTATTTCTTCATCACAAATAAATAATGAAGCCAATATAACTTTAGGTTTAAACTGTTGTCAACCTAACCTGTCTTTCAAGTAGCGGTTCAAAAGCTCGGTTAGCCATTGAATTGATTCCTTGGATACAGGTATCTAAATAAGAGCTTCCACCTTCAGGATCATCCTCTATCCTTTTTAGTTTTGACTCAATATCTGTATAATAATTACATAAATTCCTCATCACCCATCATAAGAAGTCTATAAAGTTAACTTTTTAACGTGATAGAAGAAACATAACACAGATCAACCCAGTAAAAGTAAACGGGTCAAAAATAGCACCTCTATTACCTACCATCAATAGTGGTTTTGCAAGAGACGAAGCAGTCAAAATTTTCTTTGACCAGTTGTTTTCTCTGCTGAGTCCATCCTTTGAGGTCAGTTTTCAAAGCCTTAGTGCCAGCCTCCAAGTCTGCGGCGCTAGTATATTGGTGTATGCGACTAATGAATAATACCGGATCAAACCTCTCTGAAAAGAACGTCAATTGCTCTGCAACAACATGTTACAGTACTAGTATAAGGACTACATATTCTACTACAACTAAATGCTTTCAAATGATCATTATTATTTTTTATCTCAATGCACGAAGCAATAAATCGTGATTATGATGAAATAAAACCCAACACAATTATCAATATACAACGGAAATATTCTACTTTCATTAACTAAAAAAAGCGCATCAAACAATTTTAATATGTAAAGTTAGTAGCTTCTCTGTCCATCTAGTTAATGACTTTTGAGCTATTCAAAATATGTTGTTCCAAACTGACATTATATATTTGATTAATGAGATGCATATAAATCTACATGAAAAGCAATTTTATGTTTTCCTATTTAGTCAGGGTTCCGAAATTCTCAACATCGTTAGAAGTTCAATATCATTAGTTACATACTATAAGTGTGTTGCTTAAATGTCGTCCGCTGTAATAAGTGAAAAAACCGCTGCATATAATAAACTAAGAAAGAATATATTTTTGTGCTTAAATCCTCCTAAAAGTAATAAAGAACATACTACCAAAAAATGAAAAGTAAATGAATAACCTTAGCTTTCTTAAAGGATGAATACCTCGAAGGTCTGCATCCACATATTCAGAATTGGATGGTTCAGTTGCCGTACGTTCAGTAATCAACCTCATTGTTCTGCTACTTATGAGTCTAGCATAGAAAATATAGTAACTTTAGTAAAAGAAAAATGTAACAAGTTGAACAACAGATACAAATATATAATCAACATTAACATATGCGCAGATGGCCACTGTCAAGAACCATAACGCAGAAAAGATTGTAAAAAGTCCAGCTCTGAAAGAGCAAAACAAAAACAAGAATTTACACGAAATGAGAATTAGGAATTATCCTACCCAAGTCCTAAAGGATCTATGCACTCCATGCCACGTGGCAATGACTGCAAATTGTTGAGCCCCTGCGTTTGTTTCCTCTCGATTATTTGAACTACTACTGGAGCTGGAACTGCCTTGGACTCCCTCATCGCACGCACCCTTAGAGCAAGCTGCACAGGACCAATTCAATCATTTTTTACAAAAACAAACATGTAATATACAGAATGAGAAACATGCATTATAAGTTAGTTATATGCTTAGGCGTCTGGTATAAAATAGACACCTTTTAACAAGTTAAACCTCCAAACATGTCCAAACATGTCCATGGCTAGAGGCCAACTACTTCATTGCTATGTCAATGTCTCTATGAAGAAAGGGCAGATATCAAACTAACATGTCTACAAGTACAACTTTTAACAGTAGTTATTGCAACAGCCACAATAATAGTAGATATTTCAATGAATTATTCAGTAAATAATAAATGAGTGAAATTATGAATACTAACATGCTAGCCTTAAAAGGTTGTTGATTTGCTTTTATTATGGAAAACATTTTACACTGATAAGAGAATTGGTGTGTATATTTGAATGGTTCCTTGATCATCTTACTTCATACTGTCACATACAATACTTTGTGTGTTTGTATACATACTACAAAAGGAGAAAAAGCTAGAAACATAAGACCACTTTTGTATGAATTCATTTAATACAAATTTATCCAGTTCAGCGGCGAGCAAAAGCGCCAAATATCCCTCAATATTCATATAAATTGTGTTCATAAACATCATTAGTTATGTAGAATGCAAGACACATTATCCTACTGAAGGTTAGCAAATAACCAAATTACCCGACTTAACCGAACCAAAACAGTTAACCAATGGTTCAGTTATAATGCCATAAACGGATTAACCAAAAACCAGTCTATTAAGTAATTACAAGAACCAAACATTTCGGTTTCCTGTCAAAACCGTAGCAACCAAATCCACATCATATATGGTTGCAGATTTACTAGGCGCTCCAAGGTCAGTGGACATGGGAATCGCAAGTCCTCATGGAGTATTCAGACATTGTAAATTATAAAGAAAGTAATTTTCGTGAAATTATATATATGTCAAATACCATATCTTACGAAATAAAAAAGATACATGTTCAAATACTAAAGTATGATACGTGATAATGGAATAACTAATTTCCAAATACACGAAATTATAAATCAAGACTAAAAACAAAACACAATGTACGTACCTCAGATTCATTAACATGCTTCCATTTAGTAGGTTCAACCCCTGGAGGTAGTTTATCATCATCATCATCAACCTTGTGCTTATGACCAACGGTGGAAGCATGTTCATCATCTCCGGATGATATGCTAAGCATTTCGACCTCAGAGTCCTCATACTCGTCGTCCTCATCGTCATCCTCATCGTCTGAGGACACCGTACGCTTGTTACGCTTCTTCATCTTCTTGATTTTACCTTTTGGTATACGATTTCCGATGGTTTGCATGAAATTTTTGACGGGTTTTTTAGCCTTAGATCTACGTGATTTACGTTTGGACACCTGCTTTACCTCTTCCTCATCACTGTCGCTCATTTTCGGTTCTTGATTTTCAGGCTGTGCTCAGATTCAATAAGGAGAATGCCGATCTGCTTATTTGGTTATGAGTTATTATGAATCTATACCTACGTACGTTGTTATATTTATTTACTTACTTTTTATAGAAGTTTTTAGTCACACCTTACTTATATTTATTTACTTACTTTTTTTTTAGATCCGCATTCCGTGGTCATTTTAAGTATACTGGTTTGAAATCCACGCGATGCGACAGGGGTGACAATTTACAACACAATACTCGTTTTCTCAAAGTTTTTCAATCCTCTCGTGTTATATTGTTTAGCACTTCTCTTAGTCTCCTTATTCATATAATATTTACGACACAACATATTGTCCGTTTACATGTCATTCTACTGTAAATTTCTAATGATTTTCCAATGCAATTTAGAGTTGGAAATGTTCTATTATATAAGTGTAAATGTTTTGTGTGAATTCAAACAAACCGTACCGAGACAATTTATAATTAAAATAAAATATATAGTTATATAAATGTTCGACGGTTGGATATTTCAAAATAACATGGCGTCCTTGCCGATACGGTCGGGAGGGCTTGGGCTCTCTTTAGCAGAGGACGCAGCTGCGCATGCATTTGTTGCCTCCAGGGTGCAGTCTTGGAAGTTGCAAGACAACAACATAAGGAGCAGTGGTGTGGAGGGGATCGATTTAGATTATATGCTGGCCCTGGACATTGTTCACAACTCTCTCCCTGATTTGGACATGGGTGGTTTCATGGATAAAGACACCGCCTCAAGATTTTCTAACTGTCCTCCCGATCGATGGGCTTTGGCAACATATGTCAGCAATTGAATACCGATCTATCCTTAAATACAGACTTATGATCCCCATGTTCCCTGTTGACGAGCCATGCCCAATTTGTAAGAATGATCGTTTCGATAAATTTGCGGAACACGCCCTACATTGTAAGGAAATGCTGGGTTTTAAATACTGACATGACTTTGTCAGGGATGCCTTGTGGGATGTTTTGCGAAAGGCAGGGATCACAGCTAAGAAAGAAGCCCCAGTTAATTTTCTGACGGACCCACTAGACGGACAATCCACCTTACGGCCAGCGGATGTCCTTGTGTTCATGTGGGCGCAAAGTAACTCTGCGTGTGTTGACCTCACTAGGGTGTCCCCTCTGGTGGGGCTTCGGTTCGGGGTTTGTAGTTGGTCAAGCAGTCCTGAAAGCTGAATCTAAGAAGTCGCTAAACATGAAAATGTCTGCCTGGAAAATCAGCATGTCTTTGTACCATTTGCTTTTGATACCTTTGGGGGCCTTTCCCCCAAAGCCATCCGGTTCCTGTATAGGGTGCAAAATGTGATGCATAGTAATTGCTCGACAGTCAGAGACCAAAGTTTCATTTTAATAGAGTAGGTTTTGCTATCCAAAAAGGAGTGGTGGCGCAAGTTGTTACCCGCTTACCAGCCATCCATTTATAATGTTTTTACTTTCTAATCATATTTATATTTATAGTAACCTTTTATTTAAAAAAAATTATAAAAATTAAAGCTCATAAAAACTTTTCTCATCAACAAAGCTGGTGTAGTGCATTTAGATGCAAGGTTCAACAACATAAGAAAATCCAGAAGAGATACATAAAGAAAAAAGTATCCCAAAGTAACAGTTAATCAATCTCATACGTCGTCATTCAAAAAAATCAATCTCATACATACGTATGTACCAAAGCCTCTAAATCACTTGATAAAAAAATGGGAAAAAGCCAACATATCTCTAAATTAGAAAGCTTTCACAAATACAGAGGAATACATTAAAAAGCAAAAGAAATTTACATTTATGAATATACACAGAGCCCTATTCTTCTATATGTTTATGCGAAGTGTTAAAAAGATGACAACAGCTAGGAAAGTAAAAACGAGACTCAAGGGCTGTTTGGTTGATTAAGTGCTGAATCATTAAAAGGTATGAATGGTTAAGATGTCTGAATTGTTAAGTGCTAAATCATTAAGTTGAAAATTTTAATGGTTAATTTTCTTGTCCCACATTGGTATGTGTCAAAATACATGATACCAGATCTAAATCTTTTATTAAATGAAAAATATAAAGAAACAGATTACAACTCTAGAACAAGATCAACTGATCTACAAAACAAACTGAGAAAATATTCTATACAAAACTCTCTAACAAATCTAATCTGTAACTGGACACTATGATATTACCAGATTCGAGGTGAATCTGGTATGATCCTTACAAACCCTAGATTACTGAAAGAGACGAATAATAAGAACAATGATAAAGAGAGCTAAACTCGTTAACGACTGATCAGTTCATCTTTTATAGGCAATATTATAGGTTCGGTAAGAAACACAACCGAACCTATGATATCCGTTGATTTAAATGAAGAAACACACAACCCTTTGATCTGATCCGTTAATTCTTTAAGTCTGGATCGCCACATCAGCATCTGACCCGAACCTCCATACTCTGTCGAATGGGCCATTAGTTCTGGGCTCATGCCAACTATCTTGGGCCGATTCCTTGGACTCTCTTTTGTACTTGGATCCATCAGACACCACAAACTCTACTTTGGCCCACCTGCATATACCTTATGCAATATGTTCAAGTACCAAACTTTATAAATTTATAAAACTTATAAAATAAATTTGAGTTTATATAAATCTGAATTTATATTTAATATTAAGATTGGAAGAAGCCTCATATTTTAACACCCCTCCTCAAGCTTAATATTAAACTTATCCAAACATCAGAACCCAAATGGGTCAAACATCCTTAAGGATGCACATATTTCATCATGTAGCCCAACACCAAGACCCTTGGTCATGATATCAGCTACCTGTTTTTCAGAACATACCTTGATAGTCTTTACATATCCTTTAGAGATCAACTCTCTGAAGAAAAATATATCAACATCAAAATGTTTGGTTTTATCAAAAAACACTGGGTTGGCTGCAATTGATATTGCAGCACTGTTATCACACAACATACTTACAGGTAACTCAACCTTTACTTGTAATTCTTCTAATAAGTTTATGAGCCATAAAATTTCACAGGCAGTGGTACACATTGCTCTATATTCAGCTTCAGCTGAAGATCTAGCAATTGTAGACTGCTTCTTGCTTTTCCAGGAAATGAGATTTTTTCCAAGAAATATGCAAAAACCAGTCACTGACTTTCTAGTGTCAATGCATTTGGCCCAGTCAGAATCTGAATAAGCCATAAGATTAAAAGATGAACTTTTACTGAACCAGATTCCCTTTCCTGGAGCTCTCTTTAAATACCTTAACAATCTTATAGCAATTCTTAAATGACCCTCAGTAGGCTTATGTATGTACTGACTTAAGTAATGTACAACATATGAAATATATGGTCTAGTATGAGACAGATATATCAATTTGCCTACTAATTGTTGATAACCAGTTATATTGGCCAACACATTAGGATGATCATTACATATTGCAGTTAAGGTATGATTTGGCTCCAAGGGACTCTTGACTGGTTTGCATGCAGTCATACCATACTCAATCAACAGGTCCAGGCAATATTTTCTTTGGGAAAGACATAAGTTATCATCTTGTGACAACACCTCTATTCCCAAGAAATATTTAAGTTCTCCTAAATCTTTGATAAGAAAATTATCCTTTAAACATTTATTAACATTATTCAATTCATTGACACTATTACCAGTTAACACTATGTCATCCACATAAACAAGTAAAAAACAATGACTTCAGCAGAAACCTTAACAAACAAAGAGTAATCACATTTACTCTGAACAAAACCAGAATCACAAAGAACACTAACAAGTTTCTCATTCCACATTCTGGGTGCTTGCTTAAGACCATACAGTGACTTATTCAACTTGCACACCTTAGTTTCATTTTCAGAAAAATAACCCTCAGGTAAAGACATATAAACATCTTCATGTAACTCACCATATAAAAAAGCATTATTAACATCAAGTTGGAATAATTTCCAACTGTTTTGCACAGCAACAGACATAACACACTTAACAGTAACAAATTTCACAACTGGAGAGAAGGTTTCATCAAAATCTATACCCTGCTTTTGGCTATATCCTTTAGCCACAAGTCTGGCTTTAAACCTATCTATTTCTCCACTAGATTTATATTTAATCTTGTAGATCCATTTACACCCTACAAGACTCCTACCCTTTGGTAAATCTACTAATGTCCAGGTGTTATTCATGTTAAGTGCCTCTATTTCTTCATTCATAGCATTGATCCAGTTAGGATCTCTAGATGCTTCATTGAAGCTTCTAGGTTCAATGCTTTTATTTAACATACTAGCAAAAGCCCTATGTTCACAAGTTAAGTTTGCATAGCTAACAACTTTTTCCACCCCAAATTTAACCTTACCCTCTACTATGAAATCATCTAGTCTTCTTAGAAGAACTGAACTCCTAGTACTCCTTCTAATGGTCTGATTAGTTTGGTCATTGCCCTAAGATCCTATTGGATTATCATCACTAGGTGTCACATGCTCAGCCCTGTCTACACTTCTATTAGCATCAAAGAACTGAGAACTGGATTGTTCATCCAAGTTCTGATGCTTAGAAAGTGACTGCTGAGACCCATGTGTCTCTACCTCTTCCTTACCTAATTCCCTTCCCTCATCATTAGGCAGATCAGGTTGATTGGATGTGTTATTTTCATAAAGGTCAAAAAAATTCAGTGAGTCTATATTTGGAAAATGAGTATCACAGAACTTAGTGTAAATATCTTTATCTTTAAATGGAAATATAGTTTCATAAAATTTTACATCTCTTGAATAAGAGACAATTCTAGTTTCCAAACTATATATTTTATAACCTTTTTTCTCATTTGAATAACCTATGAAAACACATTTTTCTGCTTTTTCATTTAGTTAATCAGACTTATTAAGTATAGTAGCAAAACATAAACATCCAAACAACTTAAGATGACCTAGGAAGGGTTTAAAACCATAGATGAGTTCATAGGGTGTTCTTCCATTAAGCACAGATGAGGGTGTCCTATTAATCAGATAGGAAGCAGTTAACACACATTCACTCCAGAATCTAACAGGTAAATTACTTTGAAACAACAAAGACCTAGTGACATTAAGTAGGTGTCTATGCTTCCTTTCAACTATTCCATTTTGCTGTGGTGTATAAGAACAAGAGGTTTGATGAATAATTCCCAATGACTTAAAATATCCAGTCATTCGATTATTCACAAATTCAGACCCATTGTCACTCCTAACACATTTAATTACTTTAGAAAACTGTGTTTTAAGTATATTGACAAAATCTTGAACATGTTCAAACACCTCACTTTCACTTTTCATTAAACACACCCACACAGCCCTGGAATAGTCATCAACAATAGTCAGGAAATACTTAAACCCCTCCTTACTAGCAACCCTATAAGGCCCCCACACATCTAGGTGCACCAGTTCACCTAGGGCAGTGGTCTTAAGGTCACTTAGAGGGAATGGTTCTCTATGCTGCTTAGCCTTGTGACACACATCACAAGGTAAGCTTTCATTTCGAACCATCTTAACACCTAGGACATCCTCTAGCTTCTTAATAACTATATCAGAGGAATGTCCCAACCTACCATGCCATAATTCATAATCTTTATTTGTAATTCCTACCTTATTACTAACAAAGGATCCTCCGCAAAAGTAAAGACCTTCTAGTTGGTTACCAGTCACCAGGACTTTCCTGGTTGACAAATCCTGAATGTAACAGTTATTTTCATCAAAACCAACAAACAGATGATTATATTTAACCAACTTATGAACAGAAATTAGATTAACACAGTAATCAGGAACAACAATCAGATTGTATAAGGTTACTTTATCATTTATTTTCAAATTTCCAATTTTAGTAACCAAAGCATTTGTTCTATTAGGGTGTTTAACTTGTATGTTGAGATCAGAAACATCTATGTAATCAGTCAAGTCATGTTCACTAGTGACCATGTGTTGATTTGCCCCTGAGTCTATTATCCAGCCCACTTTTATTTTAGTTCCCCCCACATTAAAACAAAATATAGGTTTAGCACACACATTTGCACAAAATGGGGAAAACAAACTACCTGACACATTATGAATTTGAGGAGGATCAATAGTCTTATCTGAAATCAAACTTAACAATTTAGACAATTGATCACTAGTCAAAGTAGATATAGGAACATCAGTTTTTTCACAACAAGTATTATTAACAGTGACCTTTTTCCCTGAGTTCCCCTAGGTTTAGCCCAAGGTGGATATCCAATTAATTCAAAACATTTCTCAATTGAATGTCCCACGTTATTACAGTATGTACATTTAAGTGCAGGATTGTAATTCTTAGTTACTCTCTTAGAAAAATCAACAGGTTGAGTTGTTTTAGACATAAAACCCATAGGTTGACTCTTTTTTGATCCAGTGCTAGAGTTTCTATGGGATTCCTCCCTAGAAACTATAGCAAAGGCCTCTTATACCCTAGGAAGAGTATCTTTTATTAACAAACTAGTTCTGACACTTTGATACACATTGTCTAAACCCATAAGAAACTGCATTAACTTGATCATACTACTAAAATTATTAAATTCCCTAGCAGCATGGCAAGTACAAGCAGGTAACTGTAAAATCTGATCTAACTGTTTCCACAGAATGTTCAGTTTATGATAATACTCAGACACAGATATACCATTTTGAGTAAATGAATTTATCTTTTGGTATAAGTCAAACACCACAGAACCATCTATTTTATCATATGTTTCTTTTAACTCATCCCAAACATCACAAGCAAGTTTAGAGAAAACATGTCCCATATACAAATCTTCACTAGTAGAGTTAAGAATCCATGTTAACACAATTGAATTACACCTATCCCATTGTCTAGCTAGTACAGGATCAGTCTCAGACTTAACACATGTTTTATCAATAAACCCCCATTTGTTTTTAACTTGTAGTGCCAAAGTTAAGCTATTAGCCCACACAGAGTAGTTTTCTGACCCCTTTAATTTTATTGATGTGATAGTTAAGTTGCTAGAATCAGAAGCATGCAAGTACAATGGATTACTCACATCAAGTTTACTGATCAAAGTCTCATTTGCCCCACCATTACCCCCGTTCCCTAATAGGTTGGGACCACCTTCTGGTGGATCCTGATCACCCATAGTATACTAGTTTTAAATCTAGAACACACAAGGAAACAACAGAAAGCAACAATGATCACAGAGCAAATCAAGCAATCACAAATCACACAATCGCAGAAACAACTAACACCAGTATCTAAGCACAAAAGAACAAAAAACAAACAGAGATTGACACAACCACGGCGAAGCCTCGCTGGTGATCCAGATAGTCGGTTCCTCAAGGGTACCGACCCAGGTCCTCACGAGGGAGCCTTCCTAGACCTAAGACCAGATCCTAAAGCTAAATCAGGTTCTCAGCCCTGAGCATAAGACTCCTTAAACAACTCTATTAAAACAGTAAAGAATGGAACGATCTCACCAATATGACCCAAGTTAGGGTTTCCAAAACTCGTAGTGTCAACCTTCGAGGGTTGATCACCAGAGAGCAAAGAAGTATTTTACTCCTCAAGAACCAGATCCAAGCAGTCAACAGCTCCACAGATCAAAGCCCCAATGTCACAGCGGAATATAAAACCCAGAAGATCTACACCGACCAAGAACAAACTTGATCGATCAGTATCAGATCTCAATCTAAACCTAGAGCTCTGATACCATGTCAAAATACATGATACCAGATCTAAATCTTTTATTAAATGAAAAATATAAAGAAACAGATTACAACTCTAGAACAAGATCAACTGATCTACAAAACAAACTGAGAAAATATTCTATACAAAACTCTCTAACAAATCTAATCTGTAACCGGACACTATGATATTACCAGATTCGAGGTGAATCTGGTATGATCCTTACAAACCCTAGATTACTGAAAGAGACGAATAATAAGAACAATGATAAAGAGAGCTAAACTCGTTAACGACTGATCAACTCATATTTTATAGGCAATATTATAGGTTCGGTAAGAAACACAACCGAACCTATGATATCCGTTGATTTAAATGAAGAAACACACAACCCTTTGATCTGATCCGTTAATTCTTTAAGTCTGGATCGCCACATCAGCATCTGACCCAAACCTCCATACTCTGTCGAATGGGCCATTAGTTCTGGGCTCATGCTAACTATCTTGGGCCGACTCCTTGGACTCTCTTTTGTACTTGGATCCATCAGACACCACAAACTCTACTTTGGCCCACCTGCATATACCTTATGCAATATGTTAAAGTACCAAACTTTATAAATTTATAAAACTTATAAAATAAATTTGATTTTATATATTCTGAATTTGTATTTAATATTAAGATTGGAAGAAGCCTCATATTTTAACAGTATGAGTGTTTCATTAAGGTTCAGCCTAATTCAGTGCTTAATGATTCAATGCTTAATGGTTCAGCAACACCCCAAGTCTTAATGATTCAGCCTTAACCATTCCATTCAGAGGCTGAAGCAAACACGCTGAATACTGAATCATATTCAGCACTGAATGGTTAAGAACCTCATTAAGAGGCTACCAAACAGCCCCTCATTTACCAAGGACATATAAATCATTACTTGTACTTTTCTATTTTAATTTTGTATATTCACAAACAACATTAATTCACCAAAGATAACTCTAAACTCAATCCTTTATGACTAACTTAAGCCATTCAAACCTTTCTCCAGCCAATGGTATGAACCTAGAACTAAGCTAGCTGCCTAGCTCATCATACCATCCATTCCAATCAAATCTTGGTATATTAAAAATTGATGCAAATTATATGTACATAGTAAAAAAAAATTGTAATCTAAAATACAAATTCATAAAGTCAGCATACAACATAAAAATGTGTGACGTTAAATTGTTCATTTGGACTAATAAAAGGAAGAAGCTCAATTGCGATTATGTGGTACTGTTTAATGTGGGGTTTCAGTTTGGAATTATTATGCATTAAGACAGAAATAGGGTAACACTGTATATGAAACTACTCAAATAAATTTTGGTCAACCATAATCAGGTAAAGCGCAAAAAACAAACCATGGGACAAACGTTACTAATCTTAATATGTAATCAGGTGAAATACTTGTATTTTTAAACAGAAATGAGGTTTCACAAACTATACTGCACCTCTGGATAATAAGTCTATTATGAGATAAGTCCAATTTGGTTCGGGTCAAAATAGGATCTGATCAAGTCTATGCAAGTACAATAATAATCCACATATTTATAATATGTTAGAAGTTAATCTTGATTCATTTATTATAAACATATGTTATTTGATTTATGTACTTATGTTAGGATTTATTATGTTTAAATTCCTAAGTTAGAAACCCTTTATGTGAACCGGTTTGTCACATACTTAGCGAAGGGTTATGTTGGTTTAGTCTAAGGTCACACCGGTTCAAGATTGCACCGGTTAGTCATGTATATATAGGGTCAAACATTGTGTTTTATTTGTGTGTGAAAGTTAAAGTTTATAAAACTTCCTTTCTAAACTTCCCTCCTTTTCTTTCCCTCCAATAACTGAACCGCAAACCATCCAAAACAAATCAATTTCATTCCAGATTTCAAGATTTCAAACATGGCATCAGAGCCAACGATCAAGACCTGTGGTATATTCGATGTAGAAGGAAACGAAGCAGTCAAGATGGGGACAAATGGCGGTTACGGGTGTGGACCGCTAATCCCTAGTCTTTTTTATGATCATGAGAATCATAGATGGAAGGCCAAGAAGGCGAACCACGAAAGCATTGGAGACTCTCTCAATATGCAATTATCTTCGTTTAGCATCGGATCAAGTAGTAGTGTGTCCGTGAGGGATACCGAAGCAAAGAAAAGAAGTGCACAAAAAGAGTTCAATCGGCAAGTCAAAAAAGAGAAAGAAGTGGCCGAATATCCGTCTACCATGTGTTGTAGTAAGTGCAAAGAACCCTTTCATTATAGGCGTAATTGTCCTAAGAAAATTGGTAAAACCGAGTTTATGGTTAAGGGTAGTGATGAAAAGGGTTGGAATGATTTGTGGTTTGTTAGTTTGACTCGCCAAGAACACGGTTGTGGCAACAAGAGTTTGTTTATTGTATTGAACAATTCATTTGGTATAGAGGGTTGCCCAAAAGGTTATAGAAACGAGTATTTCCGTGGTAAAGGGTGTGTGGCGATTACTAGTTGTGGAAGAGAACACAAGATTCAAAACGTGTTTTATATACCCACACTTAGAAAGAACATATTGAGTGTTGAGAAATTAACACAAGAGGGATTTGAGATAGAATTTGAAGGCGATGTTTGTTACATCAAGAAGCCTATTATCCAAGAAGTGAGAAGGATTATACTGTGTCGCATATGTGAATCGGATGACCATTTCACATTTAAGTGCCCCGCATTTGATCAAGATAACAAGAAAGAAAAGAATTCAAGCCGTAGCATAAGAGAAGTAAGCGGCCGAACCAAAACAGTGAATGTCGAAGGTTCTAAAGATAAAGGAAAGCGGGTTAGATTTGAAGGCGACAAGATGGAGGGTATAACGAATGAAGACAAAGAAAGAGCGTCCATTTTCAAGCATTTTGACGACTATTCCATCAACAAAGATCAATATGAAGGTGTTATGGAAAGAGGTCCGGTTATGTATCCAACCGAAGGGTCCGAATTGCAAGATTGCATTGTGTTTATGGATATGATTCACATCACTAGCACGGTTGAAACATACAAGAGAAGGTTCGAGTTGGAGTTTGAAAGAACCGTAGATTGGTTTATGAAGGAATTCTTACAAATAAGAATCAAAGCACCAATCCCACCAAGAGACGAAACGGGTTATCCAATAAGTTTGTTAGATCTTTACAAGACGGTACAAGTATTTGGTGGTTATGAGAAGGTAACAAGAGATGGAAATTGGATGGTAGTGGCCATGTCAATGGGATATGGAAGAGGTTTGCCAAGCCTAGTGTCAAAGGAAGATATTACAAGAAACTTGAGGCAAACTTATGTTCGTTATTTGGAGATGTTAGAGTGGTATCATCTTAAGTATAAGGGAAGAGAGTTGGTAGTGGAGATCAACGAAGAAGCAATGGAGGATTACAAGAAGAAGGAAGCCGAATGGGAAGACTCGGCCTTGCCCCCGAAGAAGCGTTCAAGATCCTCATCAAGTGAAGACTAAAGCCAAGTGCAAGAATCAAGATTAGAGGGGAGAATTTTAGAAGTTAATCTTGATTCATTTATTATAAACATATGTTATTTGATTTATGTACTTATGTTAGGATTTATTATGTTTAAATTCCTAAGTTAGAAACCCTTTATGTGAACCGGTTTGTCACATACTTAGCGAAGGGTTATGTTGGTTTAGTCTAAGGTCACACCGGTTCAAGATTGCACCGGTTAGTCATGTATATATAGGGTCAAACATTGTGTTTTATTTGTGTGTGAAAGTTAAAGTTTATAAAACTTCCTTTCTAAACTTCCCTCCTTTTCTTTCCCTCCAATAACTGAATCGCAAACCATCCAAAACAAATCAATTTCATTCCAGATTTCAAGATTTCAAACATAATAAAACAATTAGAACGTTGTACCTAGTAAGAATTAAAAAGGCATAGTTTTGTTTTACATCTGTCCTCCAAAGTGAAAGAGATGATCCAAGGATAGATGCGGGAACATTATTATCGGGTCGGGTCGTCTTATTACCGTTTGTCCGGCACATGTGTCACACGATAATAAGTATGTTCCAGGAAGTCGTTTGTTTTACTTGAAGAAAACCTTTCACTATTTTATATCAAGTTATTAAAAGGGTATGACATTTATGTAAAACTGTGAACACATTCCCAAATTATTGGACTCTAACCTTTTTTAACGGTATAAAATAACCATGTGACATTATACGACAGCCTCCAATAGGGTCACCAATGACTGCTCAAGGGCACAATTCAGGGTTTTATTATATATATATATATGTATGTATATATATAGTGGAAGGATATAGAGAAAACCCTTGTTATACGGTAAACTCTCGAAAATCTAACTTCCCGACTTTTTTTTATGAAAATTTTAGGTATGTAATATACATTTTTTTAAGCATTTTGAGCCAAAAAATAGAAAAAGCACCGAACGGTTTTTTTTAAAAAATAAAAAACGTCTACTGTTTACATATAGTTAACACATGGTTAACACCTGTTATTAGCGCTTAACATGTGTTAGTCAAAATTTTATTTTTTTTTAAAAAAAAATACTCGGAGCTTTTTTAATCTTTTTGGCCCAAAATGCTTAAAATCGTGTATATTACTTGCCCTATTTTTTTTCAAAAAAAAAAAAAAATATTGGGAAGTCAGAGTTTCCAGAGTTTACCGAATAAGGATGAGTTTCCAAATTATCCTAACCCTATATATATATATATATATATGATTGAGATCAATTAGGAACCACCACTCTAGTTAACAACCTTAGGAACCAATTCTAGCCATCCATTATTGATTTTGATCTAAAGGGTATAAGTGTAATTAGACATCTAATTAATTATCTTTTATTTTTTTTAATTATGAATGTATTATGGCAGTTATATATGAGAAAGTATACGGTATAAAGCCCCTTAAAATAAGAAGCGTAAGAAGCCACCAGAGATTGACACCTGTCAATTTAACCTAACCACAGTTAAACACAATAAAACCTATCTTCCCTGTTTTAAACCTAACCCATTCTCATTTTGAAACAAACCGATCGAGATCTGACTATCACCACCACCACCACCACCACCACCACCGTGCCGTCAATTATCGTCGTCTGTACCCATCTCGTGTTCCCCCGTCAACCACAAAACTGTAATGCAGAACCAGAAACTAGAAACATGAATGAGTTTTACCCTGTAACCTTGCAAGCCATGAAGACTACTTGATAGAAGATCTGCAGAATACCAATAGCCTTTCTTCTCGTTTATGGGAGGCCACATAATCCCCCATCAAAATTTCACAAATCATAATAAAATAGGAATGAATGATGCTGACACTATTTACGAAGACAAATTTTGCTTCTCACTAATTTTGATGATGTCATCAAAAACAAAGTTCGTATATAAAGGTGCGTTTATGTTTTCAATTAAAGTGCGTTTGTTCTTTTTACAATTAGATGATTTCCTATACCACACTAAGGTGCGTCTTTTACAATTCAAGTGCGTTTGTTTTTTTTATTTTTCAACTTTAAGGGTGCGTTTAAATTTTGGATGTTTCATGATTTAAAATTTTGAGTGCGTTTGTTTTATTTTTAAGGGTGCGTCTAAAGTTAACTGTTATTATAACGAGTGCGTCTGATTTTACAAGGGTGCGTCTAAACATACACTAAGTGCGTCTGTTGTCTGTATTTGTTAACCACCTACTGTTTTTTTAAACATACAATGAGTGCGTCTGATTTTTTCAAGGTGCGTCTGTTTACATTTGAGAGTTCTTAATATGAAACTTTTTCAAATCCATTTTTTTTTCTTTAATTGTAATTATATTTATTAAAATCGAATGTTTTTGTAATATTATATGCGTTGATTGTGTTTTTTGAATAGGATTAATGTGATTTTAAAAAATCTATTGCAATGCTCTGTTTTTTTGTAATTTCTGCTAATATGATCTGTTGATTTCAAATTGAATGTTTTTTGATGTTGTGATGATTAGGAACATTTAATCGGTTTTTACGATTTGAAAAAAAAAATTAGACAGTTTTTTCCTATTTTACGCTTGGTTAGTTTTTACCCAGGTATGGTTAGGGTTTTTAATCTGCATCCTTAATCTAATGGCTGAGATTGCTTCTTACGCTTCTTACGTTAAGGGGGCTTTATACGTTATCTCTCCCCGTTATATATTATCATGCCATTTTGTTTGAAATGAGATTTGATTTCCTTAAATCTCTCATCCATTATCTCTAATGCAATTCATCCATCATCTTTATCGTGACAGAGTATTCGCTGGTGACAGTTCTTGAAGCAAAACCGTCATAATAATGGCTGTTTGTCAATGTGTTAAAGAGATGCCAGCTGCTACTATTGGAATCTTCATTAACATTCCTCATGGAGTGATACCCCGGAACAAGTTCTTAGAGTGTACTTCTGTTCCCATTCCTATTAATCCGTAAATAAATCATTTAAAACGAAAAATATTAATGTTGCTAAGAAGCTTGTCAACGATATTCGATCATGTTCTTTAATTAAAAAAAATATACTCAAGAAATGAAAATGCACATGATATCAAACATATTAGAATTGATTACGGCAAGTATTCAACAATCCGCATTAAAAATCAAAAGACAGGTTACATGATCTCTTATCAAAAATAGCAAAAACTATGTGTTAGGTACCGATTGATCGTGTTATAATTTTTTTTCAAGTGAAATCATAAAATAGCAAAAACTATGTGTTGGTGATGATGATGAATGAAAAAACGAATATACACGTATATCTGTGTTGATGATGTTGAATGAAAGAAAAAAACTGATATACATCAATGTATAACTGATGTACACCATTGTACATATGTGTTGATGATGATGATGAATGAACAAAAAAAACTGATATACACAAATGTACACTTCAACTTACAACAGCTATATAGCTAAATAAAAATTTACCATTATATACACTTGTGTATAGGCATTTGGCTTTGTTTATTCTTACGCTGAAGTATATGTAGTAACTTGTAAATCTCAAATTAACTAATGTATGTTTGTATCTATTTTCTCCATAGAAATGTTGGTGTACACCAAAGTCTATATGTGTTTTTGACCTTGTGTTTGTATAAACTGGTGTATATATGTATATCATATAATATAACTGTTTCATATTAGTGTAAAATCATATCATATACATCAGTGTATACTGTATGTGTATAATAATAACATACTAATCAGTGTATAACCCACCAGTGTATACACACATTAATATGCATCAGTGTATATGATTGTTGTATACATACGTATTGAAAATTTGGAAAAGTAGTCAGTTACAATGTAGACTTAATAACCTATTAATAAGCATAGAACAAAAGTCAATAATACCCATTGATTTAAATAATGAATTAATTAATGGTTTACTTATTTACAATCATGCCATTAGAGATCAATGGCTATAAAGTGGTTCCTATGGTTCCTACTTAAGGTGTGGTTCCTATTTGAACCCTACCATATATATATATATATATATATATATATATATATATATATATATATGGAAAGGATATTTTGGAAACTCACTTGAGTTGAGAAAACCTTTGAAAACCCATGTAAAAAACAATTATTTTTTTTTTTGAAAAAAATAACCAATGTAAAATATATGTTTTTAAGCATTTTGGGCAAAAAAAATAACAAAAGCGCCGATGGGATTTTTTTAAAAAAAATAAACAAAGTTGCTAAAAAACATATGTTTTCAGCTATTTACCTATGTTTTTAGCTACTTTGTTTATTTTTTTTAAAAAAATCCCATCGGCGCTTTTTTTATTTTTTTGGCCCAAAACGCTTACAAACATGTATTTTACATTTGTTATTTTTTTCAAAGAAAAAAATTGTTTTTTACATGGGTTTTCGAAGGTTTTCTCAACTCAAGCGGGTTTTCATTTTATAATTGACCTATATATATATATATATATATATATATAGGGTAGGGATCATACGAGAACCAACTTTATTGTGAGAACCAATGTGAACAGAGGACATTATTGTAAATATTAGAACAAATAAATACATTACAGCTCTCCCTGTCCCCAACATTCCTCCCGATCTTCTCCTCCACAGTCCTCCTCCATGCCCCCTCTCGATCCTCCCAACCTTCTCCTCCAAAAGTTGCTCTCCTCCAAAAGTTGCTCTCCTCCAAAAGTTGCTCTTGTGTTTATTGAATCTATCAATTTATAATGATTACAAAAAAAGAATATTGAGATCAGTGAAAATGTAAAACAATCGAAACACTTTGGAAATATCACATAATTACTTTGACGACGATTCACGTATTACAGAGGAAATGAACAACGCACTGCAAGGTAAGTTCGATGATACGTTTGACTGTTGGAGATATCACTAATAATATTATTATTTTTGATAATAATAATGAAAATGGCGTTAGGGTTGATGACAGAACCAGTTTGAGGCACAAGTTGTCTAATTTGAGTGTTGGAGAAATCAATTATAATAATATTATGGATGATCCTATGGATGACATTTATAATTATTATTTTTATTTTATTGATAATATTAGTAATACTTACTGTTATCTTTTGGTTTTTGATGATATCATGAACTATGGAGAAACTTATTTTGACTACTACAGTTCTACGTAGCATTGGCAACAACCGTAGCTTATGCCTCTTGACTATTTAGGTTTTTTTAATTATTTAGTTATATATATATATATTCGCCTTTATGAAGCAGGTCACATGGCCCTAAACTTGCTGCACCTATGTGTATGGGTAGATTAATGTTGAAGTAGCCTCCATATTTGTGATTGGATATTATAGGGTGTTGTTGAAGTTGTAGGTGTTTAGGTTATAAAGGAACGTTAAGGATATGTTGATATGTCATAATTAAAAAAACGAAAATCAAAATATATGTGAAACTGAGCATGTGTTTGTATTCAATTTTTGTGGGTTCTGTAGATAAATTGGTTGGATTCTCGTTTGTTTTTACGGTATGGATATGTGTATTCATTGCATTAACTACCATTAACGTCATATTGATGCACATGTGCACAATTAATATGGTAATGTAATGCACATGTGCATATGTTATGTGGTAATGAAAAAAGTAACAAATGCACATGTGCATCATGATTGAAATTTTGATTTTTATGTTAAATAAAATATGTTAATTGTTATTTGTTTAAACACACGATTAATGTGATAAATTTAAAAAGTATACGATGTTCAGGTTGACAGACGAAAAAACAAGGAAGATCTTGGATGAAGGATTAATGAGGTGTGAAGAGTGTTGAAAGAAAATAAGTAGAAGGGGATGAAGATGGAAAGAAGACAAATAAGCTATACAATGGGACACTATTGGTGGACCTGAGGGTGTGAGATAATTTAGAAGTTTGCATGTAGGTGGTCAGTTGTAACATGGTTGGTTTGTAATTTGTTATCGTTTGTTTTATTGTGTTGATGTGTTTGGTATAAACTACATGTAGTATGATAAAAAAAAACATATGGGTACAAAAAGTTTGTTTTTTGAAGGATGATGAATGCACATATGTATTGGCGGCCTTATATGGTGGTTGATAAGTTAATTATGTTTGTGATTATTATTTTGGCTTATGTAATTTGGTACGATAATGAATTTGACATATGCACATGTGCATAATTATAATTAAATCCCCCACAGGCCAAAAAAAAAACCTAACCTACCTCCCATCATACCTAAAATCTAAGTATAAAAAATAAACCACTTGAAAAACCTAACTATAATATTAAAATGCACATGTGCATACAGTACATGTGTCTTATTTTATTGTTTTTATATAGAGTTGTTTTTAGTTTTTTCATGTTTGTTGTCGTACACTTGTCTTATTTTTCAATTTATGCTATAATATGCATTTCTAAGCAATTGACATGTTCGATTGTATTTTATATATCTCTTTGCATCTGTTTCAGAATCTTGCACGGTTTGTCCTTTGGTGCTAACCCAGTTAATTTTTTTCGTTAAGTGGATGGTAAAATTGTCTTTTTACCCATTTATTTAGAAAAACATTTAAAATTAAAACAAAAGAATTTTATATATTAATAACCCCCTCCCCGTCTTCTCTCTCTCATTTATCAGCACCACCACCCACTCCATCCCCACACCACCATCACCTCCATCTCTTCCACCACTATAACTCCATCGCTCACCACCACCCACCTCCATCACAACTACCCTAATTCTTAATCCACCATCACACAAACGACAAAACGTGCAAGAACCTGCCATCATCACCACTTCCGATCATCACCACGTAACCCACCTAACACTTCCTCTCTAAATCGTAACCCAAACCGCCCTTGGAACCCTAGATCCCAGCCACCGCCGCTCTGCTTCTAACCGACTCCATTATCGTCTGCACAACCCTTCTTAGATTCAACCACTACCACTTCGATTATTAGAGGAAAAAGGAATGTTCTGATGGTTAATACCTGTGTTTGCCGACAACCTGATGAAAGAACCGCCGCCGCCGCCACCGTAAACTGCCACCATCTCCTCATATTCTTTTCTTCAGGTTTCCCTCTCTCTCCTTTCTTTTCTCTCTCTTCGACCACTCTCTCTCTACAAATCTGTGTGTCTCTCTCTCTCCATAAATATGAACTGGGTGGGTGTGTGTGTTGGTTGGGAGTGACGCCATCGGAGCTCTGCCGTTCACCACCGCGTAGGGTGGTGGCCTGAGATGGTGTGGGTGGGTTTGGGGTTTTCTTCGAGCAGCAAGAAAGGGGGGGGGGGCAGGGGAATGGTTTGGGTTTTATAAAGAGGGGAATGGTAGGGTGGTGGCCTGAGATGGTGTTGTGGTGGCCGTCGGGAAGGTGGTGGTCGTCGGGCAGGTGGTGGTGGTAGGGGAATGGTTGAGAGAGGGCCAAAACTTTAACTTAATTACCAAAATAGGCCCTAAAATAGTAAAAAGACAATTTTACCCTCACATTTCAGTTAAAATCTAACTTGATTAGTGTCAAAGGACAAACCGTGCAAGATTCTAAAACGTAAAGTACAAAAGCAATCAATTTTAAAGTTAAAGGATATCCGTTGAAATTTGGTATAAACCTAAAGTACAAAACTTGTAATTCGGTCTGATATATATAGTACCGTGTCTATTTAATAATCATTTGATTATGGTAATTGATAATTTATTTAAAAATGTGATCTAATAGTGAAATGCACATGTGCATAAGGTATATGTTTGTATATATAACAGCGAAATGCACATGTGCATCAGGAATGACGTCATATGATGTCATGTCAGCCATTTTTTTATTTTTTTGAAATATTAATACTAGATAATCATTTTGATGTTTTTAATTTTTTTAATTTTTTATTTTTTTAGGTTATATAATTTTTTTTATTATTTTTTTATTTTTTGATGGAGGGGTTTTTGTAGACACCCTTCATATTTACACAAATGCCACCTGTTGTAGGATCAATTTTGAGCTAAAATCTGATTTTGATGAAGAATAAGATGAACACACACGTGAATATAACAATAAAACCCACTAGATTGATTTCCATAAGATGTATACAATGATAGCCCCAAAATCTCTAGAATGTGTGTTCCTCATAAAACCCTAATCTCTATCTATTTATAGCCCAAACACACTTAGGCTAATTACATTTAGGTCCCTAGGGTTAATACATTACTAAATCACTCACTAAACAAGAAAACCATTTTTCTAAATTAATAAATATATTTTCTCTAAACAAAATATATTTATTATCCGTAACGCCTTTCTTGATCATAACTTCAGCTTCACTCGTTGATCTATTATCCGGATTTCTCGACTCGCCTTACGTGTTGACTGCGACTCGTTCGACTTTGACTTTTGTTGACTGAACGTTGACTTGTTGACTTTGACTTTGTTGATAACATTAGACTACCAATTTAGACCCAACAATCTTCCCCTTAGTCTAATGTTATCAAACTCTTGTATCATTTTCAGAACCGTCAATCTCTACATACTGTGATCATCTAATTTGGCAAAGCTTCAGTCTCAAATTAAGTACCCAACAATACTACCCCTAGACTGATGCTTTCCAAATTTTCTTTGCTGAAGGTGTTCTTGTCACTTTGTTCCTTGAGTACTCTTATCTCACAATCTCCCCCTTTTTGCATGCATCATCTTTGACAATCAAGAACAAACTTTTTCAACTCTCGGTAGCCTGGGTGGTTTTGAAGATGTAGGAGGAGGATTCCTAACACTGATCTTCTGCAAGCTTGAGGCAACAGGTGCTTGGTTTGGTATCTTGCTCAACTGATGATCGGCCATCATTGCAGCAAGTAGTCGAAGAAACCTAACCACAATCACAAACAAACTCCGAATTTTCTTTAGACAAATTCAATATACAGACAAAACGGTATTCATCTGTGGTGTGCAATCAAGTAAGTATCTCAAATGGCTTGAGACACAAATAATGTGACATGGAAGACTTAAAAATAACTGTACACAAAAAAAGTTTTTTTTTTCTTAAACAGCCATCAACCTTCGAAATACAGAAGGGATCAGATATGGGATAACACTAACTTGAAAAGCCTAGCCACGCTTCAACTTTCTTGAGGATAGCTACAACCCAAGAACGATTGTCGGTATGTTTGTCCTCTTAAGTCCATGTCTCTCGTCTTTCAACATACGTTTGGTGATGAGATTATCATGTTTTTGGTAATATTGACAAAAATTTTGTGGACCCCACTTGTGCTAGGTATAAGCCTACCAATCCTCAAGGTTTATTGAGATATAATGATGAGAGCTTCAGGTCTATGTTTACACATAACAGAGAAGATGATCATTATGTCAATTAGATGATGAGAGCTTCAGGTCTATATTCCCATAACAGAGAAGATGATCATCTGATCGCTTGTTGAGCTATTTATATTTGTTTGCACGTCACTAACATTGCGTGCCTTTTGTTGCTCATTTGATTGAATAGCCCCGCATTGGTAGCTTGCACTCTTAGGTGTCTTTTGATTATATATGCACAAAATTTTCTGTGTCTTTTGATCTCTCAACCTGTGTATGATTGGACTCAGCTTGTGCAGACCTAAAACACTGTGGGAATCCAGCTTTTCGTGTAGATTGATTATTATTCACCTTATAGCAGTTTACTCAACTTGAAGGCTGAACCTACCTACACATCATTAACTTGTAGTTGTAACGTCCTTCAGATCCTATTCATGCGCAGACATAAACAAGTTAGTTTCTATCATTTCCCATATAAGATCAGGATTATTTGCATAAATCACATCTCATGGCCGAGACTATATTTTCATACTCCCCCTAAACCTTTATTTTTGTACAATCCCCTTTTTTGTAATTATTATTTTTGTATTTTCTTAAAAAAAATATTTACGAAAAATAAAGTCTTCCACATCAGACATACATAAACATATATCAGCAATAAAATGAGTGTGTGACAACGGTGTCAATTGTGCAATCAGGTGTTTAAAAAATTACTTACAAAAAATGGGATTGCACAAATTTAAAAGTTTAGGGGGAGTATGAAAATATAGTCTCAGCCATGAGATGTGATTTATGCAAATAATCCTGATCTTATATGGGAAATGATAGGAACTAACTTGTTTATGTCTACACATGAATAGGATCTGAAGGACGTTACAACTACAAGTTAATGATGTGTAGGTAGGTTCCGCCTTCAAGTTGAGTAAACTGCTATAAGGTGAATAATATTAAATCTACACGAAAAGCTGGATTCCCACAGTGTTTTAGGTCTGCACAAGCTGAGTCCAATCATACACAGGTTAGGAGATTAAAAGACACAAAAATTTTGTGGACCCCACTTGTGCTAGGTATAAGCCTACCAATCCTCAAGGTTTATTGGGATATAATGATGAGAGCTTCAGGTCTATATTTACACATAACAGAGAAGATGATCATTATGTCAATCAGATGATGAGAGCTTCAGGTCTATGTTCCCATAACAGAGAAGATGATCATCTGATCGCTTGTTGAGCTATTTATATTTGTTTGCACGTCACTAACATTGCGTGCCTTTTGTTGCTCATTTGATTGAATAGCCACGCATTGGTACCTTGCACTCTTAGGTGTCTTTTGATTATATATGCACAAAATTTTCTGTGTCTTTTGATCTCTCAACCTGTGTATGATTGGACTCAGCTTGTGCAGACCTAAAACACTGTGGAATCTAGCTTTTCGTGTAGATTTATTATTATTCACCTTATAAGCAATTTACTCAACTTGAAGGCTGAACCTACCTACACATCATTAACTTGTAGTTGTAACGTCCTTCAGATCCTATTCATGTGCAGACATAAACAAGTTAGTTCCAATCATTTCCCATATAAGATCAGGATTATTTGCATAAATCACATCTCATGGGCGAGACTATATTTTCATACTCCTCCTAAACTTTTATTTTTGTACAATCCCCTTTTTTGTAATTAATTTTTTTTTGTATTTTCTTAAAAAAATATTTACGAAAAATAAAGTCTTCCACATCAGACATACATAAACATATATCAGCAAGAAAATGAGTGTGTGACAACGGTGTCAATTGTGCAATCAGGTGTTTAAAAAAAATTAATTACAAAAAAAGGGGATTGTACAAATATAAAAGTTTAGGGGGAGTATGAAAATATAGTCTCAGCCATGAGATGTGATTTATGCAAATAATCCTGATCTTATATGGGAAATGATAAGAACTAACTTGTTTATGTCTACACATGAATAGGATCTGAAGGACGTTACAACTACAAGTTAATGATGTGTAGGTAGGTTCAGCCTTCAAGTTGAGTAAACTGCTATAATGTGAATAATAATAGATCTACACGAAAAGCTGGATTCCCACAGTGTTTTAGGTCTGCACAAGCTGAGTCCAATCATACACAGGTTGAGAGATCAAAAGACACAAAAATTTTGTGGACCCCACTTGTGCTAGGTATAAGCCTACCAATCCTCAAGGTTTATCGAGATATAATGATGAGAGCTTCAGGTCTATGTTTACATATAACAGAGAAGATGATCATTATGTCAATCAGATGATGAGAGCTTCAGGTCTATGTTTCCATAACAGAGAAGATGATCATCTGATCGCTTGTTGAGCTATCTATATTTGTTTGCACGTCACTAACATTGCGTGTCTTTTGTTGCTCATTTGATTGAATAGCCCCGCATTGGTAGCTTGCACTCTTAGGTGTCTTTTGATTATATATGCACAAAATTTTCTGTGTCTTTTGATCTCTCAACCTGTGTATGATTGGACTCAGCTTGTGCAGACCTAAAACACTGTGTGAATACAGCTTTTCGTGTAGATTTATTATTATTCACCTTATAGCAGTTTACTCAACTTGAAGGCTGAACCTACCTACATATCATTAACTTGTAGTTGTAACGTCCTTCAGATCCTATTCATGTGCAGACATAAACAAGTTAGTTCCTATCATTTCCCATATAAGATCAAGATTATTTGCATAAATCACATCTCATGGCTGAGACTATATTTTCATACTCCCCCTAAACTTTTATTTTTGTACAATCCCCTTTTTTATCATTCTATATAGAAAAGGGGATTGTATAAAAATAAAAGTTTAGGGGGAGTATGAAAATATAGTCTCGGCCATGAGATGTGATTTATGTAGCATGTTGATAGGGGCGCGTCAAGAACCATCAGTAAATCCCCATACATATCGATCCATGACTGGATCATTGATGTATCTCACCGCCAGCGGACCAGACATCATTTGGGCAGTTGGATGCTGTGCTCGTTTTCAGTCAAATCCTAAGTAATCTCATGAAACTGCAGTCAAAAGAATCTTCCGCTACCTCAATGGAACACCAAAGCTTGGTTTATGGTATCCTAAGAGTGATAATTTTGATTTAATCGCTTACTCTGATAGTGATCATGCAGGTTGTAGAAATGATAGAGAATTTGTCTCTGGTGGTTGCAAATTTTTGGGGAATCGGCTTGTATCTTGACAAAGCAAAATGCTGATAACAGTGTCTATCTCCACTGATCAAGCCGAGTACACTGTTGCGTCCAGTTGTTGATGTCATGCTTTGTGGATCCAAAATCAGTTGCTGGACTACGGTTTGAATGTCATGAGAACTCCTGTTTATATTGACAATGATGCTTGTTGTGACATCGTGAAGAATCCAATTGATCATTCTAAAACTAAACATATAGAAATTCGGATTCATTCCATTCGCGATGCACGCGATAAAGGATACATTCAAGTGTTATCCATTGATACTGCTGATCAAAAGGCAGATATCCTCACAAAGACTTTTGACAAAACTCGTTTCCTCTAATTGGTCACTTGGCTGGAAATGATAAATTTTGAGTGAGCTCACATTATGTCATGGTGTTAAAAAAAAAAGATCTTTATTTTTACCTCTGAGCAAAAGTGAATATATACCAATTCCAAAACCTCATCCAAAAAATGATCTTTGTGAGAAGGAAAGTGTAAAATCTGAGTCTGAGTCTAATACTAATATAAGTAAAAGCAATGCAGATGTGACCCAAAAGTCAGAGAAGGAAGATGATGAAAGTTATGGTGGAAAGACACTGGGGTTAGGTCACCCGGGTGCCAATTACTCTACAGTGAATTGGTTCATCTGGAATAATCAAAAGACTAAAACTGATTTAAATTTGGATGACTGTACTGGACCTAGACCTAATGTTGATTCGAATGGTGTGGTAAATGTTTGTGATAGGCAAAAACCTATCTCATGTTCTGATGTTTCTCATGATGATATTGTGCATGAATGTGCTGATTTAAAATCTGCATTTTGTGATGATAAAACCGTTTGTGCTCCACCTGTTTTTGTGCCCGCTCTTGAGAATAACAGGTTTGGAAAGTTCTTAACTGAAGAAATTCCAGAGTTTACTCCGTCAACATCATGCAAAGATGATTCACAAAGTTATTCAGGGTTTTGTTCATCTAGAGAATGGGAAAGCTCAAATGACTCGGAAACTTCAGTGTCAGAAAGTCCATCAAGATTCACTGGAAGAAGATCTGTTTATAGAAGATTGCTCTGATACCAATGAAATAAGTACGCAGTGTGATGAAATAAGTGCACACGATTTTGAAGACTTGAGTTAAGTACACAAAACAAGAAATAAGTATGCAACTTATGAGTTAAGTGCACACAGCAAGAAATAAGTATGCAACTTATGAGTTAAGTGCACATAAAAAGAAACAAGTGCGCAACTTATGAGTTAAGTGCGCAACTTATGAGTTAAGTGCGCAGCTTATGAGTTAAGTACACAAATTAAGATTTTGAAGACTTGAGTTAAGTACACAAAACAAGAAACAAGTGCGCAGCTTATGAGTTAAGTGTGCAAAACATGAAATAAGTGCGCAAAATATGAAATAAGTGCGCAAAATATGAAATAAGTGCGCAAAATATGAAATAAGTACACAGTTTGATGAAAAATCTTCAACAGAAATCAGATTGAACGACGAATTTGTAGATGGTTAAATCCCAAATTCAAGTACCAAGCTCTGATACCAAATTGTAGGATCAATTTTGAGCTAAAATCTGATTTTGATGATGAATAAGATGAACACACACTTGAATATAACAATAAAACCCACTAGATTGATTTGCATAAGATGTATACAATGATAGCCCCAAAATCTCTAGAATGTGTGTTCCTTATAAAACCCTAATCTCTATCTATTTATAGCCCAAACACACTTAGGCTAATTACATTTAGGTCCCTAGGGTTAATACATTACTAAATCACTCACTAAACAAGAAAACCATTTTTCTAAATTAATGAATATATTTTCTCTAAACAAAATATATTTATTATCCGTAGCGCCTTTCTTGATCATAACTTCAGCTTCACTCGTTGATCTATTATCCGGATTTCTCGACTCGCCTTACGTGTTGACTGCGACTCGTTCGACTTTGACTTTTGTTGACTGAACGTTGACTTGTTGACTTTGACTTTGTTGATAACATTAGACTACCAATTTAGACCCAACACTTGTTGACACTGGTTCCTTGGTTCTCTCCCTAAATGGTGGTTCTCAAATGAACCAAATCCTATATATATATATATATATATATATATATATATATATATATATATATATATATGGTAGGCTTCGTGTAAAAAGTCCATTTTTCCTATGAAGTTTAAGAAATCTATGTAGGCATTGTGTTTTTAATTTTTGGAGAAACATTTTATATTCTTTTAGTATTGTGTTATATAGAAAAACAAAAAAAGTAACAATTTAAAACAAGATTAAATGTATTCTAAGCATTAAATTGTAAAACATACTGATTATCTTTAGAACACACTGATTATATTTCTGCGTATAGTGTTTTAGATTTAATGATTATAATACATTTGATTGTGTTTTAAATTATTATTTTTATTTTGTTCTATATAACACAATACCAAAAGAGTATAAAACATTTATCCTAACATTTAAAAGACAATACCTACATAGACTTCTTACACTTCATAGAAAAAATAGACTTTTTAGCAAACTCCTTACACACACACATATATATATATATATATATATATATATATATATATATATATATATATATATTATGTTCATTCACAATTATTAGAGGTGACCTGCATCATATACTAATAGTAATTACTGTGTTAGGGTTAAATTCTCTTGCAACTGGGAGTAACATGTGGTCCCAAACAACATTATAATCGACATTCACACGCTGACCATTCTCCAAAGGAACATTTATATTATATCCAGCGCCAGGTTCCTCACTAATCATGATGTGTGAACCAAAATCACCGGTAGGATTTAAAAAACCCCATACTTGTGCCTGCAAAATAAAGCTCTCACTTTTTGGTTAAGTTAAGAAGAAAGTTGGTTGAAATTGCAACATTTTTGTACAAGTAGAATCCATTGGTTCACTTTCTTAAGCATGGTGTCTAGGAAGTCTAATAATAGAGCGCAAAAGCAAAAGAGGTGTTAATTGCAAACCATTTACCTAAAAATGAATTTATTTGGGTCATATGTTACTTCTGAGATCTGACAACTCAAAACAGTGAAAAATGGAACATGTCAAGTGGGTCGAGCGTGAGCCAATGTGTATCAGATTATTAGTATGCAAAAAAAAATGTAATGGGTCAAATGGGATGAACGTGACAGCAAACCCACTTGATCTTGGATCTTTTACCACCCCAAATGTAACACCCTAAGCCGTTCTAACAAACATGCGCAACGGAAATACGAACCAGAAAATTTCGTGCTTAATAAAAACATTTTGAATGTTTTGAAAAACCATATCCACAAGATATTATACGTGTTACCTGTTTATTGTTTCTTATTACATTCAATACAACTCATCTTATTTGGATTATGTAACCGCGACCCTATACAATCCGCGTCCTCGCTCGATCTCTATCCTTTCCTTGCTTGTGAGGTAGACAAGACAACCTGCAATCACCACATAACTGTTTCGTTAGCTCATTAAGTGACTTAATGTAAATTACTCATAATGTGGAAATAACATCCAACAATAATCAATGATCATTTTCAAACGCCTTTTTCAAGTTCGGGTCTGATATCTGGATACTAACCTCCTAACCTCCAATTTCCATATATTCATACTTACATACCTGCATCTTTATTACCATCCTCATAACCAAAGGTTAATAACACTACAATACATACCTGCATGCAAATCCCACACATGTTGTCTTGACCCATCATACTATTCTTCCTTCATGTATTCTCTAGGACAAACATGACGTTTTCGATCCTATACTCAACTGCACATAACGAATAACCTTTACATACAAAACACTTTCACACATACCCGGGCATAAGCACATATGCACACCTTTTATTACACAATCATCCAACGCGTGATAACTCTACTTACCAAACAGTTTACCATTTGCATGACTTTGCGTAACTATACAGTTTAATCTAAATAGTCATGACTAAATGTATCCATCTATATATATATATATATATACACATGCATACACACACATATCAATCCGTACATTTTACCATTCATTCCTATGCCATATTTGTTAATATTGGGTTTACTTCATGTTTAAATACCTCACTTCACTTCATTTTATCTTTGTTGCCCATTTATCCTAACTACTTCCATTGTTTTATGGTGAACTATACCCATTCACCAACACAATCAATTCGCTTTCCTTATTACAAATTACTATTTCATACTTGTTTCCCATTATACATTTATACATAAACATACAATAACTAAACCAAGAGTTTAGATCATAAGTCACTTACCTTTGCCGGTAGGAGTGTTTTCTCCTTATACGCGTTTGACTTATAGTTCCAAGATTTTTACATAGCTTGAGATCATATCCACTTGACCCGTTGACTTTTAAGCTTCTTGTACCTAGCCATGTTAGAATACTAATTTAGATCTTGCCTATTCAAACAGTGGTATTCAGTATACATCATTCAAACATGCACTTAATACATTCAACAACTAGTTCTATTCAATAAGTCTTTCCATATACTGCCCGTTTGGACCCGTTAGTGAAAGTACTTGCATAAACTAATTAGTAAGTGTTTTAGACACTTTTTGAATGCCACATAATATGCTTTTAATTCTCGACAATCAACACCCTATGATTAATAAAATGGCGTACAATCTTACACCTTTTCTTATTAATGATTATATTATAAATGTGCAACAATTTTCTGCGCAGCTGCTGTTCGGGGTCACTTTCCCCTTTAAAACCTCAGAATCAGACTTTGACTATCAAATACAAAATGTGCCTCATTCAAAGACCTCAATATGATTTTTCAATGAATTTATATGATTTTTACAAAATCAGGCCAAATTCAAAATGAACTCATTTTAGCTTGCAGTCAAAACTGAATTAATAACTTAACTTGCTGTTTTGACTCGCTAAACATTAGAATCAACTTATCGTGTTCAAATATGAAACTTAATATGTTTAAATATCTTTTCAAACATGTATGTATAATGCACCTTAAACCGAGCTGCAGTTGATTTTATACAATTTTTTTAAAACAGGTGCGCAACAATAATTACTTCCAACCAGCTTTGTAAACCTTTGGTATTATCAATCAAAACTCAACTTTAAATCCTCAAATCATGTTCATAGTATGTTCTAAGTATCATAAACATACTAAACATTATATGATACAAGAACTTTACCAATAAACTAATATGTAAGTATCAGATATAATCTAACTCGTTTAATCTATTCACCCAAGTGACCCGTTTGGTTGATTTTTCCATTATTGACATAACCAACTATTTCATGACATTATGATCACCCATAACAATTAAATCCACAAAGTAGTTAACCTAAAGTTCATACCAACTTTTCCATCCATTCATGATTATCATTCTTCATACACATGTGAATTGAAGTACATAAATGGAAGTTAAGTTAAGGAATCACTTACAAATGCGAGTAGAGTTGGAAACCATATCTAACAAACTCTGATTTAGGTGATTTAGAATTCCACGGAACCGTATCTACGATACCTACAACACTCTTACTTTCCTTCAGCAGAAACAGGCACCACCGTCACTGAAACGGCAAAACAGTATCCAGAAAACCATTTTTGGAGCTGCTGTCTTCTGGTTAGTAAAAACCTCTCTTCCAGACATGCAAATCGAAAACCCACCGTTGGATATGATCATCTATATGTTTTAAACCTTCTGTCAAAATTAGAGAACGATCCAACGGTCGAATCTCGGAAAAATCGCACTTCATGACAGGTTGAAAACCTAAAAACGGAATTTTGAACTTAGATGGTGCTCTCTTTCTCTCTCACACACTTTCTCTTTCTAAGCCCCGCTTACGGCTGTACGCATATAATGTATATATGTGTGGCCCTCGGGGCCAAATTAATGTTGCACTAATTTTAACGTTATTTTACAAATTTCGTGAAAATAACGTTAAAAACGAGGACGGTTAATCATGCATCATGTGGTGGCGTTGATAGCCAAAAGACAAGGGGCACATGCACCAATCGGGCTTGTCCCGATTGCTAAGTGTTATGTATGTCCAAGGCTTGATACAAAACCACTATCGAGCTGGGGGTCTCACTGGAAGCAGCCTCTCTATTCCTGTTGGGTAGAGGTAAGGTTGTCTACATCTTACCCTCCTCATACCCTACCTTAGCTTTGCTATTGGTGGGATTAACTAAGTATGATGATGATGACACTTTCTCTTTCTAAAAATTGGTTGTGGAACCTGAATGAATAAAAGAAGTATCTTCTCCCTTTTATACTACAAGTTTTCCAATTAAACAACCTAACCCTTTAACTTCTAAAAGATTATAGACAAGTCCATACACTTTATTAATATTAGAAATGTGTCAAATATAGCAAATTCCAACATTACCTCTTACTAGTAAATTCATATGCTCCACATTAGTACACAATTCACTTCTAATTCACAATTAAGAAACTTATTCAACACGTGATAGGCATCTTACCAATAAAGTATAGAGTAAAATCTCTTAATGCGTGGTTCTACAAATCACACCACTAAACTATATTTCAACATGAATTTCATCTAACATACATTTCTACATGTTAGTTAGAGATCTTTTAACAACATAAAATCATCAACCACCCTTTATTTCTTCCATTACATGGATTTTAACATTCATTCTTCAAACCTTCACAAGAAGCTAATCATTCGATTTCTTAAACTGTATTCATTCTAGCTAAGAATTACATGCAATAGTACAAAATAAAAATACTAATAAATAATTATTCGGGTTTTGGAGCGTTACACCAAATTATGTAAAGTAATCAGATAAGAAAATCTAATAACTAAAACGATACATGTATAATCATAAAAATTATAAAAAAAAAGAATTTGTCTAATATAGTTGAAGAAGTGAAGAAACTCTCACTCACAAGGTGCTGAGTTGGAATCACATTCTAATTCTAACTAAGGATTCTTGTGGTTCCGGAGGATCCAGCTACAGGAGAACCAGAACGGAGAGCTTTCCCCTACATCACATATCAAAAGTATAAGACACATATTTCACAAATATTATCATGCATACAAATGTAACAAAAAAATATAACCATGAACAATAAGTCAATCACAACCACAAAAACAAAAGAATAAATAAGGATATATCATAGATCAAAATACCATTACTTCCATTTCATGTTCATAGTTCAAAATACATCAATTGTAATGATACAAAAGAGTAGCGGTCTAGCCGCATATGTTTTAAACAACAACCATAAAGCATCATAACATAAGGTGTAATCATGAAAATATCATACGAAGATGAAGACGGGAAAGCAGCAGCCAAAGGAACAACTGCAGCCCTCATACGCTGGTCTGATTCCGCCATCCTCTGCTCTAATGCCTCCAATCGCCTCTCAGCTTCAACTCTCCCCATGGCAGCCGCTAGCATCCCCTGCAGAACATCCGATGTGCGCTCCTCCAGCTCCCGGATACGAACACCCATAGCCACTAGCTGTGCATCATGGGATAGAAGAACGCCACACTCGATGTACAAAGGTCTCCCAGAAGATCCTCCTAACGTCATCGCCTCATGATCATCCTCCTTGTCCCTGTGGACCAGGTCACCTGTGAGACTGGGGAGGAAAGGCCGCTTGCGGGCCTGAGAACGCCTCCTCAACCTCCGAGATGGCTTGGGCACAGGTACAGGCGCCTCCACAGCATGTGGCTTTGGTGTAGGGTCAGTAGGCAGATCAGACTTGCCGGTAGGGATAGAGTCGGTGGGCAACAAAGAGACCGGAGCACGGGCGGGAAGGGTAAGGACTATCGCCTGTTGCACCCTCTTCCAGGGGGTGTACTTATAGAGAGTACGACCCGAGAAGTCGATGCGAAACGAGGGGGCCAGGAAGGAGGCATAGTTGGTAGTGGAAAGTGTCACTACAGGATAGACGTCGGGGTCAGCAAGAGAAGGGGGGACGTTGTCCTTGGTGTCATCATCGGAGAGACGTCACACCACAGGCGTAGGGTCTACATCCATGTCAGAGTCATAGAGAAAACCTCCTCTATGGTGAGGGAAATCGAGGTCGTCATAGGGAATGGGGGCAGGCTGGGTAAGATGGATGTCCTCCTTTTGGGTAACGACCACAAGATAGTCTTCCTTAGAGTAAGATAGGATAGTGAGGTCAACCGAAATGGCCATGATCCTGTCAAATGCATGCATATATATATATATATGAATAAACAAATATGCAAAAAAATGAACTACTATACCAGTGCGTCATCGTGGAGCAGCTTTAGAGTTGAGAGGTGCAAGGCGAGGTAATGTGGTAATTGGTGAAAATGTTTCGAAAATGTTTTGGGCTATAGTTAACTCAAAAAAATCTTAGAGCGCTATAACCTTATGCTCTGATACCAATCTGTCACACCCTGCCAAGGTGGAAACACGGGGATGTGATTCGAATGGTTTTCAAGCACAAGGTTCGAGCAACACATAATATGTAATTTAAAACGATACCATCAAACGATAAACATTGTCATACATAATTAGGTTAAACATAAAATTATCTGGAAATCATTGTCTCAAATACCGAAACATGACATAACCAACTTTATTAAATTCCAACCCGTGATGGTACCACGATGTGCATGCTCAAACCTCTCTCCCAATTCCCCGTTCTCAATGGTTAATTACCTAAAAAACATGCGTAAAAGATTTGTCAACATTAATGTCGGTGAGTTCACAGGTTTTAATGTGCTATGAAAAGTGCTTGTCTAATCCTTGTGTGACCATCATAGGCTATCTAAGCGAATGATTACTATGCAAACCATGAGTCCCATAACCAAACCTCTTGACTGTTGTGTCTCGTGCATTGTACAATAAGGACAGCATATGTATAGTAGAATACTAACACGCTATTGTATGTAACCGGTTAGAGCGACTAACCAAGAGTGGGGGTGCCAACCCAATAGATCTATTAGAGTGTTCCAAGGCTTTTGATAGGTAATGGTTACAGTGTAAATGTAACTACGAGGACTGTTAAGCTCATGAACCGAAGGTTTCATGTTCCACATGGTAGTCACGATAGAGTAACACACAAATTGATATGTACTAGTAATGTAGCATGTTTATCCCCTAAAATGGAAAATAGTAAAACGGGGCCGTGAAACTCACCTAGTGACAGTACATGTGGTCTGTTAAAGCAAGAAAATGGAAGAGGTATTGTCCTGACAACCGGTATCCTATGATTGACAGGGACATGGTAAGTTGTACATTCTTGTCGTTCATCGTACAAGTTGTTCACCCAACTTGTGGACCCTTGTGTCTATTATATGTGGGCTATTGTTTGTGCATGTGACCATTATTACGTGTTTCACGTGTACGATTTGATGAATTTCGGGAGTTTTATTGTAAAACGTATTTATTGCTAACAAAACGGGCCCCACCCGTCGTTATGGGTTATGGAATATTCCCCAAGCCTATACATGTGGTGTTTTCTTGGAAAAACAAGTGTTTTGACACATGATATAATATCATTATGTTAAAGGAATGACTAACACATGTTATAATTACTTTAACATATGTTTATATAAAAGCTTGAAACTCCACTTATGCATTCTGATTAAATCCGAGCCTTGTGTGTACCAATTCGGCTTCCACTTGATCGTGTATAGTTGTGAATGAGTTTACAAATATGTAAGTGTATAATATCGTGTCATTTCGAGTATGTATATGTATAAAAACAATGCTATATCAAAGCATGATTGTTAGTGATGGTTTAATTCTATATTCGGATTTTATCGACTAAATGTGATGTCTAAACACAAGTGGAGTGTTCGGCCATTGTGATTAAGGTACATAGGTTGTCGATCCTTGATGTGTGTGTCCGAATATATGTGTGCGTATATAACTAGATGTGTGTAGGTGTACAAATGATGACAACTAACATTTAACAAGGTAATGTTTTTAAAATAGTTAAACTTAGGTGTGTCATGGGTCTATTACAAAATGTTTGAAGGTCGGGGTCGGGTTAAGAATGGAGGTTGATGACTATAAGTGTTCAGATAGAAGCTTGGGTTAGTAGAGGATACCTAGTGAATGTAAGATTGAGTGCTTGAACCTCCAAAGCTTCCAATCCAAATGTAGTCTCCAAACCTTGAGTCTTTATATCTTTGGGTTAGGGATTTGATTATGGTTTTGGTGTGTTGGGAGTCAGCCGAGAAGGAAGAAAAGAAAAAAAAAGAGTTTGTGTGTGAAATGAGGATGATGCCAAGCCCTTTTATACAGTGGTCGAACAAGATGAGGAAAATCAAAAACGGTAAGGTTTAGCTTCTTGGTTGATGCATGTATTGAGTTCTCTAATCACTAGATTATGAAAGATAGGGACACATGATCACATGCCTTCCAATAGTGTGTAAGCATTGGTATTCAAGGATGTTTGACATGCATAGGAGGTTGGTGATGGTTTGTCTTAGTGCTAATTTTAGTGTATAATAACAACTAAGCATATGATTCATGCCCTTGGGAACCTTTGTGTCACACCCTCAAATTTCCACTGCGGAGTTTTACCGCGAGGTGTATGACATACCAGGATCCAAGTCAACGGTCACAATAAACAACTCTATATGAATAATAAGTAGATGTTAAAACATCTTTATTTAATGTCTCAAAAACCATAACGGAAGCTTAAGTAGTTGTACAAACTGTTTAACAATAAAAATCCAATGTTGTGTTTATTCCAAAAACATGCAACTTTAAACTCTAGACGCCATGCAGACACGTGCGCCTAATCCGTGATGTAATACCTTAGCGACCTGAGAAAACATGTAAGAGTTACGTCAGCACAAAAATGCTGGTGAGTTCACAGGTTTGTAATCAAAGTACCAAGTTCAACCTGTCCATACTATAAACAATTGTAAACCAAGTACGCTAGCTAGGCGTATGTTTTGTTACTACTACGATTGGAAAACCATTACCAACTCGTAAACCAGATGTTGTGCCCGAATAGTGAACCTGTTCCTGTTTGAGACAATATGCACCCGCCCGGCCCTCCAAGCCGACGAGTGGGGTTGGTCACTCCCAATAGCGCTATTCACATTTCCCCGTTGTGCAAACCAGCACATTCATGGTTCCCCCCGGGACTTCCAAAGATCGTATAGTAACCGTTTGAAAACCCATAGTATGACAGTTGTTGCCAAATAGTTGTTTAACACATGTTTTCTCCCCCAAAAGTGAAAACCAAGTAAAGTGGGGCCGTAAACTCACCTTAGGTTGCTTTGATTTAATACCCGACTTCAAATGTGAAAAGTAGGCGAATTGCTACGGATTCCCTATTTAAATGTTAACTCATAAGTACGTGTACAAAATCGTTCAACAAAGCTTTTGTCCAAACTTCACATAGTTCTAATATGCTAACGGAACTCGATGTAACTATATGTAGCAAGTTGACACTACGACCCGTTGGTGAAAGTTTAGTTTTTATGTCTATACGTATAGCATACATCATCCACATATGTTCAGATATCAATACATGTAACATACAAGTCAAGAAAACTACCAAACAAGTTCAAATATCAACTTTGTCAATTCTGTGATTTTTGGACAGATTCTGTGTTGTCAAAACGATTTTTGATAAAATACCAAATCAACTCATTTAACTCTCAAATTTTTACAGAACACTCTCATATGTTCATACATCAAGTCACTATTTTTATTTTGTGTCCAAAACCTTCTGAAAAATTTATAAAAATTCATGAACACAGCAAGGTCTTAAAAACGAGCTGTTTGCGACAGCTTAGTAAAAGATTTATTAAAAATCATGTATTGCTCCAATTGACCTGAATCCAACTGGAGAACATCAGAATTTCATGTATCTAGTTGCTCACCAAATTTCACGATCAGAGGGTTTGTAAAACTAGAGTTATGACCGTTTAAAGTTGACCAAAGTTTTCTGTCCGAAATCAGATTTGACATACGATTTTGTAAGCTACAAAATAAATACTTATACTCAACCAAATTCAACAAACTTGGACTTTCTGGAAAGCTTATATCACATAGCATACTCTAGGATCAAAAACTACAAGTTTTAGATTTCAGATCACTAAGTTATCATCAAAACAAAATCGGATTTTGAATCTGCCAAGTATGAACTCTTTGATAAAATCATGTTTACAAGATTTATTTATATTAAATCTTATCAAAACTCAATCTAACAAAACTTGTACATGAACCATATGATCAGACCTTATCAAAAACATAATCAATCTAGTTCAACATCAAGGTTTCCAACATGATCTTTCAAGCTAAACTAACATATAACACTTATATGTAACTTTGTGTTTCACTAGTTTATTTTCATCATCCAAACACATATAATCATACATGGATTCTTTTTAGACATGTTCATATGTTCCTAGATCAGATTATAACATAATCATACTCTTTAACATAATCAAAATAACACAATAACAAGTTATACCTCAAGAACACAAGCTAGAACACTTAGAAATGATCAAGGATCTTCACAAGCTTTGAAATAACACCAAATCTTGATTATGATTGATAAGAAGGCTTGGGGATTGAATTTAGGTTGATAATAATCGTGCAGAAGTGTTTTAGAAGTTGGTTTTGCGATCAGATCGGCTTTGATATAAATAATCAAAAGTTGGTCGTCACACACGCTCCCGCGGACCGCGGGAGATTTAGTATTTCTAGCGCGGTCCGCGGCAGAAGGCCTTATACAGGCTGTTATCTCCTGCCGCCCGCGGAGCGCGGGAGGATTCTCTAATCCTCCGCGGTCCGCGGCAGAGTAAGGAAATAAGTTTTTAAATTTTATTTTCAATTATTAACTCCTTTTATATATATAACAAATATATATATATAAAATCTTTATTTCTTCTTATTAATAATCTAATTATTAATAAAAGCTTATACATATCATTCCGAGTCCCGGTCCGTCCGGACTCAGTACGTTAATTCACGTATAATCACGTAACAGCACATAGTTTCACATATATCAATCAATATGCATTCATAATCAATTTCACCAACGTTCGGGTCTTGCTACTTACGTATATGCTACCATGTAATCCTACGAATCACTGGACTCACTTAACTGATCCAGTTACGCCCCTTTTAACTAACGTTTCACTACATAGACTCAAATAAATGTTTAACTGAAAATGCCGGGTGTCACACTTTGCCCGATTACAAGACAAATAAAAAGGATAAGAACACAATCTTAGTGATAGCTTGAATGAAAATGATGTGTACTCATGTCTCTTAGTTGGTCGATAGTTGTCATAGGTATAATGAGAAAGGGTAGTTGTTTAGGGACATGATAAGGATAGGTTGTCATTTGCAATTGTGTGCAAGATGTGACCATATGTGTGAAAAGGACTTGAGATAATTGTTGTTGTAGGCTTCGGCCAATTACATGGTCACTAAAATCCTCTAGTTTAGGCAAATATCATGTTCTAGGGAGGAGCTAAAAGAATAGTTAAGGGCTAATTATGTGCAAGGGTGGTTATCTTGTCCTATTGTGTCATGCATGCATGGATGAAGACATGTTTAATAAATGTTTGACAAAGATTTGTGTGGCGTGTCACAATCAGTCGAAAGGGAAAGAGGAAAGGGATGAGAGGTGAGTGTCATGGTGGTTGACCTTCCTATTTGATTCAAAGATTGAACATAATAGTTGAAAAGGATCAATGGGAGTTCTTGTTGTTTTGTTTGGCCGAGTATAGGAGTTGGAAAAGAGAATGTTTGTTGTTTTCCAAAGCATATAGTAAACTTTACTAGGGAATTGTATATATATGTTCAAATGGGTATAAGAGAATGACAAAGATAATGACCTCTCATATATAGTTACGCATGTGTGTGCAGGTATGTATAGATGTGAGTTTGTCCAAGTTATTTATGTGGGAATAGGCATGAGGTCGTGGACATAGATGGGTATAAGTGGCCGATTATATATACACTAGCATGTGATTATAATAAGTTAGGCATTCATGTTAAAGGTGTTGTGTACATATAGTTGTAAAGATGGCCGATTACATACCTACATATATATATATATATATGCAAATTGTTTTGATAACATCTAGTCACTTTTGATATAGGAATTTCTATTCTAGCGACAGTGTTGATGTTTGTTCAGCTTGGTGTGTGGATTAACATAAGTTATGGTAACAATTTTATCTATCATAATGTCATAGCATAGGTGAATTGGTGATTAACATGTGTTGTTGTGTGTTATTAGCCTATGTTAATGTATATCATTGTGTTCCATTAATTGTTTCATGGTTCTCGTATGTTGTGTTCACACATAACACAGTGAGAATTTGTTGGGAATAGAGTGGAGGTTGTATAGTTTTTCTCTTGAACATTGCTACGTGAGTTGTAGTTTGTTCTTGTGTAGAAATCGGGCGTTCGGTTGCTCTCTGTTGAGCATTTGATTGGCTTGACTGTTCAACACTAATTGCTTTTTATAGTCTGGGTGTTCTATGCATAAACGGATAGTCTATTGATTTTTCTCAATAACTCATGATTTACTAGAATTGGGGGGGGGGGGGGGGGGAGGAGGGTGGGGGTTATAGTGTGTGCAAAATGTCTAATTATGCACATGAAATGACAATAATAAGTAAAATGCGTAAGGATGTTTACCTGGATCGTTAACTGGTGTCATAGTTTATGTGTAATCAAGATTCATGTAAGTTCTAGCTATGCCATGAAGACTAGTATCTAATTCAAGGCATACATAATTCGTTCAAGGATAACACAACTCGCAATCTAGGTCAATGCTTATGTAATATCATGATGAAATGATAGCTTGTTAACGACTTCCATTTATGAACATAAAATACAAGTTGATATTGTCTAATGATTCTAAGTTTAAGAAAATACGAGTGTGGAAAATACGTTTCACTACATAGACTCAAATAAATGTTTAACTGAAAATGCCGGGTGTCACATCATCCCCACGTTGAAAGAATTTTCGTCCCGAAAATTATACGAAGCCCAAAAAGGAAGGTAAAAAAAAGAAAGAACGAAAAGAAAATTTACCAGTTGTCACATCATCCCCCCGTTGAAAGGAATCTCGCCCCGAGATTCACTCTGCTTCAGCGGTAACATGTCTCGATTCAAACGCACGCTTAGGAAAAAGATGAGGATATTTAGCTTTCATCTCATCCTCACGTTCCCATGTGAACTCCGGTCCGCGATTTGAGTTCCAACGAACTTTAACGATACGGATTTTACTCCGGCGAAGACTACGAATCTTGTAATCGAGAATTTCAATAGGTTCTTCCACAATGCGAAGACGATCATCAACCTTGATCTCTTCCAAAGGAACAATAAGAGATTCGTCAGCCAGACACTTCTTCAAGTTAGATACATAGAAGACGTTGTGAACACTACCGAGCTCCGCCGGTAAGTCAAGTCGGTATGCCACCGGTCCAATTCGTTCCAGAATTGCGAACGGTCCAACATATCGAGGATTAAGTTTGCCACGCTTCCCAAAGCGTATGACGCCCTTCCATGGTGAAACTTTTAGAAGTACTCTGTCCCCAACCTGGAACTCTAATGGTTTACGACGACGATCTGCATAGCTCTTTTGTCGATCCCGTGCCGCCGCTAAACGATTACGAATCTGTACGATCTTCTCCGAAGTCTCGTACACCAATTCAGGCCCTGTGAGTTGACTCTCACCCACCTCGGCCTAACAAAGAGGAGACCGGCATTTCCGCCCGTAAAGAGCCTCGAACGGAGCTGCCTTAATACTGGAATGATAACTGTTGTTGTAGGAGAACTCCACCAACGGTAGATGAGTCTCCCAACTCTTGCCAAAATCAATCACACATGCCCGAAGCATGTCTTCTAAGGTTTGAATCGTTCGTTCACTCTGACCGTCAGTTTGTGGATGGTAAGCTGTACTCATATCTAACCGAGTACCCAAAGCTTTGTGTAAAGATCTCCAGAAATGCGAAGTGAAATGAGAATCACGATCAGAAATAATAGAAACAGGCACTCCATGTTTAGAGACAACTTCCTTAAGGTAGACACGAGCCAATCGATCCATAGTGTCAGTTTCCTTAATGGCAAGAAAGTGGGCTGACTTTGTCAACCGATCAACAATCACCCATATCTTATCGGAACCGCTAGGTGACTTAGGTAGTTTCGTGACAAAATCCATCGTGATCCGTTCCCACTTCCATTCTGGAATTTCAGGTTGCTGCAGGAGGCCAGAAGGCTTCTGGTACTCCGCCTTGACCTTAGCACAGGTCAAGCATTTGCTCACGTAGGAGGCTATATCCGCCTTCATGTTTGGCCACCAATAGAGTATCTTCGAATCCTGATACATCTTGTCGGAACCAGGGTGAATAGAATACCGGGATTTGTGAGCCTCATCCAAAACAAGTTCCCGTAATCCCCCGAACAAAGGGACCCAAATACGCTCTGCAAAGTAGTGTAGGCCGTCAGACCTAAGTTCAAGATGCTTGTCGGCACTGTGCATAGTTTCAGCTTTCAGATTTTCTTCCTTCAACGCCTCCAGTTGTGCCGCACGAATCCGGTCAGGTAGAGAAGAATGAATGGTAAGCTGTAAAGCTCGAACACGACGGGGTTTCGCATGCTCTTTTCTACTCAAGGCATCTGCCACCACATTCGCCTTGCCAGGATGATACTTGATAGCACAGTCATAATCATTAAAGAGTTCCACCCAGCGACGCTGTCGCATGTTTAACATCTTTTGGTCGAAAATGTGTTGGAGACTCTTGTGATCGGTGTAAATGGTGCACTGGGTACCGTACAAGTAATGTCTCCATATTTTCAACGCAAATACCACCGCAGCTAATTCCAGATCATGGGTCGTGTAATTCCTCTCGTGAACCTTAAGTTGGCGAGAGGCATAAGCAATAACCTTCTCGAGTTGCATCAACACGCAACCAAGACCCTTGATAGAAGCATCGCAGTAAACAGCAAAATTTTCCGTACCATCAGGTAGAGACAAGATAGGAGCAGAACAAAGTTTACGCTTCAGTTCCTGGAATGCTGCTTCTTGTTGTTCACCCCAATCAAACTTTCGGTCTTTCTGGGTAAGGGAGGTAAGGGGTTGGGCAATCTTCGAAAATCCTTTAATGAAACGTCTATAGTAACCAGCAAGACCCAGAAATTGCCGAACTTCAGTGGGTGTCTTTGGGGCTTCCCAGTCTTTAATAGCTTCGATCTTAGCCGGATCGACCTGAATTCCCAATTCACTAACTACATGCCCCAGGAAGTGAACCTCACGTAACCAGAAATCACATTTCGAGAACTTAGCATACAACTGTTCCCGTCGAAGAAGTTCCAAAACTAGCCGCAAATGTTCTTCATGATCCGCTTTGCTCTTAGAATAAACCAGAATGTCGTCAATAAAAACGATAACGAACTTATCAAGATAGGGTTTGCAAACACGGTTCATCAAATCCATGAAAACCGCGGGTGCGTTAGTGAGACCAAAAGGCATGACCAAAAACTCAAAATGGCCATAACGAGTACGAAAAGCAGTCTTCGAAACATCAGATTCCCGCACGCGTAACTGGTGATAACCGGACCTCAAATCAATCTTTGAATAGTAACTAGAACCCTGAAGCTGGTCAAAGAGATCATCAATGCGAGGAAGAGGATAACGATTCTTGATGGTCACCTTGTTCAACTCCCGATAGTCAATACACATACGAAGGCTTCCGTCTTTCTTCTTCACGAAGAGAATAGGGGCTCCCCACGGGGAAGAACTCGGTCGAATGAAACCCTTATCCAAAAGTTCCTGTAACTGATTAGACAATTCCTGCATCTCGGAAGGTGCAAGACGATACGGGGCCCGGGCAATAGGAGCAGCACCCGGTACAAGATCAATACCAAACTCAACCTGCCGATAAGGGGGAAGACCAGGCAAATCATCGGGAAATACATCAGGAAACTCACGAACCACTGGGATATCTTCAATCTTCCTCTCATCGTTAGACGAAACAGAAACAAGAGCTAGAATAGCTGAATAACCCTTTCGAAGATACTTAAGGGCTTTCATACTGGAAATAAGATTTAATGAAGCACCGCTTTTCTCGCCGATCACAGAAAGAAATTCTCCATCAGGGAGAGGAATCCGAATAACCTTGTCGAAACAAACAATTTCTGCACGACACAACGATAACCAATCCATACCCACAACAACATCAAAACTACCCAAAGATACTGGCATGAGATCAATAGGAAAAGACAATCCCGACAACTCCAAGTGACATTCCCGAAGAACATGTGTCGCCTCGATCTTGTTACCATCAGCCAGCTCTATCAAATATTTAGCCTCTAAAGGTGTAGGTACTATTTCTAACAATCGACTAATACCCAAAGATATGAAACTTCTATCGGCACCCGAATCAAACAAAACAGAAACAAGATGATTATTGAGAAGAAATGTACCAGTGACTGTGTCTGGATCGTTCTTGGCTTCCCTCGCCCCTATGATGAAAGCGCGTGTATTCCTGCCACCGCCTCCATTGTTTCCATTACCATTCCCATTCCCGTCCTGTTTCAGCTTAGGACACTCCTTCTTGTAATGCCCAGTCTCCCCGCAGTGATAGCAACCCTGCTTTCCCGAAGTCCCTTGAACGGCAGGAGTCGAAGTAGTAGTTGGAGCCTGGGTCGATGGAAGTGTCGCCCGACAGTCTTTAGCAAAATGTCCCAATTTCTGGCAGCGATGGCAACGATTACGATCACAGTCCCCTTGATGATGACGCCCACACTTGTTGCACTTAGGTAATTTCCCCGCATAACCACCACCCGGTTTAGAACCCGACGAAGATGAACCCCCACTGTCAAACCTTTTTCCCTGCTGAGTTGGTGCTGACACAGATCCTTTCCCTTCATTATTCCATTTACGCTTGTTACTCTCCGGAACTTTGGTAGTCGAAGTCGAACCACGGGCAGACAAAATACCCTCGTTCACCTTCAGATTAGTCATTCTGTGAGCTGACCTAACCACCTCTGCATAAGTGGGGAGATTTCCTGCAGCCACTAACCCTGCTATTTCAGGTACTAGCCCTGATATGTAGTGCTCTATCCTCCTATACTCTGGTACGTGTAGATCAGGACATAGCACTGCCAGTTCATTACGCCTTGTAGTGTACTTCTCAATTTCGGACCCAACCTGAGGTTCCAAACCTCATGTTCCAACCTTTGTACTTCTTCCCTAGGACAGTATTCCGTTTTCAAGAGTTGCACGAAAGTCTCCCACGGCATGGCGTAAGCTTCCCCCAAACCCATGTTCTTAATAAGGGAGTTCCACCAGCTCAAAGCAGCATCTAGGAAAAGCCCGACAGAATATTTTACCCGATCTTCGGGAAGACAATTGCACATTATGAACACGGACTCTACCTTCTCTAGCCAAGTGAGCAATCTCGCTGCCCCTTCGGTGCCAGAGAATTCACGGGGTTTACAGTCCATGAACATCTTGAAAGTGCACATCGGTGGAGGCGGGTTAACAGCACCACCTGAAATGAAACGCATAAGAAAAACCGCAAAGAAAGATACTACACTCGTCATGAGTCAAAGATGGCAAAATCATCTTACCAATATGAGCGTTATGTCCCGCCTGGAAGGCTGCCTGTAGCAGGTTATTCAAATCCTCCTGCGTGAGGTTAGCGCCTCCACGACCACCACCACCACGCCCACCAGCGCGGCCACCTCCACGTCTTCCTCGTACTCCAGACATGATTCTGACAAAAAGGACGAGAAGATTTAGTTTCACAGCCAATGATAACCACTAGCGTTCACAAGATCAAAGCTAGATCCAACCCAGGACTATCCATTCAAACCCAGAGCTCACTAGGGTTTTCATGCATTTCGGTTTATGATTTTGTGTGCACCCAAAATGATAAACCGCTCTACATGGTCCTCCAAGTGTTCTCCTAGTTCAAAGTTCAAATCACCGGACATAGACTCTTAGCTATACACCGAAATGCCACGATAGTTTATGGCAAGGGTTTCTATTGGAGTATGAAAGGGAGATGTCCGAGCCTTGGACAAATCTCAAGAGTACACGATTTACTCCAATATACCACACTGCCTAGAAAGCAAGTAACCCGACATAAGAGAGAACGGATGATGTAACATAGGAAAGTCAGATGATTTAGAGACACCCCGACAAGCTCATTCGTAACCCGCCATAACGTTTAATACTATGTGACCGTCTAGTGTGTGCGACTCGGCTATAGACTAGACTCTACATGCAGTCCTAGTTCACTATAACCATTGGCTCTGATACCAATCTGTCACACCCTCAAATTTCCACTGCGGAGTTTTACCGCGAGGTGTATGACATACCAGGATCCAAGTCAACGGTCACAATAAACAATTCTATATGAATAATAAGTAGATGTTAAAACATCTTTATTTAATGTCTCAAAAACCATAGCGGAAACTTAAGTAGTTGTACAAACTGTTTAACAATAAAAATCCAATGTTGTGTTTATTCCAAAAACATGCAACTTTAAACTCTAGACGCCATGCAGACACGTGCGCCTAATCCGTGATGTAATACCTTAGCGACCTGAGAAAACATGTAAGAGTTACGTCAGCACAAAAATGCTGGTGAGTTCACAGGTTTGTAATCAAAGTACCAAGTTCAACCTGTCCATACTATAAACAATTGTAAACTAAGTACGCTAGCTTGGCGTATGTTTTGTTACTACTACGATTGGAAAACCATTACTAACTCGTAAACCAGATGTTGTGCCCGAATAGTGAACCTGTTCCTGTTTGAGACAATATGCACCCGCCCGGCCCTCCAAGCCGACGAGTGGGGTTGGTCACTCCCAATAGCGCTATTCACATTTCCCCGTTGTGCAAACCAGCACATTCATGGTTCCCCCCCGGGACTTCCAAAGATCGTATAGTAACCGTTTGAAAACCCATAGTATGACAGTTGTTACCAAATAGTTGTTTAACACATGTTTTCTCCCCCAAAAGTGAAAACCAAGTAAAGTGGGGCCGTAAACTCACCTTAGGTTGCTTTGATTTAATACCCGACTTCAAATGTGAAAAGTAGGCGAATTGCTACGGATTCCCTATTTAAATGTTAACTCATAAGTACGTGTACAAAATCGTTCAACAAAGCTTTTGTCCAAACTTCACATAGTTCTAATATGCTAACGGAACTCGATGTAACTATATGTAGCAAGTTGACACTACGACCCGTTGGTGAAAGTTTAGTTTTTATGTCTATACGTATAGCATACATCATCCACATATGTTCACATATCAATACATGTAACATACAAGTCAAGAAAACTACCAAACAAGTTCAAATATCAACTTTGTCAATTCTGTGATTTTTGGACAGATTCTGTGTTGTCAAAACGATTTTTGATAAAATACCAAATCAACTCATTTAACTCTCAAATTTTTACAGAACACTCTCATATGTTCATACATCAAGTCACTATTTTTATTTTGCGTCCAAAACCTTCTGAAAAATTTATAAAAATTCATGAACACAGCAAGGTCTTAAAAACGAGCTGTTTGCGACAGCTTAGTAAAAGATTTATTAAAAATCATGTATTGCTCCAATTGACCTGAATCCAACTGGAGAACATCAAAATTTCATGTATCTAGTTGCTCACCAAATTTCACGATCAGAGGGTTTGTAAAACTAGAGTTATGACCGTTTAAAGTTGACCAAAGTTTTCTGTCCGAAATCAGATTTGACATACGATTTTGTAAGCTACAAAATAAATACTTATACTCAACCAAATTCAACAAACTTGGACTTTCTGGAAAGCTTATATCACATAGCATACTCTAGGATCAAAAACTACAAGTTTTAGATTTCAGATCACTAAGTTATCATCAAAACAAAATCGGATTTTGAATCTGCCAAGTATGAACTCTTTGATAAAATCATGTTTACAAGATTTATTTATATTAAATCTTATCAAAACTCAATCTAACAAAACTTGTACATGAACCATATGATCAGACCTTATCAAAAACATAATCAATCTAGTTCAACATCAAGGTTTCCAACATGATCTTTCAAGCTAAACTAACATATAACACTTATATGTAACTTTGTGTTTCACTAGTTTATTTTCATCATCTAAACACATATAATCATACATGGATTCATTTTAGACATGTTCATATGTTCCTAGATCAGATTATAACATAATCATACTCTTTAACATAATCATAATAACACAATAACAAGTTATACCTCAAGAACACAAGCTAGAACACTTAGAAATGATCAAGGATCTTCACAAGCTTTGAAATAACACCAAATCTTGATTATGATTGATAAGAAGGCTTGGGGATTGAATTTAGGTTGATAATAATCGTGCAGAAGTGTTTTAGAAGTTGGTTTTGCGATCAGATCGGCTTTGATATAAATAATCAAAAGTTGGTCGTCAGACACGCTCCCGCGGACCGCGGGAGATTTAGTATTTCTAGCGCGGTCCGCGGCAGAAGGCCTTATACAGGCTGTTATCTCCTGCCGCCCGCGGAGCGCGGGAGGATTCTCTAATCCTCCGCGGTCCGCGGCAGAGTAAGGAAATAAGTTTTTAAATTTTATTTTCAATTATTAACTCCTTTTATATATATAACAAATATATATATATATAAAATCTTTATTTCTTCTTATTAATAATCTAATTATTAATAAAAGCTTATACATATCATTCCGAGTCCCGGTCCGTCCGGACTCAGTACGTTAATTCACGTATAATCACGTAACAGCACATAGTTTCACATATATCAATCAATATGCATTCATAATCAATTTCACCAACGTTCGGGTCTTGCTACTTACATATATGCTACCATGTAATCCTACGAATCACCGGACTCACTTAACTGATCCAGTTACGCCCCTTTTAACTAACGTTTCACTACATAGACTCAAATAAATGTTTAACTGAAAATGCCGGGTGTCACACTTTGCCCGATTAAAAGACAAAAGAAAAGGATAAGAACACAATCTTAGTGATAGCTTGAATGAAAATGATGTGTACTCATGTCTCTTAGTTGGTCGATAGTTGTCATAGGTATAATGAGAAAGGGTAGTTGTTTAGGGACATGATAAGGATAGGTTGTCATTTGCAATTGTGTGCAAGATGTGACCATATGTGTGAAAAGGACTTGAGATAATTGTTGTTGTAGGCTTCGGCCAATTACATGGTCACTAAAATCCTCTAGTTTAGGCAAATATCATGTTCTAGGGAGGAGCTAAAAGAATAGTTAAGGGCTAATTATGTGCAAGGGTGGTTATCTTGTCCTATTGTGTCATGCATGCATGGATGAAGACATGTTTAATAAATGTTTGACAAAGATTTGTGTGGCGTGTCACAATCAGTTGAAAGGGAAAGAGGAAAGGGATGAGAGGTGAGTGTCATGGTGGTTGACCTTCCTATTTGATGCAAAGATTGAACATAATAGTTGAAAAGGATCAATGGGAGTTCTTGTTGTTTTGTTTGGCCGAGTATAGGAGTTGGAAAAGAGAATGTTTGTTGTTTTCCAAAGCATATAGTAAACTTTACTAGGGAGTTGTATATATATGTTCAAATGGGTATAAGAGAATGACAAAGATAATGACCTCTCATATATAGTTACGCATGTGTGTGCAGGTATGTATAGATGTGAGTTTGTCCAAGTTATTTATGTGGGAATAGGCATGAGGTCGTGGACATAGATGGGTATAAGTGGCCGATTATATATACACTAGCATGTGATTATAATAAGTTAGGCATTCATGTTAAAGGTGTTGTGTACATATAGTTGTAAAGATGGCCGATTACATACCTACATATATATATATATATATATATATATATATATATATGCAAATTGTTTTGATAACATCTAGTCACTTTTGATATAGGAATTTCTATTCTAGCGACAGTGTTGATGTTTGTTCAGCTTGGTGTGTGGATTAACATAAGTTATGGTAACAATTTTATCTATCATAATGTCATAGCATAGGTGAATTGGTGATTAACATGTGTTGTTGTGTGTTATTAGCCTATGTTAATGTATATCATTGTGTTCCAATAATTGTTTCATGGTTCTCGTATGTTGTGTTCACACATAACACAGTGAGAATTTGTTGGGAATAGAGTGGAGGTTGTATAGTTTTTCTCTTAAACATTGCTACGTGAGTTGTAGTTTGTTCTTGTGTAGAAATCGGGCGTTCGGTTGCTCTCTGTTGAGCATTTGATTGGCTTGACTGTTCAACACTAATTGCTTTTTATAGTCTGGGTGTTCTATGCATAAACGGATAGTCTATTGATTTTTCTCAATAACTCATGATTTACTAGAATTGGGGGGGGGGGGGGGGGAGGAGGGTGGGGGTTATAGTGTGTGCAAAATGTCTAATTATGCACATGAAATGACAATAATAAGTAAAATGCGTAAGGATGTTTACCTGGATCGTTAACTGGTGTCATAGTTTATGTGTAATCAAGATTCATGTAAGTTCTAGGTATGCCATGAAGACTAGTATCTAATTCAAGGCATACATAATTCGTTCAAGGATAACACAACTCGCAATCTAGGTCAATGCTTATGTAATATCATGATGAAATGATAGCTTGTTAACGACTTCCATTTATGAACATAAAATACAAGTTGATATTGTCTAATGATTCTAAGTTTAAGAAAATACGAGTGTGGAAAGTGTTATGAACAAAAGACCAGATTTTAAGTGGATTTCAATTTCCATGTTTATGTGAGAATGCATAAATCGCAAAATAAAATCAAATTTGTAAGTTTTAAGAAAAACTCCTTGATTTCAAACATCACAAATGACCATGTTAATTACTTTGAATAAGAAAATTGAATCTCACGTTTCGAGGAACATTAGAAAAGTTTCGTGTTACAAGAGGCTCATACGCTACATGTCACGAGGCTAAAACTTTCATTAATTATAAGAAAACTCATGATTAACACATATTATTGGAATTAAAGTTGAAAGTCAAACACACCAAATGCTAAATAAAAATCCAAATATACAAGAAAACAGTTCAGGACTAAAACAAATATGTTAAACATAAGGATGATCCCAGGTGCCTTGATAATTTTTATGAAAATTCTTGTATTTGAAATTTTCATTCGGTTTTGTAAACTCCATTTTTTTATCGAAAACCATTATTTACTTACCTTAGATGTGAAATGTTTTTTTACGAATACAAAACAACAACTTGTGCCAACCGTTAATGGTTGGTAGTTTGAAGAAATCATATGCTGATAAAGTATTTGATGGAGATAATATGGAAATTGTCAAGGCATCCTTTTTGAGATCAGACGGTGACCCCACACTAACTATAAAGTAAAGTATAGTGTGTTATGGTTGCATAAAATGTGTTTTGTATGAAAAAAAAATCCTTTCAATCTTGGATAGTGAAATGTTGTACCCTTGGGATATATTAGTGAAGGGTGGAGGGTTGTTGCTGTAAAAGATTGTTGCAGTGTGGTGCAAAGTACTTAATGTAATAGTAAGCGTGTATAAGTTTTGGTTAAATAAATGAGTTAAGAATCCAACACAAAGGAGTCATAGGTTAAAAAAAATACTTGGAACAATAATATATATATATATATATATATATATATGATCATGGAGTCTGGAACATATAGATAAAATAATTATAAAAATGCAACATGAAACGTATGGTATATAATGTATAAAACAGCTTAACATGAAATTGTGACTTCAACGATGAATCATTAAAGGGTTCTTGTCTAGTCATAAGTCCCAACAAAAACTTTGATTGTTCAAAGAAATCGAACTCAATTGGAGATGAATGAAGACGTGGTTTAGCCTATATGCGGAGACACACTCCAGGAATCCCCAGGTAAGCATAAAAGGTCCGTTGGCTGATTCGGATTTATACACTATGCTTGCTTATGCCAGGAAACCTAGTGTACATGCATCCACCCTTTCCAGATTGTACGTGTTCTCTCACGTAGAGTTCAACACTTTCAGGGAATGAAAAAAATTCAATGAAAAACAAGGGTATGTAATTAAGCCAATAATATCCAGCATGCTCCAAATTGTAGGCCTTTTCTCCAAATGAAGTCACCCCTCAAAGCCCATGATGAAAGAAAGAGGTAGGGGAAAGAGTGAAAGGTGACAGAGAAGAAAAGGTTAGTGGGTCAAATAAACAAGTAACACAAGTAAGGTCAAGTATGGGTTCTTAGTTATAGTCTAGGTCATTTACTAAAAACCTAATTCCCTATAACCACGGCTCTGATACAAATCTGTAACACCCCAACCAATGGCGGAAACAACAAGGTGTCACGTAGTGACGATTGTTCAACAGCTCATGGTACTAAAGTGTAAATATTTTTATTCAATGCTTCAAGTACAATTACAAACATTCATGAAATACAAATACAATTTCCACACATTGTCTGGTTAAGTCTTTACTAAGTCCAAATGTCCTACATGAAGTATCATCAACAAACAACCTGAAACATGTACGAAAATAATTTTGTCAACGTAAATAATGTTGGTGAGCATACGTGGTTTTTATACGTATAAAATAAGTTTAAAGAATATGTTTTACTACTCATATGTCAAGATTTATCAAGGCATTATGTAAACATGTGGTAAACAAAAATGATAAAGTCTAACGAAAATGATTCACATAAAGCATCCTAACACATTTCACAATGATTTGAGCACCGTAACATGTGTTACGTCTATTTGAGCATTTGAGCACCGTAACCTAAGTTATCCCCAGTAGGCCCTGTATGTTTGAGACAATATGCACCCGTCTGACCTCTAGTTGATCCGAGATATGAAAGCCCCTAATACCGGAGACCTATCATAAAATGTGTATAAGTGTCTTGACTAATAAACCTTAGGTTAAGTAGTCCCTGATTTTGTAGACCATGACCATGTACGTTTGAAAACATGTTTAAGTGTTTGACTCGACCACACAAGTAAGCATGTGTAGATACACACCTTATACGAATAACAGTTCACAAGTTCATGCATATAGTTCACATAATGCACGTATGAGCCATAACACGTGTTATGAAGTTCTTAGACATATCACGAGGTTTACAATATGTTTCTAGGTGTTAAAACATGTTACGGGGCTTCAAAACGCACTTCCGGCATCAAAACACACGTCTACACATCAAAACAGGCGACTATGGTTCATAGTCGGCTCCAATGTATATATACGACTATGAACCCTAGTCGTGCGGCTATGATTCATAGTCGTGCTCTGCAGGTCAGTGTCTGTTTTGTGCGCAAAAATCTCCAAAATCAGATCAAATCACTTTGTAACACCTTTAATCAATCCCCAAACATTAAAAAGCTATTCCCATTAAGAATCCCCCAAATAATCGTCAGTTTCTCATGTTATTTGCAAATGTTTCCAAAAATGGATAATATTATGGATATGTCACTTCAATGCATGAAAACTTTACCGTAAATGGCAAATAATAGATTTCATCCCATAATCACATTCTAAACATCATCATGTTGTTGTTACATCATCCTAAATCCTTCTAATGCCCTTAAACAGATCAAAAACTCATATTATTCGCAAAACATAACAAGCGACCTTCATAACCTGAGATAATCATCCTAACAAATCATTCATATCATTAAAGCATCAAATACACAAGAATTCCTATGTTTAAATTATTAAAAACCATTTCAAGCATGAATCTTTCATTAGAAACCCATTTAAATGATTAGATCTAATTTATAACTTTTTCAAAGGTTTTCAAAGATAGAAACTTTATAAAATTAGGTCTGGACCATTAGGGTTCAAAATAACGACATGACAATAGCTTAGGATGAGTAACACACCTTAGACTTGCTTGGAAATGATGTTTTGAGGTCGGAATTGGTAGATTTAGGGCAAAAACGGGTTTCAGAGGTTAAGGATGGTGTGAGAGCACATGGAGACGAGTTAGGGTTGCAAAAATGATGTTTAATAAGTCAACGGTGGTATTTATAGGTGTTTCTAATCGTTCCAGACCAGATAGGCGACTATAGACTGTAGGACACAACTATGAATCATAGTCGCCCCCCTTTTTACACGACTATGAATCATAAGCTCCTACTTTCACACGAGTATGAATCATAGTCTCCTACTTTACACTAATATGAATCATAGTCTCCCACTTTTTACACTAATATGAATCATAGTGTCCTACTTTTTACACTACTATAAATCATAGTACTCCTACTTTTTACACAACTATGAATCATAATCGCCCCCTGGAGGGCTGTTTGGTTTTTGGCGTGTTATTTGCTAATTTAACACGTTAATTCACGTATCCACATATCGGCAAGTTATATAATGATTGTAAAACACATATTACTCGATAACTAACACGTTAACATTAATTCACCAACTTCCGGGACTCGAGACTCGAGTATGTGCGTTTTAACTTGGTGATCATTCGAATAACCAACCCTTGGACATATGTGCATAACCGACTCCCGATGATCCCCCGGACCATCGAACCGACTCCCGATGATTTCCCGAATCATCGTAGCGACACCCGATGATTCTCTGAATCATCAAATGGACTTAACTAACCCAGCTAATTATGTTTTGTTAATGTAAACTTATAAGTTTGATAAAAATTATTAACCTGAGTTTGCTGAGTGTCACATATATCAGTTCTCCTTCTAGTTTTTTTTCTTTTGACCATCAACACAAACAACATTATACATATTTATTTTTGTTATTTTAAAATATTCCCAGTAATAAAATGATGATATAAATCAAGTAACTCGTAATAAAAGTGCAACGGAGATCAAGAAAACTATGTTCACAAAAAAAAAATAAAAAAAATAATCTAATTTCACAAAAACAATATTAATAATTTAACAGTCGTTTTATACATTTTCAATCACAAATCTGCATTCAAAATTCGTTTATTTGTCAAACACTTGCAAACAAACTCCACTTAATTCGCAGTCTCTACTTTTACTTAGTCTCTTCAACCCACCACCAAATCCTCTCATTTACCACCTGACTTGTTCTTCCTAGATGCACCATTTTTTCCCATCATTTCTTACCCAAATTATTCTCATCATCTTCTTCTTCTTCTAACCCACATAATTATGACCCTCAAGGGCGGCACCAGCCAAGCCTGCGCTGCCTGCAAATACCAGCGAAAGCGATGCACCCCCGAGTGCGCCCTCGCCCCACATTTCCGCCCCGAACAAACCGAGATCTTCAAGAATGCACACAAGCTCTTTGGCGTCCGAAACATCCTTCGAATCCTCGAACAGGTTGATCCCGCTATGAAAAATGAGGCCATGCGGTCCATAATATACCAAGCGAATATGCGCGAACGCTCCCCCGTCCACGGCTGCTTAGGGGTCATTTATCAGCTTCAGTATCAAATAAGACAAGCTGAGAAAGAGCTTTACACTGTATTCTCTCAGCTCGAGCTTTACAAACAAAGCCATCACCGTCATCAGGAGATCACATTGTCAACAATGGACTCACCCGAATCGCAACAGTTGCAATTAGGAATGGGTGTGGAACAATCTGGTAATCATGTTCCACATCAGCCCTTTGTTCCTGTGGCTGCATTCCAGGTTTCCTATAGTGGGAATGAGAATGGGAGCGATGTGATTAATAATGATTCTAAGGACAGTATGAATATGAATAATGTTATGTGGGGGCAACAAATGATGTGTTACAATGAGAGCAATGATAAATCTCAGATGGTTAACACTAACACTCAGCCATTGACTATTCAGGATGAAGTTACTCATGATTATGATGAGATTTATCCGTTTTTCGATACGATTGATGATACTCAATCGTTTATAGATTCTAAGGAGGCCAATGAGTCGAGGTATATATGTTGTTTTCTGCTCGGGATATATATTGAATGGGAAATCGTTGTTTTGGTGCTTTAATCTTGGTTTATGTTTACTTTTACAGCACGGATTCGTCGCTAAAGGAGGCCACAAAGTCTGTTCAGCATGTTGCAGGGAATACATTGAAGAACGCCCAACTACAAGTAAATAAGTGTCTAGATTTTTTTTTGGATATATTTGTAGGTAGTTTAGGATTTGGCTATGTGCTTCTAGGCATTTTGTTCGGGTGGGAAGCGAACTTAAGCACAGGACAACTTAAACTATTAGGGCTAAAGCGCATTCTAAATCGGGCCATTTTCATGAAAAATTATATATTTTTTTTGGATCTTAACACGTGAGAATAAAATGACATTTTTTATACGGTTCTAAAACTCACACAATCATACATGTCAAGGTTGGAGTGAGTTGTAGTGAAAACAAATTATTTTCTTAGTATGTTGATTTTGTTAGGCTATTTGTCAAACATAAAAAATTTAACGAAGTTAAGCACTAAAACTAGGGGTCCTTAAAACTAGAGGGCCGTTAAACATGGCCTTAAACTATCTCAATTGGTGACCCATCTCGATTCAACCTTTTATTAAAAAATATTTTTTCTTTCTTTCACCAACCTAACTATAGTTCACCAAAGAGGATAGTCTTACGGTTTAGGTAGATATTTTTTGAGGCATGTTATTTACACAATAACAATTTTTAGGTTTGCACAACCCTCTACGGTTCGTAGAGGGCTCTACAGGCCGTAGAGGGTGTCAGTGCAATTAATGCGAGTAACCTCTACGGCCCGTAGACCTCTCTACGGGCAGTAGAGGTGGTTTGGTGAGAAGCATTTAAACCCTATGATTAGACTGACTCTGCAGTGTGTCAGTCTGAAAATTCTGTACCTCTACGGCCCGTAGAGGTCTCTACGGGCCATAGACAAAAATTTATTCATCCATCGCACCCTCATTCATCCCCAAAATTAATCAGAAGTTATCTACGAGCCGTAGAGACCTCTACGGCCCGTAGACGTGATGGCAATCATTGGCAATCATTGCTGCACCTCAAAATCAATGGCAATCATTACCTACGAGCCGTAGAGACCTCTACGGCCCGTAGAAGGATAAAAAAATGCTTCGTACGGGCCGTTGAGCCCTCTACGACCCGTATAGGGTTGTGTGGATAAAAACCAAACTTGTGTGAATATCCGGAGCCTATTTTTTTAGTGAACATGTACCTAGTTACTTAATAAATGGTGTATCTGCAAAGGACTTGTTACCGTACCGTACCGAAGTGCTACTATATCGAAAGATTCGGTACGGTTTTAAGTACACACTTTTTTGCAAATTTGGTATCGATGTTGGTTTAATACCAATCTCATCCCTACTTCCCAAACAAGGGAACTTGATGAGTTCCTGAGTCTGCTACCAGTGCAAGGGTTGGGGAACTGCATCTTTGTACAACAATTTTTAAAAACCACCTAGAAGTACTAAGCAAATCTCTAAACCACCTACATTCCAAGAAAACTCTTTTTAAGTGTCTATAGTGATTTGTGATCCATATACTTAGCTTAGCCTAGATACTTTTGAAATGCAACTCAGCTTATCCTATTAATTTAATTTGCAGCTTGGAATCGTGAGTGACCATTACCAGACATTTGCTTAGGTGAGTTCAGAAAAGAATTAAAGTACACAGCTGATCATAGAATAAAGTACCGCGATAAGTGATATATTAGCAGTGGCATATAAGTTTGTTTCCTTACATCCTTTCTCTTCATTCATAGTTGTTTCGCGATTACATGGTTAAGTATATTCGACAATTTTGATCATTGTTTATGTTTATGTTTTTGTTTTCTTAGAATAGACAATTCATACGTTATGTAGACTACTTTGAGCATCAAAATTTTGTTTCCTTAATTGATTATTTGGATATATATATATATATGCTTCATATAACATGATTTTAGTAGTAGCAAAGATGGGGCCACTTGTTGTGGATGCATAGGTGGATCCCGGATGCAATGTATTTATAGTTTTTTTTTGCATCCTGCAAAAGGCAAGCGTTTAATTTACGATCAACTTTAGAGATTACCAATTGATGATCTGTGTTCTATAAGACAAAATGCATAAATGAACAGTTTCGGAGATGATGAGGTAACCTTGAAACTTGCTTAAAAACTTGGTAATTTTCTTAATTTGAAAGAAAATTGAATTACAAGACCGTTTAAATGATAAAAGAACCTAAGGTAACATTGTGCCAATCGACAAAAAGTAGGGTAATTCCGTACGAATTAACCATGTGTGATTAACTTAATTAAGTGGAATTTTAAATTAATTGTATTAATACAGCCTTTAAAGAATAACAAGTTCCCCACAAGATGCAAAGGGTTACATTTGTTTAATTAAAAGCATGGTGCAATCGCGTGCGAATAAATTTGTTCGGTACGGGCATTGGTGATTACCCGGTAACAATTAAATAACCGAAAATGATCACGAATGCCTAAGATATAAATGGTATTTTCATGAAATGTAACATGTTTTGGAACTCCAAAATCATAAATGAAAACCCCCAATACCAATCTCCTAGTAACGAATAAAGTTCGCGTATCGGATCCGATACGCGTATAACTTATAATTTAACCCAATAAAATACTTAATAACTTATCAACACTTAATCTAGGTTATATTTAAAGGTTATAAGAGGCTATTTTAATATTTGGATAACACGTTATTAAAGTCCAATTAAAACCCCATCATAGCCCTAACTATAACATTGAAATGTAACTAATTAAGTCCTAGATATTTTGCCACCATGTGGGTCCAACCCACCAAAACCAACACCCCATGTTTGCCATTTAGACCAAGATCCCTTTTGCTTAAATGAATGTCAAAACTTGATTAGATATGGTATGTTCTTGAGATTATTTTGTGATATGGAAGTACATGAGGATCCTTATAATACTTACAAGCTTCGATTATAATTTTAAACATCAAAAACCCTTTCTTTGTTCCTCTTGAAACCGTAGCTTCTCACACACACGTACAGTTGTTTTTCTTTCAAGCCTATAACACAAATTCACCCATATTCAAACCCTTTAAACAAAGATCAAAGTGTGTTTCAAGTTCAGAGCTTCACCTGTTTAGAAGAACACAAAACCACTTCAAAATCAAGAGTTTGTGACTTCCCTAGTGTAACATTTGGCCTCTCTCACTATCAATATTGTCCGCTTTGCTCCCGATGCGTTGCCCATCCAGGAAGCTCATGAGTTTTGTTTTTGGTCGCTCAGGGGGAGACTTCCCAGGAGGTCACCCATCGTAGTACTACTCCCACATGAGCACGCTTAACTGTCGAGTTCTCCTCGCATCTAGTAACATTAAGCCCCAAAACATGTTGGTGATTTAAGAGGCAGTGGATTACATGTGAACCAATGATCTCTCCTGGTCACAACCGACGTGGGATTTTCCTGGGGTGTCACCTTCACCCCCCTGTTAGAGTCTCATCATTCTGATGAGGTTTGACCCACCATCCAAAACGACACGGGGGTAGCTTTGATACCATCTGTAACATTCGGCCACTCCCACCACCAATATTGTCCGCTTTAGCCCCGATGTGTTGCCCATCCAGGAAGCTCACGGATTTTCTTTTGTTCACTTAGGGGGAGACTTCCCAGGAGGTCACTTATCGTAGTATTACTCCTACTTGAGCACGCATAACTGTGGAGTTCTACTCTTATCCACTAACATTGAGCCTCAAAACGTGTTGGTGATTTAAGATGCATTGGATAACATATGAACCAAGAATCTCTCCAGGCCACAACCGATGTGGGATTTGTCAAGGGTGTCACATCTAGCCTTGTGCTACTTGCAAGTGTTCTCATGATCTTGTTCTTGCTTTTTAAGTTATGTTTTTGTTTTTTAAAAGCATGTTATACACATAGGTGTTAACAAGGTTTTAAACATGAGTTATAATGGTTTTCTCAAAACTAAAATGAGTATTTAAAAGTTGTTCTAGGGTGTGGATGGTGCTGGAAATTGTTATTGTTTTTAAAGTTTATAAAAGTTCATGTAAACTTGTCTTAGAAGGTGTTATAGGTTTTGTACTGAAAGGTAACATAAATATGCCTAAATGTGGTTCAAACCATCTTATAATGAACATCTAAAACCTAATATCATGTTAAACATGTTAAAAAATAAAAAAATGTAAAGTTTACATCTTTAAAGTTTGTAAACTTTAAAACATAACGTTGTACATATTGGACCTAATACACACAAACACACCTATTATTATCCTTAATAAGATTATCATGGACTATTAAAAATGTTGGAACACTAAACAAATCATAATGAAAAAATTGACAAAATAAATTTACTAGTTTAGTGGAAATTTGTCACTTTTGAAAGATAAATGATGAAAATGTAACTTTTGAAAGTTAAAGATGTTGTTTGATGATTTTAAAACTTAAGGGGTGTAAAGTGACATTTTGAAAACTTAAGTCTAAAAATGTGACTTTGTAAACTTTGGTGTTCAAAATGAAAAGTTGTGTTTTCAAGTATTGAAATGAAAATATTTACAGGACTTACAAAATTGTATTTTTGTACAATGTAATATTTGTTATAAATGAATGTATTATTATGACTATCCATATTCTAACTCTCATATGTCATTTACTCTTGTATTAATATTATAGCCCTATAAATATAGGCCTCTTGTATTTGCTAGAACACACTCAATGAAAAGAATTCTCTATTCTCCATTCTATCTTTTCCTCTTTGTTCTTATAATCTTTGTTCTTATACTTCATGAATGGGTTGCTAGTAGGTCGTTGTTATACAACACGTTATCAGCACGAATTGATTTTAGGAGTAGACCACATAATCGTAAGGTATATCTCTTTGCTTTCAAGATTGATTAGTTTAAAGTATATACACATGTTAGTTATATACGCCCATTATCATACTAATTGAGTTTACGAAATTCAAGTTATTGATCTATTGTATATAAATGTTAGATTGTGGGCTCCATATTATGATCAGGAATATTTTTCTATTGTAAGATTAATTTTACTTGTGTGACTTGTATTGGTCAAAACTATGTGGGCAAAACCATCACAAATATTCCTTGGTTTTATAATTTTAGTAAAATATTAAATCAATATTTCAAGAAAAAACAAACATTTGAAACGTAATTTAAAATACAATTTAGTTGTGAACGTAAACGGTCGTTGCTTTATGAGACAACGTAATTTTAATATCATTAAACAAGATGTAATTAATTTTGAAACTAATCTTAATATACTAGTCATAATAATCATAGACTTTTGGGTAGAATATCATTAAATTCATTTGAAATATATGTTTATGCCATCTTTACAAGCATTTAATAATTTGTTGGATTAAAAGGGGTGTATTTTTTTTTGTAAGAAAAACTTTCAGTCACAAAGCCACGAGAGCCCTCAAAGCAAGGACCCTCGACAACCAAACGACTTACAACAAATCCAACGGATTATTACACCATAAACACCAATCAACATGTTTAATTTTAGTTCTATGATGAAACCAAAAAACGAGGTCGCCTTAATGTTTTCCATAAGCTCTACCGGTCTTCGGATTTTGTTATTAAAGAGTCAACATAACGTAGCACATCCTGAACATTGAAAGCAAAAAACGGACTTAACCAGCACCAAGCACTAATCCTGTTCCATATCTCCAGCAAAAACAAGCAGCTGGTGAATAAGTGTAACGCCGTTTCATTAACCGATTGACAAAAAACATAATCAATGATCTACAGCTGAATGCCCCTTCTGGATAACTCCAAGCGAGTGGGCAGACGGTCCCAAACGGCTCTCCAAACCATAATCTTACATTTGAGTGGAGTCCAACCTTTCCAATTAAAACTCGGACCAGAAACTGATGGCATGTCATCGTATAGAAGCTGTTTTGCAGACCGAACAGAGAAGACTCCACTATTATCCGCTTTCGAAGTCCACTCATCCCTGCCTCCGCTCAATTGAAACTCGAAGATGTCTTCCAACAATTGAAATAATTCAGAAACGGCTTCCTGCGATGACGGTTCTTGTCTCCATCCCAAACACACAGTTTTCAAACCATTAACTATCTTCAATCTATCATAAACGGAAATCCACTTGTTTGATTCTAACCTGAAAAGGTTTGGATAAACAAGACGACGAGGACTTTCCCGCAGCCAAACATCTCCCCAAAAAGAAATCGCTGCACCATTGCCAACTGAACCCGCGAAATAACTTTGCAGAGACTTCCCATTAGACAACCTTTTTCGCCTATCCTAACTATCGTTTTCCAGGTGCAACTCGCCGAAGACAAGCAAGGGAGATGTAACCAAGAACGGGATGATCCGTGGCAGCCCCTAATAATCTGTTTCCACAAGCTATTTCCTTCCATTTTGAATCGCCAAGTCCACTTTAGAAGAAGAGCTTCATTTACAACTTGAAGTTTCGAAACCACAAGACCACCACCCCTTTTGGAGTTGTAATAACGTCCCACGCGATCCAAGGGATTTTCCTTTCAACGCTAGAGCCTGACCAAAGCAAACGCCTCATAATAGCTTCGATATTGTCAATCACCATTTTTGGGGCTTTGTACATTGATAGGTAATATAAAGGAAAACTTTCGAGCACCGACTCAATAAGAATAAGGCGACCACCCATAGACAAGCATCTCTCTTTACAAGAGGAAAGCCTATTTTTTTATAACCTCAATAACCGGGTTCCAATTTGTAGATGCACGTTTTGCGACTAATGCTTTGGATTGTACATAAAAGTGTATTTTGTGGTGATCGTGGGGTCGAAGGTGGAGATTTGGTAGGTCGAATGTAGAAGAAATGGGCCGAAGGAAGCTTTCTGTGGTCGAATGAAGATCTTGAAGATACAATGTGTTGATTCGAACCATGTGATAGGCCGAAGGTCCACATTCGACCACATCGTGGGGTCGAATGTGCAGCCTATAAATAGTCAAAATTTTGTTTGCTAATTAACTTTTGCCATTTTTGCGTGTGTGTATTGTCTAGAGAATCTCTCTGTGTTCTGGAAAGTTCCTAAGCTAGTTTATTTCATTGTAAACACAAGTGTAAAGGTTTTATATCAATGTTTATTAATGAAATGATGATTGAAAGGTGATTCTACGTGTTTGCTTCGATTAATATCATTTTGTAACTGATCTAGGGTTTCCGCACCTGGATTAGTAGACTTGTATGATCAACTAACTTGTTTTTGTAAAAACGATCCTCTACACAATTACTAACCCTAGACATGTTAGCGCCCACTTGAATACCAAGATACACGAAAGGAAAGGCTCCCCTCCGGCACCCCAAAACTTCCATCATCTCATCCACCTCTTTATCATTGGTTCCAACCCCAAATAGATTAGATTTGACAATATTAATGCGAAGGCCCGAAACAATGTGAAAATACGTAGAATTCTCACCGTGCTTTGAAGATTCTCTTTAGACCACTCACCCAATATAAGAGCATCATCGGCATAAAAAAGGTGAGTGACATCCTCTTCACTATCCGCAAAACGAATGCCCATAAAATCGTTATTCTCCCTAGCCTTCTTAATAAGACATGAAAGAGCCTCCATAACAAAAAGGAAAAGGAAAGGGGGAAACCCATTTGGTGTAGAATGGACAACAAAAAATTCCAATTTACGTTATCGTAGGCCTTCTTGAAATCTATCTTTAAAAGAAAAACCTTTCTCCGTCTTCTCTTTAGACAATCAATCAACTCATTAATCACCAAATGGCCATCAAGAATAAAGCGATCAGACAAAAACGCTGACTGAGAATCTGAAATAACCTTCCCCATAACCCTTTTGATACGATTAGCAATAATTTTAAAAATAATCATACTAACCATACCAATAAGAGTAATAGGTCTATAATCTTTGAGCCCCAAAGGCATTCTAACCTTGGGAATCAAAGTAATAAACGAAGCAGCACATCCCGGGTTGATAAGACCCGACCCATGAAAATCATAAAGAATACGGACAAAATCCTCCTCCAAAAAATTCCAAAAACGTTTCACAAAAAAGAAATTAAAACCGTCGGGACCCGGGGCCTTGTTAGAACCACACTCGAAAGCTGCCTCTTTGATCTCTTATCTAGTAAAAGGAGCAATCAACAAATCGCCATCCAAAGAACTCAAAGAATTTAACCTGGGACAATCTAAAACTGGCCGAGAGTGTATATGTTCTTTAAAATGGTTTCTAAAAAACCTCATAATCTCTTTTTTAACCGAAGTGGGCTTAGAAACCCACTCCCCATTGATCATTAAACTAGGAGTCCCGTTTTAAGCTTTTCTCCCGTTCACAACGCTGTGAAAATAACTAGAATTTTCATCCCCCATAGCAGCCCACTTGACTCGAGATTTCTGTTTCAAGTCACGAGCTCTACTCAACCGAATTTCTTCTAAACTTTTAGAGCATTCCGACCAAACCCATAATTCCTCTTCATTTAACTCTCTATGCTCCATTATTAACTCTAGTTCTCCCTTATCTTTAAGGATCTCACATTCTGTCTCTTTTTCTAATAACCTCCACTGTTTATACCAATGGCCCAATGTCCCACGCAACTTATGCAATTTATTAAGCAAATTCAAATCATTCGGCCGTTGATCAATCCACTCTGTGAAAATCTTAGTAATAATGTCTACACACCCCGGCTTGTCCAACCAAGAATCGAACCATCTAAAAGGCTTCGCTCCAAAGTTGGAATCTACAAATGAAAATACGACCGGGGAATGATCCGAAAGATCTTTTTTCAAAGCTCTAACACACACATTCGGCCATTTATTAAACACGTTATCACAAACAAAGAATCCATCAATCCTGCTCATCTTACAAACCCCTCTTCTAACCGATAAACACGTATACTTCATACCTTTCAATTGATACTCACGCAACCCAGCCTCTTCTAAGAAATCATTAAAGTCTCTAGCACAAACTGTGTCAAATTTCGAATTTTTTCTTTCGTCTCGATCTCGGACTGCGTTAAAATCCCTAAAGACAATCCACGACCCTTCCAAAGACCTCATAAACTGCCTAATTCTCGCCCAAACCCCACGTTTATCCCCGTTGTTTTGCGGAGCATAAACGTTCAGCAAATTAAGGCGAACCAAACGATCCAACAAAATGCCCGATACGCATAAGAAGTTATTGTCTTTAACTACATAATCTTTAGAGAAAATCTTAGGATCCCACATAATAACTATTCCACCCGAGTTCCCAGTCGCACCAACCCACTCAAAATCAGCTCCACCCCCTCCCCAAAAATTAGAAATCACTCCAGCACTAACATTCGAACACATTGTTTCTTGCAAACCAATAAAAGACACCCCGCAATCAACCTTAATTTTATTAACCCAACTCGCTTTACCAGAAACCCCAATCCCCCGGATGTTAATAGACAAGCAATTGATCTTTTACCTGTTTGTAACCCTTCTTTGATGACCACATCCTGAACCAGGTCTTCAAACCTTTCAAGATTCACCCCTAATTTGCCTCCCAAAGTAACAGTGTGCTTTACTTCTTGGTACCTCAACAAATCGGCTTCCACTTCATCATTAGCATAACTTTCCTCCGAACCTTGTTCCCTTGGATTGGACTCGAGCTCTGCAGAATTACTGAAAATTGGAGCATCAGGTTGGGAGTTAAGGTCAAAAGGTCTTTGTTCACACTCATCTTCAATTGTGTCAAATCCTTCTCCCACGTGATTAAGATCAGACTCATTTAGGCCCAAAAGTTTTTCAAGCCCAAATAAGTCTTCATCATTTTTGGCCCGTTTTGTGACTTTGAGACTTTCTTGGCTACTAGTGTAGCAAACGCTGGGCCGGCCCACTTCCGCTTTCTTAAACTTTTTTCTTTTGCTAATATTACAAACCGATTGGGGCCCATTTACTTCCAAATCCTTTTCGAACTGAAATTCCGTTCCTAGAATAAAATCTTCCTGACCGTTGACTCCTTCCATGACTGATTCCACGTCATTAGTGGGGATAGGAGCCAGATCATTATTGTCATCATTAAAATTCCCAACATTCTCGGCTAAATTAATGTTTCCTTCCAAATTAATTTCTCCGGCCACTTTCTCTCTCTCCGGTCCCGGAGATGTCAAAACTACATCCAGGAGAACTTCATTATCCATCCGGACATCCTCCGTTTCGGCGAACTGATAATATCCTCCTCAGCTAAATCGTCCTCTTAGTACTATCTTCTCCAGGTTCCAAGAAGTCCGGAATCCATTCCCCCAATTCTTCGGTAATCCAAATTCTAAACTTGCGATCTTTCCACTTCAGCAGAACTTCTTCGGATAAACTTTTCACGTCCCCTACCAGGATACTGACATACACATAGGATAAATATGAATCATTCTCAAAACATTGAGCTTCGTGAACTACTCTCCCAAACAAACCACCTATCGAGTCCAGGACTTCGTTGGAATGCATGTGAAAGGGTACACCTTGTATTTTAATCCATGCTAATCTTTCAAAGCCAATGACTTGTTCATCCCAAATAGCAACAAAAGAAAAAAACGTCAGTCTTGACAAAGGCTGCATCTTTGAACAAAGAAGCCGAGAACGTAGCAGGGAAAGTAATCAGCGCATCAAGACCACCAATATACTGCACCCTAACTTCTTTAAAACCCATAACCTTTAAAAGAATCTTAATATTTTTTAAAGCATGTAAGTCAACCATAGTAGCTGCAACCGCTAAATCATGCGGCGATTGAAAACCCACCATCTCGTTGCTCATAGTAATCGTCTTACCCACCAGCATATCTTTGAACGAGCGATTTCCAACTTCCGACGTCCCAATCTTTTCCTCCATGGACGGTTGATCTTCACTTCTATCAGCAAAAGCCTTAGTTCTAGCCTCCCTGTGGTTGTTGATCTCACCATCTTCTAACACGAACCGTGCTGTATTGAACCACAATTTAAACCCACCCATACGAATAGTCCTCAAGTTTCTTAATAGCTTGTCCTTATCTTTAATATCCAGAAAAGAAAAGAAATGAAACTAAATCGATTTCCTCCATTATCTCTCTTCCTTGCTATTTAAAGATCGAAATCTCACCAAACAATCGAGCCTGAGAAGCCAAGTCATTTACCACTGCAACCGTCTGGAATATTTGTCACGAAAATCTTCAGAATCCGACGTTGGATATTCTCCGGAATAGGTTTCCGGTGACGATCCATTGAGATACGGGAAGAAACCTTGACTTAAGATCATTTTTAAGTTTAGGTTATATTAAAGCATGATCATTCGTTTATATGTATACCTTGTTTTATTTATGTTTATCATAATTTCATTATTATGATTTTATTGTTATTGATAATTAAAAGTTAAAATGGGTAGAACTAGTGGTTCTTAATATCAATTGATGTTTATAATTGCAATCTTATTTAGTGTATTATAATAATGAATATAACGTGTTTTATACGACTGTATAATGTTGAAGATTGCATGATAGTTTATATAGATATTTATGAATGTTGTCATATTCATGTTTATTACTAATATTTGTAATGTATTTATTGATATATTTGTAAATTAACTTAACATTGAGCACATCATGGAACTTTTGTGTATTGTATAGAATAACAAAACTTGTTATTATTATTATTATAAAAAGACATACCCGATTATATGTTATTAAAACAGGTAGCAACTTGATGGAGATGTATCGTTTTTTAAGTTAGAGTAACATATATAGGATATAAGATATACTTGTGATAAGTTATATCATGATACATTAGTTAATACATGAATCATATATTTTCTTATAAGTGATGAAAATAACTTATTTCATAATATTGTATCATAACTTCAGTTATGTGGTGACGTATTACAAAGTAATGCATTTCTTACAAGGGATGAAGACATTTTATTTCATAAGTTTGTGTCATAACTTATTTTACTTGGTGACATGTTATAAAGTCATGTATTTTATAATTTAACTATATGTATACAGTATGTTTCGTATGTTATTAGTTTTGAAAAGAGCATTGAAATGACCACAAGGTGATATATAAGAACAAGTTATAAACATGATTGAATTGTGGTCAAGCTTGATATATGACCGTAGTGTCAAACTCTCAAAATCTCATTATCAGTGTATAAAACGTCATAAGGTTTTAGACTGATATATTTAACATGAATCGATCATGAAACTACATCTAAATAAATATTATGTGATGAAAAGATTATTACAAGAAAGGGTAGAAAAACAATTTCCGAACATAAAAATAATGCTTATAATGTGGCAATATTATTAAGGAATATTTAAGGTTTGAAGACCATCATGAAGATTGGGTTGTTCTAATCCATTCCCTGAAGTGAAAGTGATGATATAATGATCAGTGTAAAGTCCATGATCATGGTAATTGAGGAAATATAAATACTTCTTAATTTTATACGCTCCTGAAGTAGCAATATCTTTAAAAGGGTATGAAAGGTTTGAAATGACTTTATATTCTCATGTCCAATAAAATAATAAAGCTTGCTTAGTTTTACTCCATTTATTGAAGTGAATGTGATTATATAACAATCATTGAAAATTTCATGATCTTGGACATAATTGAGAAAATTGCAGTGATGGTTATTTTGATAATGAGATCGACCATCAGAAGTTATAATGACGGTTATGATGTGATCAACCATCAATGACTATAATGATAGCCAAGTTAATAATGAGATCGATCATCAAAAATACAATAATGATCATGCTGCTAATGAGATTGACCACCATATGTGGCAAATAAAAGGAGTGATTATATAACATGACGGTTTGAATATTGAAGTTACAATACATTCTTTCATATCTTATGTTTTGCATTACATACGTGCAAGTAATACATATTCGATCATAAACTAGAAGCTTAGTTTATGGATCATAATTATTTAATTAGTTGGCATGACCGGTAAGACCACACCGAGTCGATGATGATGTGAACATAATGAAGAACTTAAAGATTCTTCAATCTGATACATAGCATGTAATGTTTGCTCTTAAGCGATATTATATATTAGCCATATTATTTTGGAATTGATTAAAGGATACCTATATCCTAACACGATACCATTTAGTATTTAAAATCGATGCATCATCTAAATGGTTATCAAGTGCGCAACCTGAAGTTTGTGTGATATATGGCGTAGCTGATAAGATATCAAGCACATTATTCCAAAATGGCATATTTTGTGAATTCAATTCCTAAATATTGAAAATACTAGTAGCTTATGTTCATACACATATTGCTTTCATTGAGATGATCACTGAACGTCTACTATTGATTGCAACGTCAATGATCATGAGAGCAAAAGTTCATGTTTATATTTGATTAAATGTGATATTACATGCAGTAACATTTATTCACATCAAGCCAATACGTGGTAATAGTTTCTCCCCATTATAGTTGGTTTTTGGTCAGGAACCAAATATTGCCCATCTAAGATTTTTGTTATGCGACATATATTGAAATTGATCCACTACGACGCACGGATATGGGACCGTAAAAGGTGATTGGGATGATGACTTATAGAGCCTTAAACAAGAGATTTATTTACATCTCAATTAATTGATATCCATCTCGATGGATTAACATTCCCAACATCAAGGGGAGATAAAAGGCAGTTGGAAATAGAAATGAATTAGAATGAATATCATTGATCCTCGTACTAAACAATGTGAACCAGAAGTTCAAAGGATAATTCATTCACAGAGATTAGCGAATAAAATTAGCCGATGTATTAATTGACGTAAATATGCTGAATAGCTAATCAACTCACATATACCAACTGCTAATGGTCCATTTAAAATGAGCGTCCGGGAAGGACAATCAAATATTAGCAATAAGCCTACTCCATGCATGAAGCGTGGTAGACTAGTCGATTCCAAAGAATAAAAAATATCCTCAAGAAATTGGAGCAAGTAATAAAGATGGTTAAGTCGAGGTTACAGTAAAAAAGTATCCTGAAGAGACATTAGACATGATGGTTCCAGAAGAACCTCAGGCACCTGAAAATAAATAGATCTCGTTATATAGTACCATGTCTACGAAATGTATGGAATCGAAATAAAATCAACGTCGTTATAAATTTTATGTAATGTAGCGCTTGAAATGAGGATCAAGATTTAAGATCTGCCTATGAATGAATACAAAGAAATGATTGGCCAAAATGGAAAGACGCGAGTACAACAGAGTTGAATTCTCTATTGAAAAGGAAAGTTTTGGACCAGTAGTCCATACAACAAAACTTGTAAAACATATAGAGATGAAAAGGTCTTTTGAGAGAATCAACATTTGAAATGAAAATGATATAAAGTAAAATTGGTGGCACAAGAATTTCGCAAAGACCCTTAATTGATTATTAGTCTGGTAATGCAAAGAGAGAATTGAAATGCGTCTAATAAATATCATGATTCATTTGACACTGAAAGTTTACATGAAAATACCTGATGAAGGATTTAATGTGTCAAAATCTTGTAACGTAAGTTCTTGAAAATGTTATGATCAGAATAAATAGATTCAATTTTGAATACGTTATGTTTGTTATATGATTGAATTGAATATAAGTGGAACTCCTCATGAGTATCCTAAAGCAACTGAGTGCTTAAAAGGTAATATGAAACATCGTAGGATGTAATTATTGTGCACCAATACACCACAGGTAATAAATTGAACCTGGTGATTATGATACTTCAATGTATAAGAATGGTACAATATATATTGAAGAAATAGATGTTATTGTTTTTCGAATTGAAGAGCGAATGCACTTACGTAATTGGTCAAGATGGAAAAGTCCTTGATGGATTGATGATGCCTACTACATTGATATCAATACATTAAGAAGTATTATATAAAGGTAATAAAATATGTATGGACTAAAATAAGGGGGTTGAGTGTTGTAAAACTCAAGAGATATCCCGATAACGAGCAACATAAGCTTGATAGTATTATCCAGCTTTTATCAAAAGTTCCCTTTTAAAAGTTTACTCGCAGTTTACAGTGATGATGTTTAAGCATTATCGAGAGACTCTGTAGAACTTTTAAAAGGGGATTTTTTGAAAGTCCTTAACATAGTGCACTTGTAGCTTGACCTACAATTGGAGTATATGTGTAATGATATGTTTACCAATCCTACAATTGGAGTATAGCAAAAAACTTGTAATTTAAAGACTTGTTACTAAAAATTTGTATAAAAATTAACATTTTTGTATCTATTGAAATATAAAAATTTTATAGCATTTTCTATATTAAAAATGACCAAGTCTTAGTATTAAGGCTTGAAATACATAAGTTATTCTATAAATTTTTAAGTGAAAATATGTAGAAATTAAAATAGATTAAAGTGAGTCGTGTCGGAGTTGAAAAATGAAATTGAGTCGAGTCAGAGATAATATTAATTCAAGTTTATAATTACATATTGTGAATATATATTGAGCAATAAAGATCATGACATGATAAAATTGAGCACTTATCAGAGTTCTTGGCGAGAACCTAAGGAATATTTGGATAATACTATTGGTGGCTGACAAGGCCAACCGTTGGTAGACGGTGTCAACCCAATAAAGACAAGGGGTGCATGTTATTCTAAACTGGGTTATTAATTCTGAGAAACAACTCATGGGGTAAAAACTGTGTAGTCTTGGCTTGGTTATAGGCCCAGGATAGGTCGTCATCGTCTTGTAGGAATTTGTGACTCCTCATATAAGACACTACTTGTTTTCTATTTCTGTGAACTCACCGATATGTATATTGTTGGAATCTGATGGTGATTTGTTATGAGGTTTAATAAATGAAGTAGTAAATAAATGATAAACAACTATAGAAAGTGCAGTGGAAAGTAAACTTTAAATCATAACAAATTAGAAGAATTTCTTTTTAACAAGTACTTTTATGAACCATAACAGTTTAGCACATAGTATTACAATTCTACCCCCCAGCCCAATCACACACAGTTTTACTTGTACAGAGAATGATTGTGAAAGTGATAAATAGAATAGTATTGGCACTATTCTATTGATAGACAAATACAAACTTTGATAACCCAAGCTGACGATTACCTATGACAGTGACTTTCTAAGTAGACTAATAATTGATACAAACAACTGTTCTATTACAGCTATTGTTACATAAGTCAAAGCTCTGTTTGAATCATCTGTTGAAGCCTAAGTGTTATTGGCTTCAACAGTTCTTCTCATCAGACGTTTCTTCAGCAGTTGTTTCTTAAGTAGTTGTTTCATCTTACAGTTGTTAGAGTCAGCAGTCCTTTGGGAGATTCTTGTAATCTAAGTACTGTTTTATTGGATCAGATGTTTTAGCATGTTTTGGCTTTTCACTTCATCTGTTCATCTTGGGTCCAGCAGACCCAACAATCTCCCCCTAGAACAGATGCTGCCAAAACTCGGACTTTATTACTGATCTTTATTCCTCATCATGCTCTCCCTTACTTGACCTTTGAATGAAAGTTCAAAATCTAGAGAGAGCCTATCTTCAGCATCCCTCTCTAGCTCTAAGTTAAGCAAATGTTGGAGATCATTTACTAACAGACCATAAGCATCTTCCATGGTTAACTTTTGAGCATTTTCATCAAATCTGAGTAGATGAATTTTGTGGGTGTCTTTGTTGGACTTCCACTTTAGAATTTTTGAATCTGAGGAGTTTTTGGGTTGCAGGGTTATTTGTGATGAGTTTGGTGATGTAGGCCTGCCAATGATTCTTCTTAGTTCATCACTTATAGGATCAATGAATAACTGTACTTGAAATGATATCCCTTCCTTCATTAAGGTTTATTCATTATCGAACTCCTTATTATCTGATTCAGACATCTGTTTCTGCCTTTAGAATTATCTCTTGGAAGCAATGGTGAGGTCCGATGTTGAAAGCAGACTATCAAGTATGTATTTCTTACCTGCCATGCTTTCCCTGCTGATTGGTCCACACAAATCCATATGAAGTAGTTCCGGAGGTTGTGTTATTAAGGAACCAGGTAATGATTTATGTGAGCTTCTTTTTTATTTTCCCATTTGACATGCTTCACATATATTTTCCTTTTTAATTTAAATGACAGAGAGGCCTTTTACTAGCTTTTTGTTAGCAAGGATCTTTAAAGTTTTGAAATTTACATGAGCAAGTTTCCTATGCCATATCAAGTTATCACTTGAAGAAAACAAACACAATTGTTCTTTTTTGAGTTTTTCATTAAACTCAAAGTAATAAATGGATTTACTAATTCTTCCACCTGTCAAGTATACCACATTATGTAAAATTCATATCACTTCACATTTATCACTCCAGAAAATTACCTTAAAACCCTTATCACAGAATTGTCCACAGCTTAAAAGATTATATTTTAATCCTTCTGTGACCCCATGCATTTTCAGGTTCATACTTTGTGACACCCGGCAAACTCAGGTTGATAACATTGTTTGGGTCAAAGTCTACCTTAGTGAGTCACGCGTATATTATACTTAACTAGGTCGGTTGAGTCGTGTTATGGTTCGGGAGTCGTTACTACAACCTAGAGGATCGTTAGATGTCAGTCATTAACCAGGTATGCAAGGATTGACGATTCGTAGAATCGTCGAACCTTAGTAAACACACAAGTCTCGAGTCCCGAGAATTGGTGAACGAGTGTGTACGTATTTGTTTCCACAAATTATGTGCTTATAATCTTTATGTGACTTGTCGGTATGTGTATACGTGTTTACATATGTTAAAACGGTGATTACACGCGATTGCATGACATTATAGGTGATTACGCAGCTTAGGGGGCGATTGGGAGCCCTTAGCAGGCGATTGGCAGGCTAATCGCCTATAGCCATAGGCGATTATGCCTAATCGCATGCTACAGGGGGCGATTAGCATCCCTAATCGCCTGACATGTTTTAAACGACTAGAAACGCCTATAAATACCACCCTTGACCTCCAAAACAACCTTAGTGCAACCCTAGCTGTCCCATAACCTATCCCAACTCACAAACACCCTCTGGAACACGTTTTTGCATCAAAACACACATTTTCAAGCTTTACACATCAATTTCTCATAAATCCAAGGTGTGTTCTTCATCCCCAAACCTTTGAATGATTATGTTTTGCTCCCTAAAGGTCCAGACCTGATTTATAAACCTTTATGTCTTTGAAAACCTATTAAAATCGTTTTTAAACAAGTCCAAACCTTTATGCATGTTGTATGTGTTGAATATGATTTAAAAGATAGGATTTTTATGATTTAAAAAGGATTGTTATTGTGTTGTTAAGGTGTTTACAGCTTGTTTGTATTAGGATGATGATGTCTTAGGAGTTTGGATGGTTTTGGTGTTGTATTGTGGATGTTTGGTATTTTGACCCATTTGAATGAATTTGAATGATTGAGAATGATATGAGGTGTTTTGTTAGTTGTATGATGTTAGGGTTTGCTATACGATGATGCTAGAACAGTAGGGAATGACCGGACAACGTTGTTACATGATGAAATCTGAGTATTTGCTATTTAGGGTAAAGTTGTGCATGTTGATGTGATGTTTCCATGCTAAGTGTGCTATTTTGGGGAAAACGCTCGCATTCGGGACTGGTAGGACGATGTTAAGCTAGGGGTTTTGCTCGAAATATGTTTGATAATGTTGTAGGATTGATATTTGGTGTTTCCACACGTTTCGGATCTGATTTGGAGGGTTAAACGCGCGAAAAACCGGAACAGCTATGCAGGGGGCGATTGGGGACCCTAATCGCCTATGCTATAGGCGATTGGGAGTATACTGAAGGCATTTAGGGACCTAATCGCCTATAAGGTAGGCGATTGGGGGCCTAATCGCCTTCATGGCATGCGATTACGATCCTAATCACTAGTTAAGCCCTGAATTGCATGTCTTATAGCCCTAATCGCCTACAGGGGTACTAGAATAGGCCTAATCGCCTATGTTAAGAGGTGATTAGCCCTCCTAATCACCAGTTGACCTTCCTAATCGCTAGTTGACTTTTCCTAATCGCATGTACTGCTGCTGTAAGTATATTTTGGCATTCCGAGGCCCGATTTGACACCTAGGAACATGCTAGGAACCCTGTATCATACCTAGTAACTTGGTAACACGTGTTCGGACTTATTTATGCGCTGATTGAACTACGTGCTAGACTTGTTGAATTTTAACACATGTTAAGCATGATTGCATGATTTGTATGACTTAGAGTACAAGGTTAACACGTGGAGTCTCGGGTCACCAGTGGGATGTCAAGTCTTGTACATTTGGTTAGTTTAACAGTCAACGTGTTTTCAAACGAACCTGGTTATGGTCTGGACATCTAGGGACTAACTAACCTACGGGTTATTAGTCTAAGTACTTGTAACTATCATATGTTAGGTCGCCGCTTTACGGGGCTAGCATAGCTTGCTGATTTTAATCATTTTCGAAGTAACACAACCTAAGGTGAGTTCACGGCCCCACTTTAACTGGTTTTACTTTTGGGGGAGAAAACATGCGTTAAACTTGTGTTTTGGTAACAACTGTCATACTATGGGTTACTTTGTGTTACTATACGATCTTTGGAAGTCCCGGGGGAAACCATGAATGTACTGGATAGCACAACGGGGAAATGTGGATAGATCTATTGGGCGTGACCTGCCCCACCCGTCGGCTCGGAGCCGGGCGGGTGCATATTGTCTCAAACAGGAACGGTACATTATTCGGGCACAATGCTTCTGGGTTTGCGAGTTAGTAATGGTTCCCAATCATAGTAGTGACAAAACATACGCCTAGCTAGCGTACTTTGGTTTACATATTTGCATAGTATGGACAGGGCGAACTTGGTACTTTTATTACAAACCTGTGAACTCACCAGCATAATTGTGCTGACATATTTTTGGCATGTTTTTCTCACGTCGCTAAGGTAGCATCCCAGGACTTAGGCGCACGCGTCTGCACGGTGTCTAGTTTAGGGTTCATGGTTTTCGCATGTTGAATAAGATTGAATACTTTTGGATTTTGAGTTGTAATCAAAGCTTCCGCTACTATTCTATGGTTTAAACTTATGTTTTTAAGTTTGCATGAGTTCATTTAGTATTGTTTATTGTGATCGTTGACTTGGATCCTGGTTTGTCACGCGCCTCGCGGTAAAACCCCGCAAGTGGAATTTGAGGGTGTGACATACTTTAACTAAACTTTAGATAACACTTATTTATATTCATAGCATTTTACTTAACTATGGTTAGTTAGGTGAGTGATGTGTGCGGGTGTTTCGATAAAACTTAAGTTCTTTTCAAAAAGGGCAAGTCCCAGGAGAAATGCCAAAAGTTTTTATGAAAAGGTGAGTAAGTTAGAAAACAGAAAGACACTTGCAAGTTTTTAATTTATAATTTAAAACGATAATCGCTCAACGTTCTAGACCCAGCACAATAGGCAAGCACACCTATCGTGTATAGTATAGAAATGTGCAAGTACCGAGTATCAAATTCATGGACACCATTTTTACTACTCAGCTTCTTAAAATTACCAAAACGACATTTTTATACTACGTGAAGAAAAAGTAAAAAGAGATATGTAAACTTTTAAGAGAAATCAATGACAAAACAATGGTGTTGCTTCGGGATCAGATGGAACCTGGTATGAAAATAATTATCTTTATTTTAAGTGGTGTGTTTGAGTTGCGCAATTATGCTTAACTTAGAATTGCTACTACATTTTCTAGAGGTGACTGTTTTCGCAATAATTGTACAAACAACTATGTTCTTAATGTTATTATGAGGGTCTCCCGAACCGGTAAGCTCCCCTCTCAACACTAAAAAGAAAGTGACCCGAGACTGTGACTCAAACCCGAATTACCCGCCTCCCAATGTAGCGATATAGACATCAAACTATTTTTAAACTTTTATGAATAATTTGCCGGTGGCCGGAGCATGACCGAACAAATTACCACTTAATATCATAGAAGAGTCGTGACGAACCGGCACATGTGCATCCCCTACTTGATTCAATTAACTTACCAAAAAGTGAGTGATTTATTATTAACTGTGCGGCAGTATAATAATAAAAGAAAATAAAGACCGTTTTCTCTCAACAAGGGTTCATCAATCCTTAACCTGCGCCAAATCTATCACATAGATAATGAAGCTAAGTCGCAAGATTAAGTCTTGACTTATCACTAGGACCAAGTATAAAGACCGTACCGACCCTAAATGAGATCTTGATAGTAGAGGTTAAACCAGTAAGTGTGTGTATTTCTACCCACAAATGGGCTAATTACGACTCGCGGGATTAGGTTAGCTCACAAGTGCATGGGTTTTTACACACCATGGGTACACTCATGCGTCCTCCCACTTCCTATCAAGACACCCACAAGACCAATGACTAAGTGATTTATTAATTAGATCATTAAACAAAGTTTAGGATAGTAAGAATTATTAAGAACACAAAACACCACTTTAAAATAAAAAGATAAACTATATTAATTCATACCAAGTTTACATAATCACTCTAGCAACACTAACAGAAATCTAGCCTAGCCTGGTTGATTCAACAAGCTCACAAGGTTGGGTTTGTGTACAAGAAATCATGAAGGTTGTATGGAGATTTCTAAGGGTTTTGGATGATTTTGGGTGGTTTCTCTCTCTCTCTCTCTCAAGGTGTTTATGGAGTGATCCCAGACTCCAAAGGACACCAATGATCCTCAAAGAGGGCAGAAACTTCGTGGAGAAGTGTGGAGTTTCGAGTGAGAATGGATGCTTCAAAATGTGGGGTGGAGGCCTGTATTTATAGGCATTTCAGGTCCAGCACGCCCGTGCTTACTTTTTGGCACGCCCCAGCTAGACAACGGGTACTGTTGCAGAATCCTTTCGTGAAGAATTGCATGTACTAGGGCTGGCACGCCCGTGCCATCATCCCTGGCAGGACTGTGCATGTTGGTACGAGTAACCATCTTGTAAGTTGTAGATGCACGTAGTGCGACTAGTGATTGGATCTACATGTTAACATATGTTAAAGGTTGCTGATGGATTGAATGTGGGAAATCTGGCCGAATGTAGATAAAAGTGGGCGAATGTAGAGAGCTAGTGGGCGAAGGTAGAATGGACCTGACATGAAGAACACATTCGTACCCTGTAGTGGGCGAATGTGGAAGAATTCCACGTTCGACCATACCTACTGGGCGAATGTGCAGGCTGTATAAATAGAGTTTGTGTATTTTTGAGAGGTAGAGAGTTTTAGTTGGAGTGTGTGTTGTGTTCAGGTTTTAGGTGAGATTGTGAAAGTCTGTGTATTGATTAGATTAACTAGAGAGCACATTGTAACAAGTTTTTATAAAGGTTAATCTATGAAAAAGCTTTGAAAATGATGTTGATTGTGTTTTGATTAGAGTTTTATCAGTTTGTTCAGAACTAGGGTTTCCGCACCTGGTTTTGTGACTTGTATGATCAATTAATCCTGTTTTAGACAAAATCTTTCAATTACAAAGTGGTATCAGAGCCATAAGGATCATACAACAACAAATTTGATAAACTCAGAGCTGATTTGGACCTAATTTTGATCAAAATACATCTGTTTTTGAATGAAAATGGTTTTTGAGTGTTTTTGATTGATTTGAAGTTGAATTTGTGGATAAAATCTAAAATTCCAAGAATTAAAGTTGTTCCAAATCAATTCCGAATCAAAACCTGATAAAGATCATTCAAATCCATAAACTTTTGAAAATCAGAGATCAAAATAACCGTTTTTCAAAGTGTAACCGTTTTTCAAACCTGAAATGGGCGAACGTGTACTGGTGTGGGCGAACCTGACACAGTTTGGGCGAACGTGAGTTGTTTTTGGTCGAATCTAGGGTAATTCTGGGCGAACCTGGAAATTGTTGTTTGAATTTTTCACTTTCGGGTAAGATTTTCCACATTCGATTGATCGGGCGGGCGAACGTGGAATTAATCTGGTCGAACCTGAAGCTTTTTGGGCGAAAGTGGAAAAGTGTTAGCTGATTTTACATTCTGGTGAATTTTTACATTCGGGTGAATACTGTTTTGGTCGAACGTGAACCAGAAGGGACGAAAGTAGACAAAAAGGGGCGAACCTAGAAGTGTTTTTGAAAATTTTCTAAGTGTTGGATTTTTCGAAGTTCGTGAACATCATGTGGAATTTTCCGACTAACCCGAGACCAGCAACGACACAACCACAACAGCAAGTGATGGACCCATGGACAGTGGCAGCACAAAAGACGAGCACACAGTCGTCGCAACCGATTAACTACATGGCGATGACTAGCTCGATGCCTCAAAGTGTGGCACCTCCAACACCACAACCTGACTACTGGGGAGTAGCAGCAGCAGTGGTAAATACTCAAACCACAAATGCTATTTCCACACTGATTAATGACTTATCTTCATGTAGCGGGAATCGGCCACCGAAGCTTATGGAGATACAAGAATACAATCAGTGGCAGAAAAAGTTCAAGATCCACTTGGAAGGCATGGGAATGGAGGGTGCAGAGGCATGGAGTATGATTGCTCGAGGTTACACACCACCAGTTTTGGAGAATACAGGTGAACCAGTTCCATTGGAGAGTATGTCTGAGGAGGAGAAAAAGAAGTTTGCTGTGGAGAAGAAAGCTTATTCTCAGTTGACTCAGGCAATCACAAACGATCTGTTGCATCAGTTTGGGACATGCACTACATCCAAGCAACTATGGGATATGCTTAAGAAGAGGCATGATGGGAATGAGAAGACTAGAAGTTTAAGGATGGAAGAATTACGAAAGGAGTTTGAGAATTTTTCTTATATTGGCAATGAAACTTTAAAAGAATTAACTCCTAGATATAGTCATTTGCTAACTGAATTGTCAAGTTATGGTATACAGATTCCTATGACAGCTTTGGTGGATAAGTTTGCAGATGCTCTACCACCATACTGGGATCAGCATGTGGAAGTTCTCAGGGAGAAGGATGCATATCAATTCTGGACTATTCATGAGTTTGTGCAGAAGCTGGAAAACAAAGAGCTGGAAGAGAAGAGGAAAGCTAGAAGATCACAGATTCCTCAGAATCCTAGCTTATATTTTGGAGGCACTTCAGTACCAGTTAGTAACTCAAGTTCAGGAGGAGTAGTGGCACCCCATGTTGCTTGCATTTCCAATGTTATGGAATCACCAAAACCTACCATTAACTACATGGCACAAACCTCATCCTACTCACAACCATCATACCCACAACCACCACCACAACAACAATACAACAATTCCTACATTTCACCATTCTCACCAATGCAACAAGCAGCTTTCTATACTGCTAGCCAATCTCAACAACCACCTCACTCAATGAACCAAATTACTCAACCTAATCAACAACCAGTGGTTTTGGAGACTTCTAACTTGGGAAATGTGACGGTTGAAGTTGCTCAGCAACACATTGCACTAGTCTCTGCAATGGTTTCATCTTACAATGGATTGGTTGCTAGTCAAATTGGAAACAACAACTTAACCAATGAAGACTAAGCACAGATTGATAAAGAAGAGATGGAATTGATTGATATCCAGTGGGCTTTTGCAAGTATTATGAGAAGAGCAACTGAATTCATTGAGAAGACGGGTAGAACCGATTTGGGAACTTCTCCTAACACAACCTACGGGTTCAACAAGGAGAAAGTTACTTGTTTTAATTGTGGAGGGAAAGGTCACTTTAAACGAGAATGCACCCAGCCACCAAAACAAGGTAATAGAAACCCATTCAATGCAAGCTACCAGAACCGTCAACAACAAAACCAAAACCAAGTTTCTTACCAAAATAACAACAACTACCAAAACCGTCAAAATAACTCTAATAACAACCAAAACCGACAACCAAACACACCAAATCAGAGTCAAAACCAATCTCCTAACAACACTAACCGAACAGTTATACCGATCACTACACCTAATGAGACACAACAGAACACCAATCAGTATCAAGCATTGGTGACTCAACAAGATGAACGGTTTGATTGGTCGGGAATGCAAATAGGTGTTGAGGAAATTACAACTGGTGGAAATGTGGCTTGTGTTGCTCGCCAGGTTGATATTGAAGAGTCGGTGATAGTTGATGAAAAGAAAGAAACTGAGGTTGAAGTTGATGTGTCTGAGGCTGAAATGGAGGTGGAGACTGAATCTGTGGAGGTTAAGACTGAGGATGCTAATTCTGAAGTAGTGATTGACACTGTTTCTGATGTTCCTGAGGAGTGTGAATCAGTTTACTCAGATTCAGACAGTGAATCGGATACAGAAGCAAGTGTTACATCCCTTGATGATGATATTGATCAGTTGCTAGCAGAAGCTGATTTTCTAAAAACGAGGAAGTCGTGCATTGCTGATGATGCTTTCACCAAGATTGACTATTCCAAGTTTTTCGCTGGAAAGGAAGCTCATTTTGCTTTGATGGCCATGACTGATCCGCCAAAACCTGTAAGTTCTGAGTGTAGTACTGATGTTACTAGTGATAAGTATTGTGGTACTTGTGATAGATTGACAGAGGAGAACAAACAACTCCGTGTTCAACGTGATAGTGCTATCATGAACTGTCAATCTATTCGCAAAGAGTTGCTTGCTTTTAACAAAGTATTAGATGGCTATAAAAAGGACATTTCCGACTTGAAAAATACTCTTTCGCTAAAACAACTTGCAATTAATAACTACATTAATGAAATTGAAAACACTAAGTTGGAAATGGCCGCCATCAAATGCTTTGCTGAAAAAGTAAACAAAAAGTTGGAAAGTTATAAGCACATTGCTTATGTGGTAGACCACATCATTGATGATCAAACCACTAATTACAAGTCTGTGCCATCTCCGGTGCTTTTTGAAAACCATAATTGTCATCAAGTGACACCGGAGAGCTCGGTAAAATCAGACTCATCATCGGAAAATGAATCTAATACCTCGAGTATTGGTGATCCACATTCCGATGTGAGACCGATTTTAGGTTTGAATGATGAGGGTGTTACTGCTGAGAGTGCTGATTCAGACTCTGGGAGTGATGATACTGGTAGTCACCACACTGTTAATGCATGTGAAATTCCAAAAGAAAATCACATCATTACTACTGAACCAGTTTCATCATCCCAACATGTGCATCCGATGGCAAATGCTCATCGTGAGAAAAAGTCTGAAAAGAATGTGGTTAAGAAAGAATTTGAGAAAAAGAATGTTAAGGATGAACCGTGTGACAAACCAGTCAAGGTGTTTTATCGGATGGAAGGATCCGATAAGATCATCTCTGACGCGGAATTTCCAATCAAAAATGCTAACTATGCTAAAATTGATAAAATCTGGCAAGAAAGCACCATTTGGTTCCCAAAACATGAGAGAACAAATGAAATCCCACCTGCCATTTTAAAGAAATTGTTTTTGGATGTTCCTCAAGAACCAAAGGTCCATGTCACAGAGTTCATTAGACCCAAAAACAGAGCTAATGGTTTTCATGAGCCTGCTTACTCAAAAGGGTCACTCCCTGAGAGTTTGAGGAATCATCAGTATAATGATCAGTATCCTGTTAGATCATTTGCTCAACCTAATGCTCCAAATGTTTTTGAAGAGTACCGTGCATGTTTTAAATGCGGGGAGAGAGGGCATTTACTTGCTCACTGCCCGTATGTAAGGCATAAAAGGCACGAAGTTGAAGTGAGGAATTCCATGAGGAAACCGATTGATCATTATGTTCCACCACACAGACGGGTTGTTCCTCAACAACAACAGTTTTATAATCAAAACAATTTTTATCAAACGAGGAACAATCGTCCAGTTCAGTATGATCGCAGAAATCGGATTGCTATGGAACAATCATGGAGAAAACCAGTGGTGAACACAACAAATGATAGGCAAAAGGTTCCACCTAAACCAATTGTCAAGTCAAATGTTGGACCTAAGTCTGTTAAATCAGATAAGGTAACCAAGAAAGTTTCTTTTGCAAACAATGTTCAGAAACCGACTGAGAATCCAAAGTCTCAGATTAGTATCTTGAAAAGATCTGAACAATCTTGGACACCCAATGGTTCTCCAGGAGCCTCAACTTCAAAAGGCAATGAGAAAAAGGAAACTGTTTTGAACATTCAGAAAAAGATTGATCCAAAACAATGTGTTAATGAGAATGTTTGTTTGAACAATGATATTCCAAGACCCAAGACTCAGGCTTGGGTCCCCCGAAAGAACTAACCGTTTTACTTAATGTGTGCAGGGAGCTTCAGCTGGCCCTATTAGCAGTCTTTGGATTGTTGATAGTGGAGCTTCAGGCCACATGACAGGGGATCTTGCGTTGTTATTCGACGTGAAGAACATCAATGGAGGGTATGTTGCATTCGCAGGAAATAAAGGTGGATATATTACCATGGAGGGAAGCGTGAGTAATGGGATAGTGAGCTTTGAGAGAATATCATATGTGAAGCAGATCGATTATAATCTGTTGAGCGTCAGTCAAATCTGTGACAAACAATTTACTGTGCATTTTGATGACAAATCCTGCTATATTCTCAAACCGGGCTTCAAAATTCCAAAGGAGTGGATAATGTTGAAGGCACCTCGCGTCAACAATCTCTATATTCTTGATATGTCCAAGGCGATGACATCACAGGGGCAAATAACATGTTTTCTATCCAAGGCGACAGAGAAGGAATCGATAATGTGGCACCGAAGAATAGGGCACATTCATCTGAGGAAAATGAATCAACTTGTGAGAAATGGGCTTGTCGATGGAGTAAACGTGAAACATTTCCATCTGAATGACAAGTGTGTGAGTTGTAAGAAGGGGAAGCAACACAGACAGTCCCACAAAGTGAAGAAAGTTAACTCTGTTGAGATGCCACTTGAGCGATTGCACATGGATCTATTCGGACCGGTCAAGCGCAAAAGTCATCTTGGGGAGCTTTATTGTTTAGTTGTCACTGACGACTACTCAAGATTTTCATGGGTGATGTGTTTGCAGAATAAAAGTGACACCTTTAACAACTTAAAAGTTTGTTCACTCGATTGGAGAATCTCTACAACGTAAAGATAAAGAGAATTCGGAGTGATAATGGGACGGAGTTCAAAAACGTCAAGATGGATGAACTTTGTGAAAGCAAAGGGATACATCATTAATATTCGGCTCCGTACACCCCACAACAGAACGGTGTTGCTGAACGAAAGAATAGGACTCTAATTGAAGCGGCTAGAACAATGCTCGCAGACTCAAATCTTCCGGTAATGTTCTGGAATGAGGCGATTTATGCAGCAAATTATACACTCAATCGGGTTCTAACAGTGAAGAAGTTTGGTAAAACATCTTATGAACTGTTACACCGACGAAAGCCGAATTTAGAGTATCTAGAACCTTTTGGGGCACCATGCACGATGTTGAATCCAAGCGAGAAGTTTAGTCCTAAAGCTGAAGAGGGATACTTTGTTGGATATGCAACCCCGCTTAAACGGGTATACAACAAGCGAACTCGACGGGTGGAGGATTGGGCTAACGTGGAAGTTCAACGATATACACAAAATGTGCAAGGCACGGGTCCTGATTGGATGTTTGATTACAAAGACTTCTTTGAATCATTCAATCTAGATAGCTTGGTTGAAGAAGCTGTTATCAGATTACTTTACGAGTGTGAAAACGCGGCGACTTCACCGTTGGTGCGTCCGATCACCGTGAACCCCCTACCAGCTTCTAATGATACCAATGCTCCTATACAAGAGGAAGAAGTGTTTCAGGAGGCTTCTACTTCATTAGACTCTTCAGAATCTGAAGATGAACAATTTGAAGAAGTCATTCTTGAACATGCAGAAGAACCAGAGGCACCGCCAGTGAACCCAACTCCAACTCCAGATGTTGCTTCATCTTCTAACACGGGTCATGATCTGGATGCTGTAGAGAACTTGACTGCTCAGACGGGAGTTACTGTACCTGAATATCCGGAATCTCGGATTCATCGTATTCACCCGCTGGAGCAAGTTATCGGTGATCCTGGAAGCAGTGTAATGACCAGAGGGCAGCTGCGAAGTGTTAACTCGCCAGAGAGTTTTGGTGCTTTAGCATTATATGCCAAAATTCAACAATCTGGTAGTCAAAATGATTGGTCGTTTGCGTGTTATGTGTCGCAGGTAGAGCCAAGGACATACAAGGATGCTTTGCGGGAGGACGCCTGGGTTGAAGCTATGCAGGAGGAGTTATTACAATTCCAGAAATTGGGAGTTTGGACGCTCACGGATTTGCCACCTGGAAGAAAGAAGATAGGCACTAAATGGGTGTTTAAGTGCAAGAAGGATGATCGTGGGGTTATTGTTCGTAACAAAGCCAGATTGGTCGTGCAGGGATTCCATCAAATCGAAGGGATTGATTATAACGAAATCTATGCACCGGTAGCACGCATTGAAGCTATTCGGATGTTCCTTGCGTTTGCTTCCTATAAGAAGTTCAAAGTGTATCAAATGGACGTCAAGAGCGCATTTCTGTACGGGAAAGTCAAGGAAGAGGTTTATGTCAGGCAGCCACCAGGCTTTGGGGACCCAATTCACCGGGATAAGGTCTACGTGCTGAACAAAGCTTTATATGGCTTGCACCAGGCTCCGAGACAATGGTACGAGGAGCTAAGTACATACCTCATCACAAAAGGATTTAAGCGCGGACTCGTCGACTGCACCCTATTCACGAAGAAGTCAGGGGATGATTTGCTTCTGGTGCAGATTTACGTTGATGATATAATATTTGGTTCAACTAACGAGCTTTTATGCAGGGAGTTCGAAACTGTCATGCAGGAAAAGTTCGAAATGAGCGCAATGGGAGAGATGCAGTTTTTCCTAGGCTTGCAGGTGGACCAAAGACCCACGGGGATCTTCATTCACCAGACTAAATACGTATCCGAAGTCTTGAGCCGGTTCCAGATGGAGGATTCCAAGCCGATGGATACCCCGATTCAACCCAATCACGGGATTGGAATGGACGCTAAGGGGGAGCTGACTGACCCATTTACATACAGAGCAATCATCGGATCTCTGATGTATTTGACGGCGTCTCGACCTATTATGTATGCAACGTGTCTCTGTGCCCGCTATCAATCGAAGCCGAAACAAAGTCATCTGACGGCGGTCAAGCGTATCCTTAGATATCTGAAGGGTTGTCCCTCAAAAGGACTTTGGTACCCTAATGATGATGATTTTGATTTTATTGCTTTTAGTGATGCAGATTGGGGCGGCTGTGACAAAGATAGCAAATCTACTACAGCTGGTTGCCAATTTTTAGGGAGCAGGTTAGTCACCTGGCAATGTAAGAAGCAGACTTCCGTGGCGCTGTCTACCTGTGAAGCCGAGTACATTGCAGCCTCGAGTTGCTGTTCGCAAGTGCTCTGGATCCAACAGCAGATGGTGGATTACGGTTTGCAGTTTCTTAAAACCCCTATACACTGTGACAACGAAGCCGCTATCGCATTAACTAAAAATACTGAAAATCATTCTAAGGCGAAACATATCCGGATCAAATATCATTTTATCCGTGATTGTTACGCTAAAGAATTGATAGATATGGTCAAAATCCATACTGACTACCAACGTGCAGATTTGTTTACAAAAGCTTTTGACAGATCCCGCTTTGAATATCTTTTAAAAGTAAACAACATAAAGGAAAAAGAGGACTAATCGGCACCTCGGTTTATCGCTTTTTAGTTTTTATTATTTTTCTTATTTTTGCTAATTGGGAATTTCTCTTTGCTAATTGGGAATTTCTCTTTACTATCGTAATCCTCAAAGAAATTGATGCTTTCGAGGGGATTGTTTAATCCTCAAAGAAGTTGATGCTTTCGAGTGGATTGTTTCTTTCAAATTTTTTTATTGTTTTTCAGAAAAATTAAAAACCCAAAAATATGTTCTTTATTTTAGGGGGAGCCATTTTATCGGAAAAACCAAAAACATTGAAAAATTCAAAAAGACCTAAAAATTAGAAAAGCCAAAAATGATTTCCTGGATAAAAAGAGGAAATGATAGTACATCAGTGGGGATCTGACACAGGCTAAAGAATTGTATAGTATATGAGGCGTGTGTTGATTACGTGTGATGTGCTGATAGGCTTCGTAGACGAAATATTGCGTGCATTAGTGATACAAACATAACGAACTACGCGTTCGTGGCTGGACACCTCATGGGCATATGGTCTTAGTACCGTAATTTCGTTTGATAGGATTGCCAAAATCTGAGGTTTCGGGTCGTTATGTTATGGTTATCCGGGATATTCTGATTAAACTTTTGTCGTATTGATTTACGGACCTAGTTTCATCAGAATATTTGCTAAAAGAGCTTAAATGCCAAAACCAAAAGTTACCGAATTGAGGAACTTTATGTTTTATTGATCAAAGATCATTATTACATCGTATTGACTTTCTGATGCAAATCAGTGGTTAATATCAGCCTCAACCTAGTGTATATGCACATGTTACTCTGCTGCATTCGTTTGCTGACCTGTACACCTCTGTGCTATATACTTTGTAACTTTTACGGATAACTCTGGCATAATCACGCGTTACGACGAAGCTTTGTGCAATTACTTGATACGGGAGTATGTCGTGTGTGTGGGCACCACAATGTGTCAGACTAATACACCTAACTCGTATCATTTTAAAGCATTGCGTAATAGTCTGCATGTGAGCTTACGTGGACCACAATATCAGCAATTGCCGTGTCGCATACTGTTTCTAATGATAATTTTAAACAAAAAGATCAACGCTGTGATCAGATTTCTCAGACAACTGATATGATCCTCTTACCGGACATCACAAAATGTTTACTGTTTTCATTTACTTTGATGCATTTTACTTTTATTGTCAAAAAGATACAAAATCCAAAAAGATTTTAGGTGTGTTTTGATAAAATTTCAGAAAAACCAAAATTTTTGCATTTCTGTTTTATTTTTGATATCCGAGGATGCTTGATGGTCAATTTCTGAGATTTGATAACACCATCTGGGCTTTGTATCATTCAAAAAGTGAAAATATGAGTTTTTGAAGTTTAACAGACTGAAAAATGTTGAACGGGATTCGAATTTGTGATTTGGCAAAATTTTCAGATTTTTCCATTTCACATTCGCCCCTTAATTGGGTGGAATGTGGAAAAATCTTCACCTTCGGGCGTTTTATTTTGGGCGAATGTGGGACTTTAACACATATTCCACTTTCGGGTGTATTATTCCACTTTCGGGTCATTGATTTGGGCCGAATGTGGAACTCATCCACATTCGACCACAATAACGGGCGAAGGTGGCATCTCTATATATGCCATTCACAGGTTCGAACCATCATTCACAGTTTTTCAAAAATTTTCTTTCGATCCGAGAACTTGTTGCTTTGATTTCTTTTTCTTGTGGTTTTTAATCCCTGCTATTTACTGATCCTTTCTATATCAAATATACAGGTAATGGATCCCAAATGAACTCAGAATCGTCGTTTGTGTGACCGGACCTAGGGTTTTAAAATTAAGGGTTCTAGGATGATTATTGTTCATTGTTTTTTAATGCATTTCATTTGACATCAGTTTTAGGGGGAGAAGAATGAAGGAATTAGGATTATAACATCGTTTAGATGGATAATTGATTGATTGAAACTGATTTGACCTAATTCTTTTTGAAAACTGATGTAAACTGAAATTTAAGGACAATTGAATATGAACGAGTGTTGTTCGGCCCTATTAGAGCACATCTCAATCAAAATTAGATGTTTAAAATCAATTTGACAAAATTTTGAAATTTAGGGATTATCAGGTTTCACTTTCGGGTCATTAAACGGGCGAAGGTGGAATGAAACGGGCGAATGAATCTTAGACTGGGCGAATGTGTTTTTAAATCAACATTTTTTTCATATTCGACCAGAATATTTTACTTTCATACCATAAAATTCACATTCGACCTAAGAAAAATGGGCGAATGTGAAAACTTGAAAATCTTAAAATTTTTAAATTTTTGTCGTTTTCGTATTTTGACGTATCTTTATGATTTTGATGTGCAGATGGCTGAGGAAACTGAAAATATTGAGACTCGAGCAGAAAATGTCATTCCAGATCTAGTTCAGGAGAATGTTCAGGAGGCTGAAGCATCAGTTGCAAGCTGTTAGCCGTTTGAAAGATCTCATAACTGCTGTGCTTATCTTGGTGAAGTGGAGAAGAATACAGAGTTCACTGAGATTATTAAATTCTTGAAAAGGAGTGAAGAATTTGTTGAGAAGGTGTTTGGAGCTGATAAGCAACAATCTTCAAGTCAATCTGATGAATTAAAGACATACTTGCAGAAGTTGAAGGAGATGGATGAGAACCGACCGAAGCATGAAGCTCAAGGAAGTTTCTATAGATTCCACAATGCTAAGTTCAAAGGCAGAGCTCTTGGGTGGACTTATTTGGGTAAACTGAAGTGTTTAGCTGCCAAATGGGAATCAGGAATTCTGTATTTCTACATATTCATTGATTTGCTAACTCTACCGTACTGGGCGGTCAGAGATCTTTGCAGATTCCCAATGTCTGGAGCTTCAGTGAACAATACACATGTCGGTTGGTGTGCAGACAAGTTAGTGTGGGAAAGTAGAACGAAGTGGAATAGATTCAAGCCTCAATATCCCAGAAGGAAAGTTCATAGGGATATTGATCCTAAAACTAAATTGAAGAGGGTAACTTTGATCTACAAAGCACCTGAAGTGATGAGAAAGATACCTTTGATGCCCATGCCACAACATTTCTGTGCTGACTTTATATTTTGGTATTATGATTGGAGAAAGGCTGAAGCTGTGATTGTTTTGAGAGATGGGAAGGACAAATACAAGCATGTTCACGTATTTGATCCTATGTGGTTGATAAACTGTACCTTCGAAGACATCATCATGCTTTTCTACAATCCGATTCATCATGAGGTTAACGATGCTGAACAAGCAAAGAAGTATACTCAGGCTGTAGGAGTTTGTTTTGCATATGACATAAACTCGGGGAGTAGCTTGGATGCTAAGCTTGGCAAAATGGTGAAGATGGCTAATGTGTCGAAACCAGTGAAGAGAAAGTTGGAGCCGGAAATGACTAAAGAGCAAAAGAAACAGCTCAGAATTTATTTGTTGAATAAGGCAATGGACGAAGACAGAAAACGATCCAATCAATAGTCGAGGGGGAGTTTGTAGATGCACGTAGTGCGACTAGTGATTGGATCTACATGTTAACATATGTTAAAGGTTGCTGATGGATTGAATGTGGGAAATCTGGGCGAATGTAGATAAAAGTGGGCGAATGTAGAGAGCTAGTGGGCGAAGGTAGAATGGACCTGACATGAAGAACACATTCGTACCCTGTAGTGGGCGAATGTGGAAGAATTCCACGTTCGACCATACCTACTGGGCGAATGTGCAGGCTGTATAAATAGAGTTTGTGTATTTTTGAGAGGTAGAGAGTTTTAGTTGGAGTGTGTGTTGTGTTCAGGTTTTAGGTGAGATTGTGAAAGTCTGTGTATTGATTAGATTAACTAGAGAGCACATTGTAACAAGTTTTTATAAAGGTTAATCTATGAAAAAGCTTTGAAAATGATGTTGATTGTGTTTTGATTAGAGTTTTATCAGTTTGTTCAGAACTAGGGTTTCCGCACCTGGTTTTGTGACTTGTATGATCAATTAATCCTGTTTTAGACAAAATCTTTCAATTACATAAGTCTTGGTCGGTTTTTGCCTTGGAGAACACGCTAGAGTAAAGCACGATCGTGCCATACACCAGGGCAGGCCCGTGCACATCCTGATATGCTGAAATTAATCTCTATTGACTTGGAAATGTTGACTTGTTGACCCGGGACGGTTGCATGGCAGTGCCATATCTGGCAGGGCTTCAAAGTCTTCAAATCTTCGTCTGTTTTGTGCTGTTTTGTGCGGTTTTTCACTTCTTTTCATCACCGGACCTCCGAACCTGCATTTATCAACAAAGAAAGATAAATCCTGATAAAACAGAGATAAAAGCACGATTTTGAGTATAAGAAAGGTGATAATTATACGTGAAAACATATCAATTTCTCGGCACATCATAACACCTCACACTTGAGCTTTTGCTTGTCCTCAAGAAAACCGAACGTTAGGCAATTTTTGTGGGATTAAAATTGTAAGTTTAACTCGATGTGCCGAGCTCAACTTACCTCTTATGATTCTGATTTAATAAACTTTCAGGATTTCGGGCATGACTTTTCACGTGTTGTTTTAAGTGGGATAGTGGAAAACAGGTTAGGAATGAAGTCGACCACCATGACTAACTTCGGGTTTGCTGCTTGAGGTGTTCATTGGAATCTTTGGCGATCTTCTAAGTTGGCTTTGCTGATCTTCCCTTGGACTTTGTAGCTCGAATGTGGCCTACTCTCGTGAATCGTTCGGCGCGAAGGCCGCCTAATAGTCTCCACTAGGTTGGGTCGATCACTTTGGTCTTTCTGGAAAGCTTTGCAAAACTTTTCTTTTGAAGTTCTCGCAATCCCTTTATTTCTGTAGCATCTTTATTCACACACTTTTTTTTTACTAAACTCAGATTTCACATGATGCTTGGTGGATGATTACTTGACACTTGGTATGCTCTCTTTGATGGCTTTCTTTCATAGCCTTTTCACGATCTCGGTTTTGATTTCTAGATGTGCAGCCTATGCGTCAAAGTCTCAAAATTGCCAAAGAGCTTCTTCAACACCTCAACACCTCCCTAGTTTCGTCATGGAGGGGGCTAAATGGATGTAAGGAAATGAAAAGGCTAAGGCTCAAATATGGGTGGCTAAGGGTGTGGAAAATATATGGAAGGCCAATGATAACAGAATGGGTAAGTCCTAGGTGCCTAGATCATTTTCACACATTCCCCTGTGATGTGGTCTTGCAGCGTATAAGTCACACAAGTTCTAATCGGGTCATGCCAATCGGGGAATATCTCTCAAAACATATGAACGAGCATGTGTAGTATATATGTGATGGTGTGCTCGATAAGGCTCAATATTCGCATGTAAGGGTAGGGGTTATTTATGGAATTGGAAACACCCCAGGTTGTCCTGTTGTCTACCAAAAAGCACCTTAATCTCCCGCAAAGTCGTTGGGCTGACTCAAAGGGTTTGAAATTTTTTTTTGCTTCTTTCAAACACCTCACACTTAATTGTTTTACACAACTTTAAATTAATGATAGTAATATATGTGAGTGCAAAGAAAAAGAGGGCAAGTCTAAAGGAACAAGTATCTCCCCTTTTTGTCTTCCAACGGTCCACGTGCGGTCGATCCCCGCAGTTGCCTCGACATGAATGCATCTTCGAGAGAAACCACTTGGCATGAACTTCAATAGTTTATTAGTACTAAACTAAAAATAAAAATAAAAAGTAGAATTCATACACGCAAGAATAATAAGAAAAAAGAAATCAATCGATAGCAATAATAGTAATAATAACGTTCCAAACACAAGCCAAACGGCCATCAAGTTTCACGTGGTAAAATAAAAGTCATCATACGAATAAACATAAAATACTATAATAATAAATAAAATCAATCGTCCTTAGGTTCCATAGAGATGACTGAGCCTTCATCTTCACTCTCAACCTGTATCTCAACAGGTTCCCCGTCCTCCTCTTCCATGAGTGTTGCATCGAGTGCTGCTCCTAGGGCATCAAATCCATTCTCCATGGGTTCCTCTTCGGGATCCTCCTCTCCATTCTGCCCCAGAGCTTCCATAAGTCTGTTGCGAACCAAAGTTAACTCCTCTCTAGTAAGTGCTAGGTCCTGTTTTGTAACTGTAGCATCAAGCCTAGCTTCATCAGCTTCTTTCTTAACCCTTCCCAGTTCACCAAACAAGTGATCAATCTGTCCCACCATATGTGTCAGCGTCTCATCAGCATTTCTTCTCCAGAAATGAAACTCCTTGACAGCAGTGAAGGCATATTCTAACTCAGTATGCACATGCCTCACCATCCCAACAAGTGACCTCTCCTACGAGTCAACAATGGGAGGTACTCTAGCTGGCACCCCATATATAGCTCACAACCCATGAGTGCAATATGCCCGTGAACCAAAGCCAACGATTGGTGGCTTCATACGGTTCAAGTGACGAAGATGGGCGCTCGTAAGGATTATATGAATGAGTTCGTTGCCCATCATGAGCACGATAAGAGTAATTTCGGTGAGCGGGGTTAGTCATGGTTTCCTGCAATGCGTAAGATTAGTATATGTATTCGAGAATAATGAGTGTGCATTGAAGATAGTAAGTGTAACTAATACTTATGCTATGAAGATTATAGACTAGAATGCAATCCTAGTTCACTATAACCAATGGCTCTAATACCAAAAATTCTTTTAAAAACATTGCATTATAGTTACGGTTTGCCGACTGCTTTGAGGTGTTTTAAATTTTATAAAAATTTCAAATACCTCACACTTAATTCTTTTACACAATTTTAAATTAATGATAGTAATATATGTGAGTGCAAAGAAAGAGAGGGCAAGTCTAAAGGAACAAGTATCTCCCCTTTTTGTCTTCCAACGGTCCACATGCGGTCGATCCCCGCAGTTGCCTCGACATGAATGCATCTTTGAGAGAAACCACTTGGCATGAACTTCAATAGTTTATTAGTACTAAACTAAAACTAAAAATAAAAATAAAAACAATTTACAGGTCCTAATACCGAGAGGGCATACCTGGGTGATAGAAAGTATCATGAATGAACGTGTCACACCCTCAAATTTCCACTGCGGGGTTTTACCGCGAGGCACATGACAAACCAGGATCCATAGCCATAAGTATCATGAACGACTCTAAATGCCCAAACCATTTAGTTCGTTGTTGAAAAATAGTTTCATAGTTTAACAAAGCATTTTAAAGTAGTTGCGGAAGCGTAAATAAAGTAAACAGTTCAACAAAAGTCTACACAAAACAACGCGCCCAAAACCAAAGTTAAAAGTTCAAATTATTATAATGTTCATATCCCAAGACACAGTATGATGCATGCCCTAATCGTGCCCCATACCTAGAGACCTGCAAAGCATGCTAAAGTGTGTCAACATAAAGTCGGTGAGTTCACAGTTTGGATAACAAATGTAAAGTTGTCAAAAGCCCAAAAGTTAAAGTAGAGTGTCATCAGTTTAAGCTTGTCAGGGGTAGCTAGCCCACTCATTGTAACTAAACAGGTGATTATTGGGAACATACAGAAGTTGTTAATTTGCCTTAGTACTAGTGTCTATCAACACTAGTAAGTTCAGCTCCTCAAGAGCGTGGTCAAAAGTTCATGCCCGTGACCCAAGCACCTCAAGCATGAGGTTGCTGCACAACCTAATAGCGCTATCAACTAATACCCCGTTCGACTTCAGCGATTAACCCAATAATATGTAAGGACTTTAAAAGATAGAGTGTGTTTAGTTCACAAAGGACAGTAAAGTTTTAAACTGATAAAAGCGTGACCCACACAAGGAGTCCAAAATCCGACCCACACAAGGAGTCAAAACCTGAGTTGTAAGAGTAGTCCCAAACTGGACTAGAAAATGTTTACCAAAGTTGTCTCAACCCGAGACGCATGCTTTCGAGAAAAAGTAGTGAAACTTACCTTTTGGTTGCAAGCAAAATTATCCAAACTCCAAAACATTAGGGTGCTACCGACTCCCTAGTACAAGTGTCACTAAGTGAGTATATGTGCATAACCAATACACCATATAACCTGTTTGTCCAAGACGTTTAAATGTTCAAAACCATGTAGTGACACCTAATGACTCTACATGCACAAGTAAGTCCTAGGTAACCCGTTAGTGATCATAGTGATTATTATGAGTTTAGTACCTCAAATACATTTCATAAAAGTGTCCATACAAGTTCATGTCAAATACATACCATACAAGATGCCAAGTTTTTCCAATGTCGACCTACTATCCAAATTTAAAAGCTTAACTCTTTGTAAAACTCAAGTTATGACAGTTTAAAGTTGACCCAATTTACAACTCCGAAAATTTGATGGTTTTGCCCATTATGAAAATCTAAGATCATGTACATTACAATCATGCAAAGAAATCATCAAACTTTATATTTGTAAGTCATGTAACAGACCCTACGATTCGACATTCAGATTCTGTCCAGATTTTAATCATGCAATACCATCAACTATATCAAACCCTAGTTGCATATTATCAATCAACGACACCCAATAAGCATCATACAACATTAATAAGACATAACCTGATTAAAACCTAGCAAGATACATGTTTATATTATCATTCATAAACCCTAAGAGTCTAAAACATCAAGAACATATATAATCATGCAAAACACATATTATCCAATACATACAAGATGATTTATCCATTTAATCTCTATAACCATCAAGTTTTCACTTTTATAAAGATGTTTCAGACCTGGACAAACATGATTTTGGTATTTAAAAACATATTAGAAGTGATTAAAACATGTTAGGATTAGTAGCATACCGAAAGCACTTCAAGATTACCAACCGAACGCTCTCCAAGCCTCCCGAATGGTGTTCTTAAGCCTTAGCAGGTACTAGGGTTTGTATTTTTCGTAAACCAGGTGTTTTGGGCGATTAGGGTTGTGATAATGAGGTTGCATGGGTTTAAAATCGTTTTAAAGACCTCTAAACTTGTTTTCCACGTATTTTACTCTACCGCAGACCGCGTGCAGATTATCAAATGCTGCCGCGCACCGCGGCGTGTTCCAAAATTCTTCCAGAGTATTCCATCCCCTCGCGGACCGCGGGGGATTTCCCTTTCCCTCCGCGCTCCGCGGGGAACACTAGAATTTTAGTTTTTTTATTCTATAACCCTAACCACTTTACAATAATAACATTCCAAACATTAATATTCAAAAAGACACATAAATGTTCGTCATTTACATCTGGATCCCGGTCCGTCCCGTCCCGGTTACAGATCCGTTAACGTATAATCACATAAGTTCACATAATCACGTAATGGCACATAATATCAACACGTAAGTTTATGATAATCACATTTCACCAAGTCACCAATGTTCCGGGTTCCCTACTTGTGTACGTAGTCAGGTAATTCCCCGAATTACCATTCCATGCACTTATTAACCTATAACTGTGCAACGTGTACTCATCCTAACTAACCCTAGATAATTAGAATGCATGAAAAGTATGTACAAGTAACTAGAGTCTAGTAAAAGTGATAACCTGAAATTGCGGGGTATTACAGAACGACCATACCTGATGGTTCTTGACTGACTCGTCTACCGTATGCACCAACCCCTCAACTTATTCATCCTAATCTACTGAAACCGAACTGCCTCCTCGGTAGCGCCACGTTTCAAGTCTTTGGGTGGACAAAAGGCATGATGCTCAGACTGCTTGCTTCCCTGCCTCTGCGGCACTAATGGTGTTCTTCTTCCGTCCGTTCCTTCTTTTCCATCCAAACCTCTAATTATTGTCCCAGTATTCATTTATCACTTGGTGTTGTCAAGCCCTACTGCCGATTCCTCTTGTGGTGCCACTGTTGCGCCTTTGGCTTTCTTTAGTTGATAGTCGAGTTGTCTATCAATGAAGTAGGCCACGTCAAATGGATCTTCAGGCACGTATTCTCTTCCACCGGCCGTGTAGTGCAACTTATTATTCCCAACCCGAAGTGTAAGAATCCCATCACTCGTATCTATGGTAGCTCGGGCAGTAGCTAAGAATGGCCGACCGAGAATAATAGGAACATTACTCTCACCCATGTTGAGGATGACAGAGTCGACGGGAAAGACGAATTTTTTCTATCTTGATGAGCAGGTTTTCGACGACTCCTTCAGGCTTCTTTACGGTGCCATCCGCCAACTCGATCGTAGCTGTCAACGGTCGTGGTTCACCCAGATTGAGTTGCTTGTAGATATAAGTGGGCATAACATTCACACTCGCACCAAGATCTGCTAAGGCATAATTCGAAGGCAAGTTGCCTATAGAGTGGTAAAGAAAACTTCCCTGAATCAGTCAGCTTTGGTGGAATATGTTGCTAGAGTGGTGCAACGCACTCTAGTGCGTTCCCCTTGACTGCTGCCTCGCGATTTCTTTTGTTGCTCAAAAAGTTCTTCAGAAATTTTGAGTACTTGGGCATTTGCTGAATGACTTCTATAAAAGGCAAGTTGACATGGATCTAACTTAGAAGTTCGGTGAATTTCTCGTACTGCTCGTCCGTCTTCTGCCTCATCAATCGACCGTGATAAGGTATGTTAGGCTGATATTCTCTCCGTACCATGTTCGATGGTGGTTCTGGTGGTGGAGCAACTGGAGAACTCTGGTTGATTGCGGGGCCCTCATTATCTTGCGTTGGTGAACTGGCGGTCGAGTTTTCTGGTGCGGTGATATTGGGAATGGTTATGGTTGGAGTGGGTTCATTTACGAGTGGGATAGGTGGTGCAACTTCTTTATTGGCAGGTACCCCTGGCTTAGGGTAAACGCGGCTGCTTCAAAGCGTTATGGCACTAACATTGGCTTTTGGGTTGGTTTCAGTGTTGCTTGGAAGGCTTCTGACGGGTCTTTCTGCGAGAGATTTGGCCATTACGCCCAGCTGTACCTCCAGGTTTCTGATGGTGGACTCAAGTCCTTGAAGCCTCTTGTCGGTGTTGTTGAACTTCTCGTCCATTTGTGCTGCAGATCGGGCTTCGGGCTTTGTGAGTCTTTCATTTATGGATGGGTAACCGTTGTTTGGAGGGCGTTGCTGGTTGTCTTGTTGACTGAATCCGGGTGGTTGCATGGTGTTGTTGTTGTTTTTTCACCCGAAGTTTGGATGATCACGCCAGCCAGAATTATAAGTATTGCTGTAAGGATTGTTTGGCGGGCGGTTTGTACCAATGAAGTCAACTTGTTCCACGGTGGCTTGAGTAAGACTCCCGTCTTGTGGCTGCACCTTTGTTGAGGTGATGGCATTGACGTGTGCTTTGCTCAGCTGGTTGAGGCGAGTTGATAACGCCTCAATTTGTGCTTGCAATGAAGTGGTGGAATCGACCTGAGCGAGGCCGGTCTTTTATGGCCGGCTCTGAGGGTTGTACCACTGATAGCTATTGAATGCAATTTCTTCGATAAGATCATAGGCTTCCTGCGGTCTCTTGTACCCAAAAATACCTCATGTGGTTGCGTCTAGCGTCTGCCTTGCTTGGTTCGTCAACCCATTGTAGAAGGATGAAACATGTAACCAAATTTCAAGACCATGGTGTGGGCATTTTCTCAGCATATCTTTGAATCTCTCCCAGGCTTCCTAGAGTTACTTTCCCTTTTCTTGACAAAAGGTGGTGATATCATTTCTTAACTTTGCGGTTTTGGCTGGGGGAAAATATTTTGAGAGAAATTTTTGGGCAAGGTCAACCCAGGTGGTAATGGAACCTGCGGGATGTGAGTTTAGCCATGCTCTGGCACGATCCTTTAGTAAAAAAGGAAACATGCGAAGTCGAATAGTGTTGATGTATTGTAAAATACATCTATTTCCAGTGTAAAGTTTGTACAATTTTCGAGTCGTTTAGGTAGTATTTTCATTAGTTTTAGGCTTGTACTGGCCAGTGTTATTTATTTAGCGTTTATTAGAATTTTATTAGTTTTGTGTTCGCTTTTAGTATTTATCTATTTTATTTTATATTTTGGTATTTGTTCATGGACGTTAGAGCGTAAACGAACAACTTTGTTCAAGTCAAGAACACCCGAGGCAAGAGCACGAAGCTAGAATGCTATATATATATATATATATTAGATATGATAATAATAATAATAATAATAGGGAAAAGTGAATATGGGGCTGTCACACATACAACTTACATGTGAAACCCATCAAAACTACGTCGTTTTGATTAAATATAACTAAAGAATTATTCAAATCCTTTTAATTTCTATTAATTCTCCATACCGTAGGTCTCTAATTCCACCATTATCATTCAAATATAGTTGATGTTCTTCTTCAGTTATATTACAGATTAATCACTCATTTACAAATATTTATAGGGTATATACTTTTACAACTTTCGCTAGATCTATATCTCTTTCTCCTCTTTTAATTCTCATCAACATGCATCCTTCTCATCAATATGCATCTTTTTATAATCATTCGTTAATATTTAAATGTTCTGCCTTTTTGGTTGATTTCTAAGAATCCTATTCATATGAATTTTTGGGTATTCAGTTTTAATCGCTAATCAAAGACGTTGAATTAATGTAGATGATGTTCACACATATGTGATTAATAGTGCAAACATATGGATCTGAACGGGATGCTTCACGTAAATCAGAGAAAAGGATTATCACATTTGTGATTTGTGAAGGAAAAAGGGCTCTAAATATGGTAATGGAGGATAGATGAACAAGACACCAACAGTGGGGGAACAATGGATGGCGAATTAATAGGAAGAGTTAATAGCGAATTTCGTCCCTGAGGTTTGGTCCAGTTTGCCACTTCAGTACACAAAGTTTTTTTTTGCAATTCAGCACCTGAGGTTTGGATTTTTTTTGCTATTTTCGTCCTTTTCACTAACTCAGTTAAAAAATCTAGTTAAGGTCAGGGGTAGGCTTGTCATTTTACTTACTTAATGAGGGACAATTTAGACATTTCAACACCATCAATCATCTTCTTCCCCATTTAAATTTTCCCCCTTAAAGGTTAAAACCCTAACAAGACAACAGAGAGTCAACAACAATAATAATAATAATAACTTCATTTTCCTGTTTTTTCTTGTTCTATGCATCATTGAAACTGTAATATTTATTTCATTGCTATTTAGGGTTATTGGAAAACTGGAACAAAGGCCCTCATATCACAGGTTATATAGATTATATAGAATTTGTTACAGATATTCACCCGACTCATGGACATTCGTTTCCTTAGGGTTCTTGGTCTAATGGTACGCCGCCGCCTTTACCGACTCTCCGAAACCAACTCAAAAGTCCGGCAAGATCATCAAATATTCCGGCCACGTGAGGAGAGAGAGAGATCCGGTCATCACTTCCGGTTGTCTCCACGGCACCGGTCGCCTCCTCCGACGACTACAACCCCAACCCAGTTCCGATAACCCAAGTACCCAACAACCCACCACCATCTCTCCTCCAAACAACAAACCGACAACTAACCCTCCTCTGTTCCTATCACCCACTGTAAACACAACCCAACACCACCTGTCGATTATCATCTCACACGACAACTGTATCTTCCAAACTGCAAATTTGTCTCCAGTCGGTCCATCTCCACCGACTCCTAAACTCCTGTTTAGAATCCGAGCTCGTCAAACACCCGAAAGGTTGTTATTATTATTATTAATAATATTAATATTATTATTATAACTGGGCATTTGAGATGAAGAGAGAGAGAATGAGTGAAAGATAGAGAGAGATATAGGGGGAGTGGGGTGGGGTTGATTTTTTTAGGAAAAATAAAAAAAAATTAAATTGCATGTAAAAAGTCAAAACTATCCCTGACTTAACGAGATTTTTTAACTGAGTTAGTGAAAAGGACGAAAATAGCAAAAAAATCCAAACCTCAGGTGTTGAATTGCAAAAAAAAAACTTTTTTTGTACTGAAGTGGCAAACTGGACCAAACCTCAGGGACGAAATTCGCTATTAAGTTGTATGCGTAATAGCCTCATATTCACTTTTCCCATAACCATAATAATAATAATAATAATAATAATAATAATAATCATAATCATAATCATAATCATAATCATAATCATAATCATAATCATAATCATAATCATAATCATAATCATAATCATAATCATAATCATAATCATAATCATAATCATAATCATAATCATAATCATAATCATAATCATAATCATAATCATAATCATAATCATAATAATAACAACAACAACAACAACTTTAAGTCCATGATTTGTAACGTGGGAGGAAAAAAAAATAATAAACCAAAGATTTTGTTTGGCCCAAGCCTCAAGAGGTGGAGGTCTCATCTTGTGAGCAATTATTATTTGAGGAGGCGAGATATTATAAAAGGATATCAACACAGAAGCCGCCAGGGAGATGATTATTCTCGGATCGATAGAGCAGCAGCAAGATGAGGGGATCGACTTTTGAATCAGAATTATTAGAGGTGGAGGTCAAGGGTTGAAGCATTGGTGCGAGCACGGATCGTTTCTAATTCAATTATTAATTTATTTATTTGCTACCCGTTGTGAACATCATGTATTTAACTTGTTTTTATTGTTTTGATTTTATCATGACTTTTATTGGTTAGACTTATGTTACTACCTAGGTTTTGATGAATACTCATGATTGATTGATTGTTTTTATGGTTGTTGGAATTTGACTATGGATTGATGATTTAGTAAAGACTTTGATTATTTCTGATCTGGTGTATATGCATACCTAGTTTTGTTCAATTAATAATTATTTACTACACATGCGTTTTTGTGAATGTCTTTCATGTATGAATGCGTGTTAGGTTGTGGACTGTGTGTTAGCAACTAGTTTATGGTAAATTGGTAGTGTTTTCCATAGGAGTGATTTTTGTAGATTGGGTAGTTCTAGGTATTCTTCCGATTCCAATAGCTGTAAGGTGCGGGATTGTCAATATGTCTAGGGTGTTAAATTGCTAGATCTAGATGCTTTGTAAGAAGATCTTCCTAGTTTCCTTTCCACTTCTTGCGTATCGAGTCAGGTCAGGTTTTCTATAGTTACCCCTTGCACTCTTAGTGTAGTGAGGCTTTCGCGCTGTAAGGTAGATTGTCTAGCGGGTACTTTATCATCAGAGTAGGTAAGCCTGTAAGGGTAACCTCTCAATCGGTAGTTTAATGGCTTATAGGTAACCATAGGTTTCTCCTTGAGAAGGGTCGAGGGTCCTCTAGTTTATCCTGTAAGTTTAGTATTTGAAGATCCCGGTTCCATAGCTAGTTCCATAACCATAGAAGTTCGTCAGTCATGAGTAGGATTCTAACCTAGGTAGTACCTTCACCATCATCTGAATTCAGCTCAGTTCGTGTCTTTAGTCTGTTTCAGTTTAGTTAATCTTTATTTTATTCTAATTTAGTTTTCAGTAAACCCCCCCCCCCCTTTAATTAATAAATCTTTTAATTTCAGTATTTAGGATAAGTAATCGAGTCTAGTTTTCATTTTCTATTAGAGTCTCGTGGGTTCGATACCCGGACTTACTTTAGCTATACTAGAGTCGATAGGTTCACATGCCTGTCAGTAGTTTAGTTTTAGAGAGTCTAGAGTATTACTTAGTGTCTAGTTTAGGTTTAATTTAGTTGTTTTTATGAAACTAGTTTTAGCACATCAAGCGTCTGGGGAGACGTTTTGCAACTTAAAAATATCACAAATTTTGAGGAAATTCGCGATATGAGCATGGGGATCTTCATCTGGTAAACCATGAAAAGTGCAGTTTTGTTGTTTCATGTGGATGACATGGGACTTAATTTCAAAATGGTCAGCCTCAACGGTGGGTCTAGTATCCGCTGATTCTTCAACATCAGTCGGCCCAAGGCATCGATGGAAGGTCTAGCAAAATCAGAGATGGTTCTATCAACTTGTGCCATTTTTAATTTTTGTTCTTTTCTTCTAGCTCTAAAATATCTTTCGAGTTCTTCAAGAGGAGGTGTAAGAATTGGCAAGGGACGTAAGTTCATACACTATTTGAGAACCTTAAAGAAAAATGAGTAATTTTATGAAAAACTTTCAATAAAACAGTCGTGTCCCCGACAACGGCGCCAAAAAATTGATGTGTGCGGGTGTTTCGATAAAACTTAACTTCTTTTCAAAAAGGGAAAGTCCCGAGAGAAATGCCAAAAGTTTTTATGAAAAGGTGAGTGAGTTAGAAAACAGAAAGACACTTGCAAGTTTTAAATTTATAATTTAAAACGATAGTTGCTCAACGTTCTCGACCCAGCACAATAGGCAAGCGCACCTATCATGTAGAGTATGGAAATGTGCAAGTACCGAGTATCGAATCCATGGACACGATTTTTACTACTCAGCTTCTTAAAATTACCAAAAAGACCTTTTTAGACTGCGTGAAGAAAAAGTAAAAAGAGAGATGTAAACTTTTAAGAGAAATCAATGACAAAACAATGGTGTTGCTTCGGGATCAGATGAAACCTGGTATGAAAATAATTATCTTTATTTTAAGTGGTGTGTTCGAGTTGCGCATTTATGCTTAACTTAGACTTCCTACTGCATTTTCTAGAGGTGACTGTTTTCGCAATAACTGTACAAACAACTTCTTAATGTTATTATGAGGGTCTCCCGAACCGGTAAGCTCACCTCTCAACACTGAAAAGAAAGTGACCCGAGACTGTGAAAACTCAACCCCGAATTACCCGCTTCCCAATATGGCGATATAGACATCAAAATATTTTAACTTTTATGAATAATTTGGCGGTGGCCGGAGCATGACCGGACAAATTACCACTTAATAACATAGAAGAGTCGTGACCAACAGGCACATGTGCATCCCCTACTTGATTTAATTAACTTACCAAAAAGTGAGTGATGTATTATGTTGGATCAGTGGCCTCTATTAAGAACACTTATGTGTATCAGATTTATATAAGAGTTAATGAGCAGCGGAATAACAAGTGTTCAAAGATTAAAAGATCACTTTTAAGAGGAGTTATTACTCCCCCTTGACTGAATAATAAATGAGAAACAATAAATACAGTTCAAGTATAAAGCAGTAAAGCAATTTATGTTTCTCAGATGTGAAATGGATTATAAGTTCAAAGCCCGAAGGATTTCAATTTGGATCAAAGGAAATTACAAAATATCACATATGAAATAGATGAACAAACTCATCTATTTATAGACCAATATACTAAACCGTTGTCTGAAGTTATCTAAGATATTTTAACAAAGATATTCGGCTAAAGATAAGGTTACAACAGTCTGTACATCGAAACTTGAAATCAAGACTTTAACAAAACAATATAATAATAAACTGCTGATCTTCAGTCGGTTAGAAGCTTCTGATCACAAAGTGCTGATGAGTGACAAACTGCTGATGAGTAGTTTGTCTTCAGTAGTTCTTCAGTGTAGTGTCTGGTTAGACTTCAGAACTTCTGATGAGTTACTCTTCAGTACTTTGTACATTTGTTCTTCAGTACTTCTTCTTTGTTCTTCAGCAGTTGTTTCCATACTTAAGCAGAATATGAATTTGGACTAAGGTTATCAAAAGGTGGTTTCTTCAATCCTCTTTGTCCCAACAATCTCCCCCTGGATTGATGAAGCCAAAACCTTATCCAATCTTTATTGTTGATCCTTTCTCTCTTCTAGTATCCTCCAGATTTCTGCTGTCATCCGGGTAGTAAGAGTACATCTTTGTTGCTCAGTGAGAGGTCCTAATTCAGGTGTTAGATGTTGAATTGTGAGAAGGTCTTTGGAAGATAAAACACTCAACTCCTTTGAGTTTTTGTAGACCTTACTTGAACGATCTCTCCTGGTCACAAGTACTGAGTTGGAATCAGTAAATGACCATTTGATAATATTTACCTTTGACCTGTCAAAGTCAGAGGCATAGGAAACCAAGCCTGTTTCCTGAGGTAAACCTGAGGATGATTGAGGAATGTCTTCAATTTCAGTGACTCTCAGGTGAGATTCTTGACTACCTTGAAGTTCAACACCACTTTGGATAGGCATGTTGGGCAAGTGATGTTCTGTTACAACTCTTGTGTGTGTCTTCTCTTGAATGGATTGTTGTAATTGATAAGCATAAGTAGCCTTGTCTCTGAATTGTGTAAGGAGGGGTTTTTCAAATCATGCACTAACTGATTTCCTTCCAAGAGTACCATCTTGAAATCAGTTTTCACAATGGGTTCTCCCTCTGCTTTTCTCTTTGTGGCAGGCTTCCTTAGTGCACCAGAAGATCTCTTTATGATAGAAGTTGGTTGGACTTCAGGAGTTTCAAATCTCTCTGGCTCTGCAGCTTTGCTGGCCTTGTACTTCTTGTAAGTCTCATATAGTGTTTGTTCTTTCCATTTTGAGACTGAGGCCTTTGAACCATAGCCATTTGCCACTAATTCATCTATAATTTCTGCTCTTTTGGCTTTTCTCTCATTCTCCGTTGCTAACCTATCAGATAGCATTTGAGCTCTTCTTGTCAGTTCTTGTGTAGAGAGTCTTTTGAGAGCCACTTGTTTGGATTTGGAGTTCTTTGTGATAAATGTGATCAGCTGTGCTCTTTTGTCTTCTTCTGCAACAGCTTCAAGTGCTCTCTCTTCAGCCTCAAGCTCATCAAGCTTTTCTTGATACTTGATTAATTTTTCTTGAAAGATCAGATCATCTCTTGTTTCAAGGCTGTTCCATACTTTGTCTTCCTTAGCCTTCTTTGCAGCTTCTTTCAAACTCTTCTCCAACAGTTCTTTCGATATAGCAATGGGGGTAGGGTTTAAAACAGTTGTGGAAGTTGTTGTTGGCATAGGAATGGAAGTAGGTTCTCTATCAGGTGCCTTAGAAACTTCTGATGTTGGTTTTGGAGGTGAAACTGCTGATGGTTTAACTTGACTCACAACTACTGAAGGATTGTCTTCAGCAGTTTGAATAATGGGATCAGCAGTTTCTTCTTGTGCCTTAGATGATGAGAACTCCTGAAAGATTTCTTTTCCTGGTCTTTGTATTGGCTTTTCAGCTTCAGGATTTTCTTTTGTAGCAACTTCAGTTTGTGGTTCCTTAGTCTTCTCCCCCTTTTTGGCTTCATCCACTTCTGGAAGCCTTATTGAGTGAGAAGTTGCAGCAGACAACCTTGCTAACTGATCTTGTGTTTGATCCATCTTCTTGTTCAGTTCAGCAAGTCTTGAATTTATCAACCCAAATTGGTTGTTAGCCTTTAACTCCCAAGCAGTTGTGAATGTCTTGAGTTGATCAATGATAATTTGTTTCATTGTCTAGAACAGGGGACCATCTGGGCTGCATAGTTGGTTCAAGTCTATGCCAGTGAGCCCAGAGAATTGGGTAGGTTGTTTTTGTGAAGGGGGTGTTTTTGGGTGATCCTCAGATTTCTCTGAAGATGCCACTTGTGGGGATTTTTGTGCTAAGTGGTCTTTAACCTGATCTTTGGTGACCAGCTTCTTGAGCTTGGATACCTTAGATGCAGGACCTTCAATGTCAACCGTCAATTCTGTTTGTGGAATGTTTGATTCATCATCCAAACTAATGGAATCATCTGAATCCCTGATAGTGTCCTCAGAGAGGGCAGGATCAGTTATATCATGAGCTAGTCCCAAACTAGTCTTCTCATGAACATCTTTGTCTTGGAACTGAGGTTTTCCTACTTCAGGCACTAGGCCTTCATCAGTAGTTGCCAAATTTGAGGTCTTAATAATGTTACTACTGTCCTCAGGTTCACCACTGGGTGATAAGTGAGTAGTAGCAGCCTCAAAAGTACCAAGAGTTTCTAAGTTTGGGCTTATAAACTCTGGTCCATCCTCATCTCCCTGGTTTGGGCTAATAAGGTCCACATCCATGTCAAGTGGAGAAGGCATCTCCCCAATTTGATGTGTTGCTGGGGGAGTGACATGTGTTGGATGGGATCCTTTTAGTCCTGAGAGAAGTTGGGCAATTTCAAAGGTTGTGTGGGAAGGTTCAGGTTCAGTAGTTGTAATGGGTAGGTGTTCAGTAGTTTGGATTGGTTCAGGTTCAGTTTCAGCAGTTTCAAAGGTTGGGTCAGTAGTTACAAGTTTCTTAAATCTTTTTCTTTTGAAAATAACTGTAACTGGTTTTCTTTTAGGAGGTGGAGAAGGTGTGTGCTGAGAGGATGTTTCAGCCACATCCTTATCAAGTGCAGATTGCACATTAGCAGTTTCAGGGTTCTCCACTTCCTGAACTGTCTTTTTCAAGGGTTTGGTTGGTTTTTGTTTTTGCTGTTTTGGCTTTTTGTTTTTTTTTTTTTGGGTTTGGAAGATGTGGGTTCGTTAGGGATTGGTTGTTCTTCCCCTTGGTCATCTTCTAGCACAAGTGCTGGTTTATTGTGCCTAGAGAATACTTGTGAAGTCAGTGGGTTTAAAGTTGTTGACTCACCCACAAGTACTCCCTCTCCAAGTTCTTTGATTATGCATCGCATAACAAATCTTGGGTACAGTAAAAACTTCTGTTTATCATTATGATGGTGTAGAACCAACTCATTGAAAAACAGTTTAGATGCCTTAAAAGGAGTTTCATTTATTATAGAATGAAAGATTGGTTGAAAAGTAGAAGGCATCTGATCAATAGACCCAGTTTTTGGACTTAAACACATTATAATATAATGAAATAACAGTTTATATTTTGGGTCAAAATATTTCTTATAAACTGTTGCTTGTGCTAAAGTACCTTGATAACCACATTCTGTCATGGTTAGATGGATGTCAGAATTTGGGATATGCTCAGGAGCATTAGAATCCTTCAAACCAAGCCTGATGCTTAGTGTTTCCGGTGATATGGCCATCAGTTTCCCTTTTATTGAAGATTTGAGGGAGATCACTTCATTATTAACTGTCACCGTCTCTGTGTTAGCCCAGAACTCATTGAGAGTTTCTTCATGAATGGGTGGATCGATGGTGAAAGCTTCATAATACTGGAATTTCATGATGAGATCAATGATTTCATCATACTGGGACCAGGCTTCATCTTTCTCAAAGTAGCCTCGCTGATTATGTCCCTGTTTTAGAACGACAGCCATGGTTTGTTTGATCGAACAGTATTTTTAGGTTAGAGAAGGGGTTTTGGTTTTGATTTGAGAGAAAGAGAGAGGGGGAATTTTGCTTTTTGAATGGATAAGTGTTTGAAAAAGGTATTTATCAGAAGTTTTTAACCGACTAGGTCAAACTTCTGATGAGTGAAAAGTCTGTTTTACCCTTTTTTAATGAAACTGCTGATGAAGAAGGTTTCTTCATCAGTGGTTTTGGTCATCTCTTCAGCAGTTTCAACTGCTGATGAAAAATGACTTTTAAAACACTTAAATAACTTCTGATTCTCATCAGTAGTTATTTCCATTTGAAAATTTCCCATTTTGATGTTTATCAGCAGTTTTTCTCAAAAATTGTTCATCAGTGGTTTCTCTTTCTTAAATTTGGTCTTCAGAGGTTTGTGACAGATAAGTATGTAAGTGAAAATAAAATATGTGCAGAACTAAAAAGTGAAACACTTACAGACTTTCTTCCAAGTTTAACATCCCAAGCATGGATACTAACCTCTGAAAAGTTGTTGAATCAAGGGGTTTGGTGAAAATGTCAGTTATTTGATTAGCTGTTGTGACATGCTTCACCTCAATCTTGCCTTTTTCATAGCAATCTCTTATGAAATGATACCTGATTTCAATGTGTTTAGTTTTTGAAAACTGAACAGGATTTTGAATGATGCTAATGGCAGATTTGCTGTCTACTAAAAGTGGAGTCTTGGTCTCTTTGATTCCATAATCAAGCAGTTGATATTGGAGCCATTGTATCTGTGAAGTACAGCTTGCAGCAGCAATGTATTCAGCTTCAGCTGTTGAAGTTGCCACAGATGTTTGTTTCTTTGATTGCCAGGACACCAGACAGTTTCCTAAAAATTGACAACCACTAGATGTTGATTTTCTTGACATCTTGCACCCTGCATAGTCACTATCTGAAAAAGCAGTTAACTTGGTATTGCTTGAAGCAGGATACCAAATTCCTAAAGTAGGAGTTCCTTTCAGATATCTGAAGATTCTTTTGACTACAATTAGGTGTGATTCTCTTGGTGCAGATTGGTATCTAGCACAGACACAAGTTGAAAACATGATATCTGGTCTAGAAGCAGTTAAGTACAAAAGAGAACCTATCATACATCTATACATGGTTTGATCAATATGTTTCCCTTGATCATCTGGTTCAACTTGTGTGATTGGTGTCATGGGAGTGGAACATGTTTTACAGTCTTGTAAAGAAAATTTGTTTAATAATTCTTTAACATATTTTGATTGATGTATAAATGTTCCATTTGATTGTTGCTTGATTTGCAGTCCCAAAAAGTACTGCAATTCTCCCATTGTACTCATTTCAAATTTTGATTGCATGAGTTTCTTAAAATCTTCACATAGTTTTGAGTTTGTTGAACCAAATATGATATCATCAACATAAATTTGAACAAGTAAGACATGATTTCCAACATGTTTTATGAAAAGAGTTTTATCAATGGATCCCCTTGAGAAGTGATTCTTAAGTAAAAAGTTTGAAAGTGTTTCATACCAGGCTCTTGGAGCCTGTTTTAGCCCATAAAGAGCTTTGTCAAGTCTGTAAACCCAATCAGGATGAGAAGGATCCTCAAACCCTGGAGGTTGACAGACATACACTTCTTCTTTTATTTTTCCATACAAAAATGCACTTTTGACATCCATTTGATAAACTTTAATGTTGTTGGAAATTGCATAAGCTAAAAATAACCTGATAGCTTCAAGTCTTGCAACTGGTGCAAAGGTTTCATCATAATCAATTCCTTCCTCTTGAGAATAACCTTGTACCACCAATCTTGCTTTGTTCTTGAAGATCATACCAGCCTCATCTGATTTGTTTCTGAAGACCCATCTTGTTCCAATTGGTTGCTTGTCTTGAGGTAAGGGACAGATTTCCCAAACCTGTTGTTTCTTGAATTGAAGCAACTCTTCTTGCATTGCTTGCACCCAATTGTTGTCTTTGAGGGCTTCTTGATATTTCTTTGGTTCCAACTGAGAAATGAATGCTGAGAAGAAGCAAAAGTTGGAAAGCTGGTTTCTTGTAAGTACACCTGAGGCAATATCACCCATGATTTGATCCAATGGATGATCCTTGTGTTCAATCAGTTGTTGTAGACCTGTACTAGAGGATGGCTCTACTTGTTCTTCAAATAAACCACTGAGATTGATAATATCTGGTTCAGCTGTTGTTTGAGTTTCAGGAGTTTTAGGTTCAGCTGAATCAGTACTTTCAAAATGTTCATCAGTAGTTCCTGAAGTTGAAGCTATTGAAACTTCTGAAGGTTTAATAGTTGATCTTCTGACTGTGTTTGGAGTCCATGGTGCAGGACTATCATCTTCAAATCCTTGAAAACCATTTTGAGGAGGTTTGGATGATTCAACAGTCTTTTCAGGTCCGAAATGAAAGTTATCAAGATCAAATAATTCAGCAGGATTTGCTGGAATAAGAGTGTGTTTTGATTCATTGAACTTGACATTCAGTGTTTCTTCCACTATCTTGGTTCTTGAATTAAAAACTTTGTAAGCTTTTCTCAAAGGAGAATAACCAAGAAAATAACCTGTATCAACTTTTGCAGCAAAATTTGGAGATAGAGTCTTTGATGTTGAGGATAAAACATTGACACCCAAAAGCCCTGAAGAAGGAGATAAGGGGCTTTATGCCATGAAGAATTTCATAGGCAGTCTTGGTATGTCTCTTGTGGATAAGAACTCTATTCTGAACATAACATGCTGTGTTGACTGCTTCAACCCAAAAATACAAAGGTAGGCCTGAATTAGCTAACATTGTTCTGGCTGCTTCAATTAAGGTTCTGTTCTTCCTTTCTACCACACCATTTTGTTCAGGAGTTCTGGGAATGCTGAACTGTCTAACAATCCCTTTAGACAGACAGAATTCATCCAGAGTTTTGTTCCTGAACTCTGTCCCATTGTCACTCCTGATGACTTTGACAGATAGAGAATATTGCTTCTCAACTTGTAGAATGAAGAACTTAATGATTTCAGCTGCCTCATCCTTGGAATATAAGAAGAAGACCCATGTAAATCTTGAGTAGTCATCAATGATGACCAAGCAGTACTTCTTCTTACCAAGGCTCATTATCTTGACTGGTCCAAATAAGTCCATATGGAGTAGTTGAAGACATGCAGTTGTTTTAGATTCTTCAATAGACTTATAGGAGGACTTATGCTGTTTACCTTTAAGACAGGAAACACAGTGTTCTTTGCACTGATATTCCTTCAAAGGTAGACCCCTGACCAAGCCCATTTTTGTGACTTTATTGATGGTTTTAAAGTTCACATGGCCAAGTCTCCTGTGCCAGAGATCATTTTCTGAAGTTGATGCCTTTGAGAAGAAACAGGCAGTCTTGTTCAATACTTTGTCTTTTTCAATGTCCACTGCATAGACATTGCCACACCTTTTGGCAATCAGCAAAGTATGATCTTCAATAATCTTCTCTATCAACTTCTGGCCTTCTGGTGATATGATCTTGCATGCTGTCTTGGTGAAAAAGGAAGAATATCCTTTGTCACACATTTGTGAGACACTCAGCAAGTTGTACTCAAGGTTTTCAACCAGATTGACCTTGTCAAACTGCATTCTGCCTGAGGATACATTGCCATATCCTAGCACATATCCCTTGGCATTGTTCCCAAAGGACACAGATCCTTCTCTTTGACTGATAAAATTGTTTATCAGGTATCTGCATCCAGTCATGTGCATTGAGCCTCCACTATCCACATACCATATGCTATTTAAACCTCTGGAGACCCTCTGCACAAGATAGCAAATTAGTTAGTTTTGGCAACCCAAGCCAGTTTGGCTTTGGGTTTGCTCTTGAGAACAGGTGCAGCTTGTTGTGGACCAATTTTAGAAATCCATGTCTTTTTGGCAATGGATTTGTCATTAAGAACAATGGTGGGTTCTTTTTGGTGTCCACCATCAACTTTGGTCATCAGAAGTTTAACCATGTTTATCAAATTTTTAACTTCAGCAGTTTGTGAAACTGCTGATGAGTTAGGTGTAACTTCTGAAGATGAACTTTGAGAAGATGACTTTTGTTGAGATAAAAGCCTCTTCTTAGAAAGGTTTTTGTTTGATTGTTGTTTGTTGGGAAAGAAAGTATTTTCAAAGTTTTGTTTTATCTGTTTTCCCACAATCAGTTGTTGTCTTTGTTTGTTTAACTGATTTACCTTTCTATATCTACAAAGTTCAGTTATGTGGTTAAACAGGCCACATATTTCACATGCTTTTGCCTTCTCTTTCTTTTTAGATAAATCAAGAGAGCTGGAAGGCAATTTACTGACAATATCAGCATTTTGAAATAGGTCATCAGCAGTTTTCAGGATCTCAACTCCTGATGTAGTTGAAACTGCTGATGGCTTATTGTCAGTAGTTTTAACTTCTGCAGTACTTTCCTTTTTAATAAAGTTCTGATGGTAGGATGTGCATTCCTCCATGTCAGAAGTTTGAATCAATTTCTTCCCATCATTATCAGTTTTGTGGGTGAAATCTGTTGGTGATTCAGTGTGGGTATACCCAATGCCAAACTTAACATTTGCTGCAGTTTGTTTGTTAAGCAGCATTTGGTACCCTTTACAAGACTCAACCCATTTTTCACAATCAACCTTGGTGTCAGCAAGCTCTTGTCTGACTTTTCCTAGGTTGTCTATCATTGTTTTAATTTGTTCTTGGGTTTCAATGGATTTATCATTTAATTTAGAAATTTCTTTGTTTTTCAAAACATTTTTTCTTTCTAAATCACACTTCATCTGTGTGTATTTTCTCTCCATATCAATGGATTTGCCTTGTAAATGCACATTTGTTTCTCTTATTAAAGCAAAAGATTCTTTGCAAGAGTTAGAGTAAAGCTTTAAAAGAGATTGTTGTGATACCTGTGTGAGTGCAGAATTTGAAGAGTATCCTTCAAAAGCCATTAAGGCAAAGTTCTTTCTGCCATTATCAGGTTCTCCCCAGTTGACATCAGAGACCTTATTGTCTGCATCCTGACTGCATTCTGATGTGTCATAAGGAAGACTGCTCCAGTCAACATACCCTGATGTAAATAAGCTATGTTGCTGAGGGGGTTGTTGAGTTTGTGCAGGTTGTTGAGCAGTTGGAAAAGGAGGCATCAGCTGCTGTTGTTGCTGAGCAGGCATCTGGACATATTGTACTTGTGGCACAAATTGAACTTGTGGAGCTTGTGCCTGTACAAAAAGAGCACTCCCTTGAGTTCCATTATTCCTATTATAAGAGGGGTTAAATTGATTTCCAGACATGGGTTGGTTGTAGCTAGAGCTTCTACACTCTCTAGCAAAGTGTCCCAACTTTTGACACTTGTGACATCTAAGTTTAGATTTGTCAAAACCAACTTTTGTTGAATTATTAAGTCCTAAAAATTTCCTTCCTGACCTTTTGTAAAATTTGTTAGTTTTTAAGCTTAACAAGGCCAGTTGGTGCAATATTTCCATTTCTTCTAAGTCATCACTGCTAAAATATTTTAAATCATCCATGATGAAACACATGTTGTCAGCAGTTTGACTCAGTTCTTCATTGTCATAAGCTGGGAAAGATCCATCTGATGAGATCCTAGCTGTTATGTCAATGTGGTCAAAAGAACCAAAATTATTAGAACAGGATGGTGAGTCTTGTCCTAATAAGGCTGTGCTACCTGGAGTATAGTCATCAGCAGTTTTACCAGATTCTTGTTACTTTTTCTTTTGATTGATTTCTCTTTCAAAAGTTAGTAATTTTCCATGTAACCTTGTTAGGTTCAGGGTGTTAAAATCTGGACTTGTTCTGAGGACTATAGAGTAAGTTTCCCATTTTGAAGGTAGAGATCTTAAAAATCTATGTAACATAGACTCATTTGAATAGATCTGATTATTAATTTTTAACTCAGAGATGAGTGAAGAAAATCTTTCAAATTGTTGTGTTAAGTTTTCACCCTCTATGTGAGTAAAAGTTTCATATTGTTGAGCCAATATTTCTCTGATGTTGGCTATCACCTCAGCAGTTCCTGCAAACTGCTCTTTTAGGCAATCCCATAGCTCTTTGGCACTTTCACAATGTAAAAGCCCAGCATATATTTCGTTTGGGAGAGCCATAGCCAACATGGAGAAAGCTTTTGCATCAAGCTCAAACTTTTGGAAATCTTCCTCCGTGTAGTCTTTTGGATCTTTTGGTCTTTCAGTCTTTCCCTCTGGATCAGTTATAACTGGTTTGTGAGGTCCAAAAACTACAGACCTCCAACATCCAATATTTGTTTGAGAAATAGTGTGTGCCAACCTTTTAGACCATATGTTATATTCATTTCTGACTAACATAGGAGGCTTGTTGGCAGATCCAGTATTGTAAGGGTCCATTTTTAAGAAGTTTGGATTTGTCAAAGCTTCTTTAAAGTGATGAATAAAAAAAAGTGAGCCTTTTAGTCCTTTATTGGATATCAATAAGAGCCTGTGTCTGATTCTCAATTTGTTAGATTGATATTTGATCAGATTAACCAGTGCTCTGATACCAATTGTTGGATCAGTGGCCTCTATTAAGAACACTTATGTGTATCAGATTTATATAAGAGTTAATGAGCAGCGGAATAACAAGTGTTCAAAGATTAAAAGATCACTTTTAAGAGGAGTTATTACTCCCCCTTGACTGAATAATAAATGAGAAACAATAAATACAGTTCAAGTATAAAGCAGTAAAGCAATTTATGTTTCTCAGATGTGACATGGATTATAAGTTCAAAGCCCGAAGGATTTCAATTTAGGTCAAAGGAAATTACAAAATATCACATATGAAATAGATGAACAAACTCATCTATTTATAGACCAATATACTAAACCGTTGTCTGAAGTTATCTAAGATATTTTAACAAAGATATTCGGCTAAAGATAAGGTTACAACAGTCTGTACATCGAAACTTGAAATCAAGACTTTAACAAAACAATATAATAATAAACTGCTGATCTTCAGTCGGTTAGAAGCTTCTGATCACAAAGTGCTGATGAGTGACAAACTGCTGATGAGTAGTTTGTCTTCAGTAGTTCTTCAGTGTAGTGTCTGGTTAGACTTCAGAACTTCTGATGAGTTACTCTTCAGTACTTTGTACATTTGTTCTTCAGTACTTCTTCTTTGTTCTTCAGTAGTTGTTTCCATACTTAAGCAGAATATGAATTTGGACTAAGGTTATCAAAAGGTGGTTTCTTCAACCCTCTTTGTCCCAACATATTATTAACTATACGGCAGTATAATAATGAGAGAAAATAAAGACTGTTTTCTCTCAACATGGGTTCATCAATCCTTAACCTGCGCCAAAGCTATCACATCGACAATGAAGCTAAGTCGCAAGATTAAGTCTTAACTTATCATTAGGACCAAGTATAAAGACCGTACCGACCCTAAATGAGATCTTGATAGTAGAGGATTAAGCCACTAAGTCTGTGTATTTCTACCCACAAATGGGCTAATCACTACTCGCGGGATTGGGTTAGCTCAGAAATGCATGGGTTTTTACACACCATGGGTACACTCATGAGTCCTCCCACTACCTATCAAGACACCCACAAGACAAAAGACTAAGTGATTTATTAATTAGATCATTAAACAAAGTTTAGGATAGTAAGAATTATTAAGAACACAAAACACCACTTTTAAATATAAGATAAACTATATTAATTCATAGCAAATATCCATCATAACCCTAGCAACCCCAACAGAAATCTAGCCTAGCATGGTTGATACAATAAGCTCACAAGGTTGGGTTTGTGTACAAGACATCATGAAGGTTGTATAGAGATTTCTAAGGGTTTTGGATGATTTTGGGTGGTTTCTCTCTCTCTCTCTTAAGGTGTTTATGGAGTGATCTTAGTCTCCAAAGGACACCAATGATCCTCAAATAGGGCAAATATTTCGTGGAGAAGTGTGGAGTTACAGAGAAGGGATGCTTCAAAATGTGGGGTGGAGGCCTCTATTTATAGGCATTTCAGGTCCAGCACGCCCGTGCTTACGTTCTGGCACGCCCCTGCTTGACAACGGGTACTGTTGCAGAGTCCTTTCATGCAGAATTGTCTGTACTAGGGCTGGCACGCCCGTGTCATCATCCCTGGCACGCCCGTGCATGTTGGTACGAGTAACCGTCTTGTTAGTCTTGGTCGGTTTTTGCATTGGAGAACACGCTGTAATAAAGCACGGCCGTGCCATACACCGGGGCACGCCCGTGCACATCTTGAAATGCTGAAATTGACCTCTGTTGACTTGTTGACCCGGGACGGTTGCACGGTCGTAAGCACAGCCGTGCCATATCTGGCAGGGCTTCGAAGTCTTCAAATCTTCGTCTGCTTTGTGCTGTTTTGTGCGGTTTTTCACTTCTTTTCATCACCGGACCTCCGAACCTGCAATTATCAACAAAGAAAGATAAATCATGATAAAACAGAGATAAAAGCACGATTTTGAGTATAAGACAGGTGCTAATTATAGGTGAAAACATATCAATTTCTCGGCACATCAAGTCACACGTAACACAGTTATAGGTTAATAACTACATGAAAAGGTTATTCGGAAAATTATCGGACTACGTACATGATTATCGAACCCCGAACGTTGGTGAAATGATAGAATGAATAGTTGTGAAGTAATTGTTTGATATTATTTGAAATTATGTGCTTGTGTGGAACTATGTGTAAACTGTTATGAAATTACATTTATTAAATGAAACGTATCACCGAGTCTGTAACTGAAACCCGATGAATCGGAAAGGTAGTTCGGGTCAAAAAACATTGGGTTAATTATTGTTAATGTTGGGTTAAAGGGTTTGAAGCCCAAAAGAGAAGAAAAAAACATAATAATAATAATAATAACAATAACCGGTCCAACCCACGAAGCCCAAGGCCCAGAACCGGAAACCCAAGGCGCTATGGTTCGTGGGCGGGTTCTGGTTCGGCTCCGCGGCCTGCGGTCGTGGCTCAAACGTGGAAAACAAGTTTTATCACCTTACGAATATTATACCTCCAAACCTCTTCCGTAGTCATAGTTGAGCGAGTTGTGAAGCTATACTTGTATTTTTATCACCCGAGTGAAGAACTTTCGGTATGTTGAGGCGTGTGGATTTTAAACTTTTAAATATCTTTTCTAAAATTGTCAAGTCCTCGACATAAAGACCAAGAACTTGAAGGAAAAGGCAATTAAATTAAAAGCAGTTGTGTGACACTTTCAATTTTTAAATTTGTAAAATAAAATGAAAATTTCAAGACGTTCTAAACCCACACAATAGGCAAGTGTACCTATCGAGTGTAGTATAGACACAAGCAAGTACCGAGTATTGAACCGTAAGACACGACTTCCCCTACTCAGTTTTAAGTTGCTTGAGTAAAAGTAAAGATAAGTGAATTGAAAGTGAGAAGAGAAGAAAGTAACCAAGAAGAAAAATCAATATCCAAAGAAAAGTGTTGCTTAAGGATCCGATTTGTTTCGGCATGAATTAACAGTAAATATTTAATTGAGAGATGTGTCATAGGTGCGCTGTCATAGGTGCGCAATACCGCATAACTCTAAAGACACTTTATGTTTTCATTTGTTATTTCGAGGGTCTCCCAGGTCTGGTAAGCTCACCTCTCAACAATGAGCGAAGGACTTCCCGAGACTGTGTATACCCAACCCCGAAGAAACCTCCTCCCAATGTTGCGATATTGACATCTATCTACCCTAAACATTTATGAACACTTACCGGCGGCCGGAGCATGGCCGAACAAGATATCACTTGACATCATAGAGGAGTCGTGGTTGGTCCGCACGCACTCATCATTTGCTTAGATTAATTATCTTTTAAAAGAGTGATTGGTCTATTACTAATTGTGCGGCAATATAGTAATGGAAGAGAATAAAGACCATTCTCTATCCAACACGGGTTCACCAATTCTTGAGTTGCGCCAAAGCTATCACATAGACCATGAAGTTAAGTCACACTATAAAGTCTTGGCTTGTCACTAGGACCAAGTATAAAGACCGTATCGACCCTAAGTGAGATTTTGATAGCCGAGGATCAAGCCACAAAGTGTGATTGTTTCCAAACACAAATGGGCCAATGTCTACACGTGGAGTTCAGGTGAGCTTACAAGTGCGCGGGTTTTTACACTCGACGGTTACACTTATAAGTCCCTCCACTTTCTATCAAAACACTCACAAGACCAAATACTAAGTGATAGTTTAATTAATTCATCAAACAAAGTTAGAGTAGAAAGAATTAAATGAAAACACAATGCACCACTCAATACTAAATATAAACTATGTAATCCATGCCAAAATAGTCTTCACCCTAGCAACACTCTATGATCCTAGCCAAGAATTGGCATTACAACGAACTCACAGGATTGGTTTTGGATGCAAAACATAGTGAGGGTTGATAGGGGATTTAGAGGTGTTTGGATGATCTTTAGTGGTTTCTCTCAAGGCTCTCACAGTCTAAGGATTTATAGAGTGATCCCAAGCTCCAAAGGTCCCTTACAAGACCCTAAAATATTAGAAATGTGGGAGAGAATCGGGTGGAATGAGATGGCAAAATGAGGAGTGGAGCTCTCTATTTATAAACCTCCTAGGGCCTGCACGGCCGTGCATGGGGCTTGGCACGCCCATGCACAACAGTCTGGTACTGTCCGTTAGTACTGTTAGTCCTTCTGATTAGTTGTGTCTCCTACACGCCCGTGCACATGGGATGGCACGCCCGTGCACCTCAGTAAACTTGCCAGACTTGGTCGGTTGAAGCCTTGGGGAGCACGTATCAGGTTGTACGGCCGTGCACTGGGGTGTGCACGCCCGTGCACGTTGACTTCTTCTCTGATTACTGAAAATGTTGACTGTTTGACTTTTGGGCAGGTGCACGGTCGTGCATGCTCTACTGCAGTCTTCAAATTCCTTCCCATTTGTGCTTGTTTCCGCTCTTTTGCATATTTGCCTCCAAAAACCTACAATTAACTCAAAGGAATGATTTAGCTCTGTTTTTGCAAGAAATAAGGCATAAATACGTACAAAAGCGGGGTAAATACATGTATAAAACATGTTAAAATGATGGCACATCATATGTCATAAAACATCTTGTGTTGAAACACCTTAATTATGTTTTTAATCATCATAACCTCAATTGTCCAGACCTGATGTAAACTTTTTATGACTAAAACATGGATTTTTATTAAGTATTAACATGTAAATCGATATGAATATATGTTATATGTTAGGTTTGCGCATGATTATGATTTGTGAACTTGTAGGGTTGTTAGATGTTAATCTCTTGGATAAACCTTGAATGTTTTAATCATATTTATACAAGAAAAGGGTTGTATTATGTTTATATGAGACGCTTGATTGATAATACACTTGTAGGACTTGTTATAGTTAAAGTTATGACATGTTTAAAACTTGGACAGAATACATAGGTTGACTTGTAGCCATTGTAACATAATTTTAGACTACTTATTTTGACTGTTTCTTGACATAAACATATCGTACATGGTCTTAGCTTTCTGGAATAGGTAAAATCATGCGATTTGGTGATCGTTTGATGTGTTTTTGGAATTTTATTCGTATAAAGGTCTAAACTGATTTTCGGATTTAAAACGTAGGTCAAATTTAAACAGTTGTAACTCGAGTTTTATAAAGATTTAGGTCACGTAATTTGGTCAGTAGATTGATATAAGAATAACTAGGCTTTTCCAAGTGGATTCATCCTGTTTGGATGAAGACACGATTATTGGGAATTTTTCTCATAAACTGACCTGATGTGAATGATTTCAGAACCTAGCTGTAGAAAATGATTTTTCATAATTTTCCTATATGGTTTTATCATGAAACAAAAATATGGACGACAACTGGACTCCTAGGAATATTCAATAAAATTTTGGGAGTCTAGTTCGTTGTGTAAGTATTTTTAATAAAATCGTTTTGGAAGTGCATAATCTGCACTAAAAACGCAAATTATGACATATGTGTATATGTGCTTATTTGGAGTCTTGTATGACTTGAGTTTGACTTGAACTTGCATGTACACTTATATGAGACGTAAATGTCGGGTATGACTTATGTTAAACATAATGTTCACCAATGGTTTTGTAGGGTCTACTTGTGTATGTAGTTACACTAGGTGTCATTTAAACGTTTTCACATTATTAAACATTTTGGACAAATGAGTTATGTGGTGTATTGTGTATACACATATACTCACGTAGTGACACATATAATATGGAGTCAGTATAACGTCCTTATTATTTACGGAGTTTGGATTTTTAGCTTGCAACCTAAGGTGAGTTTCACTATTCTTTTTCTCAAAACCATGTGTCTTGGTTTGATACAACTTACTTACTTTACTAGTCTGGTTTTAGGACTACTATTCTATCCCTGGTTTTGGGATACATTGATTCATGGGGTAAATCGGGTTTTACTAGTTTCACAACTTTTTGTCCTTTAGGCTACGTGAACTCACAATATTTAGACCGAAATGTAAAACGAAAAATACTTAAAAGATGAAAAGTATAGGAGAATAAGGTTGAAAGTGTTGATGCACTTTCTGTGGACGTCACTATCGAATAGACTAGGGTTGAGTCTTAATAATGTGTTACATGAGATTGTGGTGATCCATAAGAGCATTTTATGGATCTGACGCATTTGTAAAATATAGGACAATACACTATGCCAGGTTCGACCTATATACACTGGGCGAATGTGGAAGTTTTCCACATTCGACCACTACAAATGGGCGAATGTGGAAATACTCCACATTCGACCATCATAAAGGGGCGAAGGTGGAACTGGTGTATTGGACTATAAATAGCAATCTCATGTGTTATTGCTCATTTGGTGATTTGAGTTTATGCTTTGAATGCTCTGAAGGGGGAGGTCATGCCCGACCTCCCCCGGCCATGAGATAGATGTTTATCCTACTGATGACAGTGTCTGTAACCGTTTCTATAGTAATACGAATCTGTGATGACGTTGTTATCGTATATTTCTGTCTCGTCTCGAATCTCCCGTCTGAAACCGAGTTGTTTATGCGTATTCGATCCAGGAGTTCGGTTCATAACCGGATTCTCAGAAAGTGAAAAAATATTGGGGTTACCATGTAAAAGATGTCAAAGTTTAGGAGTTAAAAATAAAAAAAAACTTAAAGATTAAAAATTAATAAATAAATAATACAACTCATTAAAGTTAATAGACAAACCAATGGTTGCTTGACTAAGTTGTACACCAACCTCTTATATACCATACCACTAAACATATAACATCCACAAAGCACAACATAGAACACTCTTATGCATAAACAACTTATAAATTAATACTATATATAATTTGTTCTTGTAATATAACTATTTAATAAGAGACTGAAACGGAAAAACACAATTTAAGGAGGCTAAAATCATGTCTTGTGTCTCTTGGTGTTTCGCTTTAAGAAGAAATATTTGAATATCAATCTAATTGTTATGAATGCATCTTAATGTGGTGACTCTCCACATACAAAACCTCCATCTAGTCATTACCTTTGAATTAATGTTAAGTCCCTATAAATAGAGGCTTCATGTAATTGTAATGATGTACTCAAGAATAAGATGTCTCTTTTCTATCTTTCTCTATATCTTCATCTAATCTTTGTTCATAATTCTAATATTTTGTATGTTGGTTACTAATAGGCTGTTGTTTTACAACACGTTATCAGCACGAACTGCTAGCACCATCATCAGGTATACCACATACTCTAACTTATCATTAGTCTTTAATTATTCTCTCATACATGATCCATATTGTAATTCATACATTTATGGGTTGTGTTAGAGATTTGTTTTGTTATTCTCTTAATCTCCCCAAAATAATCCATATTATAACTAATACGATTTTAGGTTAGATGGAGATTTATGTTTATTATTATTTCAATCAAAATATGTTCAATCATGTTTTATTTTTCAACATATTTAGTTAAATATATTATAACTGGTCATATTTTTTTATAGATATATATTAATTAAATGTTTTAATCAATATTATTAGATTTGTTTTTAGTTTTTTTTTTATTTCAGTTGTGTTAATTATTTTTTTTTATATGAAAGTGCACGTTAATATGTTTTGAATTTCAACATGAAATGATTGTACAACAAGAGTTAAGCAACTATTATATGCAATTGATAGGCACTAAAGTAATTGTTAGCTATTTACATTGACATGGTTCGTATAAATAATAAATTTATACTCGATTATGTTATCTGATTGGACTAAGGTTTAGACATGTTATATTAAAGTTTGAAAGGTTATTGTAACAATGATATTATACTCTTATCTAATTTTATAAGATAACTTTAATGTATTATGGAATATAATTTTCGGTGGAAACCCAAGAGTTATAAATGTTTAGTATTCATAATTGTGATATTTATTAACTAATAAATAAATTATAATGAAAAGACTAAAACTATATTAAGTTATATAGCAACTATAAATACGTGCATCTAAATATCATTATGATATTTGTTATTACAAATCGAATTTTTATTGACATGTAATTTGAATAAAATATATTAATCCATGGTCATTTTGATATAGTTAACCATGTCGAATCTTACAAAGCTTGAGTTTATGGCTCTAGATATCACTGGAAAGAATTATTTGTCATGGGTATTGGATGCTGAAATCCATTTGAATGCCAATAATCTTGGGGATACAATTAAAGAAGGGAATAAAACAAATACCCAAGACAAGGCAAAGGCGATGATCTTCTTACGCCACCATATTCATGAGGCATTGAAAACTGAATACCTCACTATTAAAGACCCATTCGTACTATGGACCAATTTGAAAGAAAGGTATGATCACCAGAAAACGGTGATATTACCAAAAGCTCGTTATGAATGGATCAATTTAAGGTTGCAAGACTTTAAGTCAATAAGTGAGTATAACTCGGCAGGGTTTAGAATCACATCACAATTGATTTTATGTGGTGAAAATATAACTGATAAGGAGATGTTGGAAAAAATATTCTCCACCTTTCACGCCTCAAACATAGTCTTGCAACAACAATATCGTGAAAGGGGTTTTACCAAATACAGTGACTTAATATCCTGTTTGCTTGTGGCTGAGCAAAATAATGAGCTTCTAATGAAAAATCATGAGACTCATCCAGTTGGCACAGCCCCATTCCCTGAAGCGAATGTGGCTGCATATAACGACCAAAGTGGAAGTCGTGGTCTTGGTTACCATCGAGGTCGTGATCATGTACATAACTCAGGAAACTGTGATGGTGCAACCATGAAAATTATGTTGTTATAATCCATTCCCTAAAGTGAATGTGACGTTATTGATCGATATAAAGATATGGTTGTACTTCATTCAAAGGATATGTGATGATATAAAGAGTTGTATAAAAGTTGTGATCATATACATAATTAAGAAAATTGTATTGATGACACCATGAAAGTTATGTAGTTATAGTCCATTCCTTGAAGTGAATGTGATGATATAATGATCAATGTAAAGTTTATGATCATGGTAATTGAGGAAATTATTATGATGCTCAAGTAAATGAGATCAAATAAGTTAACATGTGATAATGATCATGCTCGATATAAAAGTCGTGGTCATGGTGAATGAGCAAAATTGTAAAGATCATCATGTAAATAAGGTCAACATGTTAATATTGAAATTGATCACAAGAAGTTGCACATTAAGGGCGTAATCATACGAGAATAAGGTATGGGAAACATGTATATAACAAGAATGTTTGAAATAGTTATACAATATTATCTCGTATTTCTTATCGTGTATTAGACAAACACGAGTACAACTAAAGAATATATGATCGTAAACTAGAAGTTTTCAGATCATGAATTACAATAAATTAGCTTGACCGGTTAGACCATTCCATGTCACTGATGATGTGAAAAATATTGAAGGACCAGAAGATTCTTCATGGTAATTAAACATACAATGTTTGCTCTCAAGGGGAAGATAATTATTTAGCAACTAATATGGGTGTAAATCTCTAATATGGTATGGAAATGATAAAAGGGTATGTGTATCCCAACATGATACCATTTAGTATTCTAAAATCGATGCATCGTCTAAATGGTTATCAAATTCGCAACCTGAAGTTTGCTTGAAAGTGTCTTAGCTGATAAGATAGCAAGCACATTACTCTAGACTATCATATTAGTTTTGATAAATGGGGTGATCTTGATTCCTATTTTCTTAATGATTATTGAAATAAGTGTCAAACTACATGTGAGAAATGTTGTTGCTTTTATTAAGATGATGGCTAAACGCATATGATTAATTGTGAAGCCAATAATCATGAGAGCAAAGGTTTATATATGTATGTAGGAACATGTATTTTTACATGATGTAATATTATTCACATTAAGCCAACAAGTTATTTAACCTTTTCCCCATTATAATTGGTTTTCGGTCAGGAACCAAACACTTCCCATCTATTGTTTTGATGTGCGATATATTTTGCAATTGATCCACCACAATACACAAAAGATGTGACTTCAAAGAATGTTGAGAATATATGTTGGATAAGAATATATTGATAACCACGTACTTATAGTCGTTAAAGGTGCGATTTGATTGATTGATTTTTATTTAATAATCAATATTTCCAACATGAGGGGGAGATAAAAAGCAGTTGAAAAAGATGAAATGAATTATCACTTGATCCTCAAATTAATAAGTGTGAACTGAAAGTACAAAGGATAATTCATTTACAAGAATAAATTGATTACCAGATGTATTCACTGGCCTAAATATAGTGACGAGCGAAGTCACATGTATCAACTGCTAGTGCTCCAATTGAATTAGTGTCCCAGAAAGGACAACCATACATTGGTGATAAGTCTATGGCATGCCTGAGGCGTGGTAGACTAGTCGGTTCCAAGAATAAAAATCCTCGAAAATGGAGCAGGTAATGAAAATGGTCGAGTCGAGGTATAGTAAAGGGTCTCTTGAAGAGACATTAGACATGATGGTTCCAAAAGAACCTCAGGTACCTGAAAGTAAAGAGATCTCAGTAAATTATATCATGTCTAGAAATATATGGAATCGAAACAAAATCGACGGCGATGATAATTTTGTATAAATATAGCGCTTGAAATAATGAAAATGATGAGGATCATGAACTAAGATTTGCCGATAAATGAAATGTGAAATGATTGGCCAATATTGAAAGACGCAAGTAAGGCAGAATTGAAATCTCTCATGAACCTAGAAGTTTTGGATAAATGGTCCATGCAACTAAAAGTTATAAAATGTGTTGTATACAAATGAGCCTTTGTGCAGGATCATAATGAGAAAAGTGACATTATGAAATATAAGGCACAATTTCGGCACGAGTTTTTCATAAAGACTCAAGAAAAATTATGAGGAGAAAATTCTCTTGTGGTGGATGCAACAATGTTGGAATCTGGTAATATAAGATAGAATTGATATGCGTCTAATGAATATTATGATATCTTAAATATATGATAATGAATTTTACATGAAATCCATGAAGGATTTAAGTTTTCAAAATTATATAAATCAAGTTCTCGAGAACGATGTAACTGTTGTATACATATTTGGATCCAAATACATTATATATGTTGTATACATTGATAAATTTAAATATAATAGGAACTCATGATAAGTTCCATGAGGCACTTTAGCGCTTAAAAGCAATCATCTTAAGGAAGTAATTCTTATGCAATAATAAGCATATGGTGATTATAAAGTATGTAAGATGGTATAATACGAAATGGAAGTGAAACAGGTAACGAGTTCTTTGAATATGATATGGAAAACAATATGCTTTATGCGACAAAACTCTTGAAGAGCTCATTAACGTACATGATTGGTTAACATGGAAGGAAGTCCATGACCGATTGTAAATGCAAGAGGCATTGAGACTAAAAACTCGAGAAATATGTTATATGAAGTTAACAATTTCTAAGTACGGACTAAAATAGTCAGAGTTAAACATAGTATAATTAACAGGGTAGTTATCTCAAAGAAAAGAGATATGAATATGATGTACTCGTTCATATGCTTATAGGATATGTTGATCGTATTATCATATGTCCTGACGAGATGATATGCAAGTTAAGCATTTGTTAACCATATTTTTGTCAAGTTACATCCAAAAGATGTTGGGACATTTTAATATCTGAAGGTCAATCTCTAAGAAAGTTGGAGATTGTTAAAACATTTGGTATAAAATGAATTATTATTATCATATTATAAATAATGATTATCAGTGGATAGGTACCATAGTTAAGTGCAATCGATGCAATATCTCGTGCACATTATACATAATAACATATAGTTTGTTTCCAGTAAGGAGACACTAAAATGATTTAAAATTAAATATTTTGATACTCTCAAGGTATGAAAAATATGAGTTTGTATTTTACTAACCCGTAAAAAAAGATTTGGTTAGTCTTATTAATGCAGGGAATGTAACACAACACACTCGTTTATTTCATGGCACGCATATACGAGAAGGTTCACTTGAAGTCTAACATGAAGATCATACATCATTGCTTTGTTTAAAGAATTGTACATAAAGAGATCAAGACCCAATTCATTGGCTACAAAAGTTTTGAGCAACTTTCATAGAAGATCGACACAGTCATTCGAAAGACACATATTAAAATGAGGGGGAGTATTAGAAGCGGTGCACTATATTTGCCTTCACTGAGTTTTGTCCCACCGTGTTTTCTTAATAAGGTTTTTAACGAGTCAACTCAACTGATCCAGAAGTATCAGTTGGAGTTAATACGCGCTGCACTCTTTTTCCCTTAGCTATGGTTTTTTCCCACTGGGTTTTCCTAGCAAGATTTTTAATGAGGCAGCATCACTAAGCGTATTAAAAGAATATATTATGGTATATTATTTCATGATGTGGATAGTCAAGGGGAGTGTTATGAATGCATCTTAATGTGGTGACTCTCCTGACTCTCCACATACAAAACCTCCATCTAGTCATTACCTTTGAATTAATGTTAAGTCCCTATAAATAGAGGCTTCATGTAATTGTAATGATGTACTCAAGAATAAGATGTCTCTTTTCTATCTTTCTCTATATCTTCATCTAATCTTTGTTCATAATTCTAATACTTTGTATGTTGGTTACTAATAGGCTGTTGTTTTACAACACTAATCGATTTGTTCTAATTTATTAGAATAGATAATGGATTATCGTTTTCAACTAACCGTTAAAATAATTGAAAACGTACCTCTAAGATTCTTAAAGATAGTTAGAAAATATTAGATCTATACATATTGCATTTGAAAATCAAATGGGAAAGGCCGAAAATATGATGATCAAATTCCAGTATATACGTAATTGTTCTTTCTAAATAGTTATTGAACAACGCTTTACTTGTTTACACCCTCATAGTTTTACAGGTTGCAAAAGCAAGTTATCATTATTTATACGACACAACTCAAGAACCAAAACTCAGACATCGTGTTAACACCAGTGGCGTGGGTTTTAAGGGGCAGGGGGTCTCTCCCCCTGAATTTCCGCTCAAAAGTTTCGATTATGTTGCATAACATTTTTTTGGTATATATGGTTTCGACCTCCCATTTTTAAAAAAAAAAATAGTTATATCATTATGACCCCCGGTCCAAATTATCAAGCTTTGCCACTATCAAACAAAAAAAAAACCGACATCAATGAAAATAATCATGAATCCACATCTCATAGTATCATCATATTTCAATTTATAAAGTGTTTTAAACTTAAATCCACTAAGTCAGATTGATTAAACCACGAATTAAGAACATTCACAACCTGTTTAACAAATTATGTGAGGGGTTCTCTCAAATTATATGAAGTGGGTGTGCATGGTTGTGAGTGAAGGAGAGAGATAATATGTGGTGAAAGTACTATACACCCCTATATTTGAAAAGCTACTGTTCACCCCTATATATGTTTTAATATTTTTGTAAGTGGGTGTGAGTGAGAAGAGAGAAAATATAATGATAAAAATATGAAAAAAATATTATTATTTAATTAGAAGATAGAAGATTTAAAAATAAGATAGTGATTTTTAATATAATTTGATAGATGAGATTTGGCAGAAAAACTATGAATGCTTTAACGTAACCTAATGGGATTAAAGTAGCAACCCTAAAGAGAATAAGGACAACATAAAACAAACACAATGTTTAGAGAGATATAACAAGTTGACCAAAAAAAAGTTAAAACTAACCTCACCTTGCCCCTTCATTCTACCATCCATGTGCCTCTTCCAGCCGTTCAATGGCCAACAAATAAACATACTTGTCCTCTCTTTTTTCAACTTGTCAGCAACCTGTTTTGCCCTTATATTTTCACCTACAAACACAAACACAAACACAAATACAAACAATCACTCATGGCTACATTTTCCTCATCTTCTTCATACATGTCCACTCTTGTAAGAATAAACAACCATGCAATGCACCTCCGATCTCCTTGGGGTCTCACGGGTGCCTCCATCGATCCAGGCATAAGAAAAAGACCAGTTTTGAGGGTAAAAGCATCGGCTAACTTAGCTCCTAACTGGGATGCTTGGAAACCTGACCAGGGTTCCAAGGCTCCTTCACTTAGTGATGTCTTTTGGCCCTCTGCAGGTTAGAACAAATTGTGAACCATGGTTTGGTTCGGTTACATTTTGGCTAACAAATAAATAATAATATTATTATTATATGTGGTGGATGGATCAGGTGCATTTGCAGCCATGGCTGTATTGGGAAAGATGGACCAAGTGTTGGCTCAAAAGGGAGTTTCGATGACAATAGCACCACTCGGTGCGGTTAGTGCGGTTCTTTTTGCCACCCCTTCAACCCCTGGTGCTCGGGTATTGTATTTCATCCATCTATTTCTTATCCTTTATTTCTTTTTCTTTTTTTATTATTTTTTTATTTTTTGTTAAAGTTATTGGGTATTTGAGGTTGCTTTTTATAGCAACAATCTACTTAGCATCAAATTAAATAAGCCTAATGTTTGATGTGACTGTTTTAATATAGTTTTCATGTAACTTAATGTAGTTTGATGAACTGGATCACAATTCGAACCACCATTGTCCATTAAATATGATGCACAAGTTTATTGATGAATTTACCGGTAAATAGTTTTTATTATATAGATAAGAATCAAATATTAGAGAATCAACGGGTCCAACAAGCCTATGATGTCGATGGCTTCTTGGCCTAGTGCAAGTGATACGGGTTTAAGTCCATAAATTTGGCAGTAGGTGAATTCACATAGGTGAATTAATATAGAACTATATCTTTTTATACATCGTGTCCAACTTTCAAATGACTAATTTTCGTGTTACTCTAAGTTATTTTTTGAAAACATGACTGATTTTCATGTTATTTGAAGTTTATTTCTTGAAAACATGTACAAACCTTAATGTTTAAAACTCGTTTTGCTATATTTGTATTCGGATTTTGGTTATACAATATCACATCATCACTCTCAAATTATTTAGTGACGTGTACTTGTAGTCTTTTCTTGAAATGGGTATGGTCCAACATACCTTATAAACAGGTTATTATCACCAAAACCATGATATTTTGGTATTAGTGAAAGGATCTATTGGTATAAAAATTAAAAAAATACATAAAGTGACTTCTGCTTATTTTTTAAATAATTAATTCTTTAGGGTTTATATTTTAAATAACGGTAAAAATCATGATTCACGTGGAAATACGTGCCACAGGAAATGTTTGTGTGTAGTTGAGAGTAAAGAAGGCAAACGAATTTTAAAAAGGAATATGCTTTTTAGCCATGAGAAATTACTAAGTTTTTTTTTTTAAATTAAGACGGTTTGTTTATCAGTTTCTAATTATTTATTTAGTTCAATGTAAATTAATAAGGTTATGTGAACTATATGCGTTTGCTTAATGTACCGATTTTGGTGTCTGTTCTCGTGTCATCAGTTTTTTTATTAAAAATTTGCATTAAACCGCTAACTTTGTTTTTATTGAACGGCTAATTTCTTACACCCCTTTCTTTATACTCTTTACACCCTTTTTTTGCACACCATTTGAACGCCCACTCTCACCTTTTTTTTGAATGGCTAACAAATCAATCTCGATCAATCACGATGCATCCACTGGATAAAGGAGTACTCCGAGAGTACTCCGGGTCCACCAATAATGTCACACCAGTTCTCGGGGAAAACGTGCCGCCGGAAGGCCCACTGCGGTAAAATCCGGCTCACCAGCTGCATTTTGGTGCCAGCAGGACTCGAACTGCCCTCCTCTCATAAGAAAAGCAAGGAGGGTGCCACCCCACCATAAGAGGATTGGCAACTCCCACTCTCATAAGGATTTCCTCTCTACCATTAGGCTATAACCTAAGTGGCAATTACCGCTAACTATTTTGAAAATCAGAAATTATACAACCTTCGCTTCCCTTTGGATGGTATAACCATTTTCTTACAGTTAGTAACATCCTTAACCACAACTAACATGAAATATCATATCCCCCACTTGTAGCCTAGTGGTTTGGGCGGCCCTTTGTTTCCTTGGAGACGGGGGTTCGATCCCCACAGGCTTCATTTGGGGGTACGGGAAGTGACGGAAGACCCCTTCGGGCCGTAAGGCACGGGGTTCGATTCTTGATCCCAGCTGGTTTTACCGATTCAATGCCGTCGTGCCTTCGGGCGGGTATTGGGCCGGGTTTTCCCAGGTTCGGTGCAGCTAGCCGGGTTCGGGGGGGCCGATCCGCCGCGGGCTTGCCCGCCGCGAGATGACCGATGCCTTTGTCCACTGGGGTCTGCGCGGTTTAGTTGGCCGTTCAAAAAAAAAAACATGAAATATCGTAAACAACAAATAGATAAGACAAGGACAAGATATAGTCCATGGACTTCTTAATTATGCATTTATGCTAAAAAAAATTCAAAGAGGCATTTGACACTACAAGTTGTTAATGAGCATTGTCATTTTAATAATATATTAAAAATTTAAAAGAACTTAAACGTATGAAAATTATTGTTAATGAAACCCAACACGTGCAAAGCCGTTATTAGAGACATCCCAAAAATGAAAATGTATATATACACTAATTTTAAATATTTAAAACAATAATTTTCATGTCAAAGATCCAATTCTAGATTTAAAACATGTCACGTCTTTTTTAATATTTATTTATTATGGTTGATTTTCTAAACTAATCTAAGTTTGGATCTATAAATCATAATCATGTTCACATCCATATCAGTGAGTTTTAGTATTAAAGAAATTTGACTTTCTGAATAGTTTATAGCAATATAATAATTTACATAACGGTGAGACTAATTTGCAATGTTTTAAAAGTCGGTTTTTTAGTTATATCGGATTTGGCTAAAAAATGGTTCTATCGGTTAAGCCGTGTTGTACCGGGCGGTTCAACTTGGTTGAATAGTTTTTTTTTTTTTTTTTTTTTTTGAATAGTGAACTTCATTAAAAACAGAACAAGTCCTCAAAACGAGGACCGCCCTACAGAACAGTTACAACATATACAACGAATAAACCACCCAATCCTTCCATTGAATGGAGGAAAATGTAGACCTATTTTTCAACCATAAAAATGCCCAAGCATTGACTATAGCAAGAACATCAATAACCTTAGGACTAGTACCTTTGAAGATTTTATCGTTCCTACACTTCCATAAGGCCCAACACGTAGTCATGATGATCCCGCGTATAACCTCTTTGGCCCATTTTCCGGCAACTATATTATCTTGTTAGCTATATAATTTCATAAATTACAACATTAACACAAGAAAATATTAATGTAAAAGTACATAATTACATTTTTAAAGTACTATAAAAAAGTTAATCAATAATTAAAAAATAATCCAAAGGATAATCAAATGTTTTAATTTTTTAAAAGTTATTCCTTAATAAAAAAAATAATCTAAAAATAACCCAAAAACTAACCTATGCCGGTACCAGTATAGCGGTTTAAACCGGTATACCGGATTTTACCGACGATATAAAATTTATACCGTTTCCCATATTTACAGGAGTGTTTCGTACCGGATTTCTATTCATAACGATAATACCGGCATAACCGGCCGGTATTTACTGGTTCTTAAAACATTGCTAATTTGTACATATTATTTTTTTAAGAATGAGAATACAGGAACAACCAAATCAAAAATCTTCTGCAAGCATCTTTGATTTCTAACTTGATCTTAGACTATGTGGTGTGGTGGAGGCAAGGCTTGGGAAGCCAAAGCCTTGCCGCCACGTCAACAAAAAAATGGGTCTCACTTGGTTTTAGACAAGGTGAGGATTACCCAAGGGTGTGGGGGTATACCGGTTCAAACCGGTTACCGGATTTTACCGGCGATATAAAATCTAAACTGTTTCCCATATTTAGGAGTGTTTCGTACCGGATTTCCATTCATAACGATAATACCGGTATAACCGACCGTTATTTACCGGTTCTTAAAACATTGCTAATTTGTACATATTATTTTATTAAGAATGAGAATACATGAACAACCCTTAAATAAAAAATCATCTGCAAGCATCTTTGATTTCTAACTTGATCTTAGACCATCTGGTGTGGTGGAGGCAAGGCTTCCCAAGCCTTGCCGCCACGTCAGCAAAAAATGGGTCATACTTGGTTTTAGACAAGGTGAGGACTACCCAAGGGTGTAGGGGTAGTCTACCTTAGGTAGTCCTCTAATCTTATTGGTCCACCATTTATATTATCTTATATTAAAATAAATAATATTATATTCATAAATTATTATTAAATAAAATAAATGGATGTAAACTAATCTTCTTTCTACAAAGTACAAATCGTCTTCATCACCCCCTTTAACCCCTCCTCGTCTTCTTCTGCTCAACCACCGTCACCACCACCATCAACCCCTCCTTCGTCCACCGCCTTCCTCCACCGTCACCACCACCACCACCACCACCATATCAGTACTGCCTCCCATAAAAACTCATATTATGAAAGAAAAAAAATAGCTGGTAATAGATAGAGAGAGAGAACAGAGAGATGGAGAAGAGGATGTAGAGAGAGAGAGGAGAAAGAAAGTGTCTCACAACAAACAATCAACCAATGGAAGAGTCCCATCCACTTCGTCCTCCTTCAGCCGATTCGGCCGCTCCTCACCCGTCAGGGGTGGTGTTGGCCGGGCCAAGACGGCCATGCCGTGCCTTGGCCAACCTCCGTACCACATAGCCTTACTAATTTAAACTATAACTTACAAGCATGGTCCTTTTAGAAAAAAACGCTAAATGATGGTTATGAACATGTAAGAAAACGTAGCTTTGGTGTGAGCAAAGTGGAATGGAAATAAGTGTAAATCTGTGATAATTATGCCTATGGGATTGTCCTTAATAACACAAAAGTGAAAATTTTGAGTGTAATTGGTCAAATCCTCATTATGTGTCATTATTAGTAAATGACTCGGAATTTGGATTATCAAAATCCAATTTGCCTTTTCTTTTGTTTTGTTTTGTTTTGTAATTTAAGTATATTTATTTAGATTTTTCAAGTTAGATGAATTATTCAATAACTATTTTAATATTCCATGAATTTAATCGATATAAAAAAATTAAAACAAAAACTCCCTTTTTGTGAATGCAAAACTGCAGAAGTACAATATGTTTATGGCTCAAATGGGTTGTGCAGCAATTGGAGTGTTAGCTTTCTCATTTTTCGGTCCGGGTTGGCTCGCTAGGAGCACTGCCCTCTCGGCGTCACTAGCGTTCATGATCTATTTCCGTGCCATTCATCCACCGGGTACGCATCAAGGGGCAATCTCGTAATTTAACAAATAATATAAACATTTAAGTTAAACAGTTGCTTAAATGTTAACATGTCGTTGCAGCTGCAAGTTTGCCTTTGTTGTTTATTGATGGGGCTAAGTTTCACCAATTGAAGTTTTGGTATGTTTTGTTCCCCGGTGCAGCAGGATGCCTTCTTCTCTGTTTGATTGTAAGTTTCTCTATCAACAACATGATATAGAAGTGGTAAAATAGGTAGGTTGGGAAGTTGGTAAAAAAAATGTTAATATTTGTAACAGTTTGGTTGTAAATACCCGAAAATTGGAGTGTAAATGATTTGGGTCAAAGCTTGGCTTGTGAAAAGTTTTACAAACTCATGTTCGGTTGTGGCTTGGCTTGTTTACTTTTTTTAAAGAATAAAATTCATATTCTTATTTTTGTTCTCAATTCTTGATAAACAAATTCACAATATATAATTGTAAGAACCGTAACAAATTACAGGAGAATTTCTTGTTTATTATTTATTTAATTAATTTAAATGATTATTTACTATTTTATACACATAAGTGGACTTATATTTACATATGGGAATTATCATGATGAAACTTTCTTATTGAAAAATCTACAAAATTCTATATGCAATTTGATTATATTGTATATGTATGTGATATGCAACATATGATATACTAGATATGTGACTATATGCAACATATATTATTTACCTTATTATCATGATACTTCATTTACATGTGTCATATTCATAATGTAATTATTTATTATGGGTGAGGTTCCTGTACAAAGGCAATATTTCGTAAGAAGTGTGAGACGGATTAAAAATTGATATGTAGGCATCATTTTTTGAACTTAGTCATGTTGTTTTGGATTGTTTTGCTTAGAAAAATACTAAACATAACAATTAAAAACCGAAAACAATGTACTTTAGGCTTAAAAGTTAAAACACAATGCTAAGAACATTAAGTAGTGTGTTTTAAGTGTTAAGTAGTGTGTTTTAGCTGTTTTATAAATTTGATGACTATAATACATTGGATTGTGTTTTAGATTGTTGTGTTTGGTGTTTTTCAAGTTAAAACAATCTAAAACATCATTTCTAAATCCAAGACATGATGACTACATGTTAATTCTTAATCCTTGTCACAATTCTCACGAAATATGTCCTTTATACTGGAACCTAAACCTATATATGATATATAAATTATTATATTTATGTATATAATAGATTGTCTTAGATTCGTGGATGAGCCTAATCAAATTTATGTATGAATATTGGTCACGGGCTCCTTTATGCTTGTCTCGGTTTAATCTTATAACTAATATTGTGTAGCTTATGAATAACCTGCTAAATCTTTTGTCCAATTTTCTATAATTTAAAAAGTAGTTACACATTTTCTTTTACCAATTTTGCAGCAAGAAGTGGTGTGTTACTTGAAAGATAATGTCAAGTTTTAAGTGAAGTTAAGAAAATGACAACTGGATACAAATTTGAGAATGGGGAAAGAAGGATACTTATATGCTTTTCCTCGTGTGGATGATTTTTCAATTGTATATGATAAAATAAATCCTACAGCCCATCAATTCACAGTGGCCCAATATAAGATTTGATATGGGCTTCTAATTAATATTGTAATTAAGTTCATCCCAACTAATCTATTAAATGAGGGTTAAATCGGTAATTTTACCAATTGTTTATTTAGTTACTTATTTTTCTAGTTTAATCATAAAATGAACTAATGAAGGATTAACAAAATAGCATTTGGTTCTAAAGTGCTCCTTTTCTTTTCAAACATGTGGCAACACCATCTGCAAAGCCTCCAACTTGATCTAGCATTACTCTCTATTTTTTTTTTAAATTTTGATGGGATGTACACGCTCTAAGGAGGTTAAATTGTCATAATCAAATATATATACATATATATATATATATATATATATATATATATATGGGAAGGATAAATTGAAAACCCCTTTGAGTTAAGAAAACTTTGAAAATCCATGTAAAAAGCATCTAAAAAAACTTTTTTTTTAAATTACACAAGGTAACATACATGTTATTAAACGTTTTGGGCCAAAAAATTAAAAAAGCTCCGAGGGAATTTTTTTAAAAAAAAATAAACGCAAATTTTGTAACGGCGCTGTTAACATATGTTAGAAAGCAGTTAACATATGTTACAGCGCTGTTACATAATTTGCGTTGTTTATTTTAAAAAAAATTCCCTCGGCGCTTTTTAAATTTTTTTGGCCCAAAACACTTAAATACATGTATGTTACCTTGTGTAATTTTTTAAAAAAAAATAAACTTTTTTTAGATGGTTTTTACATGGGTTTTCAAAGTTTTTTTAACTTAAGGGAGTTTTCAATTTATACTTTCCATATATATATATATATATAGAGAGAGAGAGAGGATCCGGGTCATTTGAGAACTCCTCTGAGTTGTGAGAACAATAGGAACTCACGTTATAACCATACACTTATTTTAATCAAAATTGAATATATGGTCCAGAATTAAACAACAATAAAATAATGAATATATATATAGGCTATGCATCCTAATGAAACTTGCATGAGTGGTGTAAACCATTGAAGCCCATCCAATGGTCACCATGTTTCCACATCTACCTTATTAACTTTTGTTAGTAAGGACAAGATTGTAACTTCCCCATGTCATCGAATCAAGTGGAATAGAAAGCTCTTTTGGTAAATACTGACACAATCAGATATCCATTCTTTTTCCACCCTACTTTTTTGTACGATGAAGGATGATGAATATCTTATATTTATAGAGTATCTTTTCTTCAGTCAAAACAAATCTTCACATATCCTCCTTCAAAGTTTCCCTCCAAACCCTAAATAAAAGCTTATATTAATGTCCAGCCATTAATGGCTTCTTCATCATTGCATCCAGCTAATATCGTTCAAAACACAGAATTTATGGATGATGACAGTGAGATCGGTTCCCCCACCCACCTCGTGCCACACAACCTTGATTCTGTTTTCGAATTAAATGAACATCCCACCCACATCGTACCATGCAACCTTGTTTCTGATTTCGAATTTAATGAAGATCCCATATCTGTTGTGTTAAACCTGCCAGGTTCATTACTTTTTTTTCCACTTCATTATTTCATTTATGACATTTGTTGTTTGTCCACAATCCCTTTTTTCTGTTTTTACTGAATTTTATTTTTATTTTTTGTGTATTTTCAGAGGACAGTAGCCATGTCTTATCCAGATCCGTTTCTTTACCTCATGATGGTTTTGTTTTTGAGGAGGCTCCAGGTTTTGTTTAACACAATTTTCTGTTGTGGTTTATTTTTAGATTTTCTTTTTTTTTTGTCTCTTTTTTGTTCATTTTGTTTTTTTTATACATTAGAATCTTACTACATTTTAGATGTAGTTTTCTTGTTTGTTTTGTGTGGATCCTTTTTTGTTCTTGTGATCTTTTTTATACATTTAAATAGTTTTTGTAGATTTAGCCTTTTGGGTTTTAATGTAGATCTTCAATGAGTATAGAAGCTACTTGGTTTTTAGCATTTTTTGTACCCCCAACATTTTTAACAAAAAACAAGTGTAGATCTTTAATGATCATATAAGGTAATCTTTTTTCGTATAGATCTTTAATGAGCATATCAGGTATTTCTCTTTTAGTAGTAGATCTTTAATGAGCATACAAGAACTTTGGGTTTTATCATTTTATTTTTCTAATATGTTTATTATGAATATTCTTTCATATTTATTTTATTTTTCTATACGTTAAAAATTGGTTGTGTAGATTTCAACATTTTTAGATTATTTTTTCATAGTCCTTGTTTTTCAACCTTTGGTACATTTGGTTTAATGAGGATAGAAGTTCTTTTGGTACATAACTGACATATGCTTCTGTTTCTCAAACATCCATTCTTTGACCAACTTGTGTTTTGTATTAAATGAGGCTTTTGTGTCAGTCAACCTCTGTGTTTAGTTGTTTACATTTTTTATTTTTTTACAGTTAAATATTTTGTCCATTTTTCAACTTATTATACTTGTCTGTTTTACATTTTTAAACTTGTTGTTTAGAATTGATATCCACCATGTACTATCTAATTTTTTTTGTTTCCTTTATGGTTAAATGTTTTTTCTTGTAAATTCTGTTTTACTTTTGTTACTATTTTTATGTGCCAATTTTTCTCTGCTGGGTAATTTGTTAACTTAAATTTTGTTACTTATGTTAGATATGTAACATGAAGAAAACCATATTAAACTGTTTTTTGATTCATTCAACATTTTTCCATCATTGGTTCAGCACATGTACAGAAAAATTGTTTCTGTTTTTTCACATCCCATGTTTTGTAACTTTCTTTTTATTATTACTATTTGTTCACCTATGAATTGTTTGTCCTCTATTTGATGCTTGTTAAAGATAGTTTTGTTATTTTTAATTGATTTTGTCATTGCCCCTATGTTTATTTCATACTGTTTACATCTTACTAGACATCCTTTTACTACCACTTTTGTTTTTTTATAGGAATGAATCAGCATCGCGCTTTTGTTTTTCAAACGCCTAATGGAACTAGGCTGTGGACTCCCAATGTTGTTGTGAGTGATAAGCCGATTATGGGCCCTTCATTTGACAGCTTGGACGATGCGTACACGTTGTATGCATTTTACGCCGAGCAAGCTGTTTTTCCGTTAGGAAAAACCAATCGAAAGTATTGAACGATGTTGTCACTCATAAATATTTTCGGTGTAATAAAGCTGGTAAACCTCAAATCAAGCGTACGTTTGACACCTTATGTGACGGTTCGATGAAGTTTCGTCAAACTACCTTTACACAATGTGATTGTGATGCACACATCTGTGTCATGTTTTGCAAAGCATCTGGCTGCTATGTTGTTCAGAAGTTCATAGAGAACCATAACCATCATCTTGTTGACACATATAATCGTGATCTTACAATGTCTGGTCGGAAGCTTACCTTTTCTGCCAAGCAGTTCATTCATCAGATGAGTCTGAACAAGATTGGTCCTGTCAAAGCTCACAGCTGTTATGTTACCATGAAGGGGGTCATCATAATGTCCATGACACACTAGTTGACTTTAAAAACTTCTGTCAAAAAATTATAATTTTCATCGATGAAAGAGATTCTCAGTTAGTGCTCGATCGTTTGCGTGATCGTTTTGATAGTTTACCAGAATTCTTTTATGATTTTGTTGTGCAAAATGGTCAACTTACATCTATATTTTGGGCTGATGAAATTTCAAAACTAAACTACAAAGTTTTCGGTGACGTTGTTGCATTTGATGCAACTTACCAAACCAATAAGTAAGTATTTTTATCCTTATAATTCCATAGTTTAGCTTTTCTTTATTACCTTTTTGCATATTTTGCATGTACTCAACATAGGTGTTACATGAGTTACCTTTCTGTGCATACTCCTTTTTTACATGTACAACATGATTTTTGTTCCTTTCACTAGTGTGGATTACAACAAACAGTGTGTAACTTTTGGTGCTCGACTGCTATTTAGTGAAACCATTGAATCTTACAAATGGTTGCTCCAATCTTTTCTGAAAGCTCATGGAAAGCAACCCGTATTAGTTTTATCAGATCATTACCCGACGATGAGGCAAGCCATTCTCCAAGTCTTTACTGAATCTCGCCACCGCCTTTGCATGTGGCATATTATGAAGAAGTTACCTGTCAAGGTACTTGCTGTCTATAATAATTTCACTTTGAATGTTGTCATTTTCATATTGGTTTTATTTCTTTAAAAATATCCATGTTTGGAGATTTCTGGCGATTTGTTACAGAACACCAATTCTAGACAATGCATCCACCGTTTGGTATGGAATGTTTATATCAAGCCGTCTACCTTCGAGAGTCGTTGGAAGGAGCTGTTGGATAATTTTGGTTTGGATGATCACTCTTGGTTGAAGGAAATGTACGATATTAGGGATCGTTGGGTACCTGCTTACTTCCGCCAGATCCCCATGTGTTTCTTGATGAAAACTACCTCCCGTTGTGAAAGCTCTAATGCCTCTTCCAAAGTTAATTCTACAAGTGCTAATACGCTCGTTCAGTTTATGTTGTGTTACGAGACCAGAATTGATGCACAGCGATACCGGCAAAGGATGGCTGATTATAAAACCTCTTCTACACAATTTCCAGATACTACCGGTTTAGCTATTAAGAAACACGTCTTTGAGTTGTATACGCATACTATTTTTATGGAAGTACTCAAAGAGATTGCTAAGGGGAAGGAATGCTGTTACGTCTCAAACACGAAGACTGTTGATGAGATGTTGGTTTTTTCAGTCACTCACCTAGATCGAATGAATGGTTATGTTATTGTGTTTGAGGTATGTTTTTTTATTATGTTCACACATATCCAACTAATTAATATGTCTAACAAATCTGTAAATCTGTTCCATATGTTATTTATAAATTTATTATTTTTTCCACAAGTCAAGTTTAACCCGGTTGATTCGTCCGCTGAGTGTTCTTGTAGGGGATTCATCCGTATTGGCTATTTGTGCCGTCATGTATTTTTGTTTATCGGGTTAAAAATGTTCAAAAAATTCCAGCCATGTATGTTACTGATAGGTGGCTACGCGATGCATTGCCAAAGCGGGTTTTTTCTACTGGGAATCGTTATGGCGTTGACAACTCCCCACAAGCTGTTATGCGTAACCAGATTTTGGAGTTGGACACTGAATGTGTCGACGTTGTCCGGACCGACACGGATCTCCCCTCTAACTTGGTTGAGCATTTAAAAGCTATAAAAATTAACCTTGTTGATCACATGTCTATTGAAGCCCCTGTTGTTGAATCGAATGAGGCTGTTGTGGAAGAGTTGGTTTGGCAACCAATGGATGTTGAGATATCATGTAACAATCCTGAGGTTGTTCATACTAAAGGGTGTGGAAGGAATCGTCGCTTGAAATCTGTTGTTGCTAAAACGAAGGCCGCCAAGCCCCCCAAAGCTCCAAGGCTCTGTCGCACTTGCATGCAATACGTAACTAACCACGACTCTCGTAATTGTAAGAAGATGTCAAATGGTGGCGCTAACGATTCTGGTGGTAGCTCCTAAAGCCAGACCCCATCTCCAGCTACTTAGGGCTACTTATTTCGACTATAACTGAGCCATCTATCTTTTGAAATGTATGTTCTCACTAACTTTATCTAGTTTGTCACGTCTGTAGCATTTTTTCTATTCAGTCTGTTACGTCTGTAACACTTGCTACTGCATGTTGGCCTGTACGCTCTTTTTTTGGGCTCAATATAGTCTGGTTTTTATCTTATGGTTTGTTATATCTCTAAGTTTTATTTATGTTTTACGTATCTTCGAAATGTTTTTACAAGCAGAACCACGGGTAGATACACTATTTGTCCCATACAAGCCGGTTTTTTAGGAGACTAGACTTGGTTTTTCTAGAAACATTCCCCAACATCAGTTTGACATTAATCTCAACACAAACATTCAAATATTATTTATTATGTTTCCGAGGAAAAACCAAGTTGCGCCCAAATAACCTTTGACAATAATAACGCGATAACCAAACACCATATTATTGTATTCTTCCGTCGTATTTCAGCTTTGAGATAAGTAACTTCTTGTTCCAGCCTATTCTTTGACCTTAGCAGACCAGGTATTATCATTTTCGACCATTGGCACTTTGGCAGATCAAGCCAGTTGAAGTACTGGCAGGCGTTGTTCTGTTTTTACAATAGGCAAATTGTAGTATGAAATTTGTGTTGTACTCAACTATTAAGTAACCCCAAAAAAAGAAAAAGAAAAATAAATAAATATGTTTTTGCCAAACCTCTAACGGACAAGTGTAGAACAAGTAAAGTGTACCCAACACATGATATATCACTTTATCATTTGTTTACCATTCATTGTAGAAATTAATTAATATAGTTTAGGCTTGTAGGACCACGCGTTGCGGATACGAATATTGGGAAATATGAATCCCAATCTACATCATTATGTCCCTCATGCCACAAAGGATCTTTTGAAGAAATTGGTCGAATTGTAGTGTTGGTTTCTTCAATCGCCTTATTTTTTGCTGCTACCCCTTCTGGTTGCGGATAAATCTTCGGAACATGTATGTTAGTAGGGCAATGGGTGCATGATATGAAACATGGAAAATACGAATCCCATTCAATATCCTTGAACCATTCATCATCCTCTTCACTTATATCCCCCATTTTATTACCATTTAAACCTTGCTCCTCTTTTTTAACAACCTTACAAAGAAACAACAGAAAAATTTTACAAAATAAAAATTTTTGGGTCTTATTTATGTTCTAATGCCACCGCCTACTTACATTCTTGTACTTACTAAGAGGCGTGCATGTATTGTTGTCATGATTAGCCATAACATTATGATTTTCCAAACCCATTACATTACTTCCTTCTGCCTTTATAGAAACATTTACAGTTTCTTCCTCTCTTTTCACAACCTTAAAGAAACACGAAAACTTTCATGCTAATACTATGTTTTTGTTTTTTTTATTTCAAGACATACTAACCTTCACCTTTGTATTGAAACAACTAGAATTGGACGTCCGGCTTGATTCTGTAGTTGTAGATGTACATGGTGTTGCTAATTTTCTTAGTCTTTTCCCAACCATAACGTATGTTGCATTGCTAGGTTTTTCCTCGGTCTCCTCTTCTTTTAACTTTTGCTTTCCACGCTTTTGCCAACTTGACATTTTCTTGTTTTGGATATTATATCTCTATTCTATAACACCCTTGGGTTTTCAGTATTTAAACTATCTGTATCATGGCTCTAGGTACATCATTTATAAATCTTTTTGGTAAGTTAGGAAAATAAATGCTATATGTAGTTGTTTACATGATCTTACCATTAACATTTATTCCTACGTATTCATCTTTCTATTTTACTATTCCATGTAACACTCCTTTATTAACGTTTTTGTAGTTCTTTGTTGTTCTCCTTTTCATCCTTTTATGTTTATGTCAGTGTTGCATCAGAAGATTTAGGATAAAAGATTTTCTATCAGAGGAAATCATATTTTAAGATTTTAAGGTGGTAGCCATACCCATAACTTGTGAAAACCTTTTTTGATTAAGGTGATATTTTGATGTTACATAAGGCTGTTACATAAAGTTTTTTGTATCTTTATGCATGTCACATTTTTTCTTACACATTTTCCCATTAATAAACTTAATTAATATAGATACAAGCTATTTTCCATGTTTTTAATTTTGATTAATAAACTTCTATAATATAGATACCACCTTTTTATGTGTTTTTTAATATCATTTTTGTTATATTTTCCACATATTGTACTAAAAAATTATACTTTTTATAATATAGTTACCTCTATTAATTTTTTTATCCACAATAATGTTGTCCCACTATTTTGGTCCAACATATTTATGTGTGAAAGTGGACAAAATATTTATTCTCTATACTCATAATAAATGATTATGGATTATATTTTTTTAGCCAGCTTTGATGTAAAGTTCCAACCCCCTCCACCTACTACTATTTTCATCTTTCCTATCACTAAAAGTTTGGTACATTACATTTACTTTCATCCACTTGTTAATTGCTTTTATTTAATTTTTCGAAAGTCAAATAAGGAGTCAAATATTGTCCTACCATTTTGTTTGAGTTTTAGCTCGTTGTTACATTTTTATCTCCTTGACATCAGATACATTGCTGACTAATGGGGCATAATGTTTTTTTTTTATGGTACAAGACCTAAAAAAATAAACTAGCTTTCAAAATAACTAACACATTTTCTAACACAACCCAAATCCATACATATTTCATCCACAATTAAAATGGAAAGTGCACTGGTGCACAAATGAACACAAACATACAAAATATAGAACCATGAGAACACTACACTTCCTAATTAAATATAAACGGACGTAGTTAACACCTAAAAACACCTAGTAATTGAAACTCAAATCAATGGAGCAATCAGAATCTGTCCCCCCTTCACCCTCCCATGGTTCATGCATTGCCCACTCACACTCCATTTTTCGAGTATTTTCTCCATCAGACCAATCCACATACTCTGCACCAGGATCTGTTTCATAACCTTTTGCCCATTCTGGGGTAACCATAGTCGGTCGATCCGTGATAGTCTGTGTGTTATCATCATCTACATCTATGTGGTAGTCTGCCGGTACAACGTCTACCTCAGCTTGATTGTTGTCTTCCGGGTATAGCAGCTCATAAGCCAAATTCATCATCAACATTACCTCGTGTAACCATTTGGTTTGAACGCGTGTCTCCTTGTGAAGGAATATTGTCATCGGGGAATAGTAGGTTATAAGCTAAGTTCCAATCAATTTCTTCTTCCACAACATCTGCATTATTGAATTGTTACGAATCACCGTATTTTTGGCTATCAACATCACCGGGACGTATGTAAGCATCCTCCGGTACAGCCTCCCCAGTTTGGTCTTCCACTATAAGCTGCTGGTTAAGTACAACTTCACAATGTTCGAGGTCATCCCGTTGCATCTCTAACTTGATGTGGTTGATTGTCTTCTACGGCAGCAGCCACGGGCAACGGTTTAGGCTAGATGTTAACAGCTTCAACAGGTACCCCATGACCATCACCTTCAACATGATGGTTGTTTTGAGGGCGAAGGTAATAATTTCTTGGAGCAAAGTTTCTGCCCCGAAGTTCAACTTCTAGAGGTGTGCTTGGTGTGAAATCCATGTTTTTGTTCTTATTGATGTTTGAATGTGTAGTGTTGTGTATAGTTTATACAGGGGTTGGAGGTTATTTATTAGATGACACATGTGCCCAGGGGGGTGGGCCCCAATTTTCTTATGACATGTTTAAAGGCAGAATAAAGTTTCAACATTTTTGTAAAAAGTATAGTTCCACCTTTTGTACTAAGTCTGACACAAAACCTTTTGATTATAAAATATTCCAAACTAAGAATCCCACAAACAAACAAAACAAGAGATATAAAAAATTAATAATAAAAAAGGACATTTTAAACATATAAAGTAAAAACTCTAGAACTTCAAAATACATAGTTTAGCACATAGGTGTCCCACAAGATCTTAATTCAAGGTAACATAAAACATAACAGGAGCCAAAGATAAGATTCATAAAGAACATATTTGTGCCTTCCAAAATACTGCCATGCTGTGCAACACAGTTACATCAGCATTAGCAGTATAATTAGTTCATTACAGCCACAAAATAACACAAAGTGGTTTTAAGTGCACACACCTTCAACATAACTGTTTTAAACCACCTACAACAACCATTTGTCCCACCAAATCATAGGTCTACTTCCCAACTGCTGTAGCTGCAATTTTATCCTTTAAAACATTTGCATCCGATAGCAAAATATGTGCAGCATACTTTGTTCGCAGCCTCCGTAGCTCCGCTTACTTCTTCTGACCATGCTTACTAAAGCCGCAATCAAATGGTTTTCCAAGGCCCGTATATTTCTCCATATGGCGTATCACAAAAATGCCACAGTCGTGCAAATTTGATTTTCTTGGCCACCCAATTTTTTCTTTAGTGATAGGCGCCACATCCATTTCATCTTTTTTAGGATGGTTCACTTGATACATGTACTTTACAAACAAATGCTTCTGCAAATGATTTACCATTTTTGTTATCGATTAGGTAATGTTTCTCAGAATTAAATAGATATGGTTCTGTTTACAAATAAAAAGATAGGCTAAAAAGATATTGCTTACCACTTTGAAGGCGGAGTCCTTTGAAAAGTATTCTTTGTTGTCAGTTAACCGAACCAACGGGTACACGTCACCCCAGTTATCAATCACTTTAATAATTGCATTCTCCAAGTCAAACACGATCAAGTAGTAATGCTCAAATTCAACTATTGGGAAGAAAACCAATTCAAAAGATTGTAGCCCCACCAGGTTGTCATCTCCATACACAGTCACCTTCATGTTTTTGCCAAACTTCTCCATTCTTTGCTCCTCAGTTGTATTTTCAGCATTTAGCATCCAGTCAATCTATGTGTCAATAATAATTTACTAATGTGACCTTGTTCAAAATCCAAAATCACGAGAAAAAAAAAACAAAAAATCAAAAGCCTTTTTCATTACTTACAATTGCCTTAGTGCCCACAAACAGCCTACTTACTGAACCTGGTGCGTGCTATCTTTCTTCAAAGTTCAAAACCTCCACCCAACAATTTATCACTTCATCTATAACTCGTGTTTTTGCCGCTAAGCTTTTAAACATTGACCTGTTAACTTCAACATCATATGCACTACTAAACAAGACCTCCCTATACATTTGGCAAAATGTTTCTAATAAATACTATAACATTACTAGTAAATCCCGCACAGTCTAATCTACATATCTAATAATTATATACATTGTTTTACATCATCACTTACAAGTCTGAATTGCTTTGTTGTCCTTGCTCCCCGCACGAAAGTCTGCTAGCTACGGCAACTTGTTCCACCTTCCTATTATTACCGTACAGAATCACCAAAAACATTTTTTATTACATAGTTGAAATACCCCAGGAAAACTATAGTTTTTTAAACAACTAAATACAAAAGTACATTTTCCCTTTATGTGTTGATTTCATCTTATTTCCATCCGCAGCCTCCACCCCCTGATTTTTGAAAGTAAAATGCCAAACATCATCTTCCTCTTTCATAATATTCGATGCTATATCTACACGTCTCAAGTTCCTTGTTAGTATTACTTTGTCTTCTACTGTGAATGGGTTCCTTCTAGCGTTTTCCATCATTGATATACAAATCTCTTGCTGCCTGGCAATAGTAAATGTCTGAGACTTCAAATTTTGGTCTCCTAAGGCAGTCTTGTTCCCTGACCCTTCACAGCCAACATCTGTAGCCATTATAACGTGTAGGATCAGCATAAAACAATAATACTTTGCAAGACATATTTTTATACATGTTTACAAATTACCTTTTCCTATTTTATTCATCGAGTTTTTCTCAGCTGGCGTCAACCCTAGATCAAATGTCGGGCTTCCACAATCCGTTAGACTGTCAACCAATTCTGTTTCATGAAGACATGTTTCATCTTTTACCTTGTTTCCTGAAAAAATAAATAACAAAAAACATTTTACACTTTTTGCGCCGTTGGTTTTTAATGTCTTTGTTTACAAAAGTACTAAAGCTACTCATCACTTTTTCTATACCTTTTGCTTTTGTATTTGTTGTTTCACTCACATTGCTAGTTTTCTCAGACATTTCTTTTATGTTTTCTTTTTCCAACATGTAAGCTGGTATAAATTGGGAATGATATATTTGTTCTTCATTATCACTCTTAGCACCTGCATCACATTATTAAAGTTTTTTTTGTTAGTATGTTACATATGTAATTTTTATACTATTACATATGTAATAGTATATGACAGTATACTGTAACCTGATCCACACTCTAACCTGATTCAGTAACTACGGTTTTATTTCTTATTTGGCTTAAACCAAGGCTAAAGCTTGGACAGTCACCAACAGGAGTTCTTACTTTCCCCAAAGTTTTGGATCACCTATTAAGTAATGTAACCTTAAGTTTTTTCATCAAAGGAGTCGCAAAATCCTATCTAACCAAAAGCAACACATAGGTACCTTCTTTGTTTGCTGTGGGTTCCTTTAGTACATTGTTTGTGTCATTAGTAATAGTTTCTATAACATCAGCTTGCACACCTTCATTAATAGGAAACTCCATCCCATAGATTCACACTTGTCATTTGATAACGAGCCTGCACCTAGCAACCATTGTTATGTTTAATTTTCATATTAGTCTTTAGTCGGTTTAGTATGTTCTGTTTTTTGTCATATACATACATGTCAACAAATGAATATTACTGACGTAATACAATACAACTTTTATAAGCATACACATAAAATTTATAATATAATTAGTAACACTAACCTGATTCACCCACTTTTTTTTCAACTCCTATTTGGCTTAAACCAAGGCTAATGCTTCGAATGTCGTCAATAGTAGTATTCCCTTTTTGCATGTCATCAACATCGCCTGGTAATTATTATAACCTTTAGTTTTTTTTTCAAAGAACTCTGAATTTTTTTATTAACCGGAAGGAAAAACATACATACCTTCTATGTTTTCTGTATCAGTTCGTGCAACATCAGCTTGCACGTTTTCATTAACATGTAACTCCATCCCCACTTTATGACACTTGTCTTTTGGTAACGCTCCTCCAACAATTGTGTTCGCCACTATTCTAGATAAGTTCTTCGTCGCTTCACTATGTCCTTGTTTGTCTTAAATAACCACATCAACGAATGATTATTGTAAGTATTTAATGTACAACTTTTATGTACATACACACACACACATATATATATATATGTAATTGAAGAATTTTAGCAATAGACAGGAAATCTGATCATACAAGTCACAATTCCAGGTGCGGAAACCCTAGAACTGAACAAAATGATAATACACGAATCACAACACACGGATTACCTTTTCAAACATCATTTTTATAGAATAACTTGCTTAAAATGATTACATAAGGTGATTACAAGTTGATCTACACACTTTCACAAAACCTTAATCTAGAGAGCAATAACCTGACCTTCACACACACACAATAACCAACTATTCTAGCTTACAAAACAAGCAAAACCTATTTATAAGATCTACACATTCGCCCCTTTTCTGAGTACGAATGTGGACTTTGTCCACATTCGCCCCATACCAAAGTACGAATGTATATTTCTTCAGTCAGCATCCTACCTTCGCCCTCCAGACTTGTACCTTCGTCCACCATAAGCTACCTTCGCCCTCTATTATCCACCTTCGACCTTCTTGAATTCACTAACATATGTTAACACTACAATCCGAAGCATTAGTCGCATAAAGTGCATCTACAAACTCACCCTCGACTATTGCTCGGATTGCCTTCTGGCTTCGTCCATCTCTTTGTTCATTAACTTGATCCTCAGCTGCTTCTTTTGTTCTTTTGTCATCTCAGGCTCAAGTTTTCTCTTAGTCGATCGCTTCGGTACATCAGCCACCTTCACCTGTTTGCCCAACTTCAGTTTCAGGTTGCTACCGGAGTTGATATCATATGCAAAGCATACTCCGACAACCTGTTGATACTTCTTAGCTTGCGATGCATCATTGGGATCACTGTATATCGGGTTGTAGTAAAGCATGACGATGTCTTCGAATGTACAGTTAATGAGCCACATCGGGTCAAAAACATGTATCTTCTTATACGAATCCTTCCCATCTCTCAACACTATCACCGCTTCAGCGTTCCTCCAATCGTAATACCAAAAGATAAAGCCTTCACTGAAGTGTTGTTGAATCGGCATCAAAGGAATCTTTCTCATAACCTCAGGAGCTTTGTATATCAACGTTACTCGCTTTCTACCCGTCTTAGGATCAACATCCCTATGAACCTTCCTCCTCGGGTATTGAGGCTAAAACATACATATTCCATTTCGTCCTACTCTCCCAGACCAATCTGTCAGCAAACCATCCCACAGCCGTATTATTCACAGATGCATCAGTCATTGGAAATCTGCAAATGTCTCTAACCGCCCAGTACGGTAGAGTTAGTAGGTCATAGAATCTGTAGAAATATAGAATTCCTGTTTCCCACTTAACTGCAATGCATTTTAGCCTTCCAAGATATTTCCAACCAAGAGCTCTGCCTTTAAACTTTTGGTTGTGATATCTATAGAATCCGCCCTGCGCTTCCGGCTTTGGTTTTTTATCATCCGTTTCTTTCAACTTTCTTAACAAAGTCTTTAGATCATCATTCTGTTCAGACGGTTTCTGCTTATTTTCACCAAACACCTTCTCAACAAACTCTTCACTTCGTATCTCTGCTTTCTTCTTAGCTTCTCTCTGATGTGTTTCGGTGAAGTCTGGGAATACTTCATTATCATCATTTGTTCTAAAGTATTGAGGATATTCTTCATGAGTAATGTCCTCTATCTCAATCTCCTCCATCTCTGGGGTTTGTTTATCATCAGAATGATTTCCAATATCCTTTTCAGGAATATTTGGAATCATTTGATCTGCCATAATTTCCTCCAGTGTCTTCCCACTCGCTGTGCAATACCTTCTAGAATCTCTTTGTTCACAGCAGCAGACACTTCTCCGTCTTCCAGATCAGGATCATTGTACTCTAGTTCGTATCTCATATCCTCTGTCTGAAAGATCTCAGCAAACTTTCCTGTGAATTCTATCGTCCATTCTCTCTTTTCTAACATTTCACGATATACATCTTTTGCATCATCCGATAGAGATCTCACTTTCTCATTCCAGAAGATACTCTCAGAATCCACATTCTCTCCTGATTTCTTTTTCGAGCTCGACTGACCTGCATCACCCTTTTTGGTCTGTCGTTGTTCAAACGTAAACTTGCTCGAGTCATCTCCATCATCATCATCACTACTTTCACTTTCATCATCATCATTCTTACTACCCGATCCACCCTCAGCATCATCATCTTTATCATCCTCATTATCATCATCAGAACCTTCCTCTGATTCATCCTCTTCTTCCTCTTCTTTATCTGATTTTTCGTAATCTACTTGCTCCTCATCTTTCTCTTTATCCTCCTCTACATCTTTCAACTTGGGAGCTTCACCATAAAGTTTATCAAGTAGATCGCTCATCCGTTTATTCTCTTTCTTCAATTCTTTGTTCTCAACCTTTACAAGCTTTATCATTCTCCTATTTCTGTTACACTTTTCATCAAGTTCTTTCTTCTCTTCTTCAAGTTGCTTCAGCTTCTTATCAATCTCATCCTGATTTGATTTGGATGCAACAACGATCTGAAGCATCTTTTCCTCATTCTTTTTGAACTTGTCAATCTTAGCTTGTTGAGCAACAATCATCTTCATCATTTCTTCCATTTTCTTGTTAACCTGTTTCATCACATCGTCGGAAACAGTAACCTTTGAAGATTTGGAAGATTCAATCACAGAAGTCTTCTCTTTCCCAGGCTTGAACATATTCAGAACCTTTTCTAAACTAGCTTCTAAATCAGGAACTACTTCAGGTTCTTTCGCCTTCTTCTGTTTCTTAGTAGCAGGTGAAGTTACCTTTGATGATGTACCAGCTTCAGGCACGTTCTTACCTTTCAGCAATACATCTATTTCTTTCTCTCTTAGTTTCTTCGTACTAACTTTCTTCGCCATCGATTTGTGCTTGGGCTTTTTCAAGTTAACAACTACTGTCGATCCTTCAAAGTCTCCAGTATCTAGCCCCAAGTCACCTTCAACATCAATCGGTTCTTTCTGCAATGCTTCTTCAACAGATTTGTTGAGTGATTCGGACTCCCCAACCGCAGTGGCCTTGCGTTTGGAAGACCTCTTCACCAACTCAGCTTCAGAATCCCACTGCTCCTCTACTTCAGTTTCCTCTGAATCCACTGAGTCTTCGTCAACCAAACTAGTACCTTTCTTCGCAGTAGTTTTCTTTCTCACCCTCTGTTTCTTTGAATCACACCCTCATCAGCCTTCGTTTTGCCCTTCCCTTTAGCTCCAGCGTTCTTTACTTGTCTTTTCCTTTTAGTACTTGCATCAGCATGCACTAAAGGATCATCGTTATCAGAATCACTCTTCTCATGTCTTGCTTTGTTCAAACCTGGGTCAGTGTAACCTGGATTCACCAAAGCTCCAAACAAACGTCTATTCGATGGCTTCTCATTATCAGGCACACCCTTATAACCTTTCATCCTCACTAAGGTTTTGATATTCATGTGATCTTGACCTAACACCATCGTCGGATCCTTCCTCAAGTTAGGATATTTGTTGTCAAATATCATCATCAGAAATCTTGGATACAATATGAACTTCTAGACTTTAGACCTTTCAACATCTCCAACATATAGTCTAATATCATCCTAGTAATGTTAAATGGTTTGTTGAGAGTCAACGCAACCATTAACGAACTCAAGCTCTTCCTCATCACGTCGTAACCACCACTAACACACCCAAAGACATGAATGATCACATGTGCGAAATACTTAAACTGCACACTGAGCTTTCCTTTGTGAAGTGCACCATCAGTAATTGGGCCTTTGTATTTCATTCTTAAGAAACAAACCCTCTGCTCAGTCCAAGACAACTCTCTAGGATCAGTACACTCTTCGTCTTTAATCTTGAGTGCATCCCGGATGTCTTCTTCAGTAATCAGCATCTCCATACCTTGTATCTTGCTGACTATTGCAGTTTTGCCCTCCTAGAAGTCGTATCTTGCATTCATCCAGAAGTCTTCTACAATGTCTTTGTATATGATTACTGGTGTGGCTATGGCATGGATGATTCTACTCCTTCTCAGAAAATCAACGATCCCTGTAAACTCTGTATTCTATAAGACTTCGCCAACATACGCACAACAGTTGTGCGGAGGTTCAAACGACCAAGCTTTCGGTACATTTTCCTCTTCAGCTTCTGGAACTGGATCTTGTACAACAATTTCCTCTACAGGAATCTCAACGTTTTCTGGTTGTTCGGCCATCTGAAAAACAAAAATCAGAAGAATACGTCAAAACAATGAAAAATGACAAACTTAGAAAATTTTTAGGTTTTAAACATTTCTACTTTCGCCCGTATTAGTAGGTACGAAAGTGAGAAATTGTGGTTTGAATGTGTAACTTTAGACCCGAAAGTGAAAATTTATCAAAGAAAATTCACATTCGTCCGTTTCTAACCACATTCGTCCCCTTTATTTTACATTCGCCCGTTTTTACAGGACGAATGTGAACCTGTTTTGCCCAAAAATTCAAAGTTGTTATCTGATCTGTTTTGAACTCTGATTTTGATTCAAACTAGTCCTAAAACTACCGACTAAGCCAATGGAACAATCAATTTGTGTTTTCATTCAATTCTTATTGATTTTCAAAAGAAATTAGGGTTCGAAAGCTTCAAACAATCAATTAACAGTCATAAACAATGAATTAACCCTAATTCTTTCTATACTCTCCCCCTAAAACTAATAAGGATTGAATCCCTATCAAAACATTGATATAAAACAGTCCCAATAATCCCAGATTGCACATCATAGGGTTCATTCATAGAAACCCTAATTGTTACTTCATTACTCGTCCATTACCTGTAAAATGATAGTCAAATTGATCAGAAATGTTGTAACATCCCGTTTTTTTATATAAATAAAATGTGTTGGTTCATAGTTATTAGTGAATGAGACGGGTCATTGATCGTCAAAACGAACCAAGAAGATGCGAGGTGGATATTTATGTATCTAATTGTAGTTGGCGAGCAAGTGACGGTTAGCATGAATATTAGGGATGTGAGATCTAGGCGAGTGGTTAGGATTATAGGAGGTCGTTTAATAATAATATAATTATATTTGAACCGAACTATGTTTTTAATGAAACTTAGGTTGACGCGTAGATAAAAATTGATTCGCCTTAGCAGTATATTTGAAATCTTATAAAACGTTATATTTTCAAAAGTTATACGCAAAAAAAAACGAGTGAAACATCTTAATTAATTATAATAATATAATAATAAATATAATTACTATAAAAATTAAGTAAGTGTCGGATGTGCATAAGAAATTTAAGAATGTGAAATATCATTAAGAAAAAAGAGTTTACTTGCCAACGAAATTTGGCATGTAAGGCATACAAAGTCGGTTCAATTATCTATATATTATCATTGTGTTCGACTTCAAACATTTTACTTTTGTTTTCCTCAAATTATTCAGGTACATAACTTTTTTTTTTTACTTTAAGATGTGAAAATAAAAATCATTATGAACATATGTACATGTCTGTATATGCGTTATGTGCAAATTATATATGTTATCTAAACAATAACAATAGCATATACTAAATATTAATTCTTATAAAATAATAAATATCTATACTAATAAAACATAAGACTAGGTGCACGGGTGTATACATGAATATGTATATTGGGTATATAATATTAGTAATCTATAGAGTGAAGATACCTTCAAATGGAAGTCGGTTAGAACCGACATACAAACTTAGTCGAGTTATGTCGGTTAATGATGGTCTATAAATTGAAAATGTAAGCTCATTTGGGGATCGATCATATATCAACTTTCTTTTACACAAGAATCAGGTATGTGTTTAATTATCAATTTAGTTAATTACTTATTAGTATTATGTATTAGTTATATTATTATTTCTAGGTGTTAGGATTATTATTAGGGATGGGTATTGGGTAGCCTAGCCTTAGTTAGGCATGGACTGATCATCCATGCTTAAATAAGGTAGCGCTAATCAATATCCAACTGTAATAATAATTAGTTAGGTGTACTGTTACCTAACATTGGGTGGTATAATTGTATCAGGACCCTGAGATATTACCCGGTTGTATTAGCTTTGTCAATTAAAAAGGGCTCATAAAGAGGTGAGTTACTTAAACTATTTTCAAAACCTGATACTTGCTCATAAAATTGTTTTGGTGGTGATTGATTATGTATATGCATCGAACCATAGGTGTGGCATCCAGGGTGTTATATATATTATAATGATCATTATATTTTCCCGGGGTGTGGACATACACTTACAGCCTCATGGGGTGTATCTAGGCTGTATGTATGAATATATAATGCTTAGTCCGGATTATGATTATCGTGACATGCAAGGAGCTCATACTTGATCAATAAAAATTGTTTATGGGGTTGTTTTACTAATGAGTCAGTTTATGTGGCTCACCAGCTGTGTGCTGACGTATTTTTATTACTCGAGCATGTATCACAGGTTGATGGTGTAAGGAATGGGAATTCCTGGCTAAGAGTTGGAATACTTTAGACGGTTCATCTTATTATAGTTAAGCTTTGTTTAGCTTGGTGGTACTTGGATCGCACTGGCTTGTAATAAACACCTAAGTTATGTAACGAGATTACGTTTCCGCTTTAAGTTTGCGCCGACTGGTCACTGTAAGTGCCCCGACCTGGGCGGGGTGTGACAAGTTGGTATCAGAACTTTAGTTTAAGAGATTTAGGTACTCATTGAAGTATCTAGACTTAAACTAGGAGTGCTAAGCCAAGTAGAAGTGCGAATCTTGGTAGGCAGAGGCTAGTATAATAGAGGATGTATATGATAGGTATGCCGAACTTTATGATGGAAGGACCATATGGTAGTTGGGAGTATCATGGTGTGTATCATATATTGCTTTCATACCTGGCCAGTATGAAGGTTAATGAATGATACCGCTATGATCTTGCAAACATCATATTGTACTAAAATCAAGAAATAGTAGGCAGAGTTTTAAGAACGTGGTTGAGCTCTAGTATTATGCTACTAAAACTTGTGTATATAGGTTTATCTATGGGAGCGTACTGTGCTTATCTTATCCTCATTTGTTTTTCTAGGATGACAATGATTGATAGGATAATAAGAGCTGATTTTATGCGTCCGAGGTAACTAGTGGAGTTTGTATACATAGTCTAGCTATACGAGCGCATGTCTCAAAGTATGCCAACAGTTTATGTGTAGCATAGGTGAGTATGCATATTTGTGGGTGTCAAATGAAACCATAGCATACGTAAAATAGATAGGGCGATATAAGGTCTGAATACAATACCCTAGACAGGTTAGTTGTGTAATCAAGAAGGGACTTAACCAAACTTGGTATCTCCATTCTTTCATGATAGTTAATTAGAACCAGGCTCAGAAATTGCCCAAAGACAGATTGTAGTGGAGTAAGGGAGGCATTTGAAGCCGATGTTTTCTTTTTCTACTCGGTGACATATAAAACTCTCTTAGGAGTTTAGTCAGTAATAGCAAAGGTACATTCGTTGAGAAACCTCTAGAAAAGGTTAATGAGAATGGTTGAGATTCGATCAACCAGACGCACGTACAAGGACGATAGGCCTTGCAAGCTGAGGCATTAGAAACCAAAGCAACTATCACTTTTGGGATACGTTAAAAAAAATCCTAGATGTTATTATATGAGTAAATTGGATAATAATTAGGATCAGCGGAGATCCAATTGTAGGGATTATAAAGGGAGACGTGGACCCGCACTCAATGTCCAACATGTGGAAAATGACTTTCTTGTCCATGTCACCTGTTAATTTGTAGAAATTATAAGAAACCCAAACACACCTGTCATGATGGTAGAAAACCCCGTTAGTGTTTTTATGATTTTAATGATTAATGTCTTAAGAAATAAAGAATGAAGAACTCGATAGAGCGAGATGTAGAGCTTTTGATATAAAGACCGAAGAATCCATAGGAATCTTGACGTGATAATGAGTTGATGCTAGTAACCAACTTCTATGTTAAGATACCTTTGGGTACTGGTGTTAATAGAAGTTTGGTATGTGAACCTATTGGAGTTTTGTTTAACCAGGTTCTCTGCAAGTTAGACAAACCATTTATAGTAATAGTAGCGAATGGAAGGAAATAAAAAAAAAATTGGGAGCTATATTAAGGGTCGTACCAGCTAAATTAGTAAATACCTCGATACCTATAGATTTAGTATCAAATGAAACTTGGATTGGTGGACATAGTATTAGGGATGGATTGATTAGCAAGTCGCCAAAATCGTATATTGGGCTATAAGAAGCAAATTCGAAGCAAGGACGTGAAGGGGAAAACCTATTAAACCCATAAGTTTCATTACCATGATAGAGGAAACTAAGGGTATCTGAAAGGTCGTCTAACCTATCTAGTGTATGCACTGAGAATGAGGAAGATAAGAATCTAATGGATGTGCCAGTAGTAGTCAAATTTCATGAGGCAACCCGTATTGCTAGATCCCTTTATTGTCTTACCTTGACTTTCAATGGAGGAACTAAGAAACCAATGTTGGAGTTACTGGATAAGGTTTTATGTATTCTAGCACGTCGACATGGGTCGTTGTCAGCACATGTTACGATGTGTAGTGGTTGAGACCCGTAGCCAGGAGGTTAGAACACGATACGATCACTGTGAGTTGTAAGTAATACCATAAGGCTAACATATTTGTAGTATTCATAGATCTCAGTAATTTAGTTGTAAGACAAACACGTCAAGGATACACTCACCAGAAAAGGAAGAGCCCAACAGATAATAAACTTCATGCATTTGGACGTGGTGTTAAGGTAACTCCCTTGTACCAAATTAAGAATGCTATGATAGGCCTTAATGGAAAACCATATCAAGAACGAAATGATGGTTGGTAGCCTAGATTATTGAGAACTATGAATGATAGTATATTAAGTTTCGTTAATTGAATATGAGATTCTTAGTTCTAGCAAGATTATGAGATATGATACCAGAGGAAGCTCATAAGTCAAAATACACTGTATACCCTAGTAGCAATAAAATGTAGGATTTAAGAAATGATTATTGTTGGCTGGAAATAAGAAGCTGTATCACAAGACAAGTATAGAAATAACTTACCTACCTAAAAGTCAAGGCAGAGCATCTGAAACCATTTGGCTACCTATAGGAACCTAAAATCCCATGAAGGAAACGGGATATGATAATAATGGACTTTGTTTCTAAGCTTCCAAGATCGAGTCATGTGCACAAAATTAGGTAATAATTGATAGGTTTGCCAGATCTACATACTTTGCTCATCCTGGAGGACAAATGAAACGTAGTCAAGCTTTATGCTAAATAGATTGTCTTATGACACAATGTGCTTACATGAGTTATATTCAAGAGAGAGATTTGTTCTCCTTAAGATTCAAGCAAGGTTTTTAGAGAAAGCAAACAAATGTTAAAATATTGAAACATAGAAATGATGAAATATTACATAGGAAGTGATGATGAGGCGAAGAGGTCCTCACCTTACTTGTTTAAAGTTGTCAGGTTTCGAGGACGAAACCTAATTTAAGGAGGGTAAATTTGTAACATCCCGTTTTTTTATATAAATAAAATGTGTTGGTTCATAGTTATTAGTGAATGAGACGGGTCATTGATCGTCAAAACGAACCAAGAAGATGCGAGGTGGATATTTATGTATCTAATTGTAGTTGGCGAGCAAGTGACGGTTAGCATGAATATTAGGGATGTGAGATCTAGGCGAGTGGTTAGGATTATAGGAGGTCGTTTAATAATAATATAATTATATTTGAACCGAACTATGTTTTTAATGAAACTTAGGTTGACGCGTAGATAAAAATTGATTCGCCTTAGCAGTATATTTGAAATCTTATAAAACGTTATATTTTCAAAAGTTATACGCAAAAAAAAACGAGTGAAACATCTTAATTAATTATAATAATATAATAATAAATATAATTACTATAAAAATTAAGTAAGTGTCGGATGTGCATAAGAAATTTAAGAATGTGAAATATCATTAAGAAAAAATAGTTTACTTGCCAACGAAATTTGGCATGTAAGGCATACAAAGTCGGTTCAATTATCTATATATTATCATTGTGTTCGACTTCAAACATTTTACTTTTGTTTTCCTCAAATTATTCAGGTACATAACTTTTTTTTTTTTACTTTAAGATGTGAAAATAAAAATCATTATGAACATATGTACATGTCTGTATATGCGTTATGTGCAAATTATATATGTTATCTAAACAATAACAATAGCATATACTAAATATTAATTCTTATAAAATAATAAATATCTATACTAATAAAACATAAGACTAGGTGCACGGGTGTATACATGAATATGTATATTGGGTATATAATATTAGTAATCTATAGAGTGAAGATACCTTCAAATGGAAGTCGGTTAGAACCGACATACAAACTTAGTCGAGTTATGTCGGTTAATGATGGTCTATAAATAGAAAATGTAAGCTCATTTGGGGATCGATCATATATCAACTTTCTTTTACACAAGAATCAGGTATGTGTTTAATTATCAATTTAGTTAATTACTTATTAGTATTATGTATTAGTTATATTATTATTTCTAGGTGTTAGGATTATTATTAGGGATGGGTATTGGGTAGCCTAGCCTTAGTTAGGCATGGACTGATCATCCATGCTTAAATAAGGTAGCGCTAATCAATATCCAACTGTAATAATAATTAGTTAGGTGTACTGTTACCTAACATAGGGTGGTATAATTGTATCAGGACCCTGAGATATTACCCGGTTGTATTAGCTTTGTCAATTAAAAAGGGCTCATAAAGAGGTGAGTTACTTAAACTATTTTCAAAACCTGATACTTGCTCATAAAATTGTTTTGGTGGTGATTGATTATGTATATGCATCGAACCATAGGTGTGACATCCAGGGTGTTATATATATTATAATGATCATTATATTTTCCCGGGGTGTGGACATACACTTACAGCCTCATGGGGTGTATCTAGGCTGTATGTGTGAATATATAATGCTTAGTCCGGATTATGATTATGGTGACATGCAAGGAGCTCATACTTGATCAATAAAAATTGTTTATGGGGTTGTTTTACTAATGAGTCAGTTTATGTGGCTCACCAGCTGTGTGCTGACGTATTTTTATTACTCGAGCATGTATCACAGGTTGATGGTGTAAGGAATGGGAATTCCTGGCTAAGAGTTGGAATACTTTAGACGGTTCATCTTATTATAGTTAAGCTTTGTTTAGCTTGGTGGTACTTGGATCGCACTGGCTTGTAATAAACACCTAAGTTATGTAACGAGATTACGTTTCCGCTTTAAGTTTGCGCCGACTGGTCACTGTAAGTGCCCCGACCTGGGCGGGGTGTGACAAATGGGTAGGGAATAATATTCTTGAATCAACAGAAACAGGGCAACAAGATCTTGGTATTTAGAAAAATTTTGAAAAAAATTCTGAATGGTGGTTAGAAAGTGCACTGGTGGTTATATAGAGCTCTACATTCGCCCGTTTGGTTTGGACGAATGTGATAATTTTCCACATTCGACCAGTTAAATGACTCGAATGTGAAAACTGTTAACCCGAAAGTGAAATTTCAAATGAAAAGCCACCTTCGTCCAATTTTCAAATCTCGAAAGTGAAACTATTTTCCACATTCGTCCCAAGTAAGGGGCGAATATGAATTGGAAAAATTTGAAATTTTAACCAAAACACGAAGTCGAATCCCGTTCAACATTTTTCAACACATTAAGTCTCAATCATGCATTATTTCAGTTTAGAATGATACAAAGCTCAGATGGTTTCATCAACTCTCAGAAAATAACCATCAAACACCATTGGTTATCGAAAATAACGCAGAAATGTAAAACTTTTGGTTTTTCTGAAATTTATATCAAAACACACCTAAAATCTTTTTGAGTTTTGTATCTTTTTGACAAACAAACTAAAATGCAAAAAAGTAAATAAAACAATAAACATTTTGTGATGTCCGGAAAGAGGATCATATCAGTTATTTGAGAAACCTGAACACAGCGTTGATCTAAACTTTTATATTATCATTAGAAACAGTATGTGACCCGGCAACTACTGATATTGTTGTCCACATAAGCTCACATGCAGACTGTTATGCAGTGCTTTAAAATGATACGATTTAGGTGTATTATACTAACACGTTGTGCTTCCCACACACACGACATACTCCCGTATCAAGAAATTGCACAAAGCTTCCTCGTAACGAGTGATTATGCCAGAGTTATCCGTTTAATTACAAGATATATAGCACAGAGGTGTATAGGTTAGCAAACGAATGCAGCAAAGTAACATGTGCATATATACCAGGTTGAGGTTGATATCAACTACTGATATGCATCAGTAAATTAATACGATGTAATTATGATCTTTGACCAGTAAAAACATGAAGTTCCTCAATTCGGTAACTTTCGGTTTTGGGATTTAAGCTCTTTTAGCAAATATTCTGATTAAACTAGGTCCGTAAATTAATACGACAAAAGTTTAATCAAAATATCCGGGATAACAATAACATAACGACCCGAAACCTCAGATTTTGGCAACTCTATCAAATGAAATTACGGTACTAAGACCATATGCCCATGAGGTGTTCAGCCACGAACGATTAGTTCGTTATGTTTGTATCACTAATGCACGCAGTTATTAGTCTACGAAGCCTATCAGCACATCACATGTAGTCAACACACGCCTCATATTACATTACATATCTTTAGCCTGTGTCAGATCCCCACTGATGTACTATCATTTCCTCTTTTTATCCTGGAAATCATTTTGGGTTTTTCTATTTTTATGGCTTTTTGAATTTTTTAATGTTTTTGGTTTTTCTGATAAAAGTCTCCCCCTAAAATGTAAAACATATTTTTGGGTTTTTGAATTTTTCTGAAAAACTGTAAAAACTTTAAAGAAAATTTTAAAACTAAAAAGCGATAAACCGAGGTGATGATCAGTCTTGTTTTTCTTTTATATTGTTTACTTTTAAAAGATATTCGAATCTGGATCTATCAAAAGCTTTTGTGAACAAGTCTGCTCGTTGATAGTCAGTGTGGATTTTGACCATATCTATCAATTCTTTAGCGTAACAATCACGGATAAAATGATATTTAATCCGGATATGTTTAGCTTTAGAGTGATTGCCCGTATCTTTAGTTAATGCGATCGCTGCTTCATTATCACAGTGTATAGGGGTTTTAAGAAGTTGCAAACCGTAATCCACCATCTGCTGCTGAATCCAGAGAACTTGAGAACAGCAACTGGAGGCTGCTATGTACTCTGCTTCGCAGGTAGACAATGCGACCGAAGTCTGCTTCTTACACTGCCAGGTGACTAACCTGCTCCCTAAAAACTGGCATCCAGCTGTCGTGGATTTGTTGTCCTTGTCACAGCCGCCCCAATCTGCATCACTAAATGCGATAAAGTCAAAATTATCGTCATTAGGGTACCAACGTCCTCTCGAGTGACAACCCTTCAGATATCTAAGGATACGCTTGACCGCTGTCAGATGACTTTGTTTCGGCTTTGACTGGAAACGTGCGCAGATACATGTGGCGAACATTATGTCTGGCCGAGATGCGGTAAGATACATAAGAGATCCGATGATTGCTCTGTATGTAAACGGGTCCATCAGCTCCCCCTTAGCGTCAACTCCAATCTCGTGATTAGGTTGAATCGGGGTTTCCATGGGCTTGGAATCCTCCAGGAACCGGCTCAAGACTTCGGATACGTATTTGGTCTGGTGAATGAAGATCCCCGTTGGTCTTTGATCCACCTGCAAGCCAAGGAAAAACTGCATCTCCCCCATCGCACTCATTTTAAACTTTTCCTGCATAACACGTTCAAATTCCCTACACAAAAGTTCATTAGTAGAGCCAAAGATAATATCGTCAACATATATCTGGACTAGAAGCAAATCATCTCCTATTTTCTTCGTGAACAGGGTATAGTCGACCAATCCGCGTTTGAATCCTTTCGACATGAGGTACGTGCTCAGCTCCTCGTACCATTGGCGTGGAGCCTGGTGCAACCTGTACAGTGCTTTGTTCAAGACGTAAACCTTATCCCGGTGGATAGGATCTTCAAAGCCCGGTGGTTGACCGACGTAGACCTCTTCTTTGACTACTCCGTACAGAAAAGCACTTTTGACGTCCAACTGATACACCTTAAATTTCTTGTAGAAGGCAAACGCCAGAAACATTCGGATTGCTTCTATGCGCGCCACAGGTGCATATATTTCATTATAATCAATCCCCTCGATCTGATGAAAACCTTGAACTACCAATCTGGCTTTGTTCCATACGCTCACTCCTCTATCGTCTTTCTTACACTTAAAGACCCACTTGGTACCAATCTTCTTCCGTCCTGGAGGTAAATCAGTGAGTGTCTAGACTCCCAACTTCTGAAATTGCAACAACTCCTCTTGCATTGCTTCAACCCAGGCATCGTCCAAAAGAGCTTCTTTATATGTCCGCGGCTCGACCTGCGAAACATAACATGCAAACGACCAATCATTCTGACAACCAGACTTTGGTATTTTTGCATATAAAGCAAAAGCACCAAAACTTTCTGGTGAATTGACACTTCTCAGTTGTCCTCTCGTCATAACACTTCTACCAGGGTCACCGATAACTTGCTCCAGCGGGTGAATACGGTGAATCCGAGATTCCGGATGTTCAGGTACAGTAACTCCCGTCTGAATAGTCATGTTCTCTACTGCATCCAGATCATGACCCGTATTAGACGATGAAGCAACATCTGGATTTGGGTTCACTGGCGGTGCCTCTGTTGCATGTTCAAGAATAACTTCTTCGAAATCTCCATCATCTTCCGATTCTGAAGTATCTAAAGTTGTTGAAGCCTCTTGAAACATTTCTTCCTCCGGTACAGGCACATTGGTACCATTAGAAGCTGTTGGGGGAGTTACGGTGATCGGGCGCACCAATGGTGAAGTCGCTGCGTTTTCACACTCGTAAAGTAATCGAATAACAGCCTCTTCAACCAAGCTATCTAGATTGAATGATTCAAAGAAATCTTTGTAATCAAACATCCAATCAGGACCATTTCCTTGCACATTCTGAGTATACCGTTGAACTTCAACGTTTGCCCAGTCCTCCACCTGTCGAGTTCTTTTGTTGAATACCCGTTTGAGCGGGGTTGCATATCCAACAAAGTATCCCTCTTCAGCTTTTGGACTAAACTTTTCGCTCGGATTCAACATCGTGCACGGAGCCCCAAAAGGTTCTAGATACTCCAAGTTCGGCTTTCTTTGGTGTAACAGTTCATAAGAAGTTTTGCCAAACTTCTTCACCATTAAAACCCGATTTAGTGTATAGTTTGCTGCATAAATCACCTCGTTCCAGAACATTACTGGAAGATTCGAGTCTGCTAGCATTGTTCTCGCCGGTTCTATGAGAGTCCTATTTTTCCGTTCAGCAACACCGTTATTCATGATGAATTCCTTTGATTTCACAAAGTTCATCCATCTTGGCATTTTTGAACTCCGTCCCATTATCACTCCGAATTCGCTTGATCTTTAGACCATAGATGTACCATCCAGCCTCTCTCACCACCAATATTGTCCGCTTTGCCCCCGATGGGTTGCCCATCCAGAAGCTCACGGATTTGTTTTTGGTTGCCCTGGTGGTGACTTCCCAGGAGGTCACCCATCCTAGTACTACTCCCACCTGAGCACGCTTAACTGTGGAGTTCTCCTCTCATCCACTAACATTAAGCCCAAAACGCGTTGGTGATTTAAGAGGCTTTGGATTACTTATGAACCAAGGATCTCTCCTGGCTACGGCCGATGTGGGATTTGCCTAGGGTGTCATACAATGGTCCATGTTAATCTTCTCAGAAATCAGTACTGTTACAATAGATGTTTTCCAATCGAGTGAACAGAACTTTCAGATTATTAAAGGTGTCACTTTTCTGATGCAAACACATTACCCATGAAAATCTTGAATAATCGTCAGTAACGACTAAACAATAAAGCTCTCCAAGATGACTTTTGCGTTTGACAGGTCTGAATAGGTCCATATGCAATCGCTCAAGCGGCATCTCAACAGAGTTAACTTTCTTCACTTTGTGGGATTGTCTGTGTTGCTTTCCTTTCTTACAGCTCACACACTTGTCGTTCAAATGGAAATGTTTAACATTCACGCCATCGACAAGCCCATTTTTCACTAAGTGGTTCATCTTTCTCAAATGAATATGCCCCATCCTTCTATGCCACATGATCGATTCCTTCTCTGTAGCTTTTGATAGGAAACATGTCACTTGCCCCTGGGTCGTCATCGCCTTAGACATATCAAGAATATAGAGATTGTTGACGCGAGGTGCCTTCATCATAACCCACTCTTTTGGAATTTCGAAGCCCGGTTTGAGAATATAGAAAGATTTGTCATCGAAATAAACAGTAAATTGTTTGTCACAAATTTGACTGACACTCAACAGATTATAATTGATCTGCTTCACATACGATATCCTCTCGAAACTAACAATTCCATTACTCACGCTTCCTTCCATCGTGATATATCCTCCTTTGTTTCCGGCAAATGCAACATACCCTCCATTTATATTTTTCACATCAAACAGCAATGCTAAATCCCCTGTCATGTGGCCTGAAGCTCCACTATCAACAATCCAAAGACTGCTAATAGGGCCAGCTGAAGCTCCCTGCACACATCAAGTAAATATGTCAGCTCTTTCGAGGGACCCAAGCCTGTGTGGTCTTGGATCTTTGAATATCACCCTTCAAAGATTCATTTACTTCAACATTTGGTTTTGGATCGATCTTTTTCGGATCATTCAAAACTTTTTCAATCTTTTCATTAGATTTTGAAGTAGAAGCACCCGGAGTACCATTTGGTGCCCAAGATTGTTCCGAACATTTCAAAATACGAATCTGAGATTTTGGAGTCTCAGTCGATTTCTTAACATCGTTCACAAATGAAACCTTCTTGGTTACCTTCTCTGATTTAACAGATTTAGGTCCAACATTTGACTTGACAGCAGGTTTTTGTGGAACCTTTTGTCTTTCAACCGTCGTGTTCACCATTGGTCTCTTAAACGGTTTCTCCATGGCTATCCGGTTTCGACGATCATATTGAAATTGACGTTCATTCCTCTTTTGATAAAAATTGTTTTGGTTATAAAACGGTGCTGGTTGAGGAACAAATCGTCTTTGTGGATAGTAATGATTGTCAACCGGTTTCCTCATGGATTGCCTCACTTCAACTTCGTGCCTTTTGTGCCTCACGTACGGGCAGTGAGCAAGTAAATGCCTTCTCTCCCTGCACTTAAAGCATGCACGGTACTCTTCAAACACGTTTTGAGCATTCGGCTTAGCGTATGTTTTGATAGGATATTGATCATCAATACATCTACGCCTTAAACTCTCAGGAACTGGACCTTTAGAGTTAGCTGGCTCATGAAAACCGTTTGATTTTTGTTTCGGTTTGATGAATTGGGTGACATGAACCTTTGGTTCTTTTGGAACATCCAAATACAGTTTCTTTAAGATTTCGGGTGGAAACCATGAACCTTTGGTTCTTTTGGTTCTTTGGGTGACATGAACCTTTGGTTCTTTTGGTTCTTTTGGTCCTTTGGTTCTCATGTTTTGGAAACCATATTATGCTTTCTTGCCAAATTTTCTTGATTTTAGAATAGTTAGCAAACTTGATTGGATATTCCTCGTCAGAGATAATCTTATCGGATCATTCCATCCGATAAAATACCTTGACTGGTTTGTCACCTGATTCCTTTTTAACCTCTTTCCTTTCAGACTTGTTATCACGATGTGCGTTAGCCATCGGATGTACATGCTGAGACGGTGACACTGGTTCATTCGTAATAATGTGATTTTCTTTTGGAATATCACTCACATTATCAGATTTGTCACTCTCAGAGTCTGAATCATCATTTTCAGCTGTAACTCCCTCATCAATCAAACCTAAAATCGGTCTCACATCGGAATTAGGATCACCAACACTAGAAGTATTGGATTCATTTTCCAATGCAGAGTCTGATTTTACTGAGCTCTCCGGTGTCACTTGATGACAATTGTGATTTTCAAAGAGCACCGGAGATGGCACAGACTTATAACTTGTGGTTTGAGATAGTTCATCAATGATGTGGTCAACGACATAAGCAATATGCTTGTAACTTTCTAGCTTCTTGTTGACCTTTTCAGCAAAACACTTGATGGTGGCCATTTCCAACTTAGTGTTTTCAAGTTCATTAATGTAATTGTTAATTGCTAATTGTTTTACTGAAAGAGTTTTCTTTAGGTCAGAAATGTCCTTTTTGTACCCATCAAGTACTTTGTTAAAAGCAATCACTTCCTTGCGAGCAGATTGACAGTTAATCACAGCACTATCACGTTGAACGCGAAGTTGTTTGTTTTCTTCTGTCAATCTGTCACATGTGCCACAGTACTTATTACTAGTTATGTCAGTGGTAGATTCAGAACTTACCTGTTTTGGAGGATCTGTCATGGCCATTAGAGCAAAATGAGCTTCCTTCCCAGCGAAGAACTTCGAATAATCAATTCTGGTGAAGGCGTCATTCACTATGCAAGACTTCCTCGTCTTCAGAAAATCAGCTTCAGCCAGCAACTGATCAATGTCATCATCCAAAGAAGTAACACTGGCCTCTGAGTCTGATTCGCTTTCTGAATCTGAATATACTGACTCATTATCTTCACGAACGTCTGTGACCGAATCAATCACCACTCCTGAACTTCAACAGTCTCAGTCTCCACATTCATCTCTTCCACCGATTCCTCAATCTCAATCTCAGTTTCTTCAACTTGATCAACTATCACCGACTCCTCGATATCAACCTGTTGGGCAACACAAGCCACATTCCCACCAGTGGTTATCTCCTCAACACCAATTTGCATTCCAGTCCAGTCAAATCTCTCATCATTTTGTATCACCAAAGCTTGATTTTGATTGTTATTCTGTGGTTGCTCATTTGGTGTAGTGATGGGTATAACTGTTCTGTTTGAGTTATTTGGTGATTGAGTTTGATTCTGGTTGGTTGTGTTTGGTTGTCTATTTTCGTTGTTGTTAGAGGTGTTTTGTCGGTTTTGGTAATTATTTTGGTTTTGATAGTTGTTGTTTTGGAAAGAAACTTGGTTTTGGTTTTGAGATTGGCGGTTTTGATAGTTTGAGTTGAATGGGTTTCGGTTACCTTGTTTAGCAGGCTGAGTGCACTCCCTCTTGAAGTGTCCTTTTCCACCACAATTAAAGCATGTAACCTTCTCTTTGTTAAATCCATATGTGGTGTTTGGAGAAGTACCATAATGCTTGCGTCTCATAATGAAGTGTTCTCCCGGTCTTCTCTATGAATTCGGTTGCCCGTCTCATAATGCTTGCGAAAGCCCACTGAATGTCTATGAGCTCCATCTCCTCTTTATCGATTTGTGCATAGTCTTCATTGGTCAAGTTGTTATTCCCAATTTGACTTGCCACTAAACCGTTATACGAAGCAACCATTGCTGAGACTAGCGCAATATGTTGCTGTGCAACTTCCACAGTCACGTTATTCATATTGGATGTCTCCAATACTACCGGTTTCTGATTGGTTTGATTCATTTGTGTCATGTACGGTTGTTGTTGAGGTTGTTGTTGTGGTTGGTTAGCATAATAGAATGCAGCTTGCTGCATTGGAGAAAATGGTGAAATAAAAGAATTTGTGTATTCTTGTGGTGGTGGTGTGTATGATGGTTGTGAGTAAGATGAGGTTTGTACTAGGTAGTTAATCGGTTGTTTGGGTGGTTCCATGACACTTGAGACACAAGCTATATGTGGTGCCACTGTTCCACTAAGACTAGAATTTTCCACAGTTGCCGAAGTACCAGCATGATACAATTCTGGATTCTGAGGAATCTGAGATCTTTTTGCTTTCCTCTTCTCCTCGAGTTCTTTGTTTTCTAGCTTCTGAATAAACTCGTTGATGGTCCAGTACTTGTAAGCATCATTCTCTTTGAGTACCTCGATGTGTTGATCCCAATACGGTGGTAATGCATCAGCAAATTTGTCCACCAGATCTGACATAGGAATCTGAATATCATAACTTGACAATTCAGTTAGTAAATGAAAATATCTGGGAGTCAACTCTTTTAACGTCTCGTTCCTGACATAGCTGAAGTTCTCAAATTCTTTCCTCAACTCTTCCATTCTCAACCTTCTCGTCTTCTCGTTACCATCATGATGATTCTTTAGCACATCCCATAACTGTTTTGAAGTAGTGCACGACCCAAACTGATGTAACAAATCGTTTGTAATCGCCTGAGTTAACTGAGAATATGCCTTCTTCTCCACCGTGAATTTCTTCTTCTCATCGTCAGTCAAACTCTCCAAATGAACCTGCTCACCGGTGTTCTCTAATACTGGTGCAACATATCCTTTAGCTATCATCTGCCACGCCTCTGTTCCTTCTAACCCCATACCTTCAAGATGAATCTTGAATTTCTTCTGCCACTGGTTGTACTCCTGCATCTCCATTAGCTTGGGTGGCCTATTCCCGCTACCTGAAGATAAATCATTGATTAGTGTAGAAATAGCATTAGTAGTTTGAGTAGTTACCACCGCGGCTGCTACTCCCCAATAATCTGCTGCAGGTTGTTGTGACGAAGATGCAACGCTCTGAGGCATTGAACTAGTCATCGCTAAATAGTTAATTGGTTGCGAAGACTGAGTGTTAGATTTCTGAGCTGCCACTGTCCATGGGTCCATGGTTACTTGCTGCTGTTGTTGTGTCGTTCCCGGTCTCGGTGTAGTTGGAAATCCCCACATGATGCTCACAAAGTTAGAAAATTCACCACACTTGAAAATTTCCCACAAAACTTCCTACTTTCGCCCTGTCAAATTCTACTTTCGCCCAAAAAGTTCACACGAATGTAGAATATCTGACCCGAAAGTAGAATATCAACAAACACTATCCACTTTCGTCCCTCAGACTTCCACTTTCGCACCCCCGATCACCCGAAAGTGGAATTTAACACCCGAAAGTGAAATAATCAACACAACACACCTAGGTTCGACCTGTAAAAAGCTACTTTCGCCCAGAAAAAGCCCAGGTTCGCCCTAAAAAGTCCAGGTTCGCCCCATGCTCTCCAGATTCGACCCTACATGTTTAAAAAACGGTTACACTTTGAAAAACGGTTATTTTGATCTGAAATTTTCAAAAGTTAATGGATTTTGATGATCTTTATCAGGTTATGATTCGGAATTGATTTGGAACAACTTAAATTCTTGAAAATGTTGATTTTAACCACAAATTGTTGTCCAAAACCTTTAAATTGTATCAAAAACCATTTTCAATGAAAAACAGAGAAAATTTGATCAAAATAGGGTCCAAATCAGTTCTGATATTATCAATTTCTTGTTGTATGATCTATATGGCTGTGATATCACTTTGTAATTGAAGAATTTTAGCAATAGACAAGAAATCTTATCATACAAGTCACAATTCCAGGTGCGGAAACCCTAGAACTGAACAAAATGATAATACACGAATCACAACACACGGATTACCTTTTCAAACATCATTTTTATAGATTAACTTGCTTAAAATGATTACATAAAGTGATTACAAGTTGATTTACACACTTTCACAAAACCTTAATCTAGAGAGCAATAACCTGACCTTCACACACACAATAATCAACTATTCTAGCTTACAAAACAAGCAAAACCTATTTATAAGATCTGCACATTCGCCCCTTTTCTGAGTACGAATGTGGACTTTGTCCACATTCGCCCCATACCAAAGTACGAATCTATATTTCTTCAGTCAGCATCCTACCTTCGCCCTCCAAACTTGTACCTTCGTCCACCATAAGCTACCTTCGCCCTCTATTATCCACCTTCGACCTTCTTGAATTCACTAACATATGTTAAAACTACAATCCGAAGCATTAGTCGCGTAAAGTGCATCTACAATATATATAAGTAATTTTACATGATTCGCCATCTTTGTTTTTAACTCCAATCTGGCTTGGACAAAGTTTAAAGCTTGTAATGTCGCCAACATTACTACTCCCCTTTTCTATAGCTTTAGCACCTCATACTAATTATGATAACCTTCAGTTTTTTTATTAAAGAAATCCAATTTTTGTACACAAATGAGAGTAACAAATATGTACCTTGTCTTTTTTCCCAGTACAGCTCTGGTTATATCAGCTACAAACACTTCATTATCCTGTAACCCCTCCACGATTTTACAGGTCATGTCCTTTGATAATTGTCACGCCCTCAAATTTCCACTGCGAAGTTTTACCGCAAGGCGCATGACATACCAGGATCCCATAGCCATAAGTCATATGAACGAACTCTAAATGCCCAAACCATTTAGTTCGTTTTCAAAAACCAAGTTTAGTTAAGCTGCGGAAGCATAAATCAAACTTAAACCTTTTAGAAACCATGCGCAAAACAACGCGCCCAAATTAAAACCATATGGAAATAAACGTAAAAGCATGATATGTAAGTTAGGTGTATTCCCAAGACCCGAAATGCAGTGAACGTGCAGTGCTACCTAATCTTTTCTTTTCCCTCCGCGCTTCGCGGGGAAACCAAGAATTCAAATTTTTAATTTTATTTATTCTATAACCCTAACCACTTTACAATATCAATATTCCAAATATTAATATTCCAAAAGGCACATAAACGTTCGTCACACATATTTGGATCCCGGTCCGTCCCGTCCCGGTTACCAATTCGTTAACGTATAATCATATAAGTTCACATAAGCACATAATGGCACATAATATCAACATGTAAGTTTATAATAATCACATTTCACCAAGTAACCAACGTTCCGGGTGACCTACTTGTGTACCTAGTCCGGTAATTCCCCGAATTACCATTTCATGCAGTTATTAACCTATAATTGTGCAACGTATACTTATCCTAACTAACCCTAGTTAAGTGTTTAGTCACGTATGCAAATGCAAGTTAACTAGAGTTCAGTTAAAGTAGGAACCTGAAAATGCGGGGTATCACATCATCCCCAAGTTGAAAAGAATTTCGTCTCGAAATTCAGTAAGTAAACAGTAAAGCCAACTATAAAAATGTGTGCTTGGTTCCCGGATGTCACATCATCCCCAAGTTGAAAGGAATTTCACCCCGAAATTCACTTTGAGAGAGTTGCTTTACGTTTAATGTTTGGTTTATGCATAGTTTCAGGTTCGGTAAGGAGATGTGGGTATTTAAGCCGCATTTGATCTATGCGTTCCCACGTGTATTCCGGTCCTAGACGGGAATTCCATCGCACCTTAACAATCGGTATGGTGCTCTGTCTGAGTTTCGTGACGCCCCGCTCAAGAATCTCCACTGGTTCTTCCACGAACCGTAGCTGATCATCCACCTGGATCTCCTCCAGTGGCACCACTAGTGTTGTATGCGATAAGCATTTCTTTAGATTCGATACGTGGAATACATCGTGTACCCAATTAAGTTCATTAAGCAGGTTTAACCTGTAAGTTACTCGACCAATCCTTTCGACAATCTCGAATGGTCCAATGTATCGTGGGTTCAACCTTCCCGTTTTTCCGAAGTGTATCACACCCTTCCAAGGTGACACCTTCAATAGTACCTTTTCCCCAACCTAAAACTCCAAAGATTTTCTACGCTTATCAGCGTAGCTTTTCTGTCGATCATGAGCAGCAGCTATCCATTTTCTGATTGGCACTATCTTCTCAGAAGTTTTGTACACAAGTTCGGGACCTGTCAGCTGGCTATCCCCAACTTCAGTCCAGCAGAGGGGAGATCTACACTTGCATCCATAAAGTGCCTCAAAAGGCGCACACTGAATCGAAGTGTGATAACTATTGTTATAAGAGAATTCAATCATAGGCAAGTGCTTGTCCCTATTGTTTCCAAAGTCCACCACGCACGCTCGTAGTAGATCTTCTAGTGTTTGGATGGTACGTTCACTCTGTCCATCCGCCAGAGGGTGATAAGCTGTGCTCATGTCTAAACGAGTCCCCAAAGCATCTTGGAGAGTCTCCCAAAAATGGGATATCAATCGCACGTCGCGATCCGATATGATAGAAGTAGGCACTCCATGCCTGGAGACAATTTTTGTAATGTATAGTCGGCTAGACGTTCCAACTTGTCCGTCTCTTTAATTGCCAAGAAATGTGTTGATTTGGTCAAACGGTTAACAATGACCCAAATCATATCGTGCCCGCTGGGCGTTTTAGGAAGTTTGGTGATAAAGTCCATGGAAATCCCATCCCATATCCACATGGGATTTTTCGGTTGCTGAAGTAGGCCTGAAGGTTTCTGATACTCAATCCTAACCTTGCCACACGTTAAGCACTTACTAACATAAGTGACGATCTCAGCTTTCATGTTTGGTCGCCAGTAAAGAGTTTTGAGATCTTGGTACATTTTATCCAAACCAGGATGTACCGAATAACGGGAGGTGTGTGCCCCATCGAGCACTAGTTGTCTGAGATCTCCAAAACGTGGAATCCTGACTTGATTCATGAAGTGCTGAGGACCCTATGTCCTCCGTTCCAGGTGCTTATTAGCACCGTGCAAGGTTTCAAGCCCGATGTTTTCCCTTTCAAAGCCACGCCCTGGGCTTTACGTATCTTAACAGGAAGATTAGATTGTAGGGTAAGTTGCAAGGCTCACACTTGTTTGGGTTTTGTTTCCTTACGACTCAGGGCATCTGCTACTACATTAGCCTTCCCTGAATGCTACTTAATGGCACAGTCATAACCATTCAGGAGCTCGACCCACCAACGTTGTCGCATGTTCAGCTCCTTCTGATCAAATATGTGCTGGAGGCACTTGTGATCAGTGAAGATCGTACACTTTGTTCCATAAAGATAGTGCCTCCAAAGTTTGAGAGCGAAAACCACCGCTCCAAGTTTCAAGTCATGGGTGGGGTAATTCTTCTCATGAACCTTTAGCTGCCATGAAGCATAAGCGATCACCTTTTCGCGTTGCATCAAAACACACCCTAGACCTTGGATAGATGCATCACAGTACACCATAAAGTCCTCTGTACCCTCAGGTAGTGATAATATCGGTGCACTGCAAAGTTTTGCCTTAAATAACTGAAAAGCAGATTCTTGGGCATCTCCCCACTCGTAAGTAATCCCCTTTTGCGTCAACGCAGTGAGGGGTTGAGCGATCTTAGAGAATCCCTCAATGAATCTGCGATAATACCCCGCAAGGCCAAGGAATTGTCGCACCTCCGTAGGAGTCTTAGGAGCCTCCCACTTTCTAATTGCATCTATCTTGGCGGGATTGACATGTATTCCTTGCCTCGTCAACCACATGACCTAAGAATTGGACCTCACGAATCTAGAAGTCACATTTAGTAAATTTCGCGTACAACTGCTCATTTCTCAAGAGTTCCAAGATCAGCCGCATTTGTTGCTCATACTCTTCCCTGCTCTTGGAATAGATTAAAATGTCATTTATGAACACTATGACGAATTTGTCCAAATAAGGCTTACACACGCGGTTCATAAGGTCCATGAACACAACCGGTGCATTGGTCAGCCCAAATGGCACGACAAAAAACTCATAATGTCCATAACGAGTTCGAAAGGCTGCCTTCGCCACATCCTCCTCTCGGACACTCAGCTGGTGATACCCTGACCTTAAGTCAATTTTTGGAATAGAAACTTGACCCTTGAAGCTGGTCGGATAAGTCATCAATACGAGGCAAAGGGTAACGGTTCTTAACTGTCACCCTATTCAACTCTTGGTAATCAATGCACATACGGAAACTCCCATCCTTCTTCTTAACAAATAAGACTGGGCTCCCCAAGGTGAAGAACTAGGCCTAATGAAACCCCTATCCAATAGTTCTTGGAGTTGGGTAGATAATTCTTGAAGTTCGCCTGGTGCTAGGCGGTACAGTGCACACGCAACTGGGGCGGCTCCTGGTGCAAGATCAATTTGAAATTCCACTTGACGAATAGGTGGAAGTCCATATAGTTCCTCTGGGAAGACATCTAGAAAATCCCGAACCACAGGGATGTCCTCAATTTTTGTTTCAATTTCAGCTCGAGTATCAGAAATGTTAGCCAATATGGCTGGGTAGCCCTTCCGAATGCACTTTTGGGCTTTCAGGAAAGAGATGATGCCCACCATGGCACCACCATGATCATCCTGAACAGATAAGAGTTCTCCACTAGGGAGAGGGATACGAACAATCTTCTCCTGACAGAGAATTTCAACGTGTTGCTTGGACAGCCAGTTCCTGCCCATCACAAGATCAAAGCTTCCTAGGGTGATAGGTAAGAGGTCGATGGCAAACAACTGTCCATCCAGTTCGAGCTTACAGTCATGATGAATGTGGGTTACCTCAACAGGCTTCCCATCAGCTAGCTCTATAAAGTACGAGGTCTCAAGAAGTATAGGAACTATCCTTATTTGTTTGCTAAGTTTTGATGACACAAAACTATAGTCTGCACCAGTATCATATAAAACAGAAGCGAGAGTGTCGTTTAAGGAACACGTACCCGTCACGACATTGTTATCAGTCCTAGCTTCCCCAGAGCCCATTACAAATGCTCTTCCACGAGTCCCATTGTTGTTGTTACCGTTGTGGTTGTTGTTGTAGGACTCATACCTCACACTACCCCACGTTCTCTTCCTATCACAAGAAACGGAAGGTGAAGCACCATGCCTCGGAAAAATACCATGCTCGAAAGCCTCACTAGGATGTTTGTGAGCTAGGTGAAACAATTATTAGATTCTGGATAGGTGAGCTGTAGTAGCCATGCCACGAATCTGTGGTACCAATCCTTTTGGTTTAAAGATCAATTCGCTTGTGATGTGGGTTAGAAAAAGTAGCCTCCTTTAGTCGGGCTGGAGCTTTGAGACTTACAATCCACAAAAACCTTAGATATACGCTAACATGTACGTTCCAGGAATAAAGAAGTTAAAATGCGAAAGTCAATGGAAAAGAATAATTTAGTAGAATAGACCCTTACTAGCTTGGAATGGCATGAGGGCTTCAACCACCCAGTCGTTGCTCATAAGATTTTACTCTTATCTAAGTTCACAAGAGGAAAAGAAAGAGAATACTAGCAAGGAAAGGTAGGAGTAAATCGTCGTTGTGCTTTGTTGAGATATTGGAACCTCCATCCTCACTTTCCATGTGCCCGTCTTGCTCCGGTTCCCCTTCCATCCCTTCTTCTTTCTCTTTCGCGGTGTCTGCGTTATATTGACCTCATCATGTACAATCTCTTTCCCTAGTCCCATGTAAGCCAGTTCAGTGATCGGCTGCACCACTCATTCCTCCAATCGTGATCGTCAGTCATTAGTAGATATGCACTACGTCGCAGACTTTACACCACTCCTCAAGAGTGTGAGTAACAAGTTTTTATCTGATATGTCCTCGAGAATCAGGGATATGCAAGTCATACGTTCACCCGCTTGTACTAGGCGTAAAGGTACTACAGTAAGAAATAAATTCTATATGAGTAACCCAGTCTCGTCTAAGTTTCAAATGAGAGTAAGGAATATCAAGCGACAAGGAACAAGAACTAATTGTCTCCTTGCTCAAAGTAAAAGGATAAGTCACAACATTTGACTTCTTCTAATGTGATTTGGTATAAAGGTACCAGGTCATGCGCATCGTGCAGCCTCCTGTGTACGTGCGCACAATGCTCGTAAGGGTTCTCTCCCCTGTTCTATTGTTGTTTCCTCATCCACGAGGTTTGTTAGGATACTTATCCCAGTAATGCGCCACCTGGTGTAACCCTGGGTCCCCACCAGTGACATGTTCAGAATCGGGTTTAGAACTAGAAGATATCATTTCTCCTGAAATCATGTGTTGTAGATATATGTAGCTAAAAGCTAGTTGTGCACTTAAACCGTGAGTGTACTAATACTTATGCTATGATGATTATAGACTAGACTCAACATGCAGTCCTAGTTCACTATAACCAATGGCTCTGATACCAATCTGTCACACCCTCAAATTTCCACTACGAAGTTTTACCGCAAGGCGCATGACATACCAGGATCCCATAGCCATAAGTCATATGAACGAACTCTAAATGCCCAAACCATTTAGTTCGTTTTCAAAAACCAAGTTTAGTTAAGCTGCGGAAGCATAAATCAAATTTAAACCTTTTTGAAACCATGCGCAAAACAACGCGCCCAAATTAAAACCATATGGAAATAAACGTAAAAGCATGATATGTAAGTTAGGTGTATTCCCAAGACCCGAAATGCAGTGAACGTGCAGTGCTACCTAATCGTGACACCGGAAGCTAAGTACCTGCAAAAGCATGTAAATGGTGGGTCAACAAACAATGTGGGTGAGTTCACTAAATAAAGTAAAAGAGTGAGTAAACGCGTAGGTTTCCAAAAACCCACGTAACCAAGTAAAAGCGTATATCCTCAAGACCCAAAAGTTCAAGTGTTATCAGTTTTAGCTTGTCAGGGGTAGCTAGCCCACTCGTTGTAACTAAACAGTTGATTATTGAGAACATACAGAAGTTGTTATAAGTTTTGCCTCAGCACTAGTGTCTATCAACACTAGCAGTTCAGCTCCTTAAGAGCGTGGTCAAAAGTTCATGCCCGTGACACAAGCACCTCAAGCATGAGGTTGCTGCAGAACCTAATAGCGCTATCAAATAATACCCCGTTCGCCTACAGCGATTAACCCAATAATATGTAAGGACTTTAAATGATAGAGTGTGTTTAGTTCACAAAGGACAGTAAAAGTCTTAAACTGATGAAAGCGTGATCCACACAAGGAATCGTAAAAGCCGACCCACACAAGGAGTCCAAAATCCGACCCACACAAGGAGTCAAAACCTGAGTTGTAAGAGTAGTCCCAAACCGAACTAGAAAAAGTTAAGTAAGTTGTCTCAAACCCGAGACGCATGCTTTTATGAAAAAGTAGTGAAACTCACCTTAGGTTGCAAGCAAATTATCCAAATTCCAAAATAATAGAGTGCTACCAAGTGTCACTAAGTGAGTATATGTGTACAACCAATACACCATATAACCCGTTTGTCCAAGACGTTTAAATGTTCAAAATCGTGTAGTGACACCTAATGTTTCTATATGCACAAGTAAGTCCTACGTAACCCGTTGGTGAACGTTATGATTATTATCAGTCATACACTTCATACACGTCTCATACAAGTTTCCACACAAGTTCATGTCAAATACATACCATATAAGACTCCAAATAGTCACATAAAGACCTCGTACGCAATCTGCGGTTTTAGGGCAGATTGTGCGCTGTGGAAAACGAATTATCTAAAATACTTAACGAATGAATTAAAGTCCTAAATTCTTACTGAGTATTCATTGGGATTCTGTTGTTAACCCATATTTTTGTTTTGTCTTAAAACCAAACACAAAAATTATTAAAATTCATACAACACAGCTATGTCCAGAAAATTTCCACAACAGGTCAGTTTAGTAGAAAAATTCTAAAAAATTGTGTATTCACCCAAATGGGGTGAATCCACTTGGAAAAGTCGAGTTTTTCCAATGTCGACCTACAGTACAAATTTCAAAGCCTAACTCTTTGTAAAACTCAATTTATGACCGTTTAAAATTGACCCAATTTACAATTCCGAAAATCTGATACGACCTCTAATCAAATAAAATTCCAAAAACATATCAAACGACATCCAAATCAAATGATTTTGCCCATTCTAAAAATCTAAGACCATGTACAATACATTCATGCAAAGAATCGATCAAAACAATTACTTGCAAGCCACGTAACAGACCCTACAAGTCGACATTCAAATTCTGTCCAGATTTTAATCATGAAATATCATCAACTATAACAAACCCTAGTTGCATATTATCAATCAATAACACCCAATAAACATCATACCACATTAATAAGACCCAAATCTGATCAAAACCCTAATGATACATCATAAACATCATCATTCATAAACCCTAGGAGTCTAAATCATCTAAAACACACAATATCATGAAATACACCAAATAGCAATCACATACTATCATGTTTGACCCATTAGACCTTTATAAAAACCATGTTTTAATCTTTGTAAGTTTATTTCAGATCTTGGACAACTTGTTTTTGGTGCTTTATAACATAATAAAGAAGATAAAACACAAAAGGTTTAGCAATATACCTAAAGCTCTTCGTTCGGGTGATTAAAACTCAAGTAAAGCCCCAAAACTTGATTGATTATGGTTATGGCAGAGGTTATGGAGTGTATTTTTCGTATGGTGGCTGCTAGGGATGATTAGGGTTGTGTTTGTGAGAAGTAGGGTGCTTAAAATCGTTTTTAAAGGGCTAAAACTTGTTTTCTACGTTTTTTAGTTCCATCGCGGACCGCGGAGGCCTTTTTAATGTCCGTCGCGGTCCGCCCGAGCCCAATAAAATACCATGATTTATTTCACCCCCTTGCGGAACGCGGAGGATTTGCTTTTCCCTCCGCACTCCGCGGGGAAACCAAGAATTCAAATTTTTAATTTTATTTATTCTATAACCCGAACCACTTTACAATATGAATATTCCAAATATTAATATTCCAAAAGGCACATAAATGTTCGTCACACATATTTGGATCCCGGTCCGTCCCGTCCCGGTTACCAATCCGTTAACGTATAATCATATAAGTTCACATAAGCACATAATGGCACATAATATCAACATGTAAGTTTATAATAATCACATTTCACCAAGTAACCAACGTTCCGGGTTACCTACTTGTGTACCTAGTCCGGTAATTCCCCGAATTACCATTTCATGCAGTTATTAACCTATAATTGTGCAACGTATACTTATCCTATCTAACCCTAGTTAAGTGTTTAGTCACGTATGCAAATGCAAGTTAACTAGAGTTTAGTTAAAGTAGGAACCTGAAAATGCGGGGTATCACATCATCCCCAAGTTGAAAAGAATTTAGTCTCGAAATTCAGTAAGTAAACAGTAAAGCCAGTTATAAAAATGTGTGCTTGGTTCCCGGATGTCACAATAATTCTCCTCCAAGCATTGTATTTCCCGCATTTACAGACAACTTCTCAGTAGCTTCAGTATGCCCTGTTTTGCCATAAAGATCCACATCAAGACATTAATATTAAAAGTATTTTACATACATACACATCTAACTTGCCAATGTATTTGCGCTTACCTTTCCCGGCATCCCCTATTTCATCAACGTTGTCCCCACCATTTCCTTCCTCTATGTCGTCCATGTCATCATTTCCACTCGAATACCCATCTACATTTAATACGTTTTTAAGTATTATATTCAAAACATTTCTTACATATGTGTAATTATGCTATGATTAATCACCAAATAACATGTAGGGCATGTATACTTTCTTACCTTCTTTATCCATATCATTAACGTTTAATTCATTTGCTAAACCGCTAATGACCTCTCTTATTTGAGCTTCTGTATTAGTACCAACAATGCCTTCCTTCTGTGTTTTTTTGAAACCAACCTCAAATACTGAATCATACTTTGCAACACATCTTCGTTCTCTGCTCCTTTGTTGTAAACTTCTGTAAGTTTTTTTTCAATTTTCACCTTGCTCTTAAAAACTAGATCAATCAGGCTTCCTATCTCCGCTATCTTATCCTTTAATTAATTTTTTTTTGTAACTGTTAACAACCATTAAAAAAATATTGTATCAATAATTATACGTTGTTTGAAAGATAACTTACTGATAGAACAAACTGTTCAACATTATCCTCTGACTCATAAACGGTAGCTTTACTCTTTTTTAAAAATCGCCTAAAATTTCCTCTACCAAACCCACCTCCTTTGATTTCCAAAGTCCCTCTTTTTTTCAACTTATTCTTGTCCGAATATTCTATTGGTGTCAACGCCTTCTCCAACTTCATCCCTTTGCACTCAATACTTTCAACATAAAGTAACTGCATCGTGTCATTTGAAACATACCATGATTTAATATTGGTTCATCAGACGCTTAACGCTTACTTACAAAACAGTAATGTAATTAACATATGTGTTATAACAAATTGCATCAACCTTAATGTATCCAGTATGTTATTTAATCCATACCACCCGTAGGTCTGTGTTTGCGCAAAACCGATAAAAGTAATAACCTATGTAACAATCCACCCCCCCACTCCCCAACAGTCCATAATCTACCAAAATTTTTATACAGCTCATTTTATATTTTTGCTCAACCGTAATATATGGAAACCGTACAGAAACATACCGTTAAAATGGTAAGTGGTCCTGCGAATGTTTTGCTGTTGTCACACCTTCTCCACTTTCGTTTACATTTTTTTCATTCCTTCAAGTATCCAATCACACCAATCTATGTTTTTGAAATCCATATCAGCTTTCAATTTGTTTAAGATCTTTAGCTTACATCTACCTTGCTGATGGCATTCTACCATAACTGCAAGGAACAACATTAAGAAATCAAGTTTGAACATGAAAGTGTCCTTATCTTTGGCACTTTGTATATTTTTTACTATCTCTGTTGGGGCGACAAAACGTCCTGGATATCTATCTTTCCACTCTGCTACCTCTTTGTCCTTCTTATCCAATTCCTCCATATCATGTACTTTTAACCCCGTCCGTGGTATTCCCCTTGGGTTTAGCTGGATATTACAGAAGGTTTATTCGAGATTTCTCAAAGATTGCTACACCCTTAACAGCATTGACTCAAAAGAATGTGAAATTTAACTGGGGAACCAAGCAAGAAGAGGCTTTCAACCTTCTAAAAGAAAAACTTAGCAGTGCTCCCATACTTGCACTACCGGATGGTAATGAAGATTTTGTGATCTATTGTGATGCGTCACATAATGGTCTAGGGTGTGTATTGATGCAACGAGACAAGGTTATAGCCTATGTATCACGACAACTAAAGATTCATGAGAAGAACTATACTACGCACGACCTTGAATTAGGTGCTATAGTGTTCGCATTAAAGATTTGGCGACACTACCTGTATGGTACCAAGTGTGTAATATACTCGGATCATAAGAGCCTACAACATATATTTAATCAGAAGATGTTAAATATGAGGCAAAGAAGATGGATGGAGCTTATCAATGACTATGACTGTGAAATCAAGTACCATCTAGGAAAGACCAACGTAGTCGCAGATGCTTTATGTCGAAAAGAAAGAATTAAACCGATTAGGGTAAAGGCCTTAAGGATCGATGTCAAGACTGATTGGAAAGACCAAATCAAGAATGCTCAAATTCAAGCCTTGAAAAACGAGAATATCAAAACTGAAAGAATGTTGGGCAAGCAAAAATTACTAACCAAAGGGACAGATGAAATCTTGCGATTTGGTCAAAGGATTTGGATCCCAAAATTTGGAAATATTCAAAGCAAAGTATTGGATGAAGCTCATAAGTCAAAATACACTATGCATCCAGGAGCAACTAAAATGTATAAGAACATTCGGGACCAGTATTGGTGGCCTAATATGAAAAGATCCATAGCCCAGTACGTTGAGAAATGTCTAAATTGTCTGCAAGTTAAAATTGAACATCAAAAACCAGCCGGTCAGCTACAACAACTGGAGTTGCCAGTATGGAAATGGGATAGAGTGACAATGGATTTTGTCACGAAGATCCCAAGAACACGAAAGGGACATAATGCTATATGGGTCATGGTTAATAGGTTAACTAAGTCGGCACATTTTCTACCCATCAGTGATAGCTATTCGATAGAAAAGCTAGCTAAGATATATATGGATGAAGTCGTAAGTAAACACGGAGTTCCTCTATCCAATATATCTGATAGAGATAGCCGATTTACATCCAGATTCTGGGCAAGCTTCCAAAAAGAACTTGGAACCAAAATAAGTCTAAGCACGTCGTATCATCCTCAAATATATGGTCAAAGCGAACGAACAATTCAGACTTTAGAAGATATGTTGCGTGCTTGTGTGATTGATTTTGGAAGTAGTTGGGATGATCATTTGCCTTTAATTGAATTCTCATACAACAACAACTATCACTCTAGCATTAAGGCTGCACCGTTCGAAGCCTTATATGGGAGAAGATGCAGAATTCCCATCTGTTGGACAGAAGTCGGGGATGATCAGGTAACTAAGACAGAAATCATCTTGGAGACAACCGACAAAATCCAACAGATACGACAACGATTAAAGGCTGCCCAAGACAGGCAGAAAAGTTACGCTGACAATAGAAGGAGACCTTTAGAATTCCAAATAGGAGATTTTGTAATGTTAAAGGTCTCGCCATGGAAAGGAGTGATGCTGTTTGGTAAACGCGGGAAATTAGGTCCCAAGTACATTGGACCATTTAAAATTATTGCAAGGATAGGACCAGTTGCATACAAACTAGAATTACCTGAATCATTGAAAGGTATTCATGATACGTTTCATATATCAAATTTAAGGAAGTGCTTAGCTTGTCCAAGCCAAGAAATGCCGTTAGAAGACGTGCAACTAGATGAGAAACTGAATTTAACCGAAACACCAATAAAGATTCTCGACTTTCAAGAAAGAAAACTAAGAAAGAAAACAATTCCCTTGGTGTTAGTTCAATGGCAAGGTTAGAAAGGGCCCGAGAAGACTTGGGAGTTGGCAGAAGAAATGAAAGCGAAATACCCTCAACTGTTTAAGTAGCATCTGAATTTCGAGACGAAATTATTTTAATGGGGGAAGAATGTAACATCCTAAGTTTCATAGTCAAATGTATTAGAATAGGCCAGTAGAGACAATGTAATACAATGAACCTTGTCGTAATAGTTATAAATGTGAGTAATACTGAAATTATATTGTATAGGTTGTCATACGATGCCTTTAGAAATATGAGGTCTTTTGACGACCTTTGGCTACTATGGGAGACCGTTTCTTAATAAAATAATAATAATAATAAAATATGTTATAGCCTACTTCGTTTTGAATGAAACTTAAGTCAAAAGATAAAGCGAAATGAGCTCCTGTCAGTAACATATGTAATTAGATAATTTGTGGAACATATAAGGGTCGAAAAGGTAATATAAAATATAATTACCATTGACTAAATTAAGTAAAAATTAATATATGCATTCATAATTATCCTTTCATTTAGAATTATACCATGAGGCATTTTTAGCTAATCGTCACAAGGCCAAGTTTTTATACTCATCCACGTATTTCATGGATGTACACGTATCTGAATAAGAGTATACCAATTGCCGATCTTGACTACCAAATGCCGACCTTGACCGTCGTTTAAATTCTTTCCATTCATTAAAACTCACCAAACTAAATACAAGATATTCCACTAGCCTTTTTCAATTCATCTTTTTAGATTCCATCCGAAGAGACAGCAGGTATAAAAATTTTACCTATTTTGCTCTAATATTGACTTTATCATAGTAGGTTAATTTTACAATATCAACTAGGCATGTATGTATAATAATAAATATTTCTTACTGTTAGAATGAAGTTATGATTTTTATAAAGTATCTAAAATGTTTTATTACTTCAAATGGAATCATGGATATTAAGATAGATAAATAGATTATTTTTTTTTAAACATACGTTTTTTTTTCTTTTATTAAAATCTAACAAATACAAATGATTCTATCATATCTCAGAAGTGTTAATGAGCAAACATACTTTTATGAATTCCTTTAATTTTATTAGTTGACAAAACAGTTTTGATAAATAAGTGACGCACGATGATTTCTAACTAAATTCATAATAATTAGATTGATAGTCGATTAGTCGGGTATATATTCTTTAAAGAGCAAATTCTAAATAATTACAAACATTAATCTTTAGATTACAAAGGAGCTTACAAACCGACCTGAATAAAAGAATTTTAGACAAGCATCTAGTAAGGTGAGTTCCTCTGAACCGTTTTTAAAACAGGATGTGTTGTTCTATTAACCGGTAATAATTATAGAATCGACTATATGATGCATCTGTGATATGTGGCAATGATTGATAGGATGATTGAGGGCTGATTGTATGTATCTGATTTAGCCAGTAGAGTTTGTATACTTAGCCTGGTTATGTGAACATACTGTGCTTACTCTGTTCTTATCTGTTTGCCATGATTATATCTGATTGATGTTATAGTCGATGAATATATGTTTTGAATAAGATTATGTTCATGAACTCACCAGCATTGTGCTGAGTCCCAAACGTTTTTCGGGCACACATCCTAGGTGCCATGTGATTGAAGGGGATTGCTGAAAGTGAGCTTAGATTATGAGCAGATAGAGGTCTAGAGAGCTACTGAAGACGTAGATCTATACTATAGTGAACGAGTGTAATATTATTGTGTAATATGACATATGTATAACACTTTTAATGTTTAACTAGAGAAAAAACTTCCACTGAGACTTCTCTTGTTATCATGTGTTCTGTATATCCAATGCGTAACACTCCCCAGAGCCTATCCTGGGAGGCGGGTGTTGCAACGACGGCATTTCAAAGAAGATGAAAGGCCTTGCTGATAATATTATTTCCATCAACAAGGAAAAGAAGCAGCGTCATGAAGAAATTTTCAAGAATCATCAATAGTAAATGTAATTTGTCACAACAATGTAATTTTGGATTAAAAATCCTTGAAAAATGTAAATATTATTTATCTATATATACATATGTTATGGTGTTTATATTATATTGAATTTTAAACAAACATAGAGCAAATCAAACAGAAATTAAATAGATGATGAAAACATTTATTTCAGAAAACACAATTTATAAACAAACAGAAAAATATCGAACCACTTCAAAATTTCCAGTTTCAAGGTAATGATTATTATTGGCAGTCAATAGCCCTAAAACGCTAGCATGATTACTATACAGTTCAAGAATCTAGATGGAAACTTGCAAAATACGGCTGTAATTAATGCTAATTCAAAAAGTATAGTGACTTTATTGTATATAGTCTGTTTTACAACATCTATTTAATGATAAACAGCTGTTCTGAAACAACTGTCAATGTATACAATTTTACTATTAAAGATTAAAATAAATATACAACTCAAATTGAAAATTTTTTAATTAATTATGAAAACTAAACTTCAAAAGTTTAATCTTTAAATTTGAATTTTGACAATATATTAGATGAAATAAGTATATCTTTAAAAATATAAGTAGAACATATTGAATGTAATTAATATTTCAATTAAGTAAATGCATTATTTGCATAAAAATCAACGGATGCTTATTTCAGTTGCAGTAAATTAAATTTTAAAAAACATATTTCAGTCTTTATCCAAGTTTAAGATTTTAATGTGACTATTAAGTCCTTATATTAAGCTTTATTTTTATAATTAAATAAGTTAGTAAAATTAAAGTTGTTAATAAAAGTTTTAGACCAACTTGAGAATTCGTTTAGGAACCGAATTCACGGATCGATTAAGCGAATTCAGCTCGGTTTCAGACGGGAGATTCGAGACGAGACAGAAATTAACGATAACAAAGTCATCACAGATTCGTATTACTACAGAAACGGTTACAGACACTGTCATCAGTAGGATAAACATCTATCTCGGGGCCGGGGGAGGTCGGGCATGACCTCCCCTTTGAGAGCATTCAAAGCACAAACTCAAATCTATAAATGAAAACCAACACATGAGATTGCTATTTATAGTCCAACACATATGTCCACTTTCGCCCCTTCTATAAGGTCGAATCTAGACTTTGTGTATTGGCCTATATTTACAAATGCAACAGATCCATAAATTGCCCTTATGGATGATCACAATCTCATGTAATACAATACAATAGAATACAATCACAGCTCGAATTTACTTTTTCAGACGTTAAAATCAGATTTTGAATGAAAGGTTGAAACCCTAGAAACACTAGATTCTTAATTGAACCCGAAATCATGTGATTTCTCCATGTTTTTGTGATTTCGCGGGTTAGGTTTTCATTTCCACACCTTTCTGAACAAGTTTCATCATCAAATTCGAAGAATTGCAGTGATTATGGACTGATTTGAAGAAAATATTGAAGAAGAACACGTGTTTCTGCACATTCGACCATTTGCAGAAAACGGGAGGGCGAAAGAAGAATTTATAGGTCGAAAGTGGATTATATTTGGGCGAACGTAGGAAATTTAGGTCGAACCTGGAAAGTTTCCACATTCGGTTCGTCGTGAGGGCGAATGTGGAATCTCAGTGGCAACCTTGGTACATTCGACCTTACACAGGGGTCGAATGTAACTTCCTTTCCACATTCGTACCTTTGATATATGTGATGAAAAATTGGTATTTTAAGGGGTAAAAAATTTCGAAATATGGCAATTTTTGAAGATTTTCGGGAGAATGGTGATTATGTTTACCCAAATTGTTGAAGAATTGATGATGATGAAATATTTTATTGTGGGATAGTCATGTGCATCAACAGTATGATAATCAGATTCAAATGACTATTATAGGCCAGAACAGATATATTATTATTCCGCAAGATGAGAACAGTCAACCCAGTTCCAGTGTGTTTGAAGGAACTTGTTCAAAAAGAGTTATTATGAAGAAGTAAATCAAGTTTGAGATTTCAATGTTCTGAAAGTAACGAGGTATCCTAGTAGGAGTCATGTGGCACGTAGATTCAACGAAAGTTTCAAGATCACAGTCATGAAGAATTTCAAGAGCTATTGGTAGATATTGTTGGCCCCGTCGAAAACTTCAGTTTCTGAAGCATTTCAAGTCTTCAATAGTATTGGTAGTTCCCGCTGAAAACTTCTGATTGCTTGATCCACTCGTCTACGGCTTGTATTATGTCGAACAGATGAAGTTACTCAAGAACATGATTGATTGATCATACGGGATCTCAGAGAAACTTGATGAAGCATCAGTCAAGGGGGAGATTGTTGATGTAACAATGTGTCTGATACTTCAACAATAACCGACTGGATGTATGTTGTGTTTAGGATTCGCTAGCAACGTCCAAGGGGGAGATTGTTGATGCACTTTCTGTGGACGTCACTGTCGAATAGACTAGGGTTGAGTCTTGTATGGTATTACAAGAGATTGTGGCGATCCATAAGGGCATTTTATGGATCTGATGCATTTGTAAATATAAGCCAATACACAAAAGCCAGATTCGACCTTATAGAAGGGGCGAATGTGGAAAACTTCCACAATCGACCTCCTCATATGGGCGAAGGTGGAATTTGGTGTTGGACTATAAATAGCAATCTCATGTGCTGGTTTTCATTTGTAGATTTGAGTTTGTGCTTTGAATGCTCTCAAGGGGGAGGTCATGCCCGACCTCCCCCGGCCCCAAGATAGATGTTTATCCTACTGATGACAGTGTCTGTAACCGTTTCTGTAGTAATACGAATCTGTGATGACTTTGTTATCGTTAATTCTGTCTCGTCTCGAATCTCCCGCCTGAAACCGAGCTGAATTCGCTTAATCGATCCGTGATTTCGGTTCCTAACCGGATTCTCAACTGGTATCAGAGCCGTGGTACCGATTTGAACGATCTAACAGTCGTTTGAATCAATCACAGCTCTGATACCAGTTGAGAATCCGGTTAGGAACCGAAATCACGGATCGATTAAGCGAATTCAGCTCGGTTTCAGACGGGAGATTCGAGACGAGACAGAAGTTAACGATAACAAAGTCATCACATATTCGTATTACTACAGAAACGGTTACAGACACTGTCATCAGTAGCATAAACATCTATCTCGGGGTCGGGGGAGGTCGGGCATGACCTCCCCCTTGAGAGCATTCAAAGCACAAACTCAAATCTACAAATGAAAACCAACACATGAGATTGCTATTTATAGTCCAACACCAAATTCCACCTTCGCCCATATGAGGAGGTCGAATGTTGAAGTTTTCCACATTCACCCCTTCTATAAGGTCGAATCTGGCTTTTGTGTATTGGCCTATATTTACAAATGCATCAGATCCATAAAATGCCCTTATGGATCACCACAATCTCATGTAATACAATACAAGACTCAACCCTAGTCTAAGCGAGTGCCCAACGCTCTGTGAAGAGTAGTCCAGAATCGGGAAGTGAATCGGGGAGCACGGTCAGATATGATTGAAGTAGGCACCCCATGCCTAGAAATAACTTCCTTGATGTAAAGGGTAGCTAGACGTTCCAAGGTATCTGTCTCCTTAATTGCCAAGAAATGAGCTGATTTCGTTAGACGGTCAACAATGACCCAAATTTTGTCATAGCCACCAGACGCCTTAGGAAGTTTAAAGATAAAATCCATGGAAATTCCATCCCATTTCCACATAGGGATTTCTGGTTGTTGGAGCAAGCCCAAAGGTTTTTAGTATTCGATCTTGACCTTAGCACAAGTTAAGCACTTACTAACATAAGTTGCTATTTCGGCTTTCATATTCGGCCACCAATAAAGAGTTTTGAGGTCTTGGTACATTTTATCTAAGCCAAGATGTACCGAATAACGAGAGGTATGCGCTTCATCAAGCACAAGCTGTCTGACATCCCCAGAAAGTGGGATCCAAACTTGATTCATAAAATATTGGAGTCCATCCGATTTTAATTCCAAGTGTTTATCGGCACCATGCAACGTTTCCAGTCCAATATTCTTCTCCTTCAAAGCCTCAACTTGAGCATCGCGGATTTTACCTGGAAGGTTAGAGTACATGGTAAGTTGCAAGGCTCGCACCCGTTTGGGTTTTGTCTCCTTGCGGCTAAGGGCATCCGCTACTACATTAGCTTTCCCTGGATGATACTTAATAGCACAATCATAATCATTCAAAAGTTCGACCCATCGACGTTGTCGTATGTTCAGCACCTTCTGATCAAATATATGCTGGAGGCTCTTATGATCAGTGAAAATTGTGCACTTTGTCCCATAGAGGTAGTGCCTCCAAATTTTGAGAGCGAAGACCACCGCTCCCAGTTCCAAGTCATGAGTGGGGTAATTCTTCTCATGAACTTTCAATTGCCGCGATGCATACGCGATCACCTTATCACGTTGCATCAGTACACACCCTAAGCCTTGGATGAAGGCGTCACAATATACCACAAAGTCATCCGTACCCTCAGGTAACGACAGAATTGGTGCACTACTGAGTTTTGTCTTTAACAACTGAAAAGCAGACTCTTGGGCATCTCCCCATTTGTAAGTAATACTTTTCTGTGTCAAAGCGGTGAGGGGTTGAGCGATCTTTGAAAATCCCTCTATGAATCTACGATAATACCCTGCGAGACCAAGGAATTGACGCACTTCTGTAGGAGTCTTAGGAGCCTCCCAATGCTTAATAGCATCAATCTTGGCAGAGTCAACATGTATGCCAGCCTCATTCACCACATGTCCTAAGAATTGGACCTCCCGAATCCAGAATTCACATTTGGAAAACTTTTCATATAACTGCTCCCTCCTTAAAAGTTCCAAGATCATCTGTAGGTGTTGCTCGTGCTCTTCTCTATTTTTGGAGTAAATCAAAATGTCATCAATAAACACTATGACAAATTTATCCAAATAGGGCTTACACACGCGGTTCATAAGATCCATAAAGACCGCGGGTGCGTTAGTCAACCCAAATGGCATCACCAAAAATTCATAGTGCCCATAGCGAGTTCGAAAGGCGGTTTTGGCCACATCCTCCTCCCGGACTCTCAGTTGATGGTAACCCGATCTCAAATCAATCTTCGAATAAAAACTTGACCCTTGGAGCTGGTCAAACAAGTCATCAATTCAAGGTAATGGGTAACGGTTCTTGATAGTGACTTTATTCAGTTCTCGATAGTCAATGCACATGCGAAAACTCCCGTCCTTCTTTTTAACGAACAGAACTGGAGCTCCCCATGGAGAAGAACTAGGTCTAATAAAACCCCTGTCCAGTAATTCCTGGAGTTGGGTAGACAGCTCTTGCAGTTCACCTGGTGCTAGGCAGTAGGGTGCACGCCCGACTGGAGCCGCCCCGAGTGTAGGGTTTATTTGAAACTCTACCTGCCGAATAGGTGGGAGTCCCGGTAGTTCTTCTGGAAAGACATCCGGGTAATCACGAACCACTGGGATGTCTTCAATTTTTGGTCCATCGTCAACTCGAGTGTCGGAGATATTTGCCAATATAGCTGGATAGCCCTTCCGTACTCACTTCTGGGCTTTCAAGAATGAAATGATGCTTACCATAGGACCACCCCGGTCCCCACGAATAGACAAAAGTTCTCCAGTAGGAAGAGGGATACAAACAATTTTCTCCAGACAAAGAATCTCAGCATGATGCTTAGACAACTAATCCATGCCGACTACGATATCAAAGCTTCATAGGGTGATAGGAATAAGGTTGATGTCAAATAGGTGACTATCTAGGTCGAGCTTACAGCTGCGGTGAACATGAGTCGCCTCAACAGGCTTGCCATCAGCCACCTCTAAAGAGTGTGGAGTTTCTAGAAGAGTAGGGGCTGTCCCTAGAAGTTTGCTAAGTTTCATTGACACAAAGCTAAAATCCGCACCAGTATCATATAAAACAGAAGCAATAATATCGTTTAAAGAGCACGTACCCGTCACAACATTATTATCCGTTCTGGCTTCCCCCGAGCCGATCACAAATGCTCTCCCCCGAGCCCCGTTGTTGTTGCCTATGTTGGTTGTGTTATTGTTGTTCCTAATATTGTTGCCACCTCCATTGTTGTTTCCCATCGTATTGTTGTTGTAGTTGAAAGAATTTAGCGAAAACAGGAAAATATGATCATACAAGTCACAAATCTAGGTGCGGAAACCCTAGATATGAACAAAATGATAATGCTCGGATCAAAACACATAAAACATCATTTCAAAGACTTTTTCATAGATTAACTTTCACATAAACTTGATTACATTCACTCACACGTTAATCTAGACCTTTCTAACACTTTGACAAAAACCACACGAACCTGACCCTCAAACACACACTTTTTGCCCAAAAACCACATAAACTCTCCCTAACTTAGGAAACATCAAAAACTATTTATACACACTGCACATTCGCCCCTTTTCATGGTGCGAATGTGGACTATGTCCACATTCGCCCATCACCAAGGTACGAATGTGTCTTCTTCTGGTCAGTCTTTTACCTTCGCCCAAAAACCTTCTCACCTTCGCCCCATTTCTCTACCTTCGGCTCATCAGGAAACTCTTTAACACATGTTAATTAAGCTAATCCAATCACTAGTCGCACTTCGTGCATCTACAAACTCCCCCTCGACTATTGATTGGATTGTCTTCGATCTTCGTCCATAGCCTTGTTCATCAGCTTGATTCTCAGTTGCTTCTTCTGTTCTTTTGTCATTTCAGGCTCCAACTTACGCTTCACCGGCTTAGGCACATCGGCCATCTTCACCATCTTACCAAGTTTAGCATCCAAGTTTCTACCGGAGTTTATATCATAAGCAAAGCAAACTCCGACAACTTGTGTATACTTCTTTGCCTGATCTACATCATTGGGATCGTGATGAATCGGATTGTAGAAAAGCATGATGATGTCTTCAAACATGCAATTTATCAACCACATAGGATCAAATACATGAACATGCTTGTATTTGTCCTTTCCATCTCTCAGCACTATCACCGCTTCTACCTTCCTCCAATCATAATACCAGAAAATGAAATCATCACTGAAGTGTTGAGGTAAAGGCATCAAAGGTATCTTCTTCATCACTTCACGTGCCTTGTATATCAGTGTCACCCTCTTCCTTCCAGTCTTTGGATCAATATCCCTGTGAACTTTCCTTCTGGGATACTGTGGCTTAAACCTATTCCATTTCGTCCTGCTCTCCCAAACCAACTTGTCAGCAAACCATCCAACAGCTGTACTATTCACTGAAGCTCCAGACATAGGGAATCTGCAAATATCTCTGACCGCCCAGTACGGTAGAGTTAGTAAATCAATGAATCTGTAAAAGTACAAAATTCCTGATTCCCATTTGACAGCTGAGCACTTCAATCTTCCCAGATATGTCCAACCGAGAGCTCTGCCTTTGAACTTCTCGTTGTGATATCTGTAAAAACTACCTTGAGCTTCAGGCTTTGGTCGTTTGTCATCCATTTCCTTCAACTTCTGTAGATATGTCTTCAATTCATCATTCTGACTTGAAGATTGTTGCTTATCAGTACCAAACACCGTCTCTACAAACTCCTCGCTTCTCTTTTCAGCTTTTTTTTTAGCCAATCTGTTTGGTATCTCTGTAAAGTCTGGGAAAACCACATCATCATCATTCTGTCTAAAGTATTGTGGATATTCCTCGTGAGTAATATCCTCAATCTCTACTTCATCCATCTCAGGAGTTTGTTTATCATCAGAGTGATTTCCAATATCCTTTTCAGGAATATCTGGAATCGACTCATCCATCATAATCTCCTCCAATGATTTCCCTACTCGCTGTGCAAGACCATCCAGAATTTCTTTGGCAACAGCAGCAGGTACTTCACCATCTTCTAAGTCTGGATCATTGTACTCGAGTTCATACCTCATATCATCTGTTTGAAAAATCTCAGCAAACTTGCTTGTGAACTCAATGGTCCATTCTCTCTTCTCTAACATATCTCTATACACCTTCTTAGCATCATCATTCAGAGACCTCACCTTTTCGTTCCAGAATATGCTTTCATCTGAGTCTACATTCCCACCTTTCTTTTTCTTTGAACTAGACTCTCCAGCATCCTTCTGAGGTGTTCTCTTCTCAAATGTAAACTTGCTTGTATCATCTCCCCCATCATCATCATCACTTTCATCACTAGCATCATCATCATCACTACCTGATCCCTCTGCATCATCGTCATCATCTTTATCACTTTTCTTGCTTTCTTCATCATCACTCTTCTCAGAATCATCATCCTCCTCATCATCCTTTTCTTCTTCATCATCAGAAGGCTCAAAATCAACCTGTTCCTCCTCTTTTTCTTTGTCTTCCTCACCTTCTTTCAACTTCGGTGCTTCATTGTATAGCTTATCCAACAAATCACTAAGACGTTTGTTTTCAGTCTTAAGTTCTTTGTTGTCAGCTTTAATAACTCTAATCATGCTTCGATTTCTGCTACACTTAACCTCAAGATCTTTATTATCTGCTTCAATTTTCTTCACTTTCTGCTCGATCACATCTTGATTAGTCTTAGAAGCAACCACAATCTGTAGCATCTTTTCTTCATTTTGTTTAAACTTAGCAATCTCTGCCTACTGAGCTACAATCATCTTCATCATCTCATCCATCCTTTTGTTAACTTGTTTCATAACATCATCTGAAACAGTAACTTTCTTCGATTTGGATGGCTCAGCTTCTTTTGCCTTCTGTTTCTGAGGATTCTTAAACATGTCCAAAACATTATCCAGTGCAACATTAAAATCATCAACTGGTAATGCTTCAGTTTCTTTACTCCTCTTCTGTTTCTTAGTAACCGGTGAAGATAGCTTTGATGATGTACCTGCATCAGGTATCTTTTTCCCTTTCAGCAACTGAGCAATTTCCTTCTCTCTCAACTGCTTAGTGCTAGACTTCTTTGCCATAGATTTATGCTTTGGTTTAGGCAAATTCACTACCACAGTCTCACCTGTTTCCAGCTCATCCAGATTTTCCTCTCGAGGGACAACCCTTCAGATATCTAAGGATATGCTTGACCGCCATCAGATGACTTTGTTTCGGCTTCGATTGATAGCGGGCACAGAGACACGTTGCAAACATAATATCTGGCCGAGATGCTGTCAAATACATCATAGATCCGATGATTGCTCTGTATGTAAATGGGTCCGTCAGTTCCCCCTTAGCGTCCACTCCAATCCCGTGATTGGGTTGAATCGGGGTATCCATTGGCTTGGAATCCTCCATCTGGAACCGGCTCAAGACTTCGGATACATATTTCGTCTGGTGAATGAAGATCCCCGTGGGTCTTTGGTCCACCTGCAAGCCTAGGAAAAACTGCATCTCCCCCATTGCGCTCATCTCAAACTTTTCCTGCATGGCAGTTTCAAATTCCCTGCATAAAAGTTCGTTAGTTGAACCAAATATTATATCATCAACGTATATCTGCACCAGAAGCAAATCATCCCCTGATTTCTTCGTGAATAGGGTGCAGTCGACGAGTCCGCGCTTAAATCCTTTTGCCATGAGGTATGTACTTAGCTCCTCGTACCACTGTCTCGGAGCCTGGTGCAAGCCATATAAAGCGTTGTTCAGCACATAGACCTTATCCCGGTGGATTGGGTCCTCAAAACCTGGTGGTTGCCCGACATAAACCTCTTCTTTGACTTTCCCGTACAGAAATGCGCTCTTGACGTCCATTTGATAAACTTTGAACTTCTTATAGGAAGCAAACGCAAGAAATATCCGAATAGCTTCAATGCGTGCTACAGGAGCATAGATTTCGTTATAATCAATCCCTTCGATTTGATGGAATCCCTGCACGACCAATCTGGCTTTGTTACGAACTATAACACCACGATCATCCTTCTTGCACTTAAACACCCGTTTAGTGCCGATCTTCTTTCTTCCAGGCGGTAAATCAGTGAGCGTCTAAACTCCCAATTTCTGAAATTGTAATAACTCCTCCTGCATTGCTTCAACCCAGGCGTCCTCCAGCAAAGCGTCCTTGTATGTCCTTGGCTCTACCTGCGACACATAACACGCAAACAACCAATCATTTTGACTACCGTATTTTTGTATTTTGGCATATAAAGCTAAAGCACCAAAACTCTCTGGCGAATTAACACTTCGCAGCTGCCCTCTGGTCATCACACTGCTTTCAGGATCACCGATAACTTGCTGCAGCGGGTGAATACGATGAATCCGAGATTCCGGATGTTCAGGTACTGTGACTCCCGTCTGAATAGTCAAGTTCTCTACAGCATCCAGATCATGACCCGTGTTAGACGATGAAGCTACATCTGGAGTTGGAGTTGGGTTCACTAGCGGTGCCTCTGGTTCTTCTGCATGTTCAAGAATAACTTCCTCAAATTGTTCATCTTCAGACTCTGAAGAATCTAAAGTAGTAGAAGCCTCTTGAAACACTTCTTCGTCCGGTACAGGAACATTGGTATCATTAGAAGCTGGTGGGGGGTTCACGGTGATCGGACGCACCAACGGTGAAGTCGCCGCGTTTTCACACTCGTAAAGTAATCTGATAACAGCTTCTTCAACCAAGCTATCTAGATTGAATGATTCAAAGAAATCTTTGTAATCAAACATCCAATCATGACCCATCCCTTGCACATTTTGTGTATACCGTTGAACTTCCACATTAGCCCAATCCTCCACCCGACGAGTTCGCTTATTGTATACCCGTTTGAGCGGGGTTGCATATCCAACAAAGTATCCCTCTTCAACTTTAGGACTAAATTTCTCGCTTGGATTCAACATCGTGCATGGTGCCCCAAAAGGTTCTAGCTACTCTAAGTTCGGCTTTCGTCGGTGTAACAGTTCATAAGAAGTTTTACCAAACTTCTTCACTGTTAAAACCCGATTGAGTGTATAATTTGCTACATAGATCGCCTCATTCCAGAACATTACTGGAAGATTTGAGTCTGCGAGCATTGTTCTAGCCGCTTCAATTAGAGTCCTGTTTTTGCGTTCAGCAACACCGTTCTGTTGTGGGGTGTACAGAGCTGAATATTCATGATGAATTCCTTTGCTTTCACAAAGTTCATCCATCTTGCCATTTTTGAACTCCGTCCCATTATCACTCCGAATTCTTTTTATCTTCAAATTGTAAATATTCTCCAATCGAGTGAACAGAACTTTCAAGTTGTTAAAGGTGTCACTTTTATTCTGCAAACACATCACCCATGAAAATCGTGAATAGTCATCAGTGACAACTAAACAATAAAGCTCCCCAAGATGACTTTTGCGCTTGACAGGTCCGAATAAGTCCATATGCAATCGCTCAAGTGGCATCTCAACAGAATTAACTTTCTTCACTTTGTGGGACTGTCTGTGTTGCTTCCCCTTCTTACAACTTACACACTTGTCATTCAGATGGAAATGTTTCACGTTTACTCCATCGACAAGTCCATTCTTCACAAGATGATTCATTTTCCTCAAATGAATGTGTCCCATTCTTCTGTGCCACATTATCGATTCCTTCTCGATCGCCTTGGATAGAAAACATGTTATTTGCCCCTGGGATGTCATTGCCTTGGACATATCAAGAATATAAAGGTTGTTGACGCGAGGTGCCTTCAACATTACCCACTCCTTTGGAATTTTGAAGCCTGGTTTGAGTATGTAGCAGGATTTGTCATCAAAGTGAACAGAGAATTGTTTATCACATATTTGACTGACGCTCAACAGATTATAGTCTATCTGCTTCACATATGAAATCCTTTCAAAGCTCACAATCCCATTACTCACACTCCCTTCCATAGTGATATATCCGCCTTTATTCCCAGCAAATGCAACATATCCACCATTAACATTCTTTACGTCGAACAATAACGCAAGATCCCCGGTCATGTGGCCTGAAGCTCCACTATCAACAATCCAAAGATTGCTAATAGGGCCAGCTGAAGCTCCCTGCACACGTCAAGTAAAACATTTAGTTCTTTCGGGGGACCCAAGCCTGAGTCTTGGGTCTTGGAATATCATTGTTCAAAGAAACATTCTCATTAACACTTTGATTTGGATCAATCTTTTTAGGATTAATCAAAACATTTTCCTTTTTTTCATTGGATTTTGAAGTTGAGGCACCTGGAGAACCATTTGGTGTCCAAGATTGTTCAGATCTTTTCAAGATACGAATCTGAGATTTTGGGTTCTCAGTCGGTTTCGGAACATTGGATGCAAAGGAAACTTTCTTGGTTACCTTATCTGACTTAACAGACTTAGGTCCAACATTTGACTTGACAATAGGTTTTGGTGGAACCCTTTGCCTATCATTTGTTGTGTTCACCACTGGTTTTCTCCATGAATATTCCATAGCAATCCGATTTCTGCGATCATACTGAAATGGACGATTGTTCCTCGTTTGATAAAAATTGTTTTGATTATAAAACTGTTGTTGTTGAGGAACAACTCGTCTATGTGGTGGAATGTAATGATCAATCGGCTTCCTCATGGAATTCCTCACTTCAACTTCGTGCCTCTTATGCCTTACATACGGGCAGTGATCAAGTAAATGCCCTCTCTCCCCGCATTTAAAGCATGCACGGTATTCCTCAAAAACATTAGGAGCATTCGGTTGAGCAAATGATTGAACAGGATACTGATCATTATACTGTTTGTTCCTCAAACTCTCAGGGAGTGGCCCTTTTGAGTAAGTAGGCTCATGAAAACCGTTTGCTTTGTTTTTGGGTTTAATGAACTCTGTGACATGAACTTTTGGTTCTTGAGGTACATCCAAAAACAATTTCTTTAAAATGGCCGGTGGAATTTCATTTGTTCTCTCATGTTTTGGGAACCAAATGGTGCTTTCTTGCCAAATTTTATCAATTTTAGCATAGTTAGCATTTTTAATTGGAAATTCCTCGTCAGAGATGATCTTATTGGATCCTTCCATCCGATAAAACACCTTAACTGGTTTGTCACAAAGTTCATTCTTAACATTTTTCTCAATTTCTTTCTTAATCACATTCTTTTCAGACTTTTTCTCACGATGTGCATTTGCCCTCGGATGTACATGCTGAGATGATGACACTGGTTCATTAGTAATGATGTGATTTTCTTTTGGAATTTCACATGCATTAGCACTTTGGAAACTACCAGAGTCATCACTCTCAGGGTCTGAATCAACACTCTCAACTGTAACACCCTCATCATTCAAACCTAAAATCGGCCTCACATCGGAATGAGGATCACCAATACTCGAGGTATTAGATTCATTTTCCGATGATGAGTCTGATTTTACCGAGCTCTCCGGTGTCACTTGATGACAGTTATGATTTTCAAAAAGCACCGGAGATGGCACAGACTTATAGTTAGTGGTTTGATCATCAATGATGTGGTCTACAACATAAGCAATGTGCTTATAACTTTCCAACTTCTTATTGACTTTTTCAGCAAAGCACTTAATGGCGGCCATTTCCAACTTAGTGTTCTCAATTTCATTGATATAGTTATTAATGGCAAGTTGTTTTAATGAAAGAGTATTTTTAAGGTCGGAAATGTCCTTTTTGTATCCATGAAGTACCTTATTGAAGGCAATCAATTCTTCGCGAGTAGATTGACAGTTGATGATAGCACTATCACGTTGAACGCGAAGTTCTTTGTTTTCCTCTGTCAATCTATCACAAGTTCCACAGTATTTATCACTAGTAACATCAGTGCTAGATTCTGAACTTACAGGTTTAGGAGGATCTGTCATGGCCATCAAAGCAAAATGAGCTTCCTTTCCAGCGAAAAACTTGGAATAATCAATTCTGGTGAAAGCATCATCAGCAATGCACGACTTCCTCGTCTTCAGAAAATCTGCTTCTGCTAGCAGCTGGTCAATATCATCATCCAAGGATGTAACACTTGCTTCTGCATCTGACTCACTGTCTGAATCTGAATAAACTGATTCACACTCCTCAGGAATATCAGAAACTGTGTCAATCACCACTCTAGAATTTGCCTCCTCAGCTTTAACCTCAACAGGTTCAGTCTCCACTTCCACTTCTACCTTAGATTCATCAACTTCAACCTCAGTTTCTTCTGTCTTATCAACTATCACCGACTCCTCAGTATCAACCTGTCGGGCAACACAAGCCACATTTCCCCCAGTTGTAATCTCCTCAACATCTATTTGCATCCCAGACCAGTCAAACCGTTCATCCTGTTGTATCACCAATGCTTGATTCTGATTTGTGTTTTGTTGGGTTTCATTTGGTGTAGTAATCGGTATGACTGTTCGGTTAGTGTTGTTGGGTGATTGGTTTTGAGTCTGGTTTGTTGTGTTTGGTTGTCTGTTCTGGTTGTTATTAGAGGGGTTTTGTCGGTTTTGGTAGTTGTTTTGGTTTTGATAGTTGTTGTTACTTTGGTAAGAAACTTGGTTTTGGTTTTGTTGTTGACGGTTCTGGTAGCTTGCATTGAAAGGGTTTCTGTTACCTTGTTTCGGTGGCTGGGTGCATTCCCGTTTAAAGTGACCTTTCCCTCCACAATTAAAACAAGTCACCTTCTCCTTGTTGAACCCGTAGGTTGTGTTAGGAGAAGTTCCCAAATCAGTTCTACCCGTCTTTTCGATAAACTCCGTTGCTCTTCTCATTATACTCGCAAAAGCCCACTGGATGTCAATTAGTTCCATCTCTTCCTTATCAATCTGTGCATAGTCTTCATTGGTCATGTTATTATTCCCAATTTGACTTGCAACCAACCCGTTATAAGATGAAACCATTGCAGAGACTAATGCAATATGTTGCTGAGCAACTTCAACAGTTACATTGCCCAAATTAGAAGTCTCCAAAACCACCGGTTGTTGATTAGGTTGAGTCATTGGATTCATGTATTGTGGTTGTTGAGGTGGTTGTTGTGATTGGCTAGCAGTATAGAATGCTGCTTGCTGCATTGGAGAGAATGGTGAAATGTATGAATTAGTGTATTGTTGTTGTGGTGGTGGTGTGTATGATGGTTGTGAGTAGGATGAGGTTTGTGCGATGTAGTTGATGGTTGGTTTTTGTGGTTCCATAACATTGGAAATACAAGCAACATGCGGTGCCACTACTCCTCCTGAACTTGAGTTTCCAACTGGTGCTGAAGTGCCTCCAAAATATAAACTTGGATTCTGAGGAATCTGTGATCTTTTAGCTTTCCTCTTTTCCTCAAGCTCTTTGTTCTCCAGCTTCTACACAAACTCGTTAATAGTCCAGAATTTGTAAGCATCCTTCTCTTTGAGAACTTCAACATGCTGATCCCAGTATGGTGGTGGAGCATCTGCAAACTTATCCACCAAATCTGTCATAGGAATCTGTATACCATAGCTAGACAACTCAGTGAGTAAATGACAATATCTATGAGTTAATTCTTTTAGAGTCTCATTTCCAACACAAGTAAAATTCTCGAACTCTTTTCTCAACTCCTCCATCCTCAACCTTCTCGTCTTTTCATTCCCATCATGCCTATTCTTGAGTACATCCCACAGTTGCTTAGACGTAGTGCAAGTCCCAAACTGATGTAGTAAGTCGTTTATGATCGCCTGAGTCAACTGGGAATAGGCTTTCTTCTCCACAGCAAACTTCTTTTTCTCCTCCTCTGACATACTCTCCAATGGAACTGGTTCACCGGTGTTCTCCAAAGCCGGTGCAGTGTAACCTCTAGCTATCATCCTCCATGCCTCAGCACCCTCCACTCCCATGCCTTCCAAATGAATCTTAAACTTTTTCTGCCACTGGTTATATTCCTGCATTTCCATGAGCTTAGGTGGACGATTCCCGCTACCTGAAGATAAGTCATTGATTAGTGTAGAAATAGCATTGGTAGTTTGAGTATTTACCACCGCTGCTGCTACTCCCCAATAGTCAGGTTGTGGTGCTGGAGGTGCAACATTCTGAGGCATCGAGCTAGTCATCGCTATGTAATTGATCGGTTGCGAAGACTGTGTGCTCGTCTTTTGTGCTGCCACTGTCCATGGGTCCATCACTTGCTGTTGTGGTTGTGTCTTTGCTGGTCTCGGGGTTGTCGGAAAATTCCACATGATGTTCACGAACTTCGAAAATCACAACACTTACAAAATTTTCCAAACTTAAATCTACGTTCGCCCAAACTGGTCTACTTTCGTCCCTTTTGAGTCCACGTTCGTCCAAAAGATAACAACCGAATGTAGAATCAGAACAGAATGTAAAATCAGTCTAGACCCTTTCCACTTTCGACCACTAATAGCTACGTTCGACCACTTGATATTCACCTTCAAACACAAAATTCCAGGTTCGACCAGAATATACCTACGTTCGACCAGAAAATATTCACTCTCGCCCACTCTAGGTTAGGTTCGCCCACAACATTCCAGGTTCGCCCATTTCCAGTTTGAAAAACGGTTACACTTTGAAAAACGGTTATTTTGATCTCTGATTTTCAAAAGTTTATGGATTTGGATGATCTTTATCAGGTTTTGATTCGGAATTGATTTGGAACAACTTTAATTCTTGGAAAACTTGATTTTAACACCAAATTCAACTCGAAATCAATCAAAAACACTCAAAAACCATTTTCAATCAAAAACAGATGTATTTTGACCATAATTATGTCCAAATCAGCTCTGATATTATCAATTTTGTTGTTGTATGATCTGTATGGCTCTGATACCACTTTGTAGTTGAAAGAATTTAGCGAAAACAGGAAAATATGATCATACAAGTCACAAATCTAGGTGCGGAAACCCTAGATATGAACAAAATGATAATGCTCGGATCAAAACACATAAAACATCATTTCAAAGAGTTTTTCATAGATTAACTTTCACATAAACTTGATTACATTCACTCACACGTTAATCTAGACCTTTCTAACACTTTTACAAAAACCACACGAACCTGAGCCTCAAACACACACTTTCTGAAACTCTCCCTAACTTAGAAAACATCAAAAACTATTTATACACACTGCACATTCGCCCCTTTTCATGGTGCGAATGTGGACTATGTCCACATTCGCCCATCACCAAGGTACGAATGTGTCTTCTTCTGGTCAGTCTTTTACCTTCGCCCAAAAACCTTCTCACCTTCGCCCCATTTCTCTACCTTCGGCTCATCAGGAAACTCTCTAACACATGTTAATTAAGCTAATCCAATCACTAGTCGCACTTCGTGCATCTACAGTTGTTTCCATTAGCCTTCAGTTGTGGACAATCCCTCTTAAAGTGATCCACACTACCATACTGGTAACACCCCTTACCACCTCGCTGCTATTGACCTTGCTGCACTGGTTGATTTCCCTGAATGTTAACCCGACAATCCTTTGCCACATGCCCCAACTTACTACAGCGTTCACACTTAACTTTGTTGCACGGTCCAGAGTGGTGAAGATTGCACCTGTTGCACTTGGGATGGTTTCCTTGGTAACCACCCTGTGACTGATTACGATTGTTGTTCCCTCCATTGCTGTCGTTCCTCTTGTTCTGATGTTGCTGTTGCTGATTACTACTACCTGAGTGTTTACCCGCCGCATTCTCCCATTTTCTTTTGTTGTCACTAGTGCCTGAAGACGAAGCACCATGAGGGGGTATCAATCCCTCGTCCACTTTCTGGTCTGTCAGTTGATGTGCCAGGCGGATGACCTGCTGGATGTTATTCAAGTTTGCGGCAGTAACCATTCCTTTAATCTGGGGTACCAAGCCCTTGATGTAAAGTTCAATCCGTTTATAAGGCGGGTTGGAATAGTTAGGACACATCGTAGCCAACTCATGTGAGCTGGTGGTATGCTTTTCGATCTCCGATCCCACCATTTTCAAAGTGAAGTACTCCGATTCCAGCTTCTGAATTACATCACGTGGGCAATACTCTTCTTTCATGTAATTGAAGAATTTTAGCTTTAAACAAGAAATGTGATCATACAAGGTACTATTCCAGGTGCGGAAACCCTAGAACAGAACAAAATGATAATACACGAATCACAACACACGAATTACGCTTTTCAACATCATTTTATAGATTACTTGATTCAAATATTCAATACATACGCGTTTACAAGTTAATCTATTGATTTTCACACAGACCCAATCTAGAGAGCAAACACCTGACTTAAACACACACAATGACCAACAACACTAAACATGAAAACAAGCAAAACCTATTTATATTGTCTGCACGTTCGCCCCTGTTGAAGATACGAATGTGGAATTCTTCCACATTCGTCCTCTTCCAAGGTACGAACATAGATAATATTCAGCATCCTTCCACCTTCGCCCTTAAAGCTTTCACCTTCGACCATAAAATCCTACCTTCGACCTTCTTCAAGTCACCTTCGACCGTTCAGAAATCTCTAACATATGTTAATATTTACAATTCGAAGCATTAGTCGCATAAAGTGCATCTACAAACTCCCCCTCGACTATATCTCGGATTGCCTTCTCGCTTCATCCATCTCTTTGTTCATTAACTTGATTCTTAGCTGTTTCTTTTGGTCTTTTGTCATCTCTGGTTCAAGTTTCCTCTTCGTCGATTGCTTAGGTAGTTCAGCTACCTTCACCTGCTTGCCCAACTTCTGTTCAAGGTTGCTACCGGAGTTGATATCATAAGCAAAGCATACTCCGACAACCTATTGATACTTCTTCGCTTGTGATGCATCATTGGGATCACTAAAAATCGGGTTGTAGTACAGCATGATGATGTCTTCAAATGTATAGTTAATGAGCCACATCGGGTCAAAAACATGTATTTTCTTATATGCATCCTTCCCATCTCTCAGCACAATAACAGCTTCAGCATTCCTCCAATCGTAATACCAGAAAATGAAATCTTCACTAAAGTGTTGTTGAATTGGCATTAAAGGAATCTTTCTCATAACTTCAGGAGCTTTGTATATCAACGTCACTCTCTTCTTACCCGTCTTCGGATCAACATCTCTATGAACCTTCCTTCTTGGGTATTGAAGTGTAATCATACTCCACTTCGTCCTACTCTCCCAAATCAATCTATCAGCAAACCATCCAACGACTGTATTGTTCACAGATGCACCAGTCATCCTGAATCTGCAGATATCTCTAACCGCCCAGTACGGTAGAGTTAGCAAGTCATAGAATCCGTAGAAGTACAGAATTCCAGTTTCCCATTTGACTGCAATGCACTTCAGACTTCTAAGATATTTCCAACCAAGAGCTCTGACTTTAAACTTTTGTTTGTGATATCTGTAGAATCCTCCCTGGGCTTCCGGTTTAGGCCTTTTATCATCCTTTTCCTTCAGCTTCTGCAACAAAGTCTTCAAGTCGTCACTTTGTTCAGATGGTTTCTGTTTCTCATCACCAAACACTTTCTTAACAAACTCTTCGCTCTTCTTTTCAGCTTTCTTCTTTGCTTCCCTCTGATGTGTTTCAGTGAAATCTGGGAATACTTCATTTTCATCATTCGTTCTGAAGTATTGAGGATACTCTTCATGAGTAATATCTTCTATCTCAATCTCCTCAGTTTCTGGCGTTTGCTTGTCATCAGAATGATTTGCAACATCCTTTTCAGGAATGTCTGGAATCATTTGATCTGAAATTATCTCCTCTAGTGTCTTTCCTACTCGCTGCGCAATCCCTTCCAGAATCTCTTTAGTCACAGCAGCAGACACCTCACCGTCTTCCAAATCAGGATCATTATACTCTAACTCGTATCTCATATCCACTGTTTGGAATATCTCAGCAAACTTCCTAGTGAACTCTATCGTCCATTCTCTCTTTCCCAACATTTCTCGATATACATCTTTAGCTTCATCTGATAAAGCTCTAACCTTCTCATTCCAGAAAATACTTTCATCAGAATCAACGTTCTCTCCTGATTTCTTCGAGCTAGACTGACCCGCACTTCCCTTTTTGGTCTGTCTTTGTTCAAACGTGAATTTGTTCGAATCATCATCATCACCATCATCATCATCATCACTGCTACTACTCTCATCATCTTTCTTATTACCCGATCCACCCTCAACATCATTATCATCATCATCATCTGATTTATCATCTTCTTCCTCTTTATCCGATTCTTCATAATCTACTTGCTCCTCCTCTTTTTCTTTGTCTTCTTCTCCCTCTTTCAACTTAGGTGCTTCACCATAGAGTTGATCAAGTAGATCACTCATCCTCTTATTCTCCTTTTTCAATTCTTTGTTATCTTTTCTAACGCTCTTAATCATCCTCCTGTTTCCATTACACTTCACGTCAAGCTCATTCTTTTCATCCTCAAGTTGTTTCAGCTTCTTTTCAAGTTCGTCTTGATTAGTCTTTGAAGCAACAACAATCTGTAACTTCTTCTCTTCATTTTTCTTAAACTTCTCAATCTCAGCTTGTTGAGCAACTAACATTTCATTATCTCTTCCATCTTCTTGTACACCTGTTTCATCACATCATCTGAAACAGTGACTTTTGTTTTGGAAGATTCAATCACGGGAGTCTTTTCTTTCTCAGGCTTCTTAAACATATTCAGAACATTTTCTAAAGTAGCTTCTAGATTAGGAACTACCTCAGGTTCTTTAGCCTTCTTTTGTTTCTTCGCAGCAGGTGAGGAAACTTTTGATGAAGTACCGGCTTCAGGAACTTTCTTTCCTTTCAATAACTTCTCAATTTCCTTCTCTCTCAACTTTTTCGTACTAACCTTCTTTGCAATCGACTTGTGCTTAGGTTTTTTCAGATTAACAACCACTGTTAAACCATCAAAGTCTTCAGTATCCAAACCTAAGTCACCTTCAGTATCAACTGGCTCTTTGTGTAACACCTCTTCCGCTTTTTTGTTGAGTGAATCAGACTCTCCAACAGCAGTGGCCTTGCGTTTGGAAGACTTCCTCACCAACTCAGTCTCAGAATCCCACTGTTCCTCTTCCTCAGTCTCTTCTGAATCCACCGAGTCCTCATCTACCAAACAAGTACCCTTCTTTGCAGTACTCTTCTTCCTAGCCCTTTGTTTCTTCTCAGATTCACCTTCATCAGCCTTTGCCTTGCCCTTCCCTTTGGCTCCGACATTCTTTACTTGTCTCTTCCTTTTAGTACTTGCATCAGCATGCACCAAAGGATCATCATTGTCAGAATCGCTCTTATCATGTCTTGCCTTGTTCAATCCTGGGTCAGTGTAACCCGGATAAACTAAGTAACCAAACAAACGCTTGTACGGTGGCTTCTCATTATCTGGAATATCCTTATACCCCTTCATTCTCACTAACGTTATGATATTCATGTGATCTTGTGCCAACACCATAGTAGGATCCTTCCTCAAGTTCGGATACTTATTATCAAAGATCATCATCAAGAATCTGGGATACATCAAGAACTTCTTAGACTTTAATCCCTTCAACATCTCCAGCATGTGATCTAATATCATCCCAGCAAGGTTAAATGGTTTGTTAAGTGTTAACGCAACCATTAACGAGCTTAAACTCTTTCTCATCACGTCGTATCCACCACTAACTGTTCCAAAGACATGGATAATCACATGTGCAAAATACTTGAATTGCACACTGAGCTTCCCTTTATGTAACGCTCCATCAGTGATCGGACCGTTGTATTTCATCCTCAGGAAACATACTCTCTGCTCAGTCCACGACAACAATCTCGGATCAGTACACTCCTCATCTTTAATCCTGAGTGCCTCTCTAATATCTTCTTCAGTGATCAGCATTTCCATCCCTTGAATCTTGCTTCTGATGGCAGTTTTTCCTTCCCAGAAGTCATGTTGAGCATTCTTCCAGAAATCTTCAACAATGTCTTTGTAAATAATCGCCGGTGTAGCAATGGCATGGATAATTCTACTCCTTCTGAGAAAGTCAACGTTCCTAGAAAACTCTGTGTTCTTTAACACCTCTCCAACATACGCACAACAGTTATGTGGAGGTTCAAACGACCACACTTTCGGTACACTCTCTTCCTGAGCTTCCTGCACCGGATCTTGAACAGGTACTTCCAGATTCTCTACTGGAATTTCCACATTCTCAGGTTGTTCTGCCATCTGTAACACATAAACACGAAAAAGACGTCAGAATAATCAAAAACGACACATTTTGAAATTTTTAAGTTTTACACATTTCCACATTCGCCCCTTTTAGAGGTACGAATGTAAGAAAAATTAGGTTCGAAATTAAGAATTTTCGAATGTGAAATAAATTCCACGTCCGTCCATTTAAATTCACATTCGCCCTTTACAATTTGGACGAATGTATCAGTTTTAAACCCAATGATTCAAAATTGTATTCTGATGAGTTTTAAACTCTGTTTTTGATTCAAACATGGTCTAAAGTGACCGACTAAGCCTATTCAACCATCAATTGATATTATTATTCAGTGTTTATTGATTTTAAAAGAAAACTAGGGTTCGGCTAACACATTGAATCAATTAACCTATCAAATCAATGAATTAAACCTAGTTTTTCCTATATTCTCCCCCTAAAATCAATGAACATTGAATCCCAATCAAAGAATCTGGTTAAATCAGTCCATATAGTTCCAGATTATAAAACCTAGGGTTCGAACACAAAAACCCCAATTGTAGCTTCGTTTTGCAGCCATTACCTGTGAAATTAGGATCAAACTGATGAGAAAATAGTAGGGAACAATAATCTGGATTGAAAAGAAACAGGGCAACATGGTTTGGCACTTTTGAAAAATTTTGAAAAATTTTGAAAAAATTTGAAAAAGTTACGAATGATTGTTCGAATGTGGTGAAGTGGTTATATAGGGCTCCACTTTCACCCGTTACCTTTGGACGAATGTGAAAAATTTTCCACATTCGTCCCAACCTAATGGCACGAATGTGAAAACAAAACACGAAAGTGAAAATTGTAAAAGGAAAAACCACCTTCGTCCAAGATAAAGGTTCGAAAGTGAAAAATTTTCCACATTCGAACCAATTAAGGGACGAATGTGAATGGAAAATTTTGAAAATTTTACCAAATCACGAAATCGAATCTCGTTCAAACATTTTTCAACACATTTAGTCTCAAACATGCATTATTTCAGTTTAGAATGATACAAAGCTCAGATTGTTTCTTCAAATCTCAGAAAATGACCATTAAACACCGTCGGTTATCTAAAAAATAACGCAGAAATGTAAAACTTTTGGTTTTTCTGAAATTTATATTAAAACACACCTAAAATCTTTTTGAGTTTTTGTATCTTTTTGTAAAAACAAAATAAAATGCACAAATGTAAAGTAAAGCAATAAAGATTTCGTGATATCCGGTAAGAGGATCATATCAGTTGTTTGAGAAATCTGACCACAGCGTTGATCTAATTTGGTTTATATTATCATTAGAAACAGTGTGTGACCCGGAAACTGCTGACATTGTTTTCCACATAAGCTCACATGCAAACTGTTATGCAGTGCTTTAAAATGATACGATTTAGGTGTATTATACTAACACGTTGTGGTTCCTACACACACGACATACTCCCGTATCAAGAAATTGCACAAAGCTTCCTCGTAACGCGTGATTATGTTGGGTTTATTTGAGACCACAGTTACCAGAACGAAGACTTTTGGTAGCTTGTTATTGTAGTTTGAATGTTAGAGGACTGATTGTGTAATTAAACCTTAGTTTTATGTAAACCCTAGTGATATGCGCACTTAACAGACGGGCCCTGCGCACTTAGCTAAGTGCGCAGGCCCATCAGCTCCTACCTATATAAAGGAAGCTTGTGTGCAACTCTAGGGTTAGGGTTTTTGGTGATCTTAGCTACACAAGAATTAGTGGTGCGTACTTATATAATTTCCATGGTGTTTTGATGATCTATCAGTAATGGAATCACGTTATTTGTATCTTGTGTGTCGGTTTTCTAAGATTTATCTAGTTTCTTATTTGTTCAAGATTAATCACTTAAAACACCTAAACAATAGGTGTTTCTAAGTGATAACAATCTTTGTGCACTTGAAAGATCTAGTATTTTGGGACTACAATTTGGTATCAGAGCCTCTGTGCTCTAGATTGTATCTGATTAAGATACCAAAACCCTCATTTTGTTAGTTTTTCTTAATGTTGTTATAAATATTTGTGTTTTTATCAAAAAAAAAAGAAAGGTTTTTCCTCTCTATTTGCTTCAGATTTCTCTTATTGTTGTGTTTCTAAGGTGTTAAAAGTTGGTTATCTTTAGTAGTAACATCATCCGAGCATTTCAGATCGATTGAAAAAGGCTTGGATAGGATTCTGCTGTGTATTGTGCACTAACAGACGTATTTGCGTACTTAATTGCGCACTGATTTCTTGTTCTGAGTACTTATTTCATATTTTGAGTACTTATTTCATATTTTGAGTACTTAGCTCATAAGCTGCATACTTGTTTTTCAAGTTGTGCACTTATTTCCAGAATATAGGTGCGCACTTATCTCATAAGTTTGCGCACTTGTTTCTTGGTTTGGGCACTTAAATCTTCAAAAGCTTAAAAGTTAACTTTGTCTCCAGGAGCACAACTAGGGTTTCTGCGTAATTATCAGAAATCACTAGTTGGTTTGCGTACTTGCTGAAAGGGTGCAGTTTTGAGTACTTGGCTAGGGATTCTGTGCACTAAAATCTTAAACGAGAGTTTAAGTGTCTGTGTACTTAAATAAGTACGCAGATTGATCAGTCAAAGACTGAGCACTTGTCTTGCTCAGCCCTGACTGACCTGCGCACTTAAGCAATCTGTGTACTTCAAGACTGCGCACTTATCAGGAGACCAAAATCTTGACATCGCTGTTGAACCATTGTTTCTGGTTGCTGCTCACTTGTTCTTGCGCACTTACCAAGTTTGCGCACTTATTTGCGCACTTATTTGCGCTCTTATTTGCGCACTTAAGGACTGATCTTTCATAATTAAGGACCTTGGACTTATTTCTGGACTGTAACCACTAAAATCAATTAATCAGACTTATAAAAATCAATCTAAATCAATGGCTGGTAACAAAAACAACTCATACCAAGTTAATCCTATAACCCAAGCTGAACTGGAAACAGGAACAATAACCCGAATTCCCAAGTTAATGGGTGCTGAAGATTATGGCACTTGGAAAAACCGAATGAAGGCTTTCTACTATGTCAATGACTTTACTCAATGGATGTCTGTGCAACTTGGACCTCACATTCCAGTGAGGACCACTGAAGCAGGAGAGGTTTTTAACACTAATCCTACTACCTACACAGACCTTGACAAGCAGTTGATGAAACGAGATCACAAAGCCTATGGTGCTCTCACCATGGCTTTGTCTAAAGATGTGTACAACATATTTGAAGAGTACGGATCTGCGCATGATCTGTGGTTCGCATTGAGTGAGTACTACGAGGGAAATGCTGAGATGAGACAGAACAAGCAAGAAATGATTCAGAAAGAATATGATATATTTGGGAGTGTTCGAGGAGAAAGCTTGTCATCACACATTGATAGGTTCATGAGCCTGTTAACAAAGATGAAGAAAGCTGGAATTCCTGTCAACAACCGAAACTCCATCAAGAAACTGCTTGATTCTCTTCCTAAGGAATGGAGCCTTCAATGCATGCTGATTAGGAAGGAATACTTAGATGCTCAATCCACTTTGGCTGATCTCATAAACACTTTGAAGTCATTTGAAATGGATATCACAAAAAGGGAGATGAATCAGACTGTTCCAAAGGTCGCTCCTAGCACTACAATGAAGAATCTGGCGTTGATGACTCCGATTGGTGAGATGGGTTCAAGTTCATCACATGCATATGTGGACTCAATGGGTGGTGGAAGTTCAAGTTTGGGTAAAGCAGTCATGTACTCAGAAAAGGCAGCGAAGACACTAAATCCACAAGTTACCAAGTTGGCCACTGAACATGTGGAACTCTTCAACACCTTCATGAGTAGTTTTGAAGCATTGAAGACTGGTGAAACATTAAATGAGATGTTGTCCCCTGAAGATATGTACCAAGTGGATCCAGATGATATGGAGGAAATGGACCTCAAATGGCAGATGGCAATGATCACTCTAAGGGTTAAAAGATTTCAAGACAGAACTGGTAGGAGAGTGGGGATGGGTAAAGCTGGTTTTGACAAGTCAAAGATCCGATGCTACAACTGTAAAGTTCTTGGGCATTTCAAATATGAGTGTCCCACCTTGAATCAAGCTGAAATCAAGCCCGCTAAGAGGTTGGTGGCCATCACTAATGGAAATGAGGGAAATGAGAAGGAACCACAGAAGGCACTGGTTGTTGAAAATTTTGATTGGGGAGAAGAGGCAGCTGCAGCCGAAGTAGAAGTAAACAAAGCCCTGATGGCCAAAATTTGCACCAAATCCTCAAACGGTGTAAATTCACTAGAAGGGTCATCAACTGAGGTGCTAAAGGGTGAGATGCTAAAGAATGCAGGACTGAAGAGTGTGCTAATTGCTAAGAAGAAGAAAGATCAGACTGGAGAGGAGGCTTTGATAGCTGAGAAGACACCCACTGAGAAAGCAGCTGAAAAGATGGAAAGTGCACCCAAGAAAGCTGAGGAGAAAGATATGGTAAACATTCCTCTTGAAATAAAATCAAAGGTGTGCTCACCTAGGTGCGTTACAGCTGTTGCTTACTGTTTGTCACACAACAGAAGGGTTTTAAGAGAAATGGATGATATCCGAAAAATTAACTCTGAAATGAAAGAAAATGAGTGGGCATATCAGCGAAAGTTGAATGCAACTCTAGCTGAAATGCAGACTCTAAAAGAATTTGTTCTCAAAATGGGTTTTCTAATAAATGACTTAACCTCAAAAATAGAAAAATCTAGAAATGAAACAACTCGTCTTCAAATCATTATTGACAAATGGAATGTAAGCAAACAGGCTCATGCTGATATCGTTAATTGCTCAAGGCAATCATTTGTAAAAGATGGAATTGGGTATAAGGATAAGAATGGAATCGAAAGTTCACTATTCTTACCCTTAAGCCGAAGTGAATACATACCCATTCCAACACCTCATCCTAAAAATGATCTTTTTGAAAACAAATGTGATGAATCTGAGTCAAATGCTAACATAAGTAAAAGCGATGCAGATGTGACCCAACAGGCTCGGGTGGAAGATGATGAGAGTTGTGGTGGGCAGACAATGGGGTTAGGACATCCAGGTGCCAATTACTCCACAGTGAATTGGTTCATCTAGAACAATGAAAAGTCTAAAAACAATTTGATTTCGGATGACTGTAATACTTTAACTAATTTGGATGAATGTAATAGTTTATCTAGGATGGATAACTATAATAGTTTATCTAGGCCGGATGACTGTATTAACTTAACCTCTAAACTAGATTTAAAGGGTGCTGTGGACCCTGATTGTAGGAAGAATCCTATCAGACGTTCAAATGTTTGTGTTGACAATGTTATGCTAGTATGTGTTGATCTTAATGCTGCATTCTCTGATGATAAACATACATGTAAACCACCAGTGTTTGTACCAGAGCTAAAGCTTAACAGGTTTGGGAAATTTCTCACTGAGGAAATCCCAGATTTTATTCCTTCATCCACAGATGTATCATGTTCTGAAGAATCACAAAGTGAAACAGGTAACTCAAGTTCTGAAGAATCACTGAGTGATACAGAAAGCAACATCAGCATACCTGACTGCAACACAAATGAAGAATCAAGTGGCAACAAGGATGAATCAAGCTCAAGTGAAAGCTCCTGCTCAGACAAGCTCAAGAAAACAACATCACAACCATCATCATCCAGATCTTCTCCAAAGATCAAGCCTAAACACTCAAAATGCTTTAGATGTGGAAAAGGACATGTGGTCAAAAAGTGTCATTTAAAACCTAAACCACAAAATGATGTCAAAACTCAAAACTCTTTTTCTGATCAGATCAAAAATTTTCAAGAAACAGTAAAAAGTTTTGTTAAAACCACACAATTTTGGAAGAGAAAAGAGTCAATGATGGGTGAAAATCACGATAGATCAAAACTAAAACAAACATGGATTCCCAAAGTTAACTAAATACATGTTTTGATCATCTTTGTATATTATTATTATTTTTTTTTTGTAATCTTTTTTTTGAATAAGCTGCATAAATGGTTGATAGCTCTTATGAGATATATGTAGCATGTTGATAGGGGCGCGTCAAGAACCATCAGTGAATCCCCATACATATCGATCCATGACTGGATCATTGATGTATCTCACCGCCAGCGGACAAGACATCATGTGGGCAGTTGGATGCTGTGCTCGTTTTCAGTCAAATCCCAAGCAATCTCATGAAACTGCAGTCAAAAGAATCTTCCGCTACCTCAAAGGAACACCAAAGCTTGGTTTATGGTATCCTAAAAGTGATAATTTTGATTTAATCGCTTACTCTAATAGTGATCACGCAGGTTGTAGAATTGATAGAGAATTTGTCTCTGGTGGTTGCAAATTTTTGGGGAATCGGCTTGTATCTTGGCAAATCAAAATGCAGATAACAGTGTCTATCTCCACTGATCAAGCCGAGTACACTGTTGTGTCCAGTTGTTGATGTCAAGCTTTGTAGATCCAAAATCAGTTGCTGGATTACGGTTTGAATGTCATGAAAACCCCAATCTTCATTGATAATGATGCTTGTCGTGATATCATGAAGAATCCTATCGACCATTCTAAAACACTACATATTGAGATCAGGATTCACTCTATTCGCGATGCTCACGATAAAGGATACATTCAAGTGTTATCCATTGATACTGCTGATCAAAAGGCAGATATCCTCACAAAAGCTTTTGACAAAACTCATTTCCTCCAATTGGTCACTTGGCTGGAAATGATAAATTTTGAGTGAGCTCACATTATGTCATGGTGTTAAAAAAAATAAAAAATCCTATTTTCATACAAAACAAGATTTTTGGGGGAGAAAGTATAATCTCTATTGCAAATTAACAAGAAATGATAGGAACTAATCATATTTAGTCAGCATGTGGATAGGACCCAGAGGATGTTGTGGCTTCAAGCAACAATGTGTTAGTAGATTCAGCTTCAAATTGAGTAAACTGCTACTAGGTGATTAACAGAAAACAATCTACACGGAAAGCTGGATTCCCACAGTGTTTTAGGTCTGCACAAGCTGAGTCCGGTCATACACAGGTTGAGAGATCAAAAGACACAGAAAATTTTGTGCATATATAATCAAAAGACACCTAACCTAAGAGTGCAAGCTACCAATGCGGGGCTATTAAATCAAATGAGCAATAAAACACACGCAATGTTAATGACGTGCAAACAAATATAGATAGCTCAACAAGCGATCAGATGATCATCTTCTCTATTATGGGAACATAGACCTGAAGCTCTCATCATCTGATTGACATAATGATCATCTTCTCTGCTTATGGAAACATAGACCTGAAGCTCTCATCATTATATCTCAATAAACCTTGAGGATTGGTAGGCTTACACCTAGCACAAGTGGGGTCCACAAAATTTCCGTCAATATTACCAAAACATGATAAATCTTATCACCAAATGTATGTTGAAAGACGAGAAGCATGGATTTAAGTGGACAAGTATACCGACAGTTTTTCTTGGGCTGTAACTATCCAACGGAAAGTTGAAATGTGATCTGGCAGGTATGGTTAGTATGATCTTGTATGCAAAAGGTGAGAAACAGTTAACCCCTCTTCGTTGTTTTTGTTTTTATTAAAAAAAACGTACAAAATATAAAAAGTTTAAGGGGTGTATTAAAATATGTGTTAGAATGTGAGATGTGATTATTGCATATAATCCTGATCATCATCCAGTCTGTGATCAAGAACAGTGCAGGGGACGAGATTGTGAGATTCTTCGATTTGGTAGATGTATTCATGTTTTATCTGTCAGAGTTGATGTAGCTGTTTGGGAACACAATCAGAGTTAGAGCCGGTCAGACACTGCTGGAAGAAGGAATGCTATTTCAAAGGGCAGTAGATCATGCTAAAGAGAGGAAGCTGGAGATGCTAGAAATTTTGGAAATGATCGAGGCTGCAGACAAAGAGAAGGAGCTTGGAGACAAAGACAAGGAAATTGCTAACAAAGACAAAGCTGACAATTAAAGAAAAGCAGCCAGAAACTACTGAAGCTCCAGAAGTGATAGTTCCAAAATAACCAGTGCGGGAAATGCAAGAAGAAGGTGAATCTAGTGATATCTCGGTTTGAAGCTAACAGATGAAAATTGGTAGCTGTGGTCTAGGGGGAGTATTGTTGGGTTTATTTGAGACCATAGTTACCAGAACGAAGACTTTTGGTAGCTTGTTATTGTAGTTTGAATGTTAGAGGATTGATTGTGTAATTAAACCTTAGTTTTATGTAAACCCTGGTGATTTGCGCTCTTAACAGACGGGCCATGCGCACTTAGCTAAGTTCGCAGGCCCATCAGCTCCTACCTATATAGAGGAAGCTTGTGTGCAACTCTGGGGTTAGGGTTTTTGGTGAACTTAGCTACACAAGAATTAGTGGTGCGTACTTATGTAATTTCCATGGTGTTTTGATGATCTATCAGAAATGCAATCACGTTATTTGTGTATCTTGTGTGTCAGTTTTCTAAGATTTATCTAGTTTCTTAGTTGTTCAAGATTAATCACTTAAAACACCTAAACAATAGGTGTTTCTAAGTGATAACAATCTTTGTGCACTTGAAAGATCTAGTATTTTGGGACTATAGATTATGCCAGAGTTATCCGTTTAGTTACAAGATATATAGCACAGAGGTGTACAGGTCAGCAAATGAATGCTGCAAAGTAACATGTGCATATATACCAGGTTGAGGCTGATATCAACTACTGATTTGCATCAGTAAATTGACACGATGTAATTATGATCTTTGATCAATAATAACATGAAGTTCCTCAATTCGGTAACTTTTGGTTTTGGCATTTAATCTCTTTTTAGCAAATATTCTGATTTAAACTAGGTCCGTAAATTAATACGACAGAAGTTCAATCAGAATATCCCGGATAACAATAACATAACGACCCGAAACCTCAGATTTTGGCAACTCTATCAAACGAAATTATGGTACTAAGACCATATACCCATGAGGTGTTCAGCCACGAACGAGTAGTTCGTTATGTTTGTATCACTAATGCACGCAGTTAGTCTACGAAGCCTATCAACACATCACACGTAATCAACACACGCCTCATATTGCATTACATATTTTTAGCCTGTGTCAGATCACCACTGATGTACTATCATTTCCTCTTTTTATCCTGGAAATCATTTTGGGTTTTTCTATTTTTATGGATTTTTGAATTTTTCAATGTTTTTGGTTTTTCTAATAAATGACTCCCCCTAAAATGTAAAACATATTTTTGGGTTTTTGAATTTTTCTGAAAAACTATAAAAAAACTTAAAGAAAAATTGAAAACTAAAAAGCGTTAACCGAGGTGATGATCATTCTTGTTTTTCTTTTATATTGTTTACTTTTAAAAGATACTCGAATCTGGATTTATCAAAAGCTTTTGTGAACAAGTCTGCTCGTTGATAGTCAGTGTGGATTTGACCATATCGATCAACTCTTTGGTATAACAATCACGGATAAAGTGATACTTAATCCTTATATGTTTAGCTTTAGAGTGATTGCCCGTATCTTTAGTTAATGCAATTGCGGCTTCATTATCACAGTGTATAGAGGTTTTAAGAAATTGCAAACCGTAATCCACCATCTGCTGCTGAATCCAGAGAACCTGTGAGCAACAACTCGAGGCTGCTATGTACTCTGCTTCGCAAGTAGACAATGCGACCGAAGTCTGCTTCTTACACTGCCAGGTGACTAACCTGCTCCCTAAAAACTGGCATCCAGCTGTCGTGGATTTGCTGTCTTTGTCACAGCCGCCCCAATCTGCATCACTAAATGTGATAAAGTCAAAATTATCATCATTAGGGTACCAAAGTCCTCTCGACGGACAACCCTTGAGATATCTAAGGATACGCTTGACCGCTGTCAGATGACTTTGTTTCGGCTGCAACTGGAAACGTGCGCAGAGGCATGTAGCGAACATTATGTCTGGCCGAGATGCGGTGAGATACATCAGAGATCCGATGATTGCTCTGTATGTAAACGGGTCCATCAGCTACCCCTTAGCATCAACACCAATCCCGTGATTAGGCTGAATCGGGGTGTCCATCGGCTTGGAATCCTCCATCTGGAACCGGCTCAAGACTTCGGATACGTTTTTGGTTTGATGAATAAAGATCCCCGTTGGTCTTTGATCCACCTGCAAGCCGAGGAAAAACTGCATCTCCCCCATCGCACTCATTTCGAACTTTTCCTGCATAACACGTTCAAATTCCCTGCACAGAAGTTCGGGAGTTGAGCCAAAAATAATATCGTCTACATAAATCTGGACGAGAAGCAAATCATCTCCTGTTTTCTTCGTGAATAGAGTACAGTCGACCAATCCGCATTTGAATCCCTTCGACATGAGGTACGTGCTCAGCTCCTCGTACCATTGGCGTGGAGCCTGGTGCAACCCGTACAGTGCTTTGTTCAAGACATAAACCTTATCCTGGTGGATAGGATCTTCAAAGCCCAGTGGTTGACCGACGTAGACCTCTTCTTTGACCACACCGTAAAGAAAAGCACTTTTGACATCCATTTGATACACCTTAAATTTCTTGTAGGAGGCAAACGCTAGAAACATTCGGATAGCTTCTATGTGTGCCACAGGTGCATATATTTCATTGTAGTCAATTCCCTCGATCTGATGAAAACCTTGAACTACCAATCTGGCTTTGTTCCTTACGATCACAAACAGATGTATTTTGATCAAAATCATGTCCAAATCAGCTCTGAGTTTATCAAATTTGTTGTTGTATGATCCGTATGGCTCTGATACCACTTTGTTAACGAAAGATTTTAGATGAAACAGGATTAATTGATCATACAAGTAAGAAAACCAGGTGCGGAAACCCTAGTTAGAACAAACTGATAAAACTCGGATCAAAACACAGTAAACATCATTTTCAAAGCTTTTTCATAGATTAACATTCATAAAAACTTGTTACAATGAGTATCCTAGTTAATCTAATCAATCCAGACACTTTCACAAAATCACCTAGAACCTGACACAAACACACACTTCAACTAAAACTCTCTATAACTCAAAAACTCACAAAATCTATTTATAGCCTCTGCACATTCGCCCAGTTTGTTGGTGCGAATGTGGAATCTTTCCACATTCGCCCATTTCTAAGGTACGAATGTGGAATCTTTCCACATTCGCCCAAACTGATTCTACATTCGCCCATATCTTCTTACATTCGCCCACTTTTTCCACTTTCAACCCATCAGCACTTTCTAACATATGTTAATTTTGTAGATCCAATCACTAGTCGCACTTCGTGCATCTACAAACTCCCCCTCGACTATTGATTGGATCGTTTTCTAATTATCTGAACCTTCGACATTCTGTACAGGATCACTAGCTAGGGACATACATGAATAATGCACTAACAATCTCCCCCTTGGACCTAGCTAGTGATGTACCAAAGCAGAAAGTTATCAATTCTTCAAGTCTTGATTGAAAACTTTCCATCTTCATGCACGTTTGTGTCGAAGTTCCTATCTATCTCTCCAATAAGCTTTGAAATCTCAGACAGACTCAAGAAATCTTGGCTTTGTCATTTGATGATCCAGAGATGAATATAGACGATAATCTTGATTTCTTCAATCTTCATCATTTCTTTAACCTTTTACTGGCCTCTGTTGTTCTGGTAATCTTGATGTTCAGGTTTGGGTCTTGTTCGGTTACACTCTTTGTCGATGAGTCATGAGTAGTGCACCTGTTGTATTTGATTCTGCAGAAAAATTTACTAAAAACTGCACAAACTACAACCGGCGTTAGACACGACAAAAATCTCGGAAGTACTCTTCACATTCCTTTTGACCCTTAATAGTTCTCCCCCTGAACTATAAAACATTTTCAATATATACCAGAAACTTGAAAATTTGCAGTCTTTTTCAACTTTTAAGTATCTGAGCCTTCACATCCAGTATCCCAACATCGGTTAACAAAAATAAAATTTGAAACAAAACTTTTTGATTTTTCAAAGTTTATGCTAAAACACGCCAAAAATCTTTTTGGATTTTCAAATGTAATTGCATAAAAGTAAATTCAACATATTTTTGTGAATTTTCTGGTAAGAGGATCATATCAGTATTGAAACAGTCAGTCATAACTCTTTTTGACCAATTTTCTGTTTTTGTCATTGACCATCCTACAACCATTACCAGTATATTTGTCCACTTAAACTCAAAATCATCATTCATTGCTCAGCACTTTAGATACGTTATGGTAATATTAGATACTGAGTAATCTATGGTCCCCGCATTCGCGACACATTCCCGTATCAAGAATTGCGCAAAGCTTCATCATAACGCGTGATTATACTGAAGTTATCTGTTAGTTACAAGGTATGAGGCACAGTGGTGACAGGTCAGCAACTTAATGCTTCAAAGCGACTTGTGCACTCTACCAGGGTGAGGACTAATATCATATATGATTTTCATCATAGTATTGATACGATGCATTAGATAATCTTTGATTATCATCACACATGTTAAGTTCCTCATTCGGTAACTTATGGTTTTGGCTTTATTAGCTCTTTTAATAAGATACCCTGACTGAATCTAGGTCTGTAAATCAATACAGCAAAAGATCAGTTAGACCATCCCCAGATAACTTTCAATATAACGACCCGAAACCTCTGATTTTGGCAATCTATCAGACGAAATTTCGGTACTAAGACCATATGCCAACGATACGTTGATCCACATGATTATCAGTTGTTGATTTTAAGTTTATATCACCATGCTGAACTTTAAACTCTGATTTCAAGCCTGCCAATATATAATTGTAGTGGCTACTCAATGTTTATCAATTCATTTTTGTTTTTAGAGTAGTCTGACAGTCCACTGATGTACTATCATCTCCTCTTTTTCTCCAGGAAAAACTAATTTTTGATTTTCTATTTTTTTATTTTGATTTTTCTGAAATTTCTCCCCCTAAAAATCTAAAAATAAGCATATTTTTGGATTTTTTTTAAACTTTTTGAGGAAAAACAAAATAAAATGATATCCGATGCGGTTTACTCATTGTGTTCTAAAAACCATTTTCCACTCAGATTACTAGACTCATTAAGATTTTTCAATTAGGAAACCATTTTGTCGTATCTGTTATTGAAATCCAACACCTGAGAGCAATTGCATGAGATTGCAACTTTTTCCGGCTTCACAGGTTGGAAACAGACTACAAATACTCTCATCTTTGTTGAAATCATGTTTTTCTTCTTCAATATCCCTTCCTTGACCTTCACCTCTCCAATAAATAGCTTGTATACAAATGCTCCACTATCAACTATCAAAGAATAGCTAATAGGTCTGTCTGGAACAATCTGCACACTTATTAAACAATTAGCACGAGAGAGGTACCCATCCCTTCACAATGATGGGTCGTCCAAGGTCGTCAATCCTCGGAACATCAATCCATTCTCCTCTTGAAAAATCAATTGGTTTTTCAATGGATTGATTTGAAGTAGAAATTGCTATTGATTTAGAAAGTGATTTGGGTTTCCAAACACGTTCAGAGTTTATTTTAGATTTTGTTGAAATTGTTTTAATTTTTGACTCTACAGATTTCTTATTTGAAACCTACTTCTGAACTTTGTTTGGAATCTTCTCAGACTTAACTGATGAAGACCCAGGTTTAGAGTTATTCTTAGGCTTAGCCTTGGAACTCCCCCTTACCTTAGCAACCCTATCACAATCTCCATTTTTATTCAAAGCAATTTTGTTGCGATTGTCATACACAACAAACTGTTTCCCCTTTTGTTTCTTGGTTTGTTTTGGGGCTACAGGCCTTTTGACATTGCTTGAATTTTTAGAAAATTTCACTTCGGTCCTTTTCTGTTTAACATACGGACAGGAAGCAACTAAATGCCCATACTCTCCGCAGTTATAACAAGACCTATACTCTTCAAAATCACATGCATACCCGTCATCCCAATACCAATAGGGACAATAAGCAGCAATATGACCAACTTCACCACATTCAAAACAACTTCTCCATTCAACATAACCATGAGAATACTGTGGTGAGTTGTTTCTCCAATAACCATCAAATCGAGAGTTATATGAATGATCATAATAGTCATATGATCTAGATGAAAAATATCTTGAATTCTTTTGATGAGAATTTTCCATCTGATCATTTCCTTTCGATTTGTTTGGTTTTGGTCCTTTTACTTTAGAACCTTTCTTATTTTCACCATTTTGCTTTTCAATATTTTTCTTTTGATCCTCTTTATTCTCATGTTGGTTAGGACTGAGTTCAAAATGAAGTTGATCAAATTGATTTCTAAATTGATTTAACAAATCGATATTATCAACAAAAATACATTTAAGTAAAGATTGTTCGATATTTTCAATTAGAAAATCTTTGTTGAAAATCAATTTGTCATGTCCTTCCAACATGTAGGAACCTTCAACTCTTTCAGGAAACATGAATATGGGTTTTTCTTCAGATTCAGATTCTGAAGTTGTTACCACATTTTCAGTTTTCTGTTCAAACATTTGTTTAACTTCACAATCAGAATTAACAACACAAGGTGTTGTGATTCCCAACTCTGATGTGAGATTATTCTTTGAAAAACTTTTATTCATTTCTAACATTTCTTTCTTTAAAGATTCAATTTGATGTAACAAATCTTTTTCATTCTTTTCAAAAACTTTATTTTGGTTTTTACAATTTTCTAGTTCATTTGCTAGTTTCTGTTTGTCCTCAATAAGTGTCATCAATTCACATTTCAACTTGACACATTTAGAACAACTAGCACTTACCTCATCATCTGATTTATTACCATCATCAGATTTTGCATCACCATTTGATTCACTTTGTTCTGAATCTGTATCAGAACTCAAATCACTCTTTGACAATTCACTGGAATCATCATGTCTCATTTGTTTGACTAAACACACAAAATTTCTATGAACACCTTCTCTGTTAACACATTTGTCAACATGTACCATTTCATCATTTGGTTTCGGTGTCATTGGAAATCCCCAACTGTTGTCAACTTGAGAATTTTGTCTTTGTAATTGCTGTCGTTCAGCTTCTATCAGAGCTCTTATCTGCTCATTCGTTCTTGATATGGTCCAGTAATTCATCATTTTTCCAACAAAAATATTTCAAAATTTTTCTATAATCAGGCTTAACCAAATAGTATACTTTCGCCCAAAATAGTATACTTTCGCCCACTTTGGATGACCCGAAGGTAAAACAGTAACCAGAATGTAGAATATTCAAAACCCTTTTCCACTTTCGTCCACTTTGGTTCAGGTTCGACCAATCCTATTCCACTTTCGCCCGCCCGATCCTTCGAAGGTGGAAATCCTTACCCGAAAGTGAAAAATTCAAACACAAAATTCCAGGTTCGCCCAGAATAATGCTAGGTTTGACCAAAAATCACTCACTTTCGCCCACAAAAAGTCAGGTTCGCCCAAAATAATGTACTTTCGCCCATTTCAGGTCTGAAAAACGGTTAGAATTTGAAAAACGGTTATTTTGATCTCTGATTTTCAAAAGTTTATGGATTTGAATGATCTTTATCAGGTTTTGATTCGGAATTGATTTGGAACAACTTTAATTCTTGGAATTTTAGATTTTATCCACAAACTCAACTCTAAATCAATCAAAAACACTCAAAAACCATTTTTAGTCACAAACAGATGTATTTTGATCAAAATCATGTCCAAATCAGCTCTGAGTTTATCAAATTTGTTGTTGTATGATCCGTATGGCTCTGATACCACTTTGTTAACGAAAGATTTTAGATGAAACAGGAATATATGATCATACAAGTAACAAAACCAGGTGCGGAAACCCTAGTTATGAACAAACTGATAAAACTCGGATCAAAACACAGTAAACATCATTTTCAAAGTTTTTTCATAGATTAACATTCATAAAAACTTGTTACAATGAGTATCCTAGTTAATCTAATCAATCCAGACACTTTCACAAAATCACCTAGAACCTGACACAAACACACACTTCAACTAAAACTCTCTATAACTCAAAAACTCACAAAATCTATTTATAGCCTCTGCACATTCGCCCAGTTTGTTGGTGCGAATGTGGAATCTTTCCACATTCGCCCGTTTCTAAGGTACGAATGTGGAATCTTTCCACACTCGCCCAAACTGATTCTACATTCGCCCATATCTTCTTACATTCGCCCACTTTTTCCACTTTCAACCCATCAGCACTTTCTAACATATGTTAATTTTGTAGATCCAATCACTAGTCGCACTTCGTGCATCTACAAACTCCCCCTCGACTATTGATTGGATCGTTTTCTAATTATCTAAACCTTCGACATTCTGTACAGGATCACTAGCTAGGGACATACATGAATAATGCACTAACATACAATGAATCCGAGATTCCGGATGTTCAGGTACAATAACTCCCGTTTGAATAGTCAAGTTCTCTACTGCATACAGATCATGACCCGTATTAGACGATGAAGTAACATCTGGATTTGGGTTCACTGGCGGTGCCTCTGTTGCATGCTCAAGAATAACTTCTTCGAAATCTCCATCATCTTCCGATTCTGAAGTATCTAAAGTAGTTGAAGCCTCTTGAAACACTTCTTCCTCCGGTACAGGCGCATTGGTATCATTAGAAGCTGTTGGAGGAGTTATGGAGTATTCAATGCATGCTGATTAAGAAGGAATACTTAGGTCGCTGCGTTTTCACACTCGTAAAGTAATCGGATAACAGCCTCTTCAACCAAGCTATCTAGATTGAATAATTCAAAGAAATCTTTGTAATCAAACATCCAATCGCGACCATTTCCTTGCACATTTTGAGTATATCGTTGAACTTCAACGTTTGCCCGGTCCTCCACCTGTCGAGTTCTTTTGTTGAATACCCGTTTGAGCGGGGTTGCATATCCAACAAAGTATCCCTCTTCAGCTTTTGGACTAAATTTTTCGCCTGGATTCAACATCGTGCACGGAGCCCCAAAAGGTTCTAGATACTCCAAGTTCGGCTTTCTTCGGTGTAACAACTCATAAGAAGTTTTACCAAACTTCTTCACTTTTAAGACCCGATTTAATGTATAGTTTGCTGCATAAATCGCCTCGTTCCAGAACATTACTCGAAGATTCGAGTCTGCTAGCATTGTTCTAGCCGCTTCTATGAGAGTCCTGTTTTTACGTTCAGCAACACCGTTCTGTTGAGGGGTATATGGAGCAGAATATTCATGATCAATTCCTTTGTTTTCACAAAGATCATCCATCTTGGCATTTTTGAACACCGTCCCATTATCACTCCGAATTCGCTTGATCTTTAGACCATAGATGTTCTCCAATCGAGTGAACAGAACTTTCAGATTATTAAAGGTGTGTAGATGCGTTTTGCGACTAGTGATTGGATGTTAACATGTGTTAGAGATGCTGATGGGTAGAATGTGGAAATTGACTGGTCGAAGGTGAGCCAAAGTGGGCGAATGTAGAAGACAAATGGGCGAAGGTGTAATGGAGCTTGACTGAAGAAACAGGTTCGTACCCTGAACTGGGCGAATGTGGAAGAAGTCCACATTCGACCACTGTAAACGGGCGAACGTGCAGGTAGTATATATAGATGTTGTGTTTTTGCAATGTATAGAGGTTTCAGTTGTGTGTGTGTTTGAGTCAAGTTCCAAGTTAGTTTGAGAGTGTCTGTAACTGATCTAGATTAACCTAAGAGTCATTGTAATCAAGTTTATGAACAAGTTAATCTATGAAAACCTTTGAAAATGATATTGATTGTGTTTTGATTTGAGTTTTTATCTGTTTGTTCAAAGCTAGGGTTTCCGCACCTGGTTTTGTAACTTGTATGATCAATTAATCCTGTTTTAGTCAAAATCTTTCGCTCACAAAGTGGTATCAGAGCATAGAAGATCATACAACAACAAATTAGATAAACTCAGAGCTGATTTGGACCTATTTTTGATCAAAATACATCTGGTTTTTGAATGAAAATGGTTTTTGAGTGTTTTTGATTTATTTGAAGTTGATTTTGTGGTTAAAATTCAAAATTCCAAGAATTAAAGTTGTTCCAAATCAATTCCGAATCAAAACCTGATTAAGATCATTCAAATCCACAAACTTTTGAAAATCAGAGATCAAAATAACCGTTTTTCAAAGTGTAACCGTTTTTCAAACCTGAAATGGGCGAACCTGGAACCTAAGTGGTCGAACCCGAGTGTTTTTGGGCGAACCTGAGTAGTTTTTGGTCAAACCTGAGAAAATTTTGGGCGAACCTGAAATTCTTTGTTGAATTTTTCACTTTCGGGTCACACTTTCCACTTCAGATTGATCGGGCGGTCGAATCTAGAAACTAAACGGTCGAACCTAGGATCATACTGGGCGAAAGTGAAATTGTGTCAGTGTGTTTTACATTCTGGTGAGATTGTACATTCGACTGGTACTGTTTGGGCGAATCTGCATCAGAAAGGGACGAAAGTGAGTTATAATTGGGCGAACCTAGGACTAAAGTGTTGGAAAATTTTCTAAGTGTTGAATTTTTCAAAGTTCGTGATCATGTGGAATTTTCCGACTACACCGAGACCAGCAACGACACAACCACAACAGCAAGTGATGGATCCATGGACGGTGGCAGCACAAAAGACGAGCACACAGTCTTCGCAACCGATTAACTACATGGCGATGACTAGCTCGATGCCTCAAAGCGTAGCACCGCCAGCACCACAATCTGACTACTGAGGAGTAGCAGCAGCGGTGGTAAACACTCAAACTACAAATGCTATTTCGACACTGATTAATGATTTGTCTTCAGGTAGCGGGAATCGGCCACCGAAGCTTATGGAGATACAAGAATATAATCAGTGGCAGAAAAAGTTCAAGATACATTTGGAAGGCATGGGAGTGGAGGGTGCAGAGGCATGGAATATGATTGCTAGAGGTTACACAGCACCAGTTTTGGAGAATACAGGTGAACCAGTTCCATTGGAGAGTATGGCTGAGGATGAGAAAAAGAAATTTGCTGTGGAGAAGAAAGCTTTTTCCCAATTGACTCAGGCAATCACAAATGATCTTTTGCATCAGTTTGGGACTTGCACTACATCCAAGCAACTATGGGAAGCGCTTAAAAGGAGGCATGATGGGAATGATAAGACTAGAAATTTAAGGATGGAAGAATTGAGAAAGGAGTTTGAGAATTTTTCTTATATTGGCAATGAAACTTTAAAAGAATTAACTCCTAGATATAGTCATTTGCTAACTGAATTGTCAAGTTATGGTATACAGATTCCTATGACAAAGCAGGTGGATAAGTTTGCAGATGCTTTACCACCACACTGGGATCAGCATGTGGAAGTTCTCAGGGAAAAGGATGCATACCAATTCTGGTCCATTCAAGAGTTTATAGAGAAGCTGGAAAACAAAGAATTGGAAGAGAAGAGGAAAGCTAGAAGATCACAGATTCCTCAAAATCCCAACTTATATTTTGGAGGTACTTCAGTTCCAGCTAGTAACTCAAGTTCAGGAGGATTAGTGGATCCACATGTTGCATGTATTTCCAATGTTATGGAATCACCAAAACCTACCATCAACTACCATCAACAAACATCATCCTTTTCACAACCATCAAACCCACAACCACAACAACAATATAACAATTCTTATATTCCACCATTCTCCCCAATGCAAAAAGCTGCTTTCTATACTGCTAGCCAATCTCAACAACCAATGAACCAAGTTACTCAACCTAATCAACAACCGGTGGTTTTGGAGACTTCTAACTTGGGAAATGTGACGGTTGAAGTTGCTCAGCAACACATTGCATTAGTCTCTGCAATGGTTTCATCTTATAATGGGTTGGTTGCTAGTCAAATTGGTAACAACAATTTAACCAATGAAGACTATGCACAGATTGACAAGGAAGAGATGGAATTGATTGATATTCAGTGGGCTTTTGCGAGCATCATGAGAAGAGCAACAGAATTTATTGAAAAGACCGGTAGAACAGATTTGGGAACTTCTCCTAACACAACCTACGGGTTCAACAAGGAGAAAGTTACTTGTTTTAACTGTGGAGGAAAAGGTCACTTTAAAAGAGAATGCACCCAGCCACCAAAACAAGGTAATAGAAACCCATTCAATGCAAGCTACCAGAACCGTCAACAACAAAACCAAAACCAAGTTTCTTACCAAAATAATAACAACTACCAAAACCGTCAAAACAATTTTAATAACAACCAAAACAGACAACCAAACACATCAAACCAGACTCAAAACCAATCTCCTAACAACACTAACCGAACTGTTATACCGATCACTACACCTAATGAGACACACCAGAACACCAATCTGAATCAAGCATTGGTGACTCAACAAGATGAAAGGTTTGATTGGTCGGCAATGCAAATAGGTGTTGAGGAAATTACTAATGGTGGAAATGTAGCTTGTGTTGCTTACCAGGTTGATATTGAAGAGTCATTGACAGTTGATGAGAAGAAAGAAACTGAGTTTGAAAGTGATGAGTCTGAGGCTGAAATGGATGTGGAGACTGAACCTGTTGAGGTTAAGACTGAGGAAGCTAACTCTGGAGTGGTGATTGACACTGTTTCTGATGTTCCTGAGGAGTGTGAATCAGTTTATTCAGATTCAGACAGTGAATCGGATACAGAAGCAAGTGTTACTTCTCTAGATGATGACATTGATCAGTTGCTAGCAGAAGCTGATTTTCTGATGACGAGGAAGTCGTGCATTGCAGATGATGCTTTCACCAAGATTGACTATTCCAGATTCTTTGCTGGAAAGGAAGCTCATTTCGCTTTGATGGCCATGACTGATCCGCCAAAACCTGTAAGTTCTGAGTGTAGCACTGATAATAAAAGTGATAAATATTGTGGTACATGTGATAGATTGACTGAGGAGAACAAACAACTCCGTGTTCAACGTGATAGTGCTATCATGAACAGTCAATCTACTCGCAAAGAATTGAATGCTTTTAACAAAGTATTAGATGGTTATAAAAAGGACATTTCCGACTTGAAAAACACTTTATCTTTAAAACAATTGGCAATTAACAACTACATAAATGAAATTGAAAATACCAAGTTGGAAATGGCTGCCATCAAATGCTTTGCTGAGAAAGTAAACAAAAAGTTAGAAAGCTATAAGCACATTGCTTATGTGGTAGACCACATCATTGATGATCAAACCACTAATTACCGGTCTGTGCCATCTCCGGTGCTTTTTGAAAACCATAATTGTCATCAAGTGACACCGGAGAGCTCGGTAAAATCAGACTCATCGTCGGAAAATGAATCTAATACTTCGAGTATTGGTGATCCACATTCCGATGTGAGGCCGATTTTAGGTTTCAATGATGAGGGTGTTACTGCTGAGAGTGTGGATTCAGACTCAGAGAGTGATGATACTGGTTGTGTTCAAACTGTTAATGCATGTGAAATTCCGAAAGAAAATCACATCATTACAAATGAACCAGTTTCACCATCTCAACTTGTGCATCCGATGGCAAATGCTCATCGTGAGAAAAAGTCTGAAAAGAATGTTGTTAAGAAAGATCTTGAGAAGAATGTGGTAAAGAAAGATCTTGAAAAGAGTGTTAAGAATGAACAGTGTGACAAACCTGTCAAGGTGTTTTATCGGATGGAAGGATCCGATAAGATCATCTCTGACGAGGAATTTCCCATAAAAAATGCTAACTATGCTAAAATTGATAAAATCTGGCAAGAAAGCACCATTTGGTTCCCGAAACATGAGAGAACAAATGAGATTCCACCTGTAATTTTAAAGAAATTGTATTTGGATGTTCCTCAAGAACCAAAGATCCATGTCACAGAGTTCATTCGACCCAAAAACAGAGCTAATGGTTTTCATGAGCCTGCTTACTCAAAAGGGCCACTCCCTGAGAGTTTGAGGAATCAACAGTACAATGATCAATATCCTGTTAGATCATTTGCTCAACCAAATGCTCCAAATGTTTTTGAAGAGTACCGTGCATGTTTTAAATGTGGGGAACGAGGGCATTTACTTGCTCAGTGTCCATATGTAAGGCATAAAAGGCACGAAGTTGAAGTGAGGAATTCCATGAGAAAACCGATTGATCATTATGTTCCACCACACAGACGAGTTGTTCCTCAACAACAACAGTTTTACAATCAAAACAATTTTTATCAAATGAGGAACAATCGTCCAATTCAATATGATCGAAGAAATCGGATTACTATGGAACAATCATGGAGAAAACCAGTGTTGAACACAACAAATGATAGGCAAAAGGTTCCACTAAAACCGATTGTCAAATCAAATGTTGGACCTAAGTCTGTTAAATCAGATAAGGTAACCAAGAAAGTTACATTTGTTAACAATGTTCAGAAATTGACTGAGAATCCAAAATCTCAGATTCGCATCTTGAAAAGATCTAAACATTCTTGGACACCCAATGGTTCTCCAGGAGCCTCTACTTCAAAGGTTAATGAGAAAAAGTAAACTGTTTTGAACAATCAGAAAAAGATTGATCCAAAACAAAAAGTTGTTGAAAAAGTTTCTGAAAATGTTTCTTTGAAAACTAATATTCCAAGACCCAAGACTCAGGCTTGGGTCCCCCGAAAGAACTAAATGATTTACTTTTTGTGTGCAGGGAGCTTCAGCTGGCCCTATTAGCAGTCTTTAGATTGTTGATAGTGGAGCTTCAGGCCACATGACAGGGGATCTTGCGTTGTTGTTCGACGTGAAGAACATCAATGGAGGGTATGTCGCATTTGCTGGAAATAAAGGTGGATATATTACGATGGAGGGAAGCGTGAGTAATGGGATAGTGAGCTTTGAGAGAATATCTTATGTGAAGCAGATTGATTATAATTTGTTGAGTGTCAGTCAAATTTGTGATAAACAATTTACTGTGCATTTTGATGACAAATCCTGCTATATTCTCAAACCGGGCTTCAAAATTCCTAAGGAGTGGATAATGTTGAAGGCACCTCGCGTCAACAATCTCTATATTCTTGATATGTCCAAGGCGATGACATCACAGGGGCAAATAACATGTTTTCTATCCAAGGCGACTGAGAAAGAATCGATAATGTGGCACCGAAGAATGGGGCACATTCATCTGAGAAAAATGAATCAACTTGTGAGAAATGGACTTGTCGATGGAGTCAACGTGAAACATTTCCATCTGAATGACAAGTGTGTGAGTTGTAAGAAGGGGAAGCAACACAAACAGTCCCACAAAGTGAAGAAAGTCAACTCTGTTGAGATGCCACTTGAGTGATTGCACATGGATCTATTCGGACCGGTCAAGCGCAAAAGTCATCTTGGGGAGTTATATTGTTTAGCTGTTACTGATGACTACTCAAGATTTTCATGGGTGATGTGTTTGCAGAATAAAAGTGACACCTTCAACAACCTGAAAGTTCTGTTCACTCGATTGGAGAATCTCTATAATGTGAAAATCAAGAGAATTCGGAGTGATAATGGGACGGAGTTCAAAAACGCCAAGATGGATGAACTTTGTGAAAGCAAAGGGATACATCATGAATATTCGGCTCCGTACACCCCACAACAGAACGGTGTTGCTGAACGAAAGAATAGGACTCTAATTGAAGCGGCTAGAACAATGCTCGCTGACTCAAATCTTCCGGTAATGTTCTGGAACGAGGCGATTTATGCAGCAAATTATACACTAAATCGGGTTTTGACAGTGAAGAGGTTTGGTAAAACCTCTTATGAGCTGTTACACCGACGAAAGCCAAACTTAGAGTATCTAGAACCTTTTGGGGCGCCATGCACAATGTTGAATCCAAGCGAGAAGTTTAGTCCTAAAGCTGAGGAGGGATACTTTGTTGGATATGCAACCCCGCTCAAACGGGTATACAACAAGCGAACTCGTCGAGTGGAGGATTGGGCTAACGTGGAAGTTCAACGATATACTCAAAATTTGCAAGGATGTTTGATTACAAAGATTTCTTTGAATCATTCAATCTAGATAGCTTGGTTGAAGAAGCTGTTATCAGATTACTTTACGAGTGTGAAAATGCAACGACTTCACCGTTGGTGCGTCCGATCACCGTGAACCCCCTACCAGCTTCTAATGATACCAATGCTCCTATACAAGAGGAAGAAGTATTTCAAGAGGCTTCAACTTCATTAGACACTTCAGAATCCGAAGATGAACAATTTGAAGAAGTCATTCTTGAACATGCAGAAGAACCAGAGACACCGCCAGTGAACCCAACTCCAACTCCAGATGTTGCTTCATCGTCTAACACGGGTCATGATCTGGATGCTATAGAGAACTTGACTGTTCAGACGGGAGTTACTGTACCTGATTATCCGGAATCTCGGATCCATCGTATTCACCCGCTGGAGCAAGTTATTGGTGATCCTGGAAGCAGTGTTATGACCAGAGGGCAGCTGAGAAGCGTTAACTCGCCAGAGAGTTTTGGTGCTTTAGCGTTATATGCTAAAATTCAACAATCTGGTAGTCAAAATGATTGGTCGTTTGCGTGTTATGTGTCGCAGGTAGAGCCAAGGACATACAAGGACGCTTTGAAGGAAGATGCCTGGGTTGAAGCTATGCAGGAGGAGTTATTACAATTCCAGAAATTGGGAGTTTGGACGCTCACGGATTTGCCGCCGGACGGGAAGAAGATTGGCACCAAATGGGTGTTTAAGTGCAAAAAGGATGATCGTGGGGTTATTCTTCGTAACAAAGCCAGATTGGTCGTGCAGGTTTTCCATCAAATCGAAGGAATTGATTATAACGAAATCTATGCACCGGTAGCACGAATTGAAGCTATTCGGATGTTCCTTGCGTTTGCATCATACAAGAAATTCAAAGTTTATCAAATGGACGTTAAGAGCGCATTTCTGTACGGAAAAGTCAAGGAAGAGGTTTATGTCGGGCAGCCACCAGGCTTTGAGGACCCAATCCACCGGGATAAGGTCAACGTGCTGAACAAAGCTCTATATGGCTTGCACCAAGCTCCGAGACAGTGGTACGAGGAGCTAAGTACATACCTCATCACCAAAGGATTTAAGCGCGGACTCGTCGATTGCACCCTCTTCACGAAGAAGACTGGGGATGATTTGCTTCTAGTACAGATTTACGTTGATAATATAATATTTGGTTCAACTAACGAGCTTTTATGCAGGGAGTTCGAAACTGTCATGCGGGAAAAGTTCGAAATGAGCGCAATGGGGGAGATGCAGTTTTTCCTAGGCTTGCAGGTGGACCAAAGACCCGACGGGATCTTCATTCACCAGACGAAATACGTATCCGATATCTTGAGCCGATTCCAGATGGAGGATTCCAAGCCAATGGATACCCCGATTCAACCCAATCATGGGATTGGAGTGGACGCTAAGGGGGAGCTGACGGACCCATTTACATACAGAGCAATCATCGGATCTCTGATGTATTTGACGGCGTCTCGACCAGATATTATGTACGCAACGTGTCTCTGTGCCCGCTATCAATCGAAGCCGAAACAAAGTCATCTGACGGCGGTCAAGCGTATCCTTAGATATCTGAAGGGTTGTCCCTCAAAAGGACTTTGGTACCCTAATGATGATGATTTTGATTTTATTGCTTTTAGTGATGCAGATTGGGGCGGCTGTGACAAAGACAGTAAATCTACAACAGCTGGTTGCCAGTTTTTAGGGAGCAGGTTAATCACCTGGCAATGCAAGAAGCAGAATTTCGTGGCGCTGTCTACCTGTGAAGCCGAGTACATTGCAGCCTCGAGTTGCTGTTCGCAAGTGCTCTGGATCCAACAGCAGATGGTGGATTACGGTTTGCAGTTTCTTAAAACCCCTATACACTGTGACAACGAAGCCGCAATTGCATTAACTAAAAATACTGAAAATCATTCTAAAGCGAAACATATCCGGATCAAATATCATTTTATCCGTGATTGTTACGCTAAAGAATTGATAGATATGATCAAAATTCATACTGACTACCAACGTGCAGATTTGTTTACAAAAGCTTTTGACAGATCCCGCTTTGAATATCTTTTAAAAGTAAACAACTTAAAGGAAAAACAGGACTAATCGGCACCTCGGTTTATCGCTTTTTAGTTTTAGTTTTTAATATTTTGCTAATTGGGAATTTCCCTTTGCTAATTGGGAATTTCTCTTTACTATCGTAATCCTCAAAGAAGTTGATGCTTTCGAGGGGATTGTTTAATCCTCAAAGAAGTTGATGCTTTCGAGTGGATTGTTGCTTTCAAATTTTTGTTTTTATTGTTTTTCAGAAAAACTAAAAACCCAAAAATATGTTCTTTATTTTAGGGGGAGCCATTTTATCAGAAAAACCAAAAACATGGGAAAATACAAAAAGACCTAAAAATTAAAAATCAAAAATGATTTCCTGGATAAAAAGAGGAAATGATAGTACATCAGTGGGGATCTGACACAGGCTAAAGAATTGTATAGTATATGAGGCGTGTGTTGACTACGTGTGATATGCTGATAGGCTTCGTTGACTAAATATTGCGTGCATTAGTGATACAAACATAACGAACTACGCGTTCGTGGCTGAACACCTCATGGGCATATGGTCTTAGTACCGTAATTTCGTTTGATAGGATTGCCAAAATCTGAGGTTTCGGGTCATTATGTTATGGTTATCCTGGATATTCTGATTAAACTTTTGTCGTATTGATTTACGGACCTAGTTTTATCAGAATATTTGCTAAAAGAGCTTAATTGCCAAAACCGGAAGTTACCGAATTGAGGAACTTTATGTTTTAATTGATCAAAGATCATTATTACATCGTATTGATCATCTGATGCGAATCAGTGATTAATATCAGCCTCAACCTAGTGTATACGCACATGTTACTCTGCTGCATTCGTTTGCTGACCTGTACACCTCTGTGCTATATACTTTGTAACTTTTACGGATAACTCTGGCATAATCACGCGTTACGACGAAGCTTTGTGCAATTACTTGATACGGGAGTATGTCGTGTGTGTGGGCACCACATCGTGTTAGTCTAATACACCTAACTCGTATCATTTTAAAGCATTGCGTAATTGTCTGCATGTGAGCTTACGTGGATCACAATATCAGTTATTGTCGTGTCACATACTGTTTCTAATGATAATATTAAACAAATAGATCAACGTTGTGATCAGATTTCTCAGAAAACTGATATGATCCTCTTACCGGACATCACAAAATGTTTACTGCTTTCATTTACTTTGATGCATTTTACTTTGATGCAATTTACTTTTATTGTCAAAAAGATATAAAATCCAAAAAGATTTTAGGTGTGTTTTGATAAAATTTCAGAAAAACCCAAACTTTTTGCATTTCTGCTTTATTTTTGATAACCGGGGATGCTTGATGGTCAATTTCTGAGATTTGTTAACACCATCTGGGCTTTGTATCATTCAAAATGTGAAAATATGAGTTTTGGAAGTTTAACAGATTGAAAAATGTTGAACGGGTTTCGAATTCGTGATTTGGCAAAATTTTCAGATTTTTCCATTTCACATTCGCCCCTTAAATGGGTCGAATGTGGAAAAATCTTCACCTTCGGTTGTTCAATATGGGCGAATGTGGGTTTATTTATACAAACTTCACATTCGGGTAAACAAATTTTACATTCGGCCAATTAGTTTTGGGCGAATGTGGAATACTCCCACATTCGACCACCAAAACGGTCGAAGGTGATCTTCCTATATAACCTGAATTCAGCTTCGAACCCTCATAACAGTTTTCAAAATTTTTCCTTCGATCTGGACACCTTGTTGCTTTGATTATTTTTGCTTGTGCATTTGTTTCCTGGTTATTCCCTGATCATTTCCATACAATTTTCACAGGTAATGGATCAGGATTGAGACCAGAATCGTTCGTTTTGTAACCGGACCTAGGGTTTTGAAATTTAGGGTCTTAGGATGTTTCTTGTTGCTAATTTTTTATAACATTTCAATTAACATCAGTTTTAGGGGGAGAGGATTGAATGAATTAGGTTTTTAACAACGTTTGAATGGTCAATTGATCGAATGGAACAGTTTTAACCTAATTCGTCTTTAAAACTGATGTAAAATGAAATTAATGGACAATTGATGATGGACGAGTCTTAATCGGTCATATTAGAACACACGTTAACCAAAATCAAGTGTTAAAAACAAAGTTGAGAAATTTTCAAATTTTGGGGAAGAACAGGTTTTACCTTCGGGTCTAGAAACGGGCGAAGGTGGAATGGTTTGGGCGAATGTAACATGAAAACGGGCGAATGTGATTTTCATTCAAAATCTTTTCACATTCGACCAGAAATATTTACATTCGCACCAAAATTTTCACATTCGACCAGTTCAAAATGGGCGAATGTGGAATCCTAAATACTTAAAATTTTGAAATTTTGTCGATTTTGTATTTTGACGTTTGTTTCTGATTTTATTGAACAGATGGCTGAGGAACAAGAATACGTTGAGATTCCAGTAGAGACTATTGTCACAGATCCAGTTCCCGAGAATGTTCAAGAGGGGGAATCTTCAAGTACAAGCAGCTGGCCATTCGAGAAAACTCATAACTGCTGTGCTTATCTGGTTGATGTAGAAAAGAACGTTGAGTTTGCTGAGATCATCAAGTTCTTAAAAAGAAGCAGAGTAGTGTATGCGTTAGCTACTCCGACTATTATCTACAAGGATATAGTTGAAGATTTTTACAAGAACGCGAAGTATGATTTCTGGGAAAATCAGACTATCATTAAAAGCAAGATACAAGATATGGAGATGTTTATAACAGAGTCTGATATCAGAGAAGCGCTCCAGATAAAGTTTGAAGTGAGCGAAGATCCCAGAGAACTATCATGGACTGAACAGAAGGCATGTTTTCTCAGAATGAAATACAAAGGAGCAATCACTGATGGTTCGATGCACAAAGGAAAGTTGAGCGTGCAGTTTAAATACTTTGCACACGTTATAATCCATGTGTTTGGATGTGTTAGTGGAGGATATGACGTGATGAGGAGAAGTCTAAGTTCGTTAATGGTTGCGTTGACTCTCAACAAACCATTCAACGTATCTGGGATGATTCTGGATCACATGCTGGAGATGTTAAAGGGCTTGAAAAAGAAGCAGTTTATGTTATACCCTAGATTCCTTATGATGATATTTGATCACAAGTATCCTAATTTGAGAAAGGATCCTACACAGATACTTGGTCAAGATCACATGAATATACGAACTTTGGTGAGAATGAAAGGCTATAAGGGTGTGCCAGACAATGAAAGGCCACCATACAGAAGATTGTTTGGAGCTTTAGCCAAAGAGGATTACTCTGATCCTGGAAAGAACAAGGCTAGGCATCCTGAGAGCGATTCTGATAATGATGATCCATTGGTTTATGCTGATGCTAGTACCAAGAGGAAGAGACAAGTGGTCAATCCCGGAGCCAAAGGGAAGGGTAAGGGAAAGACTGATCAAGGGAGCTCTAAGCAACAAGTGGTGAGAAAGAAAACAACAGCAAAGAAAGGAACAGGTTTGGTGGATGAAGAATCAGTTGACTCAGAGGAAACTGAGGAAGAAGAACAATGGGAATCGGATGCTGAGAATGTCAGGGCCACCAAACGTAAGGCCACTATGGTTGGTGAGTCTGAATCTTTAAACAGATCGATTGAGGAAGCTGAGAAAAGAAAGAAGTCTGTGAATGTTGAAGATGAAAGTTTGGGTGTTGATATGGATGAGCTGAATGCAGGAGAGACTGTTGTGGTAAATTTGCCAAAGCCTAAGCACAAAACCATGGCAAAGAAGACAAGTACCAAACAGTTGAGGGAAAAAGAAATTGCCCAACTTTTGAAAGGTAAAAGAGTACCCGATGTTGATACGTCATCGAAGCTGTCTTCACCAGTCACTAAGAAGCAAAAGAAGTCTAAAGAGGCAGAGACATTACCAGTTGATCAATTCAATGTTGCACTGGATAATGTGCTTGATATGTTTAGAAAGCCTCAGAAAGAAAAGGAAGCTGAAATTGAGCTATCTAGATCCAAATCTAAAAAGGTCACTGTTGATGATGATGTAATGAAGCAGGTGAATAAGAAAATGGATGACATGATGAAGATGATCGTTGCTCAACAAGCTGAAATAGCCAAGTTCAAGCAGAATGAAGAGAAAATGCTTCAGATTGTAGTAGCTTCAAAGTCAAATCAAGATGAGATTGACGAGAAAGTTAAGAAGCTTGAAGCTAAGAACAAGAAGCTTGAAGGTAAATGTTTGAGGAATAAGAACAGATTGAAAGCTATCAAAGAAGACAATAAAGAACTAAAGGCTGAGAACAAATGCCTTAGTGATTTGATTGATGATTTATACAATGTTGCACCCAAGTTGAAGGAGGGTGAAGAAGACAAGGAGGAAGAAGAAGAGCAAGTTGACTTTGAACCGTCTGAATCGGATAAAGAAAAAGATGATGATGAGGATGATGAGGAGTCAGAGAAGAGTGATGATGAGGATGATAAGAAAGATGATGATGATGATGATGCAGAAGGGTCTGGAAGTCAGAAAGAATATGATAGTAGTGATGATAGTGATGATAATGATGGAGGAGATGATACGTCCAAGTTCACATTTGAAAAGGGATCACCTAAGAAGAAAGATACTGGAGAATCAAGTTCGAAGAAAAAGAAAGGTGAGAACGTTGATTTAGATGAGAGTATTTTCTGGAATGAGAAGGTGAGATCTTTGACAGATGATGCTAAACAAGTGTATAAAGATATGTTAGAAAGAAGAGAATGGACGATAGAGTTTACAGGACGTTTTGCTGAGATATTCCAGACAGATGATATGAGATACGAACTGGAATACAACGATCCTGATCTTGAAGAAGATGAAGTACCTGCTTCTGTGGCAAAGGAAATTCTGGATGGTCTTGCACAGAGAGTAGGGAAAACGTTTGAGGAGTTTATAGTGGATGAGTCGATTCCAGATATTCCTGAAACGGATATTGGAAGTCACTCAGATGATAAGAATACTCCTGAGTTTGATGAAGTGGAAATTGAAGATATAACGTATGAGGAATATCCACAGTACTTCAGACAGACTGATGAAGATGTGATATTTCCTGACTTTACTGAAATACCAAACACTTCGGCAAAGAAAAAGGAAAAGCAAAGAAGTGCAGAGTTTGTGGAGAAAGTGTTTGGAGCTGATAAGCCAGAATCTTCAAATCAATCTGATGAATTGAAGAGATATTTGAAGAAATTGAGAGAAATGGATGAAAACCGACCGAAGCCTGAAGCTCAAGGAAATTTCTATAGATTTCACAATGCTAAGTTTAAAGGCAGAGCTCTCGGGTGGACATATTTAGGCAGGCTGAAGTGTCTAGCTGCTAAATGGGAATCAGGAATTCTATACTTCTATAGATTCATTGATTTGCTAACTCTACCGTACTGGGCGGTCAGAGATTTATGCAGATTCCCTATGTCGGGTGCTTCAGTTAATAATACTCATGTCGGTTGGTGTGCAGACAAGCTGGTTTGGGAAAGTAGAACGAGATGGAATAAATTCAAGCCACAATATCCCAGAAGGAAAGTTCATAGGGATATTGATCCTAAAACCAAGCTGAAAAGGGTTACTTTGATATACAAGGCACCTGAAGTGATGAGGAAAATACCTTTGATGCCCATGCCACAACATTTCAGTGCTGACTTTATTTTCTGGTATTATGATTGGAGAAAGGCTGAAGCAGTGATAGTGTTGAGAGACGGAAAGGACAAATACAAGCATGTTCATGTATTTGATCCAATGTGGTTGATAAACTGTACTTTCGAAGACATCATCATGCTCTTTTATAATCCGATTCATCATGAGCTAAATGACGCTGATCAAGCAAAGAAGTATACTCAAGTGGTTGGAGTTTGTTTTGCATATGATATAAATGCTGGGAGTAATTTGGATAATAAACTTGGCAAGATGGTGAAGATGGCTAATGTATCGATACCGGTGAAGAGAAAGTTGGAGCCTGAAATGACCAAAGAGCAGAAGAAACAGCTCAGAATTAAGTTGTTAAACAAGGCAATGGACGAAGACAGAAGACGATCCAATCAATAGTCGAGGGGGAGTTTGTAGATGCGTTTTGCGACTAGTGATTGGATGTTAACATGTGTTAGAGATGCTGATGGGTAGAATGTGGAAACTGACTGGTCGAAGGTGAGCCAAAGTGGGCGAATGTAGAAGACAAATGGGCGAAGGTGTAATGGAGCTTGACTGAAGAAACAGGTTCGTACCCTGAACTGGGCGAATGTGGAAGAAGTCCACATTCGACCGCTGTAAACGGGCGAACGTGCAGGTAGTATATATAGAAGTTGTGTTTTTGCAATTTATAGAGGTTTCAGTTGTGTGTATGTTTGAGTCAGGTTCCAGGTTAGTTTGAGAGTGTCTGTAACTGATCTAGATTAACCTAAGAGTCATTGTAATCAAGTTTATGAACAAGTTAATCTATGAAAACCTTTGAAAACGATATTGATTGTGTTTTGATTTGAGTTTTTACCTGTTTGTTCAAAGCTAGGGTTTCCGCACCTGGTTTTGTAACTTGTATGATCAATTAATCCTGTTTTAGTCAAAATCTTTCGCTCACAAGGTGTCATTTTTCTGATGCAAACACATTACCCATGAGAATCTTGAATAGTCATCAGTAACAACTAAACAATAAAGCTCTCCAAGATGACTTTTACGTTTGACAGGTCCAAATAGGTCCATGTGCAATCGCTCAAGCGGCATCTCAACCGAGTTTACTTTCTTCACTTTATGGGATTGTTTGTGTTGCTTTCCTTTCTTACAGCTTACACACTTGTCGTTCAAATGGAAATGTTTAACCTTTACGCCTTCGACAAGCTCATTTTTCACTAAGTGGTTCATCTTTCTCAAATGAATATGCCCCATCCTTCTATGCCACATAATTGATTCTTTCTCAGTAGCCTTCGATAGGAAACATGTCACTTGCCCCTGGATCGTCATCGCCTTGGACATATCAAGAGTATAGAGATTGTTGACTCGAGGTGCCTTCAACATAATCCACTCTTTTGGAATTTTGAAGCCCGGTTTGAGAATATAACAAGATTTGTCATCAAAATATACAGAAAATTGTTTGTCGCATATCTGACTGACACTCAACAGATTATAATCGATCTGCTTCACATACGATATCCTCTCGAAACTCACAATCCCGTTACTCACGCTTCCCTCCATCGTGATGTAACCTCCTTTGTTACCAGCAAATGCAACGTAACCTCCATTGATATTCTTCATGTCGAACAGCAATGCTAAATCCCCCGTCATGTGGCCTGAAGCTCCACTATAAACAATCCAAAGACTGCTAATAGGGCCAGCTGAAGCTCCCTGCACACATCAAGTAAACATGTCAGTTCTTTCGGGGGACCCAAGCCTGTGTGGTCTTGGGTCTTTGAATATCACCCTTTAAAGATTCATTAACATCAACATTTGGTTTTGAAACAATCTTTTTCGGATCATTCAAAACTTTTTCAACCTTTTCATTGGATTTTGAAGTAGAGGCTCCTGGAGTACCATTTGGTGTCAAAGACTGTTCCGAACGTTTTAGAATACGAATCTGAGATTTTGGAGTCTCAGTCGATTTCTTAACATCGTTCACAAATGAAACCTTCTTGGTTACCTTCTCTGATTTAACGGATTTAGGTCCAACATTTGACTTGACAGCTGGTTTTTGTGGAACCTTTTGTCTATCAACTGTTGTGTTCACCATTGGTCTTTTCAACGGTTTTTCCATGGCTATCCGGTTACGACGATCATATTGAAATTGACGTTCATTTCTCTTTCGATAAAAGTTATTTTGATTATAAAATGGTGCTGGTTGAGGAACAAAACGTCTTTGTGGATAGTAATGATTGTCGACCGGCTTTCTCATAGATTGCCTCACTTCAACCTCGTACCTTTTGTGCCTCACGTACGGGCAGTGAGCAAGTAAATGCCCTCTCTCCCCGCACTTGAAACATGCACGGTACTCTTCAAACACGTTTGAGCATTCAGCTTTGCGTATGTATTGATGGGATACTGATCATCAATACATCGACGCCTTAAACTCTCAGGAGCTGGGCCCCTAGAGTAAGCTGGCTCAAGAAAACCATTTGCTTTTTGTTTCGGTTTGATGAATTGGGTGACATGAACTTTTGGTTCTTTAGGAACATCCAAATACAGTTTCTTTAAAATTTCTGGCGGAATATCATTTGATCTTTCATGCTTCGGAAACCATATTGTGCTTTCTTGCCAAATTTTCTCAATTTTAGAATAGTTAGCAAATTTGATTGGATATTCTTCGTCAGAGATAATCTTATCGGATCCTTCCATCCGATAAAATACCTTGATTGGTTTGTCACCTGAATCCTTTTTCACTTCTTTCTTTTCGGATTGTTTAACACGATGCGCATTAGCCATCGGATGAGAATGTTGAGAAGGTGACACAGGTTCATTCGTGATTATGTGATTTTCCTTCGGAATATCACTCACGTTCTCAACTTTCTCATTCTCAGTGTCCGAATCATCGGTTACAGCAGCAACTCCTTCATCATTCAAACCTAAAATCGGTCTTACATCGGAATTTGGATCTCCGATACTAGAAGTATTGGATTCATCTTCCGATGCAGAATCAGATTTTACTGAGCTCTCCGGTGTGACTTGATGACAATTGTGGTTTTCAAACAGCACCGGAGATGGCACAGACTTATAACTTGTGGTTTGAGATGGTTCATCAATGATGTGGTCAACGACATATGCAATGTGCTTGTAGCTTTCAAGCTTTTTGTTGACCTTTTCAGCAAAACACTTGATGGTGGCCATTTCTAACTTAGTGTTTTCTAATTCATCATGTAACTGTTAATTGCCAATTGTTTTAATGAAAGAGTTTTCTTTAAGTCAGAAATGTACTTTTTATAACCATCAAGCACTTTGTTGAATGCAATCACTTCCTTGCGAGCAGATTGACAGTTAATCACAGCACTATCACGTTGTACGTGAAGTTGCTTGTTTTCCTCTGTCAATCTATCACAAGTGCCACAATATTTATCACTATGAATGTCAGTTGTAGATTCAGAACTTACTTGTTTTGGAGGATCTGTCATAGCCATGAGAGCGAAATGAGATTCCTTCCCAGCAAAGAACTTTGAATAATCTATTCTGGTAAAGGCATCATCCACTATGCACAACTTCCTCGTCTTCAGAAAATCAGCTTCAGCCAGCAATTGATCGATGTCATCATCTAAAGAAGTCACACTGGCCTCTGAGTCTGATTCACGTTCTGAATCTGAATATACTGACTCATTTTCTTCAGGAACATCTATGACTGAGTCCATCACAACTCCCGAAGTTTTCTCTTCACACTGAAATTCAATTGTTTCAGTCTCCCACATTCATCTCTTCAACTGATTCCTCAACCTCAATCTCAGTTTCTTCAACTTGATCAACTATCACTGACTCCTCAATATCAACTTGTTGTGCAACACAAGCCATATTCCCAACAGTGCTTATCTCCTCAACACCAATTTGCATATCAGTCCAGTCAAATCTCTCATCATTCTGTATCACCAAAGCTTGATTTTGGTTGTTATTCTGTGGTTGCTCATTTGGTGTAGTGATGGGTATAACTATTCTGTTTGGATTATTTGGTGGTTGAGTTTGATTCTGGTTGGTTGTGTTTGGTTGTCTATTTGAGTTGTTTTGAGTGGTGTTTTGTCGGTTTTGGTAATTGTTTTGGTTTTGATAGTTGTTGTTTTGAAAACAAACTTGGTTGTGAGATTGGCGATTTTGGTAGTTTGAGTTGAATGGGTTTTGGTTACCTTGTTTAGGAGGTTGTGTACACTCTCTCTTAAAGTGACCTTTCCCACCACAATTAAAACATGTGACTTTTTCTTTGTTAAAGCCATAGGTGGTGTTTGGAGAGGTACCCAAATCAGTTCTACCAGTCTTTTCTATGAATTCTGTTGCTCGCCTCATAATGCTTGCGAAAGCCCATTGAATGTCTATTACCTCCATCTCTTCTTTATCGATTTATGCATAGTCCTCATTGGTCAAGTTGTTATTACCAATTTGACTTGCCACTAAACCGTTATACGAGGCAACCATTGCTGAAACCAATGCAATGTGTTGTTGAGCAACTTCCACAGTAACATTATTCATGTTGGATGTCTCCAACACTACTCGTTTCTGATTGGTTTGATTCATCTGAGTCATGTACTGTTGTTGTTGAGGTTGTTGTTGTGGTTGATTAGCAGAATAACATGCAGCTTGTTGCATTGGAGAAAATGGTGAAATGAAAGAATTGGTGTATTGTTATGGTGGTGGTGGTGTGTATGATGGTGGTGTGTAAGATGAGGTTTGAGCTATATAGTTGATCGGTTGTTTGGGTGGTTCCATAACGCTTGAGACACATGCTATATGAGGAGCCACTGTTCCTCCATGACTTGAGTTACCCACAGTCGAAGATGTACTAGCATGATACAACTCTGGGTTTTGAGGAATCTGTGATCTTTTCGCCTTCCTCTTTTCCTCAAGTTCTTTGTTTTCCAGCTTCTGGATAAACTCATTAATTGTCCAGTACTTATAAGCATCTTTTTCTTTAAGTACCTCGATGTGTTGATCCCAGTACGGTGTTAAAGCATCAGCAAATTTGTCCACCAAATCTGTCATAGGAATCTTAATGTCATAACTTGACAATTCAGTTAACAAGTGACAGTATCTGGGAGTCAACTCTTTCAGCGTCTCATTCCCAACATAGCTTAAGTTCTCAAATTCTTTGCTCAGCTCTTCCATTCTCAACCTTCTCGTCTTCTCGTTACCATCATGACGATTCTTTAGCACATCCCATAACTGTTTTGAAGTAGTGCACGACCCAAACTGATGTAGCAAATCATTTGTGATCGCTTGGGTTAGCTGAGAATACGCCTTCTTCTCCACCGCGGATTTCTTCTTCTCGTCATCAGTGAAACTCTCCAGAGGAATCTGCTCACCGGTATTCTCTAACACTGTAGCCATATATCCTTTCGTAATCATCTGCCACGGCTCCGTTCCTTCCAACCCCATTCCTTCAAGATGAATCTTAAACTTCTTCTGCCACTGGTTGTACTCCTGCATCTCCATTAGCTTGGGTGGTCTGTTCCCGCTACCTGAAGATAAATCATTGATTAGTGTAGAAATAGCATTAGTAGTTTGAGTGTATACCACCGCGGCTGCTACTCCCCAATAATCTGTTGCAGGTTGTTGTGTAGATGATGCAACGCTCTGAGGCATCGAACTCGTCATCGCTAAGTAGTTAATTGGTGTAGAGGAAGGATTTTGACAAAAACACAGGATTATTTGATCATACAAGTTGCTAAACCAGGTGCGGAAACCCTAGCTTAGAACAAACTGATATAAACTCAATCAAAACACAATCAAGATCATTTTAAATTCAAATAAACTGTTACAGATCCAATACAGTTAATCTAGACCTCAAACAAATACTCTCAAACCTCTCAGGAACACACACACAAAACACACACTATCAATGACTCGTTATACATTACAAAAACTTGAAATCTATTTATACTAGCTGTACGTTCGCCCAGATGAACTGGTCGAAGGTAAGCTATTTCCACATTCGCCCAGGTGAACTGGTCGAATGTATCCTTCTGTGCATTCCTGATCTTCATTCGTCCATGACAAAGCTTCCTTCGCCCACTCTCAGTCACCTTCGCCCCTTCTGATTCTCATTCGCCCATTAACACATGTTAGTATCTAATCATTAGTCGCAAAACGGCATCTACAAACTCCCCCTCGACTATTGATTGGATTGTCTCTGGGTTTAAGACTTTGTCGTTCTCTGATTATCTGAACCTTCGACATTCTATACTGGATCACTAGCTAGGGACATACATGAAAAGTGCACTAACAATCTCCCCCTTGGACCTAGCTAGTGATGTACCAAATCAGAAAGTTATCAATGTTTCAAGTCTTGATTGAAAACTTTTCATCTTCATACATGTTTGTGTCGAAGTTCCTGTCTATCTCTCAGTAAGCTTTGAAATCTCAGACAGACTCAAGAAATCTTGGCTTTGTCATTTGCTGATTCAGAGATGAATATGGACGATAATCTTGATTTCTTCAATCTTCATCATTTCTTTGACCTTTTACTAACTTCTGTTGTTCTGGTGATCTTGAAGTTCAGGTTGGGTCTTGTTCAATTACACTCTTTGTCGATGAGTCATGAGAAGTGCACCTGTTGTATTTGATTCTGCAGAAAAATTTACTAAAAACTGCACAAACTACAACCGGCGTTAGACACGACAAATATCTCGGAATTACTCTTCACATTCCTTTTGACCCTCAATAGTTCTCCCCCTGAACTATAAAACATTATCAATATATACCAGAAACTTTAAGTATCTGAGCATTCACATTCAGTAACCCAACATCGGTTATCGAAAATAAAATTGAAACAAAACTTTTTGATTTTTCAAAGTTTATGCTAAAACACACCAAAAATCTTTTTGAATTTTCAAATGTAATTGCATAAAAGTAAATTCAACATATTTTTGTTAATTTTCCGGTAAGAGGATCATATCAGTATTGAAACAGTCAGTCATAACTCTTTTTGATTAATTTTCTGTTTTTGTCGTTGAGTATCCTACAACCATTACCAGTATGTTTGTCCACTTAAACTCAAAATCATCATTCATTGCTCAGCACTTTAGATACGTTATAGTAATATTAGTTTCTGAGTAATCTATGGTCCCCGCACTCGCGACACATTCCCGTATCAAGAATTGCGCAAAGATTCATCGTAACGCGTGATTATATTGAAGTTATCCGTTAGTTACAAGATATGAGGCACAGAGGTGACAGGTCAGCAAATTAATGCTTCAAAGCGACTTGTGCACTCTACCAGGGTGAGGACTAATATCATACATGACTTTCATCATAGTATTGATACGATGCATTAGATAATCTTTGATTATCATCACACATGTTAAGTTCCTCATTCGGTAACTTATGGTTTTGTCATTAAAGATCTTTTAATAAGATACCCTAACTGAATCTAGGTCTGTAAACTAATACAGCAAAAGATCAGTTAGGCCATCCCCAGATAACTTTCAATATAACGACCCGAAACCTCTGATTTTGGCAATCTATCAAACGAAATTTTGGTACTAAGACCATATGCCAACGATACGTTGATCCACATGATTATCAGTTATTGATTTTAAGATTTATATCACCATGCTGAACTTTAAACTTTGATTTCAAGCCTACCAATATATAATTGTAGTGGCTACTCAATGTTTATCAATTCATTTTTGTTTTTAGAGTAATCTGACAGTCCACTGATGTACTATCATCTCCTCTTTTTCTCCAGGAAAACTCATTTTTGATTTTCTATTTTTTATTTTGATTTTTCTGAAATTTTCTCCCCCTAAAAATCTCAAAATAAGCATATTTTTTTTGGATTTTTAAACTTTTTGAAGAAAAACAAAATAAAATGATATCCGATGCGGTTTACTCTTTGAGTTTCAAAAACCATTTTCCTCTCAGATTACTAGATCCATTAAGATTTTTCAATTAGCAAACCATTTTGTCGTATCTGTTATTGAAATCCAACACCTGAGAACAATTGCATGAGATTGCAATGTTTTCCGGCTTCCCAAGTTGGATACAGACTACGAACACTTTCCTTTCTGTTGAAATCATGTTTTTCTTCTTCAATATCCCTTCCTTGACCTTCACCTCTCCAATAAATAGTGTGTATACAGATGCTCCACTATCAACTATCAAAGAATAGCTAATAGGTCAGTCTTGGAACAATCTGCACACTTATTAAACAATTAGCACAAGAGAGGTACCCATCCCTTCACAATGATGGGTCGTCCAAGGTCGTCAATTCTTGGAACATCAATCCATTCTCCTTTTGAAAAATCAATTGGTTTTTCAATGGATTGATTTGAAGTAGAAATTGCTATTGATTTAGAAAGTGCTTTGAGTTTCCAAACACGTTCAGAGTTTATTTTGGATTTTGTTGAAATTGTTTTACTTTTTGACTTTTCAGATTTCTTATTTGAAACCTGCTTCTGAACGTTGTTTGGAATCTTCTCAGACTTAACTGATGAAGACCCAGGTTTAGAGTTATTCTTAGGCTTAGCCTTCGAACTCCCCCTTACCTCAGCAACCCGTCCACAATCTCCATTTTTCTTCAAGGCAATTTTGTTACGATTGTCATACACAACCTGTTTCCCCTTTTGCTTCTTGATTGGTTTTGGGGATACAGGCTTTCTGACATTGCCTGAATTTCTAGCAAATCTCACTTCGGTCTTTTTCTGTTTAACATACGGACAGTAAGCAATTAAATGCCCACACTCTCCGCAGTTATAACAAGACCTGTATTCAACAAAATCATATGCATACCCGTCATCCCAATACCAATAGGGACAATGAGCAGCAATATGACCAACTTCACCACATTCAAAGCAGTTTCTCCATTCAACATAACCATGAGAATACTGTGGTGAGTTGTTTCCCCAATAACCATCAAATCGAGAGTTATATGAATAATCATAATAGTCATATGATCTAGATGAAAAAGTTCTTGAATTCTTTTGATAAGAATTTTTCATCTGATCATTTCCTTTCGATTTGTTTGGTTTTGGTTCTTTTACTTTAGAACCCCTTTTATTTTCAACATCTTTGTTTTGATCCTCTTTATTCTCATGTTGGTTAGGACTGAGTTCAAAATGAAGATGATCAAATTGATTTCTAAACTGATTTAACAAATCGATATTATCAACAAAAATACATTTAAGTAGAGATTGTTCGATATTCTCAATTAGAAAATCTTTGTTGAAAATCAATTTGTCACGTCCTTCCAACATGTAGGATCCTTCAACTCCTTCAGGAAAACTGAATATGGGTTTTTCTTCAGATTCAGATTCTGAAGTTGTTTCAACATTTTCAGTTTTCTGTTCAAACTTTGGTTTCACTTCAGAATCAGAATTAACAACACAAGGTGTTGTGATTTCCAATTCTGATGTGGTATTATTCTTTGAAAAACCTTTATTCATTTCTAACATTTCTTTCTTTAAAATTTCAATTTTATTTAACAAATCTTTTTCATTCTTTTCAAAAACTTTAATTTGGTTTTTACAATTTTCTAGTTCATTTGCTAGTTTCTGTTTGTCCTCAATAAGTGTCATCATTTCACATTTCAACTTGACACAATTAGAACAACTAGCACTTACCTCATCATCTGATTTATTACCATTATCAGATTTTGCATCACCATTTGAGGTATCACTCTGTTCTGATTTACTTGGTTCTGAACTCGTATCAGAACTCAAATCACTCTTTGACAATTCACTGGAATCATCATGTCTCATTTGTTTGACTAAACACGCAACATTCCTATGAACACCTTCTCTGTTAACACACTTGTTAACATGTACCATTGCATCAGTTGGTTTCGGTGTCAATGAAAATCTCCACATGTAGTAATCTTGAGAATTTTGTCTCGGTAATCTCTGTCTCTTTTTATCAGCTTCTATTAAAGCGAACTCGTCGTGTGGAAGACTGGGCTAACGTGGAAGTTCAACGATATACTCAAAATATTCAAGGCACGGGTCCTGATTGGATGTTTGATTACAAAGATTTCTTTGAATCATTCAATCTAGATAGCTTGATTGAAGAAGCTGTCATTAGACTACTTTACGAGTGTGAAAATGCAACAACTTCACCGTTGGTGCGTCCGATCACAGTGAACCCCCTACCAGCTTCTAATGATACCAATGCTCCTATACAAGAAGAAGAGATATTTCAAGAGGCTTCAACTTCATTAGACACTTCAGAATCTGAAGATGAACAATTTGAAGAAGCTATTCTTGATCAAGCTGAAGAACAGGAGGCACCGCCAGTGAACCCAACTCCAAATTCTGATGTGGCTTCATCATCAAATACGGGTCATGATCTGGATGCTGTAGAGAACTTGACTGTTCAGACGGGAGTGCAAGTACCTGATTATCCGGAATCTCGGATTCATCGTATTCACCCGCTGGAGCAAGTTATCGGTGATCCTGGAAGAAGTGTTATGACCAGAGGGCAGCTTAAAAGCGTTAATACGCCAGAGAGTTTTGGTGCTTTAGCTTTATATGTCAAAATTCAACAATCTGGTAGTCAAAATGATTGGTCGTTTGCGTGTTATGTGTCGCAGGTAGAGCCAAGGACATACAAGGACGCTTTGAAGGATGATGCCTGGGTTGAAGCTATGCAGGAGGAGTTATTACAATTCCAGAAATTGGGAGTGTGGACGCTCACGGATTTGCCGCCGGATAGAAAGAAGATTGGCACCAAATGGGTGTTTAAGTGTAAAAAGGATGATCGTGGGGTAATTGTTCGTAACAAAGCCAGATTGGTTGTGCAGGGTTTCCATCAAATCGAAGGGATTGATTATAATGAGATCTATGCACCGGTAGCTAGAATCGAAGCTATTCGGATGTTCCTTGCGTTTGCTTCTTATAAGAAATTCAAAGTTTACCAGATGGACGTGAAAAGCGCATTTCTGTACGGTAAAGTCAAGGAAGAGGTTTATGTCGGGCAGCCACCAGGCTTTGAGGACCCAATCCACCGGGATAAGGTCTACGTGTTGAACAAAGCTCTTTATGGCTTGCACCAGGCTCCGAGACAGTGGTACGAGGAGCTGAGTACATACCTCATCAACAAAGGATTTAAGCGCGGCCTCGTCGATTGCACCCTCTTTACGAAAAAGACGGGAGATGACTTGCTTCTAGTACAGATATACGTTGATGATATAATATTTGGTTCAACTAATGAGCTTTTATGCAGGGAGTTCGAAACTGTCATGCAGGAAAAGTTCGAAATGAGCGCAATGGGGGAGATGCAGTTTTTCCTAGGCTTGCAGGTGGACCAAAGAACCGACGGGATCTTCATTCACCAGACGAAATATGTCTCCGACATCTTGAGCCGGTTCCAGATGGAGGACTCAAAGCCGATGGATACCCCGATTCAACCCAATCACGGGATTGGAGTGGACGCTAAGGGGGAGCTGACTGATCCTTTTACATACAGAGCAATCATCGGATCTCTGATGTATTTGACGGCGTCTCGACCAGATATTATGTACGCAACGTGTCTCTGTGCCCGCTATCAATCGAAGCCGAAACAAAGTCATCTGACGGCGGTCAAGCGTATCCTTAGATATCTGAAGGGTTGTCCTTCAAAAGGACTTTGGTACCCTAATGATGATAATTTTGATTTCATATCTTTTAGTGATGCAGATTGGGGCGGCTGTGACAAAGATAGCAAATCTACTACAGCTGGTTGCCAGTTTTTCGGGAGCAGGTTAATCACCTGGCAATGCAAGAAACAGACTTCCGTAGCACAATCTACCTGTGAAGCCGAGTACATTGCAGCCTCGAGTTGCTGTTCGCAAGTACTCTGGATTCAACAACAAATGGTGGATTACGGTTTGCAGTTTCTAAAAACTCCTATTTACTGTGACAACGAAGCCGCAATTGCATTAACTAAAAATTCTGATAATCATTCTAAAGCGAAACACATCCGGATCAAATATCATTTTATCCGTGATTGTTACGCTAAGGAATTGATCGATATGATCAAAATACACACTGACTACCAACGTGCAGATCTGTTTACTAAAGCCTTTGACCGTTCACGCTTTGAATATCTTTTAAAAGTAAACAATATAAAGGAAAAACAGGACTAATCGGCACCTCGGTTTATCAATTTTTAGTTTTTAGTTTTTCTATTTTGCTAATTGGGAATTTCTCTTTGCTAATTGGGAATTTCTCTTTACTATCATAATCCTCAAAGAAGTTGATGCTTTCGAGGGGATTGTTTAATCCTCAAAGAAGTTGATGCTTTCGAGTGGATTGTTTCTTTCAAATTTTTGTTTTTATTTTTCAGAAAAATCAAAAATACCAAAAATATGTTCTTTATTTTAGGGGGAGCCATTTTTCAGAAAAGCCAAAAACAATATAAAATTCAAAAAGACCTAAAAATGAGAAAATCCAAAATGATTTCCTGGTAAAACAGAGGAAATGATAGTACATCAGTGGGAATCTGACACAGGCTAAAGAATTGTATAGTTTATGAGGCGTGTGTTGATTATGTGTGATATGCTGATAGGCTTCGTAGACTAAATATTGCGTGCATTAGTGATACAAACATAACGAACTACGCGTTCGTGGCTGAACACCTCATGGGCATATGGTCTTAGTACCGTAATTTCGTTTGATAGGATTGCCAAAATCTGAGGTTTCGGGTCGTTATGTTATGGTTATCCGGGATATTCTGATAAACTTTTGTCGTATTGATTTACGGACCTAGTTTTATCAGAATATTTGCTAAAAGAGCTTAATTGCCAAAACCGGAAGTTACCGAATTGAGGAACTTTATGTTTTACTTGATCATAGATCATTATTACATCGTATTGATCATCTGATGCAAATCAGTGATTAATATCAGCCTCAACCTAGTGTATACGCACATGTTACTCTGCTGCATTCATTTGCTGACCTGTACACCTCTGTGCTATATACTTTGTAACTTTTACGGATAACTCTGACATAATCACGCGTTACGACGAAGCTTTGTGCAATTACTTGATACGGGAGTATGTCGTGTGTGTGGGCACCACATCGTGTTAGTCTAATACACCTAACTCGTATCATTTTAAAGCATTGCGTAATTGTCTGCATGTGAGCTTACGTGGACCACAATATCAGCAATTGCCGTATCACATACTGTTTCTAATGATAATAGTAAACAAAAAGATCAACGCTGTGATCAGATTTCTCAGAAAACTGATATGATCCTCTGACCGGATTTCACAAAATGTTTAATGCTTTCATTTACTTTGATGCATTTTATTTTGTTGCAATTTACTTTTAATGTCAAAAAGATACAAAATCCAAAAAGATTTTAGGTGTGTTTTGATAAAATTTCAGAAAATCCAAAATTTTTGCATTTCTGCTTTATTTTTGATAACCGAGGATGCTTGATAGTCAATTTCTGAGATTTGACAACACCATCTGGGCTTTGTATCATTCTAAATGTGAAAATTTGTGTTTTGGATGCTTAACGGATTGAAAAATGTTTAACGGGATTCGAATTTGTAATTTGGCAAAATTTTTCAAAATTTCCATTTTACATTCGCCCTTCATTGTGGACGAATGTGGAAATTTTTCACCTTCGGGCTGTTCCATTTGGGCGAATGTGGTTTTTAACCATAATTCACTTTCGGGTAAAAAACAAGTTTTACCTTCGTGCCTTTGATTAGGGGCGAAGGAGGAAATGTGATACATTCGTCCAGATGATACGGGCGAAGGTGGAATCCATATATACCCAATTTGCAGATTCGACCAGACACTTTACATTTTTCAAATTTTCATCCATAACAAGACCTTGTTGATTTTGATTCCTTTGATTGTGCATTTTAATACTTGCTTCTTACTGATTATTTTTCTATAAAGATTACAGGTAATGGACTCAGATACAAGCCGGAATCGTTGATTTATTAAACCGACTTAGGGTTTAAGGGTTTAGGGCTTTTCAGTGTTTATTAGTGCAAATTTTTGATAAAAATTCATTTCACATCCGTTTTAGGGGGAGAGTTTACAAGGAATTAGGATAATAACATGTTTTAATCGGTGTTTGATTGTTTGAAACAATAATAAACCTAATTTCAGTTGAAAACAGATGTAAAATGAATGTTAAGGACAATTGATGATAGACGAAGCTTAATCGGCCTTATTAGGATTGATTGTAATCAAAATTAGAGGTTAAAAACATGTTTGATAAAATTTTTAAATTTTGGGTCAAGAACAGTTTCCACCTTCGGGTCATCGACCGGACGAAGGTGAAACTAGTGGACGAAGGAAACACTTAAACGGACGAATGAACATTTTTAATCAAAACATTTTACATTCGACCAGAAAAATTGCACCTTCGGCCACAAAACCTTACATTCGACCAGTGTAATATGGGCGAATGTGGAACTTTGAAAACCTAAAATTTTGAATTTTTGACGATTATGTGTTTTGACGTTGTGTTTTGATGTTACATTTCAGATGGCTGAAGAACAAGCGAATGTTGAGATTCCAGTGGAGACTGCAGTGACTGATCCTATTCCAGAGACTGTGCAAGAAGAAGGATCATCAAGCGGTAGCAAATGGCCGTTTGAGAAGACCCATAATTGCTGTGCATATCTTGGTGATGTGGAAAAGAATGTAGAATTCACAGAGATCATTAAGTTTCTGAAGAGATGTAGAGTGGTTTATGCATTGGCAACACCAACTATTATCTACAAGGATATAGTTGAGGATTTTTATAACAATGCCAAATATGATTACTTTGATAATCAAACTATCATCCGAAGCAAAATTCAGGGAATGGAGATGTTTATTACTGAAGCTGATATTAGAGAAGCACTCCAGATCCAGTTTGAAACAAGTGAGGATCCAAGAGAATTATCCTGGACTGAGCAGAAGGCATGTTTTCTGAGAATGAAATACAAAGGACCGATTACTGATGGTTCTATGTATAAAAGCAAGCTGAGCGTGCAGTTCAAGTATTTTGCTCACGTCATTTTAATAGTATTTGGATGTGTTAGTGGGGGTTATGACGTGATGAGGAAGAGTTTAAGCTCGTTAATGGTTGCATTGACTCTCAATAAGCCATTCAACGTTGCTGGAATGATTCTAGATCACATGTTGGAGATGTTGAAAGGTTTGAAGAAGAAATACTTCATGCTCTATCCTAGGTTTCTTATGATGATTTTTGATCACAAGTATCCAAACTTGAAGAAGGATCCAACACAAATACTTAATATGGATCATATGAATGTGAGAACCTTAGCAAGAATGAAGGGTTATAAAGGTGTACCTGAAAATGAGAGACCACCTTACAGAAGGTTATTTGGAGCTTTGGCTAGAGAGGATTACAATGATCCTGGAAAGAATCTAGCAAGACATCCTGACAGTGATAGTGATAATGATGATCCACTTGTTTATGCTGATGCAAGCACAAAACGGAAGAGACAAGTTGTCAATTCCGGAGCCAAAGGGAAGGGCAAGGGAAAGACAGAGCAGGGTAGTTCAAAACAACAAGCAGTGAGGAAGAAGACTACTGCAAAGAAGGGCACAGGTTTGGTAGATGAGGAGTCTGTTGATTCTGAGGAGACAGAAACTGAAGAACAATGGGATTCGGATGCTGAGAATGTCCGGACTACCAAACAAAAGGCCACTTTGGTTGGTGAGTCTGAATCACTGAATAGATCAATAGAAGAAGCTAATAAGGGTAAGCAATCTATTGATGCTGTAGATGAAGTTTTGACTGTTAATCTGGATGAGTTGAATGAAGGAGAAACAGTTGTAGTGAATCTGCCCAAGCCCAAACACAAATCTATGGCTAAGAAGACAAGTACTAAGCAACTCAGAGAAAAGGAGTTGAACTTATTGTTGAAGGGAAAGAGATTACCTGATGCTGGAACATCATCTAAACAATCTTCACCAGCAGCCAAGAAACAAAAGACAAAGGAGGCTACAACATTACCAGTGGATAAGTTCAATATTGCCCTGGATAATGTTCTTGATATGATTACTAAGCCTCAGAAAGGAAAAGTAGTTGAGGATGAACCATCTAAGTCAAAGTCCAAGTCTAAGAGAGTCACTGTGGATGATGATGTGATGAAGCAGATGAATAAAAGAATGGACGATATGATGAAGATGCTTGTGGCTCAACAATCTGAGATTGCCAAGTTTAAGATGAATGAGGAGAAAATGCTTCAAATCGTTGTTGCTTCTAAATCTAATCAAGATGAAATAGATGAGAAGGTAAAGAAGCTTGAAGCAAAGAATCAGAAGCTTGAAGGTAAAGTTCTGAGAAACAAGAACAGATACAAGGCAATTAAAGAAGATAACAAAGAACTGAAGGCTGAAAACAAACGCCTTAGTGATCTGATTGATGATTTGTACAACATAGCACCCAAGCTGAAGGAGGGTGAAGAAGATGCAGAGAAAGAGGTTGAACAAGTAGATTTTGAACCATCTGAATCTGACAAAGAGGAGGATGAGGATGATGAGAATGAAGAATCGGATAAAAGTGATGATGAAGATGATAACAATGATGATGATGATGCTGAAGGTTCAGGAAGTCAAAAAGATGATGATAGTAGTAGCAGTGATGACAATGATGGAGGAGATGATACTGCTAAGTTTACTTTTGAAAAGAGATCACCTTCTAAGAAGAAGAAAGACACAGGTGAGTCTAGTTCGAAGAAGAAGGGAGAGAATGTAGATGATGAAACTGTGTTTTGGAATGAAAAGGTGAGGTCGTTATCTGATGATGCAAAACAAGTTTACAAAGACATGTTAGAAAAGAGAGAGTGGACCATTGAGTTCACAGGTCGTTTTGCAGAAATATTCCAAACAGATGATATGAGATATGAATTGGAATATAACGATCCTGATCTTGAAGAGGGGGAAGTACCTGCTTCTGTGGCAAAGGAGATATTGGATGGACTTGCACAGAGAGTAGGGAAAACTTTTGAAGAGTTTATTGTTGATGAGTCGATTCCACCTATTCCTGAAAAGGATGTTGGAACTCACTCTGATGATAAAGAAACCCCTGAGTTTGAGGAAGTTGAGATAGAGGATATTACACATGAGGAATATCCACAGTACTTCAGACAAAATGATGAAGACGTGGTGTTTCCTGATTTTACAGAAAGGCATAATACGTCTGCGAAAAGAAAGGCAAGGAAAAGAAGTGCAGAATTTGTTGAAAAAGTACTTGGAGCTGATTTGCCAGAATCTTCAAGTAAGACTGATGAGTTGAAAGAGTATTTGAAGAAACTAAGATTGATGGATGAAAACCGACCAAAGCCCGAAGCTCAAGGAAACTTCTACAGGTTTCATAATGCAAAGTTCAGAGGAAGAGCTCTTGGGTGGACATACTTGAGCAGGCTGAAGTGCTTAGCTGCTAAGTGGGAATCAGGGATCTTGTATTTCTACAGATTCATTGACTTGCTAACTCTACCATACTGGGCGGTTAGAGATTTATGCAGATTCCCTATGTCTGGTGCTTCAGTGAATAATACTCATGTTGGTTGGTGTGCAGACAAATTGGTTTGGGAGAGTAGGACGAGATGGAATAGATTCAAGCCTCAATATCCCCGGAGGAAAGTTCACAGGGATACTGATCCTCGAACCAAGTTGAAAAGGGTTACCTTGATATATAAGGCACCTGAAGTTATGAGGAAGATACCTTTGATGCCTATGCCTCAACACTTCAGTGCTGACTTCATATTTTGGTATTATGATTGGAGGAAAGCAGAAGCTGTGATTGTGTTGAGAGATGGAAAGGATAAATACAAGCATGTGCATGTATTTGATCCTATGTGGCTAATCAATTGCACCTTCGAAGACATCATCATGTTATTCTATAATCCGATTCATCATGAGCCAAACGATGCAGATCAAGCAAGGAAATACACACAAGTTGTGGGTGTTTGCTTTGCTTATGATATCAATGCTGGAAGCAATCTGGAAGGGAAGCTTGGCAAGAAGGTTAAGATGGCGAATGTGTCAAAGCCGGTTAAGAGAAAGTTAGAGCCGGAGATGACGAAAGAACAGAAGAGTATTCTGAGAATCAAGCTATTGAACAAAGCCATGGATGAAGATAGAAAAAGATCTAATCAATAGTCGAGGGGGAGTTTGTAGATGCCGTTTTGCGACTAATGATTAGATACTAACATGTGTTAATGGGCGAATGAGAATCAGAAGGGGCGAAGGTGACTGAGAGTGGGCGAAGGAAGCTTTGTCATGGACGAATGAAGATCAGGAATGCACAGAAGGATACATTCGACCAGTTCACCTGGGCGAATGTGGAAACAGCTTACCTTCGACCAGTGTAACTGGGCGAACGTACAGCTAGTATAAATAGATTTCAAGTTTTTGTAATGTAAAAACGAGTCATTGATAGTGTGTGTTTTGTGTGTGTGTTCCTGAGAGGTTTGAGAGTATTTGTTTGAGGTCTAGATTAACTGTATTGGATCTGTAACAGTTTATTTGAACAAGTTAATCTATGAAAAGCATTTAAAATGATCTTGATTGTGTTTTGATTGAGTTTATATCAGTTTGTTCTAAGCTAGGGTTTCCGCACCTGGTTTAGCAACTTGTATGATCATATAATCCTGTAATTGTTGTCAAATCCTTCCTCTACAATTGGTTGCGACGACTGAGTGTTCAATTTCTGAGCTGCTACTGTCCACGGGTCCATGGTCATTTGTTGTTGCTGTGTTGTCCCCGGTCTCGGTGTAGTTGGAAATCCCCACATGTTGTTCACAAAGTTAGAAATTCGACACACTTGAAAAATTTCACCACAAAGCTTCTACGTTCGCCCTTGTCAAATCTACTTTCGCCCTAAAATAGTGACCCGAATGTAGAACTCAACAGATAAAATCCACTCTCGTCCGGAAATACTCACTTTCGTCCCTCAACACAACCAACCTAGGTTCGACCTAAAAACAGCTACTTTCGTCCAGAAATTTCCTAGGTTCGACCCTAAAAGTCCACGTTCGACCCCATGCTCTCTAGATTCGACCCTCCCATGTTCAAAAAACGGTTACACTTTGAAAACGGTTATTTTGATCTGAAATTTTCAAAAGTTAAAGGGTTTTGATGATCTTTATCAGGTTATGATTTGGAATTGTTTTGGAACAACTTTAATACTTGGAATTGTTGATTTTAACCACGAATTGTTGTCCAAAACCTTCAAATTCTATCAAAAACCATTTTCAATGAAAAACAGAGAAAATTTGATCAAAATAGGGTCCAAATCAGTTCTGAGATTATCAATTTGTTGTTGTATGATCTCTATGGCTCTGTTACCACTTTGTAATTGAAGAATTTTAGCTTTAAACAGGAAATCTGATCATACAAGGTACTATTCCAGGTGCGGAAACCCTAGAACAGAACAAAATGATAATACACGAATCACAACACACGAATTATGCTTTTCAACATCATTTTATAGATTACTTGATTCAAATATTCAATACATACGCGTTTACAAGTTAATCTATTGACTTTCACACAGACTCAATCTAGAGAGCAAACACCTGACTTAAACACACACAATGACCAACAACACTAAACATGAAAACAAGCAAAACCTATTTATATTGTCTGCACGTTCGCCCCTGTTGAAGGTACGAATGTGGAATTCTTCCACATTCGTCCTCTACCAAGGTACGAACATAGATAATCTTCAGCATCCTTCCATCTTCGCCCTTAAAGCTTTCACCTTCGACCATAAAATCCTACCTTCAACCTTCTTCAAGTCACCTTCGACCCTTCAGAAATCTCTAACATATGTTAACATTTACAATCCGAAGCATTAGTCGCATAAAGTGCATCTACATTTCATCAATTTCTTTAAATCGGCCCATGGTGTCGCATTAGCCACATCAATCCCTAACATCTGCACCTGGGCGTTCCACCAAGACAGAGCCGCATCCTCAAGTGTGTGGGTTGCATACTTAACCCGATCTGCCTGCGGGCAGTTACACATGGCAAAACAGGACTCTACCTTTTCAAACCACCTCAGTAATCCGAGTGCCCCTTCCGAACCTCCAAAACTCTGAGGTTTACAGTCCATAAACGACTTGTAGGTGCATACCGGTGGGTTATGAGCAGGTTGGCCTAAACACGGAAAGTAGGAAACACGAGTAAGGATAAGAGCTTAGAGTAAGGGTTTATGGGAAGGATGGAATGAGATAATGTTACCGGCTTGAAAGGCTGCTAGAGCTTCAACAACTCTGGCGTTGATGAGTGTATTAAGTTCAGCCTGTGACATGTTTACGTTTCCCCATCCAAATCCTCTTCCCGCCATCGTAACTCTACATTTACAGTATACCCATGAGAAAACGATAATATGCTAAACATATAATTATTCACTCTGTACAAGTAAACTAGAACACAACATGACAGAAAATCATAAGAAAAGAATAAATAGCCAATCCAAAAATGTCATAAATAATAGTGTCTCAAACGAATATCCAAAGTGGTTCCCAAATCACAATGATATTTAATGATAGTCAAGACATAGTAATAATATATAAAATAGCAAGAAATAATCAGTCGCTGTCCATAGTGGTGCATGAGTCATCGCCATCACTCTCGTCGACCTCCAAGGGCTCGACCTCCTCCTCGGGATCCTCTTCAGGATCCTCCTCTGGCTCCTCTTCAAGTTGTTCCTCTTGTGGTATCACAGGGGGTTGTTGGTTGGCCATCAGTAGTTGTATTTGTTCCTGCTGTTCCTCGACGATAAGTCTGGTCTCGGCGAGGCAAGAGGTCAGTGTATCAACACATTCCTCCAAGGCGGAGTATCGTGCGGTCAGTGTGTGACGCAAATTCCAAATAGGTTCTAAACGACGACCAGTCTCGATAACCATCTTGTCCTACACATAGCTCACGTAACCTGCAAACGTCTTCTCCCATGAGTCCCTGATAGTGGGAACATTGTCAGGCACCCCGTATTTCTCTACAGTGTAGTTCAGCAAAGCAGGGTACCATCCCCACTCCTTTTCAAGTTTGTCATCCATGGTATGGGAATTAGTTTCAGAATTGGGGTTAGAAGAAGATGACATGATTCCCTGCAACACAAAAGTTTAGTATACCATTTCAAGAGAAATAGTTAAATGTGTACTTCTACTGTGAGTGTAACTAATGCAGTGCTTATGCTATGATAGTTATAGACTAGACTCGACACGAAGTCCTAGTTCACTATAACCATTGGCTCTGATACCAATCTGTCACACCTTCAAATTTCCACTGCGGGGTTTTACCGCGAGGCGCGTGACACGCCAGGATCCCATAGCCATAAGTTATACGAACGACTCTAAATGCCCAAACCATTTAGTTCGTTTCAAATAAAATTCGCTTTTATTTTTAAAAGATTGTCAACCATACATTTTAAATGAGTGCGGAAGCGAAAACAGTTTAGTAAAATAAGTTATGATGCGCAAACACAACGTGCCCAAACCAAAATGAAAGTAAATACGTCAAAGTTTAATAAGTTATAAATTCCAAGAGACATCATGCATGAACCTAGACGTGCTCCTTTCTAGCGACCTGCGAAAACATACTAAGTGTGTCAACATAAAGCTGGTGAGTTCACAGTATGAGTAAACAGTTGGAATTTCATCAATTGTATTAAAAACATCAGTTTTAAGCTTGTCAGGGGTAGCTAACCCGCTCAATGTAACTAAACAGTGATTATTGGGAAACATACAGATGTTATAGTGCCTCAACACTGGTGTCTATCAACACCAGTAAGAAAAAGTGGTCAGAAGTTCATGCCCGTGACCCAAGCACCTCAGGCATGAGGTTGCTGCACAACCTAATAGCGCTACTAACTACTACCCCGTTCCCTCTAGAGATTAACCCAATAAAATAGTAAGGACTTTCAAGATAGAGTGTTTAGTTCACAAGGGACAGTTAAAGTACAAAACTGATAAAAGTGTGATCCACGTAAGGATCGAAAACCCGACCCACACAAGGAGTCATAGCATCCCAAAACTTGGAATGGAAAAGTTGTCCCAACGGGACTAGAAAAGTTTTATTTAACCTTGTCTCAACCCGAGACACATGCTTTCGCGAAAAGTAGTGAAACTCACCTTAGGTTGCGTGCTAAAAATAAAACCGCGAAGATAGTAAACGTGGGAGACTACTCGCCTACCAAAAACCTATCAACACAAGTTTACAAGCGTTTGAGTGTATTGACACAATGACCTAGGTGACATCTCATGCGATTGTACTTGACACAATGAAACCATGCAGAACCCGTCAATCGTTGGTGATTAGTAAATGATGCCACATGTTAAGACTTTTAACATAACTAGTTCTCATTACACATTACATATGGTTACCCTAGCATGTCATCTATACCAAATAAATAACATTTACGCATGTTCTCATATAGAATTTCACAACTTGTAACACATTAACACACTCAAATCATCACATAATCAACATCTCTCAAACCTGCGTTTTCTGGACAGATTTTGGGTTACGGAAATCAATTTTTATAAAATACCAATTCAACTCATCAAGTCTCCAAAATTTTACAGAGATGTCCCATAAGTTTATAAGTGACTCTACTATTTTTATTTCTCGTCAAAAACACATCAATATTTTTATAAAAATTACTTTAGTCCAGCCACCTCTGAAAAGAGTGCTGTTGACAGCAGCTTACATAAAAATTCATTAAAAATCATAGACTCATCCAAACGAGATGAATCCAATTGGAAAAGTTTTTATACTCAGAGACTCAACCTCTATCTAAATTTCATGATCAACGGATTCATAAAACTCAAGTTATAGCCCTTTAAAATTGGTCCATTTTTCACATCCGAAAATCTGATTATACCTTTAAACTTATAAAATCATGAATACATATCAAAACAAGTCCAAAACACATGATTTTGGACTTTTGGAAAAGCTAACATCATAAGTTATGTTTTAGCATCAGAAAACAACCAGATTAAACATGTTAATAACCATATAACAGCCATACAAGTCGTTACAAATAATCTGCCAGAAATCAGAACTTTATCAACATGACTCTTATAAACCCTAACCCTTCTCAATACCCCATAATCATGCAATAACCTCATATTAACACAATAACATTCATATTATCACGTTTAATCTCAGGTTTTTACGTACCATATACCCTAGATATGATTTCTATCAACAATATTCATCAACAATCTCAACAAACATCCAAGATATCTAACATATGTTGCTTTGCGATTTTTAACATGGATATTTCTTAGGGTTTTACAACTTTTCAAGCATTATATTTACTCGTATAACACATAAAACATATACCTTGCAATGCTAGAATCCTTAAAACCTCAAGATAGCACCCGAATCAACTTGAACTAGTGAGAAATTGAAGAAGATTGAGATTGAAAGGTGGGTGTGGGGGTGCTCCTTGTCCACGGCGCAAATGGGTGTCTTAGGGTTTGTGTTTATTTTTTTTTATAAATAATACACCTAGGGTTGAGTTATGGGCCAAGATTTCGGGCTCTAGTGATTTTTATCTGATAAGTGAGCCCATTAGCCCTATCTAACTCTCGAGATTAATCCCGACAATAATAGTCATACTAACTCATATAAAACTACTGTTTTATCGATTCATATTATGTTTATCATAAGTGCACATATCTCATAACGTTTACGTACAAGTTAACTAACACGCGGTAGTTCACATAAGCATGCAATTCACATACACGTGTTACTCCACATTCATCAACACTCAATCGTTCATATAACCATGCATGCCTAACAAATCACCAACGTTCGGGATACAGGATTCGTGTGTTTGTCAAGACAATTATTTTCCTAATTATAACGTACGTTAATGTCACCTAACATATGTTATTGTTACATAACATTCTGAAAGACCTGTTTAACTAACCCTAGCTAAGTGTTTAACCACGTATGATCATGGGAAATTAACTAGAGTTCAGTAAAAGAGTTAACCTGAAAATGCTGGGTGTCACATTACTGGTGAGCTCATGCTATACAATTTACCCAAAAACATCACATTAACATTTATGCATACACAATATGGGTTATGACTACCGTACTGGCTATCCCATAACCACTGTACAACTGACACACTGACCCCCCAGGAGTGTCACCACAGCCACCTATAGGGTATGGAATCCGTTACTGAGCGCATGGTTACTCCATACTGGACACCTCTGGCCCTATTTCAGCTTTTCGTAACGTATCCATTAAGCATACAAGAATCCTTTATACCCCCATAGATATACGCATATTGCAGCATTCCGATTTATTTCCACTTTTGACAGAACGAGTATACTATCACAGTTTTATAAACAAACACGATACTCGCCTGTTCAACAATGTTTAACAGTTACTCAACACTTGCTAGTACAGCCAAGTAATATCTCAAGGTCCTGAAACAATTACATAATCCTAGGTTAGGTAATGGTACACCTAACTAATTATTATTATGGTTGGATATTGGCTAACACTGCCTTGTTTAAGCATGGGTGATCAGTTCATGCCTAACTAAGGCTAGACTACCCAATACCTACCCTTAATAATAATCCAAATACCCTAACATAATAGTACTAAACTAATACTAATACTAATACTAATAAAAATAATAAGTAACTAAACATAACTTAAATTATGACATACCTTACACTATCTACGGCAGGGTGATGTAGAGTCTCCCTACTCAAGCTCCAAAATTAACTATTAACAACACCCAATGAGGTATCGTAGGCTAGGGATCCTCTTATACTAGAGTTCCCAAATAAACTTATATACCTATATGTAATAGTGAAGGTGCTATTTATACTTTATAATGGACGGTGGATTTTTCTCAATTGGCCGATGTGGGACACAGAAGCACACAGGCACACATTAAAAATCACTTTGATGTGGGATCAAACTGTTTAGATTTATAAAGTTTCATTACACACTGTCGATGTGGAATATTAAATATCATTTCCTCTAATTTGCCAAACTTCAATTCTTAAAGTGTAATTATCATAGTATTAATTATATATTTCAGCTGCTTCGCTCGTTTTTCTCGTGCAACTTATAAACTATAACGTTTTAGTAAATTCCGAATGTATTGTTAAGATAAGCTAATTCTTATCTACGCGTCAACCTAAGTTTCATTACAAACGGAGTAGGGATCAACTATAATATATTTTGTTATTATTACTAAACGGTCTCCTATAACTCTAAATACTCAACTAGATCTCATATACTAGCCAGGACTCGTTTAGATATCTCATATTTCAAATAACCATCTTACTCTTTACTTACTCGTTAAACTATATATCAAGTATAAGTTTAATATATATTTATTTTTGTCTAGAAAACAGGGTGTCACAACTCTACCCCCTTAAATTAGGTTTCGTCCTCGAAACCTGTCAGACTGCTAATAACTATGGGAAAGATTTATCATCTTCATTTTTCTTTTTATACATGCTTCGAAGTACATCTTTTCCTTTCCGGCTAACAATAATAACTTCTTAAATACTTATACGTTTAATTTCTATTAGGGTGTACCACGCATTTAGACTAATGGGCTCCTTTATTATTGACTCTTATAAGCTGGCAAAACTATGAAATCATATTCGGTTGCCTAGTCTTAATAAACTATTATTCCCAGTTTTTAATAGTTTTGTCTACCAACAATTGTTTCCTTCTAAATATGGTTTTCCATGAAGGTGTCTTATGTTGCATTCTTAAGTTGGTCTAACATATTTATCTTAATATCAATCCTAGGGGCACTTATTCTTACTGGTTGGATTCCTTCCTCTTTACTGAATGCATCCATGACCATGTTTGACATACAGACTCAGTTCATGAGATTCACGAATGTTATAGGTGCATTAGTCTATCCGATTGGCATCACTTAGAACACATAGTAACCATATCTATTCCTAAAAGTCCTTAGGCATGTCGAGATGTCACTTACTTGGTGATAACTGGATCATAGTTTATCTTAGAAACATCGATCATTACCCGTACCTAAAAGAGAACATTGATCCTCGGTAATGTGTATTATTCTTTCTCTTTGTGACCTCATTCAAGTTCTATAACTTAGCACATATACTTCATCTCATCTTTCTTTCTTCTTAATAGAAATAATCAAAACTTGTGAACTTAAGTTACAATAATGATCTTCTTCACCTTTTCCATTCAGTTTCTAGATACGACTAGTTGTTGTTAAGAAATCTAAACAATATTATCTTTATGTCAAGCACAATCTTTGCTTAATTAGGGAGCTAAATAAGCCATTCATATGCGTACAATAAATGCTACAAGTAACATAGAGATTAAGTCTATATGAATCATAATATTATTCAAACTTAGCAGACAATTCTTAGTGATTTCAATCTTCTCCTCTTGATTCCCATCAGTCATTTTGACTATAAAATGGATGCTTAAAACTCTAGGATTATCAATTTTAATAGGGTTTTTAATATGGTTGATATTAAGCTTCTATGTGCACCAATTTCCACAGTTTCAAATAAATTCGTAGGGGTTCTAACTTTAACAAACATCTGGACTTATGATGGTAGACTCCACATGAATCCATTCAACAATTTACTATTCGTTTGCTACTAAGTAGGGGAACTAGTCGTCCTTAAACTTCGGGACATATTTTCTATATGTCTGGCTCCCCAATTCATATATAAAATATATCTCTAATTGTTCTGTCTTACTTTAGGAACATAAGTTCTAGGTGAAGTCATAGGTGAGCTCTGCCTAACTCATTTTCTTGGTGATGTCCTTTCCTTGGACCCGTAGTATAATATTTAACCCATAAAATATTTCAAGTTGAAATATGTTCACCACCATCCAGACATTATTGATTTTAGCTTACTCACAAGTACCTAAGACATGTTCCATTTGACTTAATCAGTCATACGCCCCTATCGATCCCCTTTTTGCCATCAGATGTTGGAGGGTTACGAGAGATCAAAGATATCTAAGTACACTCCTTTTACTTCTCCCCCTTTCTAGTTTATTTACCTACAATCCTAGTTGTGGGCAACAAGGAACTTTCCTTTGGTTAGTTATCCTATTTCTCCATATTAGTGTTTGATTGTGGGAAAACCAAAAATTTCGGTTATTTTGAAGGCAGTTTTTTTTTTCTGTACTTACGTCCATCCCCCGGTCTTACCATTCTAGGATGGATTTTTTTTTTTGTGGGAAGGGCTTTCATTTCTATTATCAAAAAAAATTCATCTTTCTTTCCAAATATAATGTTTATTTGATACCCTTTTATAAGCTACTTTCACTCTATGATATATCAGAATATATAATCATATTCTTAGACCATAAGACCATGTCATGCACAATAGCATATTCTTTTGGTTTGGCTATTATGGTTCAAGGATATTCTTAGAGTTGTTTCATACACATTTGTATACTCTAAGTTTAGCCATCATGTTTCAAATACACGGCCACGCCATACTTCAACAATATGCTTTTAGTTTAGCTACAACAAGATTTCACACATTCTTTAGTTTAGAAATTAATTTTACACGCACTTATACTTGTGTGATTCGGTTTTGTTTAGCAGTCATGTTCACATTGGCCTAATATCAAATATTTAACGATCACTATTCTTAGTAGGTACAACCTAACTATCATGACTTATCATAATACTTAGTAGTCAGAATACAAGTAATCAAGCCTTAGGGTTCGATAACTAATGTAAACAAATCTTAATGATCATCTCTTTATCATTCTCGTCCATAAGGTGTTCGGGTTAAAGCCTAGGTATTCTCAATGCAATACCTAATTCGCTAAAACCTCAGGCTCTGATACCAACTGTAACACCCCACCCGTAACCCGGGTGATCATGCACAATTGATACAACTTACAGCGGAAGGAAACTAAACTTTCATTATAACTTATAACATCCGAGTACAAAACCTTATTTATTTACAACTCTTAACAACTAAAACTTCATAGTCTTCTAGGCATTACTACTGCCAAACGGGTTCTACAGCTGTCCTCATGGTTCACCTGAGATAAGTATACTCAAAACGACGTCAGTATATTACTGGTGAGCTCATGCTATACAATTGACACAAAAACATCACATTAACATTTATGCATACACAATATGGGTTATGACTACCGTACTGGCTATCCCATAACCACTGTACAACTGACACACTGACCCCCCAGTAGTGTCACCACAGCCACCTATAGGTATGGAATCCGTTACTGAGCGCATGGTTACTCCATACTGGACACCCCTGGCCCTATTTCAGCTTTTCGTAACGTATCCATTAAGCATACAAGGATCCTTTATACCCCCATAGATATACGCATATTGCAGCATTCCCATTTATTACCAGTTTTGATAGGACGACTATACTATCACGGTTTTAGAAACAAACATGATACTCACCTGTTCAACAATGTTTAACAGTTGCTTAACACTTGCTAGTATAGCCAAGTAATATCTCAAGGTCCTGACACAATTACATAATCCTAGGTTAGGTAATGGTACCTAACTAATTATTATTATGGTTGGATATTGGCTAACAATGCCTTGTTTAAGCATGGGTGATCAGTTCATGCCTAACTAAGGCTAGACTACCCAATACCTACCCTTAATAGTAATCTAAATATCCTAAAAATAATAGTACTAAACTACTACTAATACTTGTGACACCCGGCAAACTCCAGTTAGTTACTTTTGAAAATCCAGTAAGTCTACCTTAGCGAGTCTCGCATACATCACACATAACAGAGTCAGTCGAGTCGGGTCGCGTTAAGTACTTGTCCAGGGATCAATGATTCGGAGGATCATTGGGGTTTAAACACACACGGGTCTCGAGTCCCAGGAATTGGTGAACGAATGTGAACGTGTTTGTTTTCATAAATTATGTGTTTATAATCGTTATGTGACTTGTCGGTATGCGAATACGTGCTTATATGTGTTAAAACGGTGATTACACGTGATTGCATGACATTGTAGGTGATTACGCGTAATCACCTATAGGGGTAGGCGATTGGGAGGCCTCTGAGGGCGATTGGAGCTGTAATCGCCTATAGTTATTGGTGATTAGGCCCTAATCGCCTATAGGTGTAGGCAATTAGGAGCCCTAATCGCCTACACTGCTGCATAATCGCTTGGCGTGTTTTAAACGACTAGAAACGCGTATAAATACCACCCTTGACTTGTAAAACATCATTTGTGCATCCCTAGCCGTCCCATAACCTCTCCCAACTCACAAACACCCTCTGGAACACGTTTTTGCATCAAAACCCACCTTTCCAAGCCTTACACCTCATTTTCTTACAAATCTAAGGTGTGTTCTTCATCCCCAAACCTTTGTATGTTATTGTTTTGCTCCCTAAAAATCCAGACCTACTTTCTAAACTATTGTGTCTTTGAAAACCTATTAAAAACAGTTTCTAAACAAATCCAAACCTCTATGCATGTCATATGTGTTATATTCATATAAAGATAGGATTTTTATTATTGAAATATGATTGTTCTTGTGTTATTGATATGTTTCTGGCTTGTATGAGTTATTATGATGTTAACCCAGGAGTTTGGGTGGTTATAGTTGTGTATTGTTGATAATAGATGTTTAGACCCGTTTGAAGGATTATGTGGAATCTATGATATTATGATGTGTTTTGTTGATTGTTTAAGATTAGGGTTTGCTTTAGGATGATGCTGTGTATTATCGAACAACGTCGTTATGAGGTGAAATCTGGATATTTGCCGTTTAGGGCAAACTTTGCATATTGATGTGATGTTTACATGTTAAATATGCTATTTTGGGAAATGCTTGCATTCGGGACTGATAAAATGATGATAATTTAGGGGTTTTGCTTGGAATAGGTTTATTAATGTTTTGGGTTTGATATTTGGTGTTTCCACACGTTTTGGATCTGATTTGGAAGGTTAAACGCGGGAAAAATCAGAACAGAACTGCAGGGGGCGATTAGGAATCCTAATCGCCTATAGGGTAGGCAATTGGGAGCCTAATCGCCTATAAGGTAGGCAATTGGGAGCCTAATCGCCTATAGGGTAGGCGATTGGGGGCCTAATCACCTATATTGAAGGTGATTACGATCCTAATCACTAGTTAGATCCTGAAATGCATGTGGTATAGGCCTAATCGCCTATAAGGTACTAGAACAGGCCTAATCGCCTATAGCTATAGGCGATTAGAGCCTAAATGCCTTTAATGTAGGTGATTACCCCTCCTAATTGCTAGTTGACATTTCCTAATTGCTAGTTGACTTTTCCTAATCGCATGTACTGCTGCTGTAAGTGTATTTTGACATTCCGAGACCTGATTTGACACCTAGGAACATGCTAGAAACCCTGTAACATGCCTAGTAACATGGTAACACGTGCTCGGACTTATTTATGCGTTATTCGAACTATATGCTAGACTTGGTGTACTCTTACACGTGTTAAGTGTTGTTTGCATATATTGTATGATACATTGTATGAGGTTAACAAGTGGAGTGTTGGGTCACCAATGGGATGTCGAGTCTTGTCCGGTGTGGTTGGTTAAACAGTCAACACGTTTTCTAATCAACTTGGTTATGGTCTGGACATACAGGGACTAGTTAACCTACGGGTTATTAGTCTAAGTACTTATATTTGTCATATGTTAGTTCGCCACTATACGGGACTAACATAACTTACTGGTTTTAAGCACTTACAAGTAACCCAACCTAAGGTGAGTTCACGGCCCCTCTTTTATACATATTTCTCTCGGGGGAGAAACATGCCGCACGATTTAACAAACTCAACGTTAATGTCATAAACATGTAACTCTTTTGGAAACGTAACACTCATTATAAACACGCAACTCTTTTGAAATTCAACTCTTATAATCGCGCAACTCTTTTGAAATGCAACTCTTATGAACACGCAACTCTTTCGAAACACAACACTTTTGATACGCAACACTTTTGATCACTACACGACGAAACACGAAAGCCCTGGGGAAACCATGAATGTGCGGGGTAGCACAACGGGGAAACGTGGATAGATCTATTGGGCCTGACAAACCCCACCCGTCGGCTGGGAGCCGGGCGGGTGCATATTGTCTCTATACTTTGGTAACACTAGCATCTCAAACACGGGCATCAACGCAAGAAACGCTGTCAGTAATGGTTTCAGCATCACAGTCGTGGTAGTAGTAAGAAACGCTTATTAGTTTACTTAACGCATCTCATGACATGGTATTTTGTGATCAAACTCTCAAACGCATGGAAACTAATTGTAAACTTAACCCTGTGAACTCACCAGCATTATGTGCTGGCGTACTTTTGGCATGTTTTCTCAGGTCGCTAAGGTAGCATCTCAGGGCTTAGGCGCACGCGTCTGCACGCGTATAGTCTAGGTTTCATGGTTTTTGTTTGTTGAACATGCTTGGATACTTTTGGGTTTCATTTTGTAAAACAATGCTTCCGCTGTTTTGTCAAATCGTTTAAACTTGTGTTTTGAACTTACATATGTCTCATATAGTGTTGTTTATTGTGACCGTTGACTTGGATCATGGTATGTCACACGCCTCGCGGTAGAACTCCGCATGTGGAAATTTGAGGGTATGACAATACTAATACTAATATTAATAAAAATAATAAGCAACTAAACATAACTGAAATGAGAACATACCTTACACTATCTACAGCAGGGTGATGTAGAGTCTCCCTACTCGAGCTCCAAAATTAAATATTAACAACACCCAATGGAGTATCGTAGGCTAGGAATCCTTTTATACTAGAGTTCCCAAATAAACTTATATACCTATATGTAATAGTGAAGGTGCCTATTTATACTTTATAATGGACGGTGGATTTTTCTTAATTGGCCGATGTGGGACACAGAAGCACACAGACACACATGTAAAATCACTTTGACGTGGGATCACACATTTTAGATTTATGAAGTTTCATTACACACTGTCGATGTGGAATATTAAATATCATTTCCTCTAATTTGCCAAACTTCAATTCTTAAAGTGTAATTATCATAGTATTATATTATATATTTCAGCTGCTTCGCTCGTTTTTCTTGTACAACTTATAAACTATAATGTTTTAGTAAATTCGGAATGTATTGTTAAGATGAGCTAATTCTTATCTACGCGTCAACCTATGTTTCATTACAAACGGAGTAGGGATCAACTATAATATATTTTGTTATTATTACTAAACGGTTTCCTATAACTCTAAATACTCAACTAGATCTCATATACTAGCCAGGACTCGTTTAGATATCTCATATTTCAAATAACCATCTTACTCATTACTTACTCGTTAAACTATATATGAATTATAAGTTTAATATATATTTATTTTTGTCTAGAAAACAGGGTGTCACAAAAGTCTTTCATGGCCACTTTGAAAATGAAAGATCTAGATGAAAACATAACACAAATTTACACATTATTCTTTTTATATTAATTAAACAATTAAAAATATTGTTCTTACAAATTGTTAAAAATTGTTTAAAAAAAAGTATAATCATTGTTAAAAATACAATATACAATTTTCATAAGACATATTTTATACGTAAATTTAAACATTATTCTTTTTATATTAATTAAACAATTAAAAATATTGTTCTTACAAATGATTTGAAGTCTTTTATTGTCCCTATAACTTTAAAAAAAGAAAATATATTTTATAGAAATAAAAATTCTTCAAAAATATCAATATTTATAAAATATGTAACTTTAGTTTCTATTGACGAATAATTATGTTTTAAATAGATAATATTTTCATGACAAGCTTTTTTAAGAAATGACATGAAAAATTTACATGTAACTCACTTAAGTTATTATAAGCATCTTTTTCATTATGTTTATCAACAACTATTGAATTGTTAACATATATTAAAATTCAACATAAGTTAATAATGCCTAATGAACAGATGACAGGTTTGTAAAATACAATTTACAATTTCCATAAGACATATTTTATAGCAATAAAAATTGTTAAAAAAATCATCATTGTTAAAAATTGTAATAATAGTTTTTATTCACGATGTATTACGTTTTAGATTATTAGTATTACCATTATATGTAGTAATTAGTTAAAATGTCCTAATAATAAAGTTTGATATACAAACCTATTCCAAGTTAAAATTAATTAAATATTTGATAACTTGTCAACAGATGTTGACAAACAACTGTGAATCATTATAATAATCCACTGAAGAATAATATAACCACATTTTTAAAACAAACTTTGTAAAGAATATCTAACGAAATAACTATAAATTTAAATTAAACCAGTCTTTTCAAGTTCATAATTAGTAACAGTCACTACAGCCCTAAAAGTGTTTGACGACCAACGCACAGATGAATAATATATATTCAACCTGACAGATAATACACCAGTAATTAATGCTAAATGTACTTATTTTTACTACTCCTAAACAACAACAAAAGCTTACCATAAAAATTCTTAAAAATTTAAGACATATTTTATAGATATAAAAACACATTAAAAAAATCAGTCTTGTAAAAATGTGTAATAATAATTTTTATTCACAACGTATTTTGATTTAAATTATTAGTATGAATATCATAATTAGTTTAAAATTACATAGCAATAAACTTTCATATTTAAACCAATTGTAAGTCAAAAGCTATAAAAAATTTGGCAACTTGCCAACAGATGTTTTCAAACAACTGTGATGCATTACAATTTTCGACTGACTTTTAGGATGATGTAACCAGATTTTGAAAACAGAGTTTGTAAAACCTAACTTCTAATTAATATCTAACGAAATCAGTCTTTTCAAATTCATAATTACAAACAATCGACACAGCCCTAAAAGTCTTTGATGCCTATTGTGGAGATGAAGAATCTAGATGAAAACATAACATAAGTATACACTTTAATCTTTTTATATTAATTAAACAATTAAAAATATTGTACTCACAAATGATTTCAAGTCTTTTATTGTTCCTATAACTTTAAAATCAGAAAATATATTTTATAGAAATCAAAATTCTTCAAAAATATCAGCATTTATAAAATATGTAATTATAGTTTTCAATAGATAATATTTCCATGACAAAGTTTTTTAAGAAATGATGTGAAATATTTACATATATATAATTCACTTAAATTATTATAACCATCTCTTTAATAATGTTTATCAACAACAATTGAGTTTTTAACATATATTAAAATATAACAAAAGTTAATAATTCCCACTGTACACATGAGCAGTTCGTAAAATACAAGTTACAATTCCTATAATACATCTTTTCTAGCAATAAAAATTGTTAAAAAATGTAGATGCGTTTTGCGACTAGTGATTAGATGGTTAACATGTGTTAATATGGGCTGATGGGGCGAAGGAAGTAGATATGGGCGAAGGTGAACATACAGTGGGCGAAGGTAGATTGATAGATGGACGAATCTGGAACAAGACTAACCAGAAGACACATTCGACCACTAGAAGTGGGCGAATGTGGAAATGACCCACGTTCGACCAGAAGAAAGGGGCGAACGTGCAGGTCCTATATATAGATTTTGTGTTTTTGTAAGATTAAGGAAGTCATTTAGTGTGTGTGTTTTTGAGGTGTGTTCCAGAGAGGTCTGAGAGAGTTTATGTGTGTGCTAGATTAACTGTAACTGATTTGTAATCAAGTATTTGAAAGAGTTAATCTATGAAAAGCTTTAAAATGACTTTGATTGTGTTTTGAATTGAGTTTATATCAGTTTGTTCTAAGCTAGGGTTTCCGCACCTGGTTTGGTAACTTGTATGATCATATAATCCTGTTTTCGTGTCAAATTCTTCCTCTACAAAGTGGTATCAGAGCATAGAGGATCATACAACAACAAATTGATAAACTCAGAGCTGATTTGGACATTATTTTCATCAATTCACATCTGTTTTCACATAAAAATGGTTTTTGAGTGTTTTTGAAAGATTTAGAGTTGATTTTGTGGATAAAATTCAAAATTCCAAGTATTAAAGTTGTTCCAAATCATCTCCGAAGCAAAACCTAATCAAGATCATTCAAATTCACAAACTTTTGAAAATCAGAGATCAAAATAACCGTTTTTCAAAGTGTAACCGTTTTTCAAAAGTCAGAATGGGCGAACCTGGACACTAGTGGTCGAAAGTGTGAGTTTTTGGGCGAACCTGAGTGAGTTTGTGGGCGAACCTAGGGATTTCTGGGCGAACGTAGAATTTTTCAGTTGAATTTTTCACATTCGGGTATCATTTTTCACATTCGGCTGATCGGGGGTACGAACGTAGAATCAGAACGGGCGAACCTGGAGTAGAATTGGGCGAACGTGGAAAGTGTTAGTGTGTTTTTACTTTCTGGTGAGATTTTACATTCGGGAGAGAATTTCTGGGCGAACCTGAAACCAAAAGGGACGAATCTGAAGTACATTTGGGCGAACCTAGAGCTAGTTTTTGGAAAAATTTTCTAAGTGTTGAATTTCTCGAAGTTCGTGATCATGTGGCGTTTTCAGACTACTCCTACACCAGCAACTACACAACCACAACAGCAGGTGATGGACCCATGGACAGTGGCAGCACAGAAGACGAGCACACAGTCTTCGCAGCCGGTTAACTACATGACTCAAAGTGCACCTCCAGCACCACAGTCTGACTACTGGGGAGTAGCAGCAGCGGTGGTAAACACTCAAACTACAAATGCTATTTCCACACTGATTAATGATTTGTCTTCAGGTAGCGGGACTCGGCCACCGAAGCTCATGGAGATTCAAGAATACAATCAGTGGCAGAAAAAGTTCAAGATACATTTGGAAGGCATGGGAGTGGAAGGTGCTGAAGCATGGAACATGATTGCTAAAGGTTACACACCACCAGTTTTGGAGAACACAGGTGAACCAGTGCCATTGGAGAGCATGGCTGAGGATGAGAAAAAGAAGTTTGCTGTGGAAAAGAAGGCGTTTTCTCAATTGACACAGGCAATCACAAATGATCTTTTGCATCAGTTTGGGACTTGCACAACTTCTAAGGCACTATGGGATATGCTTAAAAGGAAGTCATTTAGTGTGTGTGTTTTTGAGGTGTGTTCCAGAGAGGTCTGAGAGAGTTTATGTGTGTGCTAGATTAACTGTAACTGATTTGTAATCAAGTATTTGAAAGAGTTAATCTATGAAAAGCTTTAAAATGACTTTGATTGTGTTTTGAATTGAGTTTATATCAGTTTGTTCTAAGCTAGGGTTTCCGCACCTGGTTTGGTAACTTGTATGATCATATAATCCTGTTTTCGTGTCAAATTCTTCCTCTACAAAAAAATCATCATTGTTAATAATTGTAATAATAGTTTTTATTCACAGTGTATTACGTTTTAGATTATTAATATTACCATTATAATTAGTATCAACATCCTAATAATAAAGTTTCATATACAAACCTATTCTAATTCAAAATTAATAAAATATTTGATGACTTGTGAACAGATGTTGACAAACAAGTGTGATCAATTACAATTATCAACTGAAGAATAATATAACCACATTTTTAAAACAAACTTTGTAATGAATATCTAACGAAATAACTATAAATTTAAATTAAAGCAGTCTTTTCAAATTCATAATTAGAAACAGTCCCTAGAGCCCTAAAAGTCTTTACTGCCCAATGCACAGATGAATGATTAGATGCAACCTGACAGAAAATACAGCGGGAATTAATGCTAAATGAACTTATTTTATTATTCTTTAACAACAAAAAAAGTTTACCATAAAAATTCTTAAAAAATGAAGGCATATATTTTAAATGTATAAAAATTCTACAAAAATATTAGCGTCATAAAATATGTAATTATAGTTTTTATTGACGAAATATTATGTTTTAAATAAAAAATATTTGCATGACAATCTTTTTTAAGAAATAACATGAAATGTACCGACTGTAACTAATGTTTTCAAGTAACTAAAGTATTACATTGTGAATAAAAATTCCTTATTCGAATTTTGAAACCTATTCTAATTTCATGCTATACAATATTTGATGACTTGTAATGAATATCTAACGAAATAACTATAAATTTAAATCAGTCTTTTCAAATTCATAATTACAAACACTCGTCACAGCCCTAAAACTCTTTTATTGCCACTGTACAATTAAACAACTAAAACTATTGTTCTAACAAATGATTTGAAGTCTTTTATTGTTCCTATAATTTTAAAAATTTAACATACATTTTATTTTATAACAATAAAAATTCTACAAAATTTAATATTCAAGTATTATAAAGTCAAATTTAATAATTGTAACAAATACTTTAACGAATAACTATCACAAAAATTAATATTCAAGTATTATAAAATACTCGAGACACATTGTTTTAACAGATGATGCATAACAGAAGTTTTAACAGATGAAATTAAAATAACATTACATCCACTGACAAAACAGATGTTAAACAACAGTTGTTAACAAAAATATATTCATTCAACTGAAAAAAAAAAAAACTAAACAAACATATGAATACGTTAATAATAAATTCTAAGTTTTGAATCTAGCAGTCTTCTTTTTCAATCTTTTGCTTGTACAAGTTTGGTCAGCAACATTTGCATTAACAAAATCTTCAATACTTCTTTTTCCCTTAGAACTTGTGGGAGTATCCACAACGGCATCAACACATACAATATCCTTCAAACAAATAACGAAAAAACTAATAAAATGTTACATGACAATACAATTTCTAGAAAAAAGTTAGACATAAATGCAGAAAGCTATAAATACCTTAGAAGTAACTTCAAACCCAACTTGCGATGATTCTGAAAGGTTAACAAATTTATTTTCACAAACTTCCTGAGGGGTCACCAATGGGATGTCGAGGCTTGTACATTTGGTCATTTTAACATTCAACGTGTTTTCAAACGAACCTGGTTATGGTCTGGACATCTAGGGACTAACTAACCTACGAGTTATTAGTCTAAGTATTTGTAACTGTCATATGTTAGGTCACCGCTTTACGGGACTTGCATAGTTTGCTGATTTTTAATTACTTTCGAAGTAACGCAACCTAAGGTGAGTTCACGGCCCCACTTTCTCTGGTTTTACTTTTGGGGTAGAAAACATGCGTTGAACTATGTCTTGAGAACTTTTGTCATACTATGGGTTATTTAGAGTTACTATACGAACTTTTAAGTCCCGGGAAACCATGAATGTGCGGTGTAGCACAACGGGGGAAATGTGGATAGATCTATTGGGCGTGACCTGCCCCACTCGACGGCTTGGAGGGTCGGGCGGGTGCATATTGTCTCGACTTTGTAAGTTGTAACATTATTCGGGCTGTAACATTGGTAACTTGTGACGTGTCCAGTAATGGTTTCCAAACATAGTAGTAACAAAACATACGCCTAGCTAGCGTACTTTGGTTGAACATTTCATAGTATTGACAGGTGGAACTTGGTACACTTTTGGAACTTGGTAACTTTTATTAAAACCTGTGAACTCACCGGCATTTTGTGCTGACATAACTTTTGTCATGTTTTTCTCAGGTCGCTAAGGTAGCAAGCATCCCAGGGCTTAGGCGCACGTGTCTGCACGGCGTCTAGTTTCGGGTTCATGGTTTTCGAATGTTGAACAGTTTGGAATACTTTTGGATTTTGGATTGTAAACAAAGCTTCCGCTACTGTTTTATGGATTTAAACTTATTTTTTTTAAATTTGCATGTGTTCATATAGTATTGTTTCTTGTGATCGTTGACTTGGATCCTGGTTTTTCACGCGCCTCGCGGTAAAACCCCGCAAGTGGAATTTGAGGGTGTGACATAGCATACCATGTTAAAAGTTATTTTCTATTCACACAATATATATATATATATGAACATTCAGCAACAGCAACTGTAATTTGTCAAAACAACCGTAATGAAAAAAGATATACCAATAAAACTCCCCATTCCAACTACAATACCATAATAAAAAAACATACAAAATACAAAATAGAGCCGAAACACCACAAAACGAAAAATGGTTATAAATATACAAAATAGAAGTGCTCATACAAAAAACTCAAATACGACAGCAAAAGAGAAATAATACAAACTAAAACATCTCTTCTATAAAACAAAAACAAAAATGCAAAACACAGCTGAAACAAAACAAAACAAAACAAAACCACAAGACTATAAGCTCGAAAAAAAAGAAAACATATACAATAATATGGCTCTAGGTAGTGGAAAAATTAGAGACATATTATTTAAATACAGACCCATCACATTTTGGACAGGCTTCCTTGTAGATGAACAATTTTAGCTAAAACATGATATTATGATCATACAAGTCACAATTCCAGGTGCGGAAACCCTAGAATTGAACAAAACGATAATACGCAAATCAAAACACGTAAGACACCTTTTCAATCTCCATTTTTATAGATAACTTGATCAAAACATGTATACAATCAATCTACAAGTTAATCTAGACCAACATAAAACACTTTCAACCTAGAGCAAAGCCTGACCTCTAAACACACACTTTCCAAAACTATCCTAAACATCAAAATGAACAAAACATATATATAGCATCTGCACATTCGCCCGTTTTGATGGTGCGAATGTGGACAATGTCCACATTCGCCCATATTAACAGTACGAATGTACACATCTTCATTCAGCTTTCCATCTTCGCCCACTCTAAGTCTTCCTTCGCCCAGTCTACAACACCTTCGCCCACACTATTTCACATTCGCCCCTTTAGAATAACACACTAACATATGTTAAACACCTAATCCAATCACTAGTCGTAAAACGTGCATCTACAAACTCCCCCTCGACTATTGATTGGATTGTCTTCGTTCTTCGTCCATCATCTTGTTCAATAACTTGAGTCTTAGCTGCTTTTTCTGGTCCTTTGTCATCTCAGGCTCAAGCTTGCGTTTCACCGAACGCTTAGGCACATCAGCCATCTTCACCATCTTACCCAACTTAGTATCCAAGTTGTTTCCAGAGTTTATATCATATGCAAAGCAAACTCCAACAACTTGCTGATACTTCTTCGCCTGCTCTGCATCATTGGGATCACAGTGAATCGGATTGTAAAATAGCATGATTATATCTTCAAACGTACAGTTGATAAGCCACATAGGATCAAACACGTAGATCTTCTTGTACTTATCCACTCCATCTCTTAACACAATCACAGCCTCTGCCTTCCTCAAATCATAATACCAAAAGATGAAATCAGCACTGAAGTGTTGTTATAAAGGCATCAATGGAATTTTCTTCATCACTTCAGTTGCTTTGTATATCAAAGTAACCCTCTTCTTCCCAGTTCTCGGATCCACATCCCTATGAACCTTCCTTCTAGGGTACTGAGGCTTAAACATGTTCCATTTTGTTCTGCTTTCCCAGACTAACCGATCAGCAAACCAACCTACAGCCGTGCTATTAACAGAAGCTCCAGTCATTGGGAATCGACAAATGTCTCTAACCGCCCAATACGGCAGAGTTAATAGATCATGAAATCTGTAGAAGTACAAGATTTCTGATTCCCATTTAATCTACCCAAATACTTTTGAACTTTTGATTATGGTACCTGTAAAATCCACCTTGAGCTTCTGGCTTAGGTCGTTTATCATCAGCTTCCTTCAACTTTTGTAATAATGTCTTCAAATCATCATTCTGATTCGAAGGTTTCTGCTGATCATCACCAAACACTTTCTCAACGAACTCCTCACTTCTCTTTTCTGCTTTCTTTCTAGTTTCTCTGTTTCTGAGTTCAGTAAAGTCTGGGAATACCTCATTCTCATTGTTTTCCCTGAAGTATTGTGGATATTCTTCGTGAGTAATATCCTCAATCTCAACCTCTTCCATCTCAGGTGTATGCTTGTCATCCGAATGATTTCCAATATCCATTTCAGGAATATTTGGAATCACTGGATCCATCATAATCTCCTCTAGTGTCTTTCCTGCTCGCTGTGCTATGCCATCCAATATTTCCTTAGCCACAGCAGCTGACACTTCACCCTCCTCCAAGTCAGGATCTTTGTATTCAAGTTCATACCTCATGTCTTCCGTTTGGAAGATTTCAGCGAACTTTCCTGTGAACTCTATAGTCCATTCCCTTTTCTCAAGCATTTCTCTATAAACATTCTTCGCATCATCAGTCAAAGATCTAATCTTCTCATTCCAAAAGATCGTTTCATCTTAATCCACGTTCTCACTACCTTTCTTCTTCTTTGAACTAGATTCTACAGCATCACTTTTCTTCGATTTTCTCTTCTCAAATGAAAACACTCATATCATCTCCTCCATTATCATCACTATCATCACTGTTATCATCATCATCCTTACTTCCTGATCCCTCAGCATCATCATCATCTTTATCGTCTTTATCATCTTTCTCACCTTCCTCATCAGAACTTTCCTCTGATTCCTCATCCTCATCATCCTCTTTTTCTTCATCCGAAGGCTCAAAATCAACTTGCTCTTCTTCTCCTTCCTTATCCTCTTCTCCTTCTTTTAACTTCGGAGCTTCACCATATAGTTTATCCAACAAATCACTCAAACGCTTGTTTTCCTTCTTAAGTTCTTTGTTGTCAACTTTCACAAGCTTAATCATTCTTCGATTTCTGTTGCACTTAACATCAAGATCTTTGTTCTCTTCTTCAAGTTGTTTAACCTTCTTCTCGATCTCATCTTGGTTAGTTTTGGATGCAACGACAATCTGTAGCATCTTTTCTTCATTCTTCTTAAACTTACTAATCTCAGCTTGCTGTGCAACAATCATTATCAGCATATCATCCATCTTCTTGTTAACCTGTTTCATAACATCATCTGAAACAGTAACCTTCGATGCTTTGGATGATTCAACTTCTTTAGCCTTCTCTTTTCTCGGATTCTTAAACATATTCAGCACATTCTCCAACGCAGTATCAAAATCAGGAACTGGTACTGCTTCAGATTCTTTACTCTTCTTTTGTTTCTTTGTAACTGGTGAAGATAACTTTGATGATGTACCTGCTTCAGGTATCTTCTTTCCTTTCATCAACTGTTCTAACTCTTTCTCTCTAAGCTTCTTAGTGCTAGATTTCTTTGCCATCGACTTATGCTTTGGTTTCTTCAAATTCACAACCACAGTCGATCCTTCAAAATCATCAATGTTAACACTTAAACCATCATCAACATTAATTGGATTTTTCTGTAACATTTCCTCAACAGTTTTGTTCAATAAATCAGACTCCCCAACCATAGTGGCCTTACACTTGGTAGTCTTTACTCTCTCTTCCTCTGAATCCCACTGTTCATCAACTTCAGTTTCTTCAGAATCAACCGAATCCTCGTCCACCAAACTTGTGCCTTTCTTAGCAGTCGTCTTCTTTCGAGTAACTTGTTTCTTTGATGTACCCTGATCCACCTTTTCCTTGCCCTTCCCTTTGGCTCCAGCATTTACTACTTGCCTCTTCCTCTTAGTTTTAGCATCAGCATAAACCAGAGGATCATCGTTATCTGAGTCACTATTATCATGCCTCGCTTTGTTCAATCCTGGGTCAGTGTAACCCGGATTAACCAAAGCACCAAATAATCTTCTATGAGGTGGCTTCTCGTTGTCTGGCACACCTTTATAACCCTTCATCCTCACAAGCGTTCTAATGTTCATGTGATCTTGACCTAAAATCATAGTCGGATCCTTTCTCAAATCAGGATACTTGTGGTCGAAGATCATCATTAAAAACCTTGGATATAACATGAACTTCTTGCTCTTTAAACCTTTCAGCATCTCGAGCATATGATCCAAAATCATTCCAGAAACATTAAATGGTTTGTTAAGCGTCAACGCAACCATTAATGAACTTAGGCTTTTCCTCATAACATCATACCCGCCGCTAACACATCCAAAAACATGTATGATCACGTGTGCGAAATACTTGAATTGCACACTGAGCTTTCCCTTATGCATAGCTCCATCTGTGATCGGACCCTTATACTTCATTCTAAGAAAGCAAGCTCTCTGCTCGGTCCATGATAGTTCTCTGGGATCAGTTTTTGTTTCAAACTTAATCTTCAACGCCTCTCTGATGTCCTCTTCTGTTAAGAACATCTCCATCCCCTGAATAGTACTTCGAATCACAGTTTGATCTTCCCAGAAATCATATCTTGCATTCTTGTAAAAGTCGTCCACGATGTCTTTATATATAATGGCTGGTGTAGCTAAGGCATGACTGATTCGGCTTCGCCTTAAGAAATCCACAATTCCAGAAAATTCCGTGTTCTTCACCACATCGCCAACGTAAGCACAACAATTATGCGACGGTTCGAACGACCATGCTTGTGGAATACTCTCTGCCTCTGGAACTGGATCCTGTACCACATTCTAAACTGGTAACTCAATATTCTCGGGTTGTTCAGCCATCTGCAAAACAAACATCAGAAAATACGTCAAAACACAAAAACGGCAAAATTTAAAAATTTTAAGGTTTGAAATAATTCTACATTCGCCCACTTTTTCTGGTCGAATGTAAGATTAAAAGGTTCGAAGGTAGAAACTTTGGCTCGAATGTGAAAATGAACCAATTAAAAATCACATTCGCCCAATTAAAGTTATCTTCGTCCCAAATTTCTACATTCGCCCGTTTGGTTTTGGTAGAATGTGAAATTGATTTAACCCAGAATTTGAAAATTTGTATAATCATGTTTAGGCTTCTGATTTTGATCCATTTGTGACCTAAAGTGACCGAGTAACACTCGTTTATCATCAAAGGAATTAGGGTTTAGAACACACAAACACACGATTAAACATCACAAACACTTTGTTAATCTAATTCCTTAAACATTCTCCCCCTAAAACTAATGATAATTGAATCCTCATCAAAAATTCTCATTAAAACATTCCAATGAAGTCCAGTTTTGTGAAACTAGGGTTTGTATAATAAAAACCCAATTCTGAACTGATTCCTCGTCCATTACCTGTAAAAGTTAGGTTAAAATGATCAGGAATAAGCAGGAAACAATAATCGAAGGCAAACGAAATCAGGGCAACAAGTTCTCGTATGATTGAAAATTTTTGAAAAACGAACAGAATGAGGGTCGAACCTGATAAATGGCTTATATAGACTCTACGTTCGCCCGTCTGTGGTGGACGAATGTAGGTGAAATCCACTTTCGCCCCAATTGAATGGCACGAAAGTGGATTTTAGACCCGAAGGTAAAAATACGTGAGTGAAATTCCACCTTCGTCCAGAACAAAACGCACGAATGTCAAAATTTTTCCACATTCGACCCATTTAAGGGGCGAATGTGAAATGGAAAAATTTGAAAATTTTGCCAAATCACGAATTCGAATCCCGTTCAACATTTTTCAACCCGTTAAGTCTCAAACACTCATTATTTCACTTTAGAATGATACAAAGCCCAGATGGTTTCATCAAATCTCAGAAATTGACCATCAAACACCGTCGGTTATCTAAAAAATAAAGCAGAAATGCAAAATTTTTGGTTTTTCTGAAATTTATATCAAAACACACCTAAAATCTTTTCGAGTTTTGTATCTTTTTGACAAAGAAATTAAAATGCATCAAAGTAAATAAAGTAGTAAACATTTTGTGATGTCCGGTAAGAGGATCATATCAGTTATTTGAGAAATCTGATCACAGCGTTGATCTTTTTGTTTAATATTATCATTAGAAACAGTATGTGACACGGCAATTGCTGATATTGTGGTCCACATAAGCTCTCATGCAGACTATTACGCAATGCTTTAAAATGATACGATTTAAGTGTATTAGACTAACACATTGTGGTTCCCACACACACGACATACTCCCGTATCAAGTAATTGCACAAAGCTTCATCGTAACGCGTGATTATGCCAGAGTTATCCGTTAAAGTTACAAGTTATATAGCACAGAGGTGTACAGGTCAGCAAACGAATGCAGCAAAGTAACATGTGCATATATACCAGGTTGAGGCTGATATCAACTACTGATTTGCATCAGTAAATTGATACGATGTCATTATGATCTTTGATCAGTAAAAACATAAAGTTCCTCAATTCGGTAACTTTCGGTTTTGGCTTTTAAGCTCTTTTTAGCAAATATTCTGATGAAACTAGGTCCGTAAATCAATACGACAAAAGTTTAGTCAGAATATCCCGGATAACCATAACATAACGACCCGAAACCTCAGATTTTGGCAATCCTATCAAACGAAATTACGGTACTAAGACCATATGCCCATGAGGTGTTCAGCCACGAACGCGTAGTTCGTTATGTTTGTATCACTAATGCACGCAATTTTTAGTCTATGAAGCCTATCAGCACATCACACGTAATCAACATACGCCTCATATTACTATACATATCTTTAGCCTGTGTCAGATCCCCACTGATGTACTATCATTTCCTCTTTTTATCCTGGAAATAATTTTTGGTTTTTCTAATGTTTTTGGTTTTCTGATAAAAACGACTCCCCCTAAAATGTAAAACATATTTTTGGGTTTTTGTATTTTTCTGAAAAACTGTAAAAACTTTAAAGAAAATTTTAAAACTAAAAAGCGATACACCGAGGTGCTGATTAGTCCTGTTTTTCTTTTATGTTGTTATCTTTTAAAAGATACTCAAATCGAGATCTGTCAAAAGCTTTAGTGAACAAATCTGCACGTTGATAGTCAGTATGGATTTTGACCATATCTATCAATTCTTTATCGTAACAATCACGGATAAAATGATATTTAATCCGGATATGTTTAGCCTTAGAATGATCGCCCGTATCGTTAGCTAATGCGATCGCGGCTTCAGTATCACAGTGTATTGGGGTTTTTAGAAATTGCAAACCGTAATCCACCATCTGTTGTTGGATCCAGAGCACTTGCGAACAGCAACTCGAGGCTGCAATGTACTCGGCTTCACAGGTAGACAGCGCGACCGAAGTCTGCTTCTTACATTGCCAGGTGACTAACCTGCTCCCCAAAAACTGGCATCCAGCTGTCGTGGATTTGCTATCCTTGTCACAGCCGCTCCAATCTGCATCACTAAAAGCGATAAAATCAAAATCATCATCATTAGGGTACCAAAGTCCTCTCGAGGGACAACCCTTCAGATATCTAAGGATACGCTTCGCCGCCGTCAGATGACTCTGTTTTGGCTTCGACTGGTAACGAGCACAGAGACATGTTGCGAACATAATGTCTGGCCGAGATGCGGTAAGATACATCAGAGATCCGATGATTGCTCTGTATGTAAACGGGTCCGTCAGCTCCCCCTTAGCGTCCACTCCAATCCCGTGATTGGGTTGAATCGAGGTATCCATCGGCTTGGAATCCTCCATCTGGAACCGGCTCAAGACTTCGGATACGTATTTCGTCTGGTGAATGAAGATCCCCGTGGGTCTTTGATCCACCTGCAAGCCGAGGAAAAACTGCATCTCCCCCATCGCACTCATTTCAAACTTTTCCTGCATGACACGTTCAAACTCCCTGCACAAGAGTTCGTTAGTTGAGCCAAATATTATATCGTCAACATATATCTGAACCAGAAGCAAATCATCTCCTGTTTTCTTCGTGAACAGGGTGCAGTCGACGAGTCCGCGCTTAAATCCCTTTGACATGAGGTACGTGCTCAGCTCCTCGTACCACTGGCGTGGAGCCTGGTGCAGACCATACAAAGATTTGTTCAGTACATAAACCTTATCCCGGTGGATAGGGTCTTCAAAGCCCGGTGGTTGCCCGACCTAAACCTCCTCTTTGACTTTCCCGTATAGAAATGCGCTCTTGACGTCCATCTGATACACCTTGAATTTCTTGTAGGAGGCAAACGCTAGAAACATTCGAATTGCCTCTATGCGCGCCACAGGTGCATAGATTTCATTGTAATCAATCCCTTCGATTTGATGGAAACCTTGTACGACCAATCTGGCTTTGTTCCATACAATCACTCCACGATCATCCTTCTTACACTTAAATACCCATTTGGTTCCAATCTTCTTTCTACCAGGAGGTAAATCAGTGAGCGTCCAAATTCCCAACTTCTGAAATTGTAATAACTCCTCCTGCATTGCTTCAACCCAGGCGTCCTCCAGCAAAGCGTCTTTATATGTCCTTGGCTCGACCTGAGACACATAACATGCAAACGACCAATCATTTTGACTACCAGATTTTTGTATTTTGGCATATAAAGCTAAAGCACCAAAACTCTCTGGTGAATTAACACTTCTCAGCTGTCCTCTCGTCATCACACTGCTTCCAGGGTCACCAATAACTTGCTCCAGCGGGTGAATACGGTGAATCCAAGATTCTGGATGTTCAAGTACAATAACTCCCGTCTGAATAGTCAAATTCTCAACTGCATCCAGATCATGACCCGTGTTAGACGATGAAGCTACATCTGGATTTGGATTCACTGGCGGTGCCTCTGGTTCTTTGGGTTCTCCATCATCTTCCGATTTTGAAGTATCTAAAGTAGTGGAAGCCTCTTGAAACACTTCTTCTTCCGGTACAGGAACATTGGTATCATTAGAAACTGTTGGAGGAGTTACGGTGATCGGACGCACCAACGGTGAAGTCGCCACGTTTTCACACTTGTAAAGCAATCGAATAACAGCCTCTTCAACCAAGCTATCTAGATTGAATGATTCAAAGAAATCTTTGTAATCAAACATCCAATCAGGTCCAATCCCTTGCACATTTTGAGTATACCGTTGAACTTCTACGTTAGCCCAATCCTCAACCTGACGAGTTCTCTTATTGTATACCCGTTTGAGCGGGGTTGCATATCCAACAAAATATCCCTCTTCAGCTTTCGGACTAAACTTCTCGCTTGGATTCAACATCGTGCACGGAGCCCCAAAAGGTTCTAGATACTCCAAGTTCGGCTTTCGTCGGTGTAACAGCTCATAAGAAGTTTTACCAAACTTCTTCACCGTTAAAACCCGATTGAGTGTATAATTTGCTGCATAAATCGCCTCGTTCCAGAACATTACTGGAAGATTTGAGTCTGCGAGCATTGTTCTAGCCGCTTCAATTAGAGTCCTGTTTTTGCGTTCAGCAACACCGTTCTGTTGTGGGGTTTATGGAGCCGAATATTCATGATGAATTCCTTTGTTTTCACAAAGTTCATCCATCTTGGCATTTTTTAACTCCGTCCCATTATCACTCCGAATTCTCTTGATCTTGAGACTGTAGATTTTCTCTAATCGAGTGAACAGAACTTTCAGGTTATTAAAGGTGTCACTTTTATGCTGCAAACACATTACCCATGAAAATCTTGAGTAGTCGTCAGTGACAACTAAACAATAAAGCTCCCCAAGATGACTTTCCGAATAGATCCATGTGCAATCGCTCAAGCGGCATCTCAACAGAGTTAACTTTCTTCACTTTGTGGGACTGTCTGTGTTGCTTTGCTTTCTGACAATTCACACACTTGTCGTTCAAATGGAAATGTTTAACGTTCACGCCATCGACAAGTCCATTCTTCACTAGATGATTCATTTTCCTCAAATGAATGTGCCCCATTCTTCGGTGCCACATTATCGATTCCTTCTCGGTCGCCTTTGAGAGAAAACATGTTACTTGCCCCTGGGATGTTATTGCCTTGGACATATCAAGAATATAAAGGTTGTTGACGCGAGGTGCCTTCAACATTACCCACCCTTTTGGAATTTTGAAGCCCGATTTGAGAATATAGCAAGATTTGTCATCAAAATAAACAGTGAATTGTTTGTCACAGATTTGACTGACGCTCAACAGATTATAGTCTATCTGCTTCACATACGAAATCCTCTCAAAGCTCACAATCCCATTACTCACACTTCATTCCATAGTGATATATCCGCCTTTGTTTCCGGCAAACGCAACATACCCTCCATTAATGTTCTTCACATCAAACAATAAAGCTAAATCCCCGGTCATGTGGCCTGAAGCTCCACTATCAACAATCCAGAGACTGCTAATAGGGCCAGCTGAAGCTCCCTGCACACGTCAAGTAAAACAGTTAGTTCTTTCGGGGGACCCAAGCCTGAATGGTCTTGGGTCTTTGAATATCATTGTTCAAAGAATCATTCACTTCATCAGTTTGTTTTGGATTGATCTTTTTAGGATCATTCAAAACATTTTCAGCTTTTTCACTTGACTTTGAAGTTGAGGCTCCCGGAGTACCATTTGGTGTCCAAGACTGTTCCGAACGTTTCAAGTTACGAATCTGAGATTTTGGAGTCTCAGTCGTATTCTTATCATTCGCAAACGAAACCTTCTTGGGTACCTTTTCTGATTTAACAGATTTAGGTCCAACATTTGACTTGACAATAGGTTTTTGTGGAACCCTTTGCCTATCATTTGTTGTGTTCACCATTGGTTTTCTCCACGGTCTCTCCATAGCAATCCGGTTACGACGGTCATACTGAAATGGACTATCATTCCTCTTTGGATAAAAATTGTTCTGATTATAAAATTGTTGCTGTTGAGGAACAAAACGCCTTTGTTGTGGATAGTAATGATTATCAACCGGTTTCCTCATGGATTGCCTAACTTCAGCTTCGTGCCTCTTATGCCTTACGTACGGGCAGTGAGCAAGTAAATGCCCTCTCTCCCCGCACTTAAAGCATGCACGGTATTCCTCAAAAACATTTGGAGCATTCGGTTGAGCATATGATCTGACAGGATATTGATCATTATACTGTCTATTCCTCAAACTCTCAGGGAGTGGACCCTTTGAGTAGGCTGGCTCATGAAAACCGTTTGCTTTATTTTGGGTTTAATAAACTCGGTGACATGAACCTTTGGTTCTTTCGGAACATCCAAAAACAATTTCTTTAGAATTTCCGGTGGAATATCATTTGTTCTTTCATGTTTTGGAAACCAAATAGTGCTTTCTTGCCAAATTTTATCAATTTTGGAATAGTTAGCAAACTTAATTAGATATTCCTTGTCAGCAATGATCTTATCGGATCCTTCCATCCGATAAAACATCTTGACTGGTTTGTCACTCAACTCATTTTTAACTTCTTTGTTTTCAAACATTTTCTCACGATGTGCATTAGCCATCGGATGCACATGCTGAGACGATGACACTGGTTCAGTAGTAATGATGTGATTTTCTTTTGGAATATCACATGCATTAGCACTTTGATAACTTCCAGAGTCACTCTCAGAGTCTAAATCAACATTTTCTACTGTTACCCCTTCACCACTCCTGAACTTGCTTCCTCAGCCTGAACTTCAATAGTCTCAGTCTCCACATTCATCTCATCCACAGATTCATCAACTTCACTCTCAGTTTCTTTATCTTGATCAACTATCACCGACTCCTCAATATCAACCTGTCGTGCAACACAAACCACATTCCCACCAGTAGTAATTTCCTCAACACCAATTTGCATCCCAGACCAGTCAAACCTTTCATCCTGCTGGATCACCAAAGCTTGATTCTGATTTGTATTCTGTGGCTGCTCATTTGGTGTAGTGATTAGTATAACTGTTCTGTTTGTGTTATTTGGTGGTTGGGTTTGATTCTGGTTGGTTGTGTTTGGTTGTCTGTTTTGGTTGTAGTTAGAGGTGCTTTGTCGGTTTTGATAGTTATTGTTACTTTGGAAAGAACCTTGGTTTTGGTTTTGTTATTGACGGTTCTGGTAGTTTGAGATGAAAGGGTTTCTGTTACCTTGCTTAGGTGGCTGAGTGCATTCTCTTTTAAAGTGACCTTTACCTCCACAATTAAAACAAGTAACTTTCTCCTTGTTGAAACCATAGGTTGTATTTGGAGAAGTTCCCAAATCAGTCCTTCCAGTCTTTTCAATAAACTCGGTTGCCCTTCTCATAATACTTGCAAAAGCCCACTGGATGTCAATCAGCTCCATCTCCTCTTTGTCGATTTGTGCGTAGTCTTCATTGGTCAAATTGTTATTCCTAATTTGACTTGCCACTAAACTGTTATATGATGAACCCATTGCAGAGACTAATGCAATATGTTGCTGAGCAACCTCCACTGTCACGTTAACCAAATTGGAAGTCTCCAAAACCACCGGTTGCTGATTAGGTTGGTTCACATGATTCATGTATTGTGGTTGTTGAGGTGGTTGTTGTGATTGGCTAGCAGTATAGAATGCTGCTTGCTGCATCGGAGAGAATGGTAAAATGTAAGAATTAGTGTATTATTGTGGTGGTGGTGTGTATGATGTTTGTGAATAGGATGAGGTTTATGCTAGGTAGTTGATAGGTTGTTTCGGTGGTTCCATGACACTAGAAATACAGGCTATGTGAGGTGCCACTGTTCCACCAACACTCGAGTTTCCAACTGTTGCTGAAGTACCACCATAATATAACTCTGGGTTCTGAGGAATCTGCGATCTTTTGGCTTTCCTCTTCTCCTCGAGTTCTTTGTTCTCCAGCTTCTGAACGAATTCGTTGATCGTCCAATACTTGTACGCATCCTTCTCTTTGAGTACCTCGACATGTTGATCCCAGTACGGTGGTAATGCATCTGCAAACTTGTCCACCAGATCTGTCATAGGAATCTGTATATCATAACTAGACAATTCAGTTAGTAAATGACAATATCTAGGAGTCAACTCTTTTAATGTCTCATTTCCAACATAAGTAAAGTTCTCAAATTCTTTTCTCAACTCCTCCATCCTCAACCTTCTCATCTTTTCATTACCATCATGATGATTCTTTAGCACATCCCATAGTTGCTTCGAAGTAGTACACGATCCAAACTGATGTAGCAAATTGTTTGTGATCGCCTGAGTCAACTGGGAGTATGCTTTCTTCTCCACAGCAAATTTCTTCTTTTCCTCGTCTGACAAACTCTCCAAAGGAACAGGTTCACTGGTGTTCTCCAGAATCGGTGCAACATAACCTTTAGCTATCATCTGCCATGCCTCTGTACCTTCCAACCCCATGCCTTCCAGATGGATCTTGAATTTCTTCTGCCACTGGTTATACTCCTGCATCTCCATTAGCTTGGGTGGACGATTCCCGCTACCTGAAGATAAGTCATTTATTAGTGTAGAAATAGCATTGGTAGTTTGAGTATTTACCACCGCGGCTGCTACTCCCCAATAGTCCGTCACAGGTTGTGGTGGTGGAGGTGTGTAGATGCGTTTTGCGACTAGTGATTGGATGTTAACATATGTTAGAGATGCTGATGGGTAGAATGTGGAAACTGACTGGTCGAAGGTGAGCCAAAGTGGGCGAATGTAGAAGACAAATGGGCGAAGGTGTAATGGAGCTTGACTGAAGAAACAGGTTCGTACCCTTAACTGGGCGAATGTGGAAGAAGTCCACATTCGACCACAGCTAATGGGCGAACGTGCAGGTAGTATATATAGAAGTTGTGTTTTTGCAATGTATAGAGAATTATCAGTTGTGTGTGTGTTTGAGTCAGGTTCCAGGTTAGTTTGAGAGTGTCTGTAATTGATCTAGATTAACCTAAAAGTCATTGTAATCAAGTTTATGAAAAGGTTTATCTATGAAAAAGCATTGAAAATGATATTGATTGTGTTTTGATTTGAGTTTTATCTGTTTGTTCAAAGCTAGGGTTTCCGCACCTGGTTTTGTAACTTGTATGATCAAATAATCCTGTTTCGGTAAAAATCTTTCGCTCACAAGGTGCAACACTCTGAGGCATCGAGCTAGTCATCGCTATGTAATTGATCGGTTGCGAAGACTGAGTGCTCATTTTCTGGGCTGCCACTGTCCATGGGTCCATTGTCACTGGCTGTTGTTGTTGTGTCGTTGCTGGTCTCGGTGTAGTTGGAAAATTCCACATGATGTTCACGAACTTCGAAAATCACCAAACTTAGAAAATTTTCCAAACAAAAGTCTACTTTCGTCCTTCTGATCCTACTTTCGTCCAATCTAGGCTACTTTCGCCCAAATTTGATCACCCGAATGTAAAGATGAAACCAGAATGTGAAATACCAGCAAACCTTTTCCACTTTCGTCCAAACTATGTCACTTTCGTCCACTTCACTTCCACTTTCGCCCGCCCGATCAACCGAAGGTGGAATACTTCACCCGAATGTGGAAAATTCAAACACAACAACCTAGGTTCGACCTGAATAAAGATACCTTCGACCAAAATACACTCAGGTTCGCCCTAACAAGTTCAGGTTCGCCCACTTCTCTCTAGGTTCGCCCATATCATCTTTGAAAAACGGTTACACTTTGAAAAACGGTTATCTTGATCTGAGATTTTCAAAAGTTTGTAGATTTTGATGATCTTAATCAGGTTATGAATCGGAATTGATTTGGAACAACTTTAATTCCTGGAAAACTTGATTTTAACCACAAATTCAATTCGAAATCCTTCAAAATCAATCAAAAACAGATGAATATTGATCAAAATTAAGTCCAAATCAGCTCTGATATTATCAATTTTGTTGTTGTATGATCCGTATGGCTCTGATACCACTTTGTAGATGAACAATTTTAGCTAAAACAGGATATTATGATCATACAAGTCACAATTCCAGGTGCGGAAACCCTAGAATTGAACAAAACGATAATACGCAAATCAAAACACGTAAGACACCTTTTCAATCTCCATTTTTATAGATAACTTGATCAAAACATGTATACAATCAATCTACAAGTTAATCTAGACCAACATAAAACACTTTCAACCTAGAGCAAAGCCTGACCTCTAAACACACACTTTCCAAAACTATCCTAAACATCAAAATGAACAAAACATATATATAGCATCTGCACATTCGCCCGTTTTGATGGTACGAATGTGGACAATATATTAACAGTACGAATGTACACATCTTCATTCAGCTTTCCATCTTCGCCCACTGTAAGTCTTCCTTCGCCTAGTCTACAACACCTTCGCCCACACTATTTCACATTCGCCCCTTCAGAATAACACACTAACATATGTTAAACACCTAATCCAATCACTAGTCGCAAAACGTGCATCTACATTCCTTATTATAACAAAATAGCTAATATTTTCCTTTGATTGTAAGAATCTTCAGGCAACATCAATTCAGACTTCATTAGCAACCGGTTATTGCCAATACATTTTTTTTTTCAAACCCACAATTTTAGAAGAGACTAAGGGTACGTAATTTAAATGAAATAACATTATATACTGAAGATATAGATGGTTGGTTTACTTGTGAATAGTATTAGAAGCTTGCAAACTGAAATGAAGACATGATCTTCGCCTTTTATAGACTAGGAAAATAGATATATACATACTACAATTAATAACTACATTTATTATTACATGACAGACTTTTTTAACCAATGACATAAACTTTACTCATACAACAAAAAAACGTTACCATTTTTATTCACAATGTGTAATAATATTTTTTTTATTAATAATGTATTATGTTTTAAATTATTAATATGACTATTATCATTATTTTCAAATTCATAATAATTAAAAACAGTCCGCACAGCCTTAAAATACTTTGATAACAACCGTAGAGATGAAGGATCTAGATGGAAAGTTTACGTAAATTTACACATTATTATTTTTATATATTAACTAAACAATTAAAACTATTTTTTAAAGAAAGTAAATTGAATATTTAGTTTCCAAAAAATATAAAATTTGATCATTGTAACTAATATTTTAAAGAAAGTAATTTAAATATTTACTTTCCACTCATTTAGATTATTATTATTATAACGATCTGTTTCATAATTTTTATCAACAACAATTGATAAACATGTATTAATATTTTTTATTAACAATGTCTAATAATATTTTTTATTTACAATGTATTATGTTTTAACTTATTAATATGAATATTATCATTACTTTCAATTACATAGTAATAAACTTCATATTGAAACCTATTCTAACTTCAAAGCTATGTGTAATTTGCCGACCTACAAACAGATGTTTTCTAACAACTGTAATACATTACAATTTTGAAGTGAAGGATGATGTAACCAGAATTTTAAAACAGACTCTGTAAAGTTAACTTAGAATCAATATCTAACCAAATAAGCATAAATTTAAATTAAATCAGTATTTCAAATTCATAACAATTACAACAGTCCGCACAGCCCTAAAACTCTTTGATGGCGACTGTAGAGATGAATGATCTACATGGAAAGATAAAATAAATTTACACATGATTATTTTTATGTTAATTAAACGATTAAAACTATTGTCTTTAAATGATTTGAAGTCTTTTATTGTAAGCGTAATAATATTTTTTATTCACAATGTTTTATGTTTTAAATTATTAATATTAGTATTATCATTATTTTCAAATTCGTAATAATTACAAACAGTCCGCACAGCCCTAAAAGTCTTTGTTAACAACCATAGAGATGAAGGATCTTGATGGAAAGATTACGTAAATTTACACATTATTATTTTTATATATTAATTAAACAATTAAAACTATTTTTAAAAAAAGTAAATTGAATATTTAGTTTCCAAAAAATATAAAATTTTATCATTGTAACTAATATTTTAAAGAAAGTTATTTGAATATTTACTTTCCACTCATTTAGATTATTACAACGATCTGTTTCATAATGTTTATCAACAACAATTTATAAACATGTATTAATATTTTTTATTAACAATGTCTAATAATATTTTTTATTTACAATGTATTATGTTTTAAATTACTAATATGAATATTATCATTAGTTTCAATTACATAGTAATAAACTTCATATTGAAACCTATTCTAACTTCAAAGCTATATGTAATTTGCTGACCTACAAACGGATGTTTTCAAACAACTATAATACATTACAATTTTGAAGTGAAAGATGATGTAACCAGAATTTTAAAACAGACTCTATAAAACTTTACTTGGAATCAATATCTAACCAAATAACTATAAATTTAAATTAAATCATATTTCAAATTCATAATAATTACAACAGTCCGCACAGTCCTAAAAGTGTTTGATGGCCACTGTAGACATGAAGGACCTAGATGGAAAGATAACATAAATTTACACATGATTATTTTTATGTTAATTAAACGATTAAAACTATTGTCCTTAAATGATTTGAAGTCTTTTATTGTAAGCGTAATAATATTTTTTTATTGACAATGTTTTATGTTTTATGTTTTAAATTATTAATATGAGTATTATCATTATTTTCAAATTCATAATAATTACGAACAATCCGCACAGCCGTAAAACTCTTTGATGGCCACCGTAGAGATGAAGGATCTAGATGGAAAGATTACGTAAATTTACAAATTATTATTTTTATATATTAATTAAACAATTAAAACTATTGTTTAAAGAAAGTAAATTGAATATTTAGATTCCAAAAAATTAAAAATTTCATCATTGTAAATAATATTTTAAAGAAAGTAATTTGAATTAAATCAGTATTTCAAATTCATAATAATTACAACAGTTCGCACAGCCCTAGGTTGTTGAGCTGTATAGTGATCATTATAGCGTTTTAGGGCTATTGACTTCCAGTAATAATCATTACCTTGAAATTCGAATTTTAAAGAGACTTAATATTTTTTAGTTAAATATTTGTCTGTCAAAACTGAATATGTACATATTTCTATTGATTGGTACAAATAAAAATTAACATATTTATTCACTGAAGGTATAGATTAACACATATCAGCATCTATAAAACATCTCAAACAGATCTTAACAAAACATCTCAAACACAATTTCATGTTTATACTACAAAATATTTACAAAGATGTTTTGAACACATACAGATATTAAAGAAAACCAATAACAAAATGAAAATAATTCTTATACTAATCTTCGGAAAACTTGAAACTGACGCTGCTAATACATTCAAATCAACTTTGAATATAACATGTCTTTATAAAACACCAGTCTTGAACACATATTTGTTTCTTTAGCTGTAAAGAATCTCAAAAAGAGAAACCTTGAACAGAAAAAAAAAACATTCACGGTTATGCTACAACTACAACCCTTGAAAAAAAAAGTTAACAAATAACAATTTCAACAAACATATTTGTTGATAAGAACATTAACCGGGAACCACAAAAGCGGAAGTAGACGCAGACGACTTCCTCAAAAGATAAGCATAGTGGCGTAAAAGCATAACTGGAATCTATAAAGACTCCCGAGTGCATAACCTAACGCCTCTATCTGTTAACGGTCAAATATTGAAAGAAACAATAAATCAAGCATCACTCAATTTAATCAAACACAGATGATAAATAGAAAAAGATTAACACGCATTAAACACTCGAATACATGGATTCAAAAAGGTAAACAATACCCCATTCTGAGTTTGACGCTGCCGATCTACAACCGTTGGTAATCGTATGACACGTATTTTTCTTTGATTGTAAGAATCTTCCAAAGTGGAACCTTTTTTAAGGTAAATAATCTTCCAAGTTCATGTCGAATCCTTCAACATGAACTTGAGTGTGAGAGAAGCAACTGTTACCATTTAAAAATTATGCGAGAGATTTAATAATTGTCTGAGAGAAAAAGAGGGACATGATGCCTTTATATAGTTGTGTAACGGGGTGTCGAGTTTGAATTTTGAATTTCAATTTAGAGTTCAAATTTAAAACCAACATTCATTCAAAACTTTGTTGAGGCAAGTGGGATTCTTACCGCTATTCAGGCAAGTGTTATACGAAACAACTGTTTTTAATAACAATTGTTATAATATTTTATTTTAGTATATTTTTAAAAAATGTAAATTTATGGTAAGTTATTTTAGTTGTTTTATAATAATATCTCAAAAAAATATTTACATCTACCATTAGTAACAATTACATAGTAATAAACTTAATATTGAAACCTATTCTAAGTTTAGGTACGTGTAATATAACGACTTGGAAATTGATGCTTTCAAACGTTGAAACTCAAATTTTAAAGAGACTTCATATTATTTACATATTTATTTATCAAAAATGAATATGTACATATTGATTGGTACAAATAAAAACCCACATATTTATTTACTGAAGGTATAGATGAAGACTTATTACACCTCTAAAAAATTAACGTATTTACTTACACGTATAAATCGACACGCAGATTTATCAAAAAAGTACAACTCTAAAAAATTAACATATAATTTGTGCCAATAAAAATTCTACAAATATATCAGCATCTATAAAACGTGTAATTATAAATTTGAATGAAGACTTATTATACTTTAGTAGAAAGATCTGTTTACCTACAAACGGATCTTAAGAAAACATCTCAAACATAATTTCATGTTTAAACATCATATTGAAACCTAAGTTCAAGGCTACGTGTAATATAACAACTTGGAAATTGATGTTCTCAAACAACTGTCATCCATTAAATATTTTTTTTGTTTTTTATAATAGTGCAAAAAAATATTTACATCTACAATAATTACAACCGTATTTTGCAAGTTTCAATCTAGGTTGTTGAGCTGTTTTCTTTCTGATCATTATAGGACTTTAGGGCTATTGACTTCAAGTAATAATCATTACCTTGAAACTCAAATTTTAAAGAGACTTTATATTTTTTAGTTACAATTATTTATTTATCAAAAATGAATATGTACATATTGATTGGTACAAATAAAAATCCACATATTTATTTACTGAAGGTATAGATGAAGACTTATTATTATAATTCTAAAAAATTAACATATTTATTTACACGTATAAATCGACACGTAGATTTATAAAAAAAAGTACAACTCTAAAAAATTAACATATAATTTGTACCAATAAAAATTCTAAAAAAATATCAGCATCTATAAAACGTGTAATTATAATTTTGAATTAAGACTTATTATACTTTAGTGGGAACATCTGTTTACCTATAAACAGATCTTAAGAAAACATCTCAAACAACTTTGAATTCATGTTTATACTTTGAAGAACATACTACAGAATATACAAAAAACTAATCTTCAGAAAACTTGAAGCTGACGCCGCTAATACATTCAAATCAACTTTGAATATAACATGTCTTTATACACGCATAAGTCTTGAACACCTATTCCTTCCTTTCGCTGTAAAGAATGTCAAAAACACAAAACTTGAAGAGAAAAAAATATTTACACTTATGTTTCAAATACAATGTTTGAAAAAAAAAGTTAAGAAATAAGAATTTCACCAAACATACCTGTTGATAAACACAACCGCGGGAACCACAAAAGCGGAAGTAGACGCAGACGACTTTCTCAGAAGATAAGGGTAGTGGCGTAAAAGCATTATTGCAATCTGGAACGACTCTAGAGTGCCTAAAGCTACGCCTCTATCTGTTAACGCTCAAATATTGACAAAAACACTAAATCAAACATCACTCAAATTAATCAAACACAAATACTAAACAGAAAAAGATTAACACGCATTAAACACTCGAATACATGCCATGAAAAAGGTAAAGACATACCCATCTTCAGTTTGACGCTGCCGATCTACATACGCTGGTAATCGTATAACGAATATTTCCTTTGATTGTAAGAATCTACCAAAGTGGAACCTTTTTCAACGTAAATAATCTGGTTGGTGATTAAAGAGACAAAAGATTCAGGCTCACTGAAAAAATAAAACGGATAAATTTTATTATTATTGATATGATCGCTTAGAATTACTTTACCTGATAGTCGATTCATTCAACATGAGCTTGGATGTGAGAGAAGCAGCTGTTAGGGTTTACAAATAATGGGAGAGATTTAATAATTGTCTGAGAGAAAAGGAGGGACATGATGCCTTTATATAGCTGTGTAACGGGGTGTCGAGTTTGAAATTTGAATTTCAGTTTGGAGCTCAAATTTAAAACCACCACTCGTTGAAAAGTCTGTTGATGAAAGAGGGATTGTTACCGCTGCTCAGGCAAGTGGGTAGGAAACAGCTGTTTTTAAACTCAGCAGCGTTGCTTTAACGTGACCCACTTATTGTGAATATTTTAAGGGGGTTTGTGACGTCAGGTTTTGCATCACGCACGCATTGGTGGCCTGTTTAAGGTGTTGACACGTTAGCTTTCTGACGTCACTCACGACTCTCCTATTATTGAAAGTATAGATAGATAACAAATAACTGACGTTTGTTTGCAGCAAGGATCGAATGTGTTATCTGTCGATGAACAATAAAGACCGAACCCATAGTTTCGTATGCCTATGGATCATCAAATACATAAAACAAATATATTAGGTACTACCTGAGGTAAAGCTTTCTAAATTTAAGTTGCTAAAATAGTAGAAAAAACTATTAAGTTTAAATTATTTTATTTTCCAAGTATTATAATGTTCCTTTTTTTATGAATGGGGTGTGAGGTGGGACGTAACATCAAGAGGTCCACTCTAAACAGTGTCGACCACGAAATCCCCAACCTGTATTTTAGAAAATTTTGATGACGGTCCTACCTCGGTGTCGAGACAGCGACTCAAAACACTTTGACGTGTGCTAAACGACGACGCATCCCTCTACATAGCTTCCATTGCTTTTTTTTTTTCTTCTAAAATGCTATGTATTATTTCATGTCTCGATAGGTATATTATTTATACACTGTTATTTTATAACTAACGGTACCAAAGTAACAAATTAGAACCCATGAATAGATATCATTAAAATTCCGTCACATCATCATTTAAACTGGCTTTACTTAATTTAATTATTATTAATTATATTTCATTTATCAGTTGATTTTCTTAAATAACCTTTGTTCTTTAATTTTTATTGAAAAAAGTAAATACACAGTTGTTTAATTTTACAAACCTCAATGAACAAGATGCTCAAAAGAGGCCAAACAATATTACAACCTAAAAACACCTTATAAATATTTTAAAATTCAAGTTTCTTCCATTTATCCCACTCCCAAGCATGTCTCTTCGCCCGGCTTCTAACCCACATGAACGATGTCATTTTGATATCGCTCAATACTTTTTCCAATTCCAAGCGTTTTCCATTAAAAATTTTTCGTTCCTTGCTTTCCATATCGCCCAACAAGTCGCAATCACCAGAACTTGGATCGCCCTTTCTTTGATGTTATCGCTTCCATTCCCCTTATGAATAGTCAAAAGATCTCTAAATGTGAGTGCAAAAACCGGTCGTAAGTTACATCAGGAACTGACCTTGACCCATAAATTTGCAGCAGCAAAACATGAGATGAATAGATGATCGGCAGCCGATTTTGCTCAGCCCTCCAAGCAAAAACAGAGACCTTCTTCGGAACCCATTTAGACCACTGAAAAGGATAAAACGGAACTGCCACCTCTGACAATAATTTCCAACAAGATGCAATCGAGAAACCATTCGCTAAATCTGGATTCCATCTCCAAGCATCACATGAGTCCGAAGGAAGTTGATCTTGTATGATTCTGCTGCAACGTTGTAACTCTTCAACCTCCGAAGGCAGGATAGGTTCCCTTTTCCATAACCAACGACCCGCAATTGTACCATTGCTAACCTTTATTCGCTCGGCCACTGTGCATTTTTTGTGTTCTTCTAAGATGAAGAGGTTAGGAAATAAAGTTGCAAAAGGTTCATCCCCCCACCAAGTATCCTACCAAAATCTTATATTCGATCCATCACCCAAGTTATCTTTGATTAAACATTCCGGCCTTAAACTAAGCTCGTCAAGGTCCTTTGCTACTTTGACAATAGCATTCCATACACCATATAATGATTTTTTAATCGGCAAATATGACCATGCTCTTGTGTTATAGTGAATCGCCTCGATCGTTCTCCTCCAAAGTCTGGTTGGTTCCGTTTTAGAACGTCACCACCACTTGAGGAGGAGACTAAGGTTCATATGTTTCAAAGACCCCAACCTAATTCCCCCTTTTTCTTTCGGACCTACAACTCTTTCCCAACATACCCAAGCCGTTTTCTTTATTTCTTCATTTCCCCCCAGAAAAACTGTTTGCGCAAACTTTCGAGCTGGTCCAGAACGCATTTCGGTACTTTAAACAACGAGAAATGGTACAACGAGAGGTTGTCTAAAACCGCATTCAAAAGTACCACTCTACCTCCGATTGAGAGGTTCTTTGCCTTCCACTTAGATAGCCGAGCTTTACATACGTCAATTACTCCTTTCCAATTCCTTTGTTGATTCATATTAGCCCCAATGACAAACCCCAAGTACTTACAAGGAAACGAACCCATGGAGACCCGAATACTATCAGCGGCTGAAACGACTAGAGCCTCGTTCACACCTATGCCAAAGATGTTTGATTTCAGGCTATTAACTTTTAAAACAGACACAATACCAAAACATCTCAGCAAACGATTAACATTCATAATATTTTTAAGGTCTCACTCTCCCATAATAACTACATCATCCGCGTACATTAGATGAGAGATGACACTTATTGGTGGCCCTAATTGACTAGATCTTGTACTATTATTAACCAATATTTTATGTTTTTTTCATGTATTAAATTCCCAAGGCCGTCTCCGAAAATTTTAAAATATGTTGGGGCCCTCGGCATAATAAAAATTGGGCCTTACCCCCACAGTATAATATAAACGCATCATTCAAATATACCAAAAAAACATAATATAACGTTAATTGTTATAAAGCAAACAAAAAAAAAAGTATCATCGCTGCTCGTGTGTTGATGTTGCTGCAGTGGCACAGTGTTGCTAGCCTTTGAGCCTTGTTCAGGTTCCCTCTTTTTTAACCGCCTATAGAAATCGTCCTGATAAAAATGGATTGTCCCTGTAGGTGCCTCTTCCTCCTCTCCTCTTATCCCTAGTTAATAAACTAAACCTACAGTTTTGTATTGGGTTAAAAAAAGTTTACATATATATATTAAATTTGGTCTACTTGAGGGGTTGGACCCTAAGTCGGTGATCACCCGGCCCATACTCAGGACCAGCCCTGCAAGTTCCCACCACATCGTGAAGTGATTCCACTATCATATCAACCATCTTTCTTTTACCTAGAGCATCTCCGGTGGTTCAACACGTCCACCAATATAACGCCCACCTCAACATGTCATATCAAATTATATGCCAACTTTTAAAAAGCTCCAATTTTCCTCCAACAAAAAACTGCTATAAACATCCACCTCACACTCCACCCTTTATTTGCAAAAATATAAAAATAAACATGTGTGAGAAGATCCATCCCACCCATTTCAGACGGGTCCGCTTAGACTCACTATCCATCCAGAATGGTTTGTGATGGTGGTTTATATATCAAGATAGGTGATTTGGCAACTAGTGAATGTGCTCTTACGTTGGTCCATTAGGTTTGTAAAAATAAAAACCCTAAAGGTTTAGATATCTAAAAAAAATAGGACTTCATTTTACTAATTAAATTTTTAATTTGATACCTTCTCTTGTCTAAACTCAATTTTCTTAAATTTATTATTTGCGTCTATACCTTTTTTTCTTTTTTTCTCATACCCTTCGTATTATAATGTGGTTTATATATTATGTTTTAATTTTACTATTAAAAATCCAATTGTTAAGAGATCTAGACAATGTAAAATCACTATCATAGTATCATCCATGTTGATCTTAAGTTTAATTAGTCATGATGCGTACACAACTAGATAAATTCATCTATTCGTTGATTATTTGACATAAAAATTTGAGAGAATTATATTTGTCCTTTAGTTATTACTTAAATTGCATCATGTGTCCTTTATGGAAAATTTTAACTCTTTATTTCCTTAGTTTTATACATTTATTATACCCTTTGTCCTTTAGACCAAACCCAATTAAAAAACTCGGTTAAGTTTGTCATGTGCCCCTCACATGAAGGGCAATTCTGTCTTTTTAACCCTCATGTCTTCTCCCCTGCTTATATAACGTTCATCTGAAATTATACTATTTACATTAAAATACACAAACTTGATTACTTGTTCTTCAAACACATGTTTTTTTATCTATTTAAAAATGTGACTTTCTAGACTTACGTTATTTTGCAAACCTTTACATAACACTAAATACTAGGGAACAATATTCACACCATAAAATACATAAAATAAACCCAAAGATTCTGACTATAAAAACAACAAAAATTGCAAGAACACAAATAAATAAATTTAAAAAACCCAGAAAATAGTGTCGCCACAAATAAAAACAAAACCCTAATTTTGAAAGAAAGAGGCTCGGATCTGTTTAACAATTGGGAAAAAGAGGATCAAACCACTATGGCTGCAAAACAGCGGTTGCAATAACATTTGCCCTCCTCCCATTCCGCCACGCCAAGCTGACTCGGATAATTTCAAACCTTGAACCGATTTTGACTCGGATGACTTTCGATCATCACAGCCTCGTGTTAAATAATTAGCTTTCAAAGGAAACTATATCGTGTAGCCTTAAAGCAGAAGAACAACACATAACGAAAGACTCAGCATATACATATACTTACATATATGTATATAAAGTAGAGTTGAAGTAATATCTGCCACTAAAAAAAGAAAGATACATATACATACATAAACAGAAGGTCGTTGTACACCCAAAGAGGATGATGATGATGATGATGATGATGGAAATCATTGGCGGAGAGAAGTGACAACCACCCCCTGAGAAACCCTAGCTCCTCTCTGCCTCATTCTCCAAGTCAATATCAAACAGAGAATGGGTCAGATAGTTTGGTTCTAAAAGCACATGGGAGAAGACATGAGGGTTAAAAAGATAGAATTGCCCCTCACGTGAGGGGCACGTGACAATTTTCCAAGGACAGAAGGAGTGAAAATTTTCCATAAAGGACAAAGGATGCAATTTCAGTAATAACTAAAGGACAATTTGTGTAATTCTCTCTAAAAATTTTAAATGTTCATGTCAATAACACATTACACCATCACAACCATTGGTCACCGGTCAACACCATGTCTAGCCACCTCACAATACCATGACCATTCCTACCACTAACCATATTACACCAAACTAAACACCAAATCAAAGCAAAATACAAATATCTATACACTGATTAGCCACACATTCAAAATAAAAATCCCTCATTTCAAAAGTGCAACCCTAAACTCGAAAGTCAACCACTTGCACGCTAAGTCGTGAATTTCTCGATCGTGGAATCGATTTTGATGGGAGGCAATGTTAGGTGACAGTGATGGTGGATCTCATGTATTGTGACCGAAGTAATGGTGGTTGCCGAATAAATGGTAGGCGTCATTACCTATGGTAGAAAAGGAATCTGAGGTGGAGGATGATGGTGACATTGTTAGGATACTTAATGCTAGGGAGTAAACGAGTCGAGGTGTTTCTCGGCTACTCATGATCGGCTCTTTAAAAGTTCGCATCACATGACCTTAAATAAGGCCAAAGCCTAAATTGGAGGTCATTTGACCTATTTGATTTGTAGCATTCGCTAAATTTGGAATATGAACCAAAGAGATTGCATTATTTTAATGGAAACTATTACACTACTCTGAATATCCTAAAATTACTCCATGCGTATTGAACATAGACCTCCTACTAGGAAACAAAAGCTTCTATCAAATGAGTTAATCCCGCATTTTCAATTTGGAAATAGAGAGAACTGAATATGTAATGCGTTCCCAAAATCCTTCAATGAATTCAACATTTCTTTAAAATTGAGAAGGAATTTCTAACTAAGAAGAAGTGAAATCTCAAACTTCCTTGCCCGTCGCCGCCACCCCCATCATTACCGTTGCCCCACCGTAGCCTTGACCACCCTCATTGATGCCACAATAGCCGTTGTTGCCACCAGTTAATGTGCCTCGTTTTAGTAATTTAAAAGATATAATTTTCCCAGTGCCAAAACTTGATGTTTTAAATTCCAAAACATTGGTTTTGGGAAAATGATTAATTTTTACTAAATCTTTTAAACAAGTTTTAAATTTATAAGTAAACGATATATACTTAGAAAACTAAAACAACACATAGGCAGAGAACCTGACATATATAGCATAGCTTTCTAGGGTAAATACCGAGTATCGTATTCCTAGAGAACACACTTTCCCCCGCTCAACCTTTCATCATATAACTAATAGGGGTTGATAAAAAATAAAATAGTGGGGTTCTAAGAAAAATAGTTTTGAAAAAGGGTTTTGGGTTTTATAAAATAAAAAGATAAAATAGTAGAGATAGTGAACATGCACATCTAGGGGCCCTCCTTATAAGTAGTTAAGTTTATTATTAGAAACAATATTAAGTTTAATAATTTGTGAGAAGGACAAGAGTGGACTTAAAGTGTTGGCTCCTTGATAGAGAAACGGGGCCACTACTGAGTAGTATGCGTAACTTTATGCGGGCCCGCATTATCTGTGAAGGTTCACCGATTGAGCCCTGCTTTCACAGGTGCTTCCCAAACTGCGGTCAAGTCACTGGTCCCCTAACTTGTCTTCTTCTTGAAATGAAGGCTTGACTTCCGACCTGGAATACCGTATACCTCCTTAGCTCTCACGTTCTGTACCGAAGGATCTCTTCTTAGAGTTAGCCCTGGCAACATCGTATCCCCTAAGTAGGTTAACGGTCATGAACACCGAATGATCTCTCTTAAAGTCAGCTCAGGCAACATGTATTCCCCAATGGTTAACGGTTTTGTACTAACGAGACCTAGATATAGTATTCTTGATTTATTTATCTCAAAAGTGACACTTTAAATATTTATTGATCAGGTAAATACAATGTTGGTTTAGTGATTTATGACTTAGTAAACCCAACCCATAACCTCCCGAGATGAATGAAATCTTTAACAAAGGTGGAACATAATCCTAAAGGTGTGCAATCTGAATATCACTAGTGCACCTGTAGGGAATCCGCCCTTTGCCAACATTTATCTGTTAAGAACCAGAAATGTGTCACTCAGATCTGGTCCACTTCAGAAGCCATTACTTGAAATCCGGTTTGGATATCAGAAGCCTGAAGGATCTGTCTCACTACCGGTTTCCTTGCCTTGGATCTAGCTCGGGACTACCAGAAGCTAATTAAACCTCTTGATAGTTTATTACTTAAGTTAAGGTTAATTAAAGATTTATCAAGTTAATCACTATTTGAACCTGCCACAAGATAAACAAACAAGAATTAGATAAGAAGATAGCATATCAAATAACTAAAAATAAACTACTACTAATAATAAAAGTCTACAAATCGAAGTGGGTTCGGAGATCATAGAAAGATAAAACCATAGTAAATGATCAACACAAGAATATGGCTGCTCATAGACAAGCCTTCCATCTCCTAGTGCTATGTATCTAATGTAATCCTCACGACCCTCGATGTTTTATTGCATAAACTACTCTACGATCCCATTCTCGGTCAAGATAAACAAGGTAGGATGAGGCCTAACCTTGGTGGGATGTTAGGATGGCCCTAAGGCCTCCCACAAGACCCCAAGATCTCTGGAAGAAGCTTGGAAATCGGCCCAAGAAAGCATAAGAAGGGATACCAAATGATTGAGTTCAGCTTGCTATTTATAGGCAAATCAGGCCCTGCACACCCGTGCATCTTGATGTGCCACGCCCCTGCACGGCAGCTGGTACTGTTACAGAGTACTTTCGAGCAGAATATGTTGGGTGTCGAGCTGTGCACGCCCGTGCCAACCCTTGGCACGCCCGTGCAGGTAAGTAAACTCCCAGACTTTGTCGGTTGAAGCCATGGGGAGCACGTTTCAATGTGCACGCCCGTGCAGGTTGGTAACGTTGACTTTTTACCTTCTGATGACTTGGAAATGTTGACTTGTTGACCCGGGACAGGTGCACGGCCGTAAGCACGGTCATGCTGCATCTGACACGGTTTTAAGTCTTCAATTCCTTCCTAAGTTTGCTGCTTTGTCTTCTAGTGTCTCGGACTGATTTTATCATCGTTTAAGCCCCAAAAAGGTCTTCAGGGAACATGCTGCGTGTTTTCGGTTTGGAGCTTCAATTTCCTGAAAAATACAAATAGGAACGATTAAGTAGCCAAAATTAGTAATTTAAGCCCAATTCTGCCCTATTGTAAGACTAATTATGCATGTTTTATATTTTAAAATCACGACACATCACCAGTCCACCACTAGTGCCTTAACTTCCATTACAATAATCGCTCTTGATGTCGGCCCCACCACCACCCAATCATCTCAAGCCGCATCACTAGGAACGTTGTCACCATGATCACCCTTACCACCACCACAGTCGCTGCCACACAACCGACATCGCCATCGCAACTACTACCACAACCATCGCCACCACATTCCGACTACTCTAGTAAATCAACACGCTTTTTGACCAACCAAATACTCACATATTTTAATTTCTTAAATATTGATTCCCTTTAAATTCAATTAATTAGACAAGTTCTAATATTTTCAAGACATGTCAATTCGTCGGGTTACAATTCAGTTCACCGATTTTAACCTTTGAAAAATTATAGAAGTAATGGATTTAAATAATCCCAACTATTGACTATTGGCCAATAACAGTGTCAACTACGAAAATAACAACTAGCGGTCCCAACTTTCAAACATTTTGCTCTCAATGGACCCCCCGTTAAATCACACTAACAACGTTAGCTGAAACTCACAATTCTAGGCGATTTTTCACCGGGTTTGAAAGCGGGAATCGAGACGATGATATTGGTATGTTCAACTGCAGAAATGAGCATGGTTCTATGGTTTAATCGTCGGTTCCGGTCATTCCATCCGAGGAGAACGTCAATCTACAACCACCGAACCATGCTTATTTCTGCAATTGAACATACCAATATTATCGTCACCATTCCCTCTTTCAAATTCCGTGAATAATTGCCTAGAACTGTGAGTTTCAACTAATGACATTAGTGTGAGTTAATGGGGGTCCATTTAAAGCAAAATGTCTGAAAGTTAGGACCACTAGTGGTTATTTTCGTAGTTGGGACTGTTATTGGCCAATAGTCAATAATTGAGATTATTTAAATCCATTACTTCAAAATTATATAAACCAAACTTCTTATAAACTTCATAGAATGGCGTCTCACGATACACAACAGAGACGTGAAAGACGAATCTAAATCTGTTCTTCGTGTTTGTGTGTAATTTAAGAAACGCTCAAACCTTTATAATAAATAATGTTCTTTTTGCCTTTTTTTTATTTCCTTAAAAGCTAAATGATCATAACAGTGTTTATGTATTTCATTTGTTTTGTTCCTAGAAGATTTGTATTAAGAATTTAGTTTATTGGTTTTTTAGTAGGAATTTATTTATTTATTTTTTGAAATGAAATTCTATTATTATACGAAAAAAAATTGAGTTTCATTCAAAGCCAACAGAGACGTGAAAGACGAATCTAAATCTGTTGTGCGTGTTTGTGTGTAATTTAAGAAACGCTCAAACCTTTATAATAAATAATGTTCTTTTTGCCTTTTTTTATTTCCTTAAAAGCTAAATGATCATAACAATGTTTATGTATTTCATTTGTTTTGTTCCTAGAAGGTTTGTATTAAGAATTTAGTTTATTGGTTTTTAAGTAGGAATTTATTTATTTATTTTTTGAAATGAAATTCTATTATTATACGAAAAAAATTGACATTCATTCAAAACCAAGTCCATGTCCTCAAAACGAGGACTGCTAAAAAACAAAACAACAATTACGTCATGTACAAAGGAGAAGAAACCCAATCCAACCAACTAAGTTGTTTAAACCCGGATCTATGTTTATACCAAGTGAAAACCATAGATTTAATAAAAGCTACCACTTCGCTAACTTTTGCGCTTTTCCTTCCGAACACCCTATCAGTTCTTTCCTTCCATATAGCCTAACACGACACCAAAATGATACCACGCACAATCTTCTTCCCTCCCCGTGGCCTTTTTGTGCACTTCTAGTAGGTCCCTGAAATCAAAAGCATAAATAGGATCTATTCTAAGCCAATTACTCACATGTAACCATACCCCAAAAGAGTAGCCACATGACATGAACAAGTGCATAGTAGATACCAGGGCATCTTCACAGAGCTTGCACCTATCTTCGTCGACTCGAATATGTCTACGGGCTAAAGCATCTACCGTTGGTAATCTATCCATTTCCGCTCTCGAATCCATGATGTTGCATTTGAGAGGAACCCACGAGACCCATTTAAATTTAAAGAAAGTGCCATGACCTTTGCTTTCCCGAATCCTTTGCTTCACATTACTAACAGAGAAAAGACCATCTTTGTTTCCCATCCACTTCCACTTATCAGAAACTATTCAGGCTGAAGGGAAGCCGATAAACTGCATTCTTCCGATTCAGAAAAAGAAAAAACTTGGTCATAATTGATCGAGGGCCAGCCTGTAGTCGACCAGCAATCCCTCACCCTACTACCTTTTATAGCGCCTTCCTAAACGGACTCGGACATTTATCTTTAATAGGAGCATCAAACAACCAGGTGTCTATCTAGAATTGAATAGAGGAGCCATTACCAAGCAAACCTTTTATAAGATTTTGAAACCTACAATCCCCAAAATGAAGTCGTTTCCCATTTCTAACAATCGAAGCCCAACAACCCCCCACTTGAGAGTTACATGGCAGGAAAGACCATTTTTCACGACCCAAATGACAAGCTTCAATCACCATTCTCCACAAACTCTTATTTTCCACTCTAAACCTCCAAACCCATTTAGCCATCAAAGCCTCATTAACGTCTTTCAAACGAGCAATCCCCAAGCCGCCTTTATCAAGGGATTAGTTTGTCACACCCCGCTAAGGCGAAAACACGGGGATGCGACGACCGAAAAGTTTTCAAGCACAAGGTTCAAGCAACACACAGTTTTATTCAAATAGTACCACCGTGTAAGATGGATTTTATCAATAATTATTTAAAAAAACGTCACCATGGCGTTAACAAAAGAGAATACTTGTCTATTATTCTCGTAACTAAATAACAATAGGACGACAAGGTAAAACCATCATAGTGGTACCACGCAGTGCTTGCTCGAACCCTTCTCTCAAATCCCTTTGGCCCTCCATCTAGTTACCAGAAACACATGCATAACGAGTTTTGTCAACAATAATGTTAGTGAGTTCATGGGTTTTGTTTGTAATGTGTAAAACCAACGTGTAATTTGTGTATGACCAATCATAAGCTAGCTAGGCAAATGATCACTGTGCAAACCATGAGTCCTGTAGCCAAACCTCTTGACTGTTGTGCCTCGCGCGTTGTACACTCAAGACAATGTATGTATAGTAGAATACTAACACTCTTTTGTATGTGACCGGTTAGAGCGACTAACCAAGAGTGGGGGTGTCAACCCAATTAGATCTATTAAAGTGTTCCATGGCTAATGGTTACAGTAAACGTTGTACGAGGACTAGTGAGCGCATGAACCAAAATGTCTCATGTTCCACATGGTAGTCATGATAGAATGTACACACACTGAAAATGACACAAGTATTGATGCATGTATTTCCCCCAAAATGAAAAGTAGTAAAATAGGGCCATGAAAACTCACCTGATAATGGTGTATGAGGTCTAGTGATGTTGTAGATGATTGCTGCCTTGACAAATGATACCCTAAGACCATTATGGACATGGTAAGTCATCCAGTTTATTGTTTATCATACAATCTGTTCACCCGATTCTTGTAGACCTTGTGTTTAGTGTGTTTTAGTGTTTGTGACCTTTGTTAGTGTTCTACGAGACATATTTTTCCAAAACTTTGGTGTTTTGTCAAAATATATTACCTAATGTAGGCAAAATGGGCTCCACATGTCGCCATAGGCTATAATTGGGCACCAAATCGTCATGTGGGGTTGGTTTTTGAGAAAAACAAGATCTAACATACGTTTATTACCCTTTTAACTATAACATAGAGTTAACATATGTTTCGGTCTACGTTAGCATATATTAAATGAACCTAGCCAAACCATGGTACTATCTAAGCTTTATTTTCCAAGGATGTATGGACCAATATGGCTTGATTTCAACATGTTAAGATATCATTAAAGGTTACTAATCATTCTAGTAGTGTTTGGTGATAATGCCGATTATAAACTCATCATATGGTTCCTTAATCTTTGAGTATAAGCCGATTATGTTATTGTTTGTAAAACCAATCATTAGTTGATCTCAGTGTGATTGTTTGAAGCTCTTTAGGACCCTTTATATAGTGATAGAAGGAGGTGAGGACAAAACAATTGAGGAATGGTTATCTCCTTGTTCTTGATACATTGATTAGTGTAAGTTATCACTTTTTAGTGTAAGTTAGGAGTAGAGTGGCTAATCAAGGGTATGGCAAGTTGATTTAGGAAACGAAGGGTGATTAGCTTTGTCTTGTTATCCATTTCCATGCAAAGCATGATCTCATCTTGCTACTAGGCCGATTACATCATTCATGGGGATGAGTTGGAAGCCAAAATATCTTTGATTGCTTCCTCCTAGGTTTGGCCAAGTACAAACATGGATGGTGACCATTCTATGCTCCAAGGATTGTCTCCATGTGCCATTGATATGTCCCTTTCGACCGCCATATGTGAAAGAAAGGTTGATAGTATTGTTTTAAACTATAAGTGGAAAAGGTAGGCCTATGGGAGGTGGTGTCTTTCATGTTCTTAACTAACGAGGTATGTTTTTAGGAAAGGGACTTTTCTTGCTCCTCTTTGTGTTTTGGCCGATGACAAGGATCCCAAAAGGGGTGTTGATCTTCCATGGGAATTAACAATGCATTCTTGTCTTATGCCTAGTTTGGTGAAACTTGTTGGCATGCCTTCTTTTCCTCTTTGGCCGATTGTAGCTAGAGGTTTACTAGTGAGGAAGGTTGACTTGTATGGGAGAATGAGTTATCTTGGTTTCTTGCCTAAATAAGTGTAAGTTAGGTGTAAGTATAGGCTTTGTCATGGTCATGTGTTCTTGAGTGGGATTGGCCGAATTGTGTGTACATTGTAAAGGTGATAGTGACTAGTCTAGGATCATGTATTTGTCATGTGTGTATTTATTTATTTAGCCTATGTATATGTGTGTATATGTTTGTATATATGCGCGTGTATATGTGCACATGTGTATGTTTGTTTCCAAGATATGTTAAGTCTTGTAACCCTTGCCTTGATCATGGGGTTAGTGGATGTTTGTGTCCATATATACTTTAGATATTCTAGATGTAGGAACATCCAAGTAAGTGTTCATGAGTCAGGTATTGATGATGACATTAACATGTATTTTGTTCCATAGGTATCATGTGTTTGTCAAGTGATATCCCATGGTGATTTTTGTATTTACATAGGTGTGTTGAAAGTGAGCTATCATCTGTTAGGACATAATTACCTCATGTAATGTTTGTTTTGATGACTTGTTCGGGTTTTGTATGACTAAACAAGTGTATCATATTGAGTTTTCTGATTAACTATTGCTTTACTGGACTGGGCGGGTATAGTGTATGCAAACTAACTAGATTTGCACTTATAGTGAGGTAATAACTGAATTATGTACGGATGTAGAATAGGTTTGTTGACTATTGTCACATTCTCCCCTTGTTTTGGGAATTTCGTCCTCGAAATCGAGTTTCCCTACTAGTTTATGTAGTCTTAGGGAAGAGAGCTGGGTACTTGTGTCTCATCTGGTCTTCACGTTCCCATGTAAATTCGGGACCACGCTTTGCATTCCATCTGACTTTCACAAGTTTGGTGCAGCTCCTTCTCAACTTCTGGACTTTCCAATCAGTCACCTCGATTGGCTCCTCGACAAAATGGAGCTGGTCATCGATGTGAATTTCGTCGGGAGGAATGATCAAAGATTCGTCAGACAGACACTTCTTTAGGTTGGATACATGGAAAGTGTCATGTACACCGCTTAGCTCTTCTGGCAACTTGAGTTTGTATGCTCCGGTACCAACCTTAGAAAGTATCTTGAATGGACCAATGTATCGGGGATTATGTTTTCCACGTTTGCCAAATCGTGGTACACCCTTCCAGGGTGAGACTTTAAAGAGTACCTTATCGCCAACCTGAAACTCGAGTGGTTTGCGGCGGTGATCAGCGTAGCTCTTTTGACGATCTCGAGCGGCTTTCAAGCGATCACGGATCTGAAAGATCTTGTCGGTGGTCTCCTGAATGAGCTCGGGGCCAGTCAAGTATTTGTCTCCAACTTCTGCCCAACACAAAGGAGATCTACACTTACGACTATACAGGGCTTCGAACGGAGCAGCCTTGATACTGGTATGGTAGCTGTTATTGTAAGAAAACTCAACCAATGGCAGGTGTGAATCCCAGTTTCCACCGAAATCAATTACACAAGCTCGAAGCATGTCCTCCAATGTCTGGATTGTGCCCTCGCTCTGGCCATCTATTTGAGGATGATAGGCTGTGCTCATGTCTAAGCGAGAGCCTAATGCGTCCATCAATGTTTGCCAGAATCGGGAAGTAAATCGACTATCTCGGTCGGAAATGATTGAAACAGGCACTCCATGCCTTGTTACAATCTACTTGATGTACAGCTTGGCGAGTTTCTCTAATTTGTCGGTTTCCTTAATTGGCAAGAAATACACGGATTTAGTCAGTCTGTCGACAATTACCCAGATCGTACCATGACCACTTGACGTCTTGGGTAGCTTGGTGATAAAGTCCATAGAAATCTGTTCCCATTTCCAAACATGAATGTCTGGTTGCTGGAGCAGACCAGATGGTTTCTGATACTCAGCCTTGACCGTTGAACAGGTAAGACATCGGCTGACGTACGTCACGATTTCGCCTTTCAGGTTAGGCCACCAGTAAAGTTCCTTCACATCTTTGTACATCTTGTCAGCACCAGGATGAATTGAGTATCTAGACATATGGGCTTTCTCTAGGATTAGATCACGTAATCCACAAAAAACGTGGCACCCAGATCCGGTTGGCAAGTAAACTATGTCGTCAGACCTTGGTTCCAACAGATTCACCATCTTGAATAACGATTCACTCTTTAGGTTCTCACCTTTCAGAGCTTCCTACTGAGCATCACGAATACGGGTAGTGAAATTCGTATGGATGGTCAGACCTAGTGCGCGCACACGCAAGGTCTTAACTCGTTCCTTCCGGCTTAATGCATCAACCACAACGTTGGCTTTTCCCGGATGATATTTAATCTCACAATCTTAATCGTTCAGCAATTCAACCCATCTGCGTTGGCACATGTTCAGCTCTTTCCGATTAAAGATGGGTTGCAGGCTCTTGTGATTGGTGAAGATGGTGCACTTGGTGCCGTAAAGGTAGTGCCTCCAAATCTTGAGAGCAAAGATTACTACACCTAGCTCTAGATCATGCGTTGTGTAATTCTTCTCATGAATTTTGAGTTGTTGAGATGCATAGGCAATGACCTTACTCCTTTGCATGAGTACACATCCAAGACCTTGATGAGAAGCATCGCAATAAACTACAAAATTATCGGTACCTTCAGGAAGAGAGAGGATTGGAGCACTGCACAGACAGTTCTTCAATACTTGGAAAGCATTCGCCTATTTGACTCCCCAATCGAACTTCTTGTCTTTTGCGTCAAGACAGTCAGCGGCTGGGCAATCTTGGAGAAGTTCTCGATGAATCGACGATAGTACCCAGCTAATCCCAAAAATTGTCGCACCTCGGTGGGTGTCTTGGGCACAACCCAATCCTTTATTGCTTCAATCTTTGCGGGATCAACTTGTATACCCTTCTCGTTCACAATGTGACCGAGGAAATGGACTTCTCAAATCTAGAACTCGCATTTTGAGAATTTGGCGAATAGTCTTTCATTCTTGAGCAACTCTAGAATCAACCTGAGATGTTGTTCTTGCTCTTCTTGAGTTCGCGGGTAGATAAGGATGTCATCTATGAAGATAATAACGAACTTGTCTAAATAGGGTTTTGCAGACGCAGTTCATGAGGTCCATGAAAACGGCAGGTGCATTTGTCAACCTAAATGGCATGACTAAGAATTCGTAATGTCCGTAACGAGTTCGAAATGCCGTCTTCGGGATGTAGTCCTGCTGAATCCGCAACTGGTGGTATCCTGACCTTAGATCGATCTTTGAGTAGTAGCTGGATCCCTGCAACTGATTGAACAGATCATCAATCCTTGGTAGCGGATACTTGTTCTTGATCGTCAACTTGTTCAGCTCCTGGTAGTCGATGCACATGCTGAAACTCCCATCTTTCTTCTTCACGAACCGAATTGGCGCTCCCCACGGGGAAATGCTCGGACGAATGAAGCCTTTGTCCAACAACTCCTGGAGTTAGTTAGACAGTTCCTGCATTTCTGATGGTGCTAGCTGGTACGGAGTGCGGGCTACTGGGGCAGCTCCTAGGACAAGATCAATGCGAAACTCGATCTGTCGTGGCGGTGGGAGTCCTGGCAAGTCCTCTGGAAAGACTTCAGGGTAGTCTCGCACCACTGGGATGTCCACAAGCTTCCGTTCCTTGGCCTGTTGTTCAATGACGTGCGCCAAAAATGCGACACAGCCTTTTCTTAAACACTTTTGTGCCTTAATGCAGGATATGACTCGAAGTGTGGGTACACTCTGGCTTCCTCGGATCGATAGGGTTTTACCATTTGACAAGGGGATTCGAACCAACTTTTCGTGACAAACTATCTCTGCACGATGTTTGGATAACCAATCCATGCCGATGACAATATCGAAACTTCCCAATCGGATAGGCAGTAAATCGATATGGAAATCATGGCCGTCAAGCATTAAAACACAACCCTTAACGATTTCCTCAGACGAAATTAACTTACCATTAGCTAACTCTATGGTATATCGTGTATCCAACTTACTAGATTCTAATCCAAGGGATTTCTTAAAGTCGTTGGACACAAAGCTAAAATCTGCGCCTGAGTCAAAAAGTACCAAAGCGAAATGGTTGTTAAGGAGAAACGTACCCGTAACTACGTTAGGATCATCGCGTGCTTCATTGGCTCCCAACACGAACGCTCTGTCGCGGGCTTGATCCTTGACCTTGGGATAGTCCTTTCGGAAAGTTGCACCACATTCGAAACACTCGTTTCTGGCAGGAGGAGTGTTTGTGGCTTTGGCCTTACAGTTGGTGGTTGAGTGGCCACGACGGTTATAGTTCTTACATAAGATACTTTCACAAGTGCCTACGTGATGGTAATTGCATTTGCTGTAGTGAGGATGGGGCCCGTTGTATTGGCGTTTGGGTTCCTCAACTACTGTAGCAGCAAAAACTTTCACGACATCTTGTGGCTTGTGAGAGGAGTTTCTGCCTTTCCGGTTATCGGAACGTTTGCGCTTGTTCCCGTCATTCTCACTGGAAACTGTAACTCTCTGGTTCAATGAACCCATGCGAACAGCGTCGACGGTCAAACTCTAAGCTAGGGTAACCACAGACTGGATAGTGGATGGTACCGATGCGGTGACCATACTGCAAATCTTTGGCGACAGACCCTAGAGATACCGTTCAACTCTGTTGTATTCGGGCGTGACCGTGTGTGGGATCACTCGAGAGAGTTCATGAAAACGAGTGGTATATGCAGTTACGTTGGCATCCACCATGGTAAGATTCCAGAACTCGGCTTCCAGCTTCTGGAGTTCGCTCCTAGGGCAGTACTTTTCCATGAGCAATGCTTTGAGATCGGCCAAAGCAAGGTTGTATGCCGCTTCTATGCCCAGGGTTTGCACTTGTAGGTTCCACCAGGTAAGGGCTTCATCCTGAAAAGTACAAGTGGAGTACTTAACCTTTTGATCCTCGAAGCAACCGCTGATATCGAGGACTGATTCGGTCTTCTCTATCCATAGGACAACTCCTACAGCACCCTCATTACCACGGAAGGTCCATGGTTTGCATGCCATGAAGGTTTTGTACGAACAGCCATGAATAAAATTTTCAGATTCGTGATCTGTTTCACTTCCTCGGCGGCGACCGATTCCTCCTGAACCTCCACTAGAGTCAGCCCGAGCTGCATTGTGTTGAGCAATTGCTGCAGCAATCACTCTGGCTAACTCAGTGGGTGTGGTCGGTAGGGGTTCGCCTGCGGTTGTCCGTGCTGACTGTCGGGTAGGCATAGCTAAGAAGAGAACACAATAAACATAAGAGATGCATAATCACATATAATCATATATCAACCAACACAAGCATACATATAAGTCAAGTCAGATCAATACAATCACACTTCATAAATCCCATACATATCTCCCAAAAAGTAGTTAAGTTTTAGTACAAAATGGCCGGTTGAACCGCAATTAGTTTTGAACATCATGAAAATAAAACATTACATGTCATCATAAGTCTTCATAACATAAGCATAATAACATAAACAACCACTAAGAAGGGGGTGGGAAAGCAGTAGCAAGAGAAATAATCGCCTCCCTCATACGTCGATCCGACTCCGCCGCCCTACGCTCCAACACCTCAAGTCGTCTCCCAATCTCAGCTAGCTCCATCACCGCAGTCAATCTCCCCTGCTAGGCCTCGGCCCACTGGATCTCGAGCTCTCGAATGCGATCTCCTAATGCCACTAGCTGAGCGTCATGGTATATGAGGGCACTACGCTCGATGCGGAGAGGTCTCCCTAATGAGTCTCCCAAACTCAAAACCGCGGGATCGTCCTCCTCGTCTCGGTGTGCTAGGCAACTCGAGAGGCTAGAAAGGTAAGGTCGCTTGTGGGCCTGAGAGCGCCGCTTCAGTCTCCTAGGTGGCTCGCTCTCCTCTGGGGGCTCTGGTAGTGGGTCAATGGGCTGGGTAGGCTCGGGAAGAGAAAAGATAGGAGCTCTAGCAGGTATAGCAATGACGAGAGACGGTCGCACCCTCTTTCGAGGTGTACACTTCTTGAGTGTACCTCCCGAAGTATACAAAAGGAAATAAGGGTTGAGGCTAGCCGGAGGGTGAGAAGCAGAAGGGGTGACAGAAGGATGGGGGTCAGAAATGACTAGAGGTGGGGTGTCATCGTCTGCCTCATCGTCGGAAGTACGTCTCTGGACTGGAGGAGGGTCAATATCAATCTCAGATTCAGAAATCCATCCATTGTGATGGGACTCGGGGGTTGGCTGGGTGAGGGGTAAGTCATCCTCCTGGGAATCATCTGCCAAATAATCTGGCTCCGACTCAGGTGAAGAAACGAGATCAATAGTGATGACCATGTTTCCTGTCATGACATGTATATATATATGTAAATAATCACACATGAACAAACTCTCATACCCGTATGTCTTCGTGGAGCGGCTTGGGATTTGAGAGTAGCAAGGCGTGACATCGTGGTACTTTGTGAAAACGTTTCGAAAATATGTTTTAAGTTATAGTTGACTCAAAAGAATCTTAGTTCGCTATAACCTTGTGCTTTGATACCAATCTGTCACACCCCGCCAAGGCGGAAACACGGGGATGCGACGACCGAAAAGTTTTCAAGCACAAGGTTCAAGCAACACACAGTTTTATTCAAATATTACCACCATGTAAGATGGATTGTGTCATTAATTATTTAAAAACGTCACCAAGGCGTTAACAAAAGAGAATACTTGTCTATTATTCTCGTAACTAAATAACAATAGGACAACTAGGTAATACCATCATAGTGGTACCACGCAGTGCTTGCTCGAACCCTTCTCTCAAATCCCTTTGGCCCTCCATCTAGTTACCAGAAACACATGCATAACGAGTTTTGTCAACAATAATGTTGGTGAGTTCATGGGTTTTGTTTGTAATGTGTAAAACCAACGTGTAATTTGTGTATGACCAATCATAAGCTAGCTAGGTAAATGACCACTGTGCAAACCATGAGTCCTGTAACCAAACCTCTTGACTATTGTGCCTCGCACATTGTACACTAAAGACAATGTGTGTATTGTAGCATACTAACACTCTTTTGTATGTGACCGGTTAGAGCGACTAACCAAGAGTGGGGGTGTCAACCCAATAGATCTATTAAAGTGTTCCATGGCTATATGTTTAGCTAATGGATACAGTAAACGTTGTACGAGGACTAGTGAGCTCATGAACCAAAATGTCTAATGTAACACATGGCAGTCATGATAGAATGTACACACACTTGAAAATGACATAAGTATTGATGCATGTATTTCCCCCAAAATGAAAAGTAGTAAAATGGGGCCATTAAAACTCACCTGATAATGGTGTATGAGGTCTAGTGAGGTTGTAGATGATTGCCGCCCTGACAAATGATACCCTAAGACCATTATGGACATGGTAAGTCATCCAATTTATTGTTTATCATACAAATTGTTCACCCGATTCTTGTGGACCTTGTGTTTAGTGTGTTTTAGTGTTCGTGACATTTGTTAGTGTTCTACGAGACATATATTTCCAAAACTTTGGTGTTTTGTCAAAATATAATACCTAATGTAGGCAAAATGGGCTCCACATGTCGCCATGGGCGATAATTTGGCACCAAATCATCATGTGGGGTTGGTTTTTGAGAAAAACAAGATCTAACATACGTTTATTACCCTTTTAACTATAACATGGAGTTTACATATGTTTCGGCCTACGTTAGCATATGTTAAATGAACCTAGCCAAAACATGGTACCATTTAAGGTTCATTTTCGAAGGATGTGTGGACCAATATGGCTTGATTTCAACATGTTAAGATATCATTGAAGGTTACTAATCATTCTAGTAGTGTTTGGTGATAATTCCGATTATAAACTCATTGTATGGTTCCTTAAGCTTTGAGTATAAGCCGATTAGGTTATCGTTTGTAAAACCAATCATTAGTTGATCTCTTTTGTAGCTTACATGCTCTAATAATACTACTTGAATGTGGGTGATCTTATCTAAACCGTTTAACAATGTGGAAAAGTCTTTAGGCACCCCAAGAGATTACTAGTTACAAGATCTAACAATGTGCTCTAAGATCTTTGTAAATGTGCTTATCCTATGATGTCTAGTTAGTTGTTAATCATGGTAGCCGATTATAAGGGAAATCTAGATTGGGTTCAAAATGGCCGAGTGGTTCTAAACCAAGGAAGAAAGGAATGGTTAGATAACTTACCTAGTTGACTCAAAGTAGGATTGGATGTCTTGAGACTCCCCTTGGTCGATCCTTGGTGCCTTCGGTTTCAGGAGAATGGGCCGATGAGTAGTGTGGAGTAATAGGAAAGTGATGGTGTGATTGTTTGAAGCTCTTGAGGACCCTTTATGTAGTGATCGAAGGAGGTGAGGACAAAACAATTGAGGAATGGTTATCTCCTTGTTCTTGATACATTGATTAGTGTAAGTTATCACTTTTTAGTGTAAGTTAGGAGTAGAGTGGCTAATCAAGGTTATGGCAAGTTGATTTAGGCTAGGAAAGGTGATTAGCTTTGTCTTGTTATCCATTTTCATGCAAAGCATGATCTCATCTTGCTTCTAGGCCGATTAGATCATTCATGGGGATGAGTTGGAAGCCAAAATATGTAACAACCCAGACCTAGGGCCCGAAATTTTTCGCGACTAAAGTAAGATGACGAGAAATTAGATAATAATAACAAGAAGTATACAAACACGAAACCGAAACCGAAAGTATTATATAATTATTTTGACGAAGAGAATAATATTATACACGTTACGCGACTGAACCGACACCCGATAACGAACCCAACCCGTAACCATTAGCTAGTCATCAACCGGGACACGTGTCTCCTCATTTAAGGGACACATGTCCCTTCCCCTTTATTGACACCACATCAACAAAACCACAAATGGTTTTGTTGAAACTAACAACCCAACCCTTTTATAAATACCCAAACCACTAACCCATCCTTTTGTTTTACTGAAACATAAAACACACACATACATCTGAATTATAGAGAGAGAGAACCAAGAAGTAAGATGGAGGCCAGCCACCACCACAGCGGCGGAGCCATGGCGGCACCCCTCCCCCTCCGTCCGGTATTACCCCTAACAACACATACACCTTATTAATTTATAATAGAGGAGAGAGATAGAAACTGAGATAGAGAGAGAGAGAGATCGGTAGAGAGAGAGAAAGAGACGCGGAGAGAGAGAGAGAGTCAGGAGATGAAGAAGGAATAGATCAGAGGTTAGAGAGCAGGGGTGAAGGGTGCAGGGTTTCGAGCATGGTTCGGGTCAAGGACAGGATCTGGAGCTGGGTATTGATTATGGTGGTGGTTCAGTGGGTGGCAGACGAGAAGACAGCAGCGGCGGTGGCTCAATAGAGGGGTCCGACTTGATGGTGAGTTCTGATAATCTCCCTATACCCTGTCCATTACTGATTAATTGTTAACTGAAGTGATATTATGATTAAAGGTGATGGCAGTAGGGTTTCCTAGAGGTGAATGATGGCTGCTGTCAAGAACCCGAGTCAACTCAGTTGACTCGGTCAACGCCGGGCAGCACTGGTCAACTGACCAGCCAATATAGCCGGATCAAAGGCGCGTCGGGAGGTATCTTGTCTCGAGAGCTGTTTAGATTATTAACCTATCATATAAACAACATAGACTACACGTGTGGGACGCAAAGGGACTACGGACCGGACGACTCATAACATAACTAATTAATATGTCGGACATACATATGTATAGATAAATATAAGAAGTACATGTATACACACTCATATATTGGATAGTTGATGGATTATAGTAAAACCATGATTCGATAATTAGATTACACCTAACAAAGACAACCAATAGTCCTAGCTCGCCCACACGTGTAACCATGATAATGGTTACACACGCTAATATTTATAAACTTGAATAGGATCATGCTAGTGATTAGAAACTCGACCGGAGATGCTATGTGACCGAATAAAACACTACTGAGGTGAGTTCGTGTACTTCCCCTTTTTCGTGTTTTAAATGTTTTGGGGTGAGCATATGCTTGTACGTGTAAACTGTTTTGTGTATAAACTTACTGGATGTGACAAGGGCTCCCGAAACCAGATGCACGCTCATTAACCCAAGGGAATTGGGCCACTTAATATATGGGTAGTATACTACTTGGGGAATCCCCCACGCACAGTGGATCCGGAAGCCCGGAAAACCCTCCACTGAGGTCTGCGGACCGTTGCGGCATATATTATGCCGTAGGGAATCCATAATGGGAGTAGATGGATTCCGTGTTAGGATTGAGGTGTGATACTTGTACATCACCATGTTCTGAACTATGTAAACTTGTTTTCGAACTGATAAACTGATTTGGATTTACTTAACTACTTACACGGACTCACCGGCATATTTTTGCTGACCCAAACTCTTTTAAGCATGTGTTCAGGTACTGCATTCGGAAGATTATGAAGCATTCGGATTATGTTCATATGATACGGATTATAGGTGATATTTGCTAGATGACTATGATAGAAGATTCGGCTACAAGAGTTGCGGATTAGAGTATTAGAGCTAAGCATGGATTGAGATTTGGATCGATTAGCGGATCACACCTTATCAACTGCTTCGACGACCGCCGCGTTACGTCCCTGCATAGATATTAGTTTACTTTATTTAAGTTGTGTATTACATTATTGGATTAGAAAATGTATAAAACAATAAATATTAGTTATCGTTGCTTCCGTTGTGCAAGTCTGTTACCAAACTGTCATTTCGACCAGCCCCCACCGGGTCGGGTTGTTACAAAATATCTTTGATTGCTTCCTCCTAGGTTCGGCCAAGTACAAACATGCATGGTGACCATTCTATGCTCCAAGGATTGTCTCCATGTGCCGTTGATATGTCCCTTTCGGCCGCCATATGTGAAAGAAAGGTTGATAGTGTTGTTTTAAACTATAAGTGGAAAAGGTAGGCCTATGGAGGTGGTTTCTTTCATGTTCTTAACTAATGAGCTATGTTCTTAAGAAAGGGACTTGTCTTGCTCCTCTTTGTGTTTTTGGCCGATGACAAGGATCCCAAAAGGGTTGTTGATCTTCCATGGGAATTAACAATGCATTCTTGTCTTATGCCTAGTTTGGTGAAACATGGAGGCATGCCTTCTTTTCCTCTTTGGCCAATTGTAGCTAGAGGTTTACTAGTAAGGAAGGTTGAATTGTATGGGAGAATGAGTTATCGTGGTTTCTTGCCTAAATAAGTGTAAGTTAGGTGTAAGTATAGGCTTTGTCATGGTCATGTGTTCTTGAGTGGGATTGGTCGAATTGTGTGTAGAGTGTAAAGGTGATAGTGACTAGTCTAGGATCATGTATTTGTCATGTGTTTATTTATTTTTGTAGCCGATGTATATGTGTGTATATGTTTGTATATATGCGAGTGTATATGTGCACATGTGTATGTTTGTTTCCAAGATATGTTAACTCTTGTAACCCTTGCCTTAATCATGGGGTTAGTGGATGTTTGTGTCCATATATACTTTAGATATTCTAGATGTAGGAACATCCAAGTAAGTGTTCATGAGTCGGGTATTGATGATGACATTAACATGTATTTTGTTTCATAGGTATCATGTGTTTGTCAAGTGATATCCCATGGTGTTTTTTGTATTTACATAGGTGTGTTGAAAGTGAGCTATCATGTGTTAGGACATAATTACCTCATGTAATGTTTGTTTTGATGACTTGTCCGGGTTTTGTATGACCAAACAAGTGTACCATATTGAGTTTTCTAATTAAATCTTGCTTTACTGGACTGGGGGGGGTATAGTGTATGCAAACTATCTAGATTTGCACATATAGTGAGGCAATAACTGAATTATGTACGGATGTTGACCTAGTTTGTTGACTATTGTCACATAGTCACTCTATCCCAAGCCACCCAATGGACTTTCTTTATCGCGTTCGAGCCTGACCAAAGGAATTTCTTCATAATCCCCTCCAATTTCTCAATAATAGTCGCCGGGGCTTTGTATAAAGAAAGATAATAGATTGGAAGACTTTCAAAGACCGCCTTAATTAAAGTTACTCTACCACCTATAGAAAGGCAATTTGCCTGCCATAACATAAGCCGAGCTTCAAATATATCAATCACGTTCCGCCAATCATTAACTCTATTCATGTTGGCTCCCACTAAAATACCCAAGTAATCAAAAGGAACCGAGCCAACTTGACACCCCACAATCGAAGCCATCTCCAAGACCTCTTGATCCCCGGTAACGATTCCAAATACATTGGACTTAAAAATGTTAACTTTAAGCCCCGAACAAACGTAGAAGTACATTAGAATACTAGCCAAATTTTCAATATGTGAGCTAGACCAATTCCCCAAAATCAACGCATCATCGGCATAAAAAAGATGTGAGACCACCGGGCCATCTTTAAACAAGCAAATTCCTGAAAACTCCTTTTCCAAAATAGCATTGGACATCAAACAAGAAAGAGCCCCCATCACTACTAAGAATAAGAAACGAGATAACGGGTTTCCTTGTCTTAACCCTTTTTTCACAACGGGACTCAAAAATGGGAGCCTCATTAACATTAATAGCCAACCAAGCCGACTCCAAGACGCCTTTAACCATTTGCATCAAATATCCGGGAAACTCATTTGCTGAAGAATAGAAATCAAGAAACACCAATTCACGTTATCATAGGCTTTCTCGAAATCAATATTTAGCAAAAAAGATTTATTATCTTTCCTCTTAATCCATGACATGATCTCCTTTATTAAAAGAGGGCCATCCAAAACGAATCTACCACTCAGAAATCCCGATTGAGTATCCAAAATTACTGAGCCAATAACCTTCTTAAGACGGATCGCTAAAACCTTCGAGATGACTTTACTAATGATGCCAATCAAAGTGATAGGTTTATAGTCTTTAAGACCCACATAATTTTTACATTTAGGAATGAGAGTGATAAAAGAGGAAATGTGCCGTCTATTTATCACCCCTTAATTGTGAAAACCTAAATGGATAGAAAAGAAATCATCTTCGAAGAAACTTCAGAATTTACGCAAAACCCTAAAGTTAAAACCATCCGGTCCTGGCGCCTTGTCCACCCTACAATCAAAAACAACAGCCTTAATCTCCTCTTTTGAAAAAGGAGCAATAAGGTCATTAATCAAATTGTTTGGGACCCTCTTTAAATTGTCACAAATCAGAGACGGTCTAATTTTCACCTTCTCAGAAAAGTGATTACTAAAAAACTTTAGGACCTCCCGTTTCACCCAACTTGGTTTAGATACCGAAACCCCATGTACCCTAATACCGTGCATCGAGTTAGCGGCCTTTCTACCATTTATACAACCATGAAAGAAAGCCGTATTACCATCCCCGTGCATATTAATTTATTTTGCTTTGTATAAAAACTTTGTGTTTTTTCCACACGTGCTTGGATTAGTAACTCCAGCTGAATATAACTAAGCACTTCTACTTTTATGTTTGAGTAATTCAAACTAAATAGGTGTTCGCGTGATGCGATGAGAAACACATGCATTGTCAGGCGGGTACACAGTTTGATACGGTTATTAACCTCAACTAAAATCGGAAACAAAGTCATCAATTAATTTATTTTTCTTAACCAATCGATTATCACGAAAAGGCCTATATATCCTTATCTAATATTTATTATTATTATTATTATTATTATTATTATTATTATTATTATTATTATTATTATTATTCTATTTTTAGTACACGGGCTTTTTACTAGTCAATATTGGTGAGCTGAGCCGAGCTCGAGTTCTTAGGTTTTACTTTCGAGCCTCGCTCGAGCTAAGAATAGTAGGTTTGAACTGAGCCGAGCTCAAGCTAAGAATAGTAGGCTCAAACCGAGCCGAGCTTGAGCCTCAAAAGGGCATGATGAGGCGAGTTGGAGCCTAGTCAAGCTCGGGCTCGACTCGTTAACACCCCTAATTTTAAATGATTTCGAAATAGTCTCAGTTTAGTCATCCATAACCTCCTGTATGAACCAATCAACACATATATCACCTGTTCATCAACTTTGTTCTTTAACATATAGGATGATTTTAAATGACCTAAAAGCTCGGCTCGAGCTCGCTTCAATAGCTTAAATAAGCAAAAACACGACACGAGCTCGGCTCACCAATATTATTAATTAAAATTGAACATGTTCAAAGGACAAAATTGCAAACATAAAAAAATAATATAACACTAGATTTATACCCGCCGCGCGTTGCCGCGGCGGGGGCAACCGGGTACTCGTATTTGACCCGATGGCAAATAGGCCCGCAAGCAGCGCGGTACATCGAAACTTAGAACGGATTACGCAAACTCCATGTAACCGTCAGCCAATGAAAAGGCTATCATCATCGCCGGCTATTGCTACCGTCACCGCCGGCTACAGAGCTCGTCGACCACTTGCCTGGCACCCCAAGCCGCCGCCGCTGCCAAACCACCGTAGCATCTTCATTGCCAGACCGTGGATGAATAAGCCGGCTACCATCACCGCCAGCTACAGGGGTCGTCGACCACTTGTTGCACATCCCAAGCCGCCGCCAAACCACCGTACGACCTCCATGGCCAGACCTTCGTTTAATAAACCATATACGTGTACAAAGACAGAGATCGAAGTATTGGTTTATAGAAGGAAGAAGATGAATATATGGGCACACAAATCGAAGAAAAAGGATGTAAAAAAGAAAGGTTAAACTGCATGTATAGAGCCACTGATTGTGGTAAAGGGAGGGCACTGACGGTCGCCGGCGAAGGGCCGCCACAAACACAGTAGCCGGCACGGAGAAAGAGGAAGGATGTATATATCATGGGCTGCTGCATTGAGAACTTGCACGTGCTTTATCGAATTGTATTGAGGGAAACAGTAAGTCGCCTCACATCCAAAGTTGCTATTTAAATATATATATATATATATTTATATATATATATATAATTTGTTTGGGATCGCGGGCCTAAGCGAGTTTTGTATGTAAGGCTTGAGCTCGGGCTCGATAACTAAACAAGTCATATTTCAGGCTCAAACTCGGGCTCGGACTCGTTAAGGCTCGACTCGTTCGAGCTCTTTACCGAGCCGATCCCGAATAGCTCTTAAGCCACTACATGTTATTTACAACCGTAGTTAAAATCAAAAACTCACTTAAAATTGAGATTCAAACTTTTCTTTTTATTTATGGTGAAGTTATCTTTAATCTTTGTTGGACTTGATTCTTATACCTTCAAACTTAAAGTGTTGTTTTCAATGAGATAATTCAAGCAAACATTTTATCCTCTTTGTCATAACTTGCCCGTAACGTTATTTTCGTCCATATGAAACAAACTCATTAACTTTTAGACAAATTAATTAAAACTTATGTGTCAAGGCTTTTTTAGCCTACTTATTTTCATCCGATTGATTAACAGTTATCTTAAAAACGTCCAAATTCATGTATTCCAAATCAATGATGTGTAAGTTATACCACACATCAATCATGTATGTGACACTTGGACCCTCTAGACATCATTCCCATGACAAGTATTTCCTTGTCCGTTTAGAAATTTTGTATTTCTATACATAATGGCAACTATGAAAGCACTACACGTGGGTCTTTAACCGTCCACATGTGAAATAACCATGCTATTTTGTCTTTAATAAATTAAACGAATATATATCTCATGACAATTTAAACTCTTTAGTTTTTAAAAGTTAAATAATAATCTTACAAAAAAAATATCCTTAAAGAATCATGCAAAAAGCTAAAAAGTATATTCACTGCGTCTAAACATTTTTAAAGAAAATATATTTTTAGTTAAATTGTGTAACACGTGAGAGTATAGTAACACAAAAAACCATGGCATGTTCGTAAATAACATTTAAAATCTGGCCAAAACCTATACTATTCATAAGAGTCTTCAAGTTTTGTTTATATATAGAACTAGGTTAGAGACCCGTGTTGACACACGGTGGATCCCCAAGGTAATGTTATAACTAATAATGTACATATACGCATATGATACGAAGATATTTACTGTTTGACTTTATATAAGTCAAATTTAGGTTGCAAGTTCTTAACCTAAGTTTTACATAACTATCAAATGTGAACATAAAAACGACCACGAAAACTCATAACGGATATTTCACAACTGCCGCATAATAAAGATTTTGATGGCTGCAAAACCAGCTGCACATATGTAACGACTTAGGATACAAAATGAGGTGAATAATATGAGTATTCATATGCAGCAAATCATCCGAGGTGTCAATTGCCTATGCCAAAAACCTGGAAACTGTATTATCTTTTCTAATGACTTTTATGATAAAAAAACATGACATTTTGGTATGCAAGAACTGCATAAAAGTAGCAGCTGCAGCAAATGTCATAGCAAAGATAAATCAAAATTATAAATAAGATTAATTACATTAGAAAAGCAACCAAAAATCATAGTGTGTTTATACATATAGATAAACCAAAAACCACGAATTACTAAGTCACAAAGTAAAAACGTGGATAAGTAGTTAACTAATAACAGTTCATCATTTTAAACACTAAGAGATCTAAGTTTGTCATCCAACCAAAAGTACCAACCACAAAACAAACCTAACGATCATCAGCCTTTACAACATGAGATAGCTTGAAGAGACCTTTCTTATTGAAAAAGAGAAAATGCATTGCATCACGAGAGTTCAGTTCCTTGTCCGCAGCAAAGGAAGACATACCTTTAATGTTGTAACGATCATTTCCATTCGACTGCTCAAAACCAACAGATGCTAACCATACACCACCATCACCATCGGTAATTTTTAAATTCCTTTTGATGTTCAAACCATTGTTAATCGCCCATAACTTCTTCATCCTCTACAAAAATAACAATGTATGGCATATTAATAAAAAATATATTAACATGTATTAAAATGAATGGAAATAAAGAAGTTAAACTTACAAAATGATTATCAACTATGAAAACAACTGGTACCCCTACATCCTCCTCAGCATCAACATCCATAGGTGTTGCTACATCTTCCTCTTGGCTGTCATCATCCGAAATAATGATTATGTCTTCATTATCATTAACATCTTCATCGTACTCCTTTTTCACATCATAGACCCACATATCTGGAGGAGGTGTAAGTTGATTCTTAAGAAACAGAGACATGTGAAAAGTAACATCGTTAATCATCTCAAAAACAATGAGATGTTTACGAGTTAATGAAAGGTGTTTCCTGATATAAGACCATCCTTTGGTGAAATATATATGACCATCTTCTCCATTAATCATACAGAGAAATTCATGATCTGGGAACGATTTGATAACAACTGGTTCAACTGGAAGTAGTCTATTGAACTTTCCGTGTAAAATCAAATTACTTATATGCTGAAATAGAAAAACAGTAATGTTAATACAGTAATACATATTGTATGAATTTAAATGTATAACATATTAAGTTGATAATAAGACATACAAGACGGTGCTTGTATTCACTGAATGGATCATCAAGCCTGCAATAGAAGAACGGACCGGGAGCACAAACTGCGTCTTGATAGAAACTTATCATTCTAAAACACTTTTGGTTTGGAACATGTTGAAACACAAATTTACACTTAGATGGGTAATTAAGTGTTTGAATCATTGTTCTCCATCCATTATATAAATAATAAATACCATTAAGTTCCATAATTTTAATCACAAACACCTGTGAATCCAAAGTTCTAATTTCCGTGTTACCTACCGGATAATTGAATTTCTTAATCCAAGAACTATAGTCCTTAGGCAGGGGCTGAAAACAAATTAAAATAAATATAGAATTATTTAAATAAGCATAATAAGTTGAATTATAGTCAAAATACGGGAGAAACGTTAGATATCTTACCAAACACGCCCTACTCTTACTTTCAGACTCCACATAGAAACCATAAAGCATTTTTAACAGCAACAATATGCACCTGTTTTTATCAAGAGTAAAAATACTAAACTGTTTTGCTTAATGTTGATTGAAAGATAAAAAAAACATAACATAACTCACTAATCGTCGATAAAAAACAATTGACACTAAGCATAAAATAATAATGATTAACTAAAGTTTGTATTGCAAAACATAAATATTAAAAGATTATACTCAATAATCATGAACTAACACTAATAATTGGTAACCTGATGATCATAAAGGTACTGCATTGTAAAAAACAGAAACAGAGCTTAAAACTTACTAAATTTCTAAATCAACTTTAAAAACAGAGCATAAACATACAAATATGTAACAACAATGAAAACAATGAATCTTTATAAAGATGTTATTTATACACTATCCTTTCATAAACAATAATAAAACCAAAAAAACAAATAACATTAACTAAGAATATACATAAACCTGGTAACTGACGATTCAAAAACAGAGGATGACGGAACGATTTGAAATTAGTGTTTATAGAGCTTAAACCTAATTTTAGGTTACAGATTTATACCTAATAAACAACTTAACGATTATAACTACAATAAATGAGTAAGAAAACAAACGATTAAAGAAAAATCGTAAGATGCATGAGCTTTAGAAAGAGGGTTTTTACCTTTGAGAGGAGGAATCGTTGGTGAATACAGAGACGCGGATGTGTGGAAGGATGATGATAGTGTGATCGGCGATAAGAAAAAGAGGGTTTATTATATACATTGTAAGTTTGTGAATGGTTAGATGGTGAAGCAAAATAGTATTGAGAAGTATAATGATGATATGGAAACGATTACCAACAAGATATATTTTGGAAGGTAATATATGTAAATATTTAGATATTTAGAAATTAAAGTAAAATGATTATATAAAAATTAGAAAACTTTTAAATTAAGCTAACTAATACAAAGAAATTAATAGCCAAATTCAAAAAAAAAATATGTAAATAAACATAAATAATCGAATGTCGTTAATGTAGTAGTAAACGTAAAGATAATTTACGAAACAATTGTCATGTCTGAATACAAAATACTGAATTATAAATTTGCAAATATCTCTTGGTAGACAACATTTGACGTTTCATTCTTAACGATGCCTTCTTTATCGAGTATTAGTATCTTTACCCCGTCTCTACTCTTTACCCTTGACAAAGCAACATAGAGTTGACCATGAGAAAAAACTGGATCTTTTAAATACAAACCAACTTTGGATAGGGACTGTCCTTGGCTCTTGTTTATTGTCATGGCAAAACACAAAGCAATTGGGAATTGTCTTCTGTTAAACTTGAAAGGAATATTTTTATCAGAAGGAGACAAACTAATTCTTGGTATAAATGTTTGCATACCAATATTAGTGCCAGAAATAATTTTAGCCTCTATGATACGTTTACCCAATTTAACAACTTGCAACCTTGTGCCGTTGCACAAACCACTTTTCTGATCAATGTTCCTCAGCAACATTATAGGAACACCAACTTTCAAAACCAGATGGTGGTTTGGTATGCCTGATAACTTAAGACCATTCAAAACATCTGGCGCTACCAATCGTTCATCAAACTGCTCATTAACCTTCTCGGTTTGACAGACACTATCAGAACTTAAATACTCCATTTGATCTCCAGGAAACATTGAGAGCAGTCGATCATTAATCTCTTGAACAACTTCATTTTTTGGTGCCAATATTGCCCTCTCTTGAAAATAATATGGGATATTGAAATTTTCCAAAATAGATGGATAAACAAATGATATCAAATCAGACAGAGGATCAAGAGATTGACTTACGAGTAAGTCTTCAGGTATTTGAATAACATCTGAACTTTCTTTGACTGTATCAACCTTTCCTTCACCAATATCTAACAGCCAATCTGCAAACTCTTTTATTTCTTGAATATTTGCATTAGCACTTCCAGAAAGTAATCTCATATTTTTTGTTAATTTACAAACCACACACTTGCGCCAAATATAGGATGAGCTTAAAGACGCATTGACAATATCGTGTCTGGTACCGTTCTGAACAACCGGAAGAACCTGTCTAAAATCGCCACCAAAAACCATGACCTTACCTCCAAAAATTTTTTCAAAACCGTTATCATCACAATCACCAAAAACATCTTTTAAACTTCTGTCAAGAGCTTCAAACGCATGTTTATGAATCATGGGAGCTTCATCCCATATAACCAAATCTGTTTTTTTAAGCAACTGCGCTACATCACTGTTTGGTTTAATGTAGCACTGAGAATCTTCGGTCAGGTTTATAGGAATCCCAAACCGAGAATGTGCTGTTCTACCACTAGTCAATAACAAAGAAGCAATGCCACTCGAAGCAACATTCAAAACAATCTTGCCTTTAGACCTTATGGAAGATGAAAGTGTCTTCCACAAAAAAGTCTTACCGGTGCCGCCATAACCATACACGAAAAAAACACCACCTTTTTTTTCATCAACAGCTTTCATGATCCGTTCATATATATTTTTTTGTTCAGCTGTTAAAGAAACAAATTGCGATTGAAATTCTTCTTGAAGAATGTTTGTATCGTATGCCATCTCCTCAAAAATCAAACGATTACTTAATGCCTCTACAAAGTCAACATCAGGATATGGCATACCTTTGAAATGTCGAAGAGATGAGCTATTTCGAAGTAAGAAATTTTCAATATCTAGTAAAGCTAGATTCTTAATTTGGTCTTCAGAAATAATCAAATCTGATAAAAAACCATAATAAAAGTAATTAATTAAATAAGTATATATGTAAAGTAACAAATACTTAAAAAGTAATTAACAAAAAAATCAAATAAAATATATTAATCAAATTTGTTAAAAATAATATGTACCTTGACGATCTAAATCTTTCTTTTTATTATATGCAATATCATCAGACAAATCTTTCCACGTTTCATCCCATACAATGTCAGGTCTTGACAAACTGTTAGAAGCTAACAAAGTTGCAAATAACTTTCTTAAATGCTCACCAGATCCAACAAAGGCGGCTTCCTTAATGGCTGCAATGTATTCAGAATCATCATCGAATAAGCCCATAGCATAACATGCATCTCTAAATGAATTTTGAAACTTGCCATCAACAGTAAGAATATCTTCAAATGACGTAGGTCCTTTAACCTTGTTCAATAAAATTCTCAAAAAATAACCTTCACCAACTGAAGCAGGAACTGAATGAATTCGTCCAATTGACTTAACTCGTTGTCTTTCTTCCCAGCATCGCTCCTTTTGTTTCCAAACATATTTTGAGGGAAACTCAATATAACTGAGCTCTCTTGCATTTGGATCGTCTTTATTTTTTTCCATCCAACCAAGAAACATTGACGAAGCGACTGACGGTTTTTGTAGAACATCATCAAGATCATCGTTAGCCCCAAAAACAACTTTCTGCTGGCCAGGTAGCTGAAAAGGTAGTCTCATTACAGGAGGTGTCCTATAATGTATATCATATTGGAATATTCTCCAAGTAGCCTCACATGCAGATAGATACCGACAGTCACAATGGTGTTTGATTTCATCAACTACAACATCTTCACCTGGTACTTTTTTGCTTTGAATGACATTAAGCGTAACTCTATCTGCACCCTTATTAATATATTTAAATAAATACTTAATAGAGCTAGCTTGGTTACACCACTCTACATTGATATGAGCTTGATAGCTCTTGAGAAGAACCTTGTTGTAGGGAACAACATTTCGGTTATCTAATTGTTCACCAGACTTTTCAACAAACGAACCATTATTTCTTCTCCTATACACAGGAAAACCGTCAGTATCTATAGATGTCTCCTCTTTAAACTTCCTTGGAAAGTTTTTTGAACACTTATTATCGATCATGCATGGACATCTCTTATATTTTTCACCGCAAGGGCCATGAATCATAAACTCACCTACAAGTGAGTATAATTCAGGATCTTCATTCTTATCTGGAATCTCAGCTGATATGTACTTATCAATATGATCAACGGTTGGCAACTTATGAGCAGCTTTCATAAATAAACAAATGTGTGCATGTGGTAAGCCTCTCTTTTGAAACTCAACAGTATATACAACTGAAATAAAAAATTAAATTAGTCAATATCAACTTTAATTAGAAAAACATATTATAGAAACAAAATCAAATCAAGCTAATTAATTGATAAAAATTGACAAAATAAATAGTAACGCAATATTAATAATGGTGTTGGATTTATTACCTGCTTGAACACCTCCAAATAATTCTTTATCTTTAAGGTCTTTAATGATACAATCAAGTTTTATCTTAAATATTCTGCACAAGATATCTGGCCTGTCTTCTGCTTTAAGGGTGCCTCCTTTTAGATATCTCCTAACCTCAGGCCATTTAGGATTACATGTAATTGTGATGAAATAATCCGGGTATCCGTACCATTTGCAAATTGCCATTGCATCAAGATAGTTTTGCATCATATACCGAGCACCACCAGTGAAAGAAGAAGGTAAGATATAACGTTGACCTATTGATGAAGTATCATTATTTCCTTGTTGCTTTTCTTTGTTAAGAACCTCATATGTTTCACTTCGCAAAATGTTTTGCTTACCCTTGATGAAATTCAACGTTTCCCTCTCAATCATAGTATAACCATCAACTAAAAATTGTTGCAAAAGCCATCTACCATTCAGAATTAGTGAATATTCATTACTCCTATCTTGTATCCGATAAGCAAAAAACTCGCGCATTGTTGTTAATTGGCGCGTTTTCTTGATTGTTTTGGAGCTTGAGGTTGGATTATCTAAACTTTCACGAGTATCTACATTAGATACTGGTGGTGAAGTTTGATTTGGTTCTGTGACATCTTTATGACGTATATCAATTCTATAGCCATCGTCACCGTAAGGAAGCAACAACGGATATTGAAGAGCAAGATAAGAAGGATGTAACTCACTAACTCTCTGTAGTTTACCAGATACTAACTGTACAATAATATCTCGCTTGTCTGTATCATCATCGAGATCTCCAACTATCAACGCAGCAACCTCAGAAACAGTTGGTAGGTTATACGACCTACCATCACTTTTCCTAATACCATTTAACCGTAGCTTGAGTTCAACATTTGGATTCTCATGAAAACAATCTCTAGCCATTCGATATGATTTAACCAAAGAGTTTATGGAGTCAAACATTGTTTTCAAGTCATTAACAATTTGAAGTTCAAGCTCCTTTTCTCTTGCTGAATCATTTGATGATGGACTACAAATAAATAATACGTAAATTAGTTTACATATACTAAATTTTAAAAAATTACAATTATAAATGTAAATCTATAAAGATATTTATATAGACATAAAAATAAGAACGATACTATGATTGTTATAAAAATGGAAAACGTACCCAGCAATATTAATTCTATTTGATACTTCATTTTCAGTATCATATATGTATAGCTGAGAGAAAACTGGTTGTTCTCCGTTAGGTGGTAACATATCACCTAAAACATGGTAATTCTCTCCACTTATTCTATAAATAAATGGAGCTTTCCCTTTATTTATAGAGAAGTCAATTTTTCCACCCATACTTGTGAAAGCAAACATTGAATTGTATCGTCTAGTATTCTTTAAGAAAAACTTGCTAAATGCGTCGACGCCATTAAAAAAGGCTTTGTAACTGTCAGGAGGCTCCTTAAATGAAGGAAGCAAAACTTTCCCATAAGAACAACACAAAGAAAAGTTTTTCTTTTTTTTATATTTCGAAGATCCTCTTTCAGACTCAGCTCTCCACAAACGTGCAGTACAATCTTCACAAATTACATTCTGGTCTCCATGGTCTAAGTAATCTACATAATACATATATATTATATACACTGGACAACATATAAATAATATACACTACATTATTAACCAAATATCTTGTGGTAAAATATTATTTACAATGATTGAATATTACCTGACGACATGCCTTTTATATCACTGGATATATTTTCGACAACCATCTCATCCAAGCATTCCGAAAGATCAACCATAGGTATAGGCTCAATAATTGGACGATTTGGACGTTTTCGACTACTACTTGAAGATTCAGGATTGAAATTGGATGTTGAAGTAAATTTGCATTTGTTCGTAAGGTTATTGCTACCTCTACACAATTATTGACGTGTGATGTCAGATAAAGGTGACAAATATCTTGAAGAACCTGTAAATATGTATAAATGTTAATTATGTTAAGTATTATAAGTAAATTTCATAGATGAGTAAATATTATAAGTAAATAGTAATAAATACTAAACGTACCACGATACAAATTTTCTTTTCCACGAGAAGATAATAACGTGTTTGCATTATTACGATTCAATGTGTTGCTTCTCTGTACACCTGAGTTTTCATATTCTTTAATTTTTTATAAATTAATAAAATATAATATAACTACACATAAGTATTCTAAAAGGAGTAAAAACAATTTTATTAATTTGTTAGGAAAATACCATTTGAGATATCAGACAAAGGTATTGTTGAAGTAATTAGTGGTTGGCTAGTATGAGGAGTTGTATGCAATTGACTATTGTTTCTCTTTCTGCTATCCAATATATCTTTACGACGTTTCCGAGACTCAGCAGCTTAATCGAAAGGGTTAAATAGTACATGTGAGAATTTAAAAAAAACACTAAAAATACACGAAAGTTAAATTCTCAAATGATCTTACACTTATCTGTATTAATATTCTCTTGTGGTATTAATGGAGGCGTTTGGTTTATAGGTGAATTTAGTATATCCAAACATGCATTCATACGTTTTCGTCTCGTAGAAATGCTAGAGCTAACTGTGTACAAAAACAATAACGTTAGTAAAAGAACTATTATCATTTCTGCAACATTTCTTATAATAATTAATAAACATTAATATGTTAATTTACCATTTGACAAGTCAGATAAGGGTGTTGAATTTAAGTTTCCTACATAAAAAATGAATCAATTAATGTAATACAAATTATAATAACGGTATAATATGTATGTATATATATGTTAAAGTAAAAAATACCATTGCGTGCATTAGATCTTGTCTGAATGTTGGAGGTTGGCAAACTGTATTTGCTATTATTTTGATTTGACATGACTTAACAGTTGTTGGAATTGTATCTATAAAACCATCTTTGTATCAAACCACATATAACACATTATGTAATTATTTAGAAAACCAAAAACTAATATTAATAACGCAAAATATAACAAAGTATTAAACAAAAGTTACCTTCATACAATGTTGCAAGATGAACAAATGTATATAGTAGTTAGGAGATGATATTCTTGTAGAATGTTAAACTCATTGTGTAAGTGAGTTTATATACTACTAAAGTTTAAGTCATTTTTAAAATTTTAAAATTTTTTTTTTTGAAATTTATGAATTTTTAGCGGTTTGCATTAAAATTATTAATGATGATTGTTCTATTTATAGTAACATATTAATTGTTTAGCGGGTAGGAAAATTTTAAATTTAAAATACCAAGTTAAACAAATTTAAAATTCACAAATTTTTAATTTCTAACAATTTAAAAATGAAAATTCGTTATAATTTTATTTGGTAGTATATACTGTTGAAAATAATGATGAGAATATTAAAAACAAAAAATGGAAACACCCAAATTTATAACTTGATTTACGGGTGTTAAAAGTTATTTAATTTCTGATTTATTTATTTAAAGTAATTAATCTTCATAAATTTAGATGTTCAAGTTTAAAATTTAATTTAAAAATTTAAATTTACAATATTTGAAAACGAAACTCTATAAATTTATGTATTTTAACTACGCATTAATTATTTATAGATTTAATAATATGAGATTTATTATTATTACAAATTGCTGAAAGTTAAAAACACTGTTTTTTTTTTTTAGAAAAGTCTTGTCAAGTCTATAAGGTACAAAATTTAATATGTTGTTGTAACTCATTTATAATTAAGTTTATTGTAAATGTTAAATTATTCATCGGAATTTTGAGGTAATCTATTAAATCCGCATTCTTACAATGAATCAAATTAATATTAATAAATTTAAATTTCAATATAAATGTGTTTAATGCACAACTCATAGGTATGTATGTTAGATTAGTTGAATATATGGTAAACATATATAATTCAAAAACTTAAGAATAATCAAATCAAAAAAGATAATAAGTCAAACAATTCCAAAACAGAAACATTAAAAGAGATAGAATGTAGCAATGATAATAAGTCAAACAAATCCAAAACATAATGAAAAATAATTATAGTAATGTAGAGCTATTGTAGTTGACTTGAAATAGCCATAACACACTCAATTTGATTTTTCCTTGCCATTCAATTCGTACACAGCTTGCAGTTTACGGGTACTTTTATACTTTGTGTAAGTCATTGAACTTGAACCAGTAGGAAAAGCAGAACATTCTCCTTCATTGACCTGTATAATATAAATAAAATATCATGTTTTTTTCGTATTTTAAATGTTTAGTCGAATTTAATAGATTACCTCATCGTTCGGTTGAAACTTCAGCTTAATCTCCGATATAATAAAATTGGAATCAGTGACGTTAGATATCGTGTAGACTTCATTGAGTGTTTCTAAATTCTTTTTTGTTACAGATATCTTAAACGTAAACTCTCTATCACGTAGATACATTAGCTAATCTGGAAACTTAACAGTATAGGCACCCTGTAACATCAGTTATACATTTCATATTAATTATTGTTAAAAAAAGATACGTTGAACATACAAATTCTAATAAATGATTATTAAACTATGAGTTACTCACAATTAAGTATAGGCATACCTTATTTTCTAAAAGCAAACTCTCGGCAGATATTGGAATCATTTTTGATGCCTCATCATGAAACAAATTGAGTTTAACATCTCCAGTACCATCTTTAACTGTGATTTGAATTTGAAACCTGTAAAGATTTTATTTATTAATAATTTAAAAAACAACTTTTTATTTTATTTATTATCTACGAAATATATAACATTTAATAAATTGAGTACAAGTGATTGTATAAGTGTTACCTTGGAATAGCTATAACATCTTTTTCACTACAACTTTCATTTATACAGGTACAAATTTCTCTTTCTTCAAAACCTCCACCAATACCACTTGACTCATACAAAACATATTCTATATTTACCTTATACTCACACTTTGGACAAGCCATATAAAACCACCCAAAATCCTTGTGAACTTCAAAAACATTTCCTAAAATAATGATATCTTTAACCTACATAGTTTAAAATAAACATTAGTAAGACGTAATTATCTATAAATATATTAAAATAAAAAACGTTTGTGACAATTTTATGTTTATTACCAACCTCTAAAATCTCCCAGATATCACCTATGTTACAGTACGTATTGCTAACCAAAAAGTCATTCTCTGTAACAGAAAAAACTTGAAGACCAGCAAGTGATGCAGTTGAAAGTCTATAAACTTTTGGAGATTGAATGAACCTTGCACTTTTTCTACGACAAAGGGTTAAGTACAATGTTAAAAAATATAAAGTTGAAACTATTTATTTAATTGACACAAAAGAATAAACCCAACCTTCTTTTATAAACATTGATGAACTCAGTTGGCTCATTAATAAAAAGCCTTGAAATACCAACATAGGTTGAAACATATGGAATATCTACAAACATAAAATTGCATATAAATGATATTATGTTATAATAAATTTAAATATAATATAACAACATATAATATAAGTAGATTGATAAAGGAATAAATGAGTTAAAAATTTGTAAATAAACTAACCCTTGAAATATGACGCCAATCCAAATTGCAAAATAACAACCAAGGGTTCAGCATTGTTATGGTTATGTAAATATGTAGTCATCTGAATGGCAAATTCATCCCATAATTTCAAACAAATAACACGTCCCCTAAGCATATTTGTAAAAAAAACATTGGAAACATACAGTTAACAACATATAACATAATGAATGCCGAAAACATAATAACTATAATCCGAAATGAGATATAAGAATAAAAACATACTCTGAATCTTCAATATCCAAAAGCATACGATTCTTTTGATTCGCCTTCTCCTTTTTTTTATAATCATAGTAATTCTTTATATTCTTTACATAACCAATGACATCTGCAATTGGATATTGAAAGTAATATTATTAGTGAAATAAATAGGTATAATTATAAAGTCCAATATTAAATCTGATATATTTATTTATATATATATATATATATATATATATAAAGAAAAAAATACCTATCGAGTAATTTGTAAAAACATCCTTTTCTATTAGCGATTCAAAAGGCAAAAATCAAAAACCGTATTCATCACCCTTAAAATCAAAACAAGATAAAAGCTGAGTAAGCTGACTGAAAAAGATTTTGTTTCCGTGTGAGCCAATGTTCATACTTGAAAGACCCATATCAACACGAACATATTTGATTATGTAAGCATGTTTCTCATGTAAATAACTTTCAAAAATGTCAACAAAGTTACTACGAATAAGAGCTTGAACTCTGTCACCCTGAAAAAAAAAGGTATATGTTATTAATAAACGTCAATAATGTAAATTGTATAGAATAATTTGTAAGTTATATAGAAAATATAAGGATTACGTTTTCATCCATTAAAACCATTTCAATGGAATAATCATTAGTTCGGCTTTTTGATTGTTCACGCCAAATTGTTAAGACCCTCGCCTTAATAATAACATCCTCTTGACCATATTCAAGTCTGTCAAACATTGTTATCGTTTCACCCTCCATAAGCATTTCTAAATAAACTGTAAAATAAAGTTAAAGATAAATTAATTAAAAATTATTTAAAAATCTTATAAACAACATACAAAGTTTATAATTTTTATATTATTAAACGAACGGCTTAAACAAATACAGATATTTAAAAAAAATAACATATTAAACTTTGTTTTGTATAATAAATTAATATGAACAAACCATATTTTAAACCCATATTAATTCATATTCATAAAACTTAATAACAAATTAAAAATCGAAACATATAAACAACTAAAATGCTATTACCTGATATTTAAATTTCTTCGAAAGAGAGAAATAAAGATAGTAGTAAATATGAATTATGGTTTGTTCAATTCTTATAGGAGAAGTTTATAATTTTATTTATAGTATGTATTATGTAATTAATATAATATCGTTTATTATTGTAAAAGGTGTCAATATAATTTTAAATAAATTTGGAAATAAACAATTATCATTAAATTGTAAATTGTGTTTACAAAAATAAATAACTAACGTTTATTTTATTGCAAATACTTAAAAACATAAACATTATAAAAAACGTAAAGGTAAAAAAGTTAACCACGTCTTTATATATGTTTCTGATATTATTATAATATTATAGTACATTATTTTAATTAAAATAATTAAATTAGGATTAAACTTTCTAAACATTTCAATATAAATATGAATTTATATTAATAACAATAATTGAATCATGTAATTTTGTATTTTTTATCAAACAATATGTAAAAATATACATAAATTTGTGTAGACAAATATAATGAAAAAATGACACAAGATAATATATTTGTATCTATAACTATATAAGCATTAGGTAATACTATTTTGACCTCCCATACAATTTAAAAACATATAAAATTTGAACAATTATTTTATAATAAGATAACATCATTTATTTGTAAAATAAAAAACAATATATTTAAAATATTACATTACTAATTTATGATAAGTAATATCATTGTTTTCTCAATTTGATATTCAATATGACGAATGCGTATTATATGTGGTTATATTATTCTTCTTATTATTATTATTAATAATAATAAATACAAAGTAAACAGACATAACAAATTCAAAAAAACGAAACATAATGGTAATATATGATAATTCAATCTCATAACATTGAAAGGTAGTTCAAATACCAACAATAGGTAACGAAAATAAAAAAAACCAAACAAAGCAAACATTGTCTTCTTCATAGTTGAAGAATTATTTATGAAATAAAAAACATGATTGCAACAAAAATCCAAGATTCTATTTGTTTTCTGCAGAGGAGGCCTCTGCTTTGGTCATTGGCTGCATTTCAGAAACACCTTTGCCTTCTTCAGATGTGTAGCTACTATCCGCTTCTCTTGTGCAATCCTTAGAGGAATCTTTTTCATAAACTTCGTGAAGTTTACGCTTGGGCAACAAATACTTGGAGCTTATGGATATGTTTTCACCTTCAATGCTCTGGACTCTTCCAAATGCATTTTCAGCATTCGAGACTGGAGTTTCGTTGTCACCAGTGCCAGAAAAAGATTCCTACAATTATTGACATACCTTGGCATACAACATCTCATTTGAAAAAAATATAATTAAAATAAGATATCAACATACCTTGGCATTAGATAGGTCATTTGAATTCATTTCGAACATGGAGGTATGCAAAGATTCAACATCAGATGGCTTTAAATTACACAATTACAAATGATTATATTAGGGTAAAAGTTAATAATTATAACAAAACAAATGTAATAAAAGATGTAGAAGATAGTAATACCTGGCCAAGGTACATCTTTCTCTTAAGCTCGTTGATAATTGATGAATCTGCAGTTACCTTCGTGACACCGTAAACATCATACTTGTTATCCAAGTTGTAGGTAGACACATGAACTATAAAAGCAAATTCTTTGTCTACTAAACAACTTATTTAATCTGGAAAGTTGACAACATCATCAATCTACATGGAAACAATTGATTATGCAATTGGTTTACAGCATACGATTATGTTATAACTCTAATAAATAAAAAAGAAATACATTAAGTACCGTGTTTGTTTCAAGCAAATCAGAGACAGTCCTGTTTATGAGTTGAGCAGCATCTCGATGAAACAAAGTGAGTGAAACAACACCGTTGATATCTTGGATACGAATTTGAATCTTAAACCTTGTATATATATATAATATATAAGTATATAATGTATAATAAACTAAGTAATTCTGATCTTTAAATAAGAACCATTTAGTATTGACATATGTGAAAAAGATAAAATGGACAACCGTGTAACTCTGTTAAATTTTTCATCTATGACTATCTATTTAATTAAGGAATATTAAAAATTTAGCTAAATTAATGGCGGATTAGGGTGAAGTTATTGAAAATTTTAAATTCGGATAGCAGAAAGTGATCAATTTAATTATTTTAAAACTTTTTAATTTTCAATTTAAAAAAATTTAATGTTGATTATTAAAATTTAAGACTTACAAATTATGTTATAATAACAGAGGATTAATCGTGACCGAGACAAACAATAACGAATTTGAAGTTAATATCTATCATTAATTTGATTTGGAAAATGGCCAGGAAAAGTTTTATATTAGATGTTGAATTTGTTAGGTGAGTAGAGAAAATACATAATTATCAAAAGAAAACATAAAGATTAGCTTATAATTGATTTAAGATTTCATCAAGAAGGAAATTAGTTTTTCTATGTGCAACATAATCATAAAAAAAATATAAAATATTGGCATTCAAAGAGTCAATATAACAAAAAAAACACAATCAACATCCATATAACTATATCTACCAAAAAAGTCAATATACCGAAACTTCACATAACCTTAATAACTTCAACCCAAAATCAGATTTCAACATCCCAAACAAAAGTATGTTATGCTAACCAAAAACATGTTCAAAATCCCAAAAAATCCATTGTTCAAAGGCACAACCAAAATATGTTCAGTAGCCAAAAAAGTTTACCTACCAAAATACCGCAACCAACACAATCACTGCATTTTAATGTCTATTACCTCTTGGTTAGCATACTTGCCAACAAACAACTTACGATGAATTGTGGACCATTTGAACATATAAGCCTGACCTAATGGAATACCTTCTGATTCAATTAATTCACGCCATCCGATAACAATGTACCTGTAAAAAGTGATGAATTGAATATAATAGGCATACACAACATAGAAAATCTAAAGTAAAAAAGAAGGTCAGAATTACATACCTTGGATTACCAGAAACAACTTGAACATGAACAGGAACATTCCAAGAGTTACCATTGATGAATTTAATTTTCAAATTCATACTCTTGTTTAAGCCAATGATATCAGCAATTTGATTTGGAATGACCTATGCATATGTTAAAAGACAATGTATGAGAATTATAGATTAGTTTTATAATACCTAATTTATAAATTTATAAAAGAATAATAAGTGTCATATCAGTTCGGTAGTAACATTGCATGTAAATCCAGGTAACCTGGGATATTGCTGCACATTAGGGTTTAAGGTGACAACACTATCCTTCTCATCCGGATTTGCAACAGAAAGTATTTTAAACAGACGCATTTGTCTCCCACTCTTGCTAAAGGTAGTAACTTTAAAACGTCCATTTTTCAGTTAATTCAAAACATATGGCATCACCAACATTCAGACGAAGGTCAGTCAGGAAATCAATCCATCCATCAGAAAAGCAAACATTGGTATCAATGTTTTGCATAGAAACATTCCACTGAAAGTCATGAGATACATAGAGGTTGACTGGTTTGACTGGGAGTCCAGTTGGGTAATGTGTCTTGACAAAGGAACACGGTATAACCTGGAAGACAGATATATACAATTTCAGAAATAGTAAATAACAAATAAAAATTTAAATATCTATAATACTTACAGGAGGAGTGGTCAACTCATGTTCAATAATCTTGAAAAAAGAATTCCCAAGCTGTTGATGAGGAGAATGATTGAAGTACTTCATGAGGAAAGTCTTGTGGCCAATGTAATTGAAAATCATAACAAACGTGCCAAAAGATAAATCGTTGACCACTTCTGACCATCCATCAGTGAAGCACACTATATCTTCTATCAGAGAAACACGAACGGACCATGATTTACACAAAACAGTGGTTATAGTAACCATTGTATTGTTCAACATGTTTGTAGAGAAAAACGTATTCATAGATTCGGGAACTGTCTGCAAAATCAATTTCAGATAAGTAAATATTTTACCATTAACAGTGTAGTGCTATTGTATTATAATCAATGTAAAATAGAATGCATAAACATGAAAATATACCAAAACAGAAGCTGAAGGGTCATGAAGAACTTTGAAAAACTGATTTCCCTTGTGGTATGACATGTTCCAGAATCTGCATTTTTAATGAACATACATTAATATACAAACCCAAAAACAATAGGAAAGAAATTAATCGTATTCAAAACCCAAAAAAGAAATTAAAAGATCTAAAAATCGGTTAATCTTAGATTTCGTAAACCTAAAACAGAACTAATGAAGTAACTCTAAAACAATAGCAAAACAATCAATTAGAAATCGTTATAGTAAACAAAAAATAATTGAACATATCTAACAATCGATTAATGTATATTGCGATAACAATAAACAGAATAATAAAGTAAATTAAACAAAAAACTTCGATTTAGGTTAGATACGTTGAATTTTTAGGGTTTTTATTATTGAATGAAGGATTAGGATGAATAGGAATAGGAAATCAAATATCTATACATATAATCAATATAAGAAACAATAGATACTCGAATAACATGTTACCTGGTTAGGATTGATTGATGAAGGAGGCGATTTAGGGTTTAGAAGGAGGCGATTTAGGGTTTAGAAGGAGGATTGTATGAGTTGTGAAGAGATACGTATAATATAACGTTAGCGAGAAAAAAAACAGACTATTTATATACGGGTTAGCGGGTACCGGATTATGAGTTTGGAGCGGTTCGGGTCAACCGGATCCCTCTAAAATGGGTTGAAAATTGATGATGTGGACACCCTAGAATGGTGACACCTCACCCCTAGATACTCCTTTATTATATGTATAGATTTCTACACAGTTATACATGATATTAAGATCCGATTTGTGAAAACACAAATATAGATTACAATTACGCTATGAAATTCGTGAGATAGAGTTAAAGAGTTGTGATCAAATAAGAACAACTAAACATCTATATGAGAATCAAACATAGTCAAAAACCCCGGATAAATTAGTAATACCAATAACTTAACTTTTTACAAGCCGCCATGACCACATGTCACGTGGATATAGGTAATGATTCATGCCAAAAGATGATTATAACATAGAAAAAGGTAGGAAAAAAATAATTCTAACATATTAACTCAATAGTTAAAAACCAACTTTGGGAATAGTACTTTCCAAAATCTCAACCGTCCGTTTTCAATCTAAAGGCTACTATCTAATGTTGGTTCAATGAAAAGGGAGGAATACATAAGTGGTCCCACAGTGCACACAAATCATTGCATTTTTATTTCCACTCTCTTTGTACTCGGTTCCATCTTTCTCTCCCTAAAAGCTCTCTCATCTTTTTTTTTTTAAACGATCAACCAAAATCTATATTCAGCAAATTGCTAGCAGCAGGTGACTAGCAAAGAAACCCCTAAAAACCGCAGCAGTCACTAAAGAAAAGAAAACATACACACTACAAACATACAACATAAAAAAAAAAACAACACTTGAAACCAAAATAAAGACTTAGCCTCCAAAGCTTTGGGAACAGAAACTGTTCCAAACCTCCCAGGTTAGTCCGGTAAGCTTCGCCCGAGTCTTGATCCATAAAAAGCTCAAGCTCTTGATGTCTCCCACCACCCGCTGCATCGAGCATTCTTTGTTGTTGAAAACGGCCTCATTCCGCGTTTTCCATATACATCACATAGTTATTGGATAGATAAGGACGACGAATGGTTTTAACCAAAAAGTGAATCCAACAACAATGATTGCTTACGAAGTCATATCGAACGCTGTTGTGGTATGATTCAATGGCAGAATCGGATTCCAGGAGACATAAGGCAGGACTCTAGCTATCATCGGTTGCTCATGTGTTTCCAGTGACTTATATAATTCTGTGTACATTAAAGTTAATTAATCCATGGCGGTGAAAGGGAAGATTTAAACCCATGTATCTTTGACACATCATGATTCAGAGAACAGTAGGATGATTAATGAAAGCAAATTCATTTTACAATGAACTAGAAATGGGAGATGAAACTTAAAAGAATTTACCTTACTTATACGTTAAGTAGCTGGGTCAGCAACATGTCGTTGTTAGTTTCTATTACGGTTTTAACATCTCCGCCGCAACGCGCGGTTCCTCTTGCTCGTTTTTTTCGTTTTTGAAACGATGTAATAGGAATTAGTGTCATTCTTTTTCATAATCTAGGTATATATCCATGTCGTAAACGGAATTACAACCGTCTATTGTTAGTTTGACACTTGAGGATGGCGCTAAACCGTTCAAAGAGGAAACCGACTAGCTCGTAAAACCCTCTGGCTTACTTTCTAGGAGAAATTCGTTGGCAACAAGATTTGATATCGATTTCCCCACTTTAAAAGAAACACGAAGTGCTGTTAGACCTGGACCAGAAGGCCTTAGGCTCCCATGTATTTTACTTTTTACTAAAGGTAATTTGGGTATTTTATACTTATCTTAGTGTTTCACGATTATAAGCAAGATGGAAGGGCTAGTCATCCAAGATCCGAGGACACCATGACGCCCACAGAAGGGACCTACAATAGTATGCTTAGACCATGTGTAGTGGGGGGGGGTTAAATATAACGGCCCTGATTCTGATTGGTCCATGTGGCAGCTGAGTCAGCATGTGGCTTGAAGTGAAAAAAGGGTGTAGTGGTAAATGGAAAAATATAATGCCCCTGTTTCTGATTGGTTGTTTATTTTATTATTTTTTTAATTAATAAACTCAAAATAATTAAAATAAAAGACAAATAAAATAAAAAAAATTACAAATAATATTACAAACACACAACTAATATTAAACTAAATTCAAACAACTAAAAAAAAATACAATAGCAAATTTAAAAAAAAACGCATCATAAAAAAAACTAAACACACTAGAGGTGATATTTTGCAATAATTTGTTGGCTAAGAAGTTGTGCAAGGAGTAGGGCGTCTCCCTCGAGGTGGTCGATCGATTTGGACAAAAACTCAATGTCCTTTTCCCTTTGCCTCGCCTCTTGGAGCTCGACAAACCTTTTATTCTCGACCACTCTTTGCTGCATTGTTTCCAAACTTCTTTGGCCAAGGTCGCGAATATCTTGTAGTCTTCGGTTCATTTCTTCAAAATCATCCATCAACTCACCACCTCCTGCCGAAGACGACTCCGCCTTGCCACCCTTTTTTGATCTTCTACCGGGTGGTCTTGGAATATCATCCTCCTCCTCCTCCTCATCCTCATCCTCCAAATTAATAGGATCACCTAAACTCACATAGCGAGCATCGGATGACGGTGTATCCGGATCTCGCGACGAGGAGGTTTTGCTTCGTTTTGATGGTCCTCTTCTTCCTCTCCTGATTTTGCGCCTATTACCGGACCCCATAGGCGGTACATCAGCCCACTTAGGACTTATTCTCAACATCTCCCAAATCCTCAAATACGGGAACGGCCGACGGGTTTCTCTCATCTCCTCCAACGCTCTTGCCAACAAACCATCATCACCTTCCCCACTGCCCCTGTTGTCCTTACAACGTTGGTAAACCTTCGCAAAGGAATGACATCTATTATTTATATCCGTCCACTTTCCCAATATTGAATCATTCTCTCAATACTCCCCTCTACCCATGGCGGCAACAAACAGCTCTCGAATTCTTATCCAAAACAACGGCTTGTCTTGATAGTTCGCTACAAAAAAATATTATACGATTAGAAATATATAACTATGTATATATATACGGTTAAATATATATAAATACAAAAAAATACTATATACATATACGATTAATAATACAAAAAAAAATACTAACCAACTTATATATATACGGTTAAATATATATAAATACAAAAAATACTATATATATATATACGATTAATTATACATAAATACAAAAAAAATACTAACCAACTTCGGGATCCTCCAATATGTCGAGGCAAGCCCGCGCTAAAGCAAACTCCTCGTCTTTTTCCCAACGTTCATGTTTCTTTTTTTTTTTGACGAGGTGCGTTAGTATCTTTTTTTCTGTGTGAGCGTCTCCCCCCCCCCCCCCGGTTGAGAACCCCCGGGTTGACATGGTTGGTTGGGCTCGCCTTGAGTTTCAGGCACGAGCTCGGGCTCCTCTTGATAACCTAGGACATAGTTTAGGTTCATGTTTGGCGCAAACCCCATTGGCCCTTGAAAGAATTGACCCGACATGCTAAGAAGTTGAGCGTATCCCATTGTGTTCGTGTCAAAATCGCCCCAATTGGGTGGCACTTTGGCAGTTGAGTAGTGTTTGGCCTCGTACCGGGCGAGACGGGACCCCAAACGGTGAACCATATGGAAACATTTTTTAGTTTGAAGTTGTGTGTTTTTAGTTTGTGTTGTGGTGTGTTATATTTGTGTTGTGTGTATATATATATATATATAAAACTAAAAAAAAAAATTACAGTTTGAAAGTTTAAGTCCAACGTTTGAATTTTTTTTGACCGTTCCCCTCATTCATGTGTCAATCGCTGGTTGGTCCAAGAATTTGTTACCCGGCGTTATAAATATAATGCTTGCCCACTTTTTTCAAACATAGCCCCCCCCCCTAACGGTGTCGGGGGGCGCTATTTTCCATTTTCACGCCCCAATAGTGCTCGAGTACAGGCAGTCTTACTAACAAGGGAAATCGTGTTTAGAGGTCTATCTACACGCATGTTGATTATAATTATCCCTGAACACTCATCTTATTTACATCGATAAAAAAACACGATTGAGTCATCCAAATAACAAACCATAAATTTCTTGTAATACATAAGAGTGTTATATATTAAAGTCTATAAGATAAAGTACTATTAATTTCGCTCTTAGATTATTAGGTTCACGATCAGAACTTGCCATTTGATTTGTTTGTAAGCAATAAATAATAATTAATCCACGTTATTATCTACTAGTAAGTTTACCCACACGTTGCAGCGAGATTAAAAAAAGCTTGCAATGTGACAATGTGATTATGTACAAAATGCAAAAATATGGATATAATATAGAACCATCAATTTGTTTAGAATAACCTCTTTTGGGATAAATACTTAGTTGCTCATCGTGTATCGTTGAGAAATTTTTTATTCAATGTTTAGAGTTCACCAATTTTAGAAACATTATTACCATCCCTCCTCCTTTCATTCATGTTTACTAAGTTGACATGCTATTTCCCAGTAGAGATCCACCGAATTTTATTTATTTTATTTTTTAATGGCTAAACGTTACTCTACCCAAACTTATACACCATTAAATTCAAGATCTTCCACTAAAAGGCAATAGCCACTGCCAAAGTATCAAACTTCCATTTTCGAGTTATCAACTGATAGTTGGCTAGTTGGAACATTTTCTTTTAGTAAAACAATCCGAATTGAAGTTACATATTTACCCATTACCCATGGTATAAACAAACCAAATGCATTGAGCAGGTAACAAGATTCATCTATTCGTTTTGGCAAATTAGTATTTTATATAATACAACGTGTTGTTAAATTGTGTCTACTTTCTATACACAAAAGCAAAGAACCAAATATTCATTAATCAAATGTTTGTTTGTCAAATTGTTAAAGCATCACATTCAGAGATCATACACTACTTATCAAAGCAACATAAGCCACATTTTAGTTAACATAATTCCCTTAAAAAATGTTTTTTCCCCAAATATCAGAGGCGCTAGATCATTTAGCAAATTATGCTAAAGAGAAACCACAAAATAAAATCCGAACACAAAAGAAACTAGAAAACTCAGAAAAAATTGAAATGTGTAGCACTTGCGGGCATCACATGTGTGGAGGTTTCCTGTCTCGTGTCCAATACTCCTTCCAATGATAACCCGTTGAGATCCCTTCATACATAACACCGAAAAAACATCAAAACACACCTATTAATTCAAAATATAAAGTAGCCATATTATTCATTGTGTGCGCAAAATTTGATCCTACATACATGCATTCAAAGGGGTTTTTTAATGAGTAGAAAAACATTAATGGCTTATTAGCTTAACCATATCTGGGTGTCTACTTTGACTTATTGCCATCACTTAAATAGCAGATTGGCTAAAACAATCAATTTCTATCACCCAACAACTAATACAAAAGACAAATATTCATTTACCACAAACTGCGTATAACTCTTCATTATCCATTCATCACAAAATGAACATAGGCAATAGGCCTTTAAAGCAGACGGCAAAGAGTGATAAACTTACAACACATAAACATCACAATCAACATCATGGATATAAGACCACGAACATGGATCACAGTTATGAGAAAACCAACTTCTAGAGGCGCCACATGGATCATGAGAAACTCCTGCCGAAAAATCCAACAAGGACATACCTATATTCCTACTGCAAACCACCAAAAACACTTAAAAACCACAACACAATGTATATAGATTTCCACCAATGAAATGAGCAAGTTTTGTACAGATTGTTAACATACTCTCAATGTTTTGAGCAAGTTTTGTACAGAACACCTACTAAGGATTTTTCTATGATTTCATATGAATATTTGAAGATCAGGTCAGAAACATATTATGTGCAGCGAATTTCTTTTCAGCTGATGTAATTGACCATTTTGACCCATTTAAATTCCAAATTAGTTGAACATGTTCAAAGATGGATTGTGCTTCGTTCAAAGAACTTTCCAGGCGTATAAAGAATACCTCCTAACGATTTTTCTATAATTTTATATGAATATTTGAAGATCAGGTCAGAAACATATTATGTGCAGCGATTTCCTTTTCAGCTGCTGTAATTGACCATTTTGACCCATTTAAAGTCCGAATTAGTTAAACATGTTCAAAGGTGGATTGTGCTTTGTTCGAAGACCTTTCCAGACGTATAAAGAACACCTCCTAACGATTTTTCTATGATTTTATATGAATATTTGAAGGTCAGGTTAGAAACATATTATGTGTAGTGATTTCCTTGTTTGTTTTTCCCCAACCTTTGGGTGGTTTTAAACCAAGTTCAAGGCCCTTCCTAGGGGCACTTGGGGACTTGTTTGATACGCTTTATTGGGCTTGAAAGATGCCCGTTTATGGTGGTTTATAATCCCTTTCGACTTAACTATTACTTACATGTTTTTCACCCAAATCGACCCGTTAAGGCCGTAGGTTATATAAAACCTTATTTGATCATTCAACAAGCATGGCAATCATTTGGTTAACCCATTTCCATACCTCTCGAATCTTCCTCAAGAATCCTTGGCATCACATGCCATTCCATTCCAATTTATCAATCTGTGCAAAAAACTCATTACCCTATTAACATTCTGGGATCCAAAGGGTGTCACACCACCAATTCGCCCGTCTAGCCTTTTTACCTATAAATGCTTAGCATAGAAGCATCAAGTACCGAGTTCAATTGATGCTCACAACATCATTTGACCTGTTTAACTATTTATTCATACAATCTTAAATCTTCAAGTTTTATTCATGCGTTTTAAAGAAAGTAACATTTAACTCATTTGACCCATTTACAAAGATTTGTCCATTATCTAATTAGGCATCCCAATCCCAACCCGTTTAACTAGTATCCCATATTCCACATTCCTTTTGTGAGTAAACACCCATTCTTTACAAGCAATATAAGAATTCATGATTCAAGAATGTTTACAACATCTTCTAGTTTCTAAGAGACTTATTTAAGATAAGTCACTTACCTTGTCCTCATGTATGCATTCTATGACCCGCTTAGCTCATTTGATCTGGTTTGTTCCAAGCCTCCACATAGCTTGACAAGATCACTTCACTATACTCAAGATTAATTCAAGTTAATCATTATATCAATTAACTAACTTGTATCATGAGTTTTCACACACCCAATTCATTATACTTATGTTTGGGTAAGTCAAACCACCCTTTTACATGTTCAGGTGCATAAGGCAACAATGATAATCATGAACTATCCCTTTTTTCAACATATCACCTATCAAGTTTAGTGCACAATCCCACTTCTCACTCAATCATCAAAATTGGTGAGATCTTAACATACAATACTTGTCTATAATTCAATTAGTCATTTATACAAACACTTGGTGTGCATCATCTTTTAAGCACTTATTTTCTTAGTTAACATATTGTATGGAAACCTCCATATCACCACATTAATTTTCAAAATAAAGGTAGCATTTTATCAAACACTTCATGTGCACCCTTTTTACAAGTGAATTCTAAACCTTATGAACTTCTCAAACTTTACCATTTGTTTGATTAATCATCATTACAAGTTCAATTTATCAATTTGCACATCTATATGACAAGTTAACACATACTAGTTCAAGGATTCTTCATATAGATGTGTAGTTCAACATTTGGGTTAAACCCACTACATACACCTTCAAGTATCATCCTAACCCATACGAATCCTACAATACATAACTTTTTTTATCATGTTTTATAGTTTCTTTGATGTCTACAAACATATAGAAACCCTTAGGAACTCATAAATCACGCTTTTATAAAAACCCTAGAACCATCATCTTCCATAATCCATGGATTTTGATGAATCAAAAGAGTCTTAGAGTTACCTTAGGACGAATAGAACACTAGATGATCTTAATTTCCATCATGCATTGATAAGAGCTCTTGATTTTTGAAGTTGATGAGGTTTGGGAGAAAAAAAAAGAATGCAATGGAATGAGTTAGAGAGAGAGAGAGAGAGAGATAGAGAGAGAGAGAGGGGGGATAAGAATGAGATAGGGGCTAGGGTTTTGAGGAAGAAGGGAATGAGGAGGAAAAAAAATGAGTTAGGGTTATATATTTGTTAATGATTAAAAAAACAAAAAAAATTCTTTCACCTCATTATGTCATGTGGCACATTCAAGAAAGAATTGAGGGCACTATTAAATGCCACGTCAACAAACATCAATTCTTTTATATATATTTATGGATTATCAAAAAAGAAAAAAACTGAAAACCTACAAAAGAAACGCAAAAAAAAACTAATTATAACCGGGTAAATATGATTTTCTTTAAGTTCATTTAAAAAAATAGAATGATAAAATGGTCATTATCTAAATAATAATAAAATAAATCAAAATAAGTATATTTGATTTTTTTTAAGAAAGGGATATATGTTGTTTAATTTTTAGGTAGGGTATATATATAAGTTATAAAGTTTATTGAAGAATATATGTAAGTGCCCCAACTTTAATACCATTTAAGTTTAATAAACTGGGTTAGTGGTGTGGTGGTTTCAAATGTATTGCCCTAACCTTTGGTCATAAGTTCGAATCTTGGCTGGGGCATTTTATTTGCTAATGATCTCTAGCCCAGCTGGTTTGAGGTAGGGTAGGTTTTTCTTAGGGGTTCCTATTTTAGGGGTAGGTCACAAGTTCGATCTATGCACACCACAAAAAAATTCCCCATGATGGTTTGAGCTTAGGCAATGAGCAATGTTGCAAAAGTCGCTAGACGCTCCCTAGTCGGAGTCGGGAGTACTCGCGGAGTTCTCGGCCTAGTCGGAGAGTACCCGGGGAGTACTCGGCTTAGGCCTCGAGTACTCGGGCCTTGGCAGCCTACCTTGTAGCGATTACTCGTGGAGTACTCGGCCTCCGAGACCATGGATTACAACATTGGCAAGGAGGACACCGGTGTATGGGTAGGGAGTCGAACTTGGGAACACTAAGTTAGGGTTGTACATGGATTTTCACTGAACTAAGCCTTTAAAAAAATTAATTTTAATTGTGCATTTTAATAGTAGATCCATTAGCAATTATATTAACTTTGATATTGAAGATGAGTTTTAGTTGTCTTTTTGCGTTTATTTGGTTCCGTTAACATTCATTATATATATATTTAAAACACAACTTTCGTTGTGAGTTGAGTTTACTGTTTCGCTAAATACAACTCGACGAAGCGGCGTACAAGTCCTTGAAGCACCAACCGTTGATATATATCCTTCCTCTTCTTCTTTCTACCTGCACCGTCCCATTTTTTCTGTCTCTGTGTCGGTTCTCCGTCGCCGGCGATCCTCCTCCTCTTCTTCCTGTCGGACGCTTCGCTGTTAGAGGATTGAGGCTGTTTTCGTCAACGCAATCACTTTATGCCTCCGTGCTTCTTCTGGCGGCGACCGGTGTCGGCGTTTTCCGGTTTCTTGGGTTGTTTCTTCATAATCGATGGTGGTAGGTTGATGCCGTTTGTGTCCTTATCTCTGTGAGAGCATCTTCATCTTATGCGACTCTACTGCTTTCGCAAGCCTCTACCAGACACGCGCCTGCCCACGTTGTTACGGCTTTCTGTTTTGGAGCTAAGATTACAAACGTCATCGTTGCTGCTGTCCTTATCTACTGTCTTATACACTTTGCTTCCACAATTGCCGACCTACCTCCCCTTTGGATTGTCGTTGTCGGTTACCGAATAGGTACTCTGATGTCCTAATTTTAGGGCTAATTACCCATCTTTGTACCTTTTATTATGCTATCTATGCTTTTGTTTCTCCTTTGGCTAAAGGTCAAAGAATTGTAGTTATGTCACTTACTGTTTCTATGTTTGGCCTTGCTTTGGATTATTAGCCTTGGTAGTAGGTTGTGTAGTTGTGCACTATGTTGATACAAGATAGCGTTTGTGAATGCAGGTATAATATCTTATGTGAAGTCGAGTATCTGGATCTCATATGAAATGGACTAGGTGGAAGTAGTTACTGTGAGGGCATTGATAATTCTGCTTAATTTGTATTGCAACCGCTTGATGCGCTGCTGAATGTTTGCGCCTTCTTCTATAATGGGCTTTGATTTCTTTTCAATATCTATAGTTTTTACTTCTTGATTGGCTATTCATGTTATACATATTGAAAATAAGTAATTTGTTTCAGTGATTGGTATAGCTAAATGATGTTAATTGTCATACCTGACAGATGGAGACATGTTGATTGTCATGTTGTCGGTTATTTCTTTTACTGATTGGCTTCTTTGTTCCGCTCGCCTATGACGGCAGACATGTTGTCGGCTGTACTATTTTTGGGTTCAACGGCGGCGAATGGAGACGAAAAAGGAGATGGTCACGACGGCTTGGTCCGATTGACGACTATGGTGTAACATTCAGGGAAGTTTAGTCATAGCGCTGGCCAATACTAGGGGTGAAACATTTTTGGCGATGGTTAGGTGCAACGGTTAAACGGAAGACGTCGAGGGACGAACACGAGCCAGACGGCCAGACTTAGGTAATTGCGTTTTATACATCCCTTCTATTTTTAATTTCCATGTTTTAAACCTAGATCGGCGACATGGTTCTAAATCCACTATATGGTTATGGGTCGAATACAAAATAACCTCTAATGTAAGCGATGCAGGTCACATAAATCCTCACATAACCTTCTGCATAATCAATATGAATACTTCAGTAATTGTCTTTCTGTATAATCTCTTTAATTTGATTATTCTATGTGGTCTAATAATACCATGTAGGCAATTGGATAAGCCTTTATGTTGACTTTGGGAGATAAACATCAAAGATGTTGATGTCGTCATACACTTAAATCAAAGATGGGAGATAATTCCATGTGATTGGTATGCATATACTTAGAATGTTCAATTCTTATGCTTAATATATGTGGAAGCAAAACAATCCATCGAGTCTGTATATGTGAGCATAGAGAGAACAGACAGAAAACTAAAATGATGGATCATGAATGTTCTTTTTCATGCGGTTCAAGATAATTGGTCGATTTGGTTCATATGAACGTCGTAAACATATTGAGGTCTAAGCTGTTCATGTGCTTTTTTTTGTAGGTCTGTACTGTTGATAGAGGCCGCAGGCAGGAAGCGTTCGGTGGCGGCATTCAAACCAATTTTTCTGATTAATATTAGGCTTTCGGCTAGGTTCTGTGTTTGGGTGTAACTGAAGCAGCGTAGTTGTCTAAAAATACCTCTTGCAACCACCGGGTTGTCGCCGCAACGCGCGACACCGGTAAAATACTAGTTTATACTATTTTGCATTCATGTTTGTTTACGTCTATGCTCGGTTAGTTTTGAATACTAACAAAACAACCATTTCATTTTCTTAACCAAACAAGAAAATCCATTTGTGTAAGTGTCCATGCTCATTCGTTAATTCAGTTAAAGTTAAACAAATAAACACAATGAAATGTCGCTTATGTTTACTTGGTTCACCCACATACCTTTTTTTAACGGCTAGTGTAATTGGCTCTGAAAACACCCACTACCTTCTTGAGGGCGAGTAGTGCCTCTTAAACCCTACCCATGTTCAAATCCTTCCCAATAAAGCTTACTCCTGTTAACTTATTATTTACGTTCTCACTTAGTATGGATCAAACTTTAACACCTCTTCGTAAGGAAACCCTTATGAGTAGGGCTGTTCACGAGCCGAGCCGATCCGAACGGAGCTTTGCTCATGCTTGGCTCGTTAACAAACCGAACCGAGCGGAGCGGCTCGTTTACAATCGAGCCAAAAACCGAACGAGCATTCTTCGAGCGCAATTTTTCTGAGCGAGCGCCGAGCGAAAAACGAGCGAAGAATAATGTGGATGATTATAAAATTGGGATGTTTCCTTCGATGTTTTCATTGTTGGGTGACACCTAAGGTCAAAATGTCGATGATAACACTAATATTGAGAACCAGTGTCCAAGGATGGGGCTTAGATTAAGGCTGGTGAGGTGATTAGCATACGTCAGACAACAACTGTTGCATTGTGACGTAGGTGTGATATCAAACAACAATTAGCGATGGACGACTATTAACATAAAGAAGTCAAGACTGTTACATAATGACTTATTGTTTTACTATTAAATCTAGTGTTAATTTTTTTTATTGTGTTTAGTGGGTTGGTTTTATTTTGTTTGCATATACTAAGTCAAACCCAATAGAATCTTATATATAAAGCCATAAATTTATCTGTAAATTGTGTGTATATTTATTATTAAATAAATAAAAATTTATTCGAGCCGAACCGAGCCGAGCGTACCTTTGCTCATGCTTGGCTCATTTACAAACCGAACCGAGCCGATCGGCTCATATACAACCGAGCGGTAGATCGAGCGAGCATTTTTCGAGCATTTTCCGAACGAGCGACGAGCGATCCACGAGCGATTTGAACAGCCCTACTTATGAGAAAGCCTTGACCACTCCACAAGTTCACCTACATACCTAGATTCATTATTATCACTATAACTAATATATTTATAAAAAAATATGTGCTCCATCAAAATTAAACAACAAATATTTTGTCACAAAAAAATAAAAAATAAAAATAAAAAAGATCCCAAGAGTGGGAGCTTATGTTATAAAATAGGACATTTCACTTGCCCCTTCCACACTCTGATCCAACCAAAAGGAATCCCACATCACACCTCACCTCACCTCAACTCTTCTCTCCCTCTCTCTATATTCTCACCAATACCATCATCTTCAACTCCACAACAATCCTCTTTTCATCATATTCTTCACATCTTTCTTCCATCTCTTCTGTTTCTCTCTTCACACCTTATAGAGCTTTGGCTGTGATGGGTGTGAGCACCAGGTGTTCCCATACTTCCCACATCACTGAGATCATCATCACCAGCTTCTTCCGCCACAAGTTCTACTAAACAACCTTTTTTTTTCTTTCATAATTCCATAATATCAACAAATATTTATGGTTGACTGAGCTTAAACTTGTTGAATTTTTTTCTGGGTGGGTGTTTTTTTTTATTATCTTGAAGCTATGGCTGCTAGAAGCTTTCTCTATGGTGGTGGTGATGGATCTGTGGTGGTGACCAACAAAAGGGTTCATTGTTCTTCTTCTGGTACACCTGCTGATCCCTTGTTTGTACCCAGATCGTCTGCTTTTCAAGGTAATTGACTTTTTGTGTTGACTTTGTTTATGTTTGACCTTTATCATTTATGTTTTTTGATATAGATCTTATTGTGTGTTGAAAAGGTCTTTGATTGCTTCATGATGGGTTGGTTCTTAGCTGTCCCCATTTTGTAAAGTTTTAATCTTTTTTATGTTCCTGATAGATAAGTAGATTTATCATTTATTGAATTACATTTGACTTTTTTTTTATTGTGTCTCTTGATCGTTGACATTTGTGATCAATTCTTAAATTCACATGAAAATTATGCTAATCTACTTGTTTTTGATTAACTTTAGGACCCTTTTGATTGTTTTTCTTATAATGGGGTGCAAAGAACAATCAACTTCATTAAATTGTGTAGATTATATGAAAAGATCATGACAGTTTTGTGTTGAGTTTTCAAGAATATGTTATTTTTTGAATGGGTTCAGGTTCCCGATCGATGCTTAGTTTCGAAGATAGAGGGAAGGGATCAGGGGGACAATTCTGGCAAAATGAAGACAATGGGGATGATGAATATGATGAGTACTTTCACCAGCCTGAGAAGAAAAGGCGGCTCACGGTTGATCAAGTTCGGTTCTTGGAGAAAAGTTTTGAGTCGGATAACAAGCTCGAGCCAGAACGGAAGATTCAGCTTGCCAAAGAGCTCGGGCTGCAGCCACGACAGGTTGCGATCTGGTTTCAGAACCGCCGTGCGCGTTGGAAGAACAAGCAGCTAGAGAAAGACTATGATGATCTGCAAGAAGGTTATAATAAACTCAAAGCCAACTATGAGAATCTTGTTAAAGAGAAGGAGAAACTAAAATCTGAGGTAATAATATTGATTTCATGATTCTAATTGTTTAAAACAAAGGAACTCAATCAGTAGGTTATGATGAGGGTAAGACGAGGAAAATCCCTGGAAATAGACAGGCTGCTTCTAGAAAGGAGCTAAGAAAACTTTTTCTTTTATAGTACAAAAGTTACAAGTAACATAAACAGATTTTGATACTTAAGATATGCTAAATCAAAGTGAATTGTTGTTTTAGGTCGATAAATTAACTGATAAAATGATGCTACAAGAGAAGGGAACCTCGGATTCATCGAGTACTAGAAGCATGTCTCAGCCACAATCATGCCAACATGTTCTTGAGGAGGATGTATCCAAAAATACAAATACGAAATATGGGCAAAATGGTAGTTTCACAGAGAAACTCGACGATTTTGACAACAACGGGGTCCATACATCGCTCATGGAACGGGTCGATTCATCTTATGTGTTTGAACAAGAGCAAAGTGATGGATCCTTGGATGAAGAGAACAACTTGAGCAAGATGTTGATGCCTTGTGTAGACGATTACGCATCATCAAAGATCGAAAATGGGGACTACACGGGCCCGAATTCAGTGAACTCTTACTACCTTGGGCTCCCTGGAGATGATCAAGCCTTTGGTTTTTGGTCTTACTGAGTCAACTCAGTGGTAAATAACTCAGCTGAAGTTCTCGTAACTCAGTGATGGTGAGTTTGTGTTTTACTTTGCTTTTTAAGTTTTATTTATATGTTTGTGGGTTCCTCTAAATAAGGTAAAATAATTTGTGCTTTTGTATTTGTAATTATACTTGCATTTCCTATATTGTAATTCGTAAATTATTTCTGGTTTGAGAAATGCCATATGCCATATATTATCCAAATTTTTTGGATAAGGTCGTAGGGGGGCGTGGCGTCACGAGAATTGGGCACGGGTACCCCACTATCAGCACGGTAACACCGCCGCCATCCGTGCTGGTAGGGGTCCCGTGAACCAATTTCTGGTTCTTGTTACCGTGCTGGTACAAAGAAACGGTTTTTTTTTCTTGACCAATAAATAGTTGCCACGTTTTTTTCCTTTTGACCGTTAAATTATGACCATTTTTATTTTTTGACCGTTCAAATTATGACCTTTTAATTTTTTATTTTTTTAACCCTATATAAATCATATCTTCACATAAAATTTTACACAAATGGGTGGTGGTAGTATGTTTCCGAATACGTATCGTCGTCGACGAAGACGATCATCTCGTCCCCGTCCCGCAACACATCAACCGACTACACACACACCAATAACACAACCGACTACACACACACCAACAACACAATCGACAACACATCAACCAACTACACACCCACCGACTACACAACCTCCCCCCACATTTGAATATTACGAGCCATAAGATCCTGACGATTTAACCACCGAAGAATTGGTTTACGCATATGATAACGTAATGCTCTAGTACAACTAGGAACAATACGGCTTGGAGATTCTGTACGAGTGCCGGAGCGTGTCAATCCTCCTATAGTGCGAAACCCACCAATCCCGGTACAAACCCCCCCCCCCCCCCCCCCCCCCGGATGAAGGTTATGAAAATGATCCCGGGGCCGAATACGTAAATAATTCGGATGAAGAAATGTGTTGCCCGACACCCGAAAGTGAATATCAATATCACTACGACGAGAGGTCGGACGGGCCTGATAGTGATCGTGACGTTTCTTCGCCCGAGTCAATTGCGTATTTTTTTTCTTTTTTTAGCTATGTTTAAGTAGTATTTTAATTAGGTTTATGTTTATTTTAATTAATGTTTTAATTAGGTTAATTATGTTTGTATTTTTTAGCGTTATTTTTTTAACGGTTAACTTTCATTAAAGATTAAACAACATCAAACATTAATTATTAAACATATGGCGCAACATTCGCCATGTCGCAAAGTGGATGAAGTTATTCCTGTGTGCATGGTAATAGTCGCGGCGCGTTATTTGGATTGCAATGTCTTCTTGAAGATTAGGATGCCTCTCCATCGTAGCGTCATAGAGGGCGTTCCAATGGATACACTTGAACCAGAGAGCATGCCACTTACTAACGAGCGAATCCTTGGGACGGTCATTTGCGCCGGTTATTTCATTGAATTCCACATACACCCGGTTCCAAAACGAACCTCTCCTCATATCGGTAGCATTGTGTGAGTTTCTCACTCTCAAGTATGCCCTAGTTAACGCGATCTCCTCATTTACATTCCACAAGACCATTTTAAAGATATGATTAAAGATAACCAGTTTTGGCATGATTTTGGTATTGAGGTTTATAGGGTTTTTATAGAAAAAAATCTAACGGTAAGAATTCTTGAATTATGGTTGTAACGGTTACTTTTTAAACGGTTAGAAAATTTAAAAACGGTTACTTTTTTGAATTTAAATGAAAATATAAAATGAAAGAATCAGTGGAGTGCTGCCTCCAAAATAGTGTTTCAGTTAAGTAAATCAGTGAAGTGTTGTAGCAAGACAGAATTAGTTAAAATCAGTGAAAGAAATTTTTTTTTTCTAAAAGCACTCCTTGTGCTCTTATCCTATTTTAAAAAATTTGTGACAGGGATTAATTATTATTTGTTGCTTTTATAAGAAAACAAATATACAATTGAATTTACAAAAAAATCAAATGATAAGCTCTTATCGTAAACCTAATAATCTAGAGTGAATTACTGTTTTATTCAACGTGTTATAGTTGTGCAATTATGGTTTTAACTATTTAAATTCAAAGTTTAAAACTTTAACTATTTGAGTCCTCAGTTAGAAATTAACTAACTTATTGAGTTCAAATTGCTAACTTAGTTAATTAAGTTTGTTAACTTTTAGTCTAAAGATAAAAATACCCCTACTTGTTAAACCATCTTTTTCATCTTGTTTCTCTCCACCCTCTCTACTAACCTAACCCACCCACCTCAACCATCTTCAATAGGGAGGCGTCCGACCCCCACCCTGAATTTCCTTTCAAAAGTTTCGATTATATAGTTATCTGTATAGAATTTTGTAGGTATATACGGTTTCGACACCCCCCTGTTTTTTTTTTGAAAAAAAGTACGTATACTATATAAACCTGAAGAGATATGTACGAGTACGCGCATGCGCAAACCCCGCATAAGGACCTGTCCACATAACAATCATAAGGGAACAATCAGTGGAACATTCTGTGGGACCCACGTGATACCTTGTACGTGACAGCTGCATGGAGAGAATGAAAATGACACCCTTGCCAATCAGAGGCATTCATTCCTTGCTCCATGATCTCCTTCCATCATCAAGGACAGAAAATACGAGTAGGAAGGACAACCGACCAATCAAAGAAGGACAACACCAATTTCCTCAACGACCTCACCTGTGGGGTCCGCACGAATGAGCTGTCAATCATTACCAACACTAGAGATCGACCTACGGATACTATAAATACCCCTTAATTCCGTGAAGAAAGGGGTCGGCATCTCTCACACTAAAATACACACATATTGTAATACCTTAAGTTTTGTAGAAAGATTGGTGGACATAGTCATCCTGTAATATTCGTCATTAGTCCTTTTAATCGTGCTCATACATTAGTAAAACGAACACCAAAACATTGGTTTGGGGAAAACGACTGATTTTTACTAACCCTTTTTTTAACAAGTTTTAAATTTATAAAGTAAACGATAATTACTTTAGAAACTAAAACCAACACATAGGCAGAGAACCTGACGTGTATAGCATAGCTTTCTAGAGTAAATATCGAGTATCGTATACCAGAGAACACACTTTCCCCTACTCAACCTTTTATCAATTAACTAATCGGGTTTAAAAATAAAAATAAAACAGAGGGGTTCTTAAAAATAGTTTTGAAAAAGGGTTTTGGGTTTTGATAAAATAAAAAGATAAAATAGTAGAGTTAGCGAATATGCGCATCTCGGGGCCCTCCGTATAAGCAGTTGAATTTATTATTACAATTAATAATTAAGATTAATTATTTGTAAGAAGGACAAGAGTGATCTTGAAGTGTTGACTCCTTGATAGAGAAACAGGGCCACTACTGAGTAGAATGCAAAATCTCCCAATGTGCGTCCGCATGAAGGTACTCCGCCTGAGTCATGTGCGTGGTTTTAGCAAATTAGAAAGATGTCACTTCCCCGGTGCCAAAAACTTGATGTTCCAAAACTTTGGTTTTGGGGTAAACGACTGATTTTTACTAAACCGGTTTTACCAAGTTTTAAATTTATAAAGTAAACATGTTGAGTCTGCTGACCTGGAAAAGAACAGATGATTAAAAGCCAAAATATTCTATCTGCTGATCATTAATAAAACAATGCTTTATACAAGGATCCTCCCAAACGACTGATGACTCTAACTGCTGACAACTAAAGTGCTGCTGATCCAAAGTGCTGTTGATTGAAGAAAACAACTGATGATTAAAGTGCTGACAAGGAACAAGACAAAGTGTTGACAAAGACCAAAGGTCTGTTGGAGCCAACAACACTTAGGCTCCAACAGATGTTGAAGAATATCAGAGTTTACCTATCCGCTGTTTGTTTATCAGTGGTTTAATCAATGTAACAATAGTTTAGCCTAGCAGATATTTTATGTTGTTAAGGTAGTTAGCTGTCACTGTCTAGGTGACGTCAGTCTTAGGTCATCAGTGCTTTGGTCTGTCTATAAATAGAACAGTGTCTGTACTGTTCTATTCATCACTTCACACATTCTCTGCACAGACAAAGTATTGAGTGATCAGGCTGAGGGGGAGAATTGTAATAACTTGTACGATTATATCACAATATGTGATGACTACTGAAAGTACTTGTTTGAAAGCAATTATTCCTTTTGTTAAGATTATATAGTTTATATTTCCGCTACACTTTCCATCTTTAGTATTATTTCATCTATTTCATACTTAAACTTTCTTAACAAATCAAACTCAGATCCTAACAAAACAATAATTACTTTAGAAACTAAAACCAACACATAGATAAAGAACCTGACGTGCATAGTATAGCCTCTAGGGTAAGTATTGAGTATCGTATTCTAGAGTTCACACTTTCCCCTAGTCAACCTTTCATCGATTAACTGGTCGGGTTTTTAAAAAGAAAAATAAAACGGAGGGGTTTTTTAATAAAAATAGTTTTTGAAAAAGGTTTTGGTTTTATAAAAGAAAAAGATAAAGTAGTAGGGAGGTAAAATATGCACATCTCGGGACCCTCCGAATTAGTAGTTAAGTTTATTAATACAATTAATAATTTAAATTAATTAAATGTGAGGAAGACGAGAGTGGTCTTGAAGTGTTGACTCCTTGGTAGAGAAGCGGGGCCACTACTGAGTAGAACGCACAACCTCCCGGTGCGCTCCGCATGAAGGTACTCTAGTCCTCAGACTTATCTTCTTGTTGAATTGGAGGCTTAACTTCCGTCCAGGAACATAGCACACCTCCCTTAGCTCTCGTGTTCCGTACCGAAGGATCTCTACTTAGGGTCAAACCCGGGGTTTACCAATAGCGTATCCCCTAAATAGGTTAACGATCACGAAGACCGTAGGATCTCTCTTACAGTTGACTCAGGCGACTCGTATCCCCATTGGTTAACGGGTTTGTATTGACGAGACCTAGAATTATAATCTTTGTTTTATTTGTCTTTAAGGTGACACTTTAATATTTAGTGATCAATTAAATATAAAGTTGGTTTGATGATTGATAACGTAATTAAACCAACCCATAACCTCTCGAGATGAATGAAATCCTTAACAAAGGTGGAACATAATCCTAAAGGTGTGCAATCCGAAGATCACTGGTGCACCCGTAGGGAATCCTCCCTTTTCCTAGAAAGTCACTCAATTGCTAAATGAAAACCTTGATAAAGGTGGAACGTAATCCGAAAAGCGTGCAATCCGAAGATCATTGGTGCGTCCGTAGGGAATCCTCCCTTTACCTAGAAGATCATTCAGATCAGGTCCACTTTAGAAGCCATTGTTTAGAATCCGGTTTGGATATCAGAAGCCCGAAGGATTTTTCTCACTATCGGTTTCCTCAACTTGGTTTTAGCTCGGGACTACCAGAAGCTGATTAAACCTCTAGTTAGTTTATTAAGTTAGAGTTGATTTTAAGATTATTAAGTTATTCATCATGGGAAACCTTTCACAAGATAAACAAATAAGGATTAGAAGAAGATAACACAACAAATAACTAAAGATAAACTACTACTACTAATAATAAAAGTCTACATATCGAATGTGGGTTCATGATAATAGAAAGATTCAACCATATCGAATGATCAACCTAAGAACATGGCTATTCATAGACAAGCTCTCCATCTTCAAGTGCTATGCATCTAACAACTTCATGACCCTCGACGTTTTATTGCATATGAACTACTCTACGATCCTCTTCTTGGCCAAACGAATCAAGGTAGGACGAGGCCTAACCTTGGTGAGATGTTAGGAGGGCCATAAGGCCTCCCATAAGACCCCAAGAGTTGTGCAAGACTATTGGAAGTCAGCTAAAGAAAGCACAAGAAGGATGAACAAATGGTGTGGGGTAGCTTGCTATTTATAGACCTCCAGGTCAAGCACGGGCGTGCACCAGGTGTGGCACGGGCGTACCAGCAGACACACGTACGTTCTGTTGCTGCAGTTCTGTTTTGTCTGTACTTCTTGTCTGAGCACGGGCGTGCCAGGGTATGAGCACGGGCATGCAAAGGATCTTTCCTTAGATTTCTTGTTCTCCAAGCTTGCTGCTTTGTCTACTGGTGTGCAGGGCCTCCATGCTAGTGGGCGTGCTAAATCTGCATCGGGCCGTTTTTATCACCGTTTAAGTCCCGGAAGGGCCTTCAAACATACAGGGAACATGCTGTAAAGTCCCGTGTCCTCAGGAAACTCCAGATTTTGCCTGTTTTTGCCTGAAAATCTCTTGTTTTCGGTTTGGAGCTCCAGTTTCCTGCTAAACACAAATAGGGTCGAATTAAGTACCTAAAATTAATATTTTAAGTCTAATTCTAACCTATTATGGGTCTGTTTATGCAAGTTTTATATGTTAATTATGTGATACATCATAATACCCCACACTTAGACTATTGCTTGTCCTCAAGCAATCAAACACAAATACACCTAAGATTGAAAGTAAGTAACAAACCCTCAATCCATTTATTTATTTTATGAGAAAAATAAAGATGCAAGACACGCCTACTTAACCCCTCGATTGTGCCCAAACCTATACTCGATCTCACTAGTCACTGATCACTCGGATTTTATCATTTGGGTGAGTTTTGGGGGTGAACACTCATGTCCGTACCGAAGTCGACTTAAGTCATAGGCTTGCATACAAATCAAGTCCTCGTCTCTAAACCAAATAACTAAGATAAATCAAGAGGACTTTTATTCGGGTTGTAATGTAGGTGTTCAAGCAAGAACGTTTTTTTAACTAAAAAGGAGAATGAGTCACCGAGTCACGAAAGATCGTCACGATTGAGAAGATGAAGAAGCTGCAAGACGTGGATGAGGGCGGTAGCGGTGCGCAACGTTTTCAGCAGTAATTTCTGAGAGAAGTCTGGTGTTAATTCCTTTTTCTTTCATCATTGCTATTTCGCACCTCAGAGTGTAGTCGATGTTGCTTCCTTTTCTGACTTTGCGCTTGGCTTTGTATCGAATAACGCCTTCTTGGATCAACATCGTATATTCGAACTACGAGTAAGTTGAATTCTTGCTGCATTTGCCTTAATGCGACTAGTTTCCACACTTGATGCATCTGTCATACCGTTTTGATCGTCTTTTAGCAGCACTTTTTGAGTGTCCGCAAAAGGGTGGATTTGGTTCCATCTTTCGCCACAATTTTCTTTCGTCTGCTGTCTTCTTGAAGATAATCTGTATTAGTTCTGGAGGCAGACGTGGCTGAGCAAAGTGGAGACAGCGATGCAAGTGTTCGTCCAGCAAATGCATCTTGAGAAAACGAGGGGGGATGCAAGAGCGTGATGGGAGATCACAGAAAGAAAGTAGAGAGAGCTAAGAGTAGGAGAGAGGGAGAAAGAGAGATCAGAGTTCCAGTTCTTTAGGGTCTCACCGGTCAAAGACCAATTTGTAACTTTGAAGAACTTTTTTTCTTGGGCTCTCTTTTTGGTTTTCTCTTTTCGGTTCGCGCTCTCTATTTATTTTGGCTCCCCCCACATATTATTACTTTTTTTTTCAGAAGATCTCCCTCTTGGCCCCATCTTGTGTTGTTCCCTCCTTTGTCAACAGTGTCGCCTTTCTTTGAACTTGCAATTCCGAGTCCTCAGTAATGACATCGCCTTGAAGCTGCTTTGGTGACGCATGATCGGGCCATATGCCTCGTAAAATCCTCCCGAAATGACTGGAACTCAGCAGTGAGGGTGTCAAGCCTATCCAGGATGGTGCGGTAGATGCCTCCCCATTGCTGTCGATCTACCCTGGTGGCTGGTGGTGGTCCGACTGCAACAGCTGATGACTCTAGTCTCCTGGCTGCAGCGGCTGCTGAGGACTCTGCTCCCCCAGTCTCAATAGGTGCTCTCTCCCCATATGCCTCCTCAAATGCGGCCTCCTCATCCCAGCGCCTTCCTTGATTATCTGCCAGCTTCAGAAATTTCCCAAACTCCTTCAGAACCCCAGTGTTCTTCATCACAGTGACGTCAAGTGAGCGGACCTAATCCACAGCTGTCAAATCAGGCAATGCCTCGGGAGTGAGGACCTGTAATGATGTGGCAAGATGGGTAATGTAGGGTCCCCCGAATATGTGGCTGGCAATGGTGGTGCCCCAGCTCCTGGTGAAGAACTCTACAAGTGCATGGGCCACGTTGCAGTGGCGGCCCTCTATGATGCTATACAGATGAAAAACCTCTCTCTCATTGACTCCCCCTGTACTGTCTTTCCTGGCCCCAAGTGTGCTAGAAATGATCATATGTATCCACCTATGGAAAGGATCAGGGAAGCTAGATCTCTTATGCTTCCTGGGATTGTAGGGAACATCAGAGATCTGCCCCCAAAAATCCTATGGCTGCACATCAGAAGGCCACCAGAAAAGACTGTTAGTGAACACTGGCTTATGTATTTCCCGCTGCCTGTATAAACCCATTCTGACCCCAAACTCCGCCAAAGTAATCCTGTACCATCTCCTAGCCATCCTAAACCCAATGCATGGACTGGTAATCCTATCATCAGCAGTGGTAGGTGGAGTATAGACAAAGGAGGCTAAAAACTCTAGAGTGAGCTCTTCATAGGTTGTCTCCTCAATATGGAATAGATGATGCCACTGGTGGGATAGAAGTTGTAAAACCGAGGCTCTATTCCAACCGTCTTCAAAGCTTCATAATCAACCTGCCAATGAACCCCAATTGGTCTTTCCTGAATCTGGAGTAGAAGTTGATGGGCGTGTCGCTCCGGCCTTCTCTGGTTGAAGTACAACCAGGGATGGACATCATAAGGCATGGGTCCATCAGGCTTAATAATGACTGACTAAGGCAACTCATGGGGTGCAGATTCCCCCGATTGCTAAGAATGGTGTGAACCAAATGAGATGGATGGTGATCTTTGAGCAGCTATCCTTGGCATACCCCTGCAAAACACAACAGAATCGGTTCAGCTTCTCCAAAAATTTTAAAACTTCTGCAGAAAATAAACAGTTCTGGTCTAGTGGCTGCACACCCATGCTCAGGTAAAGAGCATGACCGTGCAGCTCAGTCTGCAGTCTGGGTTTTAACTGGTTCAACTGTTTAAACTGGTTTTTGCCTAAAACACCCTAAAACTGATTTTAATCTACAAAAATAAGTTAAACTTTGAAACTTACAAAGTTCTGGTGCATTTAACTGACGAGCACGCCCCTGCACACCATGGTGCACGGCCGTGCTTAGTCTGTTGGGCCAGACTGGTTACGCGGGAAATATAAACGGTTTCGTCTAGACGAGCACACCCATGCTCATGACTGAGCACGGCCGTGCACGACCTGATTCGACAGTTTTTCAAACCTGTCAGAATTCCCGAGAAATTTTTTTTCGTCAACTTTCTCAAATTTTTTTACCACATTACGTTCCTAGCACTCCCCTAATCGTTTTCCAAAAGTATCAAGCAAACATTCGGGCCAAAGAAGCTAGAAAACTAAGGTTTTTCTCAAGAAACTAAACTACTTAAAAACTCAAGAATCAGGACAGATCTGGACATAAAAATACTTAAAAGATGTTAAAGACTGATTATACAAACCTTAGGTTGAAGATTGGAGCCTGGAATCAAGAAAAATGGTGGAAATGACGATTTTAAGGGGGGTGGCGACGGGTATGTCGAGTTGGTGAAGATGAAAATGGGTTGACAAGTCAAAGACCCTTTAAATACCCCAAAAAGTCTGTCTGCTAGTAGAGCATGGGCGTGCCAGGGTATGGTACGGGCGTGCTTAGCAGAAAAACTCCCCTTTTTTCGCGTTTTTCAATTTTAAAACTGTTTAAAAGGTCCGGTTTTAAAAATTTTTATTTGAATTTCTTCAATATAATTTTTAAAGCCCAATTTTAAGTCTGAAAACAGTTTAACTTTTGAATTTTTGAAAAACTTTCCCCCGACTTATTTTCCACTTTTTTCTCACTTACCTGGCGATCTTCAAGGAATGACAAACCGATCTCTAACGAAAATAAATAAGAAATAAAAACCCTCCAAAAAGAAAGTTGATGAGATTGGTAGTTCCGGTTTCCTCCACGGGAATTCTCCAAGGTAGCTAATCTCGAAGGACACCTGCAAAGAAAAACTAAAACAACCGCAATCATCGAAAATAAAGCAGAAATAAAATGAAAAGGAAAATAAAGAAGAACAAAAATAAAAAGAAAAATAAAGTGAAAATAAAAATGAAAAAGAAAAGTAAACCGATCAGTCAAGTGACTTGGGTTTTTCTTTGGAAATAATTGTGTTCCCCGGCAATGGCACCAAAAACTTGATGTGCGTGGTTTTAGCAAGTTAGAATGATGTCATTTCCCCGGGGCCAAAAACTTGATGTTTTAATTTCAAAACTTTAGTTTTGGAGTAAACGACTGATTTTTAGTAAACTGGTTTTACCAAGTTTTAAATTTATAAAGTAAACAATAATTACTTTAGAAACCAAAACCAACACATAGGTAGAGAACCTGACGTGCATAGTATAGCCTCTAGGGTAAGTATTGAGTATCATATTCCAGAGTTCACATTTTCCCCTACTCAACCTTTCATTGATTAACTGATCGGGTTTTTAGAAAGAAAAATAAAACGGAGGGGTTCTTTAATAAAAATAGTTTTTGAAAAAGGTTTTGGTTTTATAAATGAAAAAGATAAAATAGTAGAGAGGTCAAATATACATATCTCGGGACCCTCCGAATTAGTAGTTAAGTTTATTAATACAATTAATAATTTAAATTAATTAAATGTGAGGAAGACGAGAGTGGTCTTGAAGTGTTGAGTCCTTGATAGAGAAGCGGGGCCACTACTGAGTAGAACGCACAACCTCCCGGTGCGTGTCCGCATGAAGGTACTCCGACAGGGACTCACATATAGCGGGCTACCCAAACTGCGGTCAAGTTTCTAGTTCTCAACCTTATCTTCTTCTTGAATTGGAGGCTTAACTTCCGACTAGGAACACCGTACACCTCCCTTAGCTCTCGCGTTCCGTACCGAAGGATCTCTCCTTAGGGTCAAACCCGGGTTTACCAACAGCGTATCCCCTAAGTAGGTTAACGATCATGAAGACCGAAGGATCTCTCTTACAGTTGACTCAGGCGACTCGTATCCCCATTGGTTAACGGCTTTGTACTGACGAGTCCTAGAATTGTAATATTTATTTTATTTATCTTTAAGGTGACACTTTAATATTTAGTGATCAATTAAATATAAAGTTGGTTTGATGATTGATAACTGATGAGTTTGGTATTAGTATTTAAAAAGAAGTCAATTTCCCCGGTGCCAAAAACTTGATGTGTCAATCCCCAAACATTGGTTTGGGGCAAACGACTGAGTTTTACTAAACCTTGTTAACAATGTTTTAAATTTATAAAGTAAATGATAATTACTTTAGAAACTAAAACCAACATATAGGTAGAGACCTTGACGTGTATAGTATAGCTTGCTAGGGTAAATACCGAGTACTGTATTCCAAGAGAACACACTTTCCCCTACTCAACCTTTCATCAATTAACTGATCGGGTTTTAAAAAGAAAATAAATCGGAGGGGTTCTTAAAAGAAAATAGTTTTGAAAAAGGTTTTTGTTTTTATAAAATAAAAGATAAAATAGTAGAGTAGACTAATATGCACATCTCGGGGCCCTTTGTATAAGTAGTTAAATTTATTATTAAAATTAATAATTTAAGTTAGTTAAATGTGAGGAAGACGAGAGGGATCTTGAAGTGTTGACTCCTTTATAGAGAAGCAGGGCAACTACTAAGTAGAATGCACAACCCTCAAGTGTGGGCCCACATGAGAGTACTCCGCCAGGTCCTCACGTATAGCGAGCTCCTCAAACCGCGGTCAAGTCTCTGGTCCTCGAACTTATCTTCTTCTTGAATTGGAGGCTTAACTTCTGACCTGGAACACCGGGCACCTCTCATTAGCTCTCGCGTTTCATACTAAAGGATCTCTCCTTAGGGTCAATCCCGAGTTTGACCAACAACATATCCCCTAAGAAGGTTAACAATTATGAAGACCGAGGGATCTCTCTTACAGTTGACTCAGGAGACTCGTTTCCCCATTGGCTAACGGCGTTGTACTAACGAGAACTAGAAATAGAATCCTTAAATTTATTTATCTTTTAAGTGACACTTTATTATTTAGTGATCAATTAAATATAAAGTTGGTTAAATGAATGGCAATTTAGTAACCCAACCCATAGCCTCCCGAGATGAATGAAATCCTTAACAAAGGTGGAAGATAATCCTAAAAATGTGCAATCCAAAGATCACTGGTGTACCCGTAGGTAATCCTCCCTTTGCCAAGAAAGTCACTCATTTACTGAATGAAACCCTTGATAAAGGTGGAACATAATCCTAAAGGCGTGCAATCTGAAGATCACTGGTGCGCCTATAGGGAATCCTCCCTTTACCAAGAAGATCATTCATTCATCTGGTATGTACCAGAAATGTGTCACTCAGATCTGGTCCACTACAGAAGTCGTTGCTTTGAATCCGGTTTGGATATCAGAAGCCCGAAGGATCTGTCTCACTACCGGTTTCCTCGCCTTGGATCTAGCTCGGGGTTACCAGAAGCTGATTATACCTCTATTTTTTTAATTAAGTTAAATTATTTTAGGTTATTAGATAAATCATCATTCAAACCTGCCACAAAGATAAACAAACAATGATTAGAAAAAGATAACACAACAAATAACTAAAAATAAACTACTACTACTAATAATAAAAGTCTACAAATCGAAGTGGGTTCAGGAATAATGAAAAGATACAACCATAACAAATGATCAACACATGAACATGGCTACTCATAACCAAGCTCTCCCTCTTCAAGTGATATGTATCCAACATGATCCTCACGACCCTCGATGTTTTATTGCATAACTACTCTACGATCCCATACTTGAGTTTAATCAAGGTAGGACGAGGCCTAACCTTGGTGGGTGTGTTAGGAGGGCGCTAAGGCCTCCCAAGGTACCCCAAGATCTATGCAAGACTTCTGGAAGTCGACCCAAGAAGTGCTCAAGTCAAGGTGGAATGGGATGATCAAATGGTGAGTGTTAGCTTGCTATTTATAGAGCTCCAGGGGCAGCACGAGCGTGCTCGCTGTCTCACGTACGTTTTGTTGTTGCATGGCAGATGCTGTCTGTCCTTCTTGTCTTCAGCACGGGTGTGCCCCTCTCCATGGCATGGGCGTGCATGCCCTGCTGAGTATGTTTTCTTGCTCTCAAAGTTTACTGCATTGTCTTCTCGCGTGCAAGGCCTTCGTGCAAGTGAGCGTGAGACTGATTTTAGCATTGTTTAAGTCCCAGGATTGTCTTCAAAACATACAGTGTACATGCTGCAAGTCTTGTATCTTCAGGAATCTCCAGTTTTTGCCCGGAAATCCTCTGTTTCCGTCTTGGAGCTCCAGTTTCCTGAGAAATACAAATAGGAACGAATTAAGCATCAATTATCAATAATATAAGACTAATTGTAACCTATTATGATACTGTTTATGCCTGTTTTATATGTTAATTTTGTGAGTTATCACAATACCCCACACTTAGATTATTGCTTGTCCTCAAGCAATCAGACACAAGTACACTAAGGCAGACTGTAGTTAACAAACCCTCAATCCATTTATTTATTTTATGTTACGAGAAAAATAAAATTGCATGACATGCCTACTTAACCCGTACGATTACACTTAAACCTATACCTGCTTACAATGTTCACTCATCACTCGGGTTTTATCATTTGGGTGAGTTTTAGGGGTGAACACTCATGTCCGTACCAAAGTCGACTCAAGTCATAGGCTTGTATGCAAATCAAGTCCTCGTCTCTAAACCGAATAACTAAGATAAATCAAGAGGACTTTTATTCGGGTTGTAATGTAGGGGTGTAAAAGATAAAACGGACTTTTTTTAACTATATCTACAAAGGGGATGAGTCACCGAATTACAAACGAGCGTCCTGGCTGAGAAGATGACAAAGCTGCAAAGCGTGGGAAAGGGCGGCTGCGACGTTGTGCAACATTTTCTACGGCGATCTCTGAGAGGAGTCGGGTGTTTATCCCGAGATCTTTCATCATGGCTATTTCGTCCCTCACCGTGTAGTCAATATTACTTCCTTTTATGACTTTACTCTCGGTCCGGTATCGAATAGCGCCCTCGTGGATTAGCATCGTATACTCAAACTGCGAGTAGGTTGAATTATTGCTGCACTTGCCCTCATGAGACCAATGGCCACACTTCATACACTTGTCATATCTTTTGGCCAGTCTTTTTGCAGCTCTCTTTGATTGTCCACAAAAGGGTGGATTTTGTTCCATCTTCCGCCACAATTTTCTTTCCTTTGCCATTTTCTTGAAGATAATCTATATTAATTCTGGAGGCAGACGTGGCTGAGTAAAGTGGAAACAGCGGAAGAAAGTGTTCGTCCAGCGGATGCATCTTGAGAAAGCGAGGGGGGAAGCAAGAGAGAAATGGGAGATCACAGAAAGAAAGTAGAGAGAGAGAGAGAGAGCTAAGAGTAGGAGAGAGGGAGAGAGAAAGAGAGCAGAGTTCCAGTTCTTTAGGGTCTCACCGGTCAAAGACAAATTTTTAGCTTTGAAGAACTTTTTTGCTTGGGCTCTATTTTTAATTTTCTCTCTTCGATTCGCGTTCTCTGTTTATTTTGGCCCCCCCTACATATTATATATATATATATATTAGAAGATCTCCTTCTTGGCCCCGTCTTGTGTTGTTCCCTCCTTTGTCAACGGTGTTGCTTTTTTCTTCAAACTCCCAGTTTCGCATCCTTGGTGATGAAAAAAATCTTGAAGCTGCTATGGTGACGCATGATCGGGACTCATTTATTGGGTAAAGAAACGAAAGGCTAAGTCTCAAAGTGGTTTTCTAAGGGAAAGGTGATACGCTCTAAAATATACATATATTTATATCAACATTTCCTACATTTTAAATAATTTTTGGGTTAGTTTTTATTAAATTTTACTCCCATTTAGTTCGTATTATTTATTTTAAAGGTTTTAAAGAGAAAACGAGCTAAATCGATGCATTTGAGTTAATTTAAGACTCACTAAATTTTTAATATTTAAATTGGTCATTGGGTTAATCTCATATTTGAAATTTGTTGTGTAGGAATTAATGGGCCAGGACCTAAACGAGATGAGGTCATTAATTTCTTGCATCTTGGATTATTCAATATGTAGTTAATTGGGCTGATCACACTATCTATTTTGGGCTATGGAAATTATTGAATTGGATTTAGAAAGAGCAGCACATAATATGCATAATGAAAAGAGTGGGCCGGCCCACCTAATGAAATTAGGGTGTGAGTCTTTGTGGCGGAGATTATAAAAGAAAAAAAAGATGTATGACGTCGGGGGAGCGAAAAATAAAAGGAAGGTGTCAGTTGGCGGCTCCCAAATTCTTGGAGTACATCATCTAAACCAAAAAAAAAGGCATAAAAAGAAAAAAAATATAGAGCGAGTGAGAGAGAGTCTCGAGGGAGGGCAGTACAAGACACGAGAAAGAAAAAAAAAAAATATTTTGAAGGTGAAAGGTCACAAAGAAGGGCGGCGACTACGGTGCTTATCGGTTTGGTATTTTTGGTCTCGCTATGATTTTTATTTGTGAAGCTTTTAGATTTATTTTTATTTCTTTCACTACTATGGTTGGCTAGATTTATATGGTTGTATAGACTTGGGATGAATTTTGATTTTAGTTGATTTCTTTTGGTATTTGGTTACTCGTTTTGACCCGTTTATGTATAAAAATCTAAACTTTATTGGTTTTTGTTGTGATTTATCTCTCGGATGATGTTTGCATTATATTTTTAGATTCATATGTGACTATAGTTTATTTACTTAGTGTTTTTAAACTAAAAAGTTGCATAGTTTTATCATTGCTTCGTGAGATGATTTGATGGGTTGACTTGTTGACCTAGGATTTAAAAATTGCATGTTTGACATCGTTTTGGGTTTGTCACCTACCTTGAGACCGAGAGGAGATAGGTTGTGGGTTTGTTAGGATTTATTGGTTTATTTGGTTAGATATTGCACGAGAGTGAATTTCTTTATGAATAGATTCACCGCTTGATACCGTTAGGTGTTTCGTGAGACCGAGAGGAGATCTAATCTTTGGGTGCGTAAACTTTTATGTTTGGTGAGACCGAGAGATGATCCATTCTTTACCCGGTGAGCTTCACACTGCTTAGGATTTCATTTAGTGTTCTAGTGAGACCGAGAGGAAATCTAGATACTATAGTGTTTCCCCAGTTGGTTATACTTGTAGATCCCGGTAGTCATTCGAGTATCCATTTCCCGTTAGCTTTCAGCTTTATCAGTAGGATTCCCAGTCTAGACAGCCATTCTTCCCATTTTTGATTCCTCTTTTGTGAGCGTTTACTCTTTGATCTCTCGTCCTTGCTACTTGTTTATTTCTTGTCTTATTTTATTTGTTTACTTGTTTATCGTTTTAGTTATCTGTTAGTTAAAAATCATGCTCTTTTATATAGATTAGGACTCGACAGAGGTTTAGTATCGAGGGCTGCATATCAGTGTCCACGGATTGATACTCGGTCGTATCGACTTTACTACATTACGACCGGTACACTGCCGTGTTGTGTGGTTTAGCTTGGTGATTCCATTTTTAAAACCAAATTGTTAAACTTAAAATATTTATATATATAAACCACAACAATCAAAAGGATTTATTTTTTGGTAGAAACCTAATTGCCTCTATCATTTTTATTTAATTACCGGTTTTAAAACAAGAAAATGTATAAACACACAAGTTCTAACCGAGTCGGACTAAGGTCGGAAATCTCTCGAGAAATGAAACGAGCAATATATGATGTATATCTGCAAGCGTGGTGCTCGTGAAAAGCTCAAGAAACTCACACGGACAAAAAGGGTTGGATAGGGTAGCGGTTTCCAGCATGATTTTCAGGGTGTTTTTCACTTGCCATGCAACCTATTTTTCTATTTTATTTTATTTTAATCGGACCTATCGGGTTTTATTAATATCATCTAATCTCGACTGTCATTTGATGTGAACCGTTCGGCATAAATGCCTAATTGTGCCCACTCGGACAAGCCTAATAGACTATACAAACCTACCAAAATGATCGTGAATGACGCTACGGGTATCAAGCTGCTAAGAGGGTACCGGATAACGCACAATCAATGACAAGTGACCCGCAAGATAAAATAAAATAAGCAGCAATAGTGGTCCACCCCACACTTAAATTTATTGTATAAATTTTAAGTGAAGATTTGGAGAAGAGGAAAGAGAAACTAATACTCCCATGAAAACGACGAATCCACTCGCGTGTGAGCGAAACCTGCATCCTCCAAATAGAGACGTCAAAATGGCGGCTCCAAAATATCCAACTGTCCTCAACCTGTCCTAAAATACTAGAAAAGATAAGAAAATAAAAGTAACAAAGATAAATAAAAACAAAGCTACGTCCTAGGATAAGTACTAGCGCCAAGGCACTAGCGGGTGAAACATGTCCAGCATGTACCAAGCATGCAAATCATCCAACCATACAATCATCCATAAACAACCACAGAAGAAAAATAAAAGGAAAATAAAATAGTGTTTTAAGTCAACAAAACATCAACTGTCATCAATAAACCTGCAGAGAGAGAGAGATAGTCAAACCGAGCGGGTGCGACGAGGACGGTGGCCAGAGCGGAACCTGGAGGTGGAGCCGGTGCAAGAAGCCATATGCCTGGAGAAATCCTCCCTAAATGACCGGAACTATGCAGTGAGGGTGTCAAGTCTATCCATGATGGCGCGGAACATACCTCCATGCTGCTGATGGTCGGTCCTGGCGACTAGCGGTGGTCCTGCCTGTGGTCGGGAGCTGTGTCGCCGGGCTGCAGCTGCCGAAGACTCCGGTCTCTTAGCCGCAGCTGCTGCGGAAGACTCTGCCCAACCGGTCTCATCTGGCTCCCTCTCACCATAAGTTGACTCAAAAGCTGCTTTCTCATCCCACAATGCCTTTTTGTTGTCCACCAGCTTCAATGTCTCCCCAAAATGATCCACAACCCAGTGTTCTTCATCGATTAAGTACCGAGAGGGCGGACCCGGTCAAATGCCGTCAGTCCTGTCACTGCCTCCGGGGTAAGAACCCCCAATTAAGTGGCGAGGCGAGTGATATAAGGGCCCCCAAAAATGAAACTGGCTGAAGTGGTACCATAACTACGAGTGAAGAACTCAGCTAACACGTGGGTGAGGTTGAAGTGCCGCCCCTCGATGATACAGTAAAGATGAAATACATCCCTCTCATTAACTCCCCCAGTACTGTCCTTTCTAGACCCTAGTGTGCTAGCAATGATCATGTGAATCCACCTGTGCAGCGGGTCAGGAAATCTGGATCTCTTATGCTTTCTAGGGTCCCAGACGACCTCAGAGATGTGGCCCCAGAAGTCCTGTGGCTGCACACCATCGGGCCACCAAAAGAGACTGTCTGTGAATACTGGTTCAGTAGTCTCCCGCTGCCTATACAAACCCAATCTCATTCCAAACTCAGCCAAAGTCAAACGGTACCAATTTCTTGCCATCCTAAACGCAATGCAAGGTGAAGAAATCCTGTCATCCCCAGTGGCAGGTGGAGTGTAAACAAATGATGCTAGGAACTCAAGAGTGAGCTCCCTATAAACTGTCTCCCTGATCTGAAAGAATCTGTGCCACTGGTGGGACAACATGTTATCAGGGTTCAAGTTCTACCTACTTCAAAGCCTCATAATAAACTGGCAAATAAGTAACCAACTGTCTGCCCTCAAATATACGCAGTTTCCTATGGGCATGTCGTTCAGTCCCATTCCTATTAAAGTATACCCATGGGTGAACACCGGCTGGTATAGTTCCCTCAGGATTGAATGTGTATGTCTCCGGTAAGTCCAAGGGACCAGACTTTCCCAACTGCTGGGAATGGTGAGAACCGTATGAAACAGATGGTGATCGCTGAGCTGGTTGCTTAATTCTGGGCATAACCCTACAAAACACAACATAATCGGTTCAGCTACAAACATAAAACATTATGCAGAAAATAAACAGTTGAGGTCCAGTGGTTGTAAGCCCATGCTCAGCTGATGAGCATGGCCGTACGGCTCAGTCTGCAGTCCGGGTCTTTACTGGTTCAGCTGTTTAAACTGGTTTTTTTGCCTAAAACACCCTAAAACTGATTTTAATCTGCAAAAATAACTTAAATTTTGAAACTTAAAAAGTTATGGTGGTCTTTACTGACGAGCACGCCCCTGCACACAAAGGTGCACGACCGTGCTCAGTCTGTCGGGTCAGACTGTTTACGCGGGAAATTTTTAACGGTTTTTCTAGCCAAGCACGCCCTGCACACTACTGTGCACGGTCGTGCTCGTGACTGATTTGACGGTTTTTTCAAACCTGTCAGTTTTCTTGAAAATTTTTTCATAAAGTTTCTCAAAAATTTCAACCACCTTATGTTCCTAGCACTACCCAAATCATTTCCCTAAAGTTTCAGGCAAACATTCGGGCTAAAAACACTAGAAATCTAAGGTTTTCTTCAAGAAACTAAACAACTCAAAAACTCAAGAATCTGGACAGATCTGGACATAAAACACTTAAGTTAGGGGTCGATTATACATACCTTATATTGAAGAATGGGGTCTGGAATGGAAGAAAATGGTGGAAAAATGGTGATTTTTGGTGGGTGGCGACGGGCGTGCTCATCAGTAAAAATCCTGTTTTTTGCTTTTTTCAATTTTAAAACTGTTTTAAGGGTCCGGTTTTTAAAAATTTTTAGTCGGATTTCCCCAAAATAATTTTTAAAAACCCCATTTTAAGTTCAAAAACAGTTTAACTTTTAAATTCTTGAAAAACTACACCCGGCTCATTTCCACATTTTCCGCACTTACCTGGCGATCTTCAAGGAATGACAAACCGATCTCTAACGAAAATAAAGAAGAAACAAAAACCCTCCAAAATGAAAGTTGATGAAATTGGTGGTCTCAGCTGTCTTCACGGGAATTCTCCAAGGTGGCCAATCCGGAAGCAAATCTGCAAAGAAAAACTAAAACAACCACAATCATCGAAAATAAAGTAGAAATAAAATGAAAAAGAAAAATAAAGAAGACCAAAAAATAAAAAGAAAAATAAAGTGAAAATAAAAATGAAAAAGAAAAATAAACTGATTAATCAAGTGACTTGGGTCTTTCTTTGGAAACCATTGTGTTCCTCGGTAACGACGCCAAAAACTTTGATGCGTTTGGTTTTAGTATTTAAAAAGATGTTAATTTCTCCGGTGCCAAAAACTTGATGTGTCAATCCCAAAACATTGGTTTGGGGGAAACGACTGAATTTTACTAAACCTTATTAACAATGTTTTAAATTTATAAAGTAAACGATAATTACTTTAGAAACTAAAACCAACACATAGGCAGAGAACCTGACGTGTATAGTATAACTTTCTAGGGTAAATACCGAGTATCGTATTCCAAGAGAACACACTTTCCCCTACTCAACCTCTCATCAACTAATTTATCGGGTTTTAAAAATAAAATAACACGGAGGGGTTCTTAAAATATAATAGTTTTGGAAAAGGTTTTTGTTTTTATAAAATATAAGATAAAATAGTAGAGTAGACTAATATGCACATCTTAGGGCCATTCGTATAAGTAGTTAAATTTATTATTAAAATTAATAATTTAAGTTAATTAAATGTGAGGAAGACGAGAGGGATCTTGAATTGTTGACTCCTTTATAGAGAAGCGGGGCCACTACTTAGTAGTATGCACAACCCTCAAGTGTGGGCCCACACGAGAGTACTCCGCCAGGTCCTCGCGTATAGCGGGCTCCTCAAACCGCAGTCAAGTCTCTGGTCCTCGAACTTATCTTCTTCTTGAATTGTAGGCTTAACTTCCGACCTGGAACACCGTGCACCTCTCCTTAGCTCTCGCGTTTCGTACAGAAGGATCTCTCCTTAGGGTCAATCCCGAGTTTGACCAACAGCGTATCCCCTAAGAAGGTTAACAATCATGAAGACCGAGAGATATCTCTTATAGTTGACTCAGGAGACTCATATCCCCATTGGCTAACGGCGTTGTACTAACGAGAACTAGAAATAGAATCCTTAATTTTATTTATCTATTAAGTGACACTTTATTATTTAGTGATTAATTAAATAAAAAGTTGGTTAAATGAATGACAATTTAATAACCCAACCCATAACCTCCCGAGATGAATGAAATCCTTAACAAAGGTGGAACATAATCCTAAAGGTGTGCAATCCAAAGATCACTGGTGCACCCGTAGGGAATCCTCCCTTTGCCAAGAAAGTCACTCATTTACTGAATGAAACCCTTGATAAAGGTGGAACATAATCCTAAAGGCGTGCAATCCGAAGATCACTGGTGCGCCCGTAGGGAATCCTCCCTTTACCAAGAAGATCATTTAGTCATCTGTATGTACCAGAAATGTGTCTCTCAGATCTGGTCCACTTCAGAAGCCGTTGCTTAGAATCCGGTTTGGATATCAGAAGCCCGAAGGATCTGTCTCACTACCGGTTTCCTCGCCTTGGATCTGGCTCAGGGTTACCAGAAGCTGATTATTGTAAGGACAAAGAGGATTGACGAAACCACTTTTGATACCTTAGTCTAATTCATATTCTGCAATATTATTCTAAGTATAGAAACTACTGAAGAAGAAGACTGAAAGTACTGAAGAAGAAGATATCAGTACTGAAGAGTAAAGATCAGAAGTTCTGAAGACGAACCAGACAAAGTCTCTGAGGGACTACTAAAGACAAACTACTCATCAGTAGTTTGTCACTCATCAGCTGTTTTGATAGAAGCTTCCCACCGCCCTTATACTTCAGTAGTTTAGTATTATATTAGTATTCTTAAAGTCTTTGTACAAGTTCCAATACTACAGTCTGTTGTAGTATTATCTTACAGTATTATAATCTTTTGTATACACAACTTGTATGTAATTGTCTGTCTATAAATAGAGGGGTTCATCCCACTATTTTAGACAACGAATCCTTCAAGACATTTGCAGTTAACTATTTCAATATATTTGAGAATCATTTTGAGCAGTTACTGTTATATTCATTTACTGTTGTTGATTCTCATTTACTACTTAGTTCATTGATTGAGGGGGAGTCATAACTCCTGTAAAAAGTGAAACTTTAACTTGCTACACTTGTTTTAATTCCACTGTGCAAATATACTTTGATAGATCTAAAAAAGTGTTCAAAAATAAGAACTGTTAAGAGAAACCGATCCAACAATTGGTATCAGAGCACTGGTTTATCTGATCAAGTATCAATCTAATAAATTGAGAATTAGACATAGGCTCTTATTGATATTCAATAAAGGATAAAAACTCACTTTTTCAAAAACATCCATCACTTTAAGAAAATCTTAACAAATCATATTTCTTAAAAATGGATTCTCAGAATACTGAATCTGCCAACAAGCCTCCTATGCTAGTCAGAAGTGAATATAATATCAGGCAAAGGAGGATGGCACATACCCTTTCACAACAAAATACTGGGTGTTGGAAGTTTGTCATGTATGGACCCCATATACCAGTAAATGTTAATCTTGAAACTAAAGTAGAAATAGCAAAAGAACCAAAAGACTACACTGATGAAGATTTCCTAAAACTTGAGCGGGATGCTAAGGCATTCTCTATGTTGGCAATGGCTCTCCCAAATGAAATATATGCTGGACTTTTACACTGTGAAAGTGCCAAAGAGCCATGGGATTGCCTCAAAGAAGAATTTGGAGGAACTGATGAGGTGATTGCCAACACCAGAGAAATTCTTTCTCAACAATATGAAACCTTTACTCATGTTAGTGGAGAGACTTTAACACAAAAATTTGAAAGATTCTCTTCATTAATTTCTGAGTTAAAGTTAAATGGTCAGACCTACACAAATACATATATGCTTCATAGATTTTTAAGGTCTTTACTAGAAAAATGGGAAACTTATTCTATAGTTCTCAGGTCAGGACCAGATTTTGACTCCCTGACACTAATCAAAAGAAAAAGTTACAAAACTCTGGTAAAATTGCTGATGACTATGTTCCAGGTAGTACAACTCTTTTACGACAAGACTCACCAACTTGTTCAAATGACTTTGGATCTTTTGACCACATTGACAAAACTACTGGGATCCCTTCAGAAAGGTCATATCCAGCTTATGACAATGAAGAAAATAGTCAAACTGCTGATAACATGTGCTTTATATTAGATGACTTAAATATTTTAGTAGTGATGACTTAGAAGAAATGGACAGAGTACACCAACTGGCCATGTTAAGTATTAAAACTAACAAATTATATAAAAGGTCAGGGAGGAAATTTCCAGGACTGAACAACTCAACAAAAGTTGGTTTTGACAAATCTAAACTTAGATGTCACAAGTGTCACAAGTTGGGACACTTTGCTAGAGAGTGTAGAAGCTCTGGCTTTAACCAACCACAGTCTGGAAATCAAACAAACTCCAGTTATAACAGGAATTTTGGAACACAGGGAAGTGCACATTTTGTAGAGGCACAAGCTCCACAAATCCAATATGTGCCTCAGATACAATATGTTCAAATGCATGCCCAACAACAACAGGGCCAACAACAGATGCCTTTCAATCCAGCTGCTCAACCTCCACAACATCAACAACCCTCTCAACAAAGCTTATTCACTTCAAGGTATGTTGATTGGAGCAGTCTTCCTTTTGACACATCTGAATGCAGTCCAGATGCAGACAACAAAGTCTATGACATCAACTAGGGAGAACCTGATAATGGCAAAAAGAATTTTGCCTTAATGGCCTTTGAGGGATGCTCCTCAAACTCTGTCTTATCTCAGGTATCAAAAAAGTCTCTTTTAAAACTTTGCTCAAAATCATTGAAAAAATCATTTGCTTTAATAAGAGAGACCAATGTGAATCTATAAGGCAAAGCTAATGACTCTGAAAGAAAATACACACAAATGAAATGTGATTTAGAAAGAAAACTTGCTTCAAAATCAAAAGAAATTTCTAAATTAACAAATAATGCTATTGAAACCCAAGCACAGATTAAAATCATGATAGAAGATCTAGAAAATGTCAGAAAAGAGCTTGCTGACACCAAGGTTGATTGTGAAAATTAGGTTGAGTCATGTAGAGGTTACCAAATGCTGCTTAACAAACAAACTACATCAAATGTTAAGTTTGGCATAGGATACATTCATACTGAAACACCAACTTATTTTACTCCCAAAACTGCCGAGGATGGGAGTAAAATAGTTCAAAAACAAACTTCTGATACAAAAGACTGCACATCTTTTCATCAGAACATTCTCAAAATTGAAAAAGAAAGTTCTACAGAAGTTAACAATACTGACATTAAGCCATCAGTAGTTTCATCTACATCAGGAGTTGAGAACCTCAAAACTACTGATGACCTAATTCAAGTCACCAAAACTATTAGTAATTTGCCTTCCACATCTCATGATGAATATAAAAGGCAGGAGAAGGCAAAAGAATGTGAAATTTGTGGTCTGTTTAACCACAAAAATGAATTTTGTAGATATAGAAAAGGAAATCAGTATAATAAGAAGATTTTACAACTGGTTGTGGGAAAACAAATCAAACAAGAATTTGAAGAAACTTTTTGTCCCAACAAACAACAACCAAGCAACACCTTTTCTCAGAAAAAGACTAAATCTCAACCAAAGCCTTTTCCTCAAAATTCTTCTTCAGAAGATAGACCAAAACCTTCAGCAGTTTCACAAACTACTGAGGTAAAAGAATTGATAAACATGGTTAAACTTCTAATGACCAAAGTTGATGGTGAACCTCAACAAGGATCTACCATTGCTCTTAAATAAAAATCCATTGCCAAAAAGACATGGATTTCTAAAAATGCTCCATAACAAACTGTTCCGGATCTCAAGAGCAAGCCCAAAGCCAAATTGGCTTGGGTTCCTAAATCTAACTAATTTGCTACTTGTGCAGAGGGTCTCTAGAGGTCTAAATAGCATTTGGTGGGTTGATAGTGGAGGCTCAATGCACAAGACAGGATGCAGATACCTGATAAACAATTTTATCAGTTAAAGTGAAGGATTTGTGTCCTTTGGGAACAATGCCAAGGGATATATGCTAGGATATGGCAATGTATCCTCTGGTAAAGTACAGTTTGACAAGGTCAATCTGGTTGAAAATTTATAGTACAACTTGCTGAGTGTCTCTTAAATGTGTGATAAAGGATACTCTTCCTTTTTCACCAAAACTGCTTGCAAGATTATCTCACCAGAAGGCCAAAAGTTAATAGAGAAGATAATTGAAGATCATACTTTGCTGATAGCCAAAAGATGTGGCAATGTCTATGCAGTGGACATTAAGAAAGACAAAGTACTGAACAACACTGCATGTTTCTTCTCAAAAGCATCAACTTCTGAAACTGATCTCTGGCATAGGAGACTTGGCCATGTGAACTTTAAAACCATAAATAAAGTCACAAAAATGGGCTTGGTCAGAGGTCTACCTTTGAAGGAATACCAGTGTAAAGAACACTGTGTATCATGTCTTAAGGGTAAACAACATAAGTTCTTCTATAAGTCTATTGAAGAATCAAAAACAACTGCATGTCTTCAACTACTCCATATGGACTTATTTGGACCAGTCAAAATCATGAGCCTTGGTAAGAAGAAGTACTACTTGGTCATCATTGATGACTACTCAAGATTCACATGGGTCTTCTTCTTATATTCCAAGTATGAGGCAGCTGATATTATCAAATTCTTCATTCTACAAGTAGAGAAACAATACTCTCTCTCTGTCAAAGTCATCAGAAGTGACAATGGGACAGATTCAGGAACAAAATTCTAGATGAATTCTGCCTGTCTAAAGGGATTGTTAGACAGTTTAGCATTCCCAGAACTCCTGAACAAAATGGTGTGGTAGAAAGGAAGAATAGAACATTGATTGAAGCAATAAGAACTATGTTAGCTGATTCAGGCCTACCTCTTTATTTTTGGGCTGAAGTAGTCAACACAGCTTGTTATGTTCAGAATAAAGTCCTTGTCAACAAAAGACATTCCAAAACTGCCTATGAAGTTCTTCATGGCATCAAGCCCCTTATCTCCTTTTTCAGGGCTTTTGGATGTCAATGTTTCATCCTGAACATCAAAGACTCTATTTCAAAGTTTGCTGCAAAAGTTGATTCAGGTTATTTTCTTGGTTATTCTTCCACTAGAAAAGCCTACAAGGTATTCAATTCCGAAAGCAAGATAGTTGAAGAAACACTGAATGTCAAGTTCAATGAGTCTAAACACACTCTCATTCCAACACATCCTGCTGAACTCTTTGACCTTGACAGCTTTAATTTCGGACCTGAAAAGACTGTTACTTCATCCAAACCTACTTGTTATGGTGCTCAAGGGTTTGATGATGATGATCCTCCATCATGGACTCCAAATACAGTCATTAAATCAACTTTCAAACCATCAGAAGTTTCACAAACTTCTGCTTCAACAACTGCTGATGAACAAACTCAAACTATTGATTCAGCTCCATAAACTCCTGAAGCAGTACAAATAGCTGAACCAGATATTATTAACCTCAGTGGTTTGTTTGAAGAAGCACAAGAGTCTACTCCTATCAGTGGTTTACAACAACTGGTTGAGCACAAAGATCATCCATTGGATTAAATCATGGGTGATATTGCATCATGGGTACTCACAAGAAACGAGCTTTCCAACTTCTGCTTTTTTTCAGCATTTATTTCTCAGTTGGAACTAAAGAAATATCAGGAAGCCCTCAAAGACAACAGTTGGGTTCAAGCTATGCAAGATGAGTTGCTGCAATTCAAGAAGCAACAGGTCTGGGAAATCTGTCCCTTATCTCCAAACAAGCTACCAATTGGCACAAGATAGGTTTTCAGAAATAAACAAGATGAGGCTGGTATGATTATCAAAAACAAGGCAAGACTGGTGGTACAAGGTTATTCTTAAGAAGAAGGAATTGACTATGATGAAAACTTTGCTCCAGTTGCAAGGCTTGAAGCCATTAGGTTAATTTTGGCTTATGCAATTTCCAACAAAATTAAGGTTTTACAAATGGATGTTAAGAGTGCATTTTTATATGGAAAAATAAAAGAGGAAGTGTATGTTTGTCAGCCACCTAGGTTTGAGGATCATGCTCATCCTGACTGGGTGTACAAACTTGACAAGGCTCTTTATGGGCTAAAACAAGCTCCTAGAGCTTGGTATGAAACACTTTCTACCTTTTTACTCAAAAATCACTTCACAAGAGGCTCCATTGATAAAACACTTTTCATTAAACATGTTGGAAATCACATCCTTTGTTGGGTTAATATGAGACCACAGTTACCAGGTTTTAACCATGTTTTGTTATGTGTTAGAATTGGAGGGTTAGATATGTAATTATAGCATAGTTTATGCAACAAACCCTAGTCTGCGTACTAAATACACGGAGACTGCGAACTTAATGTTAAGTTCGCAGTCATCAGGTTCTTCTATAAATAGAACCTCATTTGTGCAGCTAGGGTTAGGGTTTTTGATGTATCTTTGAGAGCACAAGTTTAAAGGTGCGAACTTATCTAAAAGTGCGAACTTATCTAGTGTAATCCATGGTTGTTCACAGCTGAAATCATTAATGGAATCGTGTCTTTATGTTTCTTGTGTGTCGGTTTCTATAATCTTCATCTAGTTCTTTAGTTTTCTTGATTAATCAACTAAAACACCTAACAAATAGGTGTTTCTAGTTGATAACAATCTTGTGCACACTTAAGATCTAGTAATTTGGGACTACAATTTGGTATCAGAGCCTCTGTGCTCGAGATTGTATCTATCTAAAGATATCAAAACCCTCCTTGTTAGTTTTACTATCAAGTTTTTCAAAATTTTAGTGTTTATCAAAGTTTGAATATTTTCATTGTTTTGCCTTAAAATCTCGTGAAAAGTGTTTCTAAGGTGTTTAAAAGGTATTATTTTCAGTAGAAACATCATTCAAGAGCTTCAAAACAATTGAAAATCTCTTGGATTTGTTTCTGGTAAGATTAAGAAACCATCAGCCGAAGTTGCGCACTTAAAAGTGCGAACTTAGCTCAAAATTTGTGAACTTGTTTCTTGATTGTGAGTACTTGTTTCTTGCTTGTGAGTACTTGTCTCAAAAGTTGAGTACTTGTTTCAAGAATTGAGTACTTAATTGTGCGAACTTAACTCATAAAGTGTGAACTTGTTTCTTGCTTGTGAGTACTTGTTTCAAGAGTGAGTACTTAGCTCATAAGCTGCATACTTGATATTTCAAGGTGTGCACTTATTAACAGCCACAACTGCGCACTTAAGCCAAAAGTGTGTGCACTTGTGTCTGTGTGAGCACTTAAATTTACACAAGGCTTTATAGCTTTCTCTCTCCTGGCACCACAACTAGGGTTTCTGCATACTTATCTGAAATCTCTAGTTGGTGTGCGAACTTACTGAAAATGTGCATTTTCTGAGCACTTGGCTAGGGTTACTGCGAACTTAAATCTTAAACGAGAGTTTAAGTGTCTGTGTACTTGTACAAGTGCGCAGGCTGATCAGTCAAGACTGAGCACTTGTGCTGCTCTGACTTGGTTGAACTGCGAACTTAAGCCAAAAGTGTGTGCTACAGGGACTGCGTACTTAACAGGAGAATCAGGGACTTATCATCTTTGCTTCTTAATTGTTTCAGGTTTTCAAGCAACTGCGAACTTAGACTGCGAACTTGTGAAAACTGCGAACTTGATCTGGCTGTGTACTTAGACTGCGTACTTAAGACTGCGAACTTGTGGACTGTTTTGATTTTTCAAGGACTTTGGATTATAACTTGATAATCAATTCAATCAAAACCCTAAAATCAACCTAAAATCAACCTAAAATCAATCTTAAATCATGTCTGGTAACAACTCATTCCAAGTTAACCCCATAACTCAAGCTGAACTTGAAACCGGCACTATAACACGCATTCCCAAGTTGATGGGTGCTGAAGACTATGGCACATGGAAGAACAGAATGAAAGCTTTCTACTTTGTTAACGATCACACCCAATGGAACTCAGTCCAGCTCGGACCTCACATTCCCACCAGAACCACTGATGCAGGAGAAGTGTTCAACACTGATCCCACTACATACACTGATCTCGACAAACAACTGTTGCAGAGGGATCACAAAGCCTACGGTGCTCTCACCATGGCTTTGTCAAACGATGTTTACAATATGTTTGAAGAATACGGATCAGCGCACGATCTGTGGTTCGCCCTGAGTGAGTATTATGAAGGAAATGCAGAGATGAGGCAAAACAAGCAGGATATGATTCAGAAGGAATACGACATGTTTGGAAGTATCCGTGGTGAGAGTCTGTCTTCACACATTGACAGATTCATGAATTTGTTGACCAAGATGAAGAAAGCTGGTATTCCTGTAAACAACCGCAATTCCATCAAGAAACTGCTCGATTCTCTCCCAAAGGAGTGGAGTGTCCAATGTATGTTGATCAAAAAGGACTACTTGGACGCTCAGTCTACTTTGGCAGATCTCATAAACACTCTGAAATCATTTGAGATGGACATCACTAAAAGAGAAATGAATCAGACTGTCCCGAAGGTGACTCCCAGCAGTGCTATGAAGAATCTGGCTTTGATGGCCCCCATTGGTGATATGAGTTCAAGTTCGGTGCATTCGTATGTGGATTCTGCAGGGATTGGTAGTTCAAGTTCTGGGAAAGCTCCAATGTATTCTGAAAAGGCTGCAAAGACACTAACCCCACAGGCTGCTAAACTGGCTGCTGAACATGTGGAACTTTTCAACTCTTTCATGAGCAGTTTTGAAGCTTTGAAGACAGGAGAGATTAAGAATGAGATGATGTCCCCAGAGGATATGTACCAGGTTGACCCAGATGACATGGAAGAGATGGATCTGAAGTGGCAAATGGCAATGATCACTCTACGAGTTAAGCGTTTTCAAGACAGAACCGGAAGAAGAGTGGGTATGGGAAAGGCTGGGTTTGACAAGTCCAAGATCAGGTGTTACAACTGCAAGGTCCTCGGGCATTTCAAGTATGAATGCCCCACACTGAACCAAGCTGAAATCAAGCCTGCAAAGAGGTTGGTGGCCATAACCGATGGTAATGAGGGAAATGATAAGGAACCACAAAAGGCTTTGGTTGTTGAAGATTTTGACTGGGGAGAAGAGGCGGCTGCTGCTGAAGTTGAAGTGAACAAAGCCCTGATGGCCACAATCTGCACCAAATCTTCTAATGGTGTGAACTCTGTTGAAGGATCATCTGCTGAGGTTCTAAAGGGGGAAATGCAGAAGAATGCCGGGTTGAAGAGTGTGTTGATTGATGAGAAGGTGAGTGATCAGAAAAGAGAGGAGGCGCTGATAGCTGAAAAGACTTCATCAGAGAAGGTCGCTGAGGAGGTGAAGAGTTCTTCTAAGAAAGCTGAGGAAAGAGACATGGTAAATATTCCTCTAGAAATTAAATCTAAACTGTGCTCACCTAGGTGTGTTACAGCTGTCGCATACTGTTTATCACACAACAGACGAGTTTTAAGAGAAATGGATGACATTCGTAAAATCAATTCTGAAATGAAAGAAAATGAGTGGGCATATCAGCGAAAGTTAAATGCAACTCTAGCTGAAATGCAAACTTTAAAAGAATTTGTGCTTAAGAAAGATTTTCTGATAAACGATTTAACCTCAAAACTAGAGAAATCTAGAAATGAGACAACTCGTCTTCAAATTGTTGTGGATAAATGGAATGTGAGCAAACGGGCTCAAGCTGATATAATCGAGTGTGGGAGACAATCATTCGTAAAGGATGGAATTGGGTATAAGGATAAGAATGGAATCGAAAGATCTCTATTCTTACCCTTGAGCCAAAGTGAATACATACCCATTCCATCACCTCATCCAAAAAATGACCTTTTTGAAAATAAATGTGATGAATTTGAGTCAATTACTAACATAAGTAAAAGCAATGCAGATGTGACCCAACAGGCTCAGGTGGAGGATGATGTATGTTGTGGTGGCCAGACAGTGGGTTTAGGACATCCGGGTGCCAATTACTCAACAGTGAATTGGTTTATCTGGAACAATGAAAATTCGAAAAACAATTCTATTTTGGATGACTGTAAAACTTTAACTAAATCGGATGACTGTAATAGTTTGCCTAGGATGGATGACTGTAATAGTTTAACTAGGTTGGATGACTGTAAACTTGATTTGAAAGGGGCTGTGGCTCCCGATGATAGGAAGCCTCCTATCAAACGATCTAATGTTTGTGTTGAAAATGTTATTCCTGTGTGTGTTGATCTTAATGCTGCATTCTCTGATGATAATCATGTGGTCAAACCATCTGTGTTTGTGCCAGAACTTAAGCGTAACAGGTTTGGGAAATTTCTCACTGAGGAAATCCCAGAATTTATCCCCTCATCCACAGATGTATCAGGTTCTGAAGAATCACAAAGTGAAACAGGTACCTCAAGTTCTGAAGAATCATTGAGTGATACAGAGAGCAGCTCTAGCTTAACCAATCTGGACATCAATGAAGAATCAAGTAGCAACAGGGAAGAATCAAGCTCAACCGAAAGCTCAAGATCAAACAAGATCAAGAAAAGAACATCACAACCATCATCATCCAGATCTTCTCCTAAGATCAAGCCTAAGCATTCAAAATGCTTCAGATGTGGAAAAGAGGGTCACGTGGTCAAGAACTGTCACATAAAACCTAAATCACAAAAAGATGTCAAAACACAAAACTCTTTTTCGGATCAATTAAGAAATCTTCAAGAAACCGTAAAAAGTTTTGTTAAAAATACACAAATTTGGAAGAAACAAGAGTTAACTTTGGGAGAAAACCATGACAGATCAAAAATTAAACAAACTTGGATTCCCAAAGTTACTTAAGTTTCAGGCAGAACCATCACTGTACATAGATTGTCTTTAGTTTAGCTTTGTTCCTCTTTTGTTTTTGTATGTGCAGAATAAATTACAAAAATGGCTGATAGCTCTCATGAGATATCTATGGCATGTCGACAGCGGCGCTTCAAGACACATGACGGGACTGAAAGAACTCCTCAAGAACTATCGGTTCATCGATGGAGAGTTTGTGGCGTTCGCTGGAAATGAAAAGGGTGGAAAGATCGTTGGCATAGGAGATGTAGTCTCTGACGCGCTAACACTTGAGGACGTCAACTATGTTCCAGAACTGTGCTACAATCTATTGAGTGTATCACAAGTCTGTGACAAAGGAGTCTCAGTGTTGTTCAACGACATGGAATGCATCTTTCTAAAGCCAGGATTTAAACCATCCACTGACATGATCATGCTAAAAGCCCCCAGACAAAACAATACTTATGTGATAAACATGAGGGATGCCAAGTCTGAACAACTAATGACTTGTCTACTGTCAAAGGCATCCGAGTCAGAGTCACTGTTATGGCACAGGCGATTAGGTCATGTTAACTTTAAAAATATAAACAAACTTTCTAAACTTAATCTAGTCAGAGGTCTTCCTTCTAAGGAATTTCCTTTTTCTGAAAAATGTTTAGCATGTGCCAAAGGTAAACAACATAAGAAATCGCACAAGTCCAAAACAGTGAACTCAATTGACTCACCTCTTCAATTATTACATATGGATCTTTTTGGTCCTATCAGCATAAAAAGCCTAGGTAAAAAGTCTTACTGTTTGGTGATTACAGATGACTTCTCTCGCTTCACATGGGTGTACTTCTTGGAATTCAAGAGTGAGGCTGCTGAGACCTTGATGCTGTTCGTTCCTTTGATCGAGAATATAATCAAGTTAAGAGTAAAGTCAATCAGAAGTGATCATGGAACAGAATTCAAGAACCAAACTTTTGTGACGTTCTGCAGCGGGAAAGGAATTCATCTCCAATACAGTGCTACAAGGACTCCTCAGCAAAATGGAGTGGCTGAAAGGAAGAATCGTACACTTATTGAAGCTGCCAGAACCATGCTCATTGACTCTAAGTTACCGATCATCTTCTGGGCAGAAGCTGTGAATACCGCCTGTTATGTTCTTAACAGGGTCTTGATTGTCAAGCCTCGTGGGAAAACAGCTTATGAATTGCTTTTCAAAAGAAAACCTCTCATCGATTATTTCAGGCCGTTTGGATGTTCCTGCACTCTTCTAAACAACTTTGAGAATATCATGAAGTTTGATGCTGTTGGAGACGAATGTTTCTTTGTTGGATACTCGTCTAGTCAAAAGGCTTATCGAGTATACAACAAACGTACCAAGATGGTTCTGGAATCCTTTTATGTTGACTGGCAAGAATCCAACTCTACCAATGTTGGAACCGGTCCTGACTGGTTCTTTGATGTGGATGTTGTGTTCAATCACTTTGTCATTCCTGAACAGCAAGCTCATGCAGAACAAGCTCCTGAAAATCAAGCCACAAGCTCATCTCCCTTTGGAAATATTCTCTACTCTTCTGATGATGAAGTCGCACCGTTTACCACCCGTTTCTCTCATCTGGTTGCTGATCCTATTGTTCCTCAACTTAATAATGGTGATACTACTGCTGAAACCTCTAACATTCCTGAAAGCACAACAAATGCTGAAGGAACACAATCAAATCAGCAGTCTGTAAATGAACCATCCAGTTCTTCTACACCTGGAGATCATCTTTCGAACCTTCCTCTACAAGTGCAAGAAGAAGAAAATATGGGATTCAAATCTTCTAAGAACCATCCAATTGAAAATGTCATTGGACCAATCAGTGAGGGTGTTCTTACCAGAAATCAGTCAGACAAGCTCAACACCGCTCTCTCAGCATTCTTATCTCAAACAGTACCTTTCAGCATTGAAGATGCAGTTAGAGATGCAAGCTGGGTCGAGGCCATGCAGGAAGAACTGTTTCAGTTCAGAAAGCTCAAAGTGTGGGAGCTCGTTGATCTGCCTGAAGGAAAATATCCTATTGGGACAAGATGGGTCTTTCGCAACAAGATGGATGAACGTGGCGTGGTAATCAAGAACAAAGCTCGTCTGGTTGTTCAAGGATTTCGTCAGCAGGAGGGGATTGATTATGAGGAAGTCTTCGCTCCAGTCGCTCGACTTGAAGCCATACGCATCTTCTTGGCATATGCTTCTTATCGAAATTTTAAAGTCTTTCAGATGGACGTGAAGAGCGCTTTCTTATATGGGAAGATCAAAGAAGAAGTCTATGTGTGCCAACCGCCCGGATTCGAAGACCCTCATCATCCAAACAGATACTACAAGTTGGACAAGGCTCTCTATGGTCTCCATCAAGCTCCTAGAGCTTGGTATGAGACCTTGTCTTCATATCTGTTACAAAATGGATACACGAGAGGGAAGATCGACATGACCTTGTTCACCAAAGAAGTCAACAAACATTCTATCCTTGTTCAGATTTATGTTGATGATATTATCTTTGGTTCAACTGACGAAAATTTGTGCAGGGAATTCGAAAGCATCATGAAGTCTCAATTTGAAATGAGCATGATGGGAGAACTATCATTTTTCTTAGGTCTCGAAGTCCAACAAAAGGAAGACGGTATTCTCATCCATCAAGCAAAATACACAAGAGACATTCTGGCGAAGTACAACCTGTCGGATTGCAAACCGTCCAACACTCCTTTTGCAGCTCAAACAACACTTGTACCAGATCTTGAAGGACCTTCTGTGAACCCGCACACTTACCGTTCTATGATTGGCTCCTTGATGTATCTCACAGCCAGCAGACCGGACATCATGTGGGCAGTTGGATGCTGTGCTCGCTTTCAGTCAAATCCAAAGCAATCTCATGAGACTGCAGTCAAAAGAATCTTCCGCTACCTCAAAGGAACACCAAAACTTGGTTTATGGTATCCTAAGAGTGACAATTTTGACCTAATTGCGTACTCTGATAGTGATCATGCAGGTTGCAGGATTGACCGAAAGTCTGTCTCTGGTGGCTGTCAATTTCTGGGAAACAGGCTCGTGTCATGGCAGAGCAAGAAGCAGACTACTGTGTCGATATCTACTGCTCAAGCTGAGTACACAGCCGCGTCCAGTTGTTGCTGTCAAGTGTTGTGGATCCAAAATCAGCTGTTGGATTACGGTTTGAATATCATGAGAACCCCTATCTACATTGATAATGATGCCTGTCGTGACATCGTGAAGAATCCAATTGATCATTCGAAAACTAAACATATTGAAATTCGGATTCATTCAATTCGCGATGCGCACGACAAGGGGTACATTCAGGTGTTGCCTATAGATACTGCTGATCAAAAGGCAGATATCTTTACCAAAGCTTTCGACAAAACCCGTTTTCGTCAGTTGGTAACTTGGTTAGAAATGATCAACTTCGAATGATTAAAAAAAAAAAAAAAAAAAAAAAAAACTTTGTGTATAAATTATAAAAAAAAAAAAATCTTATGTTTTAAAATAAAATAAAGATTTTTGGGGGAGAAATAAACCGGTAGATCCCTAAATTTGCAAGTTTTAAAAACTTTTTCAAAACCAATCAAGAAATGATAGGGACTAATCATATTTGTCAGCATGTGAATAGGACCCAGAGGACGTTGTGGCTTCAAGCAACAACATGTCGGTAGATTCAGCCTGGAATTGAGTAAACTGCTAAAAGATGTCAAACTAAAAAGTCTACACGAGGTGCTGGATTCCCACTGTGTTTCAGGTTTGCACAAGCTGAGTCCGGTCATACACAGGTTGAGAGATCAAAAGACACAGAAAATTTTGTGCATAAGCAATCAAAAGACACCTAAGAGTGCAAGCTACCAAAGCGGGGCTATTAAAATCAAAATGAGCAACAAAAGACACGCAATGTTAGTGACGTGCAATCATATAGATAGCTCACAAAGCAATCAGATGATCATCTTCTCTGCTTATGGGAACATAGACCTGAAGCTCTCATCATCTGATTGACATAATGATCATCTTCTCTGCTTATGGAAACATAGACCTGAAGCTCTCATCATTATATCTCAATAAACCTTGAGGATTGGTAGGCTTACACCTGGCACAAGTGGGGTCCATTAACATGTCGTCAATATTACCAAAACATGATAAAGATCATCATATAAAGTATGTTGAAAGACGAGAGGCATGGATTTAAGTGGACAAATATACCGACAGTTTTTCTTGGGCTACAGCTATCCAACGGAAAGTTGAAATGTGGTCTGGCAGGTATGACTAGTATGATCTTGATGCAAAAGGTGAGAAACGGTTGATCTCTAAACTCAAATCTTTGGTTAAAAAGGCTATTTTGTTGATTGTGGGCCTGCGCACTTAACAGCTTTTTAAACTCTTAAGTGGGCCTGCGAACTTAACAAGTTTTCTATAAACCTTGATTGGGCCTGCGTACTTGACTTGGGCTTTTGGGCCTGCGCACTTAAAAGTCAAGTACGCGGCCCAAACCACTGTTCCTATAAATACACAGTAAATTTCTTGGTTTAACTTTTTATTCAAATTTTTTACAAACCCTAATTTTCATCTCAGCCACCATCACCGTCGTGTTCTTCTTCTTCTTCCCAAACCACCAACAAAACCATCTCCAAACCACCGTGTTTTTCTCTCAAACCACCACCGTTGATCCATCTCTGATATTGTTCTGTGTTTGTTGTGTGTGATTTGATAAGGTATTTCAAAGATTCTAACCAGTTCATTGTTGTATCAACAGGATCTGAGGTTGAAATCAATGAAATCAGTTGAATGTTTGGGGATCTGCAGTACTGCGCACTTGTTTCATATGACTGCGCACTTGCATCATATGACTCAAGAGACAAAACCCTAACTAACTGCGTACTTGGGTGTGAACTTGAAATCCTAAACGAAAGTTTAGGTGTCTGCGTACTAGTCTAGTACGCAGACTTGATAACCCTTCCCAAGCCGTTACCATGCCCGAGTCAGGTCACTGCGCACTAAACATTCCCGAGTAAAACCAAGTGCGCACTTAGGTTACCTGCAACTTAACCTGACCTGTTGACTGCGTACCAAGCAACAAGTGCACAGTCTTGATTTGGGCTGCGAACTTAGATTGTGTGAACTTAACATTGGACAAAATTTTGACCATGGACTTGACTTTTCAGGACATTTGACCGGACTACGTACCTTGACTCATTCATCCTTAAAACTGAAACTGGACTCAAATGACTATTAAAATGAAAAACGAAATATATCATATACACTTTAAAAATCTAATCCATAAAATAAATAACACACGTAAAACCAACTTAAAACCAAACCTAGTCTAAGTACGTCGTCCGTCAAAGAAAATGAAGTGTCTGTCATTAGTCAATTCAAAATCAAAATTCTAACTTAATTTTCGTGCACGTGTCCAACACAGATGGCTCTTGAATGGGATCCTAGAGGAATGCACAACCAACCGATAATTCTGGAAACTGATGATACAAAGTTTCGAGACGTTGTTACATGGATCAGGAGAAGCAGGATCGGATATGCGGTAGAGCAGCAAGTTCAAGTCTACAGCTCTCACATTGAAGACTTCTGGCGATCTGCTAGAGTAGAGACAGTGGCACGTGTCAAGAGGATTAAAGCCACAGTAAGGAACAAGGCAGTAATCATCACAGAAGACACAGTGAGAAATGTTCTAAGATTTCAGGATCAACCAGCAACTGTCAGATCTTTACCGAAGACTGAGATTCATCAAGAGTTCCTGAATTTTGGATACAAAGGAGACTTTGACGCAAGGGGTGATATCAAAAAGAGCCAGTTGACCAGAGATTGGAAGCTTATCTGTCACGTATTTCTGATGTCTCTGTGTCACCGAAAAGGGGGGTACAATGCACTCAGTCCTGACTGGGCAACTGCCATGATTAAAGTCTGCAAGAATGAACCCTTTAATCTGTCTGGATTGGTGTTTGATTGTATGGTGAAGAATGCTCAAGCTGAAAAGAAAAAGTGGACGATGTATCCCAGATTCGTTCAGATGATGATCAACTCTCAACATGAGGATCTGCCCCTTGGTGATAAATACGGTTTTGCCAAAGGTGCACGATTCTTCACTGAGTGCAACACACCTGATTGGGAACCCCTGCTGGAAAGCATGTATTCTGCTCAACGCTATCCAGTTGTAATGAAGCTGTACAGTGAGATGAAGAGAAGAAGACAATATGCTGCTAGAACTCAACAACCTACTGAACCTGCTCCTACTGAACCTGCTACTACAGTGCCTCAGCACACTGCTGAAGAAGTTGCCCGAGAAAGAACTGTTGGTAAAAGGGCGGCATCTGATCCTGTTCCTCAAAGGCCAACTAAACGAAACAGGCCTACTGGTTTATTGCAGGAAGGGAGAGAATCATTGACTCCTGAGGAACTTGAAATGGCCGAAGCTGCCAGACAGAATGCTGAAATTGCAAAGGCAGAAAGAAGAAGGAGAAGAGAACAGCTGCCCGAGTCTGAAAGACCACGGGTTATGACAGAAGAGGATGAGGAAAACGAAGCGATACTAGAATCAATGTTTGGCGTGGAGGGTCAACCTGGGCCTTCCACTGACAGGCCAGGGCCCTCTACTGCCAGGCCTGGCCCTTCCTCTGAAAGACCTCCCATTCCCAAGCCTCCAGCGAAGAAACAGCCTGTACCATCCTCATCTGTTCCCGGTGCATCACGTCGAAAACCGGTGCATCAAGAATTATATGAGACGTTATCTAAAGAAGTGGGAAAGAATGCTGCTAAGGAAATTTGTTTGTTGAAGAATCAGATCTACAATAATCAGGAGTTAAGGAAGAAATTGAAGAAATTGAAGCACAAAAACCGAAGTCTTGAAAAGGTGGTTAAAGATCAGCGTTATCTGATAAAGTTTCAGACTGAGGTTCAAATGAAGATGTTTGATATGCTTCAGGAGTTAAAGACTCAGGGTACCGATGCTCCAAGAATGACGTTTGATGAAGCATTTGATTTCGGGAAATTCATGGAAGAGGAAAAAGAGAAGGAAAGAAAAGAGGAGGAAAGTGATGTAGATGAGATCAGTGAAGACGAGATGCCAGAGACGTTCGTAGAAATGGGTGCGGCGGAAAACACAGTGTATGAGATGGATGATGGGTACGTATTGGATCCTGAGAGAGCAAGTTGGTTTCCAAGAAGACCAATCACCATTCCTGCTTTTCACCAGAACATCCACCACACTCGTGCATCTCACCAAGAAAGAGTTGTTTGTTGGGGTTATGATGGGTTTAAACGTCTATTCTTTGTGAAGCGAAGGGGAGGCGCAATTCAGTACTTCAAGGGTCGACCGAATTTGAAGACCCTTCCAAGATGGGACATACGAGAGATGTGCAGAACACCTTTTCTAAACCACTCTGGGGATACCACAGCTGATATGGTGTCTGTGTTTATTGAAGATGAGTGTGCCCGTGACTTCAAGAACTGGAAGCCACAGAAGCCGAGGCGAAGGATGTCAAAGAAGAGAATTGATCCTGCCACCGGACGGGGAATGATAACCTACGTGATAGACCCTCCTGAGGTCGTCACTAGGGTTCCCATCCGTCCAGAGCTTCCTGTGCTTTTGGCAGATTTCAAGAAGTGGTTTTATGACAGCAGAACCGGTGAAGCTGTGATCAAACTGAGAGATGATACAGAGGCATTGAGAATAGTTGACCCAGTAGACGTGTTTGCTCTGAATCCATCTGATTTAACTACTCTTTTTGCAAATCAGATAAATGTTGGTGCTGGTAATGTGTTATTTGAGGAAGCTGTCCTGTTTAGAAGGGCTGTGGAAAGAGCGTTGAAGCGAAAGCAAGAACTGATCGATTTGGTGGCGAGGATCAACGCAGCTGACAAAGCTAAAGATGACAGAGCGATAGCTGCTGCTGCTGCTGCAAAGATATCAGAAGCTGAAGTTACTCCAGAGGTTCAAACACAAGCTTCTACAGCAACAGTTGATCCTGAATCTGAGCCTTCGCAAGTTCCACCAGTCTCTCCAAGCACAGCTCCAGAGACTCAGCAAGATCAAGCAACTGTAGATCTAGCTGAGTTATTCATTCAAGAGCCACCCACTGAAGTGCCATCCACTGAAGAAACACATGTTGAGGAACCTCGTACTGAAGAACCAATCGTTGAAGAAAGCATAGTTCAAGCACTCCCGGCACAGCAAGCAAGAGAAGAGGGGGAGTTGAGTGATGTCGAGATAGATTGATTGTGTAGTACTGGTAGTTGTGGTCTAGGGGGAGTATTGTTGGGTTAATATGAGACCACAGTTACCAGGTTTTAACCATGTTTTGTTATGTGTTAGAATTGGAGGGTTAGATATGTAATTATAGCATAGTTTATGCAACAAACCCTAGTCTGCGTACTAAATACACGGAGACTGCGAACTTAATGTTAAGTTCGCAGTCATCAGGTTCTTCTATAAATAGAACCTCATTTGTGCAGCTAGGGTTAGGGTTTTTGATGTATCTTTGAGAGCACAAGTTTAAAGGTGCGAACTTATCTAAAAGTGCGAACTTATCTAGTGTAATCCATGGTTGTTCACAGCTGAAATCATTAATGGAATCGTGTCTTTATGTTTCTTGTGTGTCGGTTTCTATAATCTTCATCTAGTTCTTTAGTTTTCTTGATTAATCAACTAAAACACCTAACAAATAGGTGTTTCTAGTTGATAACAATCTTGTGCACACTTAAGATCTAGTAATTTGGGACTACATCCTTCTTGTAAAATTTATGTTGATGATATCATTTTTGGTTCAAACAATACAAAACTGTGTGATGAATTTAAGAAACTCATGCAATCAAAATTTGAAATGAGTACTATGGGAGAACTGTAGTACTTTTTGGGACTGCAGATCAAACAACAATCAAATGGAACTTTTATACATCAATCCAAATATGTTAAAGAATTATTGAATAAATTTTCTTTACAAGACAATAAATCATGTTCCACTCCCATGACCCCAACCACATAAGTTGAACCAGATGATCAAGGAAAACAGATTGATCAAACCATGTATAGATGTATGATAGGTTCCCTTCTTTATCTAACTGCTTCTAGACCAGATATTATGTTTTCAACATGTGTTTGTGCTAGATATCAATCAGCTCCAAGGGAATCACATCTAACTGTTGTCAAAAGAATTTCCAGATATCTGAAAGGAACTCCTACATTAGGAATTTGGTATCCTGCTTCAAGCAATACCAAGTTAACAACTTTTTCAGATGGTGACTATGCAGGGTGTAAAATATCAAGAAAATCAACATCTGGTGGTCGTCAATTCTTAGGAAACAGTCTGGTGTCTTGGCAATCAAAGAAGCAAACATATGTGGCAACTTCAACAGCTGAAGCAGAATATATTGCAGCTGCAAGCTGTACAAGCTGTACATCATAGATTCAATGGCTCCAATATCAACTTCTTGATTATGGAATCAAAGAGACCAAGACTCCACTATTAGTAGACAACAAATCTGCCACTAGCATCATTCAAAACCCTGTTCAATTCTCAAATACAAAACACATAGAAATCAGGTATCATTTTATTAGGGATTGCTATGAAAAAGGCAAGATTGAGGTAAAACAAGTGACAACAACTAATCAAATAGCTGATGTGTTCACAAAACCCCTTGACACATCAACATTTCAGAGGTTAGTATCCATACTTGGAATGCTGAATTTTGAGTAAATTTTGTATGTGTTTTCATTTTTCTGTACATATTTTACTTTCACTTACCTATTTACTAATCTGTTTTAAACCTCTGATGACCAACAAAAAGAAAGAAAAACTACTTATGTACAAAAACATTAGAAGGGGATATTTTTAGAAATTGAATAATTACTGATAATCATCAGAAGTTATAAATGTGTTTAAAAATTTATTCTCATCAGTTGTTCACAAACTACTGAAGAGAATATGGGAACTACTAATGAACAAATTTGTTTCATCAGCAGTTTGGTCAAAAAGGGTAAATCAGACTTTTCCCATTTCAGAAGTTTGACCTAGGCGGTTATAAACTTCTGATAAACACCTTTTTCTCATACTTATCCTTTCAAAAAGCAAAATTCCCTCTTTCTCCCTCAAAGCAAAGTCACAACCCCCTCTCTAACCTAAAAATATTGTTCGATCAAACACACAATGGCTCTCATTCTAAAACATGGACATAATCAAAGAGGCTACTTTATTAAGGATTCTGCCTGGTCCCAATACGGCGAAATCATTGATTAAGTCGTTAAATCCCAGTACTACACAGCGTTCAGTGTTGACCCTCCAATCCACATTCAAACTCTAAATGAGTTTTGGGCAAACGCCGAGGCAGTAACAGTGAATGACAGAGTAATTTCCCTCAAGTCAACCGTTCAAGGGAAAATGATGGCAATCACACCTGAATCTCTGGGAATAAGACATGGTCTTGATGATGCTGAAGCACCAGAACATATTCCCAGTGCTGATATTCACTTAACCATGACTGAGTGTGGTTACCAAGGTACTTTATCACATGCTACAGTTTATAAGAAATATTTTGATCCAAAATACAAAATTTTGTTTCATTACCTAATCATGTGTTTAAGTCCCAAAATTGGATCATATGATCAGATGCCTTCTACTTTTCAACCTATTTTTCATTCCATTGTGAATGAAACTACTTTTAAAGGCATCAAATGTTTTCTTTAATGAGTTGGTGTTGCATCAACAAAATTCTAAAAAGAATTTTTTGTTGTAACCAAGGTTCATTATGCAATGTATAATAAAAGAACATGGTGAGGGAATACTTGTTGGTATGTCTACGAAATTAAACCCATTGACCGCACAAGTATTCTTAAGGCATAATAAACCGGCACTTTTGCCTGAAGATGACCAAGGGGAACAAGAAACAGTACCCATGGAGCCCACATCTTCCAAACCCTCTCCTAAAAAGGCCAAGAAACCCAAACAACAAAAATCCAAACCCACAACCCAAAAAGAAAGGCAATTGAGGAAGTTGATATGCCTGAATCTGCTAATGTGAATTCTGCACTTGTCAAAGATGTGACTGAAGCATCCTCTCAGTCTCATCCATCTCAAACCCCCAAAAGATCACCCATAACCATTTTATTTCAAAGGAAGAAACCCAAAAAGACAATAACTACTGACCCTTCCTTTGAAACTGCAGATCCTTTACCCAAAACTACTGAACCAGAAACATCACACACAACCATAGAAATTGCCAAACCTCTCTCTGGGCTGAAAGAAACAATACCATCGGATCATGTAAATCCCCAACAACCACATAAAACAGGGGATACAACCATAGAAACAGACATGGATGTGGATGTTACCAGCCCTAACCCAAGATATGAGGATGAACCAAGGTCTCTAAGCCCAAACTTAGTTACCTTAGGTACATTTAAGGTTGCTACTGCTCATATACCACCCAGTGGTGGATTTGAGGACAATAGTACCATAGCTAAGACCTTAGATGTGGCAACTAATGATGAAGGCTTTATGCCTGAAGTAGGAAAACCTCAGTACCAAAAAAGAGGGTCATGAGAAAACTAGGTTGGGCCTAGCTCATATTGCAACTGATGATGTCCTCATTGAGGATGTTATCAGTGATTCAGAAGATTCCATTAACTTGGATGATGAATCAACTATTCCACAAAATGAATTGACGGCCGACTGTGAAGGTCCTGAATCCAATGTCTTTGTACTCAAAGAGTCAGTCACAAAGGAATATGTTAAAGACCACTTGAGCCCTAATTCCTCTAAAGTGGCATCCCCAGTTCACACTGAGGATCACCCCAAAACTCACCCTCCGAACTCAAAGCCTACCCAATTCTCTGGGTCATCTAGCATAGACCTGAACCACCTATGCAGTCTAGAAGGTCCCTTATACCAGATGGTCCACCAACTGATATCCTCTCATCTCCAAACATTTACAACTACTATGGAGTTGAAGAACAAAATTCAGATTGAGATGATCAACAATGCTATGGATCACAAACTAGGGGAGTTGTCCAGAAGAATAGAAGATAATTATAGACAACTAGCCCACTTAACTGGTGTGACACCTCCTGCTCCTTGGTTTGCAGAAGTGGATGAAGCCAAAAAGGGGGAGAAGTCAAAGGAACCTGATACTGTGTCACTTGAAGCTGCTAAAAGAGCTAGAGAGGCACAAAATCTCAAGGATGCCCAAAAAGAGACTGCGAAGACAAGATAAGAAATCGCCTTGAAAGAAAGATATGAACGGTATGAAAAACAAGAAAGGCTCCTTAGAGAGAAAGTTGAAAAGGCTTCCCAAGGCATTATTGGAGAAACTGCTGAAGACCTTCCAGGAAGTACTGAAGACAATCCTTCAATAGTTGATTCTCAGATCAACCCTTCAGTAGTTGACACTCCCTAGACTCAAGTAGAAGAAGTTTCTAAGGCAACTGAACCAACTCCAGCTGATGCATCAAAGCCCATTCCCACTCCAAAAGTTGTGTTGAACCCTACTCCTATCTCATTCTCCAAAGAACAAATTGAGCAGGGTTTAGTAGCAGCAATGAAGAAGGCTATGGAAGATAAGGCATGGGACAGCCTAGAAGCAAGGGATGAATTAAGCTTCAATGAAAAGCTAAAAGCTTATGTAAGAAAACTGAGTGAGTTAGAAGAACAAGACAGAATTGCAGAAGAGGACAAAATACAACAATTGATGAATTACATCTGCAAACACAGCAAAACCAAGAGGACAAAATACATCAATTAATGAAAGAAACCTAAAGGGACTCTCAACCTCATAACTTACAAGGAGGGCACAACTTGTATCTGACAGGCTTGCCACAGAGAAAGAAAGGAAGGAAAAGAGAGCCCAAATCATACAAGAACTGGCAGACAACGATTATGGTTCAAAGACTCAACTGTCAAAGTGGAAAGAAGACACTCTTCTAGACACTTACAAAAAATTCATGGCCTTACAACAATCCAATCCAGAGAAGTTTAAAACTTCTGAGGTTTCACAACCTTTAGTAGTATTAACTTCTGATCATTCAAGAAAACCCCCAAGGCTTGTTGTTGCCAAAAAGAAGCCAGAATAACCAATCAAAACAACAAGCTTAAAAATGGTCCTACTAGAAGGAAACACAGTGGTACATGATGACTTTGTTGTTGAAGAAAAGCCTCTGCTTACACAATTCAGGGATCCTTCTACCTTTGCCTATCAACTACAACAAACCATAACAGAAAAACAACATACCAAGGTAATCATTGAACATTATCTTCCAACTCCTAGTGATCAACCTGATATTGCTAACATTGAAAAGAGAAGGAAATCCCACCTGATGGTCACTAAAATAGAAGAAACTCCACAATCCAAGAAAAGGGCATTGTCCCTTATACTTTAGACTTTGACCAATCTAAAGTAAATATTGTGAAATGGTCCTTCACTGATACAAACCCAGTGATGGTGACAAGAAGAGATCGTTCAAGCAAGGACTTCAAAACCATAAAAGAACTGAAGAAACTATCATCAAAAGACCTTCTTACAATTCAACATCTTGAACCTGAACAAGGATCTCTCAAAGAACAACAAGCTCACCAACTCAAGGTCTCCATGGTTGCAGAAATATGAATGATACTTGAAGACAGAAAAACAAATAAAGATTAGATAAGATTTTGGCTTCAGCAATCCAGGGGGAGATTGTAAGGACAAAGAGGATTGACGAAACCACTTTTGATACCTTAGTCTAATTCATATTCTGCAATATTATTCTAAGTAAAGAAACTGCTAAAGAAGACTAAAAGTACTGAAGAAGAAGATATCAAGTACTGAAGAGTAAAGATCAGAAGTTCTGAAGACGAACCAGACGAAGTCTCTAAGGAACTACTGAAGACAAACTACTCATCAGTAGTTTGTCACTCATCAGCTATTTTGATAGAAGTTTCCCACCGCCCTTATACTTCAGTAGTTTAGTATTATATTAGTATTCTTAAAGTCTTTGTACAAGTTCCAATACTACAACCTGTTGTAATATTATCTTACAGTATTATAATATTTTGTATACACAACTTGTATGTAATTGATTGTCTATAAATAGAGGGGTTCACCTAATGTTTTAGACAATGAATCCTTCAAGACTTTTGCAGTTAACCATTTCAATATATTTGAGAATCATTTTGAGCATTTACTGTGTTGATTCTCATTTACTACTTAGTTCATTGATTGAGGGGGAGTCATAACTCCAGTTAAAAGTGAAACTTTAACTTGTTACACTTGTTTTAATTCCGCTGTGAAAATATACTTTGATAGATCTTAACAAGTGTTCAAAAGTAAGAACTGTTAAGAGAAACTGATCCAACAATTATACCTCTAGTTGTTCAAAAGTAAGAACTTCATTTCGTTGCATTTTGGGGAAACGTTACTTGGGCACACACAGAGGTCGACACCCATCACTGTTGAAACCGAAAGAATCTCGGGACGAGATTCCTTTCAACAGGGGGATGATGTGACGACCCGGAAAATTTTTCTTCTCATTTGTGTCTCTCTCTTCGACTTCGGGAAATTTTCGGGACGAAAATTCTTTCAACAGGGGGATGATGTGACACCCCGCAAACTCCGGTTATTAATCTTTGAAAACTCAGTAAGTCTATCTTAGCGAGTCGTGCATACATTACACATGACAGGGTCAGTCGAGTCGAGTCGTGCATCATTGGGGTTTTAACACACACAAGTCTCGAGTCCCGGGAATTGGTGAACGAGTGTGAACGTGTTTGTTTTCATGAATTATGTGTTTATAATCATTATGTGACTTGTCGGTATGTGAAAACGTGTTAACATATGTTAAAATAGGGTTTAACGCGCCAAAAACCCAAACCCAAACCCTGCAGGCGATTAGGCCACCTGAGGGAGCCCTAATCGCCTATAGGAGGGCGATTGGGAGGCTCCTGAAGGCGATTGGGGGCTAATCACTAGTAGTTACTAGCGATTAGCAGCCCTAATCGCCTATAGACTCTGCGTAATCGCTTGTAGTGTAGATGACGACTAGAAACGCCTATAAATACCACCCTTGACCTCTAAAACACCGTTTGTGCAACCCTAGCCGTCCCATAACCTATCCCAACTCACAAACACCCTCTGGAACTCGTTTTTACATCAAAACACCCATTTCCAAGCTTTACCCATCATTTTCTCCTAAATCTAAGGTGTGTTCTTCATCCCCAAACCTTTATATGATTATGTTTTGTTCCCTAAAAGTCCAGACCTGATTTCTAAATGTTTTTGTCTTTGAAAATCCATTAAAAACCGTTTTTAAACAAACCCAAACCCTTATGCATGTTATATGTGTTGTATGTGATTAAAGGTAGAATTTTTATGATTGAAACATGATTGTTCTTGTGTTATTAAGGTGTTTATAGCTGGTATGAGTTAGTATGATGATGTCCTAGGAGTTTGGATGGTTTTGGTTGTGTATTGTTGATGTTTGGTATTTTGACCCATTTGAATGATTTTGAATGATTAAGGATGTTATGAGGTGTTTTGTTAGTCATATGATGTTAGGGTTTGCTTTAGGATGATGCTAGAGCAGTAGGATACTATCGGACAACGTTGTTACGTGATGAAACCTGGATATTTGCTATTTAGGGCAAGTTCTTGCATGTTGATGTGATGTTTACATGTTAAGCTTACTATTTTTGGGAAACGCTCGCATTCGGGACTGTTAGAATGATGATAACTTAGGGGTTTTGCTTGAAATATGTTTGTTAATGTGTTATGATTGATATTGGGTGTTTACTCATGTTTCGGATCTGATTTGGAGGGTTAAACGCGTGAAAAACCGGAACAGACCTGCAGGGGGCGATTAGGGATCCCAATCGCCTATGCTGAAGGCGATTAGGAGCCCAATCGCCTATACTGAAGGCGATTAGGAGCCCAATCGCCTATGCTGGAGGCGATTAGGAGCCCAATCGCCTATATGCATGTCTTATGACTCCTAATCACTAGTTAACTTCTGAATAGCATGTCTTATGACTCCTAATCACTAGTTAACTTCTGAATAGCATGTCTTATGACTCCTAATCACTAGTTAACTTCTGAATAGCATGTGTTATGACTCCTAATCACTAGTTAACTTCTGAATAACATGTCTTATAGCTCCTAATCACCATTTGACTTTTCCTAATCACTAGTTGACTTTTCCTAATCACATGTACTGCTGTTGTAAGTGTATTTTGACATTCCGAGACCCGATTTGACACCTAGGAACATGCTAGAAACCCCGTGACATGCCTAGTAACATAGTAACACGTGTTTGGACTTATTTGTGCGTTATTTGATCTATGTGTTAGACTCGTTGAACTTTAGCACTTGTTAAGTACTGGTCGCATGATTTGTATGTGTTAGTGTATGAGAAGAACACGTGGGATGTCGGGTCACCAATGGGATGTCGAGTCTTGTATCATGTAGTCTGGTTGTCGGTCAAACGCGTTTTTCAAACACATAATGGTCATGGACTGGACATTAGGGACTAATGAACCCAACGGGTTATTAGTCTAACTTTACACATATCTTATGATAGGTCGCCACTAGTTGGGGCTATAATATCACATAAACGGTTTACTCACAAACGGAAGACACAACCTAAGGTGAGTTCACGGCCCCACATTTTACGGTTTTTGCTTTCGGGGGAGAAACATGCTTAAACTCTTTTATTACACATTTTCATGTTATACTATGGCTCTCATCTTATTACTATACGGTTCATCGAAAGTCCCTTAGAAACCACTAACATGGGTATATGGCGGGGAAATGTGGATAGCGCTATTGGGAACTGACAAGCCCCACTCGACGGCTGGAGGCCGGGCGGGTGCATATTGTCTCTAAACACACAAGGCCTACCGGTGATGACGGTAGTCCGTAGGAATTAAGGGTCACAGTTACGGCATAGTCAGCAATGGTTTCACCCGTAGTAGTAATATTACCCGACGCCTAGCTAGCGTTCTCATAAGCATAGTAGTAACAACAACGGTAACGGTTTTTGAGGATTGTATTAAACGTTTAAATAAAACCTGTGAACTCACCAGCATTATATGTTGACTCTTTTAGCATGTTTTCTCAGGTCGCTAAGGTAACAGCTGTCAGCTAGGCGCACGGAGTCGCACTGGAGTCGTACTCGCGTCTAGGGTCATTCATGCATGTCTCTTTATGTTAAACTTTTGAACTTCTGTCTTTATTTACTCATGACTTGTAAACTTTAAATGCTTCCGCACTTTCAGATGTTGGTTTAAATCTTATGCATGGTTTTTGTTTACGTATGTTTTTACATTTAGACGTCGCTTATTGTGACCGTTGACTTGGATCCTGGTGTGTCACACGCCTCGCGGTAGAACTCCGCGCATGGAAATTTGAGGGTGTGACACACAAAGATAAACAAACAAGGATTAGAAAAAGATAACACAACAAATAACTAAAAATAAACTACTACTACTACTAATAAAAGTCTACAAATTGAAGTGGGTTCAGGAATGATGAAAAGATACAACCATAACAAATGATCAACACATGAACATGGCTGCTCATACTCCATCTTCAAGTAATATGTATCCAACATGATCCTCACGACCCTCGATGTTTTATTGCATAACTACTCTACGATCCCATACTTGAGTTTAATCAAGGTAGGACGAGGCCTAACCTCGTGTTCTGATCTGACTATTATCATTTTGCATGTGAGCTAGGGTTTCCGCACCTAGATTGCTCTACTTGTGTGATAAACTAGTTGATTTCTTAAAATCCGATCCTTTAGAAAGTGGTATCAGAGCGTTGCTCAATCACACAACTGCAGATTGATAGTTTTCAATCAGATTTTTCATCAAAAACATCAAAATTTTATCTGTTTTGCATGAACTTTGCATGATCATGGAGATTGATTGATTTAGACTTGTTTTTACGGATAAAATCAAAATTTCTTTCACAAAAGTTGATCTGCATCAAATCCGAAGCAAAACCTACTAAATTTCATTGAAATCCATCAACTTTTGAAAAATTCAGATCAAATTGAGTGATTTGTGAAGAAACATTGATTTTGAAATGGGTCAGGTCGAATCAGTTAGATTTGGGTTGAACCAGTGTGATTTTTAGGTCGAATCAAGTGTTTTTAGGTCGAACCAGTTGGGATTTTCGGTTGAATCAGTTGTTTGTTCATCATTCAGAGAGTGTTGTGTTTCATTCGAACCTTTAGTGTTCATTCGACCATACATGAGGTCGAACCAAGGTCATATCAGGGTCGAATCAAAGTATAGTCTTTCAGTTTTTATTCGAGTTTGTCTTAGAGGTCGAATCAACCACTTTCAAGTTCATTCGACCCCTCGATCGTGTTGATAAGTTGAACCAAATTCTGTTTTTCAAAATTTTCTAAGTGTTGTCATTCCGAACATCATGGATAACATTTGGGGTTTACCTATGACACCGGGACCTGCTACGACACAACCACAGCAAGTACCAATGAATCCTTGGGCAGTTGCAACAGCAGAGAGTTGAACTTCTTCAAACAAACCACTGAGGTCATTAATATCTTGTTCAGTTGTTTGTGCTGCTTCAGGAGTTTTAGGAGCTGAATCAGTAGTTTGAGTTTGTTCATCAGCAGTTGTTTGGTTCGTTGAATCAGAAGTTTGTGAAACTTTTGATGGTTTGAAATTTGATTTAATGACTGTATTAGGAGTCCAGGATGGAGGACCATAATCATCAAACCCTTGATCACCATAATAAGTGGGTGTAGATGAAGTAACAGTTTTTTCAGGTCCGAAATTAAAACTGTCAAGGTCAAAGAGTTCAGCAGGATGTGCTAGAATGAGTGTATGTTTTGACTCATTGAACTTGATATTCAGTGTTTCTTCAACTATCTTAGTTCTGGAATTAAAGACCTTGTAGGCTTTTCTAGTGGAAAAGTAACCAAGAAAATAACCTGAATCAACTTTTACAGCAAACTTTGAAATAGAGTCTTTGATGTTCAGGATAAAGCATTGACATCCAAAAGCCTGAAAAAAGAGATAAGGGGCTTAATGCCATGAAGAACTTCATAAGCAGTCTTGGAATGTCTTTTGTTGACAAGGACTCTATATTGAACATAACAAGTTGTGTTGACTGCTTCAGCCCAAAAGTAAAGAGGTAGGCCTGAATCAGCTAACATAGTTCTTGCTGCTTCAATCAATGTTTTATTCTTCCTTTCTACCACACCATTTTGTTCAGGAGTTCTGGGAATACTGTATTGTATAACAATCCATATAGACAAACAGAATTCATCCAGATTTTTGTTCCTGAACTCTGTCTCATTGTCACTTCTTATGAATTTGACAGAGAGTGAATATTGTTTCTCTAGTTGTAGAATGAAAAATTTGATAATATCAGTTGCCTCATCTTTGGAAAATAAGAAGAAGACACATGTGAATCTTGAGTAGTCATCAATGATGACCAAGCAGTACTTCTTCTTACCAAGGCTCATGATTTTGACTGGTCAAAATAAGTCCATATGGAGTAGTTGAAGACATGCAGTTGTTTTTTATTCTTCAATAGACTTATAAGAGGACTTATGTTGTTTTCCCTTAAGACAGGACACACAATGTTCTTTGCACCGGTATTCCTTTAAGGGTAGACCTCTGACCAATCCCATTTTTGTGACTTTATTTATGGTTTTAAAGTTCACATGGCCAAGTCTCCTATGCTAGAGATCAGTTTCAGAAGTTGATGCTTTTGAGAAGAAACAGGCAGTGTTGTTCAGTACTTTGTCTTTCTCAATGTCCACTGCATAGACATTGCCACATCTTTTGGCTATCAGCAAAGTATGATCTTCTATAATCTTCTCTATCAACTTTTGGCCTTCTGGTGAGATAATATTGCATGCAGTTTTGGTGAAAAAGGAAGAATATCCTTTATCACACATTTGAGAGACACTCAGCAAGTTGTACTCTAAATTTCCAACCAGATTGACCTTGTCAAACTCTACTTTACCAGAGGATACATTGCCATATCCTAGCACATATCCCTTGGCATTGTCCCAAAGGACACAGATCCTTCTCTTTGACTGATAAAATTGTTTATCAGGTATCTGCATCCTGTCATGTGCATTAAGCCTCCACTATCCACATACCAAATGATATTTAGACCTCTGGAGACCCTCTGCACAAAGAGTAAATTAGTCAGTTTTGGGAACCCAAGCCATTTTGGCTTTGGGTTTACTCTTGAGAACAGGAAGAGTAACAGTTTGTTGTGGACCATTTTTAGAAATCCATTTCTTTTTGGCAATGGATTTATTTTTAAGAACAATGGTGGAATCCTGTTGAAGTTCACCATCAACTTTGGTCATCAGAAGTTTAACCATATTTATCAAATCTTTTACATCAGAAGAACAATGGTCATAGACTTTGTTGTCTGCATCTGGACTGCATTCAGATGTGTCAAAAGGAAGACTTCTCCAGTCAGCATACCCAGAAATGAATAAGCTTTGTTGAGCTTGTGGAGGTTGTTGAGCAACAGGAATGGAAGGCATCTGTTGTTGGCCTTGTTGTTGAGCAGGAATTTGTACATATTGTATTTGAGGCACATATTGGATTTGTGGAGCTTGTGCCTGTACAAAATGTGCACTTCCCCGTGTTCCAAAATTCCTATTATAACTGGAGTTTGATTGATTTCCAGACTGTGGTTGGTTAAAGCTAGAGCTTCTACACTCTCTAGCAAAGTGTCCCAACTTCTGACACTTGTGACAAATTAGTTTTGATTTGTCAAAACCAACTTTTGTTGAGTTGTTCAGTCCTGGAAATTTCCTTCCTGACCTTTTGTAAAATTTGTTAGTTTTAATACTTAACATGGCTGGTTGGTGTAGTATGTCCATTTCTTCCAAGTCATCACTACTGAAATTATTTAAATCATCTATTATAAAACACATATTATCAGTAGTTTGACAGTTTTCTTCATTGTCATAAGCTGGATATGACCTTTCTGATGAGATCCCAGCAGTTATGTCAATGTGATCAAAAGATCCAAAATCATTTGAGCAAGATAGTGAGTCTTGTCCCAAAAGTGTTGTGCTACCTGGAATATTGTCATCAGCATTTTTACCAGAATTTTGCAATTTCTTCTGTTGATTGATTTCTCTCTCAAAAGTTAGTAATCTCCCATGTAATTTTGTGAGTGAAAGGAAGTCAAAATCTGGTCCTTGCCTGAGAACTATAGAATAAGTTTCTCATTTTTTTGGTAAAGACCTTAAAAATCTATGAAGCATAGATGTGTTTGTGTAGGTCTGACCATTTAACTTTAACTCAGAAATTAATGAAGAGAATCTTTCAAATTGTTGTGTTAAAGTCTCCCCATTAACATGAGTAAAGGTTTCATATTATTGAGCAAGAATCTCTCTTGTGTTGGCAATCACCTCATCAGTTCCTCCAAACTGTTCTTTGAGGCAATCCCACAGCTCTTTGGCACTTTCACAATGTAAAAGCCCAACATATATTTCATTTGGGAGAGCCATTGCCAACATTGAGAATGCCTTAGCATCTAGCTCAAGTTTTAGGAAATCTTCATCAGTGTAGTCTTTTGGTTCTTTTGGTATTTCTACTTTAGTTTCAAGAGCCAGTATTTTGCTGTGATAAGGTATGTGCCATTCTCCTTTGCCAGATATTATATTCATTTCTGACCAGCATAGGAGGTTTGCTGGCAAATCTCGTATTATGAGGATCCATTTTTAAGAAATATGATTAATTTGTCAATATTTTCTTAAAGTTATGGATGTTTTGAAAAAGTGAACTAGTATCCTTTATTGAATATCAATAAGAGCCTGTGTCTGATTCTCAATTTGTTAGATTGATATTTGATCAGATGAACCAGTGCTCTGATACCAATTGTTGGATCAGTTTCTGTTTAAACAATTCTTATTATGAACACTTGTTTAGATCTATCAAAGTAAATTTGCACAGCATAATACATGTAAGTGTTCTAAGTTAAAGTTTCACTCTTAACAGGAGTTATTACTCCCCCTCAATCAATGAACTAAAAGCAGTAAATGAGAATCAAAACAGTAAATGAATATAACAGTAATAAGTGTTGCCAATGATTCTCAAATATATTGAAATGGTTAACTACAAAAGTCTTGAAGGATTGGTTGTCTAAAATAGTGGGATAAACCCATCTATTTATAGACCAATTAATACGTACAAGTTAAGTATACAAAAGATTATAATACTACTAGATAATACTACAACAGGTTGTAGTATTGGAACTTGTACAAAGACTTTAAAAAAACTTATATAATACTAAACTACTGAAGTATAAAGGCGATGGGAAGCTTCTAACATAACTGCTGATGAGTGACAAACTACTGATGAGAAGTTTGTCTTCAGCAGTTCTTCAGAGAGTTGTCTGGTTCGTTTTCAGGACTTCTGATCTTTTCTCTTCAGCACTTATTATCTGTTTATTCAGTACTTCTGATCTTTACTCTTTAGAACTTGCTATTTGTTTATTCAATACTTGTTATCTTCTTCTTCAGCAGTTTCCATACTTAGGATAATATTGCAGAATATGATTAAGACTAAGGTATCAAAAGTGGTTTTGTCAATCCTCTTTGTCCTTACAAGTTGTTATTCAGTATTGAAGGGTTAGGGGCTGGAATTGTAATTTCTGTTCGTTTGTTGTTTTTTTTAAAATATTAATAGAAGTGAAATTCATTAAAGATATTTATATTGTGAATTTAGAACGATTGACAGTTCAAAGCGATAAGTTTGGATCTCGGCTCTTTCTCAATGTAGAAATAGATGAAGTTGATGAGCTAAGGAGGAGGTACTATGTATTTATATTGTAAATTTACATTTTGTTTTAGCTAATAGATGTAATTGTTTGCACCTTTTTATAGGTTTATATTGAAACAAGAGTCTAGTTGTACTTCTCAAACCGTCCTTTCTTCCCAGACTGTTTATCCATTGCGTGAGGAATTCATAGTTGGAGCCCAGAAGAAGCACGTTGATGAACTTATCGAGATTGAGAAGGTTTCAAAGCTTTTATATTTGTTGAGTTTTTTATATGTTTATATTCTATAAAAGTAGATATTTTATATATATGAATTGTGTTTTTGTAGCCGATGTCTTATGTGGTGGTTGCAAGCATAAAAATTGTTGAAGAAAGCTTTGGTTGGTTTTACGCTACGTGTCGCAAGTGTAACAGGAAAGTCTTAAGTAAATCAGAATATTTGCTACATGTCGAACAAGTCTCTGAAGCAATTCTCAAATTGCACGTTACTGCTTTGGTTTGTCGAAAATGCCAGTGTGAATGTACCACCATTACCACAATGTACGTAAAGAAGTAGATATATACATTTTCTTTTTTTCCAATTTCTTCATTTCATTTCATTTCATAGAAGTTTTTGAGATAAAGTATGTTTGTATTTGTTTCAGGTTTAAGGTGGATATCAGGGTTCAAGATGAAAGTGGTAGTGTATCGTTTGTATTGTTTGATAAAGATTTGGTGAGAATTATTGGAGCTGTTGCATGTGATGTTAGAGAAAGGCAATTGAAGCAAAATGACACGGAAAGTTTTCCGCATGAGTTGTATCGAATGGTTGAAAAGAAATTTGCTTTCAAGATCGACGTTTCTAATTACCATCTTACCAATGACTACCATGTGTACACTGTTGTCAAGATTTGTGACGATCCTGTTATAATTCAGGAGTTGGCTGGAAGAAATAATAATGCAAAGGATAATTCTGGCGAGGTATATTAATTTAAATACTTTTGTAATAATCTCGATTATTTTCAGTTGAGGTTCAAATCTGTTATGTTTTTTGGTGTATGAGCACTTTTTAGGTTAGCCAAGGAGTTTGTGAAAGCAAATCTGTTAACCTTTCAGAGTCTTCGCAAGTTGGGTTTCAAGTTATCTCTAAGGTGAGTATGCATTTGTGCAAGTATGTCTAAGTTGTTGCTAGAGTTTGTGTTATTATTTTACATTTTATTAGTTGTTTTGTGATTTGCTTCAATGATGTTGTGTCTGTATGAACGATTCTTCTGTTGTTGATGCCAGAATGGATCCTGTAAGAAGTCCGAATGGAAAAATAAGTGTTGAAGACTGTGATATTGAAAATGGTTGTGAGCCATCATCTATAAGCAAAATAATTAAGAAGAAGTCAGCTGGGTTCAAAAGTTAGGAACTTTACATTAAGTCATTCAGACATGTATGTAGGCCTTTTAGTGTTAAGTTTTTAAAGTGCAAAATTTGTTCCTAATGTTTCAAAAGTCTGTTTCAACGACTTTGTAATGTTGGTTGTTATATGTTATAATCAGCTTTTGTGTTGATGCTACTTAATGGAAATTTTCAAAATTTTAAAGAATATAAACAGGCTTTTGGATAAATATTTTTGTCAATTGCTGTTTTTTAACATCTGTTGCAGCAGTGGATGATGTTCTTTTATTTTAAGTTGTTATAAATTCTCTTATTCTCCAACATCTGTTAGAAAAACATGCTTTGCACTATTGTAGTGGTTTTTATAGTTTTGCAATTGAACAGATGTTGTAGTTATAGAATTTGCACCTCTGCATTCAATCCTCTGATTGAAAATTTGTAAATTTAATCTATCTATATAATAATTGAGGTTATCTCGGGTCGAATGAAGCCCTTAGAGAGTGTTTGAGGTATCCATATTGAATATGGAGCTCCGACTTTTTTTCCTATACAAAAACGTTTTGTTTTTTTAGTCCATTCTTCAATGGTAGACTGAAGAATGCCAACCCTAGCAGATCTCTTTCTTCATCTCGCTCTCTCCCACATGAATCTGTATCTCCATCTTCCATTGCGAAAACCCTATTGTTCCTAATCACTCTCTTGCTCGTCAAAATTTCAGAATTCGAAGCCGCCATCAATGAACAGATAAGTATGTTTTCTAACTTTCGGTTTCCATTCCATGTTTCAATTTCGTCTTTCTGTTTATTAAATCTTTCAGATCTGTTCTTTCGTTTTTGTGATTCAAATCTTAATAATGACACAAACTTTTTTAAAATTATGTTGATTGTTTCAAAAGGGTTTCATTGATTTGATTCAGATCCATTATTGTTCTTTAAAACTTAGTGTTTTGATTTGGTATTTTAGTAATGATTCTTTATGATTTTGCGTTTCTTCTTTTCTTTGTTTTGACAAAGACTTTTCAATCGGATATATCCTGTTTCATATTTTTTAAAATCCGATTTGTATGTATAGAATACGGATTTGTATACTGATACTCTCTAATTTTATGTTAAACATAACCTATTCTGTACATAATACATAATATATATGTTAAAAATTTGTATGTACAGATTCGGATTTGTTTCGAAACAGCATATTATCGTTTTTTATTTTTTGACGAATACTTTTGAATTGCTTATATGTTGTATCTTATTTTTCACTGCAATAATTTATATCGTTGGTCCTTGCTTTAGCAATTTTCCAGATCGAAAATTGGTCTGCACATGGATGATTGAGGGTCGCCAGTTGTAGTGTAGAAGAACATATGCTTTGTTTCCAGATAAATACCACAATTGTTCAATCAATGTTGCATGTTCAATTTCATTTGTTTCGTCTATTATTGCTTTTAAGGTATTGATAGCTGTTTTTAGTAATTGTATTTCACTATATACCAATGTATGGTCAAACACACATAATCATGTTAACTTCAGCTGCTATATTTGTTTTGAAATGTTTGATATATTTAAAAAAAGTAACCCAATTGCCCTGTTGGTAGGTTAATGGATCAAAATTGCCACTTCTGTTATATTCCCAATCATCAATAAACATTTATATTTTATTTTGATTATTAGGAGATTGTTTCCATGTACACCCACAAATCACTCCATGTATTAATATTTTCAGCAGGATTTCTTCTTTGTTTTGCACGACAAATTAAGTAGAATGGAGGAGGTTACTGAACTTCAACCAATTCCGGATGCTCATGTTCAAAGTCATGAAGTTCAAATTTGATAGGATATCTATTGATCTTCTTTACGCCAGAATCTAAGATACATCTCTGATGTGTCTGTATTGTATGAGGTTGACGAGCCTACTGTTAGGAGTCTTAACGGTTTCAGGGTTGCTGATCAGATTCTTAAACGTGTTCCTAATGTTGAGGTGTGATTTTGTTTTTTTAATTCAGTCTTGACAACAATTTCATCTCATTTAATTTGTGGGATTCAATATGTTTAACTATAACCTTCAAGGATGGTTGAATCCGGTTGGCTAAGGACCTAAACTGTTTAAGAATACCAGCACCAAAAAGAAATATATTTTTTACATTCAGTTCATGAGTGAGATGAAGGGCTGGAACAACATAGCCCTTTCATTTGAAGGCGTTGAATTTTGTCCTGTCGACTTTGTATGTTATTTGAAGTTTTTTTGTTTACTTCATTTTCAAATAACTTTTCGTTTCAATAACTCTTATTCGAATACGATGTCATTTATAGGAGAAGGATGAAACTAAGGTGGACGTGCAACCGAGACATGCAACCGACAGGCGAAGTTGCTTGGGAGGAAAGATTGTCGGATGAATACACCAAAATAGTCGAACGTATTGACGAGCCAATGACTCAAAAGGAAATTTACTTTCTTCTTCGCGAAGGGGTCTACATCAGTAATTCACAACAGGTATAACGCGCAAAGTGTACCTTCGTGGTTCCTTACATATGTTCCTTAATTAATTATTTAAGTTCAAAAATGGCCTTTTCATTATATAATGTCATGATGAAAGTGTTATATCATAATGATTAATCATAAGATACTACTTAATTTTGGTTACACATGAGTATTTTTCAATTAGTAAAGAGTCAAAGCAACCGTATGAAATTTATATTATAATTTATATTTCATGATGACTTGGATTAGGTTATAACAATTTATATTATATGACTTGCGTGTTTCTTATATTCAATTGGTGTGCTCATTTTCTGAAAATGAGCATTCTCCTACATTTGGACAGCCTTATGTTTTTAGTGCTGAGGTTTCGCTCAAGCATGAGAAATTATATCATGATGACTTGGATTAAGTGATAACAGTTTATATCATATGCCTTGCATATTTGTTATATTTTGGTTATAAAGTAACAGAATAGCATGATGAACAAACTGAATTCGTAAAGATATAAAGATAATTACATCTAATCTATGTTTTTGATGTGTTATTTTACATTCCACTTTGTCAATCCTTTTATGTAATATGTATTTATTTGTTTGTTCAAATTTCAGTTTAAGATTGTAGGGATACAGTGGTTTAATGAAATAATTACATCAGTAACATTCATATTTTAGTTTGCCAGTAATATAATCATATGTTATAAAGCAAGTAATACAAAGTCATTTAGTAAATATTAACAGTGAATATATGTGTTAACGATCTCCTTATTTGATCTTCATGATGAACCAAGAAGTGTTCAAAATGGTGGCAGGTGATCAATGACATCTCTATTATTCGGAGTTTGTGTATGATATAAAACAGTCATGGGAAATTATGTTAGAACTTGGCCATATAGGCGACTGAACAGTGGCGAAGCTTGGTTCTTGAATCGGGAGGGGCCAGAATCAAATTTTTTCTATCGGTAGTGGCAAATCGGCGGGGGCCGGACTCAACCCGGACTCGATTTACCTGCGAAAATCGCAAATTTATACCACTGCGCCAAAAAACAAGGGGGGGGGGGGGGGGCAGGGCCACCCCTGGCCCTCAACATACTTCGCCTCTGCGACTTAACAAATTTGTTTTTATGAAAATCATCAGATTTGATATAAATATTAGATCTTCGTAATGTATTATGAAACAGATTCGCATGATGCTATAACTTATGCATTATAAAGATTAGATCTTCAGACTTAATTTGCTGGAACAACACATGAAATCAAATTGCTTTTGTTTACAAGTATCGTTGCATGAACGAATTGAGGGAGATAAATAAGAGATAACTTATAACTTTTGGTTCGATAAATGGATTTTTTTTCTTACAAGTTTGTGATTCCTTTATCTTTTCAATTTCAATATTTGGTTATAAAACAATTATTTTGTGTAAAGATTGTTCTATTTCATATGAACTATATTTTAAATTGAGCTGTGTAGATATAAATTATGTTTAAACTTGGGCAACCTCCATATGAGTATTGTAGTAGTCCACAAATGAGTTTAAGACACGTTTTTGGTTGTGTTCATGATCGACGACTACTGAAGATGTATAATACACATTTTAGTTATTGTGTTGCCTGGAAACAGTTGTCTACTCCTTTTGTATGTAGTCGGAATGATCTGATTTGATCTGTTTATTCTTTGTTACAGGTTTCTGTTGGTTCGTTGCAGTTTTGTGAGCCTCTGTTTATGCAGGTATGCACTGTATTTTTCTGTTTTCGTAGTAAGTTGTTAGATAGTTTGTGATGTGGTTTTGTTATTTATGAATGGGTTTATTCAGGTATAGTATGTCAATTTTTGTGTGCATTGTTTTTGGGCTATGTTGGTTCATTAAGTTTTCTTTGATTTGTTATCATATCAGCATCCAGTTTCCAAACGTGGACGCGACAATCAATCGTTACCCAATGTTGCATCGTCCTCCGGACATTTGTTTTGTGGTGCCACAACCACTTGCTGCTAGACTGCTCATCGAATTGTGATGTTGCAGTCCAGGGCTCCCACCTCTTTCCATATGGAAGAGGCTTCTGTTGTACCAGAAGTTTCACATAATATACTACGGTCCCCGTTGTATATTGATGTTGGTTTGTGCACTGAGGTGTATGAATATTGTTAGGCTTTTTTTTTATTTGAAGAACGTCTTACGTCCTTCCCCCTTAGCATCCAACCACGTTATAATCTTTGTTGTAAAGGTGGCATGGTTGTTTTGCAGCACCAATCGCAACCTTCTGATTTGCTAAAAAAAAATTCTAATCCTATTTTTTGTCGAATATTCGCGCCTACAACGCGATGTTTGCAATGACCTCTTTTGGTGTCAATGTTGTTGATGTTGTTAATTGTGGTGGTGGTTCATATGTATTCAAGGTTGCAGGCCAAGTGTCACATTTGGTTGATTCTTTATGCCCACCTCTCGGTGATAATCCGAGATTCTTACAAATGCATATATATATATATATATATATATATATATAGCGAAAATGATATTTCCAACCGATTACACTATTTCCCAAACACATAATCACAACCTCTGTTGCAAAACAAGGCCGAGTTGACCGATTAGTCCCCGAGTACTCGCTCTAGGGTAGGTCACCGAGTATAGCCGAGTTGGCCGATTACTCCGAGTACTCCCCGCATAGGCCGATTTGACCCTCGAGTACTCCCCCGATTAGTCCGAGTACTCGCTCCAGGGTAGGTCGCCGAGTACAAGGCCAAACCGAGTTTTGCAGCACTGATCACAACAGTCGTCATAGCTGTTGTGACTGCGTTGTCCCATATGTTATTCAAAGTGAATGAATATGTGCGCTTATTTCGCTCGACAAGGGATCTGTGTTTCCAACGCCAAACTTTATCTTACGTTTGAGAAGGTGTAAGTTTCCTTTTTTTATTAGATAAACCTTTTTTGAATGTTATTGTTCAGTGTTTTGGCAAACCTTGAACGGTCTCTTCGATGAACTATCTCTTCTCATCCTTCATCTTACCTCTAAAGCAATTAACTTTAACGCCAAAAATTACACTGTAAGAAATTCAAACCCCTTTTAAATTTACCTCTGTTTGTTGTTGTGTAGGTATATCCACAACTATAGATGAAGACATGAAGTTCAGTAATTTTGACTTTGGATTATATCATTGTTTCTACTTAATGAAAGGTAAAATGACAGCTATTGTATTATTTTAAATGGATCATGTACTTATGTTATTACACTGATTGCTAAAAACTAGACCACTGTTTGACTTCTTGGGTCAAAGTTTGTTAAATTGTTACCCAGTAATGTTTTATGTCCTGATTTGTATAGGTTTACATACATTATAATCTTGGATGAAGCTCGTGGTATATGGTTTGTCATTTTAGTTTTAGAGGCCCATTTTTTAACACACTTTGCTGAATTTTGTCATTACAAAGTAAGTTTGACTTAATTAAAATCAAACATTGCATTAGTTGCTTACATTAATTATATAAACACTACACAACTTAATATAAATCACTTGCTGACCTTCGGCTGCGAAAGGGTTGCTGTAAAGAAGAATATGGGGCCATGGGGGTTAAGTTGTGTTTGTTATCCAAGTATGTATGTTTCATACAGATGAAAATGGGCTTTGTTTCTGAGTTGTTGAAGCGATTAATACTACAAACAGAAAATGGGAGTTCTTGATGTCAAATTCAAGGATTACAGGTTTGTTGAACAAGTTGGTCAGATTATAAAGAAACTGTATGTTAGATAATTAGCGGATTGCCTTCCAAAAAAAAGATAATTAGCGGATTAGTTGCAGGATTTTGTGTCATTGTTTGTGATCGTAAGTCTATTAAGTTTTGGTTAGATAGATGGGTCGTAAAACTAGCCGGATATTTCGTAATATGTGTTGATTGAGCCTGACAACTGTACTTATGTTTCAGACAGATCTCAAGACTTTTTAAGTGAAAATGGGTCGGTAATTTGGAACTTGGCTCCGAATCCTTCCTCGGATGTTAATTTGCAGAAGTGGTAAATAAGCAAATTTTGACATATATAAAGTCAAACATCTCATATGTTGGTTACCGTGTGTATACACGGGACTCTAACCTAGTTATAATTATAATAATGACAATACCAAAGTTATATTTCTTGAAACTTAATTAGTTACTACGATATTCAAATTTAGTATTTTTCAAGTTTATATTTCTTGAATGTAAATTAATTATAATAGTAACAATAATATTAAATTGTAAATTTAATTATTATACTATTGTTCACCATAATGAAATTCTTCACTTTTGCAAACAATAACCGTTTTTAGATTAATCTTGTCCCTCCAATATTGGCGGTTATTTTTTAGAATAATCCTGACCAATATAACTTGGTGGTTATCATCGAAATTTGGAGGTTATTTTTTGAGCGAAGTAGTTTGCCCGTTTCCTCTCGCTCAACCCACTATCGTCGTAATTCCAGGCCATTCTATCTAACCTCTTTTACCACTCATTATAAATCCCCACCACCCACTATCGCCAAGTTGGCTTTCTCATCTGCATTCAGGACTTCATACTTCCTTCACCAACAACATGGAACAGTTACCATGCCTCTTCATCATATAATTCAACCCTTCCTATTCTCTTCTCTTACCGTAGTACTGCCTCTCTTCAGGTATGTTTTCATTTTTGTTGAATCGGGTTTTTGTCATCGATTGGTATCTTTTGCTTGATTATTCATCATAATTATTTGATTTACCCCAATGTGTTTTTATTGATCCATTTTGTGTTGAGTATATGTTTTGGCATCTTTAGGGTTTTAATTTAAGTTCAGTGAAATCAATTAGCCATTAATCATGTCTCAGAGACCTAGCACACGGACCGAGGTGCAATGGAGCAGTTGCAATGTGGCTGTTGACATGGATGACGGAAGAAGGAGGAGGGAGGAGAACATTCGAAATACCTTTATGTAGTTCCAAAGTAAAATATCAAGAAGCTTCAATCTGATATATATAGGCGTCTATAGGCTCAAATCCGAGGTCTGATCTCCATATCTTCTTTGACATATATATCTTCTACTTTTTGATTAAATGAACTGCTGATTTGGTTTGAGTTAGGTGTTGGCTTGTGCTGTTTTTGCGTTTTAGTGAATATTTTTGGGCTTTCAAAGTTGTGTGCACTCTTGTAAATTTGGCCTAATATATTTTTCTTCAACGAATGCTGGTCATGATTTCTGAATGTGATTTCTTTTTTATTCTAAACAGAGCTCTGCATATCACTTGAGTCATTCAAAAGGTTACTTTGATAGCATGTGGAGTATTTATTTAGCTGTTGAAATGTACATCATATTGTTTCTTAAAAAGTATCATGGTAAATAGATTACCAAAAGGTAATTTGATTATTTAAATCTGCAAGTTTGAATCATTCTGTGCTTCAAACATTCAACAACAACAAAAAATGACCTCCTCTTCCCCTTATGTTCACCTCTTCTATGATCCTTCATCTTTGCAGCTGCGGTTACTCGGTTTTGTTCACCTCTTATGTTCAAAGTGTAACACGTCACGAAATAGGTTAGGGTTTCTTCAATGTCCATCTCTTACCCCTTTTTTGTTGCTATAACTCAGTTTTGTTAGATTTTGGTGTCAGATGACCGTATTTGTTTCTCAATAACTGCTTTGCATTTTATCTAGTGGGATAGTAGCAATTCTGGTCTGAGTAGAGATGAAGGATTGAATGGTGAAGGTTCGCTGTCGTGGAATTTTGGGTAATTTGATCTTGGGAGCACCTACATTTGATGATTTGTTTTCTCTTATTGATGATTTTACTAATGATTTTGATATAGGTGTATTGTTTTTCTCAAGTCGTTAAGGAATGTGATAGGCATGTTTTTCATCCTCAAGCGTTGTTAAGGTATTTCCTCATGTCGTAATATCCTTTACTATATTCCCAATATATTACATTCATTTTATGTATGTTTTTATTTATTGTGTGACAGCAAGATGCAAGAGTAAGTATTAATCAAGCAAGCAAATAAAAATGACAACCATTTTTAGGCACTTATTCATTTATTCAGCAATATTTTTATATTAAAACTTCCATCACAAGTGGAATCTATGTTTATATTTTTTTTATTTTATGATAGGTATAATTGAGCAACATTTATTTAATATGGGATAGGCCATCAAATTAACGTGATTACCCCGATGCAAGAGACTAAATATTTTGAAAACCATTATTCAATTTTACAACTTACATGTCAGATTTACAGGATCTTGATTTCCCTGTTGTAAGTCGCTTGATTTTCTATTTTTCATGTTTAGAATCACATATAAATGGAACAAATAATCAGTATGTAAAACAAGAAAAGTATTTGAATCTCATGTTGTGATTTTTGCAAGCTAATCTGATCATGATTCATATGTTATTTAGGACATGGTCCCGACCAAAGATCCGTTCATTAAGGTTAGAGTCCTAGAAGAACTTGGTGATGGGGTTTTGCTTAGTGATCAAGTAGCTAATCTCACAAGGCATGAACTTTTATTTCTTAAGGTAACTAACAAGGAGTACTAAATTTCTCAGGTGTTTCTTTAAACATTCTAATCTTTACATGGTTACATTTTGTTTTTGTTTCTAGCTTTCAACCGTCATAACAATTTCACATTTCTTTATTTCTTTTAAAAATCTTACACTTTCACTTCTGATATCCTTCTAATCGGTCAAACGGACGGATTTTAGCTTTCAACATTCTAATCTTTACATAGTTACATTTCGTTTTTGTTTCTAGCTTTCAACTATCATAACACTTTCACATTTCTTTATTTCACTCACTTTCACTTTCATTTCTGATATTCTTCTAATCGGTCAAACGGGCGGATTTTAGCTATTAGCTAAAATGAAAATATGTTTAACGGGGCAAGTTGGTATTATCATTGTAATTATATAGTTATTTAATAATTTTCAACGTGTTACTTATTAATAAATCTTAAGGAAGAAGAAAGTGTTATGAGTCTACCCAATACAAAATTTACAAGTTTTGACCTGGTAGCCAACCCGCCCAACCCACTTATTTTGTCACATCTAACTAACCGAAATGGTATCTTCCAGTATTAATGACCTACTTTGCCATATTAAAGATCGTAAGAAGGTTCTCTGCAGCCCACTGCCCATTTATTTGGCATGGGCTTTAGGCTTGCAAATTCTCTGTTGGGCACCATTTAAATGGGTCCAGAAATGGGCCCCTTTCACTAATTTGGTTAAAGGAATGCAGATTGGATATACATGTATATTTATTTACTTTTAGGTATCATTGTTTAGAAACATATGCCTTTTTCATATTCTGAGTTTAATTTGTGTCCCTTGATCACTTAATAACCTTCTTCACATGTTATGAAGGCCATTGTTGATCCTCTCAGTGGATACATGTTTATTTAATGCATCAGGATCCTGAAAAGTAAAAATCAGTGGTTCAGGTGTTGAGCTCATAGAGTTTTCCTCATACTTGGCCACACAAGACACAAGGTCTACTATTCTTGCATGTTTTGAATTTCCCAGTTGATAAAAATTGGACCAGATTAGTTAGTTTGGTGGTATGATGTTGGTTGAATTTTGATTTTTTAATTTGTATTATGGACCTGTGATCAGGATGAAATTCAAATAGGGACTGTGATAATGTATTATAAACCTAACATATCTCACATATTTGAGTTTTATAGGCCTGCAAAAAAAGTTCTTAAAAGTTTTGTGTTGAAGATTGATTTGTGGAAGTGTGGAACTCTATGCAAAATATGATTAGTAATGTCTTACTATTCTGTAGAGGTACTGTCATTTTCTTTTTATAGAAAATAAACATTACTAGGTTTTTTATGAATCGCATTCTCTTTCAAAAGTTTTGTGTTGAAGATTGATGGGTGGAAGTGTAGAACTCTATGCAAAAATGTGATTCAAAGTCAAAGTGGATTGGCTTACAGTGACATTGATTATAATATTTGGCTATTTTGAATCAATGTAATGAACCTAAGATGGTGTACTAAATATATATGACTTGATCAGGGGTTCTCTTTATTGTTACATCAGATGAAAAGTCAACGATAAGGGGTTGATGTTCAAGGTTCAACTTTTGCACCTTATTAAGTTTCATCTAGGATTCAAGCTACAGATCGAGACAAAAAGTTCATAGCAGGCTTGAGATAGTGGACAATTACCAGCCTAAGATAAGTGATTAAGTATCCATGTAAAGACACTTGTTGCTACAACAAATACGTGTCAAACGTTAGTTCTGAGTCACAGGAAGGGTTATAAGGTTCAAGGGTTGCGATCTGCCTAACGCAGGTCGTGGTGTCCTCCTACGTTGCAAACGTAGAAGGAGGTTCAAGATAATATTGTTTTGGAATGTTAGAATTCTGGCTTGAGTGAGACTCAAAGCCAGAAATGAGGATCTAAACTCAAGTTGCGTGTGAAGGAGATATTCTCCTCACGTGTGTAGACCAAGAGAATAGAAGATTGAGTGTAAGAAAGAATAATCAGGTGTGATCAAAATCTGTTATGATGGATCAGATTATATAGAGAAAGCATCTTCTAATTTAGGCAAAGATATTATCTTGAAACATGGTGCAACAAAAGGACAAACCACTTTAAGCCAATGGTTGCTTTGGACCTGCGGTCCGAGTAGTGCAGCGACTCAACGGCAGCTGCTTGTGCTGACCGAGGAGAAAGATGACAAGACAGGTCATCTTTTGACCTGTGATGCTCCGTCCTTTGAACCTTCGTAGCTTTCAACCCTTTAAGCATAGTTTTATGATTCTTATTAATCTTTTTGCTTTAGACTACCCACAACATCAATACTTATGTTGGTTCAAGTTATCAACTATGTCTGATCTCCACTTATTGAAATTTGGATATTAGCTACGCATAATTCGTAATTATTATTATTATGTTATTATCAGAGGGGCCTGACTCATTTTTTTCTAATCGGCAGGGGCCGGATCAATTCATATAAAAATAATCTACGAAAATTGCAAAATTCTCCCACTGCATCAAAAAACGGCGGGGGCCGGGGCACTTCGGGCCTCCACTATGCTTCACCCATGGTTATTATTGTTCAGTTTATTTACTAAAATAAATATTTAATTGAATCACATTTTCAGATCCTAGCTTTATAAGCAGTGGCGTTGCTGAAGATTTAGTTGACATGTCCGGGCCGCTCAAAAATATTTCCATTATACACTAAGTTTGAGTTCTAAATGAGTATTGCGCTCATAAATGAGCTAATAAGTTTTTTAGTTATAAATGTGTTTTCAATGGACCTAAGTTTCTAGTTTAAATTGGGTTTTCGATTAAAAAACCACATGTACACAAATCATACATACCATATGTATGTAGGAATTTTATAAAAAAATTTTACTATGTTGCTACAACAAATACGTGTCAAACGTTAGTATTGAGTCACAGGAAGGGTTAACTCATCGAAGCAATGGAGCCAAGTACCCTTTTTTATAGAGTATGCCTTCTTGGATGACGTATTGCTTTGACTTGATTCGAACCCTTTCAGCTTCAACATGATCTTGGGGTAGTTCACCTTTCTTTAGGAACGTTATGAATGGAGTCATCCAATTTGGTTCATTTTCAGTGATTATATCTTGTACATCGAGTTCAGGTATGGAGGGATGCTAGATCACTTCAACCAGCACCTTTTTAGTGAGATGGGCAAAATTCAACGAAGCAAGCTTGCTATGAGCATCAGCTTTTTTGTTGTGTGACCTTGGAAACTATTTGATCTTGCATGATTGGAAGGTGTTCATGAGTCCCCTAGCCTTCTCTCTATATTTTTTCATGTTGGGTTCCTTGGCAATATAACTGTCGTTCAGTTGATTGGAAACTAGGAGTGAATCAGTGAACACTTGAAGCTTTTGAACAACCATCTTTTTTGCAAGCTTCAATCCTGCTATCAGAGCTTTGTATTCTGCCTCGTTGTTGGTTGTCTGAAATTCCAAACGAAGGGCATATGTGAATTCTGACCCTTCGGGGTTGATCAAGACAAGACCAGCCCCTGAACCTTCAACAATGGAAGCTCCATCTGTGTAAAGCTTCCAGGCTTCTGGGTCAAGGGGTTCGTCCGTAGTAATGTTAACTTCGGTAGCTTCCACCTTTGGAATTTCAACGATGAAATCAGCAAGTATTTGTGCCTTTATTGCTTTCCTTGGGACGTAGGTGATTTTGTGTTCACCTAATTCGAAAGCCCATTTAGCTAATCGTCCCGAGGTTTCAGGCCTTTCAAGCACAGTCTTGATAGGTTGATCGGTGACCACTTGCATGGGATGTGCTTGAAAGTACCTTCGAAGCCTTCTGGTTGTTTGCACTAAGGCTAAGGCTAGTTTTTCCAAAGGAGGGTACTTGACCTCTGCCAACTTTAAAGTTTTACCGAAGAAGTAAACTGGTACCTGAGCTTTGTCTCTTTAGATGGTGAGAACAGCGCTGAGGGCTTCATCAGTAATAGAAAGATAGAGAGAGATCGTTTCCCCTACTTCAGGAGCTGCAATGGTAGGAAGGGAAGCTAGATATTGTTTCATCTGGTTGAATGCTTCCTCTGCTTCTTCTGACCACCTGAAGTCTTTCTTTTCAGTGCAGCCTTTGAGGGTCTTGAAGAAGGGTAGGGATCTTTCAGCTAATTTTGACATGAAGCGTTTTAAGGCAGCAAGTTTGCGGTTCAGGCTTTCCACTTCCTTTTTGGTTTGAGGTGACTTCATATTTAGGATGGCTCGAACCTTATTGGGGTTGGCCTTTATGCTTTGCTTCCTTACAATGTGTCCTAAGAATTTTCCTTCTTCGAAGCCAAATGAACACTTCATAGGGTTGAGTTTCATGTTGATCTCCCTGAGGTTGTTGAACGTTTCTTGTATATCTTCGAGCATTTGTTCCTTCGTCTTGCTCTTGATGACTAGGTCATCTACATAAGCTTCAATGTTCTTGCCAATTTTCCTAGCGAATGCTTTGTCAACCAATCTTTGGTAGGTAGCACCTGCATTTTTTAAACCAAAAGGCATCTTTCGGTAACAAAAGATACCTTTGTCAGTATGAAAGGTAGTTTTCTCTTCATCTTCCTCCTTCATTTGTATCTAGTGGTAACCTTTATAGGCTTCCAGGAAACATTTGAAGGAGAAGCCTGTCAACGAGTCAACCTTCAGATCAACCTTAGGCAAAGGATAACAATCCTTGGGGCAAGCTTTGTTGAGGTCTTTGAAGTCTATGCACATTCTCCATGAATCATCAGGTTTTCGAACCATCACTGGGTTTGCAACCCATGATTGATATTTTACTTCACGAAGAATTCCTGCTTCGACCAGTTTATCAACCTCTTGGCAGGCAGCTTTGCTTCGTTCAGGAGCAAGGCTTCTTTTCTTTTGAACTACTGGCTTGACGTTTGGGGGAATCTTGAGTTCATGCTCGGCAACCTCTCGGGGGATGCCTGTCATGTCACTAGGGCACCAGGCAAAGACATCAGCATTGTTTCGTAATAACCCTTCAAGCTTTGAAAGTATCTCAGCAGGGAGGTCTGTGTTAACCCGTATTCTCTGTTCGGGGTATTTAGGGTTGATGCTGAGACCAAGCTTGTTTTGCTCGCTGTGACCCTCGTTTACCATTAGTATTGTGGTTGAGGGTTGAAGGGTTGCTATCCCATCCTTGGTAGGGAACTTTGCACTCTTTCGGCTAATGGAGATGGTCATGTCGAAGACCACAACACCAGGTCTGCCGATGATAACGTCATAACTGGATGGTAGATCTAGGACAATGAAAGTTAATGGTTCAGTCCTTTGCATTTGTCCATCGGAGAAACTTACATCAAGCGTTATCTCTCCCAAGGGCTTGATGGGTATGTCTGCAATGCCTTTAATGGAGGCTTCAGCTGGTTGGAGCTTGGAACGTTCTTCTGGGCTTAAAAGGTTAAGGCATTTTGTGAACATGATTTCAGTAGCTGCTCCCGTGTCTATGTAGGCCTTTTCTGTTCTGATTGAACCAACAAGGGCTTCAAGAACAAGGGGATCACAATGCTTTTCTTCTTTAGTTTGAGGGAAGCAGACGCCTTGATGCTCCCAAGCCTCCAACCTCTGCCGCTTGTTAGGGGTTTCTTGTTCAACAAAAACCATGGCGACTTCCTTCTTTTTGTGGTCATCTATGTTCTCCTTGAAACCTTTGACCAAGTGAGCTAATTCTCCAGACTTGACAGCTTCCTCAATTCTCTTTTTGAGTTGGAAGCAATCATTGGTGTGGTATCCCTTCTCTTCGTGAAACTCACAGTACTAGTTGGAGTTCTCATTTCTTTTGCTTTTTGGAAAGGGATGAGGAGGTCGAAAGGTGTGCTTGACTTCTTCTGTTGCTAGGATTTCTTGAGGAGTTTTGGTGAGGGCTATAAAGTTGACGTTTCTGTCTTTGATTGAAGGGTTCCTGCGTTCCGACCTTCGAGACTCAGACCCTCTAGGCCTTCTGTCATAGGTTCCATAGTTGCCCCTTTTCTGTTAGGGTTGTTGCTTCTCCAGCTGGAAGCCCTTTTTCTTTGTTCTTTGATATCCATAGCCTCTTCTCCTCGGATGTGGGCATCAGCCCTTTCTAAGGCTTCTTCAAGGGTTCTCGGGAGACTCTTGTTGAAGTCTCTAGTGAGGTATTTTGAGTTTATGGCGTTCATGAACCCTGCAACCTTCATTTTTTCATCTGCACCAACATAGGTAAGGCCTTCTTTCTTGTATCTATCGATAAAGCTTCTGAGGCTTTCGTCATCTTTTTTGCTTGATCTGAAAGATGACTATTGCGTCCTTGACACAATGTCTTTGTTGTGAGAAGTTGGCCAGGAATCCTTTTCCAAGGTCGTTGAAGGTTTTAATGCTTCCTGTTGGTAAATCGTTGAACCAGATTCGAGCTGACCCAACAAGGGTTTGCATGAACATGAGGCAGCACTCGAGGTCACCCCATTTTTCGATCTGACAAGCCCCAGAGAAGATCTGGAGGTGATCTTCTGGATCATCAGTACCATCATAGGTTCTTATATGAGCTGGCATTTTCAGCTTGTTAGGAAACTCGTAGTCTGCTATCTATTGAGAGAAGCAAGACAAGCTGCTTGGTTTATAAGGCTAGTTGGTAGTGTGTTCCCCCCTGGTGTTGGTGATTCCACTAGGATTTCCTTGTTGGGCATGTTGGATCAGTGGCCTCTATTAAGAACACTTATGTGTATCAGATTTATGTAAGAGTTAATGAGCAGCGGAATAACAAGTGTTCAAAGATTAAAAGATCACTTTTAAGAGGAGTTATTACTCCCCCTTAACTGAATAATAAATGAGAAACAATAAATACAGTTCAAGTATAAAGCAGTAAAGCAATTTATGTTTCTCAGATGTAAAATGGATTATAAGTTCAAAGCCCGAAGGATTTCAATTTAGATCAAAGGAATTACACAAAATCACATCTCTAAAATAGATGAACAAACTCATCTATTTATAGACCAACATACTAAACTGTTGTCTGAAGTAATCTAAGATATTTAACAAAGATATTATGCTAAGATAAGCCTACAACAGCCTGTACATTGAAACTTGAAATCAAGACTTTAACAAAACAATATAATAATAAACTGCTGATCTTCAGTCGGTTAGAAGCTTCTGATTACAAAGTGCTGATGAGTGACAAACTGCTGATGAGTAGTTTGTCTTCAGTAGTTCTTCAGTGTAGTGTCTGGTTAGACTTCAGAACTTCTGATGAGTTACTCTTCAGTACTTTGTACATTTGTTCTTCAGTACTTCTTCTTTGTTCTTCAGCAGTTGTTTCCATACTTAAGCAGAATATGAATTTGGACTAAGGTTATCAAAAGGTGGTTTCTTCAATCCTCTTTGTCCCAACAATCTCCCCCTGGATTGATGAAGCCAAAACCTTATCCAATCTTTATTGCTGATCTTTTCTCTCTTCTAGTATCCTCCAGATTTCTGCTGTCATCCGGGTAGTAAGAGTACATCTTTGTTGCTCAGTGAGAGATCCAAGTTCAGGTGTTAGATGTTGAATTGTGAGAAGGTCTTTGGAAGATAAAACACTCAACTCCTTTGAGTTTTTGTAGACCTTACTTGAACGATCTCTCCTGGTCACAAGTACTGAGTTGGAATCAGTAAATGACCATTTAACAATGTTTACCTTTGACCTGTCAAAGTCAGAGGCATAGGAAACCAAGCCTGTTTCCTTAGGTAATCCTGAGGATGATTGAGGAATGTCTTCAATTTCAGTGACTCTCAGGTGAGATTCTTGACTACCTTGAAGTTCAACACCACTTTGAATAGGCATGTTGGGCAAGTGATGTTCTGTTACAACTCTTGTGTGTGATTTTTCTTGAATGGATTGTTGTAACTGATAAGCATAAGTAGCCTTGTCTCTGAATTGTGTAAGGAGGGGTTTTTCTTCTACATCAAAATCACCATCCACTAACTGATTTCCTTCCAAGAGTACCATCTTGAAATTAGTCTTCACAATGGGTTCACCCTCTGCTTTTCTCTTTGTGGCAGGCTTCCTTAGTGCACCAGAAGATCTCCTTATGATAGAAGTTGGTTGGAATTCAGGAGTTTCAAATCTCTCTGGCTCTGCAGCTTTGCTGGCCTTGTACTTCTTGTAAGTCTCATATAGTGTTTGTTCTTTCCATTTTGAGACTGAGGCCTTTGAACCATAGCCATTTGCCACTAACTCTTCTATGATCTCTGCTCTTTTGGCTTTCCTCTCATTCTCTGTTGCTAACCTATCAGATAGCATTTGAGCTCTTCTTGTCAGTTCTTGTGTAGAGAGTCTTTTGAGAGCCACTTGTTTGGATTTGGAGTTCTTTGTAATAAAAGTGAACAGCTTCAAGTGCTCTCTCTTCAGCCTCAAGCTCATCAAGCTTTTCTTGATACTTGATCAATTTCTCTTGAAAGTTCAGATCATCTCTAGTTTCAAGGCTGTTCCATACTCTGTCTTCCTTAGCCTTCTTTGCAGCCTCTTTTAAACTCTTCTCCAACAGTTCTTTAGACATGGCAATGGGAGTAGGGTTTAAAACAGTTGTGGAAGTTGTTGTTGGCAAAGGAATGGAAGCAGGTTCTCTATCAGGTGCCTTAGAAACTTCTGATATTGGTTTTGGAGGTGAAACTGCTGATGGTTTGTCTGTCTTCACAACTACTGAAGGATTGTCTTCAGCAGTTTGATAAGTCTCTTCAGCAGTTCCCTCTTGTGCCTTAGATGATGAGAACTCATGTGCTACTTCTTTTCCTGGTCTTTGTATAGGCTTTTCAGCTTCAGGATTTTCTCTTGTAGCAACTTCAGTTTGTGGTTCCTTAGTCTTCTCCCCCTTTTTGGCTTCATCCACTTCTGGAAGCCTAATTGAGTGAGAAGTTGCAGCAGACAACCTTGCTAGTTGATCTTGAGTTTGATCCATCTTCTTGTTCAACTCAGCAAGTCTTGAATTTATCAACCCAAATTGGTTGTTAGCCTTTAACTCCCAAGCAGTTGTGAATGTCTTGAGTTGATCAGTTATGATTTGTTTCATTGTCTGCCACAGGGGACCATCTGGGCTGCATAGTTGGTTCAAGTCTATGCTAGAGAGCCCAGAGAATTGGGTAGGTTGTTTTTGTGAAGGGGGTGTTTTTGGGTGATCCTCAGATTTCTCTGAAGATGCCACTTGTGGGGATTTTTGGGCTAAGTGGTCTTTAACCTGATCTTTGGTGACCAGCTTCTTGAGCTTGGAGACCTTAGATGCAGGACCTTCAATGTCAACCGTCAATTCAGTTGGTGGAATGATTGATTCATCATCCAAGCTAATGGAATCATCTGAATCCTTGATAGTGTCCTCAGAGAGGGCAGGATCAGTTATATCATGAGCTAGTCCCAAACTAGTAGTCTCATGAACCTCTTTGTCTTGGAACTGAGGTTTTCCTACTTCGGGCACTAGGCCTTCATCAGTAGTTGCCAAATTTGAGGTCTTAATAATGTTACTACTGTCCTCAAGTTCACCACTGGGTGATAAGTGAGTAGTAGCAGCCTCAAAAGTACCAAGAGTTTCTAAGTTTGGGCTTATAAACTCTGGTCCATCCTCATCTCCCTGGTTTGGGCTAATAAGGTCCACATCCATGTCAAGTGGAGAAGGCATCTCCCCAATTTGATGTGTTGCTGGGGGAGTGACATGTGTTGGATGGGATCCTTTTAGTCCTGAGAGAAGTTGGGCAATTTCTATTGTTTTGTGGGATGGTTCAGGTTCAGTAGTTGTGAGGGGTAGGTGTTCAGTAGTTTGGATTGGTTCAGTTTCAGCAGTTTCAAAGGTTGGGTCAGTAGTTACAGGTTTCTTAAATCTTTTTCTTTGAAAAATAACTGTAACTGGTTTTCTTTTAGGAGGTGGAGAAGGTGTGTGCTGAGAGGATGTTTCAGCCACATCCTTATCAAGTGCAGATTGCACATCAGCAGTTTCAGGGTTCTCCACTTCCTGAACTGTCTTTTTCAAGGGTTTGGTTGGTTTTTGTTTTTGCTGTTTTGGCTTTTTGGTTTTCTTTTTGGGTTTGGAAGATGTGGGTTCCTTGGGGATGGGTTGTTCTTCCCCTTGGTCATCTTCTAGCACAAGTGCTGGTTTGTTGTGCCTAGAGAATACTTGTGAGGTTAATGGGTTTAAAGTTGTTGTTTTACCCACAAGTACTCCCTCTCCAAGTTCTTTTATTGTGCATTGCATAACAAATCTTGGGTACAACAAAAACTTCTTTTTATCATTTTCATGGTGTAGAACCAATTCATTGAAAAACAGTTTAGATGCCTTAAAAGGTGTTTCATTTATGATTGAATGAAAAATTGGTTGAAAAGTAGAAGGCATCTGGTCAATAGACCCAGTTTTTGGACTTAAGCACATAATTATATAATGAAAAAGCAGTTTATATTTTGGGTCAAAATATTTCTTATAAACTGTTGCTTGTGCCAAAGTACCTTGATAACCACATTCTGTCATGGTTAGATGGATGTCTGAGTTTGGAATATGCTCAGGAGCATTAGAATCCTTCAAACCAAGCCTGATGCTTAGTGTTTCCGGTGATATGGCCATCAGTTTCCCTTTCATATAAGATTTGAGGGAGATCACTTGATCATTCACTGTCACCGTCTCTGTGTTAGCCCAGAACTCATTGAGAGTTTCTTCATGAATGGGTGGATCGATGGTGAAAGCTTCATAATACTGGGATTTCATGATGAGATCAATGATTTCATCATACTGGGACCAGGCTTCATCTTTCTCAAAGTACCCTCGCTGATTATGTCCCTGTTTTAACACGAGAGCCATTGCTTGTTTGATCGAACAGTATTTTTAGGTTAGAGAAGGGGTTTTGGTTTTGATTTGAGAGAGAGAGAGGGAATTTTGCTTTTTGAATGGATAAGTGTTTGAAAAAGGTATTTATCAGAAGTTTTTAACCGACTAGGTCAAACTTCTGATGAGTGAAAAGTCTGTTTTACCCTTTTTAATGAAACTGCTGATGAAGAAGGTTTCTTCATCAGTGGTTTTGGTCATCTCTTCAGCAGTTTCAACTGCTGATGCAAATGACTTTTAAAATACTTAAATAACTTCTGATACTTATCAGTGGTTATTTCCATTTTGAAAATTTCCCATTTTTGATGTTCATCAGTAGATTTTCTCAAAAATTGTTCATCAGTAGTTTCTCTTTCTCAAATATGTTCTTCAGAGGTTTGTGACAGATAAGTATGTAAGTGAAAATAAAATATGTGCAGAACTAAAAAGTGAAACACTTACAGACTTTCTTCCAAGTTTAACATCCCAAGCATGGATACTAACCTCTGAAAAGTTATTGAATCAAGGGGTTTGGTGAAAATGTCAGCTATTTGATTAGCTGTTGTGACATGCTTCACCTCAATTTTGCCTTTTTCATAGCAATCTCTTATGAAATGATACCTGATTTCAATATGTTTGGTTTTTGAAAACTGAACAGGATTTTGAATGATGCTAATGGCAGATTTGCTGTCTACTAAAAGTGGAGTCTTGGTCTCTTTGATTCCATAATCAAGCAGTTGATATTGGAGCCATTGTATCTGTGAAGTACAGCTTGCAGCAGCAATGTATTCAGCTTCAGCTGTTGAAGTTGCCACAGATGTTTGTTTCTTTGATTGCCAGGACACGAGACAGTTTCCTAAGAATTGACAACCACCAGATGTTGATTTTCTTGACATCTTGCACCCTGCATAGTCACTATCTGAAAAAGCTGTTAACTTGGTATTGCTTGAGGCAGGATACCAAATTCCTAAAGTAGGAGTTCCTTTCAGATATCTGAAGATTCTTTTGACTGCAATTAGGTGTGATTCTCTTGGTGCAGATTGGTATCTAGTACAGACACAAGTTGAAAACATGATATCTGGTCTAGAAGCAGTTAAATACAAAAGAGAACCTATCATACATCTATACATGGTTTGATCAATATCCTTGATCATCTGGTTCAACTTGTGTGATTGGTGTCATGGGAGTGGAACATGTTTTACAGTCTTGTAAAGAAAATTTATTCAATAATTCTTTAACATATTTTGATTGATGTATAAATGTTCCATTTGATTGTTGCTTGATTTGCAGTCCCAAAAAGTACTGCAGTTCTCCCATTGTACTCATTTCAAATTTTGATTGCATGAGTTTCTTAAAATCTTCACACAGTTTTGAGTTTGTTGAACCAAATATGATATCATCAACATAAATTTGAACAAGTAAGACATGATTTCCAACATGTTTTATGAAAAGAGTTTTATCAATGGATCCCCTTGAGAAGTGATTCTTAAGTAAAAAGTTTGAAAGTGTTTCATACCAGGCTCTTGGAGCCTGTTTTAGCCCATAAAGAGCTTTGTCAAGTCTGTAAACCCAATCAGGATGAGAAGGATCCTCAAACCCTGGAGGTTGACAAACATACACTTCCTCTTTTATTTTTCCATACAAAAATGCACTTTTGACATCCATTTGATAAACTTTAATGTTGTTGGAAATTGCATAAGCTAAAAATAACCTGATAGCTTCAAGTCTTGCAACTGGTGCAAAGGTTTCATCATAATCAATTCCTTCCTCTTGAGAATAACCTTGTACCACCAATCTTGCTTTGTTCTTGATGATCATACCAACCTCATCTGCTTTGTTTCTGAAGACCCATCTTGTTCCAATTGGTTGCTTGTCTTGAGGTAAGGGACAGATTTCCCAAACCTGTTGTTTCTTGAATTGAAGCAACTCTTCTTGCATTGCTTGCACCCAATTGTTGTCTTTGAGGGCTTCTTGATATTTCTTTGGTTCCAACTGAGAAATGAATGCTGAGAAGAAGCAAAAGTTGGAAAGCTGGTTTCTTGTGAGTACCCCTGATGCAATATCACCCATGATTTGATCCAATGGATGATCTTTGTGTTCAATCAGTTGTTGTAGACCTGTACTAGAGGATGGCTCTACTGGTTCTTCAAATAAACCACTGAGATTGATAATATCTGGTTCAGCTGTTGTTTGAACTTCAGGAGTTTTAGGTTCAGCTGAATCAGTAGTTTCAAAATGTTCATCAGTAGTTCCTGAAGTTGAAGCTATTGAAACTTCTGAAGGTTTTATAGTTGATCTTCTGACTGTGTTTGGAGTCCATGGTGCAGGACTATCATCTTCAAATCCTTGAAAACCATTTTGAGGAGGTTTGGATGATTCAACAGTCTTTTCAGGTCCGAAATGAAAGTTGTCAAGATCAAATAATTCAGCAGGATTTGCTGGAATAAGAGTGTGTTTTGATTCATTGAACTTGACATTCAGTGTTTCTTCTACTATCTTGGTTCTTGAATTGAAAACTTTGTAAGCTTTTCTCAAAGGAGAATAACCAAGAAAATAACCTGTATCAACTTTTGCAGCAAATTTTGAGATAGAGTCTTTGATGTTGAGGATAAAACATTGACATCCAAAAGCCCTGAAGAAGGAGATAAGGGGCTTTATGCCATGAAGAATTTCATAGGCAGTCTTGGTATGTCTCTTGTTGATTAGAACTCTATTCTGAACATAACATGCTGTGTTGACTGCTTCAGCCCAAAAATACAAAGGTAGGCCTGAGTCAGCTAGCATTGTTCTGGTTGCTTCTATTAAGGTTCTGTTCTTCCTTTCTACCACACCATTTTGTTCAGGAGTTCTGGGAATGCTGAACTGTCTAACAATCCCTTTAGACAGACAGAATTCATCCAGAGTTTTGTTCCTGAACTCTGTCCCATTGTCACTCCTGATGACTTTGACAGATAGAAAATATTGCTTCTCAACTTGTAGAATGAAGAACTTGATGATTTCAGCTGCCTCATCCTTGGAATATAAGAAGAAGACCCATGTGAATCTTGAGTAGTCATCAATGATGACCAAGCAGTACTTCTTCTTACCAAGGCTCATTATCTTGACTGGTCCAAATAAGTCCATATGGAGTAGTTGAAGACATGCAGTTGTTTTAGATTCTTCAATAGACTTATAGGAGGACTTATGCTGTTTACCTTTGAGACAGGAAACACAGTGTTCTTTGCACTGATATTCCTTCAAAGGTAGACCTCTGACCAAGCCCATTTTTGTGACTTTATTGATGGTTTTAAAGTTCACATGGCCAAGTCTCCTGTGCCAGAGATCATTTTCTGAAGTTGATGCCTTTGAGAAGAAACAGGCAGTCTTGTTCAATACTTTGTCTTTTTCAATGTCCACTGCATAGACATTGCCACACCTTTTGGCAATCAGCAAAGTATGATCTTCAATGATCTTCTCTATCAACTTCTGGCCTTCTGGTGATATGATCTTGCATGCTGTCTTGGTGAAAAAGGAAGAATATCCTTTGTCACACATTTGTGAGACACTCAGCAAGTTGTACTCAAGGTTTTCAACCAGATTGACCTTGTCAAACTGCATTTTGCCTGAGGATACATTGCCATATCCTAGCACATATCCCTTGGCATTGTTCCCAAAGGACACAGATCCTTCTCTTTGGCTGATAAAATTGTTTATCAGGTATCTGCATCCAGTCATGTGCATTGAGCCTCCACTATCCACATACCATATGCTATTCAAACCTCTGGAGACCCTCTGCACAAGATAGCAAATTAGTTAGTTTTGGCAACCCAAGCCAGTTTGGCTTTGGGTTTGCTCTTGAGAACAGGTGCAGCTTGTTGTGGACCAATTTTAGAAATCCATGTCTTTTTGGCAATGGATTTGTCATTAAGAACAATGGTGGGTTCTTTTTGGTTTCCACCATCAACTTTGGTCATCAGAAGTTTAACCAGGTTTATCAAATCTTTAACTTCAGCAGTTTGTGAAACTGCTGATGAGTTAGGTGAAACTTCTGAAGATGAACTTTGAGAAGATGACTTTTGTTGAGATAAAAGCCTCTTCTTAGAAAGGTTTTTGTTTGATTGTTGTTTGTTGGGAAAGAAAGTATTTTCAAAATTTTGTTTCATCTGTTTTCCCACAATCAGTTGTTGTCTTTGTTTGTTTAACTGATTTACCTTTCTATATCTGCAAAGTTCAGTTATGTGGTTAAACAGACCACATATTTCACATGCTTTTGCCTTCTCTTTTTTTTTAGATAAATCAAGAGAGCTGGAAGGCAATTTACTGACAATATCAGCATTTTGAAATAGGTCATCAGCAGTTTTCAGGATCTCAACTCCTGATGTAGTTGAAACTGCTGATGGCTTATTGTCAGTAGTTTTAACTTCTGCAGTACTTTCCTTTTTAAGAAAGTTCTGATGGTAGGATGTGCATTCCTCCATTTCAGAAGTTTGAATCAATTTCATCCCATCATTATCAGTTTTGTGGGTGAAATCTGTTGGTGATTCAGTGTGGGTATACCCGATGCCAAACTTAACATTTGCTGCAGTTTGTTTGTTAAGCAGCATTTGGTACCCTTTACAAGACTCAACCCATTTTTCACAATCAACCTTGGTGTCAGCAAGCTCTTGTCTGACTTTTCCTAGGTTGTCTATCATTGTTTTAATCTGTGCTTGGGTTTCAATGGATTTATCATTCAATTTAGAAATTTCTTTGTTTTTCAAAACAATTTTTCTTTCTAAATCACACTTCATCTGTGTGTATTTTCTCTCCATATCATTGGATTTGCCTTGTAAATGCACATTTGTTTCTCTTATTAAAGCAAAAGATTCTTTGCAAGATTTAGTGCAAAGCTTTAACAGAGATTATTGTGATACCTGTGTGAGAGCAGAATTTGAAGAGTATCCTTCAAAAGCCATCAAGGCAAAGTTCTTTCTGCCATTATCAGGTTCTCCCCAGTTGACATCATAGACCTTATTGTCTGCATCCTGACTGCATTCTGATGTGTCATAAGGAAGACTGCTCCAGTCAACATACCCTGATGTAAATAAGCTTTGTTGCTGAGGGGGTTGTTGAGTTTGTGCAGGTTGTTGAGCAGTTGGAAAAGGAGGCATCAGCTGCTGTTGTTGCTGAGCAGGCATCTGAACATATTGTACTTGTGGCACATATTGAACTTGTGGAGCTTGTGCCTGTACAAAATGAGCACTCCCTTGAGTTCCATTATTCCTATTATAAGAGGGGTTAAATTGATTTCCAGACGTGGGTTGGTTGTAGCTAGAGCTTCTACACTCTCTAGCAAAGTGTCCCAACTTTTGACACTTGTGACATCTAAGTTTAGATTTGTCAAAACCAACTTTTGTAGAGTTGTTAAGTCCTGGAAATTTCCTTCCTGACCTTTTATAAAATTTGTTAGTTTTTAAGCTTAACAAGGCCAGTTGGTGCAATATCTCCATTTCTTCCAAGTCATCACTGCTAAAATATTTTAAATCATCCATGATGAAACACATGTTGTCAGCAGTTTGACTCAGTTCTTCATTGTCATAAGCTGGGAAAGATCCATCTGATGAGATCCCAGCTGTTATGTCAATGTGGTCAAAAGAACCAAAATTATTAGAACAGGATGGTGAGTCATGTCCTAATAAGGCTGTGCTACCTGGAGTATAGTTATCAGCAGTTTTGCCAGATTCTTGTAACTTTTTCTTTTGATTAATTTCTCTTTCAAAAGTAAGTAATTTACCATGTAACCTAGTTAGGTTCAAGGTGTTAAAATCTGAACTTGTTCTGAGGACTATAGAGTAAGTTTCCCATTTTGAAGGTAGAGACCTTAAAAATCTATGTAACATAGACTCATTTGAATAGGTCTGATTATTAATTTTTAACTCAGAGATGAGTGAAGAAAATCTTTCAAATTGTTGTGTTAAGTTTTCACCCTCTATGTGAGTAAAAGTTTCATATTGTTGAGCTAGTATTTCTCTGATGTTGGCTATCACCTCAGCAGTTCCTACAAACTGCTCTTTTAGGCAATCCCATAGCTCTTTGGCACTTTCACAATGTAAAAGGCCAGCATATATTTCGTTTGGGAGAGCCATAGCCAACATGGAGAAAGCTTTTGCATCAAGCTCAAACTTTTGGAAATCTTCCTCAGTGTAGTCTTTTGGATCTTTTGGTCTTTCAGTCTTTCCCTCTGGATCAGTTATAACTGGTTTGTGAGGTCCAAAAACTACAGACCTCCAACATCCAGTATTTGTTTGAGAAATAGTGTGTGCCAACCTTTTAGACCATATGTTATATTCATTTCTGACTAACATAGGAGGCTTGTTGGCAGATCCAGTATTGTAGGGGTCCATTTTTAAGAAGTTTGAATTTGTCAATGCTTCTTTAAAGTGATGGATGAAAAAGTGAGCCTTTTATCCTTTATTGAATATCAATAAGAGCCTGTGTCTGAATCTCAATTTGTTAGATTGATTTTGATCAGATTAACCAGGTGCTCTAATTCCAATTGTTGGATCAGTGGCCTCTATTAAGAACACTTATGTGTATCAGATTTATATAAGAGTTAATGAGCAGCGGAATAACAAGTGTTCAAAGATTAAAAGATCACTTTTAAGAGGAGTTATTACTCCCCCTTGACTGAATAATAAATGAGAAACAATAAATACAGTTCAAGTATAAAGCAGTAAAGCAATTTATGTTTCTCAGATGTGAAATGGATTATAAGTTCAAAGCCCGAAGGATTTCAATTTAGATCAAAGGAATTACACAAAATCACATCTCTAAAATAGATGAACAAACTCATCTATTTATAGACCAACATACTAAACTGTTGTCTGAAGTAATCTAAGATATTTAACAAAGATATTATGCTAAGATAAGCCTACAACAGCCTGTACATTGAAACTTCAAATCAAGACTTTAACAAAACAATATAATAATAAACTGCTGATCTTCAGTCGGTTAGAAGCTTCTGATTACAAAGTGCTGATGAGTGACAAACTGCTGATGAGTAGTTTGTCTTCAGTAGTTCTTCAGTGTAGTGTCTGGTTAGACTTCAGAACTTCTGATGAGTTACTCTTCAGTACTTTGTACATTTGTTCTTCAGTACTTCTTCTTTGTTCTTCAGCAGTTGTTTCCATACTTAAGCAGAATATGAATTTGGACTAAGGTTATCAAAAGGTGGTTTCTTCAATCCTCTTTGTCCCAACAGGGCAGCAATAGCTTGACTGATGAGCTGTTGCCAAGGAAAGTGAGCCATCATTTGAGATATCATGTAAGGCATAAGGTTAAAACCTTGGAGGCTTTTTGTCGTTGATACAGTGTTGGTTGCCATGGGAATACTCATGGAAGCGCTACGAGCCATGGTTAGTGAGGCCATGGCTTGTTCCCACGAGGTGGCAACTGGGGGTGGAACACTAATAATAGGTAATTGTAAGAGATGATCCAGGGTAAGTTCATGCCCAAGGGGTGCACCGGTGGTGGCCGTTTGGGTAGTGAACAGTGGGAAGGCAGTAGGACTGGGACTTGTTTCCTGGTAGGAGGTAGAAAACATGTTGCTGGGACCTGTTTCATAGTTCCGGGGAGGTGGTTGGCGACCTGAGGTGCCAGCAAGAGGACGAGGTGGCCCAGGAGAAAGTGATACTTCTTCTTCGTTATAATCTAGCCGAATACGGACTCCTTTGTCCCTCTCCCTCATAACATGTTGGTTTAAAAGGGACCTGAGTTGCAAGAAGTTACTTGCAACTCCCACAGGAGTAAGATCTATACGCTGTGGCATTTGTGCAGCGTCGGGGAGAAGAGACAATACCCCTGAATGAGTGGGGGTGGAGTTTGCAAGTTTACCGACTCAGGACGAGTAGGTGGAGTCTGAGTACCAGCTGGGGTACTTCCTGGAGTGGAAAATGACACAGATCTGTTAGGAGAAGCTTGATCTGTGTCCGGAGAGATCTGGTTGACCTCCTCTTGAGACTCAGGATCAGACATGTTAGGGAGTTGGAGCTACACAAATGATTTTTTGAAGACACAATGGCGCAGCCCCACGGTGGGCGCCAACTTGTTGCTACAACAAATACGTGTCAAACGTTAGTTCTGAGACACAGGAAGGGTTAAAAGGTTCAAGGGTTGCGATCTGCCTAACGCAGGTCGTGGTGTCCTCCTACGTTGCAAACGTAGAAGGAGGTTCAAGGTAATATTGTTTTGGAGTGTTAGAATTCTGACTTGAGTGAGACTCAAAGCCAGAAATGAGGATCTAAACTCGAGTTATGTGTGAAGGAGATATTCTCCTCCATGTGTAGACCAAGAGAATAGAAGATTGATTGTAAGAAAGAATAATCAGGTGTGATCCAGATCTATTATGATGGATCAGATTATATAGAGAAAGCATCTTCTAATTTAGGCAAAGATATTATCTTGAAACATGGTGCAACAAAAGGACAAACCACTTTAAGCCAATGGTGGCTTTGGACCTGCGGTCCGAGTAGTGCAGCGACTCAATGACAGCTGCTTGTGCTGACCGAGGAGAAAGATGACAAGACAGGTCATCTTTTGACCTGTGATGCTCCGTCCTTTGAACCTTCGTAGCTTTCAACCCTTTAAGCATAGTTTTATGATTCTTATTAATCTTTTTGCTTTAGACTACCCACGTCATCAACACTTATGTTGGTTCAAGTTATCAACTATGTCTGATCTCCACTTATTGAAATTTGGATATTAGCTATGCATAATTCGTAATTATTATTATTATGTTATTATCAGAGGGGCCTGACTCATTTTTTTCTAATCGGTAGGGGCCGGATCAATTCATATAAAAATTATCTACAAAAGTTGCAAATTTCTCCCACTACATCAAAAAACGGCGGGGGTCTGGGCACTTCGGGCCTCCACTATGCTTCACCCATGGTTATTATTGTTCAGTTTATTTACTAAAATAAATATTAATTGAATCACATTTTCAGATCCTAGCTTTATAAGCAGTGGCGTTGCTGAAGATTTAGTTGACATGTCCGGGCCGTTCAAAAATATTTCCATTATGCACTAAGTTTGAGTTCTAAATGAGTATTGCGCTCATAAATGAGCTAGTAAGTTTTTGAGTTATAAATGTGTTTTCAATGGACCTAAGTTTTTAGTTTAATTGGGTTTTCGATTAAAAAACCACATGCACACAAATAATACATACCATATGTATATAGGAATTTTATAAAAAAAAATTGTACTATGTTGCTACAACAAATACGTGTCAAACGTTAGTTCTGAGTCACAGGAAGAGTTAAAAGGTTCAAGGGTTGCGATCTGCCTAACGCAGGTCATGGTGTCCTCCTACGTTGCAAACGTAGAAGGAGGTTCAAGATAATATTGTTTTGGAGTGTTAGAATTCTGGCTTGAGTGAGACTCAAAGCCAGAAATGAGGATCTAAACTCGAGTTATGTGTGAAGGAGATATTCTCCTCACGTGTGTAGACCAAGAGAATAGAAGATTGAGAGTAAGAAAGAATAATCAAGTGTGATCCAGATCTATTATGATGGATCAGATTATATAGAGAAAGCATCTTCTAATTTAGGCAAAGATATTATCTGGAAACATGGTGCAACAAAAGGACAAACCACTTTAAGCCAATGGTGGCTTTGGACCTGCGGTCCGAGTAGTGCAGCAACTCAACGACAGCTGCTTGTGCTGACCGAGGAGAAAGATGACAAGACAGGTCATCTTTTGAACTGTGATGCTCCGTCCTTTGAACCTTCGTAGCTTTCAACCCTTTAAGCATAGTTTTATGATTCTTATTAATCTTTTTGCTTTAGACTACCCACGTCATCATCACTTATGTTGGTTCAAGTTATCAACTATGTCTGATCTCCACTTATTGAAATTTGGATATTAGCTACGCATAATTCGTAATTATTATTATTATGTTATTATCAGAGGAGGCTGACTCATTTTTTTCTAATCGGTAGGGGCCGGATCAATTCATATAAAAATTATCTATGAAAATTGAAAAATTCTCCCACTGCATCAAAAAACGGCGGGGGTCTGGGCACTTCGGGCCTCCACTATGCTTCACCCATGGTTATTATTGTTCAGTTTATTTACTAAAATAAATATTTAATTGAATCACATTTTCAGATCCTAGCTTTATAAGCAGTGGCGTTGCTGAAGATTTAGTTGATATGTCCGGGCCGTTCAAAAATATTTCCATTATACACTAAGTTTGAGTTCTAAATGAGTATTGTGCTCATAAATGAGCTAATAAGTTTTTGAGTTATAAATGTGTTTTCAATGGACCTAAGTTTTTAGTTTAAATTGGGTTTTCGATTAAAAAACCACATGCACACAAATCATACATACCATATGTATATAGGAATTTTATAACAAAATTGTACTATGTTGCTACAACAAATACGTGTCAAACGTTAGTTCTGAGACACAGGAAGGGTTAAAAGGTTCAAGGGTTGCGATCTGCCTAACGCAGGTCGTGGTGTCCTCCTACGTTGCAAACGTAGAAGGAGGTTCAAGGTAATATTGTTTTGGAGTGTTAGAATTCTGGCTTGAGTGAGACTCAAAGCCAGAAATGAGGATCTAAACTCGAGTTATGTGTGAAGGAGATATTCTCCTCCATGTGTAGACCAAGAGAATAGAAGATTGATTGTAAGAAAGAATAATCAGGTGTGATCCAGATCTATTATGATGGATCAGATTATATAGAGAAAGCATCTTCTAATTTAGGCAAAGATATTATCTTGAAACATGGTGCAACAAAAGGACAAACCACTTTAAGCCAATGGTGGCTTTGGACCTGCGGTCCGAGTAGTGCAGCGACTCAATGACAGCTGCTTGTGCTGACCGAGGAGAAAGATGACAAGACAGGTCATCTTTTGACCTGTGATGCTCCGTCCTTTGAACCTTCGTAGCTTTCAACCCTTTAAGCATAGTTTTATGATTCTTATTAATCTTTTTGCTTTAGACTACCCACGTCATCAACACTTATGTTGGTTCAAGTTATCAACTATGTCTGATCTCCACTTATTGAAATTTGGATATTAGCTATGCATAATTCGTAATTATTATTATTATGTTATTATCAGAGGGGCCTGACTCATTTTTTTCTAATCGGTAGGGGCCGGATCAATTCATATAAAAATTATCTACAAAAGTTGCAAATTTCTCCCACTACATCAAAAAACGGCGGGGGTCTGGGCACTTCGGGCCTCCACTATGCTTCACCCATGGTTATTAATGTTCAGTTTATTTACTAAAATAAATATTAATTGAATCACATTTTCAGATCCTAGCTTTATAAGCAGTGGCGTTGCTGAAGATTTAGTTGACATGTCCGGGCCGTTCAAAAATATTTCCATTATGCACTAAGTTTGAGTTCTAAATGAGTATTGCGCTCATAAATGAGCTAATAAGTTTTTGAGTTATAAATGTGTTTTCAATGGACCTAAGTTTTTAGTTTAATTGGGTTTTCGATTAAAAAACCACATGCACACAAATAATACATACCATATGTATATAGGAATTTTATAAAAAAAATTGTACTATGTTGCTACAACAAATACGTGTCAAACGTTAGTTCTGAGTCACAGGAAGGGTTAAAAGGTTCAAGGGTTGCGATCTGCCTAACGCAGGTCATGGTGTCCTCCTACGTTGCAAACGTAGAAAGAGGTTCAAGATAATATTGTTTTGGAGTGTTAGAATTCTGGCTTGAGTGAGACTCAAAGCCAGAAATGAGGATCTAAACTCGAGTTATGTGTGAAGGAGATATTCTCCTCACGTGTGTAGACCAAGAGAATAGAAGATTGAGGGTAAGAAAGAATAATCAAGTGTGATCCAGATCTGTTATGATGGATCAGATTATATAGAGAAAGCATCTTCTAATTTAGGCAAAGATATTATCAGGAAACATGGTGCAACAAAAGGACAAACCGCTTTTAGCCAATGGTGGCTTTGGACCTGCGGTCCGAGTAGTGCAGCAACTCAACGACAGCTGCTTGTGCTGACCGAGGAGAAAGATGACAAGACAGGTCATCTTTTGAACTGTGATGCTCCGTCCTTTGAACCTTCGTAGCTTTCAACCCTTTAAGCATAGTTTTATGATTCTTATTAATCTTTTTGCTTTAGACTACCCACGTCATCATCACTTATGTTGGTTCAAGTTATCAACTATGTCTGATCTCCACTTATTGAAATTTGGATATTAGCTACGCATAATTCGTAATTATTATTATTATGTTATTATCAGAGGAGGCTGACTCATTTTTTTCTAATTTGTAGGGGCCGGATCAATTCATATAAAAATTATCTATGAAAATTGAAAAATTCTCCCACTGCATCAAAAAACGGCGGGGGTCTGGGCACTTCGGGCCTCCACTATGCTTCACCCATGGTTATTATTGTTCAGTTTATTTACTAAAATAAATATTTAATTGAATCACATTTTCAGATCCTAGCTTTATAAGCAGTGGCGTTGCTGAAGATTTAGTTGATATGTCCGGGCCGTTCAAAAATATTTCCATTATACACTAAGTTTGAGTTCTAAATGAGTATTGTTGGGTCTGCTGACCTGGAGAAGAACAGATGATAGAAAGCCAAAATATACTAAGTGTTGATCAAGAATAAATAACAGTGGTTACAAGAAAGCTTCCTCCAAAGAACTGCTGATTCCCAAACTGCTGATGATTAAACAACTGATACAAGACAACTGCTGTTGAGGAAAGGTCTGATGGGTAAAGTCTGAAGAGCAAAAGTCTGATAAAGAACAAGTGCTGATCAAAGATCTGAAGAACAAAGGTCTGTTGAACCAATAGCACTTTGGTTCAACAGATGATAAGAAGACATCAGAGTTTTAGTTTAACAGAGTTTTTCTTTCAGTAGTTTCAATGTAACAGTAGTTTATTGTTTAACAGATGTTGTAGTTTGTTAGTCAGTTAGGGGTCGCTTTCTAGGTGACGTCAGCTAAGTGATCATCAGAGGTTTGTACTTGTCTATAAATAGAACAGTACTTGTACTGTTCTATTTGTCACTCGTCATTCTCTTTAGACAAACAAACTCTGAGTGATCAGGCTGAGGGGGAGCTATAATTGTACTATTGTAATCTTTCAGTTTAATGAAAGCATTCGATTGATAACAATTATTCTCTATGTTTTGATTATTCTTTATTCCGCTGCACTTTCCATTTATACTTCATTCATAATTCATAGTTAATCAAAACAATCCAATACTCAGATCCTAACAATTGGTATCAGAGCTTGGTCAATTAAATCTGATCTAATCAATCAATTTAATACACAGATCAGCTCATAATCATTGATATCGTTTGTTTGTCGGGTTAAAACAGAGTAATAGTTTATTTTCGTTTCAACAGTTAGTAAACAGACTTTGTTTTTGAAAAACCAAGAGAATGACTTCACTTAATCAAGATCCACACAACACTGGCACACACAACAAGCCTCCGATGCTTGTCAGGTCAGAATACAACATCTGGCAGCGTCGGGTAGCTCATGTGTTAGCACAACAGAACACAGGGTGCTGGAAATCGGTAGTATTTGGACCACATGTTCCAATGGTACCGAGTGCCGAGGATCCAAAGATCCAAGTACCAAAGAGTGTTGAGAACTACTCAGAGCAAGATTTTCAAAAAATCGAGCTAGATGCCAAGGCTTTCAGCATAGTAGCCATGGCACTGCCGAATGATATCTATGCCGGTCTCTTGCACTGCAATAGTGCTAAAGAACTGTGGGATGCTCTTAAAGAGCAATTCGGGGGAACTGATGATGTGATTGAAAACAACCGTGAAATACTTAACCAACAATATGAAACGTTTAGTCACATAAAAGGGGAGTCATTAACACAGCAGTTTGAAAGGTTTAACTGTCTAATTAGTGAACTTAAACTGGTTGGTCTAACTTTTCCTAATTCAACACTGAATCATAGGTTTCTTAGATCACTTCAGGACAAATGGGACACTATAGCTATAGTTATGAGAAACTCTATCGGATTCAAAGACCTAACCCTGACCCAGCTTCATGGTAAGCTCCTGACTTATGAAAGGGAGCTTAACCAGAAAAAGAAGCTCCAGGACTCTGGCAAAGTGTCAGATGACTATGTATTTGGTAATACTGCACTGTTGGGTCAGGATGATGGTTCTGGAAGTAGTAAGGATCAGAGTTATGATCATTACATTGACATAACAACTGGTTTCAATAATGATTCTTACTCGTCACCAAACAACTGTGCTTTCACAGCCAGTGGTGATATCCAGGCTTCTGATAATTCATCTTTTGTGTACAATGACTTGCAATACATTGACCCTTTGGACCTAGAAGAAATGGACATCTTACATCAGGTTGCCCTGCTCAGTATTAGAACCAATAACTTCTATAAGAAAACTGGCAGGAGGTACCCAGGTTTACATGGTGGGTCAAAGGTTGGGTTGGATAAATCAAAGATAAAGTGTTACAAGTGTCATAGAATGGGTCACTTTGCTAGGGAGTGTAGGAGTCAAAATGGAGTTCCTATGATTACCTATCCAAATCAAAGACCACAGACCAACACTTATCAAACCATCCCTAATGTACCTAATGTGCAAAACACTTCTCACTTTGCACAGACCCAAACCACTGTTCCTGTGCATTATGTCCAAACCACTGTTCCTCAGTATCACTATGTCCAAACACCTGTTGCTCAGGCCCCTGTGCAAATGACTGTTACTCCACCCTCTGCTCCTGCAGAGACCAGTCAACCAGTTCAACAGAGTTTCTTTACTCAAGGCTTTGTTGATTGGAGCAGTCTACCAGATGAGATAACAGATGACAACATTGCTCTAGTTGCTAACACTGAAAAGGATTTTTGTTTTATGGCACTAGAAACAATTGTTGAAGAGACTGATTCTGAGGAAGTGGTGTCTATGTCTGAAAATGTGACTGATGGTGTTGTTGGTGAGATTGTTTTAGCTGAAGAATCTGAAGTGGAGGTTGTGAATCTATCAGACCCCTGGGGTAGTGATGACTGTGATTGCCAGTGTAACTGTGCCTTGATGGCTGCTGCTAAGGTATCTCCTCAAATCTTAAATGACTTGTGCTCAGACAAATGTATTGTGGCATTTGCTAAGATAAAAGAGGTGAATGAAAACTTTAGAAAGAAAATTTTGGACTCTGAAATTCAGTTTGAAAAACTAACAAAAGAGTTAAAATCAAAAATATCTGAAAAAGAGTCTGAAATCAGCAGTCTAAAACATGAAGCAAGCATAACCAAAGACCAGCTTCAGACTATGATAACAAAATATCATAGTTGTAAGAAGGAGCTTGAGTCCACCCAAGTTGAATGTAAGAAATGGGTGGAATCATCAAAGGGTTTTGAGATGATTGTCAACCAACAATCTAAAAGTCATGTGAAATTTGGATTTGGTTTTAAAACCACTGATCAAGTTTCACAAACCACTGACAAAAAGGAACCACAGTTGGTTGAGGTCATCCCTACAAACTCAAAAGGTCAAGAAATCAAGGTTACTGAACCCAATGGCAAGAAAATCATTCTTGAAAAGTTGGAAGGTACACCCTCATTTGATGAAATTGAGAAATATCAATTCAAACCAACATGGTCAGATGAGTGTGAAGTCCTTGAAAATTTCAAACCAATGACCTTCAAAACCTCTGATGGTAAAATGGCACCACAGGCCAAAGTAATCCCTCTAGTAAGTCTTCCAACAGATGATGAAACATCTGTTGAAAAGAAGAAAGAAAAAGGGAAAGCCAAGAACAACTTGTTTTGTGATTTTTGTGAAAAGAAGAACCATGTCACCAAAAACTGTTTTCTTCTAAAAGCATATGACATCAACAAAACAACAAGTTTAAATGATTCAAAATCTAAAGAATGTTCAATCTGCAAGAAAAAGAATCACAAAACAAAAGAGTGCTTATATCTCAAAAATTTTGATGAAAAGGTAAAAGAGTATAAGGCTAAAACTCTGGAAAGTCAAGTGGTAAGTACTTCAAAAGGAAAACCCAAACAGACTTTTGAATCTGTTCAAACATCTGTTACCAAAAGTCTGAACAAAAACTCTGCTCCCAGAGAGGTTCAGGTAACAGATGCTCCACCTGTTAACAGATTACCAAGAGGATATGGACAACCCACTTGTCATCGTCTGCCACATGTTTATGAAGAGCCCAAGAGGCCTTCAAAACCAAAAGTGAACAGACACCCTCATGGTTTTCAACAACTGATAGGAAATGATCAAACATCTGCTGGACCAAGTGTTGACATACAAGCACTGGCAAATGGTCAACTACAGCTGTTGAATCTAGTTCAAAAGCTAGTTCAAACCACTGATCATTCTCCTCAACTTAAGGCTGAGACAGCTAAGGACCCATCCAAAGCCAATTTGGCTTTGGACACTCACCAAAACTAAAATCTTTACTGATGTGCAGGGAGCTTCTGCTTGTTTAGACAGTTTATGGTATGTAGATAGTGGAGGCTCCAGGCACATGACTGGATGTAGAGCCCTTCTTCTGGACTTTCTTGCTCATGGAGGGGGTGATATATCCTTTGGTAATGATTCTAAAGGTAAAGTGTTGGGTTCTGGTACTGTCAAAGCAGGGAGGCTTAAGTTTGAAAATGTTAATCTAATAGACAATCTAAAATTTAATCTACTTAGTGTATCACAAATGAGTGACAAAGGCTTTGGGTCATTCTTCACTAAGCAAACTTGTAAGATTGTTGGCCCAGAGGCTGTAGAAAAGATTAACACCATCATTGCTGAGAGCAAAGCACAACTTGTTGCTCACAGAAGTGGCAATGTGTATGTGGTTGATATGTTGAAGGATAATCCTACTGCAAATGTCTGTCTGTTCTCAGCTGCCTCTACCAAAGAGACAGAATTGTGGCATAGGAGACTTGGTCACACCAACCTTCAAACTATCAACTCACTCTCCAAACAAAACCTTGTCAGAGGTTTACCATCAAAAGAATTCAAATGTGATGAGCATTGTGTTTCCTGTTTAAAAGGTAAACAACATAAAAGCTCTTACAAATCCATTGATGAGTCCAAAACTAGTCAGTGTTTACAAATGTTGCACATGGACTTGTTTGGCCCTGTAAAAATCATGAGTCTAAGAAGGAAAAGATTTTGTCTTGTCATAGTTGATGATTTTTCTAGGTTTACATGGACTTACTTTTTACACTCTAAGGATGAGACTGCAGGTATCCTGAAGGACTTTGTCACCAAAGTTGAAAAACAATATGACTTGCCAGTAAAAGTCTTTAGGAGTGACAATGGAACAAAGTTTAAAAATAAGGAGTTAGATGATTTCTGTGTGTCAAAAGGGATTGTAAGGCAGTACAGTATCCCAAGAACACCAGAGCAGAATAGGGTGGTTGAAAGGAAGAACAGGACTCTTATTGAGGCTGCAAGAACAATGCTAGCAGATTCTGGTTTACCTCTGTCCTTTTGGGCAGAAGCTGTAAACACTGCTTGTTATGTTCAAAACAGAGTTTTAATCAACCCTAGACATCAAAAGACTGCTTATGAAATTCTGTTTAAAATCAAACCACTGATATCATTTTTCAAAATCTTTGGCTGCCCATGTTTCATTTTAAATCTTAAAGATTCCATTTCAAAATTTGCAGCCAAAGTGGATTGTGGATATTTTCTGGGGTATTCTTCAATTGCAAAGGCCTATAAAGTGTTTAACACAAGGACTAAAACAATAGAAGAAACTCTGAATGTAAAGTTCAATGAACTTTCTTCTTTAAAAATCCCAGCAAACCCTGCTGAGTTGTTTGATTTAGATAAATTCAAATTTGAAGATATTGCTGTCAAAACTAACCCTGCAGGTACTCCACAATCTTCACAACAAGACTACAGAATAGATGTTGTGGTTCCAGACCACTACAAAGTCTATCCTGCATCAGAGGAAGCAGTGGTTCAAAACAACTGTCAAAACTCTGACACAGCTGAGTCAGCCACTGTTGGCCAGTCTTACCTTCAATCCACTGATTCACCTAGCCAATCCACTGTTCAATCATCTGTTGACAAGAGTCAATCATCTGTTGACAAAAGTCAGTCAAATCTTACACCACTTGGACCCATTCCTCCACCTCCATTTCAAACATCTGTTGTCTCTTCAGAAGTGCCAACAGATGTTATGTCAACAGAGTCTCCAAACCTCTGTCCTTCACCACAAAATGCCATCATACCATATCAGGGAGATCTAATCTACCTAAGAGCTCATCCACCAGACCAAATCATTGGCAACATCAAAGAAGGTGTGCTCACAAGGAGCCAATCTTCAAACATCTGTCTTTTTGCAGGCTTCCTATCCCTTACACAACCTGTCAAGTACCAAGAGGCACTGAAAGACAACAGTTGGGTAGAAGCCATGCAAGAAGAACTCCTTCAGTTCAAAAGACAACAAGTATGGGAACTTGTACCACTGCCTAAGGATGTCTGTCCAATTGGCACAAAGTGGGTCTTCAAAAACAAAACTGATGAAAGGGGTATAGTTGTCAAGAACAAAGCCAGGTTAGTGGTTCAAGGCTTCAGACAAGAAGAGGGTATTGACTATGATGAAACCTTTGCCCCTGTAGCAAGGTTAGAAGCTATCAGACTTTTCTTAGCCTTTGCTGTCAACCACAACATCAAGGTGTATCAGATGGACATCAAGTGTGCCTTCCTATATGGCAAAATTCAGGAGGAGGTCTATGTATGTCAACCACCTGGTTTTGAAGACACATTCCATCCTGATCATGTCTACAAGCTTAACAAAGCATTGTATGGACTCAAACAAGCACCAAGAGCCTGGTATGAAACTCTCTCTACTTTTCTCTTATCCATTGGTTTCACTAGAGGTAAAATTGATAAAACCTTGTTTTTAAAATGGAAAGGAAAAGATTTAATGATTGTTCAAATATATGTGGATGACATCATTTTTGGATCCACATGTAATAAAATGTGTGAGGAGTTTAGGGAACTCATGACAGCAGAGTTTGAAATGAGTGCAATGGGTGAACTTCAGTGCTTTCTTGGTCTCCAAGTGAAGCAACTGCAAAATGGCACTTTCATTCATCAAAACAAGTATGTGAAAAACTTGTTAACAAAATTTGAGATGAATGATTGTAAGCCATGTAGTACACCCATGAGCACTGTCAAGCCACTCACTAATGATGAAAAGGATGAACTTGTTGATCAGACACACTATAGATGCATGATTGGGTCTTTATTGTACTTAACAGCATCCAGGCCAGACATTATGTTTGCAACCTGTGTGTGTGCTAGATCTCAGGCTTCTCCTAGAAAGTCTAACCTTATTGCTATGAAAAGGATCTTCAGATACTTAAAAGGTGCTCCCACACTTGGTATCTGGTATCCTGCTAATGGAAACATTGAGCTTTCAGGTTATTCAGATAGTGATTTTGCTGGCTGCCATACCACAAGGAAGTCCACATCAGGAGGGTGCCAGTTTCTAGGGAATGCCTTAGTTTCTTGGCAAAGCAAAAAGCAAGCAGCTGTTTCAACATCCACTGCTGAAGCTGAATACATTGCTGCTGCAAGCTGTACAGCCCAACTTATGTGGCTTCAAAATCAACTACTGGATTTTGGGATAACTGCACTGAGGACTCCACTCATGTTGGATAGTCAAGCTGCTGAAAATATCATCAAAAATCCAGTCTCTCACTCAACCACCAAGCACATAGATATCAGACATCACTTTGTCAGGGATAGCTATGAAAAAGGTTTGATTTCTCTGCACCATGTTCCAACAGAGGATCAGTTGGCAGATGTGCTGACAAAAGCTTTAGACACATCTACCTTCACAAATCTGATCTCTCGAATTGGAATGTTAAACATGGATTAAAAACAACAAAAATGTTTTCAATTAAAACATTAAAATGTTTTCAGAAAATCAAATTTTGCTAAAATAACACTTTGGTTGAAAAATCTGTTCTAAACCCACTGATTCAGATAAAACAACCACTGTTTTATTAAAACCACTGTTAGTTGAAAAATCTGTTTCAAACATCTGATCAGGTAAAACAACCACTGTTGGTTGAAAAATCTGTTTCAAACATCTGATCAGATAAAACAACTGTTTTCATCAGTCTTTTGGTTAAACAACAGAGGTTGGCAACAGAGGTTTAACAAAACAGCTGTCTGCCACCAGATGTTTCAACCATCAGATGTTTGCCACGTCTGCTCTCAAAAGCAGCGTTTTGCCACATCAGCGGTTTAACAGAGCCTATAAAACCCTGTTCTTTCCCCCAACAGCAGTTTTACTGTCTCATTGTATTCAAAACACTAAAAACCGCTCTCGTCTTCTTCATAACCCTCAATCAAGTTCACCACTTTCACAATCAAAATCCATTAAAATGGAACTCCAAACAAAAGCCACTCACAATTTCCTTCCTTATTTGGTTAAAACCGAAGACAACACACCATTCCATTCCACCATTGACATCATCAATAACTCAAAGTATAAAAATGTTCTTATTGCTGATGCCCCCATATACCTGGAAACACTCCAAGAATTCTGGGCAACTGCTGAGGTTTTATACCAAGACAAAAAGCCTACGTCCATAATTTCAAAAATTGGAGCCACCAGTATCGCCATAACCCCTGAGATCATCTCCACTACCTTCTCACTGAACGACTTGTCAGGTATGGAAACTTTTCCAAAAACAGAGCTTCACACTGAGTTTCAAGAGAGGGGGTATGATGCTCAAATGACTGGTTCAACATTATACAAAAAGTTTTTCCCACCAGTCATGAAATTTTTCTTCCATACCCTTCTCCTCTGTGCCTCTGCCAAGACTACATCCTTCAATGAAATCCCATTGAGGATACAATACTTGGGATATGCTATGTTGTCAGATTCTGACTTCAATCTATCTCAGGGATTGTTTTCAGACTTGGTATCAAATGTGAAAGCCATAAAATCTGGCTCAAACAATGCTTTTCTGCTCTACCCTAGAATTCTAAGTGTAATTCTACAAAAGCTTTTACCTGAAAAAGATTTTCAAAAGGGAGAGTCATTTCAAATGAAAAGTCTAACTGATGAAACTTTTACAAGAATGCTGGGTTCCTCAACCCAAGAAAAAGCAACAAAAGTTCAAAAGGTTTCCAAAACACAACCAAAGAGGACAAAGACAACAACTGTTGCTAAAACCTCTGTTGGTGAGCCCACTGCTCCTGGTGATCATGGCACTTCATCCAGTGCTGTGAAACCCACACCAGCCTCCAAAAGAAATCGTCCATCCTCCAAAACAACCACCAAAACCAAAAAGGGACTTCTGGAAGATGAGATACCAGAAGCTAACCCTGTTGCATCACCAAAGCAACATGAAACCACTGTTGTTACTTCCTCACAACAGTTGGAAATATCTCAACCCAAGCAAACTCCTCAAGATTCCTCACAAAAGGAACTTGTTGTAAGCCAAAGGGAACCTCAAACTGAGGCATATGAGTCACTTGATCATATGTTTACAAGCCCATCTCCCAGGGCTAATAAGCTTCTTACTCCACCTACATCACCACCACATGTCCCACAAACAATGCAACCCCTGTTTGAGGCTATTGATAAAACTCAGGACAACCCCAGTTCCTCTCCTTCACCTATCACTGAGAGTATGCCACTACCAGTGACTGGGGCTGAGGAAAATCAATCAGCCATCCCACAAACAGATGAGGAGGTTATACTCCCAGAAGTCAATGTTACTTCTGATGAGGTTTCAAGAGAAGCAGCTACTACTGCTGTAGAGACCATTGTCTCACAGCAGGACAGTGGTTACATTGCTAAGACTTCGTTGAAGGCAACAACTGATGAAGACACAATTGTGTCTCCTAAAACAGTTGGAAGTCCCCAGAACCAAGACAAAGGGGCAGCAGGTTCTTATTCTGTGGATTCACCTCCTAGGACTGAACCAGCTAAAACTACCTCTGGTAGGGACTCAGATGAACCTATTAATTTGGGTGATGAGTCAAAACTACAAGAATTGACGGCTAAAGTTCAAAACCTTGAATCCTCTGTTGCTGACATCAAATCTGATGTCAAGTCAATATTGGAGACATTGAATAACTTTACAAAAAGTCAACCATCAACTGCTGATGTTGCTAATGAGCTATGGAAATCTGTTTCCCCCATCATCATAGCTCATCGAAAATTAGCAGATCAGACACAGGAAACTTACATGACTTTGATCAGAAATATGGTGGATGCCAGATTTAATGACACCAAGGCTGACATCAAGGTGATTAAAGACCATCTGCTGAAGACCACTGGCTCTGCCCCTACCACAATTCTCAGAGATGAAGATGATGATGAATTCACTGCTGATGATGCCAAAAAGGGGGAGAGTGGCAGAGATAGGCTACCAAAACTTAATCCATTTGGTGAACCACCCTCACAAAAAGGGAAGAAGCCAACTGCTGACAAACCAGGGTCACCCAAATCAGCTCCACAGACACAACAACCAAATGTTCAGATCCCTGTCTCTGAACCAGCTCCAGCATCAAAGGCAAAAGAAGTTGACACTTCAGCTAATGAAAAAGCTGAAAAGGCTGCTCAAGACAAAAGGAAAAGGGCTGATACATTGGAAGTAAAGGCAGAGAGGTTGGTGCAGCTTAAAAAGGAACAGCAGCAGGAAGTGGAAGATGTGAACACTTCAAAGAGAAAGAAAATGCCAGCCAAACACACTAGAAAACCACCTTCCAAATTAACTGCTGAAACCTCTGCTGTACAAACACCTGTTACCACAACCACTGCTCCTAAAACCACTGCCACCACAACCTCTGCTACCCAAACCACTGCACCTAAAACAACTGAAACTAAAACCACTGATGAAACATCTGCACAACCCAAACCAGTCACTAAACCAACCACAACTCAACCAACTCCCAAACCTACTTCAACACAACCCAAAACCCAAACAACTGCTGGTTCCACTAAAGGACCAACAGATGTTTCTCAAACCACTGCCTCATCCTCACCTTCACCCAAAATCTTGTATAGCAGAAAAAGGAAATCCACCTTTGTTATACAAGATGAAAACATCCACAACACACCACCTAACACCCCAATCTCATCCACACCAGTCAATGCCATTCCACTCACATCTTACTCACCACACACTGCTGAATTCAGATCACACAGACCACCACCAACCATCACCCCATTGGCTGAGAAGTATCCCCTTGAGTTGGATTTAATCAAGGGGGAACTTCAATCCTTCTATAATACTGATCAGCCATCAGAAAGATCCTTCCCATCTCTTAAAGGCTTCCCTGTTCCACTCAACATAGACACATATCTCAAATACAAGGGTGAACAGGCTGATGCTGTCATCAAAGAGAAGTGCAAAGGGGAGGATGACAGGACTGCTCAGGGCATCCATTCAGCAGAGCTTAGCAAACTCAGAAGGATTGAAGATTATGCTAAGACCCTGAGCAACTCCATGTCAACCATGCCTCTCAGCAGACACTTGGAAATGGAAGTAAGGGATTCACTGCTGGAACAGATCTTGGCATCCAAGCCTTATAAAGCAACAAAGAACCAATTTACAGGCTGGACCACACATGCTCTAAGGGAAGAACTAATCAGAATAGAGAACATGGCCAAGAATCCTCCTGCTAAGGTCTCTGCTCCTGATTTCAAAAAGGGAAGAGATGAAGCTAGAGCCTTGAAGTTCAGAAGAATGAGACAAGAGCTTGTAGCAGCTAAGTATGGAGAGATGAAGTCTGTTGCCAGATGGTCAGAGATTAGGCTAATTGAAACATACAAAAAGCTTGAACAAGAAAGAAAGACCAATCCTGATCTTCCAAGAAAACCAGTGTATGATGATGCTCCCAAGAAACCCTCTCAGGCCTTTACATTAGACAGTTTACTGGAAACTTCAGATCTTACCATTGCTGCTAGAAGACAATTTAAGAAGCAAAAAGAAATGACTGAAGAAGAAACAAGACAGTTCACTGATACTTATGTGAAAGAGGGGATCTTGAATCAAATCAGATCTTTTTCTGATCCTGTGTCAGACAGGCTCAGAGAACTCATTGGAAGGCCACCATCACCAAACTCATCCAAAATAAAGATGCATCCCAGTCACTCCTCTGATTCTAAAATTCTAAAATGGAAGTGTGATAAAGAGACCCATGAATTGACATTGCTCAGATCAGATGGTAGTATTCAGAAGCTGAGTATGGATGAGGCACCTGGTCTAAGTGCTGAAGATCTCCAGACACTTCTAAATTTGACACTGGATAGAGATGCTGAAGACCTCTTCTCTCTACACTTTGAATTACAATTGAAAGGGCAGATTAGAGAAAGTCTGATGAGGAATAAAGATCAAGAATAAAGCAGAGTTTTGGCATCATCTGTTCTAGGGGGAGATTGTTGGGTCTGCTAACCTGGAGAAGAACAGATGATAGAAAGCCAAAATATACTAAGTGTTGATCAAGAATAAATAACAGTGGTTACAAGAAAGCTTCCTCCAAAGAACTGCTGATTCCCAAACTGCTGATGATTAAACAACTGATACAAGACAACTGCTGTTGAGGAAAGGTCTGATGGGTAAAGTCTGAAGAGCAAAAGTCTAATAAAGAACAAGTGCTGATCAAAGATCTGAAGAACAAAGGTCTGTTGAACCAACAGCACTTTGGTTCAACAGATGATAAGAAGACATCAGAGTTTTAGTTTAACAGAGTTTTTCTTTCAGTAGTTTCAATGTAACAGTAGTTTATTGTTTAACAGATGTTGTAGTTTGTTAGTCAGTTAGGGGTCGCTTTCTAGGTGACGTCAGCTAAGTGATCATCAGAGGTTTGTACTTGTCTATAAATAGAACAGTACTTGTACTGTTCTATTTGTCACTCGTCATTCTCTTTAGACAAACAAACTCTGAGTGATCAGGCTGAGGGGGAGCTATAATTGTACTATTGTAATCTTTCAGTTTAATGAAAGCATTCGATTGATAACAATTATTCTCTATGTTTTGATTATTCTTTATTCCGCTGCACTTTCCATTTATACTTCATTCATAATTCATAGTTAATCAAAACAATCCAATACTCAGATCCTAACAAGTATTGTGCTCATAAATGAGCTAATAAGTTTTTGAGTTATAAATGTGTTTTCAATGGACCTAAGTTTTTAGTTTAAATTGGGTTTTCGATTAAAAAACCACATGCACACAAATCATACATACCATATGTATATAGGAATTTTATAAAAAAATTGTACTATGTTGCTACAACAAATACGTGTCAAACGTTAGTTCTGAGTCACAGGAAGGGTTAAAAGGTTCAAGGGTTGTGATCTGCCTAACGCGGGTCGTGGTGTCCTCCTACGTTGCAAACGAAGAGGGAGGTTCAAGATAATATTGTTTTGGAGTGTTAGAATTCTATCTTGAGTGAGACTCAAAGCCAGAAATGAGGATCTAACCTCGAGTTGTGTGTGAAGGAGATATTCTCCTCACGTGTGTAGACCAAGAGAATAGAAGATTGAGTGTAAGAAAGAATAATCAGGTGTGATCCAGATCTGTTATGATGGATCAGATTATATAGAGAAAGCATCTTCTAATTTAGGCAAAGATATTATCTTGAAACATGGTGCAACAAAAGGACAAATCACTTTAAGCCAATGGTGGCTTTGGACCTGCGGTCCGAGTAGTGCAACGACTCAACGACAGCTGCTTGTGCTGACCGAGGAGAAAGATGACAAGACAGGTCATCTTTTGACCTGTGATGCTCCGTCCTTTGAAACTTCGTAGCTTTCAACCCTTTAAGCCTAGTTTTATGATTCTTATTAATCTTTTTGCTTTTGACTACACACGTCATCAGCCCCCCAAGTCAGGAGTTTTTGTGGCGTAGCTAGAAAGCTTCTGACTGTTTGCTTGTTTTTTGTATTTGCTTGAAAGGTTCAAAGGTTGGTAGGTTTTGGGCGGTTATTATCTCTGAATTTGAATTGTGATTAGACTGTAATGGGACAGGTGTCAGCCGTGCAGTCCTTGTATTAATGCAAGACATCACTTCTTTTTATTATTATTATAACCGTTATTTTGGTGGTTTTAATATTTTTTTCACACACCAAAAAATCAATTTACTCTTTCTCTTCTTCAACGATCCTCTCCAATTCTTCTTAGGGTTTCCATTCGCGATCAAGCAGGTTAGTCTTTTTTCTTTATTTTTTCTTGTCCCTGATCATCCTTCCAAGCATTATGGGTGCTAAGAAGGATATGGCCGTTACCTTTTCTTCCCTTTCACAAGAGGAAGTTGAGGCATTTTGCTCTGAATGGGACATCGATCTGTCCTTCAATCCTGTTGCTCCAGGTGAAAAAGATCCAGTTTCTCTTTGTCCAACTGGTTCGATTGCTTTATATTGTCGTCATTTTGAATTTTGAAACCTTCGTCGTCCGTTTTCCATTTTCTTGTTAAATGTGCTTGAGTACTATAGGGTTTCTTTGGGTCAAATCCATCCACATGGGGTTGGACGTGTGTTACACTTTGAAATCCTGTGTAGAGCCTTGGGGTATGATCCCACCCTTCTTATGTTCAGGCGGTTCTTTCGTCTTGCAAAGAATGGTGATTGGTATACATTTGAAGGGTCTCAAGTGTCGTCATTTTGAATTTTCAAACCTTCGTCATCCGTTTTCCATTTTCTTGTTAAATGTGCTTGAGTACTATAGGGTTTCTTTGGGTCAAATCCATCCACATGGGGTTGGACGTGTGTTACACTTTGAAATCCTGTGTAGAGCCTTGGGGTATGATCCCACCCTTCTTATGTTCAGGCGGTTCTTTCGTCTTGCAAAGAATGGTGATTGGTATACATTTGAAGGGTCTCAAGTAGAAACAAACTTGCTTTCTTCTCATGTGACTACCGTTGGTCAATGGAAGACAAGGTTTTTCTGGGTTTCAGAATCCATCTTTCCTTTCAAGCCTGTGTGGAGACATCCCGAGGCTGTTCTTAATGAAATGGAACCTTCAGAGTTTGAATTAGATGTAAGTCGGCCAAGTCATTAATGTAAGTACCTTTGCCCGATCCCGTTCCCGAACCCGAAGCAGAGGACCTTTGTGCCCTCTTTTTAGACTTGTCTCGACCGGGTGGACGACTCAATTCCTCCTCGAAGTCGTCATCATCCAAGTTAACTGCATCCACGTCTTCACGTTCACCCGGACGGTTATGAGATGAATTTGTTTTTGTCCTTTTTGATGAATTGGAAGCAGAGTGCACGTCCGCCCATTTTGAATGGTTTTTCGCGATCTCCCAACAGTTCAAAAACTTGAAGTCCAAGCCCTTCTCATCGTGATAAGCTTTTAGCGCATTAGTTAGGTAGTCGTCGTCCGTTTCACCACTTCTTGGATAATTTCTAGGGTGATAATAATGACCCTCGAAGGCGTTCATCGCCCTGTTTATCTCCGTCCACTTGGGCGAGAGACTATCGTTAAATCGATATAGCTCTCGATCCTTCAACTTATGGAACGCGTTGTTTATGTCGTCCCAAAAGTCAGCTTTGTGGCGATTATTTCCTACACAAAAAGAAAATAAAAAATCCGTTAGTCATATATAATGTTTAAAAAAATATAATGTCTAAAAAAATATATATTGTCTAAAAAAATATTACAAATACCTTGAATCGCTTTTTCCGACTCACTTATCCACGCTTGCGTAATGGCAACCTCTTTGGCGGTTGTCCACTTTTGAGGTTGGTGGTTGGCGGCGGCCAACGCTTTCTCCTCCGGCGTCTTCTTTTTTTTAGTTCTTTTACCAGGTTGTTTTTTACCGGGCGATGAACCCACAACATTTTCTTCTTGTGTTTCGGGTATGGTATCCGGTGGCGTTAAAGGAGTGAGTTGTTGTGAAGAAAAATTAGGAACGGGGGAATCGTTAAATGGAAAATTAGGATAAATCTGCCCACTAAGATAACCCGCGTAGTCGGGACAAGGTGATGGAAAGGGTGGACGGGTTGGTACGGGACGAACCGGTGGCGTATTCGGGTTCGGGATGTAGTTGAATGGGATGTTCGGGTCAAAGCCTCTGTTGTATGGGTTCATATTTTTAAAAATTGTATGAAGAAATGTATAAAATTTGGTGAAAAAGTATATAAAATTTGAGAAGATGAGAGGTTGTGGTGAAGTGTAGTGGGTGTTTTTTAATAAAATGGGGTTAAAATATATAAAGTTATTTTATTTTTTTTTGACCGTTACTTTCCAGCAGTTAGATTTTTAATTTTTTTTTCAAACGGTCAACAAAGCCCATCCAATCAGAACATGCCACCTCACCTTCCCCCCTCCCCCATGCCGAGCCAAATCTCCCCGCCCCACCTCCCCACCCCTCCTCCACGCCCTCATGGTGCGGTGTTCCCGCCGGTGAAGGGTTCCCGCCCCACTCCGTGCTGTCTGATAGTCACTTAACCGAAATATGTTTTAAGTGGTTTTTTTAACTTTATATTACAAATAGATATATGTTGCTCTGTATTTATGTTTTTTTTCTTAGTTTTTTTATATAAGCAAAAGATGTAGTTCTAATATTATGACATTAATGTTCATATTCACCAGACAGATAAAGTAAAAGTAAAAGCAATTCGAATAACGTCATAACGTGTAATTGATGTGTTTTTAATAATACTGTGTTCTTTATATGTTAGCACCAGGTGTTTGGTAATGCGAAGTTGTATATTGCATGTGTTTTACGTTTTGTTGTCGTTGTTTCATTCATTTGTAATTCAAATATGTTATTATCCATTTGAAGATGCTTCGTCATTGTTTGTTTTTTCCTTAAACATTTCCGGATTATACACAATCAAAAAAAGATGTTAAATTGCGGAACCTAAATAACAAAATTTGTGTTAATATGTATGGTAATTAACTAACTTTTGCACCTACCAATCTTAGTTGAATAAGACATTATCAAAATATTCAACTTAACCATGGTTTGAATTTTTAAATTTTAGTAACCCGTCCCAGCGGACGGGTACACTAGTAGTTATAATTATAATAGTGACAATACCGAAGTTATATTTTTTGAAACTTAGTTAATTACAATGAGTAATGACCGCCATATTTTGCAACGTTTTATAGATGATGATATTTTTTAGAAATTTTATCGTTATAAAATATATTTTTATTTTTTAAAGTTATAGCAACAATAAAATAGTTCAAATTTTTTTATAGATTCATTTTCTAAAATTAAATAATATTAATTCTTTAATAAAAAAACAATAATATGTAAATTTATGGTAACATTTTTAAGTTGTTTAATAATAGTAAATATAAGTGCATCTAGAATTAATGACCGCCATATTTTGTAAGTTTCCATCTAGACCTTTCATCTATACAGTGGCCGTCATTGACTTTTAGGTGTCTCGACTGTTTGTAATTATGAACATAAAAAGACTGATATCATTTAAATATTTTTATTTATTTATAGTATTAGCACAAACAATATCAGTTGTTAGGATTGAAGTTTAAATTGTTTATGTTCTGTGTTGAACTATATTGTAATGGATGACAATTGTTTGATTACATATGTTGAAAACTCAATAGATATTGGTTACCTTGCAAATCAGCAGAGGGTCGAATACCAAAGTTAATCATTACGATATTGAAAATTAGTTTATTCAACGTTATATTGTTTGAATGTTAATTATAATTATAAATTATAATAATCACAATAGTATTCAATTATTAATGATATTATTAATTTTTTTGTTATTTGTGTCTGTAACTGTTTTTCACTTTATATAAGGATGAAAGACCCTATTATAGTACCGACAATTATTTTTTTGAGTCTATAAAAAGGCGAGGTAATCGTCATTTCAGTTTGCAACTTTATATCCATTAAACCATTCGAAAAACAAACCAACTTTCGATATCTGCAACATAATGTTTTTGTGTTTAAGTTTTCTACGAGCACTCTTCTCGAAAATTCTTCCAATGAAAGTAAAATGTATTGCAAAGAATCCATTGGTAATGAGTTGGAATTGGTGTTCTCGGAAGATTCTTACAATCCAAGAAAAATATTATTTGTATCATATTCACCTCTAAATCCCATCTAAATAGAGGTGGGTGTATAGGCAAATAATATGTCTCCGGCTCTTAGAGGAGTAAGAGTCATATTATCGTCTAGGTTTTGTCTTTTTTTCTCGGTTTTTGTTTTTTTCTCTTTAAGTACTTTGTTTTTTGTCTTTCGTCTTATTTTCTATGTAGTTTGTTGTCTGTTAGAGGAAATGTATTAGATGGTATTAGTTCACCTTTGTAGCGATGTTGGACTTTTTTTTATTAGAAGACTTCTATCTTTTATGTTTGTAAACAGTTATGTTTTGTAGAGTTTTGCCTATATTTTGTATCTTGTGTGTTTGTGTAACTCGGATATTTTCAGTAAAATTATGGAATTCCAATAATGAGTTTCATTACTCTAGCATTTTTTGTCAACATCTGTAGATACCTTAACACATGTTTGTAAGCACAGTATAGAATAAATTCAAGATAAGTTTGATCAATCAATATTTTGTTGAAACATATGCTTATTTTTATCTTAAAAAATTGTGAAAAAAGTATGATAAAATGTTGAAGCAAAATTTTGATCAAAAGCTCAGTTGTACGTTAAGAGTGTTGAGTTGTAAATGATACTCTAATTACCATCTCGAGTACTGCATTTAAAAATTTTGTTAAAAAAATTTAATGTCACAGTCTTCTTATTGAATCAAAAAAATAAGTGTTATTGTTATGAGGACTGAAGTTATTCAAAAAAATAACTTTTTTGATGCATCTGTTAACTTTAGTTTAACTTGCCATACGTTTGTAGGAAATAAAATAAAGTTACTATTGCTGATTCTTCGAAATTTCATCCCGACGATGCTTCCTTTCCTTGTTGATGCTAATTATTTTATTAGAAAGGCCTTTCATCTTCTTGGCAATATCGTCGTTTAGTGCGAGTTGATCTACAAGGTACTATAGACCTTTGTTTCGTTCAATTGATTCAGGAAGTTCAACCATATCAGTGATGGTTTTGGCATTTATCCTTTGGTCTGTAATTACGAGAGATGTAACCATTCCACATGAGTGTCGTATTGTTCCTTCCTCAAAACACTCTTTTTTGAAATCCATAATAAGAATTTCATGTGTTGTTTGTGAGACTTCGGTATGGTAACTTTGAGAGGATAACATGGTTTTGTGTTACATAAATATTTGATTAGTATATGGTTAGACATGGATGATAGTAGAGGGTTTGGTATATTTATAAATTGTATTGTATATACGGATGGTGTGAATAGAAAATTAATTTGTAAACGCTATTCTAGACGTGTGTTACACGTGGGAGACCTTTGAAATGCCAACTGGGATATTATATAATTATTTTTGGTGATATAGCGTATAGATTTTATAGTTGTCACTTGGTAAATATAGTTTTTCATCTACCGTATTTATAACATTAAATTTGAGTATTAATACGATATATGGTTAAGTTTGATTGTTATTTGAACTATGGTATCATAAATATGTAGATCGATCCTTTAGTGAAATTTTACAATATAGTTATTATTCATTTCTTCAAGGTATGGCATCATCATTTTCAACCGGAGTACAAGCAGGCGATTTGAAGGATGATTTAATTAGGTAAGCTGTTGTGCAATATGAGAAAGATGCATTGTGTACAGATGTGTTGAAGCAGAGTTTCACGCATATTTCAAAATGTTTTGAGAAAAGAGACAATGTAATGGAAAAATTGAAATCTTTACCACCATCAAAAATTCGTGACATCGCTGTGGTGTTTTACATTGATTCGATGAAAAAGGATGTAAGACCCTCAAAACCGACTGGTCAAACAGTTGGTATTCAAAGACTAAAACCACAATTAATACTCAAGGAGTCTTATTTTGTTATCAGAAAACACACAGCGAAAAGTAAATGGTTTAAGTTATTCAAACATGAAATTCCCTAAAACGGGTCAAAGCATATTTGTAAAACAAAACAATAAGTTTAGAAAAGAGTTTTCAAGCAATAAAGTAGTCTCTTCTTGTTCGAAATGTCAACCGCCTCTGAGTAGCCCTGCAGCATGCCAAGGCATGTCACTATTTTTATTTTGTGACAAAAAAATCATTGAGAATTTATGAAAAATTGTTTACTCTAGTTAGGTTTTAAAAATGAGATGACTGCGACAATTTACAAGAACAATTACTAAAAATCATAGATTCATCCAAAGATATAAATCCACTTGTAAAAGCTTTAAACTCATCTAAGTAGCTACTGACCAAATTTCATGGTCTAATGATATGTAAAACTTAAGTTATAACCTTGTAAAGTTGACCCAAATTTTCAATCCGAAAATCATGTTTTACATCCACTCTTGTAAAATCTATATCTATATCTATATCTATATATAAGAGTGAATAGCTAAATTCATCCCTAAGGTTTGAGCAAATTTGCTAGATCCATCCAAAAAGTTTTTTTTTCTCACCTAAACCACTGAAGTTTCTCAAACGTTGCTGGATCCATCCACATATCTAATCTTGTTAAAAACTAATGTTAAAAGAGGGGCATTTTGGTCATTTTCTTTACTTATTTAGTTTAACTTGCTTATATTTCCCCCTTTATTTCCTATCATATAACCTAATTGTTCACCAAATTTCATGGTCTAATGATATGTAAAACTTAATAAATAAAATGACCAAAATGCCCCTCTTTTAACATTAGGTTTTTACAAGATTAGCTATTTGGATGGATCTAGCAACGTTTGAGAAACCTCAGTAGTTCAGATGAGGAGAAAAAACTTTTTTGGATGGATCTAGCAAATTTGCTCAAATCTTAGTGACGAATTTTGCTATTCACTCTATATATAATAAACCAAAGCTCAAAATCTCACATGTCACTCAAATAGGGCAACCTCCCCATTGAGTGTGCCATGTGGCATTAAGTGATTTTAAGGAAAAAATTGGATTTTTCTCTCTAATGTTTTCTCCAATAATTTTTAAACGTTAATATCTTTTATATACGAGATTTTTTAAATAAAAAAATTACACCAAATTAACGAGCGTTTTATTATCTTTTCAACAAGTACCATATTGGTATATAAAAAACGGAGAAAAAACGACTATTTTTTGTGAGGTTTTGTTCATACAGGAAAAAAACACGTGTTTAGGTAATTCATTAATCAATGTATAGACAAGTCACTAATTATGTTCACACCAGTAAATATGAATTTTATTTTCAACCAAAGCAGAATAGGTTAAAATCACTCTGTTTCAAAAAAAAAAAAAGTCACATCTTCAAGATCATCGCCTTAATCACACCATGCAATAGTTGTTTCTGGCTCTGCTCCTTATCCAAACATATACTTTCATTTTAATATACATTTTCATTCTTACTCAAATTATTAAAATTATTGTTTTCTAATATTGTTAGTACATCAATTTCTATGTTTCATCATAACACATATTTTAACACTTCTTATTAGATTTGTCTATCCCAGAAAATTATGCATTTTTTTAGCCTTTATGATAGGTGTTAACATTAGAGTTATACATTGTTTTAGGTTAGGCATCAACATTGGAGTTATACATTGTTTTAGGTTAAGTGTTAGCATTGGAGTTGTACATTGTTTTGGGTTATGTGTTTATATTAGAGTTATACATTGTTTTAGCTTAGATGTTAACATTATAATTATACATTGTTTAAGGTTAAGTGCTAACAATGGAGTTATACACTATTTTAGGTTAGGTGTTAACATTTGAGTTATACAATATTGTTAATTATTTTATTTTATGTGCTACCTGAAGCTTTCCTAAATGTAAATGTGAAGCGCATCAGTCTATTTCATATGTAATGTTGATGTGTTATATTAGATTTTTCAATCTCGGGACGCTCCCAGGGTATAATCTAGTCACTAATAAATAACAAACCGTATCGAAAACACAGAAACTTGGACTTTCTGAAAACCTTACTCATAAATAATGTCCTAGCATCAAGTAACAATCAAATGCAGGACTCAAAGATCATATTATAACTCATACAAGTTAACACATCGAATCTATCCATTTTTTTAAACATGCATAAAGTCATTATTTTCGAACCCTAGATCCACAACATAACCTAACAACATCAAAATCATGCAATAGTACATTCTTAACATGTTAATCAGATTCAACCGCGCACCCGCCTTTTAGGCGAAATTCCGGTCAAGAAATTGGCGACACAAGGATTCTGACGGCCATTGGTTTTTGTTCCAACTGAGGTAATATCCTATCGTCTCATAAATGTTGGATACGACCCTTGATTCCACACCATACTTCCAACATTTCATGTTCATTTTTGGGCGTTGTTCTCCAACCAATTTACTCATTACTGATTTAAATCCAAGGTGGATATAAGCGTTCAATTTCTAGGGTTTGACATCCAACCTAATGTTGGAGAGTTTCTAATATTCCCACTGTTTGTTTGTTTGTTTTTATATGGTTAAACTAGTCTAACCGCCCGTGTAACACACGGGGTATAAAATTTATATTACAAATTCTAATACGTTAAGAAATATGCCAAAAAATTCAAATTACAATTCTTTACAAATTTCTAAATAGTATTACTTCTTTGCGTTTAAGCTACTTGTTCCTTTTAAAAATATGGCATCAATTGCACATTTTGAAGCTAATTTGCAAGACCTCTGGCTTGAATCATCGTAAAAGGACTTGCATATTGTAGTAACAATGAGTCGACAATTGTGCAACATATTACAAAGACCTACTCAATTTGTCACATTGAAACACGTGTACTAACTGTAGTCTACAACAGAAACACATTTCAATATCAAAAAGTTATAAGAGTTAACTGTCAATTTTGGTCCTTGTGGTTTGTCAAAAAATGTCACATCCATCCAAAAAAAAAAAATTTCATGTCATTATGGTCCCTCACGTATCCTAAACATGCCATTTTAGTCCAAAGTAAAAAAAAAGTCAATACTTGTTGTTTAATCAAGGGTAATAAGGTCATTACATATTTTTTTTTCTTTTTGATTTTTTCGTATGCTTTATTAATTCTTGTTTCTTCCGACCAAAACCCTAATAACATTCACAAACTCTAAGAAACACTTCCAATTACACCACACGTGATAAAATTATTTGAAGAAAGGAATGGTGCTTTGTTCATCTTGTGGATCTGAAACAGTAATTCGCACATCTTGGACATCTACAAACCCTGGGCGGAGGTGTTTTTGTTGTAACAGACAGGTTATGTCATCTCCCACTTAGTAAAGTGATCTTAAATTTATATATTTTTGCATCATTTATTAACAACAGCTTGATTACAGGGAAGGAGTTGTGGGTTTTGTTTGTTGGGCTGAGAATCCAGTATGCCAAAGAGGTCTTGAAGTGATAACCGGTCTTTTGAGGTTGATTGATTAATAGGCATGAAGATCAAGCTAGGATAATGACTTTGGCGATCAGAAAACATGAAGAGCAAGCTAGGATTATGGCAATGAAGAACAAAAGACTGAAGCTTTTTTTACTTTTTAGTTGGGTCATTTTCATTTTGTATTTTGTATTCACTAAATTAACCTATGTAGCATGTTTAGGAAGTTTAAATGAAGCATGTATGAAAATGTGTTTTGTTTTTATTACTGAATGTATGAATGGTTTTTAGTTTAGTCGTTTTCTGTTTGGTTGCAAATTTGTTTGTTTTTTGCCAACAACCAACTTGAATAAAACATAAAAAGTGAACAAAACATGAAACAAACAGTTTATGTATAATGGGCTGCATGTGTGTTTTTTAAAGCAAAAAATTGTGTATTATACTGCCGATTTGCAGCAGTTTATGTTGCATATTGACATCAGAAAAAAATGATCCATTATTCGGCCGATTTGCAGCAGATTACGCTGCAAATTAACAACAGAAAATGGTCCCTTTTGCGGCTGATTTGCAGCAGATAATGATGCCTATTTACAGCAGAAAAATAGTCTATTATGCGGCCGATTTGCCGCAGATTATGCTGCATATTTACAGCAGAAAATAGTCAATTATGCGGCCGATTTGCTGCAGATTATGCTGCATATTGACAGCAGAAAAACAGTCTATTATGCGGCCGATTTGCAGCAGATTATGCTGCATATTTACAGTAGAAAAATAGTCTATTATGCGGCCGATTTGCAGTAGATTATGCTAGGCATTTTGTTAAAAACAACTGAATAGCAAAAGACACGTTCATTCCCATAAGGTCCTGTTCAAAACATACATCATTAGACGTTCTTTTTTTCATCAGTAGTTACTTGGTTTAAAAAAGCGTGAGGCGCTCCGAGGCGTTTCGGTTCCAAAATCCGAGGCGCGGGGCTTAAAGCGCGAGGTGAGAGCTTCACGTATGCGAGGCGCCTAATATTAAAAAAATATATTTATATATGTCAATATGACTTATTATAGCTTTTAATCAAACATAAACATAAAAACATGATTATAAAACACCCTTAAACACTTAAAATAATTGTTTAATTGTTTAAAGATTATTTATTAACATTGATAATATACTAAAATGATAATATATGAAATTTTATTTGAAGATTCTTTATTAAATTAGTTAGTAAAGTTGTTCGAGATGCTTCTTGTTGACTAAATGACAAAACAAATAAAGTTGTTCCACATGTTTTTTGCCTTTTCGAGATAAAGTCATAAAGTACACTAGTTTTCAATTTTCTTTTTTTTTTGAACGATGGTTTTCAATTTTCAAAGAGACTTATTGTCTTCCACATCCGACCGCCTAAAAAAACCCTAATAAAAACATCGTTGTCCTACATCTACATCATTATCTAATCCTTTTAATCCTTCAATCGTTCCAAATTCTTCATAAAAAGGTATGTATAACTTTTTCAATCCTTAGACGATTTCATGTTCCAATTCTTCATAAAGGATGTTCTCCTTTTCTTCATCTTTAATGTTCTAAACTCATAAGTCTTCATCTGCTTCTGTTTTAAGTTTTGGACTTTGTGATCTTAGGTTAAGCGCCATAAAGCGCCGCTCAAACCCTCGTTTAAAGCGCCGCCTCCGGCGCCTCATGTAGTCCAGCGCTTTTGCCCAAAAAAATCGATTTTAAGAACGCTTCGAGCGCCTCACGCCTGAGGCGCGCCTGAGGCGCGCTTTTTTAAACCAAGAGTAGTTAGACATCAGATGTTTGTTATTCATCAGTGGTTACTCGTCAGAGGTTTATTAATCAGTAGTTTCAACCCCATCAGTGGTTTCATCAGCTATCAGTGGTTCTAACCTCATCAGTAGTTGCAACCACTTCATGTTTGGACTTCAGCAGCTGTATTCAGCCTCAAAAATTAAATTGGTGTATTCAGCCTCTAATTTTTAATGTCAATCATATTTGAAACTCACTTTCTTGAAACAGCACACTATTGGTGTAACCTCTAATTAAATCATTTTGAAAATTAATGTTCATCCTAAACCTTATGCATATACCTAAAATTTCGTATTTCTATTATCTTTAGTAGTAGAGGTCTAATTACAATTGAAAACCTCATGAAAACGTTACAAATTGCACTAATCATAATGATTTTCTCCTATTACTACTAATAAACGTACCCTACAAGAATTAGCATATTTCACTAAATACTACCAACTCATGAGTGGATTTTTTGGCAAGTTCATAAAATTTACACATGTGAGTTACCTATTTTAAACAGAACATTAGTGGGAAGGGTACCTTTTTAAAAGCTGCTCCCAATGTCCATTAATTCTGTCACACTCTTGTCATCTTCGTGTAAAAACTCCAAAAATCTAAGAATAGGCCACATAAACAGTAATCAGCTCTAAAAAGGAAAGATACATTGTTACTTGGGATGAAACATCGAACTTATGAAAACCTTACAACTCTTGCTTCCAAGATGCTCATATTTGCAGCAACTATTGTGATAGGTTATTTATGTAGCTATCACTATATTTTCAAGAAATGAAAATAGCTAAAAATAAACATGTCAAATAAAAACCGGAAAAGATAAATGGAAGGTGCTCACCTAAACAGAGGCGATGAGCGGCAAAATCTCACAATAAAGATAGGATTTTGGTGATTTACCCACAATGCATCTGATTTCATCAAAACAATTGAGAATTGCTTCATCGTAGGGGTCGGGAATAGGGACATGTGTAAATCCATGACAACTTAAACTTGGCAGAGAACTTACAAAGCTGGTAGGGTATATACATGACAAGTTAAACTTGGCAGAGAACTTACAAAGCTGGAAGTGTACATACATACATAAATTTTCACCATTATCAAGTGTCACTTGTGGTAATGGATATGCCTTATATTCATAAATAATAATACCACGTATCTAAGAAACAATATGCCCCCTCTCAATACTCACATCAGATATTGACCCACATGATAAAAATATTAAATGTAAATCCACATAAAGTAACTAAAAACTCATAATTAGTAAGCAAACCTGTCAGAAATGAATGTAGCTAGAAAACTCAGATTTGCAACGTCATGCTTGTCATCTTCCGCAGTCTTAAAACCTCCTTGGCTCGTGTATTTGCACCGCTTAACTTTCATCTATAACAAAACATCAAAAATAATAAAATATGTAGTGGATCTGTTAAAATTTTGAGATGAAAGTAACCCAACAAATAGATATAAATAAATAAGCAATTTCAACAAATTAATGAATGAAAATGATGAAATTCGGGCTAAAAATGAAAATAATGTTTGAAATCTGGAATGCAAATTGGTTTGTTTGTGTATGTATGCGATCGGTTGAGAGGAGGGAAAATATGGAGGGAAGTTATTGAAAGGAAGTTTAGAAACTTAATCTTTCACACAAATAAAATACAATGTTTAGGCCCTATATATACATTACGAATCGGCACATATTAACCGACGCGACCCTAAACCTGACTGACGTGACCCTTAGCAATAATATGTGACATATCGGTTCACATATAATGTTTTCTTAGACTTAGGACTTGACATAATAATACCTAACATAAGTACATAACTTAATTAACATATGTTTATAATAATGAATCAAGATTAATCTTCTAACATTCTCCCCCCTAATCTTGATTCTTGCACTTGTCTTTAGTCTTCACTTGATGAGGATCTTGAACGCTTCTTTGGGGGCAAAGCCGAGTCTTCCCATTCGGCTTCTTTCTTCTTGTAATCCTCCATTGCTTCTTCGTTGATCTCCACTACCAACTCTCTTCCCTTGTACTTGAGATGATACCACTCTAACATCTCCAAATAACGAACATATGTTTGCCTCAAATTTCTTGTAATATCATCCTTTGACACTAGGCTTGGCAAACCTCTTCCATATCCCATTGACATGGCCACTACCGTCCAATTTTCATCTCTTGTTACCTTCTCATAACCACCAAATACTTGTACCGTCTTGTAAAGATCCAACAAACTTATTGGATAACCCGTTTCGTCTCTTGGTGGGATTGGTGCTTTGATTCTTATTTGTAAGAACTCTTTCATAAACCAATCTACGGTTCTTTCAAACTCCAACTCGAACCTTCTCTTGTATCTTTCAACCGTGCTAGTGATGTGAATCATATCCATAAACACAATACGATCTTGCAATTGGGATCCTTCGGTTGGATACATCACCGGACCTCTTTCCATAACACCTTCATATTGATCTTTGTTGATGGAATAGTCGTCAAAATGCTTGAAAATGGACGCTCTTTCTTTGTCTTCATTCGTTATACCCTCCATCTTGTCGCCTTCAAATCTAACCCGCTTTCCTTTGTCCTTGAACCCTTCGTGAGTCACTGTTTTGGTTCGGCCGTATGTTTCCTCCCTATTACGGCTTTCAATCTTTTCATTTTTGTTAACTTGATCATATGCGGGACACTTAAATGTGAAATGGTCATCCGATTCACATATGCGACAAAGTATAACCCTTCTAACTTCTTGGATAATCGGCTTCTTGATGTAACATACATCGCCTTCAAATTCTATTTCAAATCCCTCTTGTGTTAACTTCCCAACACTCAATATATTCTTTCTAAGTGTGGGTATATAAAACACGTTTTGAATCTTGTGTTCTCTTCCACAACTAGTAATCGCTATACTCCCTTTACCACGGAAATACTCGTTTCTATAACCTTTTGGGCAACCCTCTACACCAAATGAATTGTTCAATACGACAAACAAGTTCTTGTTGCCACAACCGTGTTCTTGGCGAGTCAAACTAACAAATCACAAATCATTCCAACCCTTTTCATCACTACCCTTAACCATAAACTCGGTTTTACCAATTTTCTTAGGACAATTACGCCTATAGTGAAAGGGTTCTTTGCACTTACTACAACACATGGTAGACGGATATTCGGACACTTCTTTTTCTCCTTTGGTTTGCCGATTGTACTCTGATTGTGCTTTCTTTCTTTTCGCTTCGGTATCCCTCACGGATACACTTCCACTTGATCCGATGTTAAACGAAGATAATTGCATATTAAGAGAGTCTCCAGTACTCTCGTGGTTTGCCTTCTTGGCCTTCCATCTATGATTTTCATGATCATAAACTAGACTAGGGATTAGCGGTCCTTTCCCGTAACCGCCTTGTGTCCCCATCTTCACTGCTTCGTTTTGTTCTACATCGAATATACCACAGGTCTTCTTGATCGTTGGCTCTGATGCCATGTTTGAAATCTGGAATGCAAATTGGTTTGTTTGTGTATGTATGCGATCGGTTGAGAGGAGGGAAAATATGGAGGGAAGTTATTGAAAGGAAGCTTAGAAACTTAATCTTTCACACAAATAAAATACAATGTTTAGGCCCTATATATACATTACGAATCGGCACATATCAACCGACGCGACCCTAAACCTGACTGACGTGACCCTTAGCAATAATATGTGACATATCGGTTCACATATAATGTTTTCTTAGACTTAGGACTTGACATAATAATACCTAACATAAGTACATAACTTAATTAACATATGTTTATAATAATGAATCAAGATTAATCTTCTAACAAATAAGAGCCAAACTTATTTGAACCAGAATGTCCATCCCTGTAAATGAAGTACTAAATTTATTTTTACACCTAATATGGTGAAATCATGTACCTCAAAGCTGCACCTTGTGCAGCCAAAAGAAGACTACCATCTTCCTAAACCCTCGAGTGTTGAAATCGTCTTCCTAAATTAATGATCTAGCCTAAACCCATATGCTCCTATACCCTTGAGTGGTGCAATCGACTCCCTACTTCCCATTTGCAAGAAAATTTATAGTAATAAAACCATACATACCTAAAATGGATTTTTTGTTAACAATAACTGAATAATAGTTCAAACTGGATGGAAATTGTGTGGGACCTCAAGTATGGAAACACCATCTTGCCATCACTAACAGTGTACTACTCCTGAAACCGATTCCTCTTGGTGCATATAAAATGTTTGCCAATCGGTATCCATTGGTCCAGATACCACTTGTCTTGGTTGCTTACAATGCACCTTAATCCCGCTTTCACGACTTGCTCAGCAATGCCACCACAAGCCTATTAACAGATTGAGGACATACAATAAATAATTTTAATTAAAGTTCCTTACTATGTAAGTTTACAACACATACCAGTTATGGACCACTGTCTTTGTGTCCAATTTATTACCAAAATGGTTGAAGGTTTCCTCCCTGTAAAAGCATAGCAAATTTGGGATGTAAATTTGACTATTGACGTATTAAGTGCAGACTGTAAGGAATACCTAACACACCAGTTTATACCAGAAGTTGCGTATGAACGACACGACAAAGGATCTTTGATTTGAGGTTGAAGTGAGGAATACTCTGATCTACTTCCTGAATCCTGAAAAAGTTTCAAAGCAAGTAAAAAAAGAACAATGTAAGAACCTACGTAACATAAAGTTGAGTTGTTCCTCTTTTCTTCCAATTAGGATAACATAAAGTTGCAACAATAAAGTTGCAACAATAAGTCAAATGATCATTTCAGATCATATGTTTTGTGTTTACTGTTTTTAATGATTATTTGGAAATCTGATTTTTAAAGTTTGATGAGAACTGGATAAAAGATATACAATCAATCTTGCTTCACTGTAGTAGTGTAGTACCACACATAAACATATATTATCAATGTGTTTTGTGATATGCATCTTCAAATAATATCATTTGAAATTTATTATAAAACAGTGAGAAACATTTTGTTTTATAGAAATCCAAGATGAGAAACTAAGCGAACAACAATAAAAAATCAACCAGTGGCTAACTTCTGATGAAGAGGTTAGCCACTGACAAAAGTACTGATGTTAAACACCCTAAAATTTTCTAAACCGTATTTTATGATAATATAAGCACTGGGGGCTTTTAGTTAGAAAATACTTGACAAAAGATGGGAGGGGCTATACTTGCCAAATAACCAAACTTGAGTTTGGTGAATACTTATAAAAAAAGAGAAAAAGAAACACACACACAAAGCTCATGGAGAAAGAACCATACACCCACCAAAACACACACTTAAGCTCAAACTCAAGAACAAAGCTTGAATCAAGGCTAAATCAAAGGGGTTTTGCTTGCATTAGCCCTAAAATGAATCATCCAAGTATGATACACACCAAGGTAACATTTATTTGGTTTAATTTGGTGATTTTATGCATACTTGAGATGGGTGAAAAATAGGGTTTCTCCAAAAATGTGAATTAATAGCTTGTTAAGGTTACTCTAGTATGAGGAGACCATAATATATGATAAAATGTGTGTGTTAAGCAAAATCCTTATGAGAGGATTATATCCTTGTAAATTCATGTTATAAGATGAATTGGGTTTCTTGGTGTATTGGTAGGAACTATCTTTAAACCATGAAATACTAGCTTTTATTAATGCTTATAAATGATAAACTATGATTAAGATGTTTATAAGAATGCTAGTAATGATAATCTTGGTCAAGGATGGATCCATGAGGTCCTTAAGTCCTAAAATTAAAGTTAGGAAAATCACGCCTACCAAGTGTTTGATAAAATGCCTCAATGAAACTCGATTTCACTTGGGCATAGATAATTTGTTGAAAACTTGTATATTGGTAAAACACGACCAAAAATGCGTGTAGACTAGTAAAGACTAGATTCCAACAACCTAAGTGATCATTCACCTCATAGGTGCGAATACAAGAGACTTTGGATAGCAAAGGAGTCTCGGATTGAGGTAAAGAGGAAACACGCATAAGGTAAGTCACTCAATGACTTAAATCTCAATATATTCCTAATGTGTTTATATGCTTAGTTATACCATTGGAACTAGACATTTGGAGTGTCTCAAAAGAAGCCTAAAAAAAGGAATTCATAATTTCATAGAAACCTGCCTTAGATGAAGGTTGTCAGGATCCCAAATTAGGCTAATGGGTCAATTGGGTAAAACACTAGTTAGACAAGTATCTAATCTACGGGTCAACATTATGCCGATATCGATCGTTGTTATTTGCTTGAGTATATTCGTAGACCTTATGTTAATAATCTCAAGCTAGTCTTGAAGCAAAAGAGGCGAGAGCCAAGGTAGGTCATATCTATGACTTTGTAGGATATATACATATATGCTCATGTTCGTGTATAAATCGTGGGTATATCTTTTAGATGAAATGAGATTGTGATTTCCAAGGGTTATAAGAAAACATCGCTTTTGGATCACGTTGCAAGTCATAGAGACCGAGCAAACAAGACCGGGAGAAATGGCGCATGTGGCCATGGACACGAGGCATCGCAAACACGGTATAAATGACTTGGGCATGAAGTCCTCTAGTCAAGTTACGACTTGGCAAGTGGTAAAAACCATAACTAGAACTTTTAAACTATAATTTTCTTATGACTTAGATATGTGCAAAACTACTCGGGGTGGCCTAAAGGTGAGTAGATAAATGGTGGTTTATGTGACACCCGACAAACTCAGGTTGATAACATCGATTGGGTTAAAGTCTACCTTAGCGAGTCACGCGTATATTTTACTTAACTGGGTCGGTTGAGTCGTGTTATGGTTCGGGAGTCGTTACTACGGTCTAGAGGGTCATTAGATGTCAGCCAATAACCAGGTGTACAAGAATTGACGATTCGTAGAATCGTCGAACCTAAGTAAACACACAAGTCTCGAGTCCCGGGAATTGGTGAACGAAGGTGAACGTGTTTGTTTTCATGATTTATGTGTGCATAACTGCTATGTGACGTGTCGGTATGTGTATACGTGTTTACATATGTTAAAACGGTGATTACACGCGATTGCATGACATTATAGGTGATTACGCAGTGCTGAAGGTGATTGTGCAGACATTGAGGGCGATTGGGCCCTGTAATCGCCTATAGGAGGGTGATTAGGGAGGGTCTAAGGGCGATTGGGCCCTAATCTCCTATAGCTATAGAAACGCCTATAAATACCACCCTTGACCTCCAAAACACCATTAGTGCAACCCTAGCCGTCCCATAACCTATCCCAACTCACAAACACCCTCTGGAACACGTTTTTGCATCAAAACACATATTTCCAAGCTTTACACATCATTTTCTCATAAACCCAAGGTGTGTTCTTCATCCCCAAACCTTTGTATGATTATGTTTTGCTCCCTAAAGGTCCAGACCTGATTTATAAACTTTTATGTCTTTGAAAATCTATTAAAAATCGTTTGTAAACAAGCCCAAACTCTCATGCATGTTGTATGTGTTGTATATGATTAAAGATAGGATTTTTATGATTGAAAAATGATTGTTCTTGTGTTATTAAGGTGTTTACAACTTGTATGTGTTAGTATGATGATGTCCTAGGAGTTTGGACGGTTTTAGTGGTGTATTATAGATATTTGGTATTTTGACCCATTTGAATGATTTTGAATGATTAAGGATGATATGATGTGTTTTCTTAGTTATATGATGTTAGGGTTTGCTTTAGGATGATGCTAGAACAGTAGGGAATGATCGGACAACGTTGTTACATGATGAAATCTGAGTATTTGCTATTTAGGGTGAGTTTGTGCATGTTGATGTGATGTTTACATGCTAAGTGTGCTATTTTGGGAAAACGCTCGCATTCGGGACTGATAGGATGATGATAACCTAGGGGTTTTGCTTGAAATATGTTTGATAATGTTGTATGATTGATATTTGGTGTTTCCACACGTTCCGGATCTGATTTGGAGGGTTAAACGCGTGAAAAACCGGAACAGCACTGCACGGGGCGATTAGGGGCCCTAATCGCCTATGCTGAAGGCGATTAGGAGCTCAATCGCCTATGCTGAAGGCCATTAGGAGCCTAATCGCCTATAGGGAGGGCGATTGGGGGCCTAATCGCCTTCACAGCACGTGATTACGATCCTAATCACTAGTTAGACTCTGAATTGCATGTCTTATAGCCCTAATCGCCTATAGAGCACTAGAATAGGCCTAATCGCCTATGTTTGAGGGCGATTAGAGCCCAATCACCTTCAGGGAAGGCGATTAGCCTTCCTAATCACCAGTTGACTTTCCTAATTGCTAGTTGACCTCTCCTAATCGCATGTACTGCTGCTGTAAGTATATTTTGGCATTCCGAGACCCGATTTGACACCTAGGAACATGCTAGGAACCCCGTATCATACCTAGTAACTTGGTAACACGTGTTTGGACTTATTTATGCGCTGATTGAACTATGTGCTAGACTTGTTGAACTTTAACACATGTTAAGCATGGTTGTATGATTTGTATGACTTAGAGTATGAGGTTAACACGTGGAGTCTCGGGTCACCAATGGGATGTCGAGTCTTGTACAATTGGTCAGTTAAACAGTCAACGTGTTTTCAAACGTACCTGGTTATGGTCTGGACATCTATGGGCTAACTAACCTACGGGTTATTAGTCTGAGTATTTGTAACTGTCATATCTTAGGTCGCTGCTTTACGGGACTAGCATAGCTTGCTGATTTTTAATTACTTTCGAAGTAACGCAACCTAAGGTGAGTTCACGGCCCCACTTTCTCTGGTTTTACTTTTGGGGGGAGGAAACATGCGTTGAACTATGTTTTGAGAACTTTTGTCATACTATGGGTTATTTGGAGTTACTGTACGAACTTTTAAGTCCCGGGGAACCCATGAATGTGCGGGGTAGCACAACGGGGGAAATGTGGATAGATCTATTGGGCGTGACCTGCCCCACTCGTCGGCTGGGAGCCGGGCGGGTGCATATTGTCTCGACCTTGTAAGTTGTAACATTATTCGGGCTGTAACATTGGTAACTTGTGACGTGTCAAGTAATGGTTTCCAATCGTAGTAGTCACAAAACATACGCCTAGCTAGCGTACTTTGGTTGAACTTTTCATAGTATTGACAGGTTGAACTTGGTAACACTTTTGGAACTTGGTAACTTTTATTAAAACCTGTGAAGTCACCAGCATTTTTGTGCTGACAGATTTTTGGCATGTTTTTCTCAGGTCGCTAAGGTAGCATCCCAGGGCTTAGGCGCACGCGTCTGCACGGCGTCTAGTTTAGGGTTCATGGTTTTCGAATGTTGAATAATATTGGATACTTTGGATTTTGAGTTGTAAACAAAGCTTCCGCTACTATTTTATGTTTTAAACTTAAGTTTTAATGTAGGATCGATTTCGAGCTTAAATCTGATTTTGATAAAGAAATAGAGATGAACACACACAAAATATTCAATAAAAACCCACTAGATGATTTGCATAAGATTAATACATTAAAACCCCCAAAATCTCTAGCATGTGTGTTGACCAAAACCCTAATCTATCATTCTATTTATAGCCTAAACACACTTAGGCCAATTACATTTAGGTCCCTAGGGTTAACAACTTACTAATACAACCACTAAACAAGAAAACCATTTTTCTAAAGTATTAAATATATTTTGTCTAAACAAAATATATTTATTATCCATAGCGCCTTTCTTGATCATAACTTGAGCTTCACTCATCGATCTATTATCTGGATTTCTCGAGTCGCCTTACGTGTTGACCGCGACTCGTTCGACTTTGACTTTTGTTGACCGAACTTTGACTTGTTGACTTTAACTTGTTGATAACATTAGACTACCAAATTTAGACCCAACAATCTCCCCCTTAGTCTAATGTTATCAATCTCTTGTATCATCTTCAAAATCGTCAATCTCTACATACTGTGATCTTCAATTTAGGAAGCTTCAGTCTCAAATCCAATACCCAACAGTACTCCCCCTAGACTGATGCTTTCCAAGTTTTCTTTGCTGAAGGTGTTCTTGTCACTTTGTTCCTTGAGTACTCTTATCTCACAATCTCCCCCTTTTTGCATGCATCATCTTTGACAATCAAGAACAAACTTTTTCAACTCTCGGTAGCCTGAGCGGTTTTGAAGATGTAGGAGGAGGATTCCTAACACTGATCTTCTGCAAGCTTGAGGCAACAGGTGCTTGGTTTGGTATCTTGCTCAACTGATGATCGGCCATCATTGCAGCAAGTAGTCGAAGAAACCTAACCACAATCACAAACACAACTCCGAATTTTCTTTAGACAAAATTCAATATACAGACAAAACGGTATTCATCTGTGGTGTGCAATCAAGTAAGTATCTCAAACGGCTTGAGACACAAATAATGTGACATGGAAGACTTAAAAATAACTGTACACAAAAAAAAGTTTTTTTTTTTTAAACAGCCATCAACCTTCGAGATATAGAAGGGATCAGATATGGGATCACACTAACTTGAAAAGCCTAGCCACGCTTCAACTTTCTTGAGGATAGCTACAACCCAAGAACGATTGTCCGTATGTTTGTCCTCTTAAGTCCATGCCTCTCATCTTTCAACATACATTTGGTGATGAGATTATCAGGTTTTGGTAATATTGACGAAAATTTTGTGGACCCCACTTGTGCTAGGTATAAGCCTACCAATCCTCAAGGTTTATTGAGATATAATGATGAGAGCTTCAGGTCTATGTTTACACATAACATAGAAGATGATCATTATGTCAATCAGATGATGAGAGCTTCAGGTCTATGTTCCCATAACAGAGAAGATGGTCATCTGATCGCTTGTTGAGCTATCTATATTTGTTTGCACGTCACTAACATTGCGTGTCTTTTGTTGCTCATTTGATTGAAAAGCCCCGCATTGGTAGCTTGCACTCTTAGGTGTCTTTTGATTATATATGCACAAACTTTTATGTGTCTTTTGATCTCTCAACCTGTGTATGGTTGGACTCAGCTTGTGCAGACCTAAAACACTGTGGGAATCCAGCTTTTCGTGTAGATTTATTATTATTCACCTTATAGAAGTTTACTCAACTTGAAGGCTAAACCTACCTACACATCATTAACTTGTAGTTGTAACGTCCTTCGGATCCTATTCATGTGCAGACATAAACAAGTTAGTTCCTATCATTTCCCATATAAGATCAAGATTATATGCAATAATCACATCCCACTGTTGAATTTGTTTTTCGATAAATCTTTAAAAAAAATATTTACGAAAAATGAAGTCTTCCATATCAGGCACACATAACCATATGTCAGCAAGAAAATGTGTGTTTGACAACGATGTCGATTGTGCAATCAGGTTAGATACCATAACCAAACCTGTGAGATTTCCGCTCCAAACCTATTCATGAAACAACCATTGTCAGTAACCAGTGTTACTAACAGTCCTCCATGGCAGTTCCTACACTCATGAGTAAATCAATTAGATAGAGAAACCCAGGCCATCGTGGTCCTGGTTTGTCCTTTTCCATCAATATAAGTAACTTCTTGAAACACCATACCTTTTCCCTCATTAGTTTCTTTTTCAACTTTTGGTTTGATTCGCCAAACCTGTGTTGGTTTTAAAAAATTGTTTGTAATAGATTTAATTTTTGAAACAATTTTCTGTTTAAGACCTGGAGGAATAGATTGTGGTTTTGATGCTTTGGTCCTTTTCATCTTTGAATCATATGAAACCGGCTTCATATGTGGAGATCTTGATGGAATATTTGTCATCCTAAATTCAAAGATGTGTGCATTTTATCCTTTGATCCAGAGAAGCAATCCGCATTGCCTTTACCATCTGGATTGTGTCGTTCTAGACATTTCTTGAGCACATGACCTTCTTTACCACACCTAAAGCAAGCTTTGAATGGCTTTTGATGCTTTATTGTCCCATGTGATGCAACTGGGGATGTAGATTGTTTTGAGCTTGATTCAGATTGTTGAGAAGCATTGGGTTTTACATCACCCTTTGACTCTGTGATCTTTAACCCCTTGTGATTTTCATTCATCACTGATTCATCATCTGAAGTTGAGCAATCTTTTATGAACTGATCTTCTTCCGGTGAATCTTGATGGACTTGATTTGTAGTATCAATTGATGTTGTTGGTGTTTGATCATCAGATGATTCCTTCATTTCAACTATATCATCAAGTTCTGACACTGAAGTTTCTGAGTCATTTGAGCTTTCCCATTCTCTAGATGAACAAAACTCCGAATCATTCTGTGAATCATCGTTGCATGATGTTGACGGAGTAAACTCTGGAATTTCTTCAGTTAAGAACTTTCCAAACCTGTTGTTTTGAAAAGCGGGCACAAAAACAGGTGGAGCACAAATAGTTTTATCATCATAAAATGCAGATTTTAAATCAGCACATTCATGCACAATATCATCATGACAAACATCAGAACGTAAGATAGGTTTCTGCCTATCAAAAACATTTACCACACCATTCAAATCAAGATTAGGTCTAGTACAGTCAGCAGAATTTAAAACAGTGTTTGTTTTATCGTTCTTCCAAATAAACCAATTAACTGTAGAGTAACTGGCTCCTGTGTGACCCAACCCCAAAGTCTTTCCACCACAACTGTCATCATCTTCCACATCCGCCTTTTGTGTCACATCTGCATTGCTTTTAATCATATTAGTATTGGACTCAGATTCGACACATTCTTTTTCACACAGATCATTTTTAGGATGAGGTTTTGGAATTGGTATATATTCACTTTGGCTTAGGGGTAAAAATAAAGATCTTTCGATCCCATTTTTATCCTTATATCCAATTCCATCTTTAACAAAAGATTGCCTTGAGCAATCTGTGAGAGAAGGATTTTTAACCGAAACAGGATTATTTGATCATACAAGTTACAAAACCAGGTGCGGAAACCCTAGCTTTGAACAAACTAATAGAAACTCAAATCAAAACACAATCAAAGTCATTTTCAAAGGTTTTCATAGATTAACTTTTGCATAAACTTGATTACAATGAGTTTTAGGTTAATCTAGAACACACACAAACACTCTCAATCTATCCTGGAACCTGACCTCAAAACACACACAACTAATAACTCTCTATATCTCAAAAACTCACAAAATCTATTTATAGACTCTGCACGTTCGCCCAGTTGTGATGGTCGAATGTGGAATCTTTCCACATTCGCCCATTTGTGTTGGTCGAATGTGGAATCTTTCCACATTCGCCCAGTTTGATTCTACATTCGCCCACTTTTTCCACTTTCAACCCATCAGCATTCCACTTTCAACCCATCAGCAACTTTTAACACATGTTAACTTTGTAGATCCAATCACTAGTCGCAATACGTGCATCTACAAACTCCCCCTCGACTATTGATTGGATTGTCTTCGTGTTTAAGTCTTGATCGTTTTCTGATTATCTGAACCTTCGACATTCTGTACCGGATCACTAGCTAGGGACATACATGAATAATGCACTAACAATCTCCCCCTTGGACCTAGCTAGTGATGTACCAGATCAGAAAGTTATCAATTCTTCAAGTCTTGATTGAAAACTTTCCATCTTCATGCACGTTTGTGTCGAAGTTCCTATCTATCTCTCCAGTAAGCTTTGAAATCTCAGACAGACTCAAGAAATCTTGGCTTTGTCATTTGCTGATCCAGGGATGAATATAGACGATAATCTTGATTTCTTCAATCCTCATCATTTCTTTAACCTTTTACTGACTTCTGTTGTTCTGGTAATCTCGATGTTCAGGTTTGGGTCTTGTTCGGTTACACTCTTTGTCGATGAGTCATGAGAAGTGCACCTGTTGTATTTGATTCTGCAGAAAAATTTACTAAAAACTGCACAAACTACAACCGGCGTTAGACACGACAAATATCTCGGAAGTACTCTTCATATTCCTTTTGACCCTCAATAGCTCCCCCTGAACTATTAAACATTTTCAATATATACCAGAAACTTGAAAATTTATAATCTTTTTCAGCTTTTAAGTATCTGATCATTCACATTCAATAACCCAACATCAGTTATCGAAAATAAAATTGAAACAAAACTTTTTGATTTTTCAAAGTTTATGCTAAAACACACCAAAAATCTTTTTGAATTTTCAAAGTTTATGCTAAAACACGCCAAAAATCTTTTTGGATTTTCAAATGTAATTGCATAAAAGTAAATTCAACATATTTTTTGTGAATTTTCCGGTTAAGAGGATCATATCAGTATTGAAACAGTCAGTCATAACTCTTTTTGATCAATTTTCTGTGTTTGTCATTGAGCATCCTACAACCATTACCAGTATGTTTGTCCACTTAAACTCAAAATCATCATTCATTGCTCAGCACTTTAGATACGTTATGGTAATATTAGATACTGAGTAATCTATGGTCCCCGCATTCGCGACACATTCCCGTATCAAGAATTGCGCAAAGCTTCATCGTAACGCGTGATTATATTGAAGTTATCCGTTAGTTACAAGGTATGAGGCACAGTGGTGACAGGTCAGCAAATTAATGCTTCAAAGTGACTTGTGCACTCTACCAGGGTGAGGACTAATATCATACATGACTTTCATCATTGTATTGATATGATGCATTAGATAACCTTTGATTATCATCACACATGTTAAGTTCCTCATTCGGTAACTTATGGTTTAGGCTTTATTAGCTCTTTTAATAAGATACCCTGACTGAATCTAGGTCTGTAAATCAATACAACAAAAGATCAGTTAGGCCATCCCCAGATAACTTTCAATATAACGACCCGAAACCTCAGATTTTGGAAATCTATCAAACGAAATTTCGGTACTAAGACCATATGCCAACGATACGTTGATCCACATGATTACCAGATATTGATTTTAAGTTTATATCACCATGCTGAACTTTAAACTTTGATTTCAAGCCTACCAATATATAATTGTAGTGGCTACTCAATGTTTATCAATTCATTTTTGTTTTTAGAGTAGTCTGACAGTCCACTGATGTACTATCATCTCCTCTTTTTCTCCAGGAAAACTCATTTTTAGATTTTCTATTTTTTTATTTTGTTTTTTTCTGAAATTTTCTCCCCCTAAAAATCTCAAAATAAGCATATTTTTGGATTTTTAAACTTTTGAAGAAAAACAAAATAACATGATATCCGATGCGGTTTACTCATTGTGTTCTAAAAACCATTTTCCACTCAGATTACTAGACTCATTAAGATTTTTCAATTAGCAAACCATTATGTCGTATCTGTTATTGAAATCCAACACCTGAGAGCAATTGCATGAGATTGCAACTTTTTCCGGCTTCACAGGTTGGAAACAGACTACAAACACTCTCCTTTCTGTTGAAATCATGTTTTCCTTCTTCAATAACACTTCCTTGACCTTCACCTCTCCAATAAATAGCTTGTATACAGATGCTTCACTATCAACTATCAAAGAATAGCTAATAGGTCTGTCTGGAACAATCTGCACACTAATTAAACAATTAGCACGAGAGAGGTACCCATCCCTTCACAATGATGGGTCGTCCAAGGTCATCAATCCTCGGAACATCAATCCATTCTCCTTTTGAAAAATCAATTGGTTTTTCAATGGATTGATTTGAAGTAGAAATTGCTATTGATTTAGAAAGTGCTTTGGGTTTCCAAACACGTTCAGAGTTTATCTTAGATTTTGTTGAAATTGTTTTAATTTTTGACTTTTCAGATTTCTTATTTGAAACCTGCTTCTGAACTTTGTTTGGAATCTTCTCAGACTTAACTGATGAAGACCCAGGTTTAGAGTTATTCTTAGGCTTAGCCTTCGAACTCCCCCTTACCTCAGCAACCCGTCCACAATCTCCATTTTTATTCAAGGCAATTTTGTTACGATTTTCATACACAACCTGTTTCCCCTTTTGCTTCTTGATTGATTTTGGGGATACAGGCTTTTTGACATTGCCTGAATTTCTAGCAAATTTCACTTCGGTCTTTTTCTGTTTAACATACGGACAGTAAGTAACTAAATGCCCACACTCTCCGCAGTTATAACAAGACCTATAGTCAACAAAATCATATGCATACCCGTCATCCCAATACCAGTAAGGACAATGAGCAGCAATATGACCAACTTCACCACATTCAAAACAGTTTCTCCATTCAACATAACCATGAGAATACTGTGGTGAGTTGTTTCCCCAATAACCATCAAATCGAGAGTTATATGAATAATCATAATAGTCATATGATCTAGATGAAAAATTTCTTGAATTCTTTTGATAAGAATTTTTCATCTGATCATTTCCTTTCGATTTGTTTGGTTTTGGTCCTTTTACTTTAGAATCCTTTTTATTTTCAACATTTTTCTTTTGATCCTCTTTATTCTCATGTTGGTTAGGACTGAGTTCAAAATGAAGATGATCAAATTGATTTCTAAACTGATTTAACAAATCGATATTATCAACAAAAATACATTTAAGTAGAGATTGTTCGATATTCTCAATTAGAAAATCTTTGTTGAAAATTAATTTGTCATGTCCTTCCACCATGTAGGATCCTTCAACTCCTTCAGGAAAACTGAATATGGGTTTTTCTTCAGATTCAGATTCTGAAGTTGTTTCAACATTTTCAGTTTTCTGTTCAAACTTTGGTTTCACTTCACAATCAGGATTAGCAACACAAGGTATTGTGATTTCCAACTCTGATGTGGAAGTATTCTTTGAAACACTTTTATTCATTTCTAACATTTCATTCTTTAAAGATTCAATTTTATTTAACAAATCTTTTTCATTCTTTTCAAAAACTTTAATTTGGTTTTTACAATTTTCTAGTTCATTTGCTAGTTTCTGTTTGTCCTCAATAAGTGTCATCAATTCACAATTCAACTTGACACATTTAGAACAACTAGCACTTACCTCATCATCTGATTTATTACCATTATTAGATTTTGCATCACCATTTGAGGTATCACTCTGTTCTGATTTACTTTGTTCTGAACTCGTATCAGAACTCAAATCACTATTTGACAATTCACTGGAATCATCATGTCTCATTTGTTTGACTAAACATACAACATTTCTTTGAACACCTTCTCTGTTAACACACTTGTTAACATGTACCATTTCATCAGTTGGTTTCGGTGTCATTGGAAATCCCCAAATGTTGTCAACTTGAGAATTTTGTCTCTGTAATTGTTGTCGCTTTCTTTCAGCTACTACTAGATCTCTGATATCCTCTTCCGTTCTTGATACCCAGTTATTCCACATTTTTCCAACAAAAATATTTCAAAAATTTTCTACGTTCGCCCCTGGTAAGTCTACTTTCGCCCAAAATAGTTTACCCGAAGGTAGAATTTTGACCAGAATGTAAAATATCCAAACACAAGTTCTAGGTTCGCCCGTTATTACTCACTTTCGTCCCTTTCTGGTGCAGATTCGCCCAAATAGTAACCAGCCGAATGTAAAATCTCACCAGAATGTAAAACACACTGACACAATTCCACTTTCGCCCAGTATGATCCTAGGTTCGACCGTTTAGTTTCTACGTTCGCCCGCCCGATCAATCTGATGTGGAAAATGTGACCCGAAAGTGAAAACTTCAAACAAAAACTTTCCAGGTTCGCCCAAAAATACCTAGGTTCGACCAGAAATGACTCAGGTTCGCCCAAAAACTCTCAGGTTCGACCACTCAGGTTCCAGGTTCGCCCATTTCAGGTTTGAAAAACGGTTACACTTTGAAAAACGGTTATTTTGATCTCTGATTTTCAAAAGTTTGTGGATTTGAATGATCTTAATCAGGTTTTGATTCGGAATTGATTTGGAACAACTTTAATTCTTGGAATTTTGAATTTTAACCACAAAATCAACTTCAAATCAATCAAAAACACTCAAAAACCATTTTTATGTAAAAACAGATGTGAATTGATCAAAATTAGGTCCAAATCAGCTCTGAGTTTATCAAATTTGTTGTTGTATGATCCTCTATGCTCTGATACCACTTTGTGAGAGAAGGATTTTCAACCGAAACAGGATTATTTGATCATACAAGTTACAAAACCAGGTGCGGAAACCCTAGCTTTGAACAAACTGATAGAAACTCAAATCAAAACACAATCAAAGTCATTTTCAAAGGTTTTCATAGATTAACTTTTGCATAAACTTGATTACAATGAGTTTTAGGTTAATCTAGAACACACACAAACACTCTCAATCTATCCTGGAACCTGACCTCAAAACACACACAACTAATAACTCTCTATATCTCAAAAACTCACAAAATCTATTTATAGACTCTGCACGTTCGCCCAGTTGTGATGGTCGAATGTGGAATCTTTCCACATTCGCCCATTTGTGTTGGTCGAATGTGGAATCTTTCCACATTCGCCCAGTTTGATTCTACATTCGCCCAGTCTGTTCTACGTTCGCCCACTTTTTCCACTTTCAACCCATCAGCATTCCACTTTCAACCCATCAGCAACTTTTAACACATGTTAACTTTGTAGATCCAATCACTAGTCGCAATACGTGCATCTACAAACTCCCCCTCGACTATTGATTGGATTGTCTTCGTGTTTAAGTCTTGATCGTTTTCTGATTATCTGAACCTTCGACATTCTGTACCGGATCACTAGCTAGGGACATACATGAATAATGCACTAACACAATCTACTAAATCAGCATGAGCCTGTTTGCTTACATTCCATTTGTCCACAATAATCTGAAGATGATTTGTTTCATTTCTAGATTTTTCTAACTTTGTTGTTAAATCATTTATTAGAAAATCCTTTTTGAGAACAAATTCTTTTAGAGTTTGCATTTCAGCTAGAGTTGCATTCAACTTTCACTGATATGCTAGCTCATTTTCTTTCATTTCATTGTTAATTTTTTGAATGTCATCCATTTCTCTTAAGATTTTTCTGTTGTGTGACAAACAATAAGCAACTGCTGTAACACACCTTGGTGAGCACAACTTTGTTTTTATTTCAAGGGGAATACTTACCAGATCCTTCTCCACATGATCTTTGTTTGATTCCTCATTCACAGCTTTACTTGTCTTGTTGCCTTTTCCAGTCTTGCTGCTTTCAGTCTTTTCGGCAATCAATGTTTCTTCCACAGCTTCCTTCTTACCTTTTTCATCCACAGCCCGCTCTTGGCTCACCATGCTCTTAAGGCCAGTATTGATCAACTCAGCTCCTTTGGGAATACTTGCAGAAGAACTTGCCTTTGAGTTGTTCTCTAGAGTTGCACCCTTTTTACAAATCTTTGCCATAAGATCTTTGTTGTTGTCGACTTTTGCAACTATAACTTCTTCACCCATGTCATTGTCCTCCCCAAATGCCTTTGGTGCTTGCGTTTCAGCAACCTCATTTTCATCTGTTACTGCCACCAATCCTTTTGTAGGCTTGATCTCATTTCCAGAATTTGGTGAGGAATTATTAACAGCCCCGGCTGAAATAGAGGATGGAGTGGAGCTTTTCGCACTAATAGGAGCAGTGAAAGCCATGCTTTTAGATGTTGATGTTGGTGGATTTGATATTGGAACGTAACCGACTTGATTCATCTCTCCCTTTGTGACATCCATTTCGAACGACTTTAAGGTATTTATCACGTCTGACAAAGTCATTGGATAAATCATAAAGTCCCTTCTGACCATCATGAATTTCAAGCTCCATTCCTTTGGGAGTGAATTGAACAACTTCTTGATTGAATTGCGGGTGTTAACAGGAATCCCGACTTTCTTCATCTTGGTGAGCATATTCATGAATCGATCGATGTGACTAGTTAAACTTTCACCACGAATGCTACTGAACATGTCATACTCTTTCTGAATCATATCTTGCTTTTTTTGAATCATTTCAGCATTTCCTTCATAGTAATCACTAAGCGCAAACCACAGAGATTGAGCAGTGGTATACTCTTCGAATATGTTAAAAACATCATTTGACAGAGCCATGGTAAGAGCACTGTAAGCATTGTGATCACGTTGAATCAACTGCTTGTCAAGTTCTGTGAAGGTTGATGGATCATCACTGTACAAATCACCAGCATCAGTAATTCTCATTGGGATATGCGGCCCAAGTTGAATAGAAGTCCACTGAGTGTGATCATTGACAAAATAAAATGCTTTCATCCTGTTTTTCCAAGTCCCGCAGTCCTGAGCACCCTTCAATTTTGGTGGAGGTAAGGTTGCAGTCCCGGTTTCAAGTTTCGCTTGGGTTATTGGTATCATCTTGCTTAAAAACATTTTTTTAAACACCCCTCTTCCTATTTTTTTTAACTCCTTAAAACCTGGTTTGGATCACACAAAAAAAATGGAATTGACTCTTTTCTTTGTATTCTACAAGTTTCAAAATGAGTAGCTCCAAATAAAACGTTAAACACTCAATCAAATTTAAACTTGTAATAAATTTTGTTAATCCAAACAAATTTTCTCAAAACCCCAAAAAAAATTATATCATGTCATAAAGATATTCATTTTTTCGGCATATTCAAGATTGTAGAATTAAAAATAATTTATTATTTTTAGAATACTAATTTTATATTTAAACCAAATGAGAGTGAAACTCAAAACTTAGTACATCCAAAAATTTGTACTACCCTTAATTAAAATCTAAGAATTTAGTTGATGTTTTTCTTTTACAATTTTTTTTTTAAATAGTCTAGACTTTTATGTTCCCAATGCAATTTTGAAAGGTGCACTCCAGCTAAGCTATAAGCACCAAACGGTCAATTGAGTTTTGTACAAAACCTTTTTTTTTAATTCATTTGAGGTCATTACTATTGTCCATCCATTTCACGTGACTGTCAGAATTTTATACTTAAAACCACCAAACCCTTCACTCTCTCTCTATCCTATCTCTTCTTTTGTGTGAAAGCAACCCTCAAATCTGCGATGCTCTCTTTCTTTATCTAAGCACAACAACAGCTCCAAACCACAACACTACGATAACTATGGCGTGGTGATGGCGGTTGGTAAGGTAAAGATGGTTGTTTGGAGTGGTGGATGACAGTGGGTGGTAAGGACTGTGGAGGTTGACGGGTGTGAGTTACAAAACCGGGGTTCCGGTGGTTGGAGTGGAGCAGGTCGGAGGAGGTGGAAGAAGGCGGGTGATGCGTTTTGGTTTTCGGAGAGTGACGGGTTGGACGAGTTTATGGCGAGTGGTGTATGGTGACGGTCTGTAGCTGGTTGACGGCGTCAGAGGAATGACGGTGGTCGGAGCTACGGCGGGTGGTATGAGGTGGTTTAGCCGGTGCTGGGTTAACAGATCTGAAAAAAAATATATATTCTATTTCTACTCTTTCTTTTTTTTTAAATACGCAAAAAAAAAATAAAGACGTCGGAAAAGTACGCCGGAAAAAAAATGATCTAGTACGCAGGTCAACAGAGTCAACAAGTCATAAGCTAAGTGCGCAGATCAGTAAAAAATTGGGCATGGTAACCCTAGAGCCTTGACAGACCAATCTGCGTACTTAAATAAGTATGCAGACACTTAAACTTTCGTTTAAGATTTTGGTGCGCAGGTCAAGTGCGCAGGAGAACTAGGGTTTCTCAGTTATGAAGATATGAGACAAGTGCGCAGATTCTATGAAACAAGTGCGCAATCTTCAAAAATAAGTGCTCAAAACATGAAATAAGTGCGTAGGAAAACTAAATACGCAGCAAAAACACACACTCAAGAACAAATACGCCCAGATCTGTTTAAAAACTCCGAAAACTCGTTAAAAACCCTTCTGATCTGGTACAAAAATGACTACAAATGATTTGATAAACCACTCTAGATCTCTAAAAACACACCATAATCAACCCTCAATAAACAGACAACACTTTAAACCATTTCAGATCTAGATTTTAAAGAAAAAGTAGATAAAAGTGAGAAACCCAAAAACTTCAAAACTTTTTAAAACTTCAACAAAAATCAGATTTAAAAACGAATTTGTAGATAGTTAAATCCCAAATTCGAGTACCAAGCTCTAATACCAAATTGTAGGATCGATTTCGAGCTTAAATCTGATTTTGATAAAGAAATAGAGATGAACACACACAAAATATTCAATAAAAATCCACTAGATGATTTGCATAAGATTAATACAATAAAACCCCCAAAATCTCTAGCATGTGTGTTGACCAAAACCCTAATCTATCATTCTATTTATAGCCTAAACACACTTAGGCCAATTACATTTAGGTCCATAGGGTTTACAACTTACTAATACAACCACTAAACAAGAAAACCATTTTTCTAAAGTAATAAATATATTTTGTCTAAACAAAATATATTTATTATCCATAGCGCCTTTCTTTGTAGATGCACGTTTTGCGACTAGTGATTGGATTAGAGTTTAACATGTGTTAGTGAAGATTCTGAAGTGGGCGAATGTAATAGAGATTGGGCGAATGTGTATTAGTCTGGGCGAATGTGTTTAAAGCTGGACGAATGTGGAAGGCAGAAGACTAGAAGTCTAGATTCGTACTGAGCAAGTGGGCAAATGTGGACTATGTCCACATTCGCACCAACAAACTGGGCGAACCTGCAGTCTATATATATAGTTTTTGGTCATTTTCATGGAAGTAAGAGTTTTGGAAAGTGTGTGTTGAGAGGTCAGGTTCAGGTCTAGATTGTGAATGTTTATGTGATCATTAGATTAACGTGTTAAGTGATTGTAAACAAGTTTTGATAAAGTTAATCTATAAAATGGTGATTGAAAAGGTGTCTAACGTGTTTTGATTTGCGTATTATCATTTTGTTCAGTTCTAGGGTTTCCGCACCTAGAATTGTGACTTGTATGATCATTACATCCTGTTTTAGCTAAATTCTTTCAACTACAAAGTGGTATCAGAGCCATACGGATCATACAACAACAAAATTGATAATATCAGAGCTGATTTGGACTTAATTTTGATCAATATTCATCTGTTTTTGATTGAAAATGGTTTTTGAGTGATTTTCAAGGATTTCGAATTGAATTTGTGGATAAAATCAAGGTTTCCAAGAATTAAAGTTGTTCCAAATCAATTCCGAATCAAAACCTGATAAAGATCATCAAAATCTATAAACTTTTGAAAATCTCAGATCAAAATAACGTTTTTCAAAGTGTAACCGTTTTTCAAACAAGAAATGGGCAAATCTAGAGTACAGTGGGCGAACCTGACCTTGCTAGGGCGAATCTGAGTGAGTTTTGGACGAACGTACTTCAATTCAGGTCGAACCTAGAGTGTTGTGTTTGAAATTTCCACATTCGGGTGATATTTTCCACCTTCGATTGATCGCGCGGGCGAAAGTGGAAAATTTGTGGGCGAACGTAGGAATTGCCGGGCGAACGTGGAAAGGGTCAAGAGTTTTTCTACTTTCTGGTGACTATTCTACATTCGGTTTACACTGTTTGGACGAAAGTGAAGTTTTTGGACGAACGTAGATTGTTTTGGACGAAAGTAGATCATTAAGGGCGAAAGTACAATTTGGTTTGGAAAATTTTCTAAGTTTAGTGATTTTCGAAGTTCGTGAACATCATGTGGAATTTTCCGACTACACCGAGACCAGCAACGACACAACAACAACAGCAAGTGATGATGGACCCATGGACAGTGGTAGCCCAGAAAACGAGCACTCAGTCTTACTAACCGATCAATTACATAGCGATGACTAGCTCAATGCCTCAGAGTGTTGCACCTCCACCATCACAACCTGTGACAGATTATTGGGGAGTAGCAGCTGCGGTGGTAAATACTCAAACTACCAATGCTATTTCTACACTAATAAATGACTTATCTTCAGGTAGCGGGAATCGTCCACCCAAGCTAATGGAGATGCAGGAGTATAACCAGTGGCAGAAGAAATTCATGATCCATCTGGAAGGCATGGGAGTGGAGGGCGCAGAGGCGTGGAGGATGATAGCTAAAGGTTATGTTGCACCGGTTCTGGAAAACACCAGTGAACCAGTTCCTTTGGAGAGCATGTCAAACGAGGAGAAAAAGAAATTTGCTGTGGAGAAGAAAGCATACTCCCAATTGACTCAAGCGATCACAAACGATTTACTACATCAGTTTGGAACGTGTACTACGTCGAAGCAATTATGGGATGTGCTCAAGAATCGTCATGATGGGAATGAAAAGACGAGAAGGTTGAGGATGGAGGAGTTGAGAAAAGAGTTTGAGAATTTTACTTATGTTGGAAATGAGACGTTAAAAGAGTTGACTCCTAGATATTGTTGTTTACTAACTGAATTGTCTAGTTATGGTATACAGATTCCGATGACAGATCTGGTGGACAAGTTTGCAGATGCTTTACCACCGTACTGGGATCAACATGTGGAAGTTCTCAAAGAGAAGGATGCTTACAGATTTTGGACTATCAACGAGTTTGTACAGAAGCTGGAGAATAAAGAGCTCGAGGAGAAGAGGAAAGCCAAAAGATCTCAGATTCCTTAGAATCCAGAGTTATATTATGGTGGTGCTTCAGCAACTGTTGGAAACTCGAGTGCTAGTGGAACAGTGGCACCTCACATTGCTTGTATTTCTAGTGTCATGGAACCACCAAAACCAACCATCAACTACATCGCACAAACCTCATCCTATTCACAACCATCATACACACCACCACCACAACAATACACTAATTCCTACATTTCACCATTCTCTCCAATGCAGCAAGCAACATTCTACACTGCTAGCCAATCACAACAACCACCTCAACAACCACAATACATGACTCAAGTAAATCAACCCAATCAGCAACCGGTGGTTTTGGAGACTTCCAATTTGGGAAATGTGACTGTAGAGGTTGCTCAGCAACATATTGCATTAGTCTCTGCAATGGTTTCATCATATAACGGGTTGGTTGCAAGTCAAATTGGAAACAATAACTTGACCAATGAAGACTATGCACAGATAGACAAAGAGGAGATGGAACTGGTTGACATTCAGTGGGCTTTTGCTAGTATAATGAGAAGGGCAACTGAATTTATTGAAAAGACTGGTAGAACTGATTTGGGAACTTCTCCAAATACAACCTACGGGTTCAACAAGGAGAAAGTGACATGTTTTAATTGTGGAGGTAAGGGCCACTTCAAACGAGAATGCACTCAGCCACCGAAGCAAGGTAACAGAAACCCTTTCAACTCAAACTACCAGAACCGTCAACAACAAAACCAAAACCAAGTTTCTTTCCAAAGTAACAACAACTATCAAAACCAAAACAACTACCAAAACCGACAAAACACCTCAAACAACAACCAAACCAGACAACAAAACACAACCAACCAGAATCAAAACCAATCACCAAATAACTCTAAGAGAATAGTTATACCGATCACTACACCAAATGAGCAGCCACATAATACGAATCAGAATCAAGCTCTGGTGATCCAGCAGGATGAAAGGTTTGACTGGTCTGGGATGCAAATTGGTGTTGAGGAGATCACTACTGGTGGGAATGTGGCTTGTGTTGCCCGACAAGTTGAAACTGAGGAGTCGGTGATAGTTGATAAGAATGAAGAAACTGAGAGTAAAGTTGATGAATCTGTGGAAGAGGTGGAAGTGGAGACTAACCATGTTGAGGTTCAAGCTGAGGAAGCAAGTTCTGGAGTAGTGATTGACACAGTTTCTGATGTTCCTGAGGAGTGTGAGTCTGTTTATTCAGATTCAGACAGTGAATCAGACACAGAAGCAAGTGTTACATATTTGGATGATGAGATTGATCAGCTGCTAGCAGAAGCAGATTTTCTGATGACGAGGAAGTCGTGCATTGTGGATGACGCTTTCACCAGGATCGATTACTCGAAGTTTTTCGCTGGAAAGGAAGCTCATTTTGCTTTGATGGCCATGACAGATCCTCCTAAACAGTTAAGTTCTGAATCTAGCACTGATGTTACTAGTGATAAATACTGTGGAACTTGTGATAGATTGACAGAGGAAAACAAAGAACTTCGCGTTCAACGTGATAGTGCTATCATCAACTGTCAATCTACTCGCAAAGAATTGATTGCTTTCAACAAAGTACTTGATGGATATAAAAAGGACATTTCCGACCTTAAAAACACTCTTTCATTAAAACAATTAGCAATTAATAACTATATTAATGAAATTGAGAATACAAAGTTGGAAATGGCCACCATTAAGTGCTTTGCTGAAAAAGTCAATAAGAAATTGGAGAGTTATAAGCACCTTGCTTATGTTGTAGACCACATCATTGATGATCAAACCACTAACTATAAGTCTGTGCCATCTCCGGTGCTTTTTGAAAACCATAATTGTCATCAAGTGACACCGGAGAGCTCGGTAAAATCAGACTCATCATCGGAATATGAATCCAATACCTCAATTGTTGGTGATCCTCATTCCAATGTGAGGCCGATTTTAGGTTTGAATGATGAAGGTGTTACAGTTGAAAATGTTGATTCAGACTCTGAGAGTGATGACTCTGGAAGTCATCAAAGTGCTAATGCTTATGATATTCCAAAAGAAAATCACATCATTACTACTGAACCAGTGTCATCATCTCAGCATGTGCATCCGATGGCTAACGCACATCGTGAGAAAAAGTCTGAACAGAGAGAAATTAAGAAAGAAGTTAAGAATGAACCGAGTGACAAACCAATGAGTGACAAACCAGTCAAGGTGTTTTATCGGATGGAAGGATCCGATAAAATCATCTCTGATGATGAATATCCAATTAAGTTTGCCAACTACTCTAAAATTGATAAAATTTGGCAAGAAAACACTATTTGGTTTCCAAAACATGAGAGAACAAATGAGATTCCACCGGCAATTTTAAAGAAATTGTATTTGGATGTTCCTCAAGAACCAAAGGTTCATGTCACAGAGTTTGTCAAACCCAAAAACAAAGCAAACGGTTTTCATGAGCCTGCATACTCAAAAGGGCCACTCCTGAGAGTTTGAGGAACAGACAGTATAATGATCAATATCCTGACAGATCATTTGCTCAACCGAATGCTCCAAATGTTTTTGAGGAATACCGTGCATGCTTTAAATGCGGGGAGAGAGGGCCTTTACTTGCTCACTGCCCGTATGTAAGGCATAAGAGGCACGAGGTTGAAGTTAGGCAATCCATGAGGAAACCGGTCGATCATCATTACGTTCCACCACATAGACGTTTTGTTCCTCAACAACAACAATTTTATAATCAAAACAATTTTTATCAAACGAGGAACTATCGTCCTTTTCAGTATGATCGTCGAAACCGGATTGCTATGGAGAATTCATGGAGAAAACCAGTGGTGAACACAACAAATGATAGGCAAAGGGTTCCACCAAAACCTATTGTCAAGTCAAATGTTGGTCCTAAATCTGTTAAGTCAGAAAAGGTAACCAAGAAAGTTTCTTTTGCAAACAACATTCAGAAAACGACTGAGAACCCAAAATCTCAAATTCGTATCTTGAAACGATCTGAACAATCTTGGACACCAAATGGTTCTCCAGGAGCCTCAACTTCAAAGTCAAATGAGAAAAATGAAAATGTTTTGAATGATCCCAAAAAGATCGATCCAAAACAAAATGCTGAAGTAAATGTTTCTTTGAACAATGATATTCAAAGACCCAAGACCACTCAGGCTTGGGTCCCCCGAAATAACTAACTGTTTTACTTGATGTGTGCAGGGAGCTTCAGCTAGCCCTATTAGCAGTCTTTGGATTGTTGATAGTGGAGCTTCAGGCCACATGACCGGGGATCTTGCTTTACTATTTGATGTGAAGAACATAAATGGTGGATATGTTGCATTTGCTGGGAATAAAGGCGGATATATCACTATGGAACGGAGTGTGAGTAATGGGATTGTGAGCTTTGAGAGAATTTCATATGTGAAGCAGATAGATTATAATCTGTTGAGCGTTAGTCAAATCTGTGATAAACAATTCACTGTTCATTTTGATGACAAATCCTGCTACATTCTCAAACCAGGCTTCAAAATTCCAAAAGAGTGGGTAATGTTGAAGGCACCTCGCGTCAACAACCTTTATATTCTTGATATGTCCAAGGCAATGACTACCCAGGGGCAAGTAACATGTTTTCTATCAAAGGAGACAGAGAAGGAATCGATAATGTGGCACCGAAGAATGGGGCACATTCATTTGAGGAAAATGAATCATCTTGTGAAGAATGGACTTGTCGATGGAGTAAATGTGAAGCATTTCCATTTGAATGACAAGTGCGTGAGCTGTAAGAAAGGGAAACAACACAGACAGTCCCACAAAGTGAAGAAAGTTAACTCTGTTGAGATGCCACTTGAGCGATTGCACATGGACCTATTCGGACCTGTCAAGCGCAAAAGTCATCTTGGGGAGCTCTATTGTTTAGTTGTCACTGACGACTACTCAAGATTTTCATGGGTGATGTGTTTGCAGCATAAAAGTGACACCTTTAATAACCTGAAAGTTCTGTTCACTCGTTTGGAAAATCTCTACAATCTAAAGATCAAGAGAATTCGGAGTGATAATGGGACGGAGTTCAAAAATGCTAAGATGGATGAACTTTGTGAAAACAAAGGAATTCATCATGAATATTCGGCTCCGTACACCCCACAACAGAACGGTGTTGCTTAACGCAAAAACAGGACTCTAATTGAGGCGACAAGAACAATGCTCGCAGACTTGAATCTTCCAGTAATGTTCTGGAACGAGGCGATTTATGCAGCAAATTATACACTCAATCGGGTTTTAACGGTGAAGAAGTTTGGCAAAACTTCTTATGAACTGTTACACCGACAAAAGCCGAACTTAGAGTATCTAGAACCTTTTGGGGCACCATGCACGATGTTGAATCCAAGCGAGAAGTTTAGTCCGAAAGTTGAAGAGGGATACTTCGTTGGATATGCAACCCCGCTCAAACGGGTATACAACAAGCGAACTCGTCAGGTGGAGGATTGGGCTAACGTAGAAGTTCAACGATATACTCAGAATGTGCAAGGGATTGGTCCTGATTGGATGTTTGATTACAAAGATTTCTTTGAATCATTCAATCTAGATAGCTTGGTTGAAGAAGCTGTTATCAGATTACTTTACGAGTGTGAAAACGCGGCGACTTCACCGTTGGTGCGTCCGATCACCGTAAATCCCCTACCAGCTTCTAATGATACCAATGTTCCTGTACCGGAGGAAGAAGTGTTTCAAGAGGCTTCTACAACTTTAGATTCTTCAGAGTCAGAAGATGATGAACAATTTGAAGAAGTTATTCTTGAAAATGCAACGGAACCAGAGGCACCACCAGTGAACCCAAATCCAGATGTTGCTTCATCGTCTAACACGGGTCATGATCTGGATGCTGTAGAGAACTTGACTATTCAGACGGGAGTTACTGTACCTGAACATCCGGAATCTCGGATTCACCGTATTCACCCGCTGGAGCAAGTTATCGGTGATCCTGGAAGCAGTGTGATGACAAGAGGGCAGCTGCGAAGTATTAACTCACCAGAGAGTTTTGGTGCTTTAGCTTTATATGCCAAAATACAAAAATCTGGTAGTCAAAATGATTGGTCGTTTGCATGTTATGTGTCTCAGGTCGAGCCAAGGACATACAAGGACGCTTTGCTGGAGGACGCCTGGGTTGAAGCAATGCAGGAGGAGTTATTACAATTTCAGAAATTGGGGGTTTGGACGCTCACTGATTTACCTCCTGGTAGAAAGAAGATCGGCACTAAATGGTTGTTTAAGTGTAAGAAGGATGATCGTGGTGTAATTGTTCGCAACAAAGCCAGATTGGTCGTACAGGGTTTCCATCAAATCGAAGGGATTGATTATAACGAAATTTATGCGCCTGTAGCACGCATTGAGCCGGTTCCAGATGGAGGATTCCAAGCCGATGGATACCCCGATTCAACCCAATCACGGGATTGGAGTGGACGCTAAGGGGGAGCTGACTGACCCGTTTACATACAAAGCAATCATCGGATCTCTGATGTATCTTACCGCATCTCGGCCAGATATTATGTTCGCAACGTGTCTCTGTGCTCGCTATCAATCGAAGCCGAAACAAAGTCATCTGACGGCGGTCAAGCGTATCCTTAGATATCTGAAGGGTTGTCCCTCGAGAGGACTTTGGTACCCTAATGATGATGATTTTGATTTTATCGCTTTTAGTGATGCAGATTGGGGCGGCTGTGACAAGGATAGCAAATCCACTACAGCTGGATGCCAGTTTTTAGGGAGCAGGTTAGTTACCTGGCAATGTAAGAAGCAGACTTCGGTCGCGCTGTCTACCTGTGAAGCCGAGTACATTGCAGCCTCGAGTTGCTGTTCGCAAGTGCTCTGGATCCAACAGCAGATGGTGGATTACGGTTTGCAGTTTCTTAAAACCCCTATACACTGTGATAATGAAGCCGCGATCGCATTAACTAAGGATACGGGCAATCATTCTAAAGCAAAACATATCCGGATCAAATACCATTTTATCCGTGATTGTTACGCTAAAGAATTGATAGATATGGTCAAAATCCATACTGACTAGGGCTGTGCAAAGGGTCCAGAACCGACCCGGACCCATCAGAACCGCATACCCTTTTATTCTGGAAATTAGGAACCACGAACCGAACCTTAAAAGGCTATGTGGTTCCGGGTCCTTAAGGTTCTGATGGGTCGGGTAAAGGGTCTAACCCACTAGAACCTTTTAAATCATTTTTCGTTTATCGACATATGTTTTCGTAACAATTTTGTCATTCTCATCACTCGAAGCATTATCTAAATCTGTTATGTATACATCATAAATACACACACACACACATTAGAGCGACATACATAAATATTTACTTCAAATTTGGATATAATATAAATTGTATAATATATATACGTCAAGCCGAAAAATATTTCAAAAAAGTACATTGTTATTCTTATAAATAATATTGTTAACATTGTATTAACATTACATGAAATCGATAACAACAACACGTACAAACGAATAGAAAAGACTAAAAAAGATTATATCTTTATTTTTTAATATAAATACAAATGGTTCTTGTGGTTCTTATATTAGAACCGTGGGTTTGGAACCGACCCAACCCGGAACCGATAATTCATATAAATCTAGAACCGGAAACCGACCTATATATTTAGAAAGGTTCGGGTCCAAGGTTCTCGTGGGTCGGGTTCAAGGTTCTTGTGGGTCCGAACCACGAAATGCTCACCCCTAATACTGACTATCAACGTGCAGATTTGTTCACTAAAGCTTTTGACAGATCCCGCTTTGAATATCTTTTAAAAGTTAACAACATGAAAGAAAAACAGGACTAATCAGCACCTCGGTTTATCGCTTTTTAGTTTAAACTTTTCTTTCAAGTTTTTATTGTTTTTAAGAAAAATTAAAAACCCAAAAATATGTTTTTACATTTTAGGGGGAGTCATTTTATCAGAAAAACCAAAAACATTGAAAAATCAAAAAGCCATAAAAATTAGAAAAACCAAAAATGATTTCCAGGATAAAAAGAGGAAATGATAGTACATTAGTGGGGATCTGACACAGGCTAAAGATATGCATAGTAATATGAGGCGTGTGTTGATTAAGTGTGATGTGCTGATAGGCTTCGTAGACTTAAAATTGCGTGCATTAGTGATACAAACATAACGAACTACGCGTTCATGGCTGAACACCTCATGGGCATATGGTCTTAGTACCGTAATTTCGTTTGATAGGATTGCCAAAATCTGAGGTTTCGGGTCGTTATGTTATGGTTATCCGGGATATTCTGATTAAACTTTTGTCGTATTGATTTACGGACCTAGTTTTATCAGAATATAGAGCTTAAATGCCAAAACCGAAAGTTACCGAATTGAGGAACTTCATGTTTTTATTGATCAAAGATCATAATTACAACGTATTGACTTACTGATGCAACTCAGTAGTTGATATCAGCCTCAACCTGGTATATATGCACATGTTACTCTGCTGCATTCGTTTGCTGACCTGTACACCTCTGTGCTATATAACTTGTAACTTTTACGGATAACTCTGGCATAATCACGCGTTACGACGAAGCTTTGTGCAATTACTTGATACGGGAGTATGTCGTGTGTGTGGGAAACACAATGTGTTAGTCTAATACACCTAACTCGTATCATTTTAAAGCATTGCGTAATAGTCTGCATGTGAGCTTATGTGGACCACAATATCAGCAATTGCCGTGTCACATACTGTTTCTAATGATAATAATACACAAAAAGATCAACGCTGTGATCAGATTTCTCAAACAACTGATATGATCCTCTTACCGGACATCACAAAATGTTTACTGCTTTGTTTACATTGATGCATTTTACTTTTATTGTCAAAAAGATACAAAACCCAAAAAGATTTTAGGTGTGTTTTGATATAAATTTCAGACAAACCAAACGTTTTGCATTTCTGCTTTATTTTAGATAACCGACGGTGTTTGATGGTCAATTTCTGAGATTTGATGAAACCATCTGGGCTTTGTATCATTCTAAAAGTGAAATTATGAGTTTTTGAGATTTAACGGGTTGAAAAATGTTGAACGGGATTCGAATTCGTGATTTGGCAAAATTTTCAGATTTTTCCATTTCACATTCGCCCCTTAAATGGGTCGAATGTGGAAAAATCTCTACATTCGTGCGTTTTTAAATTGGGCGAAAGTGGATTTTACATAACAACTTTTCACCTTCGGGTGCATATTCCACATTCGTGCCATTTGCTTGGGGCGAATGTGGAATCACACCACATTCGACCATTGAAAACGGGCGAAGGTACCTTCTATAAAAGGCCAAATCCAGATTCGACCAACCATTCTGCAATTTTTCAAAGATACGAGACCTTGTTGCTTTGATTCCTTTTGCCTTAGAATATTGTCCCTTGCTATTTGCTGATCGTTTTACACCAAATTTTACAGGTAATGGAAGCATAATCAGATTAGAATTTGGTTTTTGGGGTTACGAACCCTAGGGTTATTAAACTGGACTCATTGGACTGTTTTTGATGTGTGTTTGTGTTAGGGATTCAATCATTGTCAGTTTTAGGGGGAGAATATACAAGGAATTAGATTAATAACTTGTTTAGATTGGTTAATCGATTGATTTTTGGTTTCAAACCCTGATTCCTATTAAAAACTGATAATAATTGAATGCAAATAACAATCGATGGTAGACGAGTGTTAGTCGCCTTACTAGAACATGTTTCAATCAAAATCAGAGGTTAAATACAAGTTTGGCAGATTTTCAAATTTTAGGGCAAAAGAGTTGTACATTCGTCCCTCTCAAAACGGGCGAATGTAGATTCTTGAGGGCGAATGTATTATTAATTGGACGAATGTGATTTTTAATTAGAACATTTCCACATTCGTGCCAAAATTCTTACCTTCGTACTTAAAATTCCACATTCGACCATGAAAAACTGGGCGAATGTGGAAACTGTGAAAACCTTAAAATTTTTAATTTTTTGTCGTTTTTGTGTTTTTGTGTTTTGACGTATTTTCTGACTTTTGATGTGCAGATGGCTGAACAACCAGAGAATGTTGAAGTTCATGTGGAGAACGTTGTACCAGATCCAGTACCAGAGGCAGAGAATGTTCCACAAGGATGGTCGTTCGAACCAACGCATAACTGTTGTGCGTATGTTGGCGATGTGGTGAAAAACACAGAGTTTTCTGGAATAGTGGAGTTCTTAAGACGAAGTTGAATTATTCATGCCTTAGCCACACCTGCCATAATCTACAAAGACATCGTGGAGGATTTTTATCAGAATGCAAGATACGATTTCTGGGAAGATCAGACCATTATCAGAAGCAAGATTCAGGATATGGAGATGTTTTTGACTGAAGAAGACATCAGAGAGGCATTACAGATCAAGTTTGAGACTAGTACTGATCCCAGAGAGGTTTCATGGACCGAGCAGAAAGCTTGTTTTCTTAGAATGAAGTATAAAGGTCCTATCACCAATGGTGCAATGCACAAGGGAAAGCTAAGTGTGCAATTCAAGTATTTCGCACACGTGATTATTCATGTGTTTGGATGTGTGAGCGGTGGATATGATGTTATGAGGAAGAGCCTTAGTTCATTAATGGTTGCGTTAACACTTAACAAACCATTTAATGTTTCTGGTATGATATTGGATCACATGCTAGAGATGCTTAAAGGATTGAAGAAGAAGCAATTCATGTTATATCCGAGGTTTCTTATGATGATCTTTGACCACAAGTATCCTAATTTGAGGAAGGATCCGACGATGATTCTAGGTCAAGATCACATGAATATTAGAACACTTGTGAGAATGAAGGGTTATAAAGGTGTTCCAGACAACGAGAAGCCACCTCATAGGAGATTGTTTGGTTCTTTGGCTAATCAGGGTTACACTGATCCTGGTTTGAACAAAGCAAGGCACGATAATAGTGATTCGGATAACGATGATCCCTTAGTTTATGCTGATGCTAACACTAAGAGGAAGAGACAAGTGGATAATGCTGGGGCTAAAGGGAAAGGAAAGGCAAAGGTTGATCAGGGTAGTTCAAAACAACAAGTTACTCGTAAGAAGACGACTGCAAAGAAAGGCACAAGTCTGGTTGATGAAGAGTCTGTAGACTCAGAGGAGACTGAAGTTGATGAGTAGTGGGATTCGGAAGAAGAAAGAGTAAAGACCACCAAGCGTAAGGCCACTATGGTTGGTGAGTCTGAATCTTTGAACAATACTGTTGAAGAGGTTTTACATAAGAAGACAGCTAATGTTGATGAAGGTTTAAGTGTTAACATTGATGATCTTGAAGTAGGATCGACTATGGTTGTTAATTTACCAAAACCAAAACACAAGTCGATGGCAAAGAAGTCAAACACTAAGAAGCTCAGAGAGAAAGAGTTAGATCAGTTGCTTAAAGGCAAAAAGATACCTGACGCAGGTACATCATCTAAGCTATCTTCACCAGTTGCTAAGAAACAGAAGAAAAGCAAAGAAGCTGAAGCAGTATCTGTTGATGATTTTAATACTGCATTGGATAATGTGCTGGAAATGTTTAAGAATCCTCAAAAGGAGAAGGCTAAAGAAGTAGAAACATCCAAGTCTTCCAAAGTTACTATTTCGGATGATGTGATGAAACAGGTTAACAAAAGGATGGATGAAATGATGAAGATGATTGTAGCACAGGAAGCTGAGATTAGCAAATTCAAGAAGAATGAGGAAAAGATGCTACAGATTGTCGTTGCATCCAAAACTAACCAAGATGAGATTGAGAAGAAAGTTAAGCAACTTGAAGAAGAAAATAAGGATCTTGAGGTTAAGTGCAACAGGAATCGAAGAATGATTAAGATTGTGAAAGCTGACAACAAAGAGCTTAAGACAGAAAACAAACGTCTATGTGATTTATTGGACAAGCTATATGGTGAAGCTCCTAAGCTTAAGGAAGGTGAAGAGGATAAAGAAAGAGAAGAAGAGCAAGTTGATTTCGAGCCTTCTGATGAAGAGAAAGAGGATGATGAGGAGGATGATGAATCAGAAGAAAGTTCTGAGGAAGAAGGCAAGAAAGATGACAATGATGATGATGATGCGAAGGGATCAGGTAGTAAAGATGATAATGATAACAGTGATGAGAGTGATGATGATGATGGAGGAGACGATACACGTAAGTTTTCATTTGAAAAGAGAACGCCAAAGAAAGATGCTGGAGAGTCAAGTTCCAAGAAAAAGAAAGGTAGTGAGAATGTAGACTCAGATGAAAGTATCTTCTGGAACGAAAATGTTAGATCTTTGACTGATGATGCAAAGAAAGTGTATAAAGATATGCTTGAGAGAAGAGAATGGACCATTGAGTTCACAGGAAAGTTTGCCGAAATCTTCCAAACGGAAGACATGAGGTATGAACTTGAATACAACGACCCTGATTTAGAAGAAGGTGAAGTACCTACTGCTGTTGCCAAAGAAATCTTGGAGGGTATTGCACAGCGAGTAGGGAAATCATTAGAGGAGATTATGATGGATCAGTCGATTCCAGATATTCCTGAAAAGGATATTGGAGATCACTCTGATGATAAGCAGACACCTGAGATGGAAGAAATAGAGATTGAGGATATAACACATGAAGAATATCCACAATATTTCAGGCAGAATGATGAGAATGTGGTTTTCCCAAACTTTACCGAGATACCAAAGAGACTAGCTAAAAAGAAAGCACAAAAGAGAAGCGAAGAGTTTGTAGAAAAGGTGTTTGGTGATAATCAGCAGAAACCTTCAAATCAGAATTGTAGATGCACGTATTGCGACTAGTGATTGGATCTACATGTTAACATACGTTAAAGGATGCTGATGGGTTGAATGTGAACAGTCTGGGCGAATGTAGAATTATATGGTCGAAGGTGGAGAGCAAATGGGCGAATGTAGATGGACCTGAACTGAAGATACACGTTCGTACCTTAAAGTGGGCGAATGTGGAAGAATTCCACATTCGACCACATCAACTGGGCGAACGTGCAGTCATTATAAATAGATTTTGTGTATTTGTGTTGAATACAGAGTTTTCAGTGGTGTGTGTGTTCAGGTTAGGTTCCAGGTTATTTTGAGAAAGTGTGTAAGTGTTCTAGATTAACCAAAGTGTCATTGTAATCAAGTATTTGAACAAGTTAATCTATGAAAAAGCTTTGAAAATGATATTGATTGTGTTTTGATTAGAGTTTTATCTGTTTGTTCAAAGCTAGGGTTTCCGCACCTGGTTTTGTGACTTGTATGATCAATTAATCCTGTTTTAGTCAAAATCTTTCGCTCACAAAGTGGTATCAGAGCCATACGGATCATACAACAACAAATTTGATAAACTCAGAGCTGATTTGGACCTAATTTTGATCAAAATACATCTGTTTTTGAATGAAAATGGTTTTTGAGTGTTTTTGATTGATTTGAAGTTGATTTTGTGGTTAAAATCTAAAATTCCAAGAATTAAAGTTGTTCCAAATCAATTCCGAATCAAAACCTGATTAAGATCATTCAAATCCACAAACTTTTGAAAATCAGAGATCAAAATAACCGTTTTTCAAAGTGTAACCGTTTTTCAAACCTGAAATGGGCGAACCTGGAACTTAGTGGGCGAACCTGAGTAGTTTTGGGCGAACCTGAGTCGTTTTTGGTCGAACCTGAGTGATTTTTGGGCGAACCTGGAATTTCTTGGTTGAATTTTTCACTTTCGGGTACAATTTTCCACATTCGATTGATCGGGCGGGCGAACGTGGAAAATTACTGGTCGAACCTAGGATCTTTTGGGCGAAAGTGGAAGTGTGTTAGTGTGTTTTGCTTTCTGGTGAATCTCTACATTCGGGTGAATCTGTTTTTGGGCGAAAGTGAACCAGAAGGGACGAACGTAGACAAGAACGGGCGAACCTAAACCTTAGTTTGGAAAATTTTCTAAGTGTTGAATTTTTCGAAGTTCGTGATCATGTGGAATTTTCCGACTACCCCGAGACTAGTAACGACACAACCACAATAGCAAGTGATGGACCCATGGACGGTGGCAGCACAAAAGACGAGCACACAGTCTTCGCAACCGATTAACTACATGGGGATGACTAGCTCGATGCCTCAAAGTGGGGCACCTCCAGCACCACAACTTGACTACTGGGGAGTAGCAGCAGCGGTGGTAAACACTCAAACCACAAATGCTATTTCTACACTAATAAATGACTTATCTTCAGGTAGCGGAAATCGGCCACCTAAGCTCATGGAGATACAAGAATATAATCAGTGGCAGAACAAGTTCAAGATTCACTTGGAAGGCATGGGAGTGGAGGGTGCAGAGGCATGGAGTATGATTGCTAGAGGTTACACAGCACCAATTTTGGAGAATACAGGTGAACCAGTTCCATTGGAGAGTATGTCTGAGGAGGAGAAAAAGAAGTTTGCTGTGGAGAAGAAAGCCTTTTTCCAATTGACTCAGGCAATTACAAATGATCTGTTGCATCAATTTGGGACTTGCACCACGTCTAAGCAATTGTGGGATGTGCTTAAAAGGAGGCATGATGGGAATGAGAAGACTAGAAGCTTAAGGATGGATGAATTATGAAAGGAGTTTGAGAATTTTTCATATATTGGCAATGAAACTTTAAAAGAATTAACTCCTAGATATAGTCATTTGCTAACTGAATTGTCAAGTTATGGTATACAGATTCCTATGAAAGCTTTGGTGGATAAGTTTGCAGATGCTCTACCACCTTACTGGGATCAGCATGTGGAAGTTCTCAGGGAGAAGGATGCATACCAATACTGGACTATTCAAGAGTTTATACAGAAGCTGGAAAACAAAGAAATGGAAGAGAAGAGGAAAGCTAGAAGATCACAGATTCCTCAGAATCCTAGCTTATACTTTGGAGGAACTTCAGTTCCTGTTAGTAACTCAAGTTCAGGAGGAATAGTAGCCCCACATGTTGCTTGCATCTCAAATGCTATGGAACCACCAAAACCTACCATAAACTACATGGCACAAACTTCATCCTACTCACAACCATCATACACACCACTATCACCACAACAACAATACAACAATTCCTACATTTCACCATTCTCCCCAATGCAACAAGCAGCTTTCTATACTGCTAGCCAATCTCAACAACAAATGAACCAAGTTAATCAACCTAATCAACAACCGGTGGTTTTGGAGACTTCTAACTTGGGAAATGTGACGGTTGAAGTTGCTCAGCAACACATTGCATTAGTCTCTGCAATGGTTTCATCTTACAACGGGTTGGTTGCTAGTCAAATTGGGAACAACAACTTAACCAATGAAGACTATGCACAGATTGACAAGGAAGAGATGGAATTGATTGATATCCAATGGGCTTTTGCAAGCATTATGAGAAGAGCAACGGAGTTTATTGAAAAGACAGGTAGAACAGATTTGGGAACTTCTCCTAACACAACCTACGGGTTCAACAAGGAGAAAGTTACTTGTTTTAACTGTGGAGGTAAAGGTCACTTTAAAAGAGAATGTACTCAACCACCAAAACAAGGTAACAGAAACCCATTCAATGCAAGCTACCAGAACCGTCAACAACAAAACCAAAATCAAGTTTCTTACCAAAATAACAACAACTACCAAAACCGTCATAACAACTCTAATAACAACCAAAACCGACAACCAAACACACCAAACCAGACTCAAAACCAATCTCCTAACAACACTAACCGAACAGTTATACCGATCACTACACCTAATGAGACACAACAAAACACCAATCAGAATCAAGCATTGGTGACTCAACAAGATGAACGGTTTGATTGGTCGGGATTGCAGATAGGTGTTGAGGAGATTACTACATGTGGAAATATGGCTTGTGTTGCTTGTCAGGTTGATATTGAAGATTCGGTGACAGTTGATGAGAAGGTAGAAACTGAGGTTGAAGTTGATGTGTCTGAGGCTGAAATGGAAGTGAAGACTGAGCCTGTGGAGGTTAAGACTGAGGATGCTAACCCTGGAGTGGTGATTGATACTGTTTCTGATGTTCCTGAGGAGTGTGAATCGGTTTATTCAGATTCAGACAGTGAATCGGATACAGAAGCAAGTGTTACATCACTAGATGATGACATTGATCAGTTGCTAGCAGAAGCTGATTTTCTAATGACGAGGAAGTCGTGCATTGCTGATGATGCTTTCACCAAGATTGACTATTCCAAGTTCTTCGCTGGAAAGGAAGCTCATTTCGCTTTGATGGCCATGACTGATCCGCCAAAACCTGTAAGTTCTGAGTGTAGCACTAATGTGACTAGTGATAAGTATTGTGGTACATGTGATAGATTGACTGAGGAGAACAAACAACTCCGTGTTCAACGTGATAGTGCTATCATGAACAGTCAATCTACTCGCAAAGAGTTGAATGCTTTCAATAAGGTACTAGATGGCTATAAAAAGGACATTTCCGACTTGAAAAACACTTTATCATTAAAACAATTGGCAATTAATAACTACATAAATGAAATTGAAAATACCAAGTTGGAAATGGCCGCCATCAAATGCTTTGCTGAGAAAGTAAACAAAAAGTTGGAAAGTTATAAGCACATTGCTTACGTGGTAGACCACATCATTGATGATCAAACCACTAATTACAAGTCTGTGCCATCTCCGGTGCTTTTTGAAAACCATAATTGTCATCAAGTGACACCGGAGAGCTCGGTAAAATCAGACTCATCATCGGAAAATGAATCTAATACCTCGAGTATTGGTGATCCACATTCCGATGTGAGACCGATTTTAGGTTTGAATGATGAGGGTGTTATTGCTGAGAGCGTTGATTCAGACTCAGAGAGTGATGATACTGGTAATGTTCAAACTGTTAATGCATGTGAAATTCCAAAAGAAAATCACATCATTACTACTGAAACAGTTTCATCATCTCAACATGTGCATCCGATGGCAAATGCTCATCGTGAGAAAAAGTCTGAAAAGAATGTTGTTAAGAAAGTTCTTGAAAAGAATGATAAGAATGAACCGTGTGACAAACCTGTCAAGGTGTTTTATCGGATGGAAGGATCCGATAAGATCATCTCTGATGAGGAATTTGCAATTAAAAATGCTAACTATGCTAAAATTGATAAAATATGGCAAGAAAGCACCATTTGGTTCCCAAAACATGAGAGAACAAATGAAATTCCACCAGCAATTTTAAAGAAATTGTATTTGGATGTTCCTCAAGAATCAAAGGTCCATGTCACAGAGTTCATTAGACCCAAAAACAGAGCTAATGGTTTTCATGAGCCTGCTTACTCAAAAGGGCCACTCCCTGAGAGTTTAGGAATCAACAGTATAATGATCAATATCCTGTTAGATCATTTGCTCAACCAAATGCTCCAAATGTTTTTGAAGAGTACCGTGCATGCTTTAAATGTGGGGAACGAGGGCATTTACTTGCTCAGTGTCCATATGTAAGGCATAAACGGCACGAAGTTGAAGTGAGGAATTCCATGAGAAAACCGATTGATCATTATGTTCCACCACACAGACGAGTTGTTCCTCAACAACAACAGTTTAACAATCAAAACAATTTTTATCAAACGAGGAACAATCGTCCAATTCAATATGATCGCATAAATCGGATTGTTATGGAACAATCATGGAGAAAACCAGTGGTGAACACAACACATGATAGGCAAAAGGTTCCACTAAAACCAATTGTCAAGTCAAATGTTGGACCTAAGTCTATTAAATCAGATAAGGTAACCAAGAAAGTTTCATTTGCAAACAATGTTCAGAAACCAACTGAGAACCAAAAGTCTCAGATTCGGATCTTGAAACGAACTGAACAATCTTGGTCATCCAATGGTTCTCCAGGTGCCTCAACTTCAAAAGTCAATGAGAAAAAGGAAACTGTTTTGAACAATCAGAAAAAGATTGATCCAAAACAAAAAGTTGTAGAAAATGTTAATGAGAATGTTTCTTTGAAAGCTGATGTTCAAAGACCCAAGACTCAGGCTTGGGTCCCCCGAAAGAACTAACTGTTTTACATGATGTGTGCAGGGAGCTTCAGCTGGCCCTATTAGCAGTCTTTGGATTGTTGATAGTGGAGCTTCAGGCCACATGACAGGGGATCTTGCATTGTTATTTGACTTGAAGAACATCAATGGAGGATATGTTGCATTCGCTGGAAATAAAGGTGGATATATTACGATGGAGGGGAGCGTGAGTAATGGGATAGTGAGCTTTGAGAGAATATCTTATGTGAAACAGATCGATTATAATCTGTTGAGTGTCAGTCAAATTTGTGATAAACAATTCATTGTGCATTTTGATGACAAATCCTGCTACATTCTCAAACCGGGCTTCAAAATTCCAAAGGAGTGGATAATGTTGAAGGCACCTCGCGTCAACAATCTCTATATTCTTGATATGTCCAAGGCGATGACATCACAGGGGCAAATAACATGTTTTCTATCCATGGCGACCGAGAAGGAATCGATAATGTGGCACCAAAGAATGGGGCACATTCATCTGAGGAAAATGAACCAACTTGTGAGAAATGGGCTTGTCGATGGAGTAAACGTGAAACATTTCCATCTGAATGACAAGTGTGTAAGTTGTAAGAAGGGAAAGCAACACAAACAGTCCCACAAAGTGAAGAAGGTTAACTCTGTTGAGATGCCACTTGAGCGATTGCACATGGATCTATTCGGACCGGTCAAGCGCAAAAGTCATCTTGGAGAGCTGTATTGTTTAGTCGTCACTGATGACTACTCAAGATTTTCATTGGTGATGTGTTTGCAGAATAAAAGTGACACCTTTAACAACCTGAAAGTTCTGTTCACTCGATTGGAGAATCTCTACAATGTGAAGATAAAGAGAATTCGAAGTGATAATGGGACGGAGTTCAAAAACGCCAAGATGGATGAACTTTGTGAAAGCAAAGGGATACATCATGAATATTCGGCTCCGTACACCCCACAATAGAACGGTGTTGCTTAACGAAAGAATAGGACTCTAATTGAAGCGGCTAGAACAATGCTTGCTGACTCAAATCTTCCGGTAATGTTCTGGAACGAGGCGATTTATGCAGCAAATTATACACTAAATCGGGTTCTAACAGTGAAGAAGTTTGGTAAAACATCTTATGAGCTGTTACACCGACGAAAGCCGAACTTAGAGTATCTAGAACCTTTTGGGGCACCATGCACTATGTTGAATCTAAGCGAGAAGTTTAGTCCTAAAGCTGAGGAGGGATACTTTGTTGGATATGCAACCCCGCTCAAACGGGTATACAACAAACGAACTCGTCGGGTGGAGGATTGGGCTAACGTGGAAGTTCAACGATATACACAAAATTTGCAAGGCACGGGTCCTGATTGGATGTTTGATTACAAAGATTTATTTGAATCATTCAATCTAGATAGCTTGGTTGAAGAAGCTGTTATCAGATTACTTTACGAGTGTGAAAATGCAACTACTTCACCGTTGGTGCGTCCGATCACCGTGAACCCCCTTCCAGCTTCTAATGATACCAACGCTCCTATACAAGAAGAAGAAGTGTTTCAAGAGGCTTCAACTTCACTAGACTCTTCAGAATCTGAAGATGAACAATTTGAAGAAGTCATTCTTGAGCATGCAGAAGAACCAGAGGCACCGCCAGTGAACCCAACTCCAACTCCAGATGTTGCTTCATCATCTAACACGGGTCATGATCTGGATGCTGTAGAGAACTTGACTGTTCAGACGGGAGTTACTGTACCTGAATATCCGGAATCTCGGATTCATCGTATTCACCCGCTGGAGCAAGTTATCGGTGATCCTGGAAGCAGTGTGATGACTAGAGGGCAGCTTCGAAGTGTTAACTCGCCAGAGAGTTTTGGTGCTTTAGCTTTATATGCTAAAATTCAACAATCTGGTAGTCAAAATGATTGGTCATTTGCGTGTTATGTGTCGCAGGTAGAGCCAAGGACATACAAGGACACTTTGAAGGAGGATGCCTGGGTTGAACCTATGCAGGAGGAGTTATTACAATTCCAGAAATTGGGAGTTTGGAAGCTCACGGATTTGCCGCCGGGAAGAAAGAAGATTGGCACTAAATGGGTGTTTAAGTGCAAGAAGGATGATCGTGGGGTTATTGTTCGTAACAAAGCCAGATTGGTCGTGCAGGGTTTCCATCAAATCGAAGGGATTGATTATAACGAAATCTATGCACCGGTAGCACGCATTGAAGCTATTCGGATGTTCCTTGCGTTTGCTTCTTATAAGAAATTCAAAGTTTATCAAATGGACGTCAAGAGCGCATTTCTGTACGGGAAAGTCAAGGAAGAGGTTTATGTCGGGCAGCCACCAGGCTTTGAGGACCCAATCCACCGGGATAAGGTCTACGTTCTAAACAAAGCTTTATATGGTTTGCACCAGGCTCCGAGACAATGGTACGAGGAGCTAAGTACATACCTCATCACCAAAGGATTTAAGCGCGGACTCGTCGACTGCACCCTATTCACGAGGAAATCAGGGGATGATTTGCTTCTGATGCAGATTTACGTTGATGATATAACATTTGGTTCAACTAACGAGCTTTTATGCAGGGAGTTCGAAACTGTCATGCAGGAAAAGTTCGAAATGAGCGCAATGGGGGAGATGCAGTTTTTCCTAGGTTTGCAGGTGGACCAAAGACCCAACGGGATCTTCAATCACCAGACGAAATACGTATCCGATATCTTGAGCCGGTTCCAGATGGAGGATTCCAAGCCGATGGATACCCCGATTCAACCCAATCACGGGATTGGAGTGGACGCTAAGGGGGAGCTGACGGACCCATTTACATACAGAGCAATCATCGGATCTCTGATGTATTTGATGGCGTCTCGACCAGATATTATGTACGCAACGTGTCTCTGTGCCCGCTATCAATCGAAGCCGAAACAAAGTCATCTGACGGCGGTCAAGCGTATCCTTAGATATCTGAAGGGTTGTCCCTCAAAAGGACTTTGGTACCCTAATGATGATGATTTTGATTTTATTGCTTTTAGTGATGCAGATTGGGGCGGCTGTGACAAAGACAGTAAATCTACTACAGCTGGTTGCCAGTTTTTAGGGAGCAGGTTAGTCACCTGGCAATGTAAGAAACAGACTTCCGTGGCGTTGTCTACCTGTGAAGCCGAGTACATTGCAGCCTCGAGTTGCTGTTCGCAAGTGCTCTGGATACAACAGCAAATGGTGGATTACGGTTTGCAGTTTCTTAAAACCCCAATACACTGTGACAATGAAGCCGCAATCGCATTAACTAAAAATACTGAAAATCATTCTAAGGCGAAACATATCCGGATTAAATATCATTTTATCCGTGATTGTTACGCTAAAGAATTGATAGATATGGTCAAAATCCATACTGACTACCAACGTGCAGATTTGTTTACAAAAGCTTTTGACAGATCCCGCTTTGAATATCTTTTAAAAGTAAACAACATAAAGGAAAAACAGGACTAATCGGCACCTCGGTTTATCGCTTTTTAGTTTTAGTTTTTAATATTTTGCTAATTGGGAATTTCTCTTTGCTAATTGGGAATTTCTCTTTACTATCGTAATCCTCAAAGAAGTTGATGCTTTCGAGGGGATTGTTTAATCCTCAAAGAAGTTGATGCTTTCGAGTGGATTGTTTCTTTCAAATTTTTGTTTTTATTGTTTTTCAGAAAAATTAAAAACCCAAAAATATGTTTTTTATTTTAGGGGGAGCCATTTTATCAGAAAAACCAAATACATTGAAAAATTCGAAAAGACCTAAAAATTAGAAAATTCAAAATGATTTCCTGGATAAAAAGAGGAAATGATAGTACATCAGTGGGGATCTGACACAGGCTAAAGAATTGTATAGAATATGAGGCGTGTGTTGACTACGTGTGATATGCTGATAGGCTTCGTAGACTAAATATTGCGTGCATTAGTGATACAAACATAACGAACTACGCGTTCGTGGCTGAACACCTCATGGGCATAATTACATCGTATTGACTTACTGATGCAAATCAGTAGTTGATATCAGCCTCAACCTAGTGTATATGCACATGTTACTCTGCTGCATTCGTTTGCTGACCTGTACACCTCTGTGCTATATACTTTGTAACTTTTACGGATAACTCTGGCATAATCACGCGTTACGACGAAGCTTTGTGCAATTACTTGATACGGGAGTATGTCGTGTGTGTGGGCACCACAACGTGTTAGTTTAATACACCTAACTCGTATCATTTTAAAGCATTGCGTAATTGTCTGCATGTGAGCTTACGTGGACCACAATATCAGCAATTGCCGTGTCACATACTGTTTCTAATGATAATATTAAACAAATAGATCAACGCTGTGATCAGATTTCTCAGAAAACTGATATGATCCTCTTACCGGACATCACAAAATGTTTACTGCTTTCATTTACTTTGATGCATTTTACTTTTATTGTCAAAAAGATACAAAATTCAAAAAGATTTTAGGTGTGTTTTGATAAAATTTCAGAAAACCCAAAATTTTTGCATTTCTACTTTATTTTTGATAACCGGGGATGCTTGATGGTCAATTTCTGAGATTTGAAAACACCATCTGGGCTTTGTATTATTCAAAAGGTGAAAATATGAGTTTTGGTAGCTTAACAGATTGAAAAATGTTGAACGGGATTCGAATTCGTGATTTGGCAAAATTTTCAGATTTTTCTATTTCACATTCGCCCCTTAATTGGGTCGAATGTGGAAAAATCTTTACTTTTGGCCGTTTCAGAATGGGCGAGTGTGGGAAGTTCATAACCAATTCCACTTTCGGGTGACAGTTTTCACCTTCGGGCCATTAAGTTGGACCGAATGTGGAAATAACCCACATTCGACCGTTACAACGGGCGAAGGTGGAGTTTATATATAAGCCAGTTACAGGTTCGATCCTCATTCACTGTTCTTCAAAATTTTCTTTCGATCCAGACACTTTGTTGCTTTGATTTCTTTTCCTTGTGGCTTTTATTCCCTGCTTAATACTGATTGTTTTCATATCAATTTCACATGTAATAGAGCCATAATGAACACAGAATCGTCGTTTTTAGAACCGTACCTAGGGTTTTATAATTAAGGGACTTAGGGTGTTTGATTTTGATTAATTTTGATCACATTTCAATCTATATCAGTTTTAGGGGGAGAAGGATTAACAAATTAGGGTTATAACATAGATTAATGGGTTAATCGATTGATTGGTGAATAAAACCCTAATTTTCTTGTAAAAGCTGATATATATTGAAAATTGGTAACAATTGATAGCACACGAGTCTTGTACGGCCATGTTAGAACACATCCTAATCAAAATCAAGTGTTATAAACAAACTTAGAAAATTTTTGAATTTTTAGGGTTTAAGTTTTCACCTTCGGTTCATAAAACGAGCGAAGGTGAAGGATTTTGGACGAATGTAACTTTAAAGGGGCGAATGTACTTTTTAATGAACAGATGTTTACATTCGACCTAAATTGTTTCACATTCGTACCATAAAACCTACATTCGACCCTATGAAAACGGGCGAATGTGGAACTTTAAAATCTTAAAATTTTGAATTTTTGTCGTTTTTGTATTTTGACGAATGTTTCTGATTTTGATGTGCAGATGGCTGATCAAACTGAGAACATTGAGACTCCAGTGGAGAATATTGTTACAGATCCAGTTCCAGAAAATGTTCAGGAGGGTGAATCATCAAGTGAAAGCAGTTGGCCGTTTGAAAGATCCCATAACTGCTGTGCATATCTCGGAGAAGTGGAAAAGAATACTGAGTTTACCGGGATTATAGAGTTCTTGAAGAGAAGCAGGGTTGTACATGCTTTAGCTACTCCGACTATTATCTACAAGGATATAGTTGAAGACTTTTACAAGAACGCAAAGTATGACTTCTGGGATAATCAGACAATCACAAAGAGCAAGATACAAGATATGGAGATGTTTATAACAGAGTCTGATATAAGAGAAGCGCTTCAGATAAAGTTTGAAGTGAGCGAAGATCCCAGAGAATTATCCTGGACTGAACAGAAAGCATGTTTCCTAAGGATGAAATATAAAGGAGCAATTACTGATGGTTCCATGCATAAGGGAAAGCTGAGCGTGCAATTCAAATACTTTGCACATGTCATAATCCACGTGTTTGGTTGTGTAAGCGGTGGATATGATGTTATGAGGAGAAGTTTAAGCTCGTTGATGGTTGCGTTGAATCTCAACAAACCATTCAACGTGTCTGGGATGATACTTGATCATATGCTGGAGATGTTAAAGGGTTTGAAGAAGAAACAGTTCATGTTATACCCTAGATTCCTGATGATGATATTTGACCACAAGTATCCTGATTTGAGAAAGGATCCCAAACAGATCATTGGTCAAGACCACATGAACATTCGAACTTTAGTAAGAATGAAAGGTTATAAGGGTGTGCCAGACAATGAAAGGCCACCATACAGAAGATTGTATGGGCTCTAGCAAAACAGGATTACACTGATCCTAGTAAGAACAAGGCTAGGCATACTGAGAGCGATTCTGATAATGACGATCCCTTAGTATATGCAGATGCTAATACTAAGAGGAAGAAACAGGTAGTTAATCCCGGAGCCAAAGGGAAGGGTAAGGGAAAAACTGACCAAGGAAGTTCGAAGCAACGAGTGGTAAGAAAGAAAACAACTGCAAAGAAGGGAACAGGTTTGGTTGATGAAGAATCTGTTGATTCAGAGGAAACTGAGGAAGAGGAACTGTGGGATTCTGATGAAGAAAATGTTAGGACCACCAAACGTAAGGCCACTATGGTTGGTGAGTCTGAATCACTTAATAAGACGATTGAAGAAGCTGAGAAGAGTAAGAAGTCTGTGAATGTTGAAGATGAAGGTTTAGGCGTTGATATGGATGAACTAAATGCTGGAGAAACTGTTGTAGTAAACTTGCCAAAACCAAAGCACAAAACAATGGCAAAGAAGACAAGTACTAAACAGTTGCGGGAGAAGGAGATTGCCCAGTTAATGAAAGGAAAAAGAGTACCCGATGCTGGTACATCATCAAAGTTGTCTTCACCAGTTTCTAAGAAGCAGAAAAAGACAAAAGAGGCTGAGACACTTCCAATTGATCAATTCAATGTGGCACTGGATAATGTGTTAGATATGTTCAGAAAGCCTCAGAAAGAAAAAGAAACAGAAGTTGAGCCATCTAAATCCAAGAAAGTCACTGTTGCTGATGACGTGATGAAGCAAGTGAATAAGAAAATGGATGAGATGATGAAGATGATAGTTGCTCAACAAGCTGAGATTGCTAAGTTTAAGCAGAATGAGGAGAAAATGCTTCAGATTGTGGTTGCTTCAAAGTCAAATCAAGATGAGATTGATGAGAAAGTTAAAAAGCTTGAAGCTAAGAATAAGAAACTTGAGGGAAAATGTTCAAGGAACAAGAACAGGTTAAAAGCAATCAAGGAGGACAACAAAGAGCTAAAGGCTGAGAACAAACGCCTTAGTGATTTGATTGACGATTTGTATAATGTAGCACCCAAGTTGAAAGATGGTGAAGAAGACAAGGAGAAAGAAGAAGAGCAAGTAGACTTTGAGCCTTCTGAATCGGATAAAGAAAAAGATGATGATGAGGAAGATGAAGAGTCTGAGAAAAGTGATGATGAGGATAGTAAGAAAGATGATGATGATGATGCAGAAGGGTCTTGGAGTCAGAAAGATGATGATAGTAGTGATGATAGTGATAATGATGAAGGAGGAGATGACACGTCTAAGTTTACTTTCGAGAAGAGAACACCTAAGAAGAAAGATGCTGGAGAATCAAGTTCAAAGAAGAAGAAAGGAGAGAACACTGATTCAGATGAGAGTATCTTTTGGAACGAGAAGGTGAGATCTTTGACTGATGATGCTAAGGAAGTGTACAGAGAAATGTTAGAAAGAAGAGAATGGAGTATAGAGTTCACAGGACGTTTTGCAGAAATATTCCAGACAGATGACATGAGATATGAACTGGAATACAACGATCCTGATCATGAAGAAGGTGAAGTACCTGCTACTGTGGCAAAGGAAATTCTTAATGGCCTAGCACAGAGAGTAGGGAAAACATTTGAGGAATTTATAGTGGATGAGTCGATTCCAAATATTCCTGAAAAGGATATTGGAAATCACTCAGATGATAAGAATACTCCTGAATTTGATGAAGTGGAAATTGAAGATATAACTCAGGAGGAATATCCACAGTACTTCAGACAGACTGATGAAGATGTGATATTTCCTGATTTTACTGAAATACCAAACACTTCAGCAAAGAAGAAGGCAAAGAAAAGGAGTGCAGAGTTTGTTGAGAAGGTGTTTGGAGCTGATAAGCAAGAATCTTCAAGTCAGACTGATGAGTTGAAGACTTACTTGAAGAAGTTGAGAGAAATGGATGAAAACCGACCGAAGCCTGAAGCTCAAGGAAGTTTCTATAGATTCCATAATGCTAAGTTTAAAGGTAGAGCTCTCGGGTGGACATATTTGAGCAGGCTGAAGTGTCTAGCTGCTAAATGGGAATCAGGAATTCTGTATTTTTACAGATTCATTGATTTGCTAACTCTACCGTACTGGGCGGTCAGAGATTTATGCAGATTCCCTATGTCTGGAGCTTCAGTAAACAATACTCATGTCGGTTGGTGTGCAGATAAGCTGGTTTGGGAAAGTAGAACGAAGTGGAATAGATTCAAGCCTCAATATCCCAGAAGGAAAGTTCATCGGGATATTGATCCTAAAACCAAGTTGAAGAGGGTTACTTTGATATACAAAGCACCTGAAGTGATGAGAAAGATACCTTTGATGCCCATGCCACAACATTTCAGTGCTGACTTTATATTCTGGTATTATGATTGGAGGAAGGCTGAAGCGGTGATAGTTTTGAGAGATGGGAAGGACAAATACAAGCATGTTCATGTATTTGATCCGATGTGGTTGATTAACTGTACTTTTGAAGACATCATCATGCTTTTCTACAATCCGATTCATCATGAGCCGAACGATGCTGATCAAGCTAAGAAGTATACTCAGGTTGTAGGAGTTTGTTTTGCTTATGATATAAACTCGGGGAGTAACTTGGATAATAAACTTGGCAAAATGGTGAAGATGGCAAATGTGTCGAAACCGGTGAAGAGAAAGTTGGAGCCTGAAATGACCAAAGAGCAAAAGAAACAGCTCAGAATTTACTTGTTAAACAAAGCAATGGACGAAGACAGAAGACGATCCAATCAATAGTCGAGGGGGAGTTTGTAGATGCACGTATTGCGACTAGTGATTGGATCTACATGTTAACATACGTTAAAGGATGCTGATGGGTTGAATGTGAACAGTCTGGGCGAATGTAGAATTATATGGTCGAAGGTGGAGAGCAAATGGGCGAATGTAGATGGACCTGAACTGAAGATACACGTTCGTACCTTAAAGTGGGCGAATGTGGAAGAATTCCACATTCGACCACATCAACTGGGCGAACGTGCAGTCATTATAAATAGATTTTGTGTATTTGTGTTGAATACAGAGTTTTCAGTGGTGTGTGTGTTCAGGTTAGGTTCCAGGTTATTTTGAGAAAGTGTGTAAGTGTTCTAGATTAACCAAAGTGTCATTGTAATCAAGTATTTGAACAAGTTAATCTATGAAAAAGCTTTGAAAATGATATTGATTGTGTTTTGATTAGAGTTTTATCTGTTTGTTCAAAGCTAGGGTTTCCGCACCTGGTTTTGTGACTTGTATGATCAATTAATCCTGTTTTAGTCAAAATCATTCGCTCACAAGAATGATGATTTGAAGACATTACTACAGAAGTTGAAAGAAGATGATGACAAACGACCGAAGCCTGAAGCTCAAGGTGGATTTTACCGATACCACAATCAGAAGTTCAAAGGCAGAGCTCTTGGTTGGAAGTATTTGGGTAGATTGAAATGTTTGGCAGTCAAATGGGAATCAGAAATCTTGTACTTCTACAGATTTCATGATTTATTAACTCTACCGTACTGGGCGGTCAGAGACATTTGCCGATTCCCTATAACTGGAGCTTCAGTTAATAATACTGCTGTTGGTTGGTTTGCTGATCGGTTGGTTTGGGAAAGCAGAACTAAATGGAATATGTTCAAGCCTCAGTATCCTAGAAGGAAAGTTCATCGAGATGTTGATCCGAGAACAGGAAAGAAAAGGGTTACTTTGATTTATAAAGCGCCTGAAGTGATGAAGAAAATTCCATTGATGCCTTTACCTCAACACTTCAGTGCAGATTTCATATTTTGGTATTATGATTGGAGAAAGGCAGAGGCAGTGATCGTGTTAAGAGACGGAAAGGATAAGTACAAGCATGTTTATGTGTTTGATCCTATGTGGCTTATCAATTGCACGTTTGAAGATATCATCATGCTATTCTACAATCTGATACATTGTGATCCCAATGATGCAGATCAGGCAAAGAAGTATCAGCAAGTTGTTGGAGTTTGCTTTGCATATGACATAAACTCTGGAAGCAACTTGGATACTAAACTGGGTAAGATGGTGAAGATGGCTGATGTGCCTAAGCCGGTGAAACGTAAGCTTGAGCCGGAAATGACAAAGGAACAGAAAAAGCAACTGAGAATCAAGATTCTGAACAAGATCATGGACGAAGAACGAAGACAATCCAATTAATAGTCGTGGGGGAGTTTGTAGATGCACGTTTTGCGACTAGTGATTGGATTAGAGTTTAACATGTGTTAGTGAAGATTCTGAAGTGGGCGAATGTAATAGAGATTGGGCGAATGTGTATTAGTCTGGGCGAAGGTGTTTAAAGCTGGACGAATGTGGAAGGCAGAAGACTAGAAGTCTAGATTCGTACTGAGCAATTGGGCGAATGTGGACTATGTCCACAGTCGCACCAACAAACTGGGCGAACCTGCAGTCTATATATATAGTTTTGGTCATTTTCATGGAAGTAAGAGTTTTGAAAAGTGTGTGTTGAGAGGTCAGGTTCAGGTCTAGATTGTGAATGTTTATGTGATCATTAGATTAACGTGTTAAGTGATTGTAAACAAGTTTTGATAAAGTTAATCTATAAAATGGTGATTGAAAAGGTGTCTAACGTGTTTTGATTTGCGTATTATCATTTGTTCAGTTCTAGGGTTTCCGCACCTAGAATTGTGACTTGTATGATCATTACATCCTGTTTTAGCTAAATTCTTTCAACTACATTCTTGATCATAACTTGAGCTTCACTCATCGATCTATTATCTTGATTTCTCGAGTCGCCTTACGTGTTGACCGCGACTCGTTCGACTTTGACTTTTGTTGACCGAACTTTGACTTGTTGACTTTAACTTGTTGATAACATTAGACTACCAAATTTAGACCCAACATTTAAATTTGCATGTGTTCATATAGTACTGTTTATTGTGATCGTTGACTTGGATCCTGGTTTGTCATGCGCCTCACGGTAAAACTCCGCAAGTGGAATTTGAGGGTGTGACAGATTGGTATCAGAGCCAATGGTTATAGTGAACTAGGACTGCACATAGAGTCTAGTCTATAGCCGAGTCGCACACACTAGACGGTCACATGGTACTAGACGTCATAGTGGGTTACATATGGGCTTGTCGGGGTGTCTTTAAATCATCAAACCCTTTGTGTTACATCATCCGCTCTCCTGTGTGTGGGGTTGTTGCTTTCCAGGGTAGTGTTGTATATTGGAGTGATTTGTGTACTCTTGAGATCTGTCCAAGGTTCGGACATCTCCCCTTCGTACTCCAATAAACACACTCGCCCATACTGTACCGTGGCATTTATGTCATTACGGTGTACAGCTAGGTGTCCGTGTCCGGTGACTTGAACCTTAAACTAGGAGGACATTTGGAGGGCCATGTAGAGCGGTTTATCATTTCGGGTGCACACGAAATCATAAACTAAAATGCATGAAAGTCCTAGTGAGCTCCGGGTTGAAGGGATGGTTCTGGATTTGGACCTAGCTTGATTATATGAACACTAGTGGTTGCCACTAGCTGAAAATCTGAATTTCCTCGTTCTTGTTGCCAGAATCAAGTCTGGAGTTCGTGGAGGACGTAGAGGTGGCCGTACTGGTGGACGTGATGGTGGCGGTGGTCGTGGAGGTGTGAACCTAACGCAGGAAGATCTGAACAACTTGCTGCAAGCTGCCTTTCAGGCAGGACACAATGCTCATGGCGGTAAGTTGATCCTATCAGCTTTGCCTCGTTATGAGCATGGTACCTTTCTTTTGTGGTTTTCTTACGTGTTTCATTTCAGGTGGTGTTGTTAACCCACCCCCAGCTATGTGCACGTACAAGATGTTCCGGGACTGTAAGCCCCATGATTTCTCTGGCACTGAGGGGGCAGTGGGCTTGCTCAAGTGGCTGGAGAAGGTGGAGTCGGTGTTTTTGATGTGTAACTGTCTTCCTGAGGATCGAGTTAAGTATGCTGCCGCGCTCTTCCAGGATGTTGCTTTAACCTGGTGGAACTCTACTACTCGGAACATGGGTTTGGGGGAAGCTTACGCCATGCCGTGAGAGAACTTTGTTCAACTCTTGAAGAGGGAGTACTCTCCCAGGGAAGAGATCCAGAAGTTGGAACATGAGGTTTGGAACCTCAAGATGGTTGGGTCAGAGATTGAGGAGTACACTGTGAGGCGTAATGAGTTGGCGGTGCTGTGTCCTGATTTGCACGTACCAGAATACAGGAGGATCGGACACTACATTTCAGGGCTAGTACTAGAGATAGCAGGGTTGGTGGCTGCGGGAAATCTTCCTACTTATGCGGATGTGGTTCGATCGGCTCATAGGATGACTAATCTGAAGGTGAATGAGGATATTTTGCCTACCCGTGGTTCGACTGTCAAGGCTCCTGAGAGTAACAAGCGCGAGTGGGATAGTGTGGGGAAGGGTTCAGTACCAGCTCCGTCACAGCAAGGTAAGAAGTATGATGTGGGGAGTTCTTCTTCTTCGGGTTCGAAGCAGGGTGGTTATGCTGGGAAACACCCAAAGTGCAACAAGTGTGGGTTTCATCACCCGGGGGAACTGTGATAAGGCACGTTGTCACCGTTGTCAGCAGTTGGGGCATCTTGTTAAGGACTGTAGGGTGAATCTTTCGTCTTCTCAGGGTCGTGCTGTTGTCCCTACTCCTGCTGCTCAGGGGACTTCGGGGAAACAGGGTTGTTTTAACGGTGGTGAGGTTGGACATTTCAAGAAGGATTGCCCGAAACTGAAACAGGGCGGAGATGTGAATGATAGAAACGGTAACGGGAACAATGGGGGCGGCGGCAGGAATGCACGTGCCTTTGTCATTGGAGCCGTGGAGGCTAAACAGGATCCTGACACGGTTACCGGTACGTTCCTTCTCAATAATCGCTCTGTTAATGTTTTGTTTGATTCCGGTGCCGATAGAAGTTTCATATCTTTGGGAGTTAGCCGATTGCTAGATTTAGTACCCATCCCTTTAGAGGCTAAGTATTTGATCGAGTTGGCCGACGGTAAAAAGATTGAGGCGACTTGTGTCCTTCGGGAGTGTCAACTAGAGTTGTCGGGTTTGTCTTTCCCCATCGACCTTATGCCTATACCCTTGGGTAGCTTTGATGTCGTTGTAGGCATGGATTGGTTATCGTTGTATCGTGCGGAGATCGTTTGTTTTGACAAGGTTATTCGGATCCCTCTCCCGGATGGAGAGTTCCTTTTGGTGCATGGTGAGAAGAGCGGTGCTCCGCTAAGTCTCATCTCCAGCATGAAAGCCCTTAAGTACCTTCGGAAGGGTTATTCGGCTGTTTTGGCACTTCTTTCTGTTTCTTCTACCGATGAGAAGAAGATCGAGGATATCCCTGTGGTTCGCGACTTCCCTGATGTTTTTCCCGACGATTTGCCTGGTCTTCCTCCCCATCGTCAGGTTGAATTCGGTATTGATCTTGTGCCGGGCGTTGCTCTTATTGCTCGGGCCCCCTACCGCCTTGCTCCTCCCGAGATGCAGGAATTATCTAGCCAGTTGCAGAAACTCTTGGATAAGGGTTTTATCAGACCAGGTTCTTCACCTTGGGGAGCCCCGATTTTGTTCGTGAAGATGAAAGACGGAAGCCTTCGGATGTGTGTGGATTACAGAGAGCTGAACAAAGTGACCATCAAGAACCGTTACCCTCTCCCTCGTATAGATGACCTCTTTGTCCAGCTCCAGGGTTCTAGCTATTATTTAAAGATTGACTTAAGGTCCGGCTACCACCAGTTGCGCGTGCAGGAAGCTGACATTGCGAAGACTGCCTTTCGTACACGTTATGGCCATTTTGAGTTCTTGGTCATGCCTTTCGGTCTCACTAACGCACCGACGGTTTTCATGGATTTGATGAACCGCGTTTGCAAACCTTATCTTGATAAGTTCGTCATCGTGTTTATTGATGGCATCCTGGTTTACTCCAAGAAAAAAGCCGAACACGAGGAGCACTTGCGTTTAGTTTTGGAACTTTTGCGACGGGAACAACTTTATGCTAGGTTCTCGAAGTGTGACTTTTGGTTACGCGAAGTTCAATTCCTAGGACATGTTGTTAATGAACTAGGGATTCATGTCGATCCGGCTAAGATCGAAGCAATCAAGGACTGGGAAGCACCAAAGACGCCATCTGAGGTGCGGCAATTCCTAGGTCTTGCGGGTTACTACCGTCGTTTCATTCAGGGGTTTTCGAAGATCGCTCAACCCCTCACCTCTCTTACTCAGAAGGACAGGAAATTCGACTGGGGTGAACCGCAAGAGTCAGCGTTCCAAAAGTTGAAGTCTAAACTTTGTTCTGCTCCTATCCTGTCTTTGCCTGAGGGCACTGAGGATTTCGTTGTTTACTGTGACGCTTCTATTCGGGGTCTCGGTTGCGTGTTGATGCAACGCGAGAAAGTGATTGCCTACGCTTCTCGTCAACTCAAGGTTCACGAGAGGAACTATACCACCCATGACTTGGAGTTGGGTGCTGTGGTGTTCGCGTTGAAAATTTGGAGACATTACTTGTACGGTACCAAATGCACCATCTACACCGATCACAAGAGTCTCCAGCATATTTTCGACCAACAACACCTGAACATGCGACAGCGTCGCTGGGTTGAACTCCTGAACGACTACGACTGCGCCATTAAGTACCATCCTGGCAAGGCGAACCTGGTAGCAGACGCCTTGAGCAGGAAGGAATCCGTAAACCCTCGTCGCGTTCGGGCGTTGCAACTCACCATCCATTCCTCTCTACCTGACCAAATCCGTTCTGCGCAGCTAGAAGCTTTGAGGGAGGAAAACCTTAAAGCTGAGACCATGCACGGTGCCGACAAGCACCTTGAGCGAATGCCTGACGGCCTACACTACTTCGCAGAACGCGTATGGGTTCCTTTATTCGGGGGATTACGGGACCTTGTTTTGGATGAGGCTCACAAATCCCGGTATTCCGTTCATCCTGGCTCGGACAAGATGTACCAAGTCCTAAAGGTACTCTACTGGTGGCCAAACATGAAGGCGGATATAGCCTCCTACGTGAGCAAATGCTTGACCTGTGCTAAGGTCAAGGTGGAGTATCAGAAGCCTTCTGGTCTCCTGCAGCAACCTGAAATTCCTGAATGGAAGTGGGAGCGGATCACGATGGACTTTGTCACGAAACTACCTAAATCACCTAGTGGGTGTGATAAGATATGGGTGATTGTTGATCGGTTGACCAAATCAGCCCATTTTCTTGCCATTGAGGAAACCGACACTATGGACCGTTTGGCTCGTCTCTACCTTAAGGAAGTTGTTTCTAGGCACGGAGTGCCGGTTTCTATCATTTATGATCGTGATTCCCACTTCACTTCGCATTTCTGGAAATCTTTGCACAAAGCTTTGGGTACCCAGTTGGATATGAGTACAGCTTACCACCTACAAACTGACGGTCAGAGTGAGCGAACAATTCAGACCTTAGAAGACATGCTTCGGGCATGTGTGATTGATTTTGGCAAGAGTTGGGAGGTTCATCTACCGTTACTGGAGTTTTCCTACAAAAAGAGTTACCATGCGAGTATCAAGGCAGCTCCGTTCGACGCACTGTACGGGCGGAAATGCCGGTCTCCTCTTTGTTGGGCTGAGGTGGGTGAGAGTCAACTCACTGGGCCTGAGCTAGTGTACGAAACTTCGGAGAAGATCGTACAGATTCGTAACCGTTTGGCAGCGGCACGGGACCGGCAAAAGAGTTATGCCGATCGACGCCGCAAACCATTAGAGTTCCAGGTTGGGGACAGGGTACTTCTAAAAGTTTCACCATGGAAGGGTGTCATACGCTTTGGAAAGCCTGGCAAACTTAACCCTCGGTATGTTGGTCCGTTTGCAATCCTGGAACGGATTGGACCGGTGGCATATCGACTTGATTTACCGGCGGAGCTCGGTAGTGTACACAACGTCTTCCATGTGTCTAACTTGAAGAAATGCCTGGCTGACGAATCTCTTATTGTTCCACTGGAAGAGATCAAGGTTGACGATCGTCTTCGCATTGTGGAGGAACCTGTTGAGATCCTTGATTACAAGATTCGTAGCCTTCGTCGGAGTAAGATCCGTATCGTAAAGGTTCGCTGGAACTCAAATCGTGGACCGGAATACACTTGGGAACGGGAGGACCAGATGAAGTCTAAATATCCTCACCTCTTTCCTAAGCGTGCTTTTGAAACGAGACACGTTACCACTGCAGCTGAATGAATCTCGGGGTGAGATTCCTTCTAACGTGGGGATGATGTGACAACTCGGGTAAATTTCTTCTCCTTTCGTTTCTATCTCTTTGTCGTTTTCTTTTGGTACTTGTGCAATTTTCGGGATGAAAATTCTTTTAACGTGGGGATGATGTGACAGCCGGCAAACTCAGGTTGATAACATCGATTGGGTTAAAGTCTACCTTAGCGAGTCACGCGTATATTATACTTAACTGGGTCGGTTGAGTCGTGTTATGGTTCGGGAGTCGTTACAATGGTCTACAGGGTCATTAGATGTCAGCCAATAACCAGGTGTACAAGAATTGACGATTCGTAGAATCGTCGAACCTTAGTAAACACACAAGTCTCGAGTCCCGGGAATTGGTGAACGAAGGTGAACGTGTTTGTTTTCATGATTTATGTGTGCATAAGTGCTATGTGACGTGTCGGCATGTGTATACGTGTTTTCATATGTTAAAACGGTGATTACACGCGATTGCATGACATTATAGGTGATTACGCAGTGCTGAAGGCGATTGTGCAGACATTGAGGGCGATGGGCCCTGTAATCGCCTATAGGAGGGGGGTTAGGGAGGGTCTAAGGGCGATTGGGCCCTAATCGCCTATAGCTATAGGCGATTAGGAGCCCTAATCGCCTGATACTGCTGCGTAATCGCCTGACGTGTTTTAAACGACTAGAAACGCCTATAAATACCACCCTTGACCTCCAAAACACCATTAGTGCAACCCTAGCCGTCCCATAACCTATCCCAACTCACAAACACCCTCTGGAACACGTTTTTGCATCAAAACACACATTTCCAAGCTTTACACATCATTTTCTCATAAACCCAAGGTGTGTTCTTCATCCCCAAACCTTTGTATGATTATGTTTTGCTCTCTAAAGGTCCAGACCTGATTTATAAACTTTTATGTCTTTGAAAATCTATTAAAAATCGTGTGTAAACAAGCCCAAACTCTCATGCATGTTGTATGTGTTGTATATGATTAGAGATAGGATTTTTATGATTGAAAAATTATTGTTCTTGTGTTATTAAGGTGTTTACAGCTTGTATGTGTTAGTATGATGATGTCCTAGGAGTTTGGACGGTTTTAGTGGTGTATTGTAGATATTTGGTATTTTGACCCATTTGAATGATTTTGAATGATTAAGGATGATATGATGTGTTTTGTTAGTTATATGATGTTAGGGTTTGCTTTAGGATGATGCTAGAACAGTAGGGAATGATCGGACAACGTTATTACATGATGAAATCTGAGTATTTGCTATTTAGGGTGAGTTTGTGCATGTTGATGTGATGTTTACATGCTAAGTGTGCTATTTTGGGAAAACGCTCGCATTCGGGACTGATAGGATGATGATAACCTAGGGGTTTTGCTTGAAATATGTTTGATAATGTTGTATGATTGATATTTGGTGTTTCCACACGTTCCGGATCTGATTTGGAGGGTTAAACGCGCGAAAAACCGGAACAGCACTGCCGGGGGCGATTAGGGGCCCAAATCGCCTATGCTGAAGGCGATTAGGAGCTCAATCGCCTATGCTGAAGGCCATTAGGAGCCTAATCTCCTATAGGGAGGGCGATTGGGGGCCTAATCGCCTTCACAGCACGTGATTACGATCCTAATCACTAGTTAGACTCTGAATTGCATGTCTTATAGCCCTAATCGCCTATAGAGCACTAGAATAGGCCTAATCGCCTATGTTTGAGGGCGATTAGAGCCCAATCACCTTCAGGGAAGGCGATTAGCCTTCCTAATCACCAGTTGACTTTCCTAATTGCTAGTTGACCTCTCCTAATCGCATGTACTGCTGCTGTAAGTATATTTTGCCATTCCGAGACCCGATTTGACACCTAGGAACATGCTAGGAACCCTGTATCATACCTAGTAACTTGGTAACACGTGTTTGGACTTATTTATGCGCTGATTGAACTATATGCTAGACTTGTTGAACTTTAACACATGTTAAGTATGGTTGTATGATTTGTATGACTTAGAGTATGAGGTTAACACGTGGAGTCTCGGGTCACCAATGGGATGTCGAGTCTTGTACAATTGGTCAGTTAAACAGTTAACGTGTTTTCAAACGTAGCTGGTTATGGTCTTGACATCTAGGGGCTAACTAACCTACAGGTTATTAGTCTGAGTATTTGTAACTGTCATATGTTAGGTCGCCGCTTTACGGGACTAGCATAGCTTGCTGATTTTTAATTACTTTCGAAGTAACGCAACCTAAAGTGAGTTCACGGCACCACTTTCTCTGGTTTTACTTTTGGGGGAGAAAACATGCGTTGAACTATGTTTTGAGAACTTTTGTCATACTATGGGTTATTTGGAGTTAGTCTACGAACTTTTAAGTCCCGGGGAAACCATGAATGTGCGGGGTAGCACAACGGGGGAAATGTGGATAGATCTATTGGGCGTGACCTGCCCCACCCGTCGGCTGGGAGCCGGGCGGGTGCATATTGTCTCGACCTTGTAAGTTGTAACATTATTCGGGCTGTAACATTGGTAACTTGTGACGTGTCCAGTAATGGTTTCCAATCGTAGAAGTAACAAAACATACGCCTAGCTAGCGTACTTTGGTTGAACTTTTCATAGTATTGACAGGTTGAACTTGGTAACACTTTTGGAACTTGGTAACTTTTATTAAAACCTGTGAACTCACCAGCATTTTCGTGCTGGCAGATTTTTGGCATGTTTTTCTCAGGTCGCTAAGGTAGCATCCCAGGGCTTAGGCGCACGCGTCTGCACGGCGTCTAGTTTAGGGTTCATGGTTTTCGAATGTTGAATAATATTGGATACTTTGGATTTTGAGTTGTAAACAAAGCTTCCGCTACTATTTTATGTTTTAAACTTATGTTTTAAATTTGCATGTGTTCATATAGTACTGTTTATTGTGATCGTTGACTTGGATCCTGGTTTGTCACGTGCCTCGCGGTAAAACTCCGCAAGTGGAATTTGAGGGTGTGACAGTTTACAAGTTAGAAATCGAAGAAGGAATATAAAACTACCTTTAACCATGTTAGTTGATCGCATGGGAACCATTAAACGCTTTCCGGGAAGCCCCGGGAGTAGTTTTTGGATGACCCAAAAAGGGCAGCTTGATGCTGAAATATTTTTGCACTTGTCAGGATTTGGGGTAGCGTACGCCAAAACTGGCGTAGGATACGCCAACGTCAGTTTGCCCGAGCTAATTCCTATGGCCCTACGCCAACAGATGCACAATGCCTAAGCCAATAGCGTAGGATAAGCCAAAACTGGTGTAGGATACGCCAAATCAAACAAAAATTCATTTTTTTTATTTTGCATCTAAATTCGATCATAATAGCATTTTTATGGGTTGTCTAACTGTGATAAACCCTCAGGTACTCAGCTACATGAACCGGATGATGATCAAGGCTTATTTGAAGAACCGAACATGCTTAACTCCTCCGTTTCCGCAATGTTTTGATAAACTTATGAAAATACTTGGCTATTTTGTAATATGCTAAGCCCTAACTATAATTTAGGATGTTTGTACTAATCAATGTTGCTTTTGGATGTTAATGCGTTAAAGTAAATTATGAAATGCTTTAGCTTTCCAAGTACAATCCAAGTATATTATCGTTTAATTACCCCGTGTTATGGGTAGGGTCTTACAAGTGGTAATCAGAGCCCAAGGTTAAAAAAGTTAAGCGTTCGGTTCAAGTTGATCATCAATCCGGCAAGGAATTCATTTCCAAAGTTATCTTAATCTAGTCAAAATTTTATGTATCATGTTTGAACATGAAATTAATCAGGAATAAATCATTAGAAAGGTGATTTGAACAATTTAAAACTTGGAAACACACCAATTACACGGTCATGGTGGGCCAAGGCTCAGCCGAACCGAAAAATTGGAAAACATGATTGCATTTACAAAACAATGCAATCCGAAAAAAAAATGAAATCAGCATACTGAAGCAAATTAGCAAAAGAGATTTCATTAAATCAAACTGGCGACTGGGAATTCTCTATTTGGGAAGTATCGTGACGAACGCGACGAGATCACCAGTGTCATGTGCGAATTGCTTACCCTGGCCAGGTAAGTGTTAAACACATGACACGGTGGGCTTCTTGTGATCATTATGCATTCGTCCCACGTAGAAAGGCCTAGGTCGGGAGAAAAAGGGCATGTGAAACTTCTGACTATATGACTCGCGGGGTTATAGAACGCGGGAGTAATGCCAAACCAATAAAGGTCCGGTAGACCGGGTATGTAAAACCGATGCATAAACGACCCGTGGGGCCGAGCCAAAGGTATTACCACAACAATTACACGGATTAGGAAAATAGACTTGAGCCTTAATCAAAGTTGAGTCATAAAAAGATTCAATTTGGAAATAGACTTGAACCTTAATCAAGGTTGAGTCATAAACAGAATTAGTTTGTAAAAAGACTTGAACCTTAATCAAAGGTTAAGTCATAATAAAACTTGAACCTTTATAGAAGGTTAAATTCGTAAATAGACTTGAACCTTAATCAAAGGTTAAGTCATAATAAAACTCGAACCTTAATAGAAGGTTAAATCCATAAATACACTTGATCCTTAATCAAAGGTTAAGTCATAATAAAACTTGAACCTTTATAGAAGGTTAAATTCGTAAATAGACTTGAACCTTAATCAAAGGTTAAGTCATAATAAAACTCAAACCTTAATAGAAGGTTAAATCCATAAATAGACTTGATCCTTAATCAAAGGTTAAGTCATAATAAAGCTCGAACCTTAATAGAAGGTTAAATTCGTAAATAGACTTGAACCTTAATCAAACGTTAAGTCATAATAAAACTCGAACCTTAATAGAAGGTTAAATCCGTAAATAGACTAGAACCTTAATCAAAGGTTGTCATAATAAAACTCGAACCTTTATAGAAGGTTAAATTCGTAAAAAGGACTTGAACCTTAATCAAAGTTTAAGTCATAATAAAACTCGAACCTCTATAAAAGGTTAAATTCGTAAATAGACTTGAACCTTAATCAAAGATTAAGTCATAATAAAGCTCGAACCTTTTTAGAAGGTTAAATTCGTAAAAAGGACTTGAACCTTAATCACAGGTTGAGTCATAATCATATTCGGACCCCAACAAAGGTTAATACAAAGGTGGTACGACCACTACTTACAGGAACGACGACATGACTGTGCCCACGCTTCCACCATGCCGTCGTCAACAGTGACCAGCAGACATCCCCTGCTACTGTCAGACATCAAATCAGGTGGCAGAGGCATGGTCAACGACTGTAGCCAGGATAAGGCCGCTGTCCGCCAGTCAAAGGCTGCCACGTGTCCGCCTCGAGCAACGATTACGCTGCAACCTGACGTCATCCACAGTGATCTACCTTTTCCCGCCATTTTCCTGAAGAGTCTGGACTTGGCCTTTGGTTAGGCCCAAGTGGGGATAACTTCTCGTGGGCTTCTCTATTAGGCCCACGAGTTCCCCGATAAATAAGAGTAGTCATCTCCTTGCCAAAGGATCGGGATTTATTCATTGTAACCTAGTACTAGCCTCTTATAATTCTCTATACTTGATCGTAAATAATATCCCGGCTAGTTATAGTGGACGTAGGTCATACTACGACCGAACCACTTACATCTTGTGTCCATACTCACTTAACTCACACGTACACACCCACTCCTTGTTCTTACACGGGTTAACCCTTGAGGTTTGGGTAAAGGATTATTCTTGACGTTATATAAGTATAAACCACACGGGGATTAGCGATAATCACCGTGATACTTATTGTTTCTTCATTGGCGCCATCCAACGGTTAGAACAGCTATTTTCTTCATCTTTTAAACCCACCCATGGCTAAACCCAACACTAACACTTCTGTCATTAACCGGGCCGGGGAAGTTGACACTCAACCCCCGGAGAACTAAACCACACCACGCACTGTCGCCAAATAACCCACCCCACGACTCGAGAAGCCAGTTCTCGAGGACCGTGACGTGGAATCCGACGATAACAGTGGTGCCAGTTCAGAGGAGGACCCAGACCAGTGGCTCCTCCGTCCGAACACCAAGAGTGCTGCGATCTACCAGCGAAAACTCTTACAACAAGCCAAAAAGAAGGGCAAAGCCCTCACTTATGATACTCCGTCAAAAAAGGGATATAGAAAGGACTCGGTCGATCACGATGATGGTCGTAGCGGGGAGCTCAACGGAGACGCCAGAGCTCGGGGCTACGCAAAATCACGTGACGAATCTGATGGCTACGAGTCGTCCAGCAGTGGCTCCAGCCACAAAGGAAAGAAACACACTCATCGTTCACGCCACAACGACGAGGATGATGACTTGGTCAAACCATTAAGACCAAAGTCCTTCGCTGAAAAATCGAAGTTCGTCGCTCGCATAGCGACAGCCAAGATCCCAAGGAAAGCCAAGCTTCCTAGCAGCATCGGTAGATACGATGGCCTGCGTGACCCTGATGATCATGTTCATGATTTTGAATGCGCAGGAATGTCGGTCGACTGGCCCGTCCAAGTCTGGTGCCACTTATTCGCCCAAACCTTGACGGGTGCAGCTAGGGTCTGGTTCGATAACCTCCCCGTGGGGAGCGTTAAAGACTTTGATGACCTCACTGATAAATTCGGCAGTCATTTCTCACACTTGCGAAAGCACAAAAAAGATAAGGCCCATATCCTGTTATGTCGCCGACATGATCACGAGTCAATCGAAGATTTCATCATCCGCTTCAACAAAGAGGCCTTGCAAATAGGCTGTGGGGAGGAACTCACGTGGGCAGCATTCATACACAACGTGCGCTGCCCGGAGCTCATGAAGTGCCTTTCAGGCAAAGATGGCATTCCGGAGTTCTGGGACGAACTCGTCCACTCCGCCAAAATATACGCCTCCTCCGAGAAATCCTTCAACCAGATGCATGGCTTCCATCCGCAACACCATAATAATAATAGTAGTAAACACAAAAACAAATTTGTTTCGAGCCGCATCTCAGGCACCGCTGACGAGGGAAAATACTCCCCCGCTGGCGACGCCCGCCAAATCATCAGTCCAAAACAGTCGCGGGACCAACGTGGACACTCCAAGAAAAACCACGACTGGACCCCGCTAACAAAAACACCATCTCAAGTTCTGAAAACCAAGCAGGTCACATTGAAGGAGCCCAACCCCCTTGGGAAAAGAAGGAACGTAGACAGAAGCAAGTTCTGTGAGTATCACAATGACTTCGGTCATCTCACAGACAATTGTTATAGCTTGAAGATGGAGATCGAGGCCGCGCTGAAGTCGGGTCAGCTCGGTCATTTAGTAAAGAACGTCCACCGCGCGGGCAAGGGTCAGACAGGTGATGAAAATCAAGCGGAGGGGTCACGGAAGAAAATACGAGACCTCAACACTCATGCCGCCACGCTCATCCCTCGTCATCACTGCAACATGACAAGGCGTGACAACCAGCACGGAAAGCGCACCCGCGTACAACCGATTGACGACTCATGGAAAGAGGCCGATGTCCTCATGCCAAAAGTCAGGGGCGGCGCTTCCTGTACTGCCCCACTTGTCATAACCGCAGTCTTTGGACATTACCGCACGCGGTACATGTTCCTGGACGGCGGCAGCAGCACTGACATCATGTATGAGCAGTGTTTTCAACAGCTAGACGAGGAAGACAAAGCGAAGCTCGTACCAGTCAATGAACCCATCTCTGGTTTCATTCATGAGACCATCATGTCGCGGGGCATGCTCTCCATGCCACTCACATGGTCTGACGGCACCCATGAACGCACGAAGATATGTGACTTCATGGTCTTGCCAGCCACCTCCAATCATGATATACTCTTGGGTCGGGAAGGCATCGCGCGCTTTAACGCCAATGCTTCCACGGCGCACGCGATGGTTGGCTTCCCAACCAGAACAGGCATTGCTTTCATCCGGGGTAACAAAGACTGCCATGTGACAGAAACCGCCAAGCCCCCGAAAATGGTCAAGACGAGCGCTCGCACTGAGCCGGAAAAATGGGTACTCAACCCTAATTTTCCTGACCAAACGGTGGTCATTGGCCATGAAATCTCCGAGACCATACGCAATCATCTGAAGCAGCTCCTAATTAGCAACATGGATGTCTTCGCCTGGCAACCGGCAGATCTGGTCGGTGTCCCCCGCGAAATAGCGGAACACAGACTCAACGTCTACCGCTCCATAGAGCCAATAGTGCAAAAGAAGCGCAGTATGGGCCCAGAGAAAACAAAGGCCATGAACGAACAAGTCACCGAGCTGCTCAATGCGGGCATTCTCCGCCCCATCAGATACCAAACTTGGGTGGCCAACCCTGTCATGGTCGCAAAAGCTAATGGAGGGTGGCGCATGTGCGTCGATTACAAGGATATCAACAAGGCGTGTCGTAAGGATTGTTATCCTTTACCGGAAATTGATCTAAAAGTGGATTCTCTCGCCCCTTATCGGTTCAAGTGTTTCTTGGACGCGTATAAATGGTACCACCAAATCTAGATGGCTAAAGAAGACGAAGACAAGACAGCGTTCCGCACCGACGCGGGCATCTTCTGCTACACTAAGATGCCCTTCGGCTTGACAAATGTGGGCGCCACATACCAACGCCTAATGGACACGGCCTTTATCAATGAAATCGGCGTACGGCTTGAAGTGTACGTCGATGACCTTGTAATCAAAAGCAAGGAGGAAGGTGACATGCTCCGGGATATTCAACAAACGTTCAATCAGCTGCGTAAAGTGCGCATGAAATTGAACCCGAGCAAATGTTCATTCGGGATGGAAGAGGGCATGTTCCTGGACGTCATAGTGACACGGGATGGTTTCCGCGCCAACCCAAAAAAGGTGCAAGCCATCGAAAGAATGTCGTCACCCGCCTGCGTCAAAGAGGTACAAACACTGATGGGCCGCCTCGTTGCCCTCAACCGATTTCTATCCAACTATGCTTCAAAGTCGTTCCCGTTCGTGGACACTTTGAAGAACTGTTTGAAAAAGAGCAACTTCCGCTGGACCCTAGAGGCGGAATCAGCATTCCAAGCAATGAAGCAGTGCCTAATGAACCTTCCGACGCTAACAACGCCTCTTCCTAAAGAACCGCTCACGCTCTACTTGTCCGTCACCGAGCGGGCAATAGGCGCGGTCCTAATGGTTGATCGCAAGGGCGTGCAAACACCGATCTACTACATCAGCCACACCCTGTTAGATGCGGAAACAAGGTACACAATCATGGAAAAGCTGGTCCTCGCTCTCGTCCATGCATCTCGAAGACTGCGCATGTATTTCCAAGGCCATCCAATAAATGTTCTCACAGACTGCCGGATAAACGACATCCTCGCCAAGCCTGAGCTATCGGGCAGCCTGGCGAAGTGGGCCATCGAGCTGGGGGAACATACGATCAATTACAAGCCCCGGCCCGCAATTAAAGGCCAAGTCCTCGCGGACTTCGCCACAGAGATACCTGAAGATAAAGTCAAAGAATGCAAAGCAGCAGAATCACCCGCGCCGGTACATGACCCGTCGCAAAGGTGGTCCCTCTACACAGACGGGGCCTCCAACGACGACGGCGCCGGCGCAGGGTTACGCCTCATCAGCCCAGATAAACACGAGTTCACATACGCCATCCGCCTCGACTTCAAAAGCACAAATAATGAGGCGGAATACGAAGCGTTGCTGGCAGGCCTCCGCATTGCGGAAAAAAAGGGGGCCAAGCACGTGGAGGCACACGTGGACTCGTTACTTGTCGCACGACAGATTAACGGATCCTATGATGCAAAAGACAACACCATGGCCTTGTACTTGGAACAAGCCAAACAACTCATGCGCCGATTTGACTCCTACACGGTTGAACATATCCGGCGCAGCGAGAACAAACCGGCTGATGCACTAAGTAAAATGGCCTCCACAGTTTTCGAACACATGACCAAGGAAGTCCGAATTGAGATTCTGGATAAACCATCTGTTCCACCGCGACAAGTGAATGTCATCCAAACAGGCAACGCGTCCTGGATGACCCCAATCAAAGCTTTCCTATCCTCCGGCAACTTGCCTGATGACAAGTCAGAAGCCCGAAAGATTAAACACAAGGCTCTACACTATCAACTTGTAGACGATACCTTGTATCGCCGTTCCTACCTAGGGCCACTGCTGCGTTGTGTGGATTCCGCAGATGCCTCCTTCCTAATCAGAGATATACACGAGGGAACATGCGGGTTGCACGCGGGCCCAAGGATGGTAGTAGCGAAGTTGATGAACGCAGGGTATTATTGGCCGGGCATGCACGTAGACGCGGTCAATGAATTGCGCAAATGTGACAGTTGCCAACGCCATGCCCCAAACACCCTGCGCCCCAAAAACAACCTGGTGCCTGTCACGGCGGCATGGCCATTCCAGAAATGGGCCATCGATCTAGTAGGCCCATTCCCAACAGCACCAGGCAACGTAAAGTATCTAATGGTCGCCATCGACTACTTTACCAAATGGGTCAAGGCAAAACCTCTGGCTAAGATCGACGGCGCACATGTCAAGAAATTCATCTGGGAGTTCATTATCTGTAGATTTGGCCTGCCAATGAAACTGGTAAGCGACAATGGCACGAAATTTGAAGAACAATCCCTACATGAATGGTTGGCGCAAATGGGCGTTCACCAAATATTTACGTCAGTTGCACACCCGCATGGCAACGGTCAGGTCGAAAGGGCCAATCGCACGATAGTAGAGGGCATCAAAGCACACCTTGGAACCAAGAAAACAGGGTGGGTAGACGAACTGCCCCATGTATTATGGGCTTACCGCACCCTCACAAAAACTAGCAACGGCGAAACGCCGTTTAGCTTGACATATGGTTCCGAAGCGGTCATTCCCGCAGAAATTGCCTGCCCTTCCGCAAGAGTATTAATGGCCGAAATAAGAGACAACGATAAAGAACTCCGCTTGAACCTTGACCTACTAGAATGTAGTTGAAAGAATTTAGCTAAAACAGGAAAATCTGATCATACAAGTCACAAATCTAGGTGCGGAAACCCTAGATATGAACAAAATGATAATACTCGGATCAAAACACGTAAAACATCATTTCAAACACTTTTTCATAGATTAACTTTCACAAATACTTGATTACAATCACTCACACGTTAATCTAGACCTTTCACACACTTTTACAAAAACCACACGAACCTGACCCTCAAACACACACTTTCTAAAACTCTCTCTAACTTACAAAACATCAAAATCTATTTATACTACCTGCACATTCGCCCCTTTTCATGGTGCGAATGTGGACTATGTCCACATTCGCCCATATACAAGGTACGAATGTGTGGTTCTTCTGGTCAGTCTTCACCTTCGCCCAACTACTTCTTCCTTCGCCCACTTTCTTCTACATTCGACCCATCAGCAAAACATACTAACACATGTTAATCAAGCTAATCCAATCACTAGTCGCACTTCGTGCATCTAGAAACTCCCCCTCGACTATTGATTGGATTGTCTTCGATCCTCGTCCATAACCTTGTTCATCAGATAGATTCTCAGTTGCTTCTTCTGTTCTTTTGTCATTTCAGGCTCCAGCTTACGCTTCACCGGCTTAGGCACATCGGCCATCTTCATCATCTTACCAAGTTTAGTATCCAAGTTGCTACCGGAGTTTATATCATAAGCAAAGCAAACTCCGACAACTTGTGTATACTTCTTTGCCTGATCTGCATCATTGGGATCGTAATGAATCGGATTGTAGAAAAGCATGATGATGTCTTCAAACGTGCAATTTATCAACCACATAGGATCAAATACATGAACATGCTTGTATTTGTCCTTTCCATCTCTCAGCACTATCACCGCTTCTGCCTTCCTCCAATCGTAATACCAGAAAATGAAATCAGCACTGAAGTGTTGAGGTAAAGGCATCAAAGGAATTTTCTTCATCACTTCAGGTGCCTTATATATAAAAGTCACCCTCTTCCTTCCAGTCTTTGGATGAATATCCCTGTGAACTTTTCTTCTAGGATATTGAGGCTTAAACCTATTCCATTTAGTCCTGCTCTCCCAAACCAACTTATCAGCAAACTAACCAACAGCTGTACTGTTCACTGAAGCTCCAGACATAGGGAATCTGCAAATGTCTCTGACCGCCCAGTACGGTAGAGTTAATAAATCAATGAATCTATAAAAGTACAAGATTCCTGATTCCCATTTGACAGCTAAACACTTCAATCTTCCCAGATATGTCCAACCGAGAGCTCTGCCTTTGAACTTCTCGTTGTGATATCTGTAAAAACTACCTTGAGCTTCAGGCTTTGGTCGTTTCTCATCAGTTTCCTTCAACTTCTGTAAAAATGTCTTCAAATCATCATTTTGACCTGAAGGTTTCTGCTGATCAGTACCAAACACAGTCTCTACAAACTCCTCGCTTCTCTTCTCAGCTTTCTTTCTAGCCGATATGTTTGGTATTTCTGTGAAGTTTGGGAAAACCACATCTTCATCATTTTGTCTGAAATATTGTGGATATTCCTCGTGAGTAATATCCTCAATCTCAACTTCATCCATTTCAGGTGTTTGTTTATCATCAGAGTGATTTCCAATATCCTTTTCAGGAATATCTGGAATCGACTGATCCATCATAATCTCCTCCAATGATTTCCCCACTTGCTGTGCAATACCTTCCAAGATTTCTTTGGCAACAGCAGCAGGTACTTCACCCTCCTCTAAGTCTGGGTCATTATACTCAAGCTCATACCTCATATCATCAGTCTGAAAGATCTCAGCAAACTTGCCCGTGAACTCAATGGTCCATTCTCTCTTCTCGAGCATATCTCTATAAACCTTCTTAGCATCATCATTCAGAGATCTCACCTTTTCATTCCAGAAAATGCTTTCATCTGAGTCTACATTCCCACCTTTCTTTTTCTTTGAGCTAGACTCTCCAGCATCTTTCTGAGGTGTTCTCTTCTCAAATGTAAACTTGCTAGTATCATCTCCCCCGTCATCATTATCACTTTCATCACTACCATCATCATCTTTACTACATGATCGCTCTGCATCATCATCATCTTTATCACTTTTCTTGCTTCCTTCATCAGAACTCTTCTCAGATTCATCATCATCATCATCCTTTTCCTCTTCATCATCAGAAGGCTCAAAATCAACTTGTTCCTCCTCTTTTTCTTTATCTTCCTCACCGTCTTTCAGCTTCGGTGCTTCATTATATAGATTGTCCAACAAATCACTAAGACGTTTGTTTTCAGCCTTAAGTTCTTTGTTGTCAGCTTTAATAACTCTAATCATACTTCGATTCCTGCTATACTTAATCTCAAGATCTTTATTATCTGCTTCAAGTTTCTTTACTTTCTGCTCGATCTCATCTTGATTAGTCTTAGAAGCAACCACAATATGTAGCATCTTTTCTTCATTTTGTTTAAACTTGCTAATTTCAGCCTGCTGAGCTATGATCATCTTCATCATGTCATCCATCCGTTTGTTAACCTGTTTCATCACATCATCTGCAACAGTAACTTTCTTCGACTTGAATGGCTCAGCTTCTTTTGCCTTCTGTTTCTGAGGATTCTTAAACATATCCAAAACATTATCTAAAGCAACATTGAAATCATCGACTGGTAAAGCTTCTGATTCTTTGCTCTTGATCTGCTTCTTTGCTACTGGTGAAGATAGCTTTGATGATGTACCTGCCTCAGGTAACTTCTTCCCTTTGAGCAACTGAGCAATCTCTTTCTCTCTCAACTGCTTAGTGCTAGACTTCTTTGCCATTGACTTATGCTTTGGTTTTGGCAAATTAACAACAACAGTCTCACCAACTTCAAGCTCATCCAGATCTATACTCAGACCTCCTTCATCAACATCGACAGTCTTCTTTTTCTGTGAAACCTCCTCAATCGTCTTGTTCAAAGATTCAGACTCACCAACCATAGTGGCCTTACGTTTGGTGGTCTTTACCCTTTCTTCTTCAGAATCCCACTGCTCAGATACTTCAGTCTCCTCTGAATCAACTGAGTCTTCATCAACCAAGCTAGTTCCCTTCTTTGCTGTTGTTTTCTTCCTAGTAACCTGTTGCTTAGAACTTCCCTGATCAGTCTTTGCCTTACCCTTCCCTTTGGCTCCAGCATTGACTACCTGTCTCTTCCTCTTAGTGTTTGCATCAGCATACACTAAAGGATCATCATTATCTGAGTCACTATTGTCATGTCTTGCTTTGTTCTTGCCAGGATCAGTGTAATCCTGACTAGCCAAAGCACCAAATAGTCTCCTGTGAGGTGGCTTTTCATTGTCTGACACACCTTTGTAACCTTTCATTCTCACCAATGTACGAATATTCATGTGATCTTGACCTAGGATCATAGTTGGATCCTTCTCCAGATTAGGATACTTATGGTCAAAGATCATCATTAAAAACCTCGGATACAACATAAACTGCTTCTTCTTCAAACCTTTTAACATCTCGAGCATGTGGTCTAAAATCATACCAGATACATTGAATGGTTTGTTAAGTGTTAACGCAACCATCAATGAACTAAGACTCTTCCTCATCACATCGTATCCACCGCTCACACATCTGAATACATGGATAATTACGTGTGCAAGATACTTGAACTGCACACTTAATTTCCCTTTGTGCATTGAACCATCAGTAATCGGACCCTTGTACTTCATCCTCAAAAAGCACGCTTTCTGCTCAGTCCATGACAGCTCTCTAGGATCTTCACTTACTTCAAACTTAATCTGCAGAGCTTCCCTGATGTCTGATTCTGTCAAGAACATCTCCATCCCCTGAATCTTGCTCTTGATGATAGTTTGATTTTCCCAGAAATCATACTTAGCATTCCTGTAAAAATCCTCCACTATATCTTTGTAAATGATTGTTGGTGTAGCTAAGGCATGAATAACTCTGCTTCGCCTTAAGAACTCCAAAATTCCAGCAAATTCAGTATTCTTCTCGACATCCCCAACGTATGCACAGCAGTTGTGTGTTGGTTCAAACGGCCAACCACGTGGAACAACTTCAGCTTCCTGAACAGGATCTGGTACAATATTCTCCACTGGTGCTTCAACATGTTCTGGTTGCTCAGCCATCTGCACATTAAAAATCAGAAAACACGTCAAAATTCAAAATCGACAAAAATCAAAAATTTTAAGTGTTTCAGATTCCACATTCGCCCGTTTTATTTGGCCGAAGGTGGAATTTCAGGTACGAATGTACAAAATATGGCACGAATGTGGAAATGATTTTGTTAAAAGTCACATTCGCCCAATTATCAACACATTCGTCCAACAAGATCTACATTCGCCCAGTTGGATATGTTCGAATGTGGATCTGTCATCCCCAAAATTTCAAAATTTTGCCAAGTTTGTTTTCAAACCCTGATTTTGATTTATACTTGTTCTAAAATGGCCGATTAACACTCGTGTATACTAAATTGTTATTATTTTTCAATTTTCATCTGTTTTCAAAAAGGAATTAGGGTTTATGTGTTCAATCCATCAATTAACCCATTTAATCATGTTAGAATTCTAATTCCTTGATATGTCTCCCCCTAAAACTGATGAAGATTGAAATGGTAACAAGAACAAGCAATAAAAACAGACCAATCATCACAGATTAGAAACCCTAAGTTCGAATGCCTAAAACATCGATTCTGATCTGTTATCAACTCCATTACCTGTGAAATAAGGTGCAAAACTATCAGTAATCAACATGGAATAACAAGCAAAGGTCAAAGAAATCACAGCAACAAGGTGTCGTTAGGATGAAATTTTTTTGAAAAATATAGAATGAAGGGACGAATCTGATAATGGCTATATATAGATTGCCACATTCGCCCGTTTGTGGTGGTCGAATGTGGGTGAATTCCACATTCGCCCCAATTGAATGGCACGAAAGTGAAACTTGGTCACCCGAAAGTGAATTTTGTTTGATAATCTCACATTCGCCCAAACATAAACACCCGAATGTGAAGATTTTTCCACATTCGACCCTTTTTAGGGGCGAATGTGAAATGGAAAAATCTGAAAATTTTGCCAAATCACGAATTCGAATCCCGTTCATCATTTTTCAATCCGTTAAGTCTCAAAAACTCATAATTTCACTTTTAGAATGATACAAAGCCCAGATGGTATCATCAAATCTCAGAAATTGACCATCAAACACCGTCGGTTATCTAAAATAAAGCAGAAATGAAAAACTTTTGGTTTTTCTGAAATTTTATCAAAACACACCTAAAATCTTTTTGGATTTTGTATCTTTTTGACAATAAAAGTAAAATGCATCAATGTAAACAAAACAGTAAACATTTTGTGATGTCCGGTAAGAGGATCATATCAGTTTACTGAGAAATCTGATCACATCGTTGATCTTTTTGTTTAATATTATCATTAGAAACAGTATGTGACACGGCAATTGCTGATATTGTGGTCCACTTAAGCTCACATGCAGACTATTACGCAATGCTTTAAAATGATACGAGTTAGGTGTATTAGACTAACACGTTGTGGTGCCCACACACACGACATACTCCCGTATCAAGTAATTGCACAAAGCTTCGTCGTAACGCGTGATTATGCCAGAGTTATCCGTAAAAGTTACAAAGTATATAGCACAGAGGTGTACAGGTCAGCAAACGAATGCAGCAGAGTAACATGTGCATATATACTAGGTTGAGGCTGATATCAACTACTGATTTGCATCAGTAAGTCAATACGATGTAATTATGATCTTTGATCAATAAAAACATAAAGTTCCTCAATTCGGTAACTTTCGGTTTTGGCATTTAAGCTCTTTTAGCAAATATTCTGATGAAACTAGGTCCGTAAATCAATACGACAAAAGTTAAATCAGAATATCCCGGATAACCATAACATAACGACCCGAAACCTCAGATTTTGGCAATCCTATCAAACGAAATTACGGTACTAAGACCATATGCCCATGAGGTGTTCAGCCACGAACGCGTAGTTCGTAATGTTTGTATCACTAATGCACGCAATTTTTAGTCTACGAAGCCTATCAGCACATCACACGTAATCAACACACGCCTCATTATACTATACAAATCTTTAGCCTGTGTCAGATCCCCACTGATGTACTATCATTTCCTCTTTTTATCCTGGAAATCATTTTTGGTTTTTCTCATTTTTAGTTCTTTTTGAATTTTTCAATGTTTTTGGTTTTTCTGATAAAATGACCCCCCCTAAAATAAAGAACATATTTTTTTTGGGTTTTTGATTTTTCTGAAAAACAATAAAAACTTTAAAGAAAATTTTAAACTAAAAAGCGATAAACCGAGGTGCTGATTAGTCCTGTTTTTCCTTTATGTTGTTAACTTTTAAAAGATATTCAAAGCGGGATCTGTCAAAAGCTTTAGTGAATAAATCTGCACGTTGATAGTCAGTATGGATTTTGACCATATCTATCAATTCTTTAGCGTAACAATCACGGATAAAATGGTATTTGATCCGGATATGTTTCGCTTTAGAATGATTGCCGGTATCTTTAGTTAATGTGATAGCGGCTTCGTTGTCACCGTGTATAGGGGTTTTAAGAAACTGCAAACCGTAATCCACCATCTGCTGTTGGATCCAGAGCACTTGCGAACAGCAACTCGAGGCTGCAATGTACTCGGCTTCACAGGTAGACAGCGCCACAGAAGTCTGCTTCTTACATTGCCAGGTGACTAACCTGCTCCCTAAAAACTGCCAACCAGTTGTAGTGGATTTGCTATCCTTGTCACAGCCGCCCCAATCTGCATCACTAAAAGCTATGAAATCAAAATCATCATCATTAGGGTACCAAAGTCCTCTCGAGGGACAACCCTTCAGATATCTAAGGATACGCTTGACCGCCGTCAGATGACTTTGTTTCGGCTTCGATTGATAGCGGGCACAGAGACACGTTGCAAACATAATATCTGGTCGAGATGCCTTCAGATACATCAGAGATCCGATGATTGCTCTGTATGTAAATGGGTCCGTCAGCTCCCCCTTAGCGTCCACTCCAATCCCGTGATTGGGTTGAATCGGGGTATCCATCGGCTTGGAATCCTCCATCTGGAACCGGCTCAAGACTTCGGATACGTATTTCGTCTGGTGAATGAAGATCCCCGTGGGTCTTTGGTCCACCTGCAAGCCTAGGAAAAACAGCATCTCCCCCATTGCGCTCATCTCAAACTTTTCCTGCATGACAGTTTCAAACTCCCTGCATAAAAGTTCGTTAGTTGACCCAAATATTATATCATCAACGTAAATCTGCACCAGAAGCAAATCATCCCCTGATTTCTTCGTGAATAGGGTGCAGTCGACGAGTCCGCGCTTAAATCCCTTTGCCATGAGATATGTACTTAGCTCCTCGTACCACTGTCTCGGAGCCTGGTGCAATCCATATAAAGCTTTGTTCAGCACATAGACCTTATCCCGGTGGATTGGGTCCTCAAAGCCTGGTGGCTGCCCGACATAAACCTCTTCTTTGACTTTCCCGTACAGAAATGCGCTCTTGACGTCCATTTGATAAACTTTGAACTTCTTATAGGAAGCAAACGCAAGAAACATCCGAATAGCTTCAATGCGTGCTACAGGAGCATAGATTTCGTTATAATCAATCCCTTCGATTTGATGGAATCCCTGTACGACCAATCTGGCTTTGTTACGAACTATAACTCCACGATCATCCTTCTTGCACTTAAATACCCATTTAGTGCCAATCTTCTTTCTTCCAGGCGGTAAATCAGTGAGCGTCCAAACCCCTAATTTCTGAAATTGTAATAACTCCTCCTGCATTGCTTCAACCCAGGCGTCCTCCAGCAAAGCGTCCTTGTATGTCCTTGGCTCTACCTGCGAAACATAACACGCAAACGACCAATCATTTTGACTACCAGATTACACTTCGCAGCTGCCCTCTGGTCATCACACTGCTACCAGGATCACCGATAACTTGCTCCAGCGGGTGAATACGATGAATCCGAGATTCCGGATGTTCAGGTACAGTAACTCCCGTCTGAATAGTCAAGTTCTCTACAGCATCCAGATCATAACCCGTGTTAGACGATGAAGCAACATCTGGAGTTGGAGTTGGGTTCACTGGCGGTGCCTCTAGTTCTGTTGCATGTTCAAGAATAACTTCTTCAAATTGTTCATCTTCAGACTCTGAAGAATCTAACGTGGTAGAAGCCTCTTGAAACACTTCTTCCTCTGGTACAGGAACATTGATATCATTAGAAGCTGGTGGGGGGTTCACGGTGATCGGACGCACCAACGGTGAAGTCGCCGCGTTTTCACACTCGTAAAGTAATCTGATAACAGCTTCTTCAACCAAGCTATCTAGATTGAATGATTCAAAGAAATCTTTGTAATCAAACATCCAATCAGGACCCATCCCTTGCACATTTTGTGTATACCGTTGAACTTCCACGTTAGCCCAATCCTCCACCCGACGAGTTCGCTTGTTGTATACCCGTTTGAGCGGGGTTGCATATCCAACAAAGTATCCCTCTTCAGCTTTAGGACTAAACTTCTCGCTTGGATTCAACATCGTGCATGGTGCCCCAAAAGGTTCTAGATACTCTAAGTTCGGCTTTCGTCGGTGTAACAGTTCATAAGAAGTTTTACCAAACTTCTTCACCGTTAAAACCCGATTGAGTGTATAATTTGCTGCATAGATCGCCTCATTCCAGAACATTACTGGAAGATTTGAGTCTGCAAGCATAGTTCTAGCCGCTTCAATTAGAGTCCTGTTTTTGCGTTCAGCAACACCGTTCTGTTGTGGGGTGTATGGAGCCGAATATTCATGATGAATTCCTTTGCTTTCACAAAGTTCATCCATCTTTGCATTTTTGAACTCCGTCCCATTATCACTTCGAATTCTCTTTATCTTCAAATTGTAGAGATTCTCCAATCGAGTGAACAGAACTTTCAAGTTGTTAAAGGTGTCACTTTTATTCTGCAAACACATCACCCATGAAAAACGTGAATAGTCGTCAGTGACAACTAAACAGTAAAGCTCCCCAAGATGACTTTTGCGCTTGACAGGTCCGAATAGGTCCATATGCAATCGCTCAAGTGGCATCTCAACAGAATTAACTTTCTTCACTTTGTGGGACTGTCTGTGTTGCTTCCCCTTCTTACAACTTACACACTTGTCATTCAGATGAAAATGTTTCACGTTTACTCCATCGACAAGCCCATTCTTCACAAGATGATTCATTTTTCTCAGATGAATGTGCCCCATTCTTCGGTGCCACATTATCGATTCCTTCTCGGTCGCCTTGGATAGAAAACATGTTATTTGCCCCTGGGATGTCATCGCCTTGGACATATCAAGAATATAGAGGTTGTTGACGCGAGGTGACTTCAACATTACCCACTCCTTTGGAATTTTGAAGCCCGGTTTGAGAATGTAGCAGGATTTGTCATCAAAATGAACAGTAAATTGTTTATCACAGATTTGACTGACGCTCAACAGATTATAGTCTATCTGCTTCACATATGAAATCCTCTCAAAGCTCACAATCCCATTACTCACACTCCCTTCCAGAGTGATATACCCACCTTTGTTCCCAGCAAATGCAACATATCCACCATTAATATTCTTCACGTCGAACAGCAACGCAAGATCCCCGGTCATGTGGCCTGAAGCTCCACTATCAACAATCCAAAGACTGCTAATAGGGCCAGCTGAAGCTCCCTACACACATCAAGTAAAGTAGTTAGTTCTTTCGGGGGACCCAATCCTGAGTCTTGGGTCTTGGAATATCATTGTTCAAAGAAACATTCTCATCAACACTTTGTTTTGGATCAATCTTTTTAGGATTATTCAAAACATTTTCCTTTTTCTCAATGGATTTTGAAGTTGAGGCACCTGGAGAACCATTTGGTGTCCAAGATTGTTCAGATCTTTTCAAGATACGAATCTGAGATTTTGGGTTCTCAGTCGGTTTCTGAACATTGTTTGCAAAGGAAACTTTCTTGGGTACCTTCTCTGAGTTAACAGATTTAGGTCCAACATTTGATTTGACAATGGGTTTTGGTGGAACCCTTTGCCTATCATTTGTTGTGTTCACCACTGGTTTTCTCCATGAGTTTTCCATAGCAATCCGATTTCTGCGATCATACTGAAATGGACGATTTTTCCTTGTTTGATACAAATTGTTTTGATTATAAAATTGTTGTGGTTGAGGAACAACACGTCTATGTGGTGGAATGTAATGATCAATCGGTTTCGTCATAGAATTCCTCACTTCAACTTCGTGCCTCTTATGCCTTACATACGGGCAGTGAGCAAGTAAATGCCCTCTCTCCCCGCATTTAAAACATGCACGGTATTCCTCAAAAACATTAGGAGCATTCGGTTGAGCAAATGATCGAACAGGATATTGATCATTATACTGTTTGTTCCTCAAACTCTCAGGGAGTGGCCCTTTTGAGTAAGCAGGCTCATGAAAACTGTTTGCTTTGTTTTTGGGTCTAATGAACTCTGTGACATGAACCTTTGGTTCTTGAGGAACATCCAAATACGATTTCTTTAAAATTGCCGGTGGAATTTCATTTGTTCTCTCATATTTTGGGAACCAAATGGTGCTTTCTTGCCAAATTTTATCAATTTTAGCATAGTTAGCATTCTTAATTGGAAATTCCTCGTCAGAGATGATCTTATCGGATCCTTCCATCCGATAAAACACCTTGACTGGTTTGTCACAAGGTTCATTCTTAACATTTTTCTCAATTTCTTTCTTAGTCACATTCTTTTCAGACTTTTTCTCACGATGCGCATTTGCCATCGGATGCACATGCTGAGATGATGACACTGGTTCATTAGTAATGATGTGATTTTCTTTTGGAATTTCACATGCATTAACACTTTGGTGACTACCAGAGTCATCACTCTTAGAGTCTGAATCAACACTCTCAGCTGTAACACCCTCATCATTTAAACCTAAAATTGGCCTCACATCGGAATTAGGATCACCAATACTAGAGGTATTAGATTCATTTTCCGATGATGAGTCTGATTTTACCGAGCTCTCCGGTGTCACTTGATGACAGTTGTGATTTTCAAAGAGCACCGGAGATGGCACAGACTTGTAATTAGTGGTTTGATCATCAATGATGTGGTCTACCACATAAGCAATGTGCTTATAACTCTCCAATTTCTTATTGACTTTTTCAGAAAAAGCACTTAATGGCGGCCATTTCCAACTTAGTGTTCTCAATTTCATTTATGTAGTTATTAATTGCAAGTTCTTTTAATGAAAGAGTATTTTTAAGGTTGGAAATGTCCTTTTTATAACCATCAAGTACCTTATTGAAGGCAATCAATTCTTTGCGAGTAGATTGACAGTTGATGATAGCACTATCACGTTGAACGCGAAGTTCTTTGTTTTCCTCTGTCAATCTATCACAAGTTCCACAGTATTTATCACTAGTAACATCAGTGCTAGATTCAGAACTTACAGGTTTAGGAGGATCTGTCATGGCCATCAAAGCAAAATGAGCTTCCTTTCCAGCGAAAAACTTGGAATAATCAATTCTGGTGAAAGCATCATCAGCAATGCACGACTTCCTCGTCTTTAGAAAATCTGCTTCGGCTAGCAACTGGTCAATATCATCATCCAAGGAAGTAACACTCGCTTCTGCATCTGATTCACTGTCTGAATCTGAATAAACTGATTCACACTCCTCAGGAACATCAGAAACTGTGTCAATCACCACTCCAGGACTTGCTTCATCAGCTTTAACCTTAACAGGCTCAGTCTCCACTTCCACTTCTTCCACAGATTCATCAACATCAACCTCAGTTTCTTCTTTCTTATCAACTATCACCGACTCCTCAGTTTCAACCTGTCGGGCAACACAAGCCACATTTCCACCAGTTGTAATCTCCTCAACACCAATTTGCATCCCAGACCAGTCAAACCGTTCATCCTGCTGGATTACCAATGCTTGATTCTGATTTGTATTTTGTTGTGTTTCATTTGGTGTAGTAATCGGTATGACTGTTCGGTTAGTGTTGTTTGGTGATTGGTTTTGGATCTGGTTTGTTTTGTTTGGTTGTCTGTTCTGGTTGTTGTTAGGGTTGTTTTGTCGGTTTTGGTAGTTGTTTTGGTTTTGATAGTTGTTGTTACTTTGGGAAGAAACTTGGTTTTGGCTTTGTTGTTGACGGTTCTGGTAACTTGCATTGAAAAGGTTTCTGTTACCTTGTTTCGGTGGCTGGGTGCATTCCCGTTTAAAGTGACCTTTCACTCCACAATTGAAACATGTCACCTTCTCCTTGTTGAACCCGTAGGTTGTGTTTGGAGAAGTTCCCAAATCAGTTCTACCCGTCTTTTCAATAAACTTCGTTGCCCTTCTCATTATACTCGCAAAAGCCCACTGAATGTCAATCAGTTCCATCTCTTCCTTATCAATCTGTGCATAGTCTTCATTGGTCAAGTTATTGTTTCCAATTTGACTTGCAACCAACCCGTTATAAGATGAAACCATTGCAGAGACTAGTGCAATATGTTGCTGAGCAACTTCAACAGTTACATTGCCCAAATTAGAAGTCTCCAAAACCACCGGTTGTTGATTGGGTTGAGTCATTGGATTCATGTATTGTGTTTGTTGAGGTGGTTGTTGTGATTGGCTTGCAGTATAGAATGCTGCTTGCTGCATTGGAGAGAATGGTGAAATGTAGGAATTATTGTATTGTTGTGGTGGTGGTGGTGTGTATGATGGTTGTGAGTAGGATGAGGTTTGTGCAATGTGGTTGATGGTTGGTTTTGGTGGTTCCATAACATTGGAAATACAAGCAACATGCGGTGCCACTACTCCTCCTGAACTCGAGTTTCCAACTGGTGCTGAATTACCTCCAAAATATAAACTTGGATTCTGAGGAATCTGTGATCTTTTAGCTTTCCTCTTTTCCTCAAGCTCTTTGTTCTCCAGCTTCTGCACAAACTCATTGATAGTCCAGAATTTGTAAGCATCCTTCTCCTTGAGAACTTCAACATGCTGATCCCAGTATGGTGGTAGAGCATCTGCAAACTTGTCCACCAAATCTGTCATAGGAATCTGTATACCATAACTAGACAACTCAGTTAGTAAATGACAATATCTAGGAGTTAATTCTTTTAGAGTTTCATTTCCAACATAAGTAAAATTCTCAAACTCTTTTCTCAACTCCTCCATCCTCAACCTTCTCGTCTTTTCATTCCCATCATGACTATTCTTGAGTACATCCCACAGTTGCTTAGACGTAGTACATGTCCCAAACTGATGTAGTAAGTCGTTTGTGATCGCCTGAGTCAACTGGGAATAAGCTTTCTTCTCCACAGCAAACTTCTTTTTCTCCTCTTCTGACATACTCTCCAATGGAACTGGTTCACCGGTGTTCTCCAGAACCGGTGCAGTGTAACCTTTAGCTATCATCCTCCATGCCTCTGCACCCTCCACTCCCATGCCTTCCAAATGGATCTTGAACTTTTTCTGCCACTGATTATATTCATGCATCTCCATGAGCTTGGGTGGACGATTCCCGCTACCTGAAGATAAGTCATTTATTAGTGTAGAAATAGCATTGGTAGTTTGAGTATTTACCACCGCAGCTACTACTCCCCAATAGTCAGGTTGTGGTGCTGGAGGTGCAACACTCTGAGGCATCGAGCTAGTCATCGCTATGTAATTGATCGGTTGCGAAGACTGTGTGCTCGTCTTTTGGGCTGCCACTGTCCATGGGTCCATCGTCACTTGCTGTTGTGGTTGTGTCGTTGCTGGTCTCGGGGTAGTCGGAAAATTCCACATGATGTTCACGAACTTCGAAAATCACAACACTTAGAAAATTTTCCAAAATCAGATCTACATTCGCCCGGAATATTCTACTTTCGTCCAAACACAGTCACCTTCGTCCAAATAGAAGGAATCGAATGTAGAATATCACCAGAATGTAGAATATCCTAAACCAAATTCCACTTTCGTCCAAATTGTCTCAGGTTCGACCACTATCTTTTCACCTTCGCCCGCCCGACGAATCGAAGGTGGAAAATTCTACCCGAAAGTGAAAAATTCAAACACACAACTCAAGGTTCGACCAAACTAAAGCTACGTTCGACCAGAAAACACTCACTTTCACCCACACTAGGTCAGGTTCGCCCACAACATTGTACATTCGACCATTTTGACTTTGAAAAACGGTTATTTTGATCTCTGATTTTCAAAAGTTTATGGATTTGGATGATCTTTATCAGGTTTTGATTCGGAATTGATTTGGAACAACTTTAATTCTTGGAAAACTTGATTTTAACACCAAATTCAATTCTAAAATCCTCAAAAACACTCAAAAACCATTTTCAATAAAAAACAGATGAATTTTGACCAAAATTAAGTCCAAATCAGCTCTGATATTATCAATTTTGTTGTTGTATGATCTGTATAGCTCTGATACCACTTTGTAGTTGAAAGAATTTAGCTAAAACAGGAAAATCTGATCATACAAGTCACAAATCTAGGTGCGGAAACCCTAGATATGAACAAAATGATAATACTCGGATCAAAACACGTAAAACATCATTTCAAACACTTTTTCATAGATTAACTTTCACAAATACTTGATTACAATCACTCACACGTTAATCTAGACCTTTCACAAACTTTTACAAAAACCACACGAACCTGACCCTCAAACACACACTTTCTAAAACTCTCTCTAACTTACAAAAATCAAAATCTATTTATACTACCTGCACATTCGCCCCTTTTCATGGTGCGAATGTGGACTATGTCCACATTCGCCCATATACAAGGTACGAATGTGTGGTTCTTCTGGTCAGTCTTCACCTTCGCCCAACTACTTCTTCCTTCGCCCACTTTCTTCTACATTCGACCCATCAGCAAAACATACTAACACATGTTAATCAAGCTAATCCAATCACTAGTCGCACTTCGTGCATCTACATAGAAGAACGCCGCGATCTTGCTGCCATCAAAGAGGCCAAATACAAGACACAACTGGAGCGCTATTACAACAAGCGCGTCAAAGAATCCGCGTTCAAGATCGGGGACTACGTTTTCCGCAACAATGAGGCTTCCAACGCCGAAAAGGCTGGAAAACTAGCTCCTACTTGGGAAGGTCCATACAAAATACAAGAAGTATTAGGCAAAGGCGCTTACGCGCTAGAAAGACTGGATGGCACACCCATCCCATGATCTTGGAATGGCGCGCAACTGCGACGCTGCTATTTGTAACATACTTGTAATACGGCTACATAGGTCGTCCTACCTATCAATGAAAAATGGTTTCATATATCTATATTTCTACTTGTTTTTCCGCGCCAGGGTCTTCAAAACTTGGGCAAAACCTATGTCAGACCAACACTGTCGGCTGTTAAAGCAACGCAAGTCTTCAAGACGAGCCTTGTGCACGTCGGACTTGCACGCCTTACATAAAACGCGGTACACTATGGTCTTCAAGATAGGTTTACTTGTTGGACCTAACTGACGCGCAGAACACGTGTACATGGAAAACCCTTAGTCTTCTGGACTTGTTGAACACAAGTCGGATAAGAGGAACACATACTACACGAAGGCGCAGTCAATGGTCTTCTACGCAAGGCTCTCATGCGCCTAACTCGGACCCTATGGCACAAGTCGCGTCCCGCTACAGTCTCCAAGGCAAAAGTATACACTTAGAAGCCGGACTGTCTAGCCAGACGCGCGCCCTAACTTCTACTTACACACCGGGTGACGACTTGGTTAAATAAGTACACAGAAGTTAGAGTGAGAAAGAAACATGATATAACAAACCAAAATTATTTCATTAACATAAGGGAATTAAAAACCCTTCAATATTTACAAGTAATTACAAGGTTATCAAACATTACAGCGCCTATTCATCATTTAAGGCAGAACTACCCTCGCCAGATGCCTTTCGACGCGCCTCTTCTTGGCGTTTCCGCTCCGCTTGCTGCGCCAGCTCGTCAGATTTTTGAATAAAATACTTAAGGGCAGCAGGAGGGTCCGCGTTGCGGTTGTAGTCAGCAATCACTTGAAGGATGGGGAAGTCAACCTTCTCAAATTTGACTAGCTCCGCCTCATACTCATCCTTCAAGGGCTTCCCGTAATGCTCCGCGTCTTCAAGGCGCCCATCATTCTGAGCAGCCAGGAAGCCATCTTCATAACCCTCCCCATACCCATAAGCTTGGGCGGTGGAAGCCATCTTCATAACCCTCAGCTTCATGGGCACGACGACGATACTTGGAAATTTCCGCCTTAAAGGCAGCCTCCCTTTCAGCGAGGTTCGCCTTCTCCGATTCCAAGCGCTCAATGTCTCGCTGCACCGCCGCATCACGACGGTGCAACGAGTCCATCATGGACAGTTGATTCTCCTGATTCACACATATAGCAGAAATCAAGTCAGGACGACTCAACATATCCTGGTGAGTGCCTCATAAGGAGGCACCACCTCACTAACTAACTCTTCGGCAGCCAGAGAGTTGGAAAATAACGTATTCTCTCTGACTGCCCAGCGAGGACGTCAAATGGAATCACCACCCGTCCAGCAGGAACCATCATAGGTCCCAGATGGTTCCCTGCCGCCGGCCCCAGACGACTCACGCCTAGTCTGCGCGCGAGCCCTGCCCAGCACTCCCGCTACCCGCCTCCAGGAGCGCCCTCTCGAAACCATCAACTTCATGGGCCGTTTCTTGAGCCTCAATATCAGAGCGCTCCTTAGCCTCCCTCTCCTTCAAGAGGCGGGCTTTCTCCTCCAAGAACTGTTGCTCTTGGAGGCGTAGGCGTTCCGCCTCAGCTTGTTTCTCCGCCTCAGCCTTTTTCCTAGCTTCATTGGCGGCAGCAATCTTCTCGGCCTCGGCCCTCCGAAGGGCTTCATTGGCCGCCTCCTGCTTCTGCTCCTCGTCTTTCTCCCTCCAAAGCCTTTCCTCTTCCATCCTAGCCGTCTCCGCGGACGGAGACATAGGAGGAGGAGTAGGGACAATCTTGGGCGCAACTGCAACAAAGAGAGACAAATATACTGAAGGAGGAACAAAGAAAAGACTGGAAAAAATAATGAAACAAAACTTACCAGGCGTTTTCTTCTTAATCAGCTTCTGGAACAGAGGCTAACGAGTAGGGGCAGCGCCAATGCCTATAGAGAACACAGGCGCGACCCCCCCTTGCGCTCCACTAGGGGAAGTAGACTTGCCTTTGCCACCATCCCCAGGGGTATTCTCAGGGGCAACAACTCCCTCAGAGGCCCGGGATGCGCCTCCATCTCCCTCAACATCGGCCGGCTAAGTGGAAGCTCCCTTTGAGCCAGCAACCCTGCTAGCAGTTGTGCTAACAGGGCGCTTCCTCTTTTTCTTCTATAATTTGGACGAGTCATCCTCATCCTCATCTTCAGAAGGTGCCTCCGACGCTTAATAACTTCCCCTACTATAGCGGAAGACTCCGAGTCAGAGCTTGAAATAGGCTCAAGGGATATCTATGTCGCCGCGGAGCGTGTTTCCAACGACCACGCCCTGCAGAGGCCTTAGGAGGCTGAACAACCTCTACTGAAGAATCAGTAGAGTCGTCGCCAAAAAGGCTAGCAAACAAAGGATCGAAAGGCTCACCAGTGGTACCATACTGCTTGGGCGCGCTGTTGGGGTCCGGATAATAGAAGCGGTCAACAAACTCCTCCAAACAGGAAGCTTGACCCTCAGCCAACGCCCGCCATTTGATGCCCTTCTCCTCGCGAGCGGCATAGAACTGGAACTTGCTCATACCTACAATTGCAAAAAGTTAGTAAAACTTTTTGAAAGAGACAAACACAAGCGAGGGGAACCACTTACCCTCTTGGGCAGTATAGGGCTCCTTGCCCGCGCGGATACCAACGCGACTCATGCCCAGCAGGAGGAAAATTCCCTCCGTCAAATTCTTGAACTCCAACCTAGTAGCGTTGGAGGTAAGGGTGACAAACCAAGGCTGCGCCTTGTAATCCTTTAACACCTCCATGTCCGCCACCCGCTGCCTGTCACTAATCACCTTCCATGGCAAGCCCACAGGGATGACACCCCTCTTGACAAAGAAAAATTTCTCCTTCGCCCAGTGCAGGGACTTGGGAGTGTTGGTGGCCATCGGCGGCACCTTGGGGCGAGGTTTAAAGGAGAACCACATCTCATCCCGCGCTAGGAAATAGAACACGTTGAACCGCTCAACAGTGGGTTCAACGTCCAAGGCGCGGCAAGACGCCTCAAAATGCACTAACCTCAGCATACCGAAGGCGGTTAGTTGTGTAGGCCCAATGCCATAAGCCACCAGCGCATCTATCTGGAAGCGGGTACAAGGCAGGCGAAACCCACACTTAGTAAAGTGGGCCTCATACAGGGCAAGTTGCCCACTCTCGGCAGAGAGAACAGTGTTAGTGGGGGACGGCAACGTCGGTTCCCACTCCGGCAAGATTTCATAAATCTTGCAAAATTCTTCAAAAGAAGACTGACTCCAAACACAATAAGTGTTGGTCATCAGTTTCCTTTCCTTGATTTTCCCCTGTTCCACCGTCACCTCCTCTTCAACCTCCTCCACCACTGGCTCCTTACCAAGAGCTTCCCCAGAGAGTGACTGGCTCACTGACAACTCAGACATTTTCGAAAAAGAAAAGAACAAGAAAAGACACCGGAAACTGGGAAATATAGCCGGAAAACTTGAAGATCCACCGGAATCTTCAACGGAAAATTTGAAGATTACGAAAAACCCTGAAAGTGAGTACGAAGAAGGGTGGTAAAATAACAAGAACAACAGCAGGAAGACGATCAGATGAGAAGTTTCAACAATAAATCTTCAAGATTGCAATAATCTTCGAAGATTGAACGGAAACTTCAAAGAATCGCCGGAGAAGAAAGAAGAGGAAGAAACGAATGTGAAAGAAAATTTGAGAGCGTAACCGTCTGTGAAGTCTCAAAGAACCTTATATAGCCACTGCATTAATGACGGTGGGACCCACAAGGATAAGCAAACCGTCACATCTTTTTCAAATTGGAGGGCCAAGATGACGCCACGTGTCACATGCGCCATTGGACGGCTCAGATCAGCACTGGGAACCGCTCCAGAGTGTCACTCCGTCGGATGGTCGACACGTGTCAGCAGATGACACATTTTTGAAGTTGCAACCGCGTGGGCGCTCACGCGCCTGACAAGATACACGTGCCCCATGACACGGGGCACGATCTCAACCACGAGGAAACCAAGTGGAGCGCGTGATGGCACACGCGCCTGACACCAGACGAAAGGTTGGTAACTGCACCCTGGTGATGTGACACACACCAGTCAGCACAACAGACAACAGCCTGGCACGTCAGCAACCCTTAAACTTCCCCCAGAAGAAACTGATCATTCGAATTCTAGGCGCATTAACTCCAATTTATGAGAGACAAATTGATTGCTAATGATTCCAAATTTATTACAACTTCAGACCGCATTAATCACTCAAGAGCATTTAATCCAACGGCGCAAATTTGACGTAAAAGCAAAAAAGACGTTCTCCGCCCAACTCCTTCACAGGTCATGGCGGAACTCGTCTTCCCCAGCGCAAAGTTGACGAAAAAGCAAAAAGGACGTTCCCCGCCCAACTCCTTCACAGTCATGGCGGAACTCGTCTTCCCCAGCGCAAATTTGACGTAAAAGCAAAAAAGACGTTCCCCGCCCAACTCCTTCACATGTCATGGCAGAACACGTCTTCCCCAGCGCAAATTGGACTTAAAAGCAAAAAAGACGTTCCCCGCCCAACTCCTTCCCAGGTCATGGCGGAACACGTCTTCCCCAGCGCAAAGTTGACGTAACAACAAAAAAAAGCCGTTCCCCGCCTAACTTCTACACAAGTCAGGGCGGAGTACGTCCACGCCAACAAATTTTCAAAGCAACCAGAAGCAGATGAGCTTTCATCCGCGACTCGATATTTTGAGTCTAGCACTCCACCTCCTCTCCCTAAAAGAGCAGGAGAAGCCCTAGACTAGGGGGACTTGAAGGGATAGGGAGCCTAATCCAGGTGGAGGCGGCGCCCCTATCCCCATAAACCGGAATCCTGGCGCCACGTTTCCTCCGCCGCGCTGGAAAATCAAAGAGCAAGCCAGCGCGCAAGGTTGTCAAGTGATAAGTAACACACAGCAGCTGATAAGCGCGTGCGTCCACGCGCGGAATCTTCCCTTGCCACTTTCGGTACGAGGTGCAGAAGATAACAAAAGGAAAGTTCAGCAGGATCTCTGAAAGAGTACGCGCCAATGAGAAGGCGACAAGTGGCAAAGGTGGTACGACCACTACTTACAGGAACGGCGACATGACTGTGCCCACGCTTCCACCATGCCATCGTCAACAGTGACCAGCAGACATCCCCTGCTACTGTCAGACATCAAATTAGGTGGCAGAGGCATGGTCAACGACTGTAGCCAGGATAAGGCCGCTGTCCGCCAGTCAAAGGCTGCCACGTGTCCGCCTCGAGCAACGATTATGCTGCAAGCTGACGTCATCCACAGTGATCTGCCTTTTCCCGCCATTTTCCTGAAGAGTCTGGACTTGGGCTTTGGTTAGGCCCAAGTGGGGATCACTTCTCGTGGGCTTCTCTATTAGGCCCACAAGTTCCCCTATAAATAAGAGTAGTCATCTCCTTGCCAAAGGATCGGGATTTATTCATTGTAACCTAGTACTAGCCTCTTGTAATTCTCTGTACTTGATCGTTAATAATATTCCGGCTAGTTATAGTGGACGTAGGTCATACTCCGACCGAACCACTTACATCTTGTGTCCATACTCACTTAGCTCACACGTACACACCCACTCCTTGTTCTTACACGGGTTAACCCTTGAGGTTTGGGTAAAGTATTATTCTTGACGTTGTATAAGTATAAACCACACGGAGATTAGCGATAATCACCGTGATACTTATTGTTTCTTCACAAGGTTTTGTCATAAACGCACTCAAATCTTAATCAAGAGTTAACACCCAAAAAGACATGAACCATAGTCCATCGTTAAGTCATAAATACATTCAAACCATAATCGAAGGTGAATTCCTAAATGGATTTGAACCTTAATCAAGGGTTAAATCATAAACCAAACTGAACCCCGGCAAAAGGTAAACTTTTAACGAGCTTGTACCGCACTCGAGGGCTAACTCGTATTCAAACATGAACCCGGTACTGTGGTAAAACGAAAACCAAGATTCGGGCTAAGCTCAAACTTAAGTGATACTTAAACTTGACTCGTAATAAATTCGTGGAAGCCTACGGGCAAATGTGAACTGTGCGTCACGCTAATCATATAAATTCGTGAAGGCCTACGGACAAGTGCGAACTAAGTGTCACACTAAATCATAATCATCCATGAAAGCTCATGGGCAACCAAGGGCTACGCGTCTCGCTAAACTGGAATGCAAATGAGAATAGAAGCCTGTGGGGCAAGCGTGAACTATGACTCATACGGAATTAAGCTAGAAACATGGTTTTAGACCGTAAAACGATGCATATGAATACTAAATAAAGAAAACATAAATAAATAGACTTGTGTGAATAAACATGGTAATGTAACACCATGAAAAATAGATGACTAAGAAACCTTTTGAGCAACGTTGAATTGATCTAAGGGTCAATAAGTCTTAGGGGACATAAATTAACAGAAACGGGTCATAGCTCAGTAACGGACCCTATAAGGAAAGACCATTAAAGGAATTGCCTTGGAACCAAAGCATTCCGAGGAATTAAATAAAAACATAATCCGGAAGGGGATGTGAAGGCAGAGTGTTATATACGAAATAATACCTAGACAAATAAAAGAGTCGGAAGACTCAGGTTGAATCTCAAATAAGATACTTGCGAGAGCTTGAAATGTAAATTCGAAAGGCTAGTTAAGAAAGGGTCATGGACCCTATGCTAATTCTATCGATAGGATAAAATCCTAAACGTCCGGAGAATCGGGGAAACAAAAGATAATAGGTGATCAATCGCTTGGAATTTCTTTCGACTAAGAGTTGAAACTTACATACCAAAATTCGGATAAAATGATACTAATGCATGTTAAAGTATATAGGAGATAAGCTAAATGCTATCTAAGGTAGTATATGGAGGATTTCATGAAATATTCTAACTCGAAATAAGTAATACGAATTACTAGCCCAAGTGAGGGCCTCTGAACCAGGACATATACTCATGGTAAACGAAAGCTGGACTTTTATAAGGTCCAACAAACTTAACTCAGAAGTTTGGCGGACGGTGTGTAGAAACACATCAGAAGTCATAGACATTGGATTGGACGACTGACTAAAGCATGTGACTTATGAAATTTAAGGCTACCTGTAACCGAAAACCCTGATGAATTAACTATTCACAGAATTAGCAATCAGATAGTAACAAAACGAATGATGAACCATTAATAGTCTAGTGATAGTTATGCAATCACTAGAAGGTTTAAACGGGTCAAGTGAAGTCGTCACCACTTGAACCCAGATAAAGTGCATAAATATAACTAAGCCTAGTAGCTAGCGAAAACACTATCAAAAAGGACACGCGATGTCTAGGACAAGGAAAACGTGAGGTGCGGAAAGGACTCGATGCTTTCCAGTAAAACCATGGCGTTATAAGAGGCCTTTGAGACGAAATCAAACGAAAACTAAAACCACGTTGAGTGTGGGTGACGGTCTTCAAGAAACCGTTATGATAACCAAACCCAATATGTGCCTCAGTGCATAGAAATAATTCTAAGCAAAGTAAATAATCAAATATGTATATACATGAGCCCTCGGGGACTTAAGGGTTCCAAACATGCAAAGAAGCCAAGTCAATGACTTTTGGACAAACCGTAACAACCGCGGGTGCCTAAACTAGATTAATTCCCGAAAAGGGTAAATGAACATGTATACATAAGTCTAGAGGCGTAATCAAATTCCATTAAAATAACCCTCGTCGATAAGGGATAAAACTCAAGGTTAACCATGAGGCGTGACCCATGGAAATTCATATACATATCCGGTTTCGAGGACGAAACCCTCTTTAAGGGGGGGGGGTGGAATTGTAATACCCCAAAATTTTCTAAACCGTATTTTATGATAATATAAGCACTCGGGGCTTTTAGTTAGAAAATACTTGACAAAAGATGGGAGGGGCTATACTTGCCAAATAACAAAACTTGAGTTGGGTGAATACTTATAAAAAAAAAAGAGAAAAAGAAACACACACACAAAGCTCATGGAGAATGATCCATACACCCACCAAAACACACACTTAAGCTCAAACTCAAGAACAAGTTGAATCAAGGCTAAATCAAAGGGGTTTTGCTTGCATTAGCCCTAAAATGAATCATCCAAGCATGATACACACCAAGGTAACATTTATTTGGTTTAATTTGGTGATTTTATGCATACTTGAGATGGGTGAAAAATAAGGTTTCTCCAAAAACGTGAATTAATAGCTTGTTAAGGTTACTCTAGTATGAGGAGACCATAATACATGATAAAATGTGTGTGTTAAGCAAAATCCTTATGAGAGGATTATATCCTTGTAAATTCATGTTATAAGATGAATTGGGGTTCTTGGTGGATTGGTAGGAACTACCATTAAACCATGAAATACTAGCTTTTATTAATGCTTATAAATGATAAACTATGATTAAGATGTTTATAAGAATGCTAGTAATGATAATCTTGGTCAAGGATGGATCTATGAGGTCCTTAAGTCCTAAAATTAAAGTTAGGAAAATCACGCCTACCAAGTGTTTGATAAAATACCTCAATGAAACTCGATTTCACTTGGGCATAGATAATTTGTTGAAAACTTGTATATTGGTAAAACACGACCAAAAATGCGTGTAGACAAGTAAAGACTAGATTCTAACAACCTAAGTGATCATTCACCTCATAGGTGCGAATACAAGAGACTTTGGATAGCAAAGGAGTCTCGGATTGAGGTAAAGAGGAAGCACGCATAAGGTAAGTCACTCGATGACTTAAATCTCAATATATTCCTAATGTGTTTATATGCTTAGTTATACCGTTAGAACTAGACATTTGGAGTGTCTCAAAAGAAGCCTAAAAAAGGAATTCATAATTTCATAGAAAACTGCCTTAGATGAAGGTTGTCAGGATCCCAAATTAGGCTAATGGGTCAATTGGGTAAAACACTAGTTAGACAAGTACCTAATCTACGGGTCAACATTATGCCGATATCGATCGTTGTTATTTGCTTGAGTATATTCGTAGACCTTATGTTCATAATCTCAAGCTAGTCTTGAAGCAAAAGAGGCGAGAGCCAAGGTAGGTCAGATCTATGACTTTGTAGGATATATACATATATGCTCATGTTGGTGTATAAATCGTGGGTATATCTTTTAGATGAAATGAGATTGTGATTTCCAAGGGTTATAAGAAAACATTGCATTTGGATCACGTTGCAAGTCATAGAGACCGAGTGTAGAAGACCGAGAGAAATGGCGCATGTGGCCATGAACACGAGGCATCACAAACACGGTATAAATGACTTGGGCATGAAGTCCTCTAGTCAAGTTACGACTTGGCAAGTGGTAAAAACCATAACTAGAACTTGGAAACTATAATTTTCTTATGATTTAGATATGTGCAAAACTACTCGGGGTGGCCTAAAGGTGAGTAGATAAATGGTGGTTTACAAGTTAGAAATCGAAGAAGGAATATAAAACTACCTTTAACCATGTTAGTTGATCGCATGGGAACCCTTAAACGCTTTCCGGGAAGCCCCGGGAGTAGTTTTTGGATGACCCAAAAAAGGCAGCTTGATGCTAAAATATTTTTGCACTTGTCAGGATTTGGGGTAGCCTACGCCAAAACTGGTGTAGGATACGCCAACGTCAGTTTGCCCGAGCTAATTCCTACGGCCCTACGCCAACAGATGCACAATGCCTACGCCAATAGCGTAGGATACGCCCAAACTGGCGTAGGATACGCCAAATCAACCAAAAATTCATTTTTTTGTATTTTGCATCTAAATTCGATCATAATAGCATATTTATGGCTTGTCTAACTGTGATAAACCCTTAGGTACTCAGCTACATGAACCGGATGATGATCAAGGCTTATTTGAAGAACCGAACATGCTTAACTCGTCCGTTTCCGCAATGTTTTGATAAACTTATGAAAATACTTGGCTATTTTGTAATATGCTAAGCCCTAACTATAATTTAGGATGTTTGTACTAGTCAATGTCTCTTTTGGATGTTAATGCGTTAAAGTAAACTATGAAATGCTTTAGCTTTACAAGTACAATCCAAGTATATTATCGTTTAATTACCCCGTGTTATGGGTAGGGTCTTACATGATGAATCATAGGTTAACCACTGATATAACAACTACTGATAAAACCTCTGATGAAGCAAACTGCTGCTGACTCAATCAGCAGTTTGCTTCAGTAGTATGCTTCAGCAGTTTACTTCAGCAGTATGCTTCATCTTAAGAAGTTTGTTTCAGATGTTTGCTTCAGCAGTTTGCTTAAGCAGGGTTAAATCATAAAAGCAAGAGGCTTCTATAAAGCTGATAAAGAAAATCTCAGCATGAAGACAACAAAGCATATCTTCAATTATCGTTAGAATTAGCAAGAATGTTTTTGGGTTTTAAATCTCGATGACACACATTTGCTGCACAATTAAATAAAAAAGTTAGAAACATACACATGAACATATCATTTCATAAAAAAACAGAGAGAAAAAAACCTATGTGAATATATTTTAGGCCACGCAGAAGCTGATACAAGGATGAAGCATAATATGTTTGATTTGTACGATATCAGGATGCTTGAGCAATCAAAGGAGCTTAATTTCTCGAAGAATCCAAGTGGCATCAGAGACATGTTCAAAAACATCATTTATCTTCTTAATCGCAACCTTTTCTTCCATGTGAGTATCAACCGCAGAACGCACAACACCATAACTTCCTTTGCCTGTGACTTCTTGAACCTGGCACTTGCTTGCCTCCCCATACTCTATAAAGAATTCTGCATCAAGCTGAGTAAAGACAACAATAGAATATAAGCATTTATAAAGCCGGATAAACATTTGAATTTAGTGTCTAGATTATCATCGTATCGTGATCGAAAGAATTATAAACTTAAAAATACATTTTATATCATCATCTCTATTAATGTCGTCTAACCTGAACAGAGGCCGCAAACATCATGAATTTGAGGTTACACCGGCTACATTGATCTATGAATTTTGAAATGGGGGTAGGGTTTGAGGGATAGAGAGAGAATGATAAAATGTGCGATTTGAATTTTGAAATGAGATTAGGTTGGCCCGTGCTTGTTTGAAGAGCTGGGTTTTTTGATGTATGACTTTAAGAGAAAGGAGGAAGAGAAAGTGGGTCTTTAGGATACTATAAATGTAATTTAACCATAACTGAACACGTTAGTAAATGAAATGTGGGGGTGACACATCAGCTTCACACTTCCCCGAATGGCCTGAATGCTCTGTAACCTTGTTCATTTATTATATATAGAGATAATTTTTTTAGAGTCTGTTTCTGAATCGTGTTTGGAAGGATGATATACTTTATTATATAATATAACAGATATTATTTGTATATATTTTAGTGATAATAATATTATGATTTTTTTTAATAGGGCCAGTTAACCAATAGACCAATAAATCTATGTCAATTTTTTGACTTTGAGAAAAGAAACTAACGTTATTCTTTTCATAATGTAGTGCTTAATAGTTTGTGTATATTCAATATATGTGTTGTTGTTTTTTGCATCTTGAGAACTGAAATTGTTGAAAAGAATAAACATATTGTTTAAATTGTTAATTTAAACAATTTAGTAGCTGGAATTGAGGATAAAGCAAGATTTGTGGAAGAAAAGATGCAGCAAGCTAGCTGATGCAAAGCTTGTTGAGGTGGACATTAGAAGTTTGGATTTAGAAAGAAGATTGCAAGAGCTCGAGTCCCGTTAAAGTGTGTTGTAGAGTGAACGCCAAACGTTGTTACATGGTATGGTTTGTTAAAATTATTATGACAATTAAAATGATTATATTTAGGGTTCTCTTAGTTTTTAATTATCCTTTTTTATCCATCATGGGTTTTTAGGCAAAGTTTTAGTTGTGCTTTAGGATGTTTTAATGGCCTCATAATTATTCTATCTCCTGTGGTTTAGAAAGTTCTAATGGTTCATTGTTTTGGGCTTGTATTAATGTTAAATCCTAACTTAAAATAGTATTCCTTGATTAACATAATTAGTCCTCCTGTTTTCATTTACTAATTCGAAATTTAAGATGTGTGTGTGTATGTATTGTTATTGAAACACGTTTTTTTGTTTACGATGTCTAATTCTTTATTCTTCAATTCGTTTGGTTGCTGAAGTTGTGTCTGATGGAATTGAATTTAGTTTGAACTTTGATAGAGAAGGATTGATTATTTGAAGTTCGCTTATAATCTCATTCAACGTGTTTTAATCGATGTCATGTTTAATCAATTTGATTGATATTTTTAGTTGTTTTTGCTATCAGATGGTTTAGTTTGAATTTGAATGTTATTGTTTGGTACTAGATGCTACTACATGTGAAATTGAAAATGTTTGAATTCAAATTAGATGCATTTAAATAGCAATTTTAGATATCTAATTATCAAATTAGATAGCATTGTTAGGTGTTAAATGCTACCACTTTTAAAATTATGTGTTTTAGATAGCATTTGGTCCTGTATAGTTTGTTCTACATTGTGAAAATTTGGTAAATGAATTTTACAGGTGAAATTCAATGAAGCATGGTGGGTTAAAGCTAAATGAGATCTAACCATAATTCATACAGGAAAGTCTCAAGCTTAGCGAGTCTTCAATTCCATCCTATAGGTTGAATTTTTTATTTATGTTGTAGTTTTCCTTTTTAGTTTTGTTAATAAAATCCAACTTATAGTTACTATCAAGTTAATTACGGCAAATTATTGTTAAGTGTTATAGTTATGCTTTGTAGTTCTATGCATGACATTTACGGATACATAATTGACAAAGGCCCATAAATTGAGTTAATGGACTTTAATTCCATGGTTAATCTAAGTTAATGTATTGATTGATATGTTATGGTAGATATGAAGCATGATAACTAATCAGCATATCTAGGAGATATTGAGCAATATCTTCAATATTGCAACCGAGGCACACTAATGGGATGCAGAAAGTGCGTACATTCGCAAGGTAAGTTTGTGCTACAAACAGATTAAACTATTGTCTCATTTGTTGTGTTGGTTTGGTTGATAGAGAAGAAAAGCGTACACCATCCCCCAATTTTTAGGAACACACGAGATGAAGAATTATTCAAGCCCATATCTGGTTCGGGCCAACAGTTAAAAAAAGACCTCATTTTTTACTTAGATCTGTAGACATTACGACGTTTATTTTTGCCATCAACAAATAAATGTATTAAACTTAATCACTGCAGTTATCTATATCTATTGACCCACTTCGTTTTAAGCTAAGTATTGATTTAGCATGTTTTTCCACATAAAGATAAAACATGACCCAGATCATTCAATTCAACAATTGGTTGAAATTTCCTTCTAATAAGTTTGTTGCATAATGCTAAACAAGATTGTTATATGTAGGTTTCTCAACTTATTTATGCAAATTCTAGTGTGGTATTGTAGCCCTTGGATAAAATAGTATTCAACTGCTGCATAAGCGGGTTACAATGAACAAAATCCAAATGGTTGTTTGATGATTACTTACTTCTAAAGTGTGATATGAAGGCCACTGCCAATGTTACACCACAACAATTACTACCACACAGTTGTCTTCTCAAGAGTAATGGTATGATAGGTCTCAACCTTTAAGAAGCAGTTCCATGCATAGTCGTAGCACTGATAATTTTTATTATGTGATTTATGCTCAGGGGGGGAAATTTCATTGTGCAACATGGTGTCTTTCATGGTAAACCCGTAGAGTATATGTGTAGTCAAAGACCCCAATCACCCAATGTTCAGGTACTAATAATCGCCATTTTGTATTGTATACGAAGGTTGGAATTTCATTCCATTTACCGGTTGTATTTTTTCATCTTAATGGGTCATATCTTACATATATAAATACCATGCACACAACGTGGGCTAAAAAACATAAATACCCGTGGCAACGCGCGGGCATTTCTACTAGTAATAAATAAATGTATGAGTGAATTGTTATTTTGTCCCTGAATTATAAGTAAACAAGGAAAAGGATAACACTACCCTGAGTTAAGGTTAAAATCAAACAGAGTAAACAAATCGGATGGAACCGGCAAGAAAATACAACTTTGAAGGGTCAAGTTGCAAAAAAAAAAAAGTTTGTATAGATGTGGCAAATACCCAAACAACATAGATTAAAATGACCGTTTACTCATTATTTTATAACAAAAACTTAATACATAAAAAATAGAATAGATTGCATCATTTAATAATAATAGAAAGCACTCAAGTATCCATATAATAAAGCCAAACCCTAAAGAATATGTGTGATGTTTGCACGCGGTTTGCATAGGGCTACTAACGGTTCCAGTTTTGCCATAGACAAGCCATAAAAAGCAGTCATGTCAACCTCTTCCATTCCTATCTTCTTCCATTCGAATAATTGAATTATAGTTCCTAATGACAATCCAAGTATACGATACCCTAAATTGTTTCCGGGACATCCACGCCTACCTACACTGAACGTGAGCATTTTGTATTTGTAGTCCACCCTTCCATAAAATCGTTCGGGAATAAACATATCTGGTTGATCCCACAAGACGGGATCCCTGTGAATGGCCCACGCATTAACCATCAACATAGTTCCACGAGGAACCAAATAACCACCGATTGTGATATCTTCAGAAGCTTCACGTGAAAGTAGTAAAGGAAGAGTTGGGTACAAACGTAGACTCTCATTTATGACATTTTGAAGATAACTCAGTTTATCCAAATCACTTTCTTGTACCAAACTGTTAAAACCAACATTATTGTTGATCTCGTTCTTGATGGTTTCCATAGCTTTTGGATTGTTAAGCAACAATGACATAGACCATTCAAGTGTTAAGTATGGTGTTTCTATACCGGATATTAATATTGTCTGCGAGTTTAAGGCCCAAAGTTAGTTAACATTATTCCTAATTATCTCAACAAATATAAACTTGAATTTATTGAAAAGTAAAGAATTATGATGAAAACATTCGAGTTGTTTCAGTTTCAGGTGAGATTTAAGAGTTTATTTAAACATTAATATGACTGAGATTCGATCATCTTACGGTCTGTTTTACAAACGAAAGAGAAAAATACAAACGACAAGAGTAAGTTGGTTATATTTCCTATACGTGCTATAGACAAACTACATTCTAATACGAAACGTAATTTACAAACGAAAGAAAAAAATTAAACAATGAGAGTAAGTTGGTTATATTTCCTATACGTACTATAAATGAACTACATTCGGATATGAAACGTAATTTACTAATTATCTATGTGTGTGTATATATATATATATATATATATATATATATATATATATATATATATATATATATATATATATATATATATATAGGGTAGGGATCATACGAGAACCACATTTAGAGAGAGAACCAAGGAACCAGTGTGAACAGAGGGCATTATTGTAAATATTATAACAAATAACTACACTTCAGCCAATCGTTCCTCCCAACATTCTTCTCCATAGCCCTCCTCCCTGCCCCATCTCATTCTTCCCAACATTCTCTTCCACGTTCTCATTATAGACTAAAGGATAGGGGTTTTCTTCTCCATCTCCTACCTCAAACAACACCATCACCACAACACCATTTTTGTAACTTGTTAAATGACCTGATTACATCATTTTTTTATAATAAGTTATCACAAAATCTACGATTTCAACGATCTTATGAATACTGATTACGTGTCGAAACAATGATGACAACAATCGTCATCACAAAACCTGAGTGATCTGTGATTTTGTGGAGTTATTACCCAATCCGACGGTTATCAACAAAAAAAAACGATGTGTTTACCAGTTGAATGTTGTAAATAAATTGAATTATTGAAATCGGAATCCGATTGAGTTTTATTACGACGACAACAACTTGACGGAAAAGTGTATCTGTGTGAGGAGAATGGGATCCTCTTTGATGCAGTAATGTGTGATCCTTCCAATCTCATCCCTTCTTTTTCATCCAACGACATATTGCGTGACACATCACTGTGCCTATTTTTTGATCCCTTTGGTTTCTGATTTGAACCAGGAACTGGACAGATCTGTGTTCAGATTGAATTTAGGTATGTTTGAGTTATTGATTGTCTTTGATCCCTTTGTTTTCTTATTTGAACCAGAAACTGGATAGATCTGTGTTCTGATTGAAGTTAGGTATGTTTGAGTTATGGTCTCCATGTTTGTTGATTGATTTTGATCCCTTTGTTTTCTGATTTGAACCAGGAACTGGACAGATTTGCGTTCTGGTTGAACTTAGGTATGTTTGTTCTATATTTATATGTTTTACCATAAGCATGTTAAAGAGGTGTCATTTATTGATATGTACATGTGAATTAAGAATGTTAATGCACATGTGCATAACGTAGTTGCTACTGATAAAAGTAATGTTAATGCACGTGTGCATTTATACTAATATCATTATGGTCATTCACTATAACGCACACGTGCATTAAGATTGAAATTTTCATACTCAAGTCTGGACAATTGGATTAATTGTTTTGTTTACGGTTCTGACGAGTTATTGGCTCAACAATGGCGTCGAGGTTGTAATGGTTGCACGTGGACATTGTGGTGATTGATGAGATGGGTTACAGGATAGACGAGGAGGATGGACGGTATGGTTATGGTTACTGAGACAGAATTATCGGGCTAGGAAGGAACTGAGTCAAGAAACATGTGTAGCTCGGGTCAAACCCGGTCAACAAGATCTAGGTTGGTATATGCAATGAAGAAACATGTTTACTCTGTCCTTATCCGCCCTCTTCGCCACCGCTTCCTGTCGTAAAAACCGGTTTTTATTATCAGAAATGGCGTATGCATCATGAAAGGTAAAAATAAAAAACAACTAAATATTATTATCGAACCGGCTACTTGTTCAGATTGCTAACGGAACTGAGCCGATGGAAGCGGTTATTACTATAGTTGTTGGTGGGTTTTGGTGAGAAAAGGGTTTGTTAGCTTATGTGTTGAGGGTCAAAATAGGTTAAGTGTTAATTGAATGTCGAAACATGTGCATTAAAACTGTTAATGCACATGTGCAAAACGTATTTTATAATGTTTAAATTAATGTTATAGCACATATTGGCTTAAGTAAGTTAGCAACAATAATGCACAATTGCATGTGTTTTGTTGTAATTAAAAAATTAATGGTGTTGCACATGTGCATTCAAGTCGAAAATATCGGTTTTCTCATGTGTTTTTTATTGATTGTAGATAACAGATAGGGAAAAATCAAATAAAGTAACATTTGTACATAAATTTGAATGCACAGAATGGTGAACAGAATGGTGACATTTGAAGATAGTGACACGATTGTTGATCAGAAATTTGAACAAAAAGGTTACCGGCTGCAATTGAAGATAGTGACACGATTGTTGATCGGAAATTTGAATCAAGTTGGTATTATTTGTTTAGTCCGGATGTACTTGGTATTTACTTTATTCCGTTTATTAGTTATGTTCTTTATTTATTGTATAGAAGAAACTAATCAAACTCCATTTGATATCCCAGAATCGGAAGCTGATAATGTAATGGATGTTTATCAAGAAGTTGAATCAGGTTGTTATTATGTATTAAGTACATTTATATAGAAATGCACATGTGCATATGTGTAGTTTTATCTTTTGAAATATTAAAGGTTTGATGTTTACTCACACAAAATATCCTATGTGCAGATTTGGAATTAAAAAGGAATGTTCAAACGATGTCAAACAATCGGAAACATATTGAAATGGCAAATAATGATGGTATGTTGATTTGCGCAATATTTAACATATATTGTTGAATATGCACATGTGCATAATTATGGATGAACGTGATATATTGTGTATTATGACATGTGTGTGTGCAGATGCAAGTACAATAAAGAAAAAAAATCAAAGCGTGTTAAAACGGTGGTATTGAAGTCAACTCAAAAGAAGGTTATGAAAAAAGCAAATTGCCGTTTGAAACAAACACGCATTACACCACATCAACTTTGGTTGGGGATAAGGAAAATGTCAAACAAACAAAGAAGATTGTATAACATTTTGTGTAATGTATGTTTGGTTTAACATTTGTTATGTTGGTGAACGTGAGGTTGTGAGATAATTAGAATTTTGTATGTAGGTGGTTAACATAGTTGGGTTGTAAAATGGATTTTTTTTTGTTATCGTTTGTTTTATTGAGTTAATACGTTTGGTAGAGACTACATGTAGTTGTATGATAAAAACATATTGGTATAAAAACTTTGTTATTTGAAGGATGATGCATGCATATATGTATGCCCGAAAGTTAAATCACTAAGAAAATCTAACTATATTAGTAAAATGCACATGTGCATGCAGTACATGTTTCTTATTTTATAGTTCTTATATAGAGTTGTTCTAAGTTTATTCATGTTTGTTGTGCTACACATGTTTTATTTTAAATTTATGTTATAATATGCATGACTAAACAATTGACGAGTTCGAGTGTATTTTATTCTCCTTTTGCGTCCGTTTATGGATCATTGAATAAAATTTTTGATCCCTTATGTATAATATCGCGTCCATTTAATAATCATTTAGTTATGGTAATTGACAATTCATTCAAAAGTGCGATTTAAGAGTGAAATGCACATGTGCATACGGTGTATTTCTGTATATATAACAGCGAAATGCACATGTGCATCAGGATGACGTCATCTGACGTCATAAGCCATTTTTTTTTATTTTTTTTCGAATTAATAATGCAAAATAATCATTTTGGTGTTTTTACTTTTTTTATTTTTTATTTATTTAGGTTTTATAATTTTTTTTATTTTTCGATGGAGGGGTTTTTTGTAGACACCTTCATATTTACAAAAATGCCACCTGTTCACACTGGTTCTTTGGTTCTCTCCTTAAATGGTGGTTCTCAAATGATCCAAATCCTTTATATATATATATATATATATAGGATTTGGTTCAAATGAGAACCTTTCCCCAAATTGAGAACTGAGAGAACCATTCTGGGCCACACATTTCTCTAAGGCAAAAAAAAAAATATTTTTTTTTTTTTTTTTTTGAAAAAATCGCTGCTTTATATGTAAGAAAAAAAATTTTTTTATTTTTTTTGTATTTTTTTTTCAGTATACACATGTGTATAATTGCATTATACACATATGTATAATGCAATATACACATATGTATAACTGAAATATACACATATGTATAGCTGAAAAATGCTATATACACATATGTATAATTGCTATATACACATATGTATAATTGACATATACACATATGTATAAATGAAAAAAAAATTCAAAAAAAATAAAAAAAAATTTTTCCTTGCATAAAAATGTGCGATTAAAGCAAAAAAAAAAAAAAAAAAAAAAAAATTTTTTTTTTTTTTGCCTTTATATGAAATGTGTGGCCCAGAATGGTTCTCTCAGTTCTCAAATAGGGGTTGGTTCTCTTAGGATCCCTACCCTATATATATATATATATATATATATATATATATATATATATATAGGGTCAAGATCCTGTACAAAAGTGTGTTTTTTGTGAGAATGGTGAGAATGTGTTTTGGCCATTGGATCATCTTAATCTATGGTGTGGATTAAGTGAGTGGCATTTTGGTAATTAATGTTATATTATTAATAATAAATTAGATGGCTGAGGGGTATTAAGGTAAAATCGTCACCCACATTTAATTCACATTTAAAATTGAAATTTGTTAATAAAAGGAAAAATTCAATCTATTCTCTCACCTCTCTTTCTCCTCTCTTTCTCTCTCTGCTCCAGATATCTTCTTTGCAAGAGTTGCGAGACCAGAAGCAGAAGCAGGTTATCTATGGTTCCTATTATTTCTACATGGTGGAGCACATCAAGCCATGGTAACTGTACCCACGTGTCATTTGTTCCTCCATTTAGATAAACTATTTTTTAAATTTAGGTGTCCTTTAAATATTAATAAAAAAACATCTATTTTGCATCAACACAGTATGTTTATGATTAATTTAAGACACATATTATATGCGCTTAGCTTTATAAATATTTATATAATTGTTTAATATAGTGTGTTTTATGTTTAAAGGATTTTTCGTGGTTTAGTGTTTTTTGAATTTAAAACACGTTTTAAATGTATGTATAGTTGTGTTTTAAAGTACATTAAAGTGTGTTTTTTTAATGTGTTACTGATTGTGTGTGATGAAGATAAAACACACTGAATTATGGAGAAGATAATGATAAAACACACAGGACTGTTAAACACAAAGTTGAGAATATGGTGATAAAACACATGGGTATGAACGTAAAACACATTCTGGATGACGCAACGCATAAATATACAAATAAATAAACACATTCAATTAAAACACCCTAGTATGAACGTAAACACCACAATATGATATTTGGATAATCGATGTAGTTGAATATGAATGATAATATGTGGAGAATGATTCTTTAAAAAAGAATTCAGTAAAATTTGTTTTAATTCAAAACAAATATAACTAATAAAACTCATATTTAATAACAACAATTAATTAGACAATTATCTCCTAAAATAAGATTAACAACCCAAATTACAATGATGCCCTTCTAATTAAAAAAATTGGCTGCCATGTGTCACTCTAAGATTGGTTCTCATACTTCTCACAAAAAAATGGTTTTGTACAAGAACCTAAACCTATATATATATATAGGGGATGGTTCATTTCAGAAGAGGTTTTAATGCGAGAAGAAGATTAATAATTCATTGTTATCACTTAAAAAAAATAAGAACAGAAGAAAATTGTTGAAATGTGTTGTTTATTCATCTATCTTGAAAATAAAACATATATATAAAGCAATTTCATTAATTTATGTAACCTACACATGTACAAATTTTGTGTAAGAACATTACCTATGCATAATATAACACATGTGTAGGAAAAGTTTTAAACCTTAAAAAGAAAATATTTGATTGCATTAATTTAATGAGTTTTTGTATATATAACATAAACAATGATATAAAAAAGTAAAAACTTAAAAAATATATGAACCATTACTAATAAAAAGTAAGATTTAGGTTTCTTCTCGCACTAAAACACCCTTCTGAAAATAACCTAACACTATATATATATATATAGGGTAGGGTTCCTGTAGGAAAGTTGGTTTGTGTGAGAAGTGTAGGAAGGATTAAAAATTGATATGTATGCATCACTTTTTTGGACGTATTCATGATATTTTGGATTGTTTTGCTTAGAAAAACAATAAACATAACAATTAATAACTGAAAACAATGTGTTTTAGGCTTAAAATTTAAAACACTATGTCAAGAACATTTAAGCAGAGTGTTTTAAGTAATTACTAGGGTGTTTTATCTGTAATTTAAATTTAATGACTATAATACATTAGATTGTGTTTTAAATTTTTGTATATTGTTGGGTTAAGTGTTTTTAAGCCAAAACAACCCAGAACATCATTTCCAAATCAAAAAATGTGGTGGAAGTTTAAAAAAAAATTTGGCGTGTTTCATTTTATGTCTTCCGTGGCATTGTGGCAACAAGGAGGGTTTAATACTAATTATTTAAAAATGAGTTGATCTCAATTACTTTTTTTTTTTGAAAGGTAGTTATCTCAATTATTGCTTATCCAATAATTCATTGGATAAAATAAGTCAAGAAATACAGATAATGATTTGACCAAATAAGTCCCTTAATTAAAGGGTCATATTATTTGGACACCTCAAAAAGTTATTTGGACACCCTAAGTATGCCTCGTATAGAGCTATATGGGGCATATTGGTGTACAAATTTTGTCTTTTAGCTATCTGATGTTGACTAACACTGAAAACAATAAAGTTAATACTCCTCATATAGACCTATATGAGGCATATTGAAGTACAATTTTTGTCTTCTAGCTAATTAATGTTGACCAACACAGAAAACAATAAAGTAATATGCCTCATATAGATCAATATGAGCCATATATGGTCTATTTTTATTTTTTGTATATTTTCATTTTTATTGTTTTTAAATAACTAAAAATACTAAATCAACTTAAAAAAATCCAAAAATTGACGAAAAGTTAGTTATATTCATTCCAATATTATTTTAACAAAATTACAACTTTTTGTTACCAATATTATTTTATAAAAAATATTTCTTTTGTTTGGTTTTGTTTTGGTTGGTATTGAAGATATTTGTTCTGTTTTGGTGAGTTTGAAGAAATTATATAAACAATATAAAGTTTGAAGAAGTTATAAGATTTGTTTGAGAAAGTGTTTTTTTTTAAGTCGATTGATCGTAGTATTTAATACATTTGAAACAAAAGAAAACAAACATCTTCAAAACCAACAAAAACAAACCAAACAATTAAAAAAAAAACGAATATGTCTCATCTTTGTAACAAAAACATCTAATTTTTTTAAAATAGAGTTCAAATCAATAAAACTTTATTTTTTATTATTTTTTGGAATTTTTAAAAGTAATTTTAGTATTTTTAAACAATAATATTGTATTAAAAAAAATAAAAAACAGCCTTGATATGCCTAGTATTGGGCAATACTTGGCATATCAAGCCTAGTATTGGTACCAATACTGGGCTTGGAAAGTGATATGGGGGTGCCCAGATATGTGTCATATTGGGCAATACGACCCATATAAGGGTCTTTTTTTATTTTTTTTATATATTTTCATTTTTATTGTTTTTAAATAACTAAAACTACTAAATTAACTTTAAAAAATCCAAAAATTAACAAAAAAAAATTAGTTATATTCAGTCCAAAAATTCAAACACGTTTTTTCGAACACATTTTTTTACGAACACATTTTTTTTCGAACACGTTTTTTTTTCGAAAACGTTTTTTTTAACACGTTTTTTTTTTTCAAACACGTTTTTTCGAAACGTGTTCGAAAAAAACGTGTTCGAAAAAAACGTGTTCGAAAAAAAAATTGTTCGAAAAAGCGTGTTTGAATTTTTGGACTGAATATAACTATTTTTTTTTTGTTAATTTTTGGATTTTTTAAAGTTAATTTAGTATTTTTTAGTTATTTAAAAACAATAAAAATGAAAATATATAAAAAAATAAAAAAAAGACCCTTACATGGGTCGTATTGCTCAATATGACCCATATCTGGGCACCCCCATATCAGTTTCCAAGCCTAGTATTGGTATTAATACTAGGCTTGATATACCTCATATTGATCTATATGGGTCGTATAAGGTACCAAGTTGCAGCCAATCATTGCCTTGAAGTCAGTTTTCAGCTTTTTGTCTTTTATATTCCTCATATAGCCCTATACGAGGCATATACAGGGTGTCCAAATAGATTTCAAGGGTGTCCAAATAGACAGAGCCTAATTAAATGACAGCTAGTTTTACTAATCTAAAATAGATCTTTCTTTTTATAAAAATTTCTTTTCTTTTATTTTATCTAAGAAGCAATATTATGATATCATATGAATAAGAAAACGTAAATTTTGCTTACGAAGCTCTTCTTTGTAATTACTTACGTTTAAAGTTAGAGGAAAAAGTGACCACTTAGTTGAATTTCTTTGGAACTCATGACAGACTAATCATCTAATATATGATGAAAGGCCAACGAATGTTTTAATTACCAGTATAAAGCCTTTAATGATTTGATCGGTGTAAACCTCAGATTCATCTTGCTGTAAAGCTAGCAATTTATCCACGAGGATCCCCGAATCACAGCTCCCTATACGACGACGTTCTTCTATAACTTCTTCAAGAAACTTATCCACTCTCTTCATTAAACCACTCAGCTTCTTGTGAAGGCTCCCGTAATCAAACCACCTTAAAACCGGCAAAAAATCTCCAAATTTTGGCTGATGCATCAGCTTGAACACTTGATCCATCATGTCATGAAATACGGACACTTGTTTTAGATCGCCAACATTGATATGATCTCCGTAGTACCTCTTCCCCATAATCGCCATTGTTGTTATGTTACTCAAAAGGTTTCTAAACCAAGACTTAAGATTTACTTCATGTGAAGATTGGTCTTGAATTTGTCTACACATGAGTTTGACCTCATGTTCACGTAAACGGGAGGTGGCATCGAGACGGCCGGTTGATAAGAGCTCTGAGGCAGCCACTCGACGAAGAGTGCGCCAAAGATCACCATATGGGGCGGAAGCGATGGTCGTGTAGTCGTAATTGAAGTGTTTAAAAGAAGGGGTTAATGGCCGATTGGCGAGCACGATGTCGTTTGTTTTTGAAAAGCATTCTTCGACCGCAGAAGGAGAGGTCACAACGACTGCCGGTCGTGCTCCAAACCGGAGGAACATCACCGGACCAAACTTGTGAGAGAGGTTAAGTAGGGTTTCATGGAGGGGTTTTTTAAGCAGGTGGAGATGACCTAGGACTGGAACTGATGGAGGGCCTGGGGGTAGCTTTGATTTACTTCTTTTTTTCAACTTGATCATTAAAACAAGTGTGAGTATTAGCAAAAGAATGGAAATTTTGAATGCATTTGTTTCCACTATTTTGTTCATCTTTACAGGACTTTTCAAATGCAACTAGAGAAATCCGAAAGATACAATGGTTCATATCTATACTAAAAAGCTCCATTATCATAATTCGAAAACATTACTCTCTCCTCATGAAACATGATACACATGTTAGAGGTCCCTTTCATGCAAATATAATGCATTAATAAATCTATACTATATTATAAAAGATGAGGCATTGACAAATATGTCTAAATTGTTCAAAGTTAAGATGACATACAAGGGTTTCTTTACAATTTCTTAAATTTCATCACTTTTTTTCCCTAATTGCCCTAGAAGATAATCAACTTTTATATGAAAATGGAATTCACTCAAAGTAAATAAACACACGGAATAACAATATTTTTGAACAAGTTTCATATAATGGCGATTAAAAGATAATAATTTAGGTTACCGTAATGACTAATCTTATCTTAACTAAAGTTGTATGAGTTTTAAAACTTTAAAATATAGTGACTGAAGTCTTCAGTGAGTTAAAGTCAAGCTAACTAAAGCTGAGAGTGGTCTTGTTTTAGGACCTGATTAAAAGATTATGTTAATTAAATATAAATGCAATTTTGAATATGATTTTTGTTATCCTTGTGCTATTTAACTACGGTTATTTTGTGTGATACAGTTATTTTGTGGGATAACTCACTAGTACATAAATGGTTAATTGATGCTGTGTAAATGATTAGGAGATGCTGTGTTTGAACAGCACCAAATCATATGGCATTAACAAAATGGTATGATGATGATGCGGCTCACTTGAACCATCCCAAAAAATCTCTGAACAGCACCAACAAATGGTTACCAGAACTGCACCAACATTCTATGACAGCACCAGCAAATGGTTCCTAGAACTGCACCAACATTCTAGGACAGCACCTACAAATGGTTCCCAAACTGCACCAACATTTTTAGGACAGCACCAACAAATGGTTCCCAAACCCGCATCACCAAAGAGCCATAAAAAATATTATATCCAATTTAAAATGTGCAGGAATTCATTCGATAGCTAATAAAAAATCTGCAGGAATTCTGGAATTCATTCCAGTTTATACCAAAACACAAATATTTTATATATATATGCAAATGTTATAACTAACATACCAAAAAAGGCCAACTAATATTAAGTTTTCCAAAAACATAGGCGTTTTCCAAATGAAACACAAACGTATGGTTTACATGTTTTCTGAATGAAACACAAAAAAGTTGGCTGCCCAAAATTTGTTGACCCGTCCACTTCACCCGTCCACTTCACACACTTAACAGCCCCCGAAGTCTTCAAACCTTGTAACCCGGTCCGTGGAAACCGTCTAACAAAAAAAATGTCACATTAATAAAACTAGAGTATTTCAACAACGCGAATTGCGAGTTTTAAGAAAACGAATCAAGAAACATATAATCTAAAGGATATTTTATCAGCAAATATAACCAACAAGAAACATGCAAATCTGAAAATATAACCAGCAAAATGTAAGAAACAGTAAACAAAAGTAATACTATCAGAAAATATAACCAGCAAAATGAGCTAAGCATAACCAGTCAAATCTGATTAATACAGTTTGGCCGAATTCAGGACACATAAAACCCTTTTCGCCTCTTTAGTTGGTCTATTTTAAACATGACTCGTTCAAAGAAAAACAACCTGTTGCACACATTTCCTAACAATTCTACCAGCTATACTTAAAAGCACATGAGTTTGTGACAGGAAGCTATACTTAAAAGCACATGAGTTTGTGACAGGAAACTAGATCTATGTGTGTGAATGTACAAGGGTTAATGAAACAGTAATGGCAGAAAATTAGCAGGAACAGGGAAAACTATATTAATGAAACTAGAGCTTGTGTTTTTTAAAGGACTTGATGATGAATTTAATAAAGTGATACGTTTTTATAAAACTAAAGTTGAGGAGGTGGTGAAGCAGGCTGCTCTTAGAATTAAAGTAAACAATTCATCAATGGAGGTGAGTGAAGAACATGGAAGTTGAGAAACAGAGAAGAAGAGGATGAAATTAAAATTGAAATTTGACCGTTTGAATGCACAATGGAATTTTATTATTATTATTTTTTTGGACAGCACCATCACAATAGCATCTTTAAAATGGGAGGTATAATTAATTATATATAAATATATATTTATTTATTATTGACCGCACCATTATAAAGAAACAAATAGCATCTTCAAATGATTGGTACATTTGTGCACCAACAAATAAAACCAACACCATCATTAAATTTCCATTTTTTTAAAGGTGCTGTGGAATTCATAACACCACCATTAAAGAGAAACCCATAGCATTAACAAATCATTTGTGTAGTAGTGACTCCTTAACTGCAGTAACCCAAACCTTCTTGTCATGTTCATATCTACTTATATATCCCTCAATATTTCAGATTGTCTCTTCATTTTTTGGTCTGTTCAATAAAAGTTCAGAAAGTTCCAAGATAAACATACAAAGGTAAAACAAAAATATTCCCTTTGCCCAAAAATAGAAGCGTAATGTTTGACTTCACAAACTTACCAAGAGATGTTGTCTAGAAAACTTATTATCCAGTTCCATTTGGACTGGTCAACTCTTGTATCATTCGGACCTAGGACTAGAACTGATGGAGGGCCCGGGGTAGCTCTGATTTACTTCTTTTTTTCAACTTGGATCATTAAAACAAGTGTGAGTATTAGCAAAAGAATGGAAATTATGAATGCATTTGTTTCCACTATTTTGTTCATCTTTACAGGACTTTTCTAATGCAACTAGAGAAATCCGAAAGATACAGTGGTTCAGAGCATTCTCATTCCTCCACCAAATCTCATCCATCAAATTACACTAAAAATCACTACTTCACCCCTAAATCTTCTCTTTTAAAATTAAAATAATAATACTTTATCATTATATTTTCTCTCTGCTCACTCACAACTACTTACAAAAATACTAAAATATATATAGGGGTGAACAGTAGCTTTTCATATTTAGGGTGGAACAGTGCTTCCACCAAATATTTTCTCTCTCCTTCACTCACATCCACTTACACTCACTCTATATAATTTGGTGGACACACTCACATACATTTAATGGACCGAATGTGAATGCTCTCATATCTATACTAAAAAACTCCTTTATCATAATTGAAAAACATTATTTATTCTCTCTCCTCGTCAAACATGAAAGTCGCCTCTGAAAACTTTTGTCACATCTATTGCTGTTCGTCGCTAATACTCCTAGAGCAATAGAGACGATTAATAAATATATGTTTAAACATCTAGAGAGAACATTGTTTTTTCCATTTATTTGACTCAATAATATGGTAAAGGAAATGACGACCATGTTCTTGTTATTCTTTTTAATGGCTAACGTTACTTATTTACCCTAGTAATTATTATATATGTATTATTACAAACTTGATGAATAGTAATGGTTGCTTTTGGCTGGCAGTAAATAATTGGCCCACATGGAAGTCTCAGCTACACCCACTAAGTTTCACTCCAGCCAGGCGTTGGTAAGATAAGCCCTCATCAGCCACCTTTGCCACCCACATGGTCATTTAAATCAATTGGAATCTCAACAACAAATTACCAAAGTCTTCATCTCTCTCTCTCTCTCTCTCTCTCTCTCTCTCTCTCTCTCACCAGTCATCGCCATCACCACCACCACCACCATCTGATAACCACCACCACCCTCTCATAGTAGCTCCTAGTCTACACGACGAAGGTATTTTCAAATCGTAAACCGACCTATAATAGTCGACGACGGAGTGCTACAACCCCAATTTAATCTGCTGTAATAGGAGGCGGCTGAAGCTAGAAAGATTAACTCCGACGATGATAGTGGTGTTAACAGAGACTGTGGTGGTGCACGTCAAATCCCTAACCAAAGAAATAAACCCTAAGATCTGAGTTTAAAACCTTTGGGTTTAAGGGTATGTTTGGCAAAACTAGCTGGTGGCTGGTAGCTGGTAGCCGGAAGCTGGTAGCTGAAAGCTTTTTAAATATATTTTGGTGTTTGGCAGAGTAGCTTGAGCTTTTAATAAAATATATAAAATGACCAAAATAGGCATAATTAAATGCTTGTAAAGAAGGTTTTTGTTTTATTTTTAAAATAAAATGGTTATTTGTGTCATTTACTAATTAAAAGATTGTAGCTAGTAGAGTTTTTTCTTAAAAGCTAGTACTAGTAGCTTTTCACTATAGAGCTTTTTCTCGAACCTAAAAGCTTCAAGCTCCTTTAACCAAACAAGGCTTTTTATTGAGTATGATCTTTTTCTTAAAAGCTTGAAGCTCCTAAAAGCTCCTTGCAAACATACCCTAAAACCTAGAGAGAGAGAGAGAGAGAGAGAAAATAGAGAAGTGATAGTGCCGAGGTGGTGGAGTTATGGTGGCAGTGGTTAGGTGGTCGTGTTGTGGGGTGGTGGTGGGGTTAGACCGGCATGGTGTTTAGATGGGGTTGTGACCGCTGGCAGAGAGAGAGAGAGAGGGAGGGAGAGAGAGAGAGAGAGAGAGAGAGAGAGAGAGAGAAGGAGGAGGAGGAGGGAGTGGGTGAGGAAGAGTAGGAAAGAAAACTGTGCATATACCATTTTGTACACACAACAAAAAACTTGTAAATGTTACTGTTGGTGAGGTGAGATGGTGATGGTGTATGTCGTGGTGACTGATTACTAGAAGTCAAAAAAGATGGAAGGGGGAAGTGGTGTACTCAATCAATTTATTGGAAATGAAACTATCTTTTGGTTTCCTAAGTTCTTAGTGCAGCTTTCTCACACTCTGTATTATTTAATTTTAATTTTATTCAACTACAATATTTATATATTAAACGGGTAATGAAATTATGTTATTATATTATTTAACTTTGTTATGTTTTTCTAATTTTTTCACTAAGTTATATAATTTGATTCAACAACTTTAGATTTTATTTTTAGTCTATAATAAATTTACTGATAGAAAATATAATAATTTAACAATAATACATAGAAGTTTGTCTTTCTATTACACTTTATGTCAATATATTTTCCAGAAAAAAGTTTGTTGACACTTTAGTATGCTACTAGTAGGAAACCCGCGCGATGCGGCGGGAGCGACACTTTGCTTGGTATCTATTTTAGGTGAAATCAAACTGTATCAGTTTCGATTTCGATTTGGGTCAGTTTCCCGGTTTTGATTCCCAAACTGTTTTTTTTAATCTCTGCTTTTGTCCCTGTAATAATCCCAAAACAGGCCTACATTGTGGACTTGTTAATGTTTAAGCCTAGATATAACATTCCTCTAAGCATCAGTCGTCCATTTCATGTTGGCCTTTGCTCCCTAGAATTGCAGCAATCACATGTAAACTGCAATGTCACTTGGGAACTTAAATTTTCATTTTGGCCCAAACCATTATTTAAAGGGATATCATACCTCCAGCATAAGAATACAAAGTCGTAACTTTGCTGAACATGTCGTTAAAAATCTCTTAGATGGTTCGACTACCATAACACCCAAGTTCAGCCTCTCAGAAGGCTTTAAGTTGCTGCAAAATTTTCAATATTTGAACAAATCATCAATAGTCCCACAAATGTATGAGTATCAGGGGACACCATTGCAGTAATAAATAATAATTAAAAATCCTCAACAAATTTAAGCTACACCATAATGCAAACAATCAAGATCATAAAATGGTAATTTTGCAACATCGACTCTTGCAACACTGCTTCATGCTCTTTCTTCATAGAGACTAAGCTTACAAAATGTTGGATTAAAATCATGAACTCTTGAATGTGTATGGAAACCAAAAACCATATAAGATAAGTTTTGGTTCTTAAGCATAGAATGTAGTTTTGTTTGTTCAGCAATGGCCATTTCTAATCTTTGTGACCAATCAACACAGAATGACAACACAGTAAACATTTTATTAGTTCTAGATAAAAATGATAAAACTTAATAATAGATTATATTGTTTCATAAACATCCAAAAACAATGCAAATAACTTTCAAGGTTTTTTTTTTTTTTTTGAACGGCATCTCGCTTAGGGCTATACATGAGCATAGTCCGGCCGACGTGGGATTCGAACCGGACACTCCAGGGTAGGAAACAGGCTCAGCCTGAAAACCTCCCACCTCACCTGCAGCCAGTGGGAATCGAATTCAGTTTACGAAATACCATTTCCATTCTTTCTCTGTGTCCCGTCCGATGTGAATAAACGCGCCACAGTTTGCAACACCATGTTGAAGATCAGACAAACTGCCGAATGTATTCTAACATTTTCTCGCTTATGCGAATCATGATGCACCTATAGAAAGTTGTTGATGTCAACAGTTTCATGGCGCATCGTAATACCTCATCTTGGTGCGATCTTTGTATATAGCAGCGTGTTCTTTGTGCCTCAGACCTAAACCTGCTACACTTCTAGCTAGTCAGGATTGGCTCATTGACTGGAGTGTAAGCATCACGTGTGAAACATTCATTTTATTAGATCTAATTAGAAAGCTGCAATTTTTACACAGTATTAGTTATTTTGGTCTGAAACCTAAACCAAAATGAGCACTTTTAAAAATCCATTTTGACCCGTTACAAGATTGGTGTGAACCCATTCAGACCCAAACCTGCTACAACCCGTTACGCCGACTAACAACCCGAACTCGTTTTGAGCCATACCAAAAGGACCAATTTTTACAACAGTCCCTTTTGTTTTGACATGTATGCAGTTTGGTCGGAACCCGCGATGACCCTTTACCCTGATCGTACGTATGAACCTGTTTTGACTCGATGCAAAAAGACCAGTTTTTACATAGTCCGTTTTGACCGGTACATAGTTTGGTTGGAACCCATTCAGACCCTGACTCGTGACGACCTATTACCCTCTGCCAACCCGAGCCACACGTGTATAACTTCCATATTAATTAATTGTGTCAAAGTCAGAGCCAACGAAATTGTCTATTTTCTAGTGTTTTAAATTGTATCTTGGTCGAAACTCATTTTGACTTGTACCCATTTAGGCAAAACACATTCTGACACAAACCTTGCATGACTGGTTACCCTGCCCATCCTGCGCGTTTTACCATTTATGAACATTTATAAATGTACCAATATATTGTTCACCCTTCTGAACGAAACCTTGAAACTGACTTGATGGCTGTTTAATTCATCAATCTACAATTATAGCCGAAAAAATTATAACTAAATCCAAACAATTAGCGCCTAAAATTACAAGTAAAACTGCACAGTTTACTTATTATTAATTAACTCCGTTATCTTCCCAGGGACTTACCATGTGCCAGACGCCCAGACCCATTGTAGTTCCACTTTGGGGGCTTCTTTGAATCATCCACCAGACCTGCTAGAGTCTAAACTGCTAAAAAACAAATAAGTATAATAAGTTGAGTTAAAAATCAATAAAAGATTCTAATAAATCACAAATTACTCTTGCTTTGCTTCTAAGATCCATGCCCGATCCACGGACCATGTTTAGAAATTAACCATTTATAATTAGCAACAAACAATTAACAAATAGATGTTCAACATAACTGAACATGTCAAACATGCCATATGCTTTCATGATATTTACATTTAAGCCACTTTCAGTTTTCACAGAAATAAAAGATCCAAGATCTGACCTCAAAAGTCAAAATAAATTACCTTCATTGCATGACGTTATCGGACAAATGCAGGGTGAACTTTTTCTTTAAGATAATCAACCTTTTGAGCAAAATACCACTCAGGAGCACGCGACATTATACATTACGTGTCACATGATCTATTTCATAAGTTTAAGGTTGAAACAACATGAAAGGTTTCATTAAATAAAAAAAAGGAATATAAAATTGGTCAATTTTTATTTTTCTAGGCTAGAGGCAAACAAAGAATATGATCATCTGAGGCATCGACAGCAAGATTGGAACTGAATTATAGGATCAGTCAAGTTCCATCAATAGAAAACATAAGATGACAATTTCAACCCACTTACTTATCAATGGGTCTATTGAGTTGTAATGTTGTTTACCATCAGTCAACTTTCAACTCATTTGACTTGTTCTCATTTTAGCTAAGTTGCATAGCTTGACAAAGTCTATTTAACAACCTCCTATATTGTTTTTTTTTTCAGAATTAGATTATTAGTGTAACAACAGTTTGTAATCACAACTAATGCAAGAAAACATGTTTGCAGGTTAACCCAGTCTACTCATTTTAATTTGTTTCAACCCGATCTGTTTCCTGCCAATGTATAATAACATCATCCTTCATGAGAGCTAATCCATATAAAATCTAGTACAAAACATATAATTTATTAAAAGAGGCACAAATAATAATATCTCCTACTTAAATTCAAAATACTTATAAAAAAATAACCTCTTCGAAAATAGCTGCACAATGATCATTGATAATCCTCGAAACCGAGATAGCCTTAATAGCTAATACCTGATGTAAAACCACAAACAAAACTTAAAATCAAAACCTAATATAAAGCTGATTGAAAGTGATATATGCAAGAAACAGAGACTTCCAAATTTGAATCAAGCAGTTCAAAATCAATGCACAAATGTCGTTGATATACCGATTAATCATAAATTCGAACAATATGATTATTATCCTCAGGAACAAACTTTTTGTTTGACTGACAATCACAAGAAAATAAGGCGACATAAATAAATGATTATTGTCGATCCATTTTAAACTTAAAGCCCTAGCCAAAATATTTATTTACCGTTTACAATATGGAAACTTCAACCAACGCCTGTTGATAGTAAGCGAATTGATTTTTAATAACTTTAACAACAACAAAATGATCAAGTTCTGCAACCCATCATTTAGCAACTTGCCTAAACGCCCGCTGCCCAAGCATATCTTTTAAATTATATCCAAAATAATCCAGAAAATAGGGGAAAATTGTTAGATATATATTTAATCAAAAAAGTGAAACAGAGTAAATGTACCAACCTTCTGTGTGTTTCCGGATTAACCAGGGGGCAATACAAACCTTAGAATGGCGGATTGAGAACCCTAGATTTCAAAAACCAAGATTAAATGCAAACTTGAGTAACTTAAAAAAAAGGATTATAATTTTGTTTTAGATTATTATTTTTTAATATGTGAATTGAGAGATAGAACACCAGTACAACACAAAACTCTTTTCTTCGGCATTCTCTTATTGATAGTTTGAGTTGTGAAATTGGATTTGCAGAGATAAGAGAGATAGAATGGGATGTGGATAGTTTGAATTTGAAGAGTTGTTGTCGATCTTGCTCTAACTCGTCTGATATCTTGCTCCTCTCCCACATATTCATGCTTTATAATAGGATTGTATAACCACCTCTTGTAGCTTTGCTTCTAGAAGCATGTTTATAGTTTAGGTTGTTTCACCCTAACTAAAAGACATATTTGCCCTTAAAAAATCTTTATTATGTGCATTTAGTGTTGTACCTTAAGCAATTATATTTGTATTGTTTAAATTTTAAGAAGTCCCTGCCTCATGCATTATAATATAGTATAGATTAGGTGGTGAACAATACTTGATATAGTTCTTTATCAATTCAATTCTATGTTATATAAAAAAAGTATTTATTCATTTTTGTTGATATTATAAAGAACAATAGTAAAATCCACATAATAGCATAGAAGAGAAACTCGGAGTATTGATTGCAAGTACGCCGTGCTTTTCGTCTGAGAGGGATCCGATCGGGTCACATATAATATATTCGATCAACGCTGTGGCAACGCGCGGCCGTAAAAAATACTAGTTCTAAATTATAGACAATTGTCTAGACTTGTATCTAAAAACCTTATTTAAGACATATACCTCTATCAAGTAGACTACTTTGTATTTGCCTCTCAACATACTATCTAATTAAACCTATTTTTCTTATTTATAGATTAGACGTTTCTGGGTTTATCTAAATATTTTGATTGTAGAGATTTCTATTTTAATTATTTTTCTATACCAACTATTTTCCAGGAGAAAAAAATACGACCTATCATTGGAGTAGTACTTGATGTAGGTAAACATCCCATCTTTATAGGTGAAACATAACACAAAGTTAGTAGTTGATGTAGGTAAACATCCCATCTTTATTTTCCGGGGCAACTATGTGTTTGATTAAACGAGTCACAAATATGAAACCGAACTGAAAAGTTCTATTCACATAACACAAAGTCAGTTAGGTGAAACATAAACTAATAAATAATTCATTGAGTTAATTGCCAATTTAGTCCCTGGGTTTGTTAAAAATTGTCACTTTCACCCAAATGTTTTTTTTTTCTCATCTGTGTCCCTGTGGTTTCTATTTTTTGTCATTTTAGTCAAACTCTCTAACTCCGTTAAGAAAAGTCAGTTAAGTCAGAGATATTTTATTCATTTTACATATGTATTTCTCTTTTTGCCATTTTCATCCAAAACAAATTTTATTGTTATTTTTTATTATTTTTTTGCATTTGACCTCATATGTTAGGGGTGTGCACGGGTCGGTTCCGGTCGGTTTTTGGCCATAACCGTAACCGAAACCGACATGTTCGGCTAATACGTTTTCGAAACCGATTGGGTCGGTTTTTTTAATTGAAACATATGAGGTCAAATGCAAAAAAAAAAAAAAAAACCGACGATTTAACCGAAACTGAACCGAACCTGAAAAATAAATGAAACATCCGAAACCGAAATAACCGAACCCGATCGGTTTCGAAAACGTACTAACCGAACATGTCGGTTTCGGTTACGGTTATAGCCAAAACCCAACCCGAACCGACCCCTGCACACCCCTAACATATTAGGTCAAAAAACAAAAAAAGAACAATAAAATTTGTTTTTGATGAAAATGGCAAAAAAAGAAATACATATGTAAAATGACCAAAATAATCCTAAGTTAACTAACTTTTCTTAATGGAGTTAGATGATTGGACTAAAATGGCAAAAAATAGAAACAACAGGGACACAGACGAGAAAAAAATACTTTGGATGAAAGTGACAATTTTTAATAAACCTCAGAGACTAAATTGGCAATTAACTCTAATTTATTTAAAAAAAGCTCATCAATTTAACATTCAACAAAACCAAATATTTTAAATGTCACAAATGAATTTGATCAAAACTTAAAAGAGTTAACAAATTCAATCCCAATACCAAGAATAAATTACAAACTTTACAACCACAACCAGGAAGATCACGACTCACGAGTGAGATTTGTTGGGATTCAGTGGTGATGAACTTTAGTTTTTATCAAAACCGGTTTTATGTATGCATATTAACTAATCTATAATTAATAAAATACATCAGATATTTATAAACAACTTGTGGGAAACCCATGCGATGCGGTGGAGCGACACTTTACATTTTGATACGTATTTTAAATTCATATAATATTTGTTGTAGCATCATTGCGGTGGATATAGATCATAAGCGTTACACATGCATGATAACTAAAAAGATTTAACATTTAAATTATAAATTACTTCAAGAAAAATTTGATAAAGCAAGGTAACATATGAAAGGAAAAATAAGTATTAATAAACATAAAAGTCGAAAACTAAAAGCTCAAGTGTAAATTACTTGAATCATGAGATTAATTTAGTCATACACCTTCCAAGTTTGCATGATCTCATCTATATTGTCTGACCACCATTTGTCATCAAGAGCGATCTCTGGAATTTCTTGTATATCTTCATGTTTCATTATTACATCTTTAGGAGGATGAGATTTATTTCAATAATCAAAATTTAGAACAAATTTTTGCTTCAAATCCATCTTTTACATCTTTAGCGAACACGTAAATTTTTATTTTCTTGTTGTTGATTTGCAGAGTCAAAATGATAACTAAAATGAAGAAAAGTCATATCATAGCTGAATAAATTAAATGAAAAGTTACTGGAATGAACAAAATAAAATACGATACTAAAAATAACACAACTTTTAAATAAACATATAATATTATACCGTATAAAATCTGTTGCGCTTCTGAATTGACACCTGGAGTATTTTAAACGAAATTTTCAGTTTAGTGCTTGAATCTGCAGTATCATCAAATACATCTTCGTTTTCATTTTCATCAGAACTGTCTAGTTCAATAACTTGACTCCATTTCCATTCAGAGTGTCTCTTGGATCTCTTCCTATTAGTTTCATGGATCCGATCCTTAAAAGAAATTTAAAATATTTAATAAACAAGTTAATAGAAGATGAAATAAATATTGATATTACCTCTTTACTAAATTCACGTTGAAAATTAGATTCGTAGGGACTAAATATTGCACCATGGCAAATAATCTCAACACTATTATCACCATTATCCGGTAATAAAATAGATACAATATACCACATAAAATAACAACCATGTTAATACTAAAAAGTAAACATTAATAAATACAACCTTAGACGCTTGTATGGCTACTGGTTTGTTCATTTCTATATGTTTTTCATCTAAATGAATCTTCAAAACCAAGAAACTAACATTTACGTGACTAAAATATGTATAAAAAGGTATACTTAGTAAAATGGGATGAATGGAAACCATAAACTAACAAAGAACCAACTTTAGAAGCTTCAACCTTTGAATTCAGATTTAGATCCATGCCTAAATATTTTAGCAAGTGAAATAGGTGTGTATTAGTATGTATCTATAGGATAAACTTCAGTAGGTTAGTATATGGTTTAAATTTTAAAACTCATGATTTCCCACCTCTTTAAATTAGGAAATTTTGTTTATCTTTGACTAAAGTTAAAAAAAATTATTATGTATTATGTGAATACCGGTCAAGTTATTCTACACAGTGTAACAAAAATGAGAAAGGTGAGAAGGATACAAAAAACACAATAGATCATGAAATATGACATAATATGCCACAAAATATAACACAATGCCAAAAAAATATAAAACAATGCCAAAGAAAAAAGACACAATGAATTGAAAAAATGACACAATGATGAAAATAAGAAAAAGACACAATGATATAACGCATATTCTAAAAACTACAAGCTAAAACCCCAAAAAATTAAAACCTAAAAACTAACGTCATAGGGTTTGATAAGATGGTTCTAATGCCACTTGAATGAGTTCGATCAGAGTCCGTTGGATACCCTTCTGATGACTTCCTATTTTTCTTTCACTGTGTGTTTTATCCTAACCCCCGAATTCAATGCTTTTATCTTTTATTTTGTTAAACTTGTTAAAAAGAACCCTTTCAAATTAAGAGTTTTGTTGTCATTAACATAGATGTTGATATCACATTGATATATAATATGCATCAAGTGATTTCTGTTGAATTGATGCAGTCGAGGTTTTTAAAAGAAATTTACCTACAAGTACTATCTAATTTGCATCTTTACATTCCTTAAACTTGATTATTTCAAACTTTTATATAATTAGCTAATTATGTATATTTAAATGTTTAATGATATTCCTTTTTGTCACACCCTCAAATTCCCACATGCGGAGTTCTACCGCGAGGCGTGTGACATACCAGGATCCAAGTCAACGGTCACAATAAAAGAGAACTAAATGTAAAAACATTCGTAGTAAAACCATGCATAATTTAAAACCATCATTTAAAAGTGCGGAAGCATTAAAGTTTACAAAAGACAAACGGAAATAGAAGCATCAGTTCAAAAGTTTTAACATCCCAAAACATGCATTATGATCCTAGACGCGAGTACGACTCCAGTGCGACTCCGTGCGCCTAGCCGATAGCTGCTACCTTAGCGACCTGAGAAAACATGCTAAAAAGTCAACACATAATGCTGGTGAGTTCACAGGTTTTATTAAGCGTTTAGTCCAAACCTTTGAAAAAAAACCGTTACTGTTACTACTATGCTTGTGTGAACGCTAGCTAGGCGTTATGTAATATTACTACTACGGGTGAAACGATTGCTGACTGTGTTTTAATGTGTAACCCTTATTTACGGACTACCGTCATCGCCGGTAGGCCTTGTGTGTTTAGAGACAATATACACCCGCCCGGCCTCCAGCCGTCGAGTGGGGTTTGTCAGTTCCCAATAGCGCTATCCACATTTCCCCGCCACATCGCCATATTAGTGGTTTCTAAGGGACTTAGATGAACCGTATAGTAATAAGATGTTAGCCATAGTATAACATGAGAATGTGTGATAAAACAGTTTAAGCATGTTTCTCCCCCGAAAACAAAAATAGTAAAGTGTGGGGCCGTGAACTCACCTTATGTTGCGTCTTCAGTTAACAAGTAAAGCGATATGTGTATGATAGCCCCGTTGGGTTCATTAGTCCCTAAATGTCCAGTCCATGACCATTATGCGTTTGAAAATATGTTTGACTGATAACCAGACTACGCAAGACAAGACTCGATATCCCATTGGTGACCCGACATCCGACGTGTTAATCTTATACAAGGTATCATGTAACATATGCAAGTAAACACTTAACATGCGTAAAAGTTCACCAAGTCTAGCATATAGTTCAAATAACGCATAAACAAGTTCGAACACGTGTTACCAAGTTACTAGGCATGTCACGGGGTTCCTATCATGTTTCTAGGTGTCAAATCATGTCTCGGGATGTCAAAATACACTTACAGCAGCAGTACATGCGATTAGGAGAAGTCAACTAGCATTTAGGAAAAGTCAACTAGCATTTAGGAGTGTAATCGCCTATAGCTATTGGCATTTAGGCTCCTAATCGCCTATAGCCTTAGGCGATTAGGCCAATCCACGTTCAGTATAGGCAATTAGGTTATCACACATGCATTTAGGATCTAACTAGTGATTAGGATCGTAATCACGTTCAATATAGGCAATTAGGCCCCTAATCACCTTCAGTATAGGCGATTAGGCCCCTAATCACCTTCAGTATAGGCGATTAGGCCCCTAATCGCCCTCAGTATAGGCGATTAGACTTCCTAATCGCCCCCTGCAGACTTGTTCCGCTTTTTCACGCGTTTAACCCTCCAGATCAGATCCGAAGTACGTGGAAACACCCAATATCGAACCCAAAACATTAATAAACATTTTCTAAGCAAAACCCCTAAATTATCATCATTCTAACAGTCTCGAATGCAAGCGTTTTCCCAAAATAGCATACTTATCATGTAAACATCACATCAACATGCAAAGTTTTCCCTAAACGGCAAATATCCAGATTTCATCTCATAACGACGTTGTTCGATAATACCCTACTGTTCTAGCATCAACCAAAAGCAAACCCTAAGATCATACAATCAACAAAACACATCATATCATCCTTAATCCTTCAAAATCATTCAAACGGGTCAAAACACCTATTATCAACAATAAACAACTATGAACCCCCAAACTCATAGATTAACATCATAATAACTCATTTAAGTCATAAACATATCAAACACACAAGAACAATCATGTTTTATTGTAACACCCCAACCGATGGCGGAAACATCGAGGTGTCACGTAGTGATGATTGCTCAATAGCTCATGGTACTAAAATGTAAATTTGATTACATTGAATATAGTTTAATACATTGAAAAGAAATTCAAGTTACAAAGATTCTAAAGCGACAAGTCTAACTAAAGTACAATAAAGTCAAAACTTAAATATAAATCCAAAGCTTAAAAGAAGCGCCTCAAAATAACCTGAAACATGTACGAAAATAATTTGGTCAATACAAAATGCATTGGTGAGCATACCCTGTTTTGAATAAATATAGTAGATAAAGAGTTTCGCAATTCTCGTGTTATACTGTCTACAATTTAGTGTTCAAGCTATGTACAAATGTCACCCAAAATCAAACCTTTGAGTAGAAATGATATCCAAGAATCATGGGATATCTAGTATATATGTATAGTAGTCGCCCCAATAGTATGTTTATATATAGTATGCGACAAAGCAAATAGTTTACACATAACAATAGTCAAGTACTATTTATTGTTATGCTAGGCCGCCCAGCGGTTAATGATTAAGGTCATAAGTACACACTATCAGCGAATCAACAAGTAAAACACATACAAGAATTGCGATTGTGAATATATGATAAAACATGATTAAGTGACTGAAGTAATATGCGTACATGAGTCACCCCAAAAGTGTAAAACAGTAAAAAGGGGAAAGATATACTCACAGTTTTGCTAAGCGCGATAAATCCAAATAAAACTCGTCACAAGATTAACTTGGGAATTCCGAAGAATTCAACCTACACGTATAAGCATACTAATGAGGAAAAGTCTAAGAGTCTAAAGCATCTAGGGTCTAAGGCATTAGGGTTTGCTAGGCTTATGTAAGGAAGATGAAGTTTTATTATAACTCGAATGTAATAATAATTTTTTTAAATAAAATATATCATGTTTCATGATCAAATATGTGGCTAAGAAAATATAATACTATGTTTCCACAATTAGGGACATTTTCTATTTTATAGAAAATATCCATAAAACATATTTTAATAATTTACATTTAACTAAATAATTAATTATATGTAAATAAACTAAAAATACAAGATATGATCAAAAATGATATTTTTATGAAAAATAATTATTTTCTGATGTATAATATCCTGAAAATTTGGGATTAAAATCACTAAAAACGAATTTTTAATGAATTAATTATGATTAAAACAATTTAAATAAATAAAAATACGAAAATAATATATTTTTCAGAAAATAAAAATATGATAATTTTCTATAAGTTGTCAAGAAGCTACTCCTAAAATTTCATGATTTTTGGAGTAAAAATGAATTAGTTATAAATATTATAAGTTTATATATATTAAGACAAATTTGATAACAAAAAAAAAAATAATAGAAAAAGATAAAAAAAAAAAAAATCTGTAAAAGGGGTGAGGTTACCTGGGTTCGAACCCGGCTCCTTCCCCTCATTAAACAACAGTTCCACCACTGCAACACAAGCACATCATGTTGACAGATTTAGTTTATAATTATATTTAACACATATGGTAAACTTCATCTTCTTCCTCATGAACAAACCCTAACCCTAGAATTCCTTAATCATCAATTCGATAACCATAACCTCAGTTTATATAGGGCTTTAGAAGAGTATATAGCGACTAACAAAACGGCAATAACAAACACGAACTTACAATACGATTTGATGTTCGAAATTGAGAGTATAGGTCCGAAACTTGCAATCAAAGTTTGAAGGTCTTAGCGTCGCGTTTTGATGTGTTAAAAAGTGGGTTTGAAAGGTTTAGACAAGCAGAAACGAAATGGTGTGATTAGTTTGTATGATTGCTCGTTTAAACGACTCGGTATTCGACTTAATAATGTGTCCAGCGGTTTCGGTTCACAACCGACTTTAAGCTCAATAATATACCTTTATTATGCGTTTTAAATTCGTTATGATGATAGGGAAACGTTACAAACGAATGGAGAAGCGATTTGGAACGATTAAAAGGCATTAATGGTGCGTTTAAGGGCCTTGCCGGATCTTTGGGCGGATTTTGGTCGCCGCCGGCGACTGGCTTGGCCGGAACAGTAACGAGGAGGAGGGAAGAGTTTTTAAAACTTTTGCCTATTGTCAGTTTTGGTCCCTCATGTTTAACCTTGTTAGTTTTGTTAGCATTTTGATTAACTTTTTTTCTTTATAAAACTAACCAACTTAACCAAAATAACTTTAAATCTTTTAAGCTACCCTTATTAACTTAAAAAAAAAATAGAATTGTTTTATAAAATATTTTGCGAATACGTTTCAACATACGCATTTGCTTAAAACGAATACCCGATTCATAATAAATATAAATGATTAAATTTTAGTTTGCTCTAAAACTAAATTTGAAAACGACGAAATTTACAGGGACTATAAAAGAAATATTTGAAGGACTATTATTGTCAATTAGATGAAAGACAAAGGTGAGGGTTGTCACAGTCTCCCCTACTTTAGAAAATTTCGTCTCGAAATTTCTTTTCAAAAGACGTTGTAAAATGATAAGTACGTTTTAAAAATTGTATCAGCCATGATTTGATAAAATTTAAAGTAGTTGTTTAGCACCCCAAAAGTAAAAGTTTCAAATTCTTTTGATAGTTAACCCAAAGTTAGAAAGTTGAGAGTTTAAATGAGTAAGGTTTGGGAATGTGTAACGGTGAGGGGCAGAGGTACTAACGAAGGTAGTCTCCCCTACTTTAGAAAATGCTTCTGACAGAACTTAATTAATGACATTCAAAAAGATTTCGAATAACAGAGTGTGTAAGAGTACACAAGGTTTCTGTTTTCTGCGTGGGTGGTCAAGATGAAGACTCTAGGAAGACGAGTTGAAACTCGTGTAAGAACGTTCTTATCGAAAATGCTATCTATTAGTCAACGATCTAATGAAGAGGTAGTAATGGGTAGGTTCTTGGTCAGACTCCTAGTCCGCTCCCGCAGTATCGTTTATGCTTATATATAGGGTGTACCGCAGCTAACCCACCACACTCCCGATACTTTGGACTCGTACTGATTGTCTACCAACAGCCTAAATAGAATTACACACCACCCTCATGTACCTGTAAATCCATGATTGCGTTCCGGACCGTAATCATCGATTTACCTTACACTAGGGTGTTATGCTTTTCCATAATCCTAACAAGAAAAAAAATGCGTGCAACCAATATGTAATAGCCACTGTAAATAAATAATGTTCAATCATGACATGGTTAGAGGTCCTTCCCTTCCGGGTTTTTCCTTTAACCGCAATGTGAATAACATGTAAGTATAAGACATGGTTAGAGGTTCTTCCCTTTCGGGTTCACCCTTAACCGATAACTTCTGTTCACATCGTTGGCTTTAAACACTCATATTGATAAACTCTGAGGTTTACACCGTTCCCCTCGGATTAAAGAAATACTTTAACCCGAGTCGTACGTGGGCACTGGCTTAGATCTCATACGAGTTATCAACTAGGATGTTCATTGACCATGATGATGAATAATGTAAAGTATAACAGGGTTTTGCTCTAAAAAAAATATGCATACAAAATATGTGTTCATGTAAGTGTATAAGTTTAGAATAAAATTTCGATTGAAAATGTAATAAATATTAAACAAATCGAGTAAATCGCGATTACGCAAAATAAGAGTAAATGAGTTGAACCAAGGTTCAAAATCAGTGATGTAAGAACAATTGTTAATAAATAGTGTGAGAGTAACCGCAAATAACGTGTAAGAATAACCGCCAATAAAAGGATAATGCGAGAATAACCATAAATAAAACGATGTAAGAATAAAATAAAATAATTAATTCTCTACAATTGAGAGTGTGCAGGTGTAAAAAGATGAATTTTCGTTTATAAAAAGAAATGTAGTTTACTCGAACTATGCTATATAGTTAAAAGAATTTACAGTATGCAGTATGAGGATATCTAGAAATCAAAGAATAATTCAGAAAACAAGTTCGCATAATATGAGATTCGCAGGTACACACTTTCTTGTGTTTACGAGAAGTCGAGTTGAAAATCTTTGTAAAGCATACTATGTGTCGTACGTTCTTTTTCAAAAATATGCATGGATTTGTCATATGAAACAAAATGGTTTACACGTGACTCGTGTTATGCAAAGCAAGTCATTAAATGCAAGAGGACAAGTTCATGAGGTATAAAACGTTTTTCAAAAGATCAATATTTAAATAGCATGAATGATAAAAGTCAATGATATGAACATACTCCAAATGTAAAAAGTTTGAAGTTTTGAAATAACATGAATGTGAAAAGATTGCAACATAACATCTCTAAAAATATACCATTTTAAGTTTTAAAAGAATGATCGTGTCACAGTAACTGATATAGTAGGGTTGAAGAGGGACGTGTAAGTTCCAAGTCTAAGTGTCAGCTGGTAACCTAGCTTCAAAAACCCAATTCAACGTTGGAAGTCTACTACACACGATTTCTCGTGCTCCGTTGAATGAGTGAATCAGCTCGGTATTTGATAATTTGGTATAAGTATATGGGTTATTTGAAGACAACAGAAAAATTCTGGTTAATTTGGGTTGATTCTCCTTGATAATGATGGAAGTTATAGGTAGGACAGGTAAAAGATTGCATATGGTCCTGAATGCCTTGACGAATTTTTGAGAAGTAAAACTTTACTGTATTAAAACGTTCCTTCTGATTACAAGTTAAAATCCCATTAAAGTTGAAAAAGTTTTCCATATTGATTAAATGTTTGGGAAAAAAAAATCCGAGTGCTACCCATTTTGATTAAACTTGAAACCTTGAATTATCACAATGTTGTGAAGTTTATGCATTGGAAAATAGTTTGATTGTAAAAGTAGTTAAGGCATCTCTTTGGGCTCATAGCACGCTAAATGTTTCAAGACACAAGGTGTGTATAAGATGTGCTAATCTGGTGAATAAGTTTCTCCAAAGCTGGGAAATTGGGTTTTGTGTTTTCATGAGATGTGCTTTAGAGAATAGTGTACTGGTGTGTGTTGGGTAGATAGGCTTTTAAGATGTTGTGTATATTGTGGAGACACAAGGGAATAGTTTAGAGATATACTGTGACATCGATCAAGTAAGTTTGTAAACGTGATGATAATAACAAGGTGATTAATAAGTTTGAAACCACATTTGTGTTTAATTGTGCAGCGTTCAAGAATCAAGATGTGATCAAAGTTAAACAATAAGCTTAAAAATTTGAGTCATAGGAAAATGCTTTGAACAAGAGAAATGATGCTTTACGAAAATCACGAAACATAAATGAACTAATGTAAGTTTTAATGCGTTAAAATAGCGCATAGAAGTTTTAGTAATGATGATGTAAAGCGAATGATCAACAACAAGAGATGGAATTTAAAATCCAAATGTTAAACAAAACTTAAGAATCAATAACGGAAAACGGAAAAATGCACTAATAGCGATAGCTATTGATAGGGAAAAACTCAAAAGAGATAATAAGAGTTTCAAACAACAAATGAAAAAATACCAATAATGAAATGAGATACTAGAAATATTTCTAATGAAACTGGTGACTAGCCAAAGAAATTGAAATATTATTAGTGACTTGTGGGGAGTGTACTTAAACCTATGAGTAAATGGTCATCCTTCCCGATGCATGTACCCCGTCACTGGTAAATTTCAAAACTTTTAGCGAGACTTTAAAACAAGATGCAGAAATAGATCCTTGAGATGTGGATTTCACTCCTAACTCAAAGATGTATTTCAAAATTGAAAACAATTGAGGAATGAAACCAATCACTAAGTTAAGGATATCACTCCTAGCTTAGTGGTTAAGCTTCTTTTTGAAGGAAATACTCTTTGAGGTGTGGATGTCACTCCTATCTCAAAGATATATTCCTAAGATAGATAACATATAGAGAAGTGAAACTAATCACCAAGGTATGGATGTCACTCCTAACTTGGTGATATCGTTTCGTTTGTGAAATACGAGTGTCTTCTTTTCCAAGCAAAATATCGAAAGAATAACGAGAAAGAATCATAGTGAAAATATCTTGAAAGAAAATATAAGAAATAAGAGAAATATACACGAGAGGATTCGTGAAAGTAGTCTTAGTTATAGACTAGGCTAAAAGTCATTCTAATAACCTAATTCCCTATAACCATGGCTCTGATACCAATCTGTAACACCCCAACCGATGGCGGAAACATCGAGGTGTCACGTAGTGATGATTGCTCAATAGCTCATGGTACTAAAATGTAAATTTGATTACATTGAATATAGTTTAATACATTGAAAAGAAATTCAAGTTACAAAGATTCTAAAGCGACAAGTCTAACTAAAGTACAATAAAGTCAAAACTTAAATATAAATCCAAAGCTTAAAAGAAGCGTCTCAAAATAACCTGAAACATGTACGAAAATAATTTGGTCAATACAAAATGTATTGGTGAGCATACCCTGTTTTGAATAAATATAGTAGATAAAGAGTTTCGCAATTCTCGTGTTATACTGTCTACAATTTAGTGTTCAAGCTATGTACAAATGTCACCCAAAATCAAACCTTTGAGTAGAAATGATATCCAAGAATCATGGGATATCTAGTATATATGTATAGTAGTCGCCCCAATAGTATGTTTATATATAGTATGCGACAAAGCAAATAGTTTACACATAACAATAGTCAAGTACTATTTATTGTTATGCTAGGCCGCCCAGCGGTTAATGATTAAGGTCATAAGTACACACTATCAGCGAATCAACAAGTAAAACACATACAAGAATTGCGATTGTGAATATATGATAAAACATGATTAAGTGACTGAAGTAATATGCGTACATGAGTCACCCCAAAAGTGTAAAACAGTAAAAAGGGGAAAGATATACACACAGTTTTGCTAAGCGCGATAAATCCAAATAAAACTCGTCACAAGATTAACTTGGGAATTCCGAAGAATTCAACCTATACGTATAAGCATACTAATGAGGAAAAGTCTAAGAGTCTAAAGCATCTAGGGTCTAAGGCATTAGGGTTTGCTAGGCTTATGTAAGGAAGATGAAGTTTTATTATAACTCGAATGTAATAATAATTTTTTTAAATAAAATATATCATGTTTCATGATCAAATATGTGGCTAAGAAAATATAATACTATGTTTCCACAATTAGGGACATTTTCTATTTTATAGAAAATATCCATAAAACATATTTTAATAATTTACATTTAACTAAATAACTAATTATATGTAAATAAACTAAAAATACAAGATATGATCAAAAATTATATTTTTATGAAAAATAATTATTTTCTAATGTATAATAGCGAAAATAATTTTTCCATAATTTTTCTCAATTTATTTGTATTTAAAATAAATTTAATGAGTTTAAATCATGTTTAAATGATTAAAAATAGGAAAATTAATAAAATTTAATGTTTTCTGACCTAGTACTTTGTATTTCTGTTCATAATATTTATAAATAATTTTCCTGAAAATTTGGGATTAAAATCACTAAAAACGAATTTTTAATGAATTAATTATGATTAAAACAATTTAAATAAATAAAAATACGAAAATAATATATTTTTCAGAAAATAAAAATATGATAATTTTCTATAAGTTGTCAAGAAGCTACTCCTAAAATTTCATGATTTTTGGAGTAAAAATGAATTAGTTATAAATATTATAAGTTTATATATATTAAGACAAATTTGATAACAAAAAAAATAATAGAAAAAGATAAAAAAAAAAAATCTGTAAAAGGGGTGAGGTTGCCTGGGTTCGAACCCGGCTCCTTCCCCTCATTAAACAACAGTTCCACCACTGCAACACAAGCACATCATGTTGACAGATTTAGTTTATAATTATATTTAACACATATGGTAAACTTCATCTTCTTCCTCATGAACAAACCCTAACCCTAGAATTCCTTAATCATCAATTCGATAACCATAGCCTCAGTTTATATAGGGCTTTAGAAGAGTATATAGCGACTAACAAAACGGCAATAACAAACACGAACTTACAATACGATTTGATGTTCGAAATTGAGAGTATAGGTCCGAAACTTGCAATCAAAGTTTGAAGGTCTTAGCGTGGCGTTTTGATGTGTTAAAAAGTGGGTTTGAAAGGTTTAGACAAGCAGAAACGAAATGGTGTGATTAGTTTGTATGATTGCTCGTTTAAACGACTCGGTATTCGACTTAATAATGTGTCCGGCGGTTTCGGTTCACAACCGACTTTAAGCTCAATAATATACCTTTATTATGCGTTTTAAATTCGTTATGATGATAGGGAAACGTTACAAACGAATGGAGAAGCGATTTGGAACGATTAAAAAGCATTAATGGTGCGTTTAAAGGCCTTGCCGGATCTTTGGCCGGATTTTGGTCGCCGCCGGCGACTGGCTTGGCCGGAACAGTAACGAGGAGGAGGGAAGAGTTTTTAAAACTTTTGCCTATTGTCAGTTTTGGTCCCTCATGTTTAACCTTGTTAGTTTTGTTAGCATTTTGATTAACTTTTTTTCTTTATAAAACTAACCAACTTAACCAAAATAACTTTAAATCTTTTAAGCTACCCTTATTAACTTAAAAAAAAAAATAGAATTGTTTTATAAAATATTTTGCGAATACGTTTCAACATACGCATTTGCTTAACACGAATACCCGATTCATAATAAATATAAATGATTAAATTTTAGTTTGCTCTAAAACTAAATTTGAAAACGACGAAATTTACAGGGACTATAAAAGAAATATTTGAAGGACTATTATTGTCAATTAGATGAAAGACAAAGGTGAGGGTTGTCACATTTATCAATAAAAATCATATCTTTGCATGAATACATCACATATAGCAAGCATAGAGGTTTGGGTTTGTTTAGAAACTGTTTTTAATAAGTATTCAAAGACACAAACATTTAAAAACCAGGTCTGAACCTTTAGGGAGCAAAACAATAACATTACAAAGGTTTAGGGATGAAGAACACACCTTGGATTTGTAAGGAAATGAGGTGTAAGGCTTGTAAAGGTGATTTCTTGAGCAAAATGTGTTCCAGAGGGTGTTTGTCAGTTGAGAGAGGTTATGGGACGGCTAGGTTGCACAAATGATGTTTTACAAGTCAAGGGTGGTATTTATAGGCGTTTCTAGTCGTTCAGCACGCGTTAGGCGATTACGCAGCAGTATAGGCGATTAGGGTTCCTAATCGCCTATACCTATTGGTGATTAGGGCTAATCGCTTTCCCTATTGGTGATTAGGGCTCTAATCGCCTTCAGCATAAGCAATTACGCGTAATCACCTATAGTGTCATGCAATTACGCGTAATCACCTATAGTGTCATGCAATTACGCGTAATCACCTATAATGTCATGCAATTACGCGTAATCACCTATAATGTCATGCAATTATGCGTAATTACCTATAATGTCATGCAATTACGCGTAATCACCTATAATGTCATGCAATTACGCGTAATCACCTATAATGTAATGCAATTACGCGTAATCACCATCTTAACACATATAAACACGTATTCACATACCGACAAATCACATAATGATTATAAACACATAATTCATGAAAACAAACACGTTCACATTCGTTCACCAATTCCCGGGACTCGAGACCTGCGTGTGTGTGTTAAAACCCCAATGATTCTCCGAATCATTGATCCCTGGACAAGTACTTAACGCGACTCGACTCAACTGACTTTTTTACATGTGATGTATGCGTGACTCGCTAGGGTAGACTTACCGGATTTTTAAAAGTTACTAACCGGAGTTTGTCGGGTGTCACATCATCTCCCTGTTGAAAGAATGTTCGTCCCAAAAATTTCCCGAAGTCAAAGAGAATGAAACGATAAAAAAGAAAAATTTTCCCGGTCGTCACACTTTTAGTTAATTATATTTATGTGTATACCTATTAATATATGCATGCATACTATATACATTTTCACATACAACTAATGTTGATTATTTATACAAGATACTACAATTGAAGATATCTGTAGTAAATGCAATAAAGCATTTTAAGAGGCAGACTTGTGTTGCGGTATTGTTACCATGTGAGAAATTATTTGTCTGCTAAAGCAAGTATGAACTATAACGTTGAACAACATTATTATATTTTAAGAATCACCAAAGCCGGTCTGTAGATTTTGAGTTCCCTGTTTAGTTTTTGAATCGTTGCATTTGATTAATGTGAATTTTTCATAATTAAGCGGAGCAGTATTTAGAACCAAACTCAATTTTATGATTTTGAGTTTTACTTGGTCATGAAATGGTGTTATGATTCAACATCCATATTAACAATAAACATGGCCAAGTTCTTTAATTATGTCCAAATTATGTTGATTTGTAATCCAAATTTCACCTACATTTTAGTTTTTAATTTAATGTCTATTCAAGCTTTATAATATTTTCTCCAAATACAACGCGTTAGCTGCTTTATGTTTACTTCTACATTAATGGAATGTCCCTTATAACAATATTGGTTACATCTTTTAAAGTTTCAGCTATAGAGCATTTCTTTGTAGGTGAAATTTGGATCCGTTCAGTTAATTAATAAGTATTCATTTCTTTTAGATTCTCTTAGTTAAATATGCAATGCAATAATCACTTGTACATAATGCATTTCTTTCTTTTACATTTTAAGTTACACGTTGATATTGACTAAGACAAACATCAAAACGTCAACAAAAATGAGCAGATTGTCATGGTATTTACGAATATGTTTAAAACATAATAGTTAAAAAATTATGATATGATTAAGTAAAAGAATTATAATTTTGTAGGGGATGAGGAAAAAGTGTAACTACTAACTAAAAATGAGGGAATTAAATTAATTAAAATGAGGTACTAAAGTGTAATAGTGTTTGAAAGACTATTTTACCCTCATTTTAGGGTTGTTAATGAAAATAAAGTTCTTAACTTTTGGGTGTCTTAAACTACCCCTCACTCATGCATTATAACATAGTACTAGGTGAAATCCCATGTGATACACACGGGAGTCCGAGTCCCAAAATTCAAAACCTGTTTAGTAAAACACAACATTAAGAACCTATTCGTCTGCTCCGAAGAACAACTGTTTAGCACCGTCTGTTTTATTTCTTTATAAACAGATATTATTATAAACATGAAAAAAATAAAAAAAACGTATCCAGACCAACTGTTATATCTGTTAAGTAAACCCCAAATTAACGATCGATCTATTGTTCAAAGGAAAAACTGTATTTCGTAAGGTCTTCTCCTTTTACGATACCAAGTAATAATACTTATTAGATGTTTAATAACTGGAACTGTTACAACAAAGTCCCAAACATAAATCTACAGACGGATTAAACCTCTGTTGATTTAACACATATAAATCTACAGACGGATTAAAGGTCTGTTGATTAAAACACAAAAGTTAATACGATTCAATTTAGCATCACAAAACATAAAAAACTATATAAAATCTTGAAAGACATACAAAACTAAAAACATAAATAAATACGATCAACGTTAAACATCAAAGATACATAGCTAGTTAAAGGAATTAATAAACTTAAGCTTTAATTCCATTGAGGCTTCAAGTTGTGCATGTAGATCTTTCAGTTTTGCCAAAAACTCTACGTCCTTACTCCCGGCCTCAGAATTGTACAACAACGCCAAATCACGAACAGCAGTTGAAGGCATTGACTTTAAAATCCGTTGCTCATCATCTCGCTTGAACGTGCCCAAGTGCAAACTGTCAAAAAAAATCTTCAAATCTCTTGTAGTCTTCAAATTTAGATAGTACTGTGCTCTAATTTGATTAATAACAAACTCCTTCATTTCGTGTTCTTGGTTATTAGTTAGGGCAGCCATTGTTGCTATTGATGAAGACTGAAATGTAAATGTTAAGATGTTTATTATGAAATTCCGGATTTATTTACTAATTTATACATTTAAAACGCGTGAACTTGAAAAGTCATAGCGTAGTATAGTTATTATACTTGGGTTAACGTGTTAAATAAAACGTTTTCTTATAAGGATTATTTAATTTAAAAACATTTAGAGTATCTGAAGAGTGTAAACAACTTGGGAAACATGAATGTAGAAATTCTTTAGAAAACGAACAGACAAAATAATAAATTATCAGTTGTGCAAATCAAAGATTTAAATAATCATATCAAATATCACGTGAAATTAATTATCTTTCAAAATTATTTCTATAAATATGTTCAAATCCATCTTAAAATTTATCAATAAATTCCACACAGAACATATTTTAAACTTCATCTACCGAAATGGCAAACAGATCATACTATCATTTTGCTGATACATCAGATGTTAAGTCAATATTCGGTCTTTGGTCAGTAAAAGAAAAGAAAAAAGACGAAGATGTTAGAAATGAAGTGGAGAAGATGGAAGAAATACTTAAGAAACAATCATGAACAAACATTGGGGTGTTAGATATGGTGTTGCATGAACCTCCAACTGCTTTGAGAGACAAGATAGAAGACTACATGACTCAACAACTACAAATGGACAACAACATTAACGAAGCATTGATGGAGTTAAAAAAAATCTTTCAAGAGAGATTCTGAAAAAGAAACACAGGGTTTTAGAGATTTTAATTAAGTAGTTTATATAGTAGATATGCTTTTTATTATGTATTTTTTAAATGTTAAGAACTGTTTAGTAAAAACAACATCAAGAAGCAAATTGTCTGCTGCAAATATAACCTGCTTATTACCATCTGTTTGTTTCTTTAAAACAATTACTTTATCGTCTGTTTAGTAAAACCAAAATTACCAGGTCAATACTATGCTGTAAACAAAATCTGTTTACTACATCTGTTTCGTTCTTTAAACTGTCACACCCTCAAATTTCCACAAGCGGAGTTCTACCGCGAGGCGTGTGACACACCAGGATCCAAGTCAACGGTCACAATAAACAACACTATATGAGACATGTAAATTCAAAACACAAGTTTAAACCATTTGACATAACGGCGGAAGCATTGTTTTACAAAATGAAACCCAAAAGTATCCAAACTTGTCTGACAAACAAAACCATGAAACCTAAACTAGATGCCGTGCAGACGCGTGCGCCTAAGCCCTGAGATGCTGCTACCTTAGCGACCTGAGAAATCATGCCAAAAACATGTCAACATATAATGCTGGTGAGTTCACAGGTTTTAAGTTTACTAATAGTTTCCATGGGTTACGAGTTCCGTCACAAAATACCACGTCATGAAATGTGTTTAATAACCTAACCAGCGTTTCCTTACTACTACGATTGTGATGCTGAAACCATTACTGACAAGTGTTTCTTGTGTTGCTGCCCGTGTTTGAGTTGCTTATACTACTACAATAGAGATAATATGCACCCGCCCGCCTCCCAGCCGACGGGTGGGGCTTGTCAAGCCCAATAGATCTATCCACATTTCCCTCGTTGTGCCCCGCACATTCATGGTTTCCCCCAGGGACTTCCTTGTTTCATCGTATAGTAATCAAAAGAGTTGCAATTCAAAAGAGTTGTGTTTCAAAAGTGTTGCATTCCAAAAGTGTTGCATATTTATGATATAACGTTGCATTTATTAAATCGTGTGGCATGTTTCTCCCCCAAGAGAAAATGTATAAAAGAGGGGCCGTGAACTCACCTTAGGTTGCGTCTTCAGTTAACAAGTAAACCAATGTGTGTATGATAGCCCCAACTAGTGGCGACCTATCATAAGATGTGTGTGTAAGGTTAGACTAATAACCCGTTGGGTTCATTAGTCCTTAATGTCCAGTCCATGACCAATATACGTTTGAAAATACGTTTGACTGACAACCAGACTACGTGAGACAAGACTCGACATCCCATTGGTGACCTGACATCCCACGTGTTCATCTTTCACAAGGTATCATTCAAAATATGCAAACAGCACTTAACACGTGTATGAGTTCACCGAATCTAGCATACAGTTCAGATAACGCATAAATAAGTACGAGCACGTGCTACTATGTTACTAGGCATGTCACGGGGTTTCTAGCATGTTCCTAGGTGTCAAATCGGGTCTCGGAATGCCAAAATACACTTACAACAGCAGTACATGTGATTAGGAAAAGTCAGCTAGTGATTAGGAAAAGTCAACTGGTGATTAGGAGCTATAAGACATGCAATTCAGAAGTTAACTAGTGATTAGGAGCTATAAGACATGCAATTCAGAAGTTAACTAGTGATTAGGAGCTATAAGACATGCAATTCAGAAGTTAACTAGTGATTTGGAGTTATAAGACATGCAATTCAGAAGTTAACTAGTGATTAGGAGCTATAAGACATGCAATTCAGAAGTTAACTAGTGATTAGGAGCTATAAGACATGCAATTCAGAAGTTAACTAGTGTTTAGGAGCTATAAGACATGCATATAGGCGATTGGGCTCCTAATCGCCTTCAGCATAGGCGATTGGGCTCCTAATCACCTTCAAACCTAATCGCCCCCTGCAGGTCTGTTCCGGTTTTTCGCGCGTTTAACCCTCCAAATCAGATCCGAAACATGTGTAAACACCCAATATCAATCATAACACATTAACAAACATATTTCAAGCAAAACCCCTAAGTTATCATCATTCTAACAGTCCCGAATGCGAGCGTTTCCCAAAAATAGTAAGCTTAACATGTAAACATCACATCAGCATGCAAGAACTTGCCCTAAATAGCAAATATCCAGATTTCATCACGTAACAACGTTGTCCGATAGTATCCTACTGCTCTAGCATCATCCTAAAGCAAACCCTCACATCATATGACTAACAAAACACCTCATATCATCCTTAATCATTCAAACTATTCAAATGGGCCAAAATACCAAATATCAACAATACACAACCATGGACCTCCAAACTCCTAGGACATCATCATACTAACTCATACCAGCTATAAACTCCTCAATAACACAAGAACAATCATGTTTCAATCATAAAAATCCTACCTTTATTCACATACAACACATATAACATGCATAAGGGTTTGGGTTTGTTTAAAAACGGTTTTTAATAGATTTTCAAAGACACGATAGTTTAGAAATCAGGTCTGGACCTTTAGGGAACAACACATAATCATACAAAGGTTTGGGGATGAAGAACACACCTTGGATTTAGGAGAAAATGATATGTAAAGCTTGGAAATGTGTGTTTTGATGTAAAAACGAGTTCTAGTGTGTGTTTGTGAGTTGGGATAGGTTATGGGACGGCTAGGGTTGCACAAATGGTGTTTTAGAGGTCAAGGGTCGTATTTATAGGCGTTTCTAGTCGTTTAAAACACGTCAGGCGATTACGCAGCAGCTACAGGCGATTAGGATTCCTAATCGCCTTCCCTATTGGCGATTAGGGCTCTAATCGCCTTCCCAAACCTCCTAATCGCCTACCTATAGGCGATTAGGGCTAATCACCCCCTATCAGCATGCAATTACGCGTAATCACCCCTTATCAGCATGCAATTACGCGTAATCACCTATAATATCATGCAATTATGCGTAATCACCTATAATATCATGCAATTACGCGTAATCACCTATAACATCATGCAATTTCGCGTAATCACCTATAACATCATGCAATTACGTGTAATCACCTACAATGTCATACAATCACGTGTAATCGCTGTTTTAACATATGTAAACACGTATACACATACCGACAAGTCACATAAAGATATAAACACATAATTCATGAAAACAAACACTTTCACGCTCGTTCACCAATTCTCGGGACTCGAGACCTGCGTGTGTTAAAACTCCAATGATCCTCCGAATCATTGATCCCTGAAAAATACTTAACGCGACTCGACTCGACTGACCCTGTCATGTGTAATGTATGCACAACTCGCTAAGGTAGACTTACTGAGTTTTCAAAAAGTTAATAACCGGAGTTTTCCGGGTGTCACAAAAACAATTACTACTGAAAATTTGAAAAAACGTAAACAGTCCAACTGTTATACTCTGGTTAAAACCGCATTAAAGAGTCAATCTACTGTTAAAACAAAAACTGTATTTCGTAACTTCTGTTTCTTTCAAAGTACCAGGTAATATTACCGATCAGATGTTTAATAATTGAAGCTATTACAATCACGAAAACATAAATCAACACAAATTAAAACCCTGTTGAGATAACACATATTAAAACAAAAAGGAGGATAAGGAAATTAAAAACTAAATCTAAAGTTGAAAGAAACACTGTTTTTGCTAACGTCTCTGATTACCAATATTTGTAGAGAGTGAGAATGGGGCAATGAATATTGGGACTTCATCATTTTTTATACGGTGAAATATAATAAGTATTCATAGAGTTCGTTTTGAATTTTATTTGTTGGATTTCAACTAAATATAAACTTGGAAGTTACTTTTGCAAATTTTAATTTATTTTTATACAATCAAAGACAATTGCAACACAACAATAATAATAATATATAATATAAAATAAAATAATAAAGTAAGTTCAAAATCGTAATTATTATTTTTGGGACTTTTTATAACATCTGTTGATCATATGTTTAATAATTGAAGCTATTACAACCATGGAAATATAAATCAACACACAAACTAAAGGGCTGTTGAGATAAAACATTAAAAAAACAAATTAACAACAGTTGCACGATTTATGCTTTTTATTCAACCGAAATTTCATAACACTGTTATTCAAATCTTTTAGAAGTCATTAAGAAATTTGTGAAACAACAGTTACACGATTTAACCGTATTATTACAAATTCCATAATTTGAGTTATACATTGAATTTAACAGAAATAAATACAAAATCGAAGAGTTATAAGAAAACAAATACAAATATCTCTAAAAAGAGTACTTCACTCACAACAGAATTACAATATGCAACTTTACAAAGTACATAAAAATACAAGAAAACATAAAAAAAAACCTACCAACAACCAAATCCTAAAGAATGCTCTTCCTTTCCAGCATGATCCAAAAAAATCATCCAATGAAAAGCAGTACACGACAGCAGGTCGTATATAAATATCATCCGGATGCAAAAACCTCTAACATTGAAAATAGGAAGGGGATGTGTATTATTTATATATATAATAATAAATTGATGTTTTCCTTTGATTGTAAGAATCATCAGAAAACATCAATTAGAAGTGATTAACCAACTAACAGTTGGTTATCTATTTTTCTTTGATTATAAGAACCTTTCGAAAAATTTGTGAAAACAAATTCTAAAGTAGTATCATAATGCATATTGAATGGAGAGATGTAAAGTGATAATGGGGAAATGAATATTGGAACTTCATCCCCTTTTATAGGCTGAAATATAATAACTATTCATAAAGATGGTTTTCAATTTTATTAGTTGGATTTGAAGTATATGTAAAGTTGGAAGTTACTTTTGAAAATTTTAATTTATTTTTTATAAAATGAAAGACAATTGCAACACAACAATAATAATAAAATAATAATAAAGTAACTTCAAAATGGTAATCATTATTTTTGGGACTATATATAACATCTGTTGATACGTGTTACTTTCCCACTGAAACAACTCTTGAAATTTTATTTTATTTTTATTTAACAATCAAATTACCTAACAAAAACAAATACTACTTAATAATATTTGTACAAAGATGAACATGTCATGTTTTACATTAAATAATAAGTGTTTAACTTCTGTTTTAGTAATATCTGTTTCTTTCACAACAACAGTTAATATTAGTAATCAGATGTTTTATATTGAATACAATGAAAACTAAACATACACTTTAAATATCTAAATTAAAAAATTATGTAACAATAGTTGAAACAACATGTGAAACGACGGAAGAGTATATCTTTTTTTAAAACAATTAGTCATCAAATTAAACTTCAAATATGTTGAATCAGTTAAACTCATCATTTTTAAAACACCTTTTATACAAACAATTGTTTATTCAAACAGATGATTCACAAACACTGTCCATAAAAATACATGTTCAATTAAACCATTTTTACTAACAATATCATCAAATTCACGATTACCAAATTGTTGCTATAAATTTATATCAAAATTCATGAACCTTTCTGATAACAACATTCATGAATACAAAATAAAGATACATCAACTTAAACCATTTAACATATGATTTACAATTAAACTCCACCAAAATAAAAGCATTGTATCAACATCAAAATATTTACACTCCCTACCATGCCATTAATTTTTAGATATAACCAAAATTCCTACTGATTGATCAAACTTGAAATTACAGTAGTCACCCATTTTCAATCCTTTGGAGTTTATAAAACTTGCCCATCTCCCAATTGCAAACCTATAAAGTTAAAATATAAGAGTGTTACTTATATTATTAAAATTAATTGCAAATTTAATTATTAAAATTTAAGTAATACCTTTGGTTACCCCTATCTTTTTCCACATATAGATTACACTCGTTAACTTCACCATCATTCACTTGAACAAAAATCTTATGCGGCAAAGTACGGTTAGCTAAGTTAACTGTTAGAGCAGGAAGCCGCTGAAAAGTTTATGTATTTATAACATTATTAGTTAATTAAGTTCAGTAAAATAATGAAAAAGATAACACATAAACTCATATATAACTTACATAACGTTTTTTAATAACAACATTATGGTCATAAACTTTAATAGTCATATTTTGATTCAAATCATCTACCTGCACAACCATTTTAAATAAATGTATTAATACATAACATTAGATATGATAGAATATTAATTGCATATAAATACTTATAATATAAACAAAACATATAAACGATTTTTTAACCTGCATGTCAAGCTGATCATGATCAGACATTTCAATATCTTGACCTGATTGTTCAGATTGGTGAGTTTGCTGAAAAAGATAACTACCATTGCTTAAAAAGACCTTAATTTCAAATGTGAAGAGATCTCTCATCTCCAGAAAGACAATATCGAAAACATCCAACTGAAGATCTTTAACTACATTCAACCATCCATCATACAAATAACAGTGTTTCTCGAAGGTAATTCTCTTTAACCACCAAGAATGATCACCAAATTTAATAGTTACTAAATGTTCAGTAACTTTAGCATCACGATAGACACAAGAAAAACTATCAGGTACTCTCTGTCAGTAAAACAAATAAAAAAATTCTGTTATTTTGTTATTTTTAATGATAAATATGCGTATAATAATAGTAGAAGAATACGTACTAAAAAGTCGCTTGAAGGGTCATATATAAACTGAATGAAAGAAGTCCCACAAATCAAGTTCCGGAAACAGGACATTAACAAAGTATCTTTAGAAACATACTAAAATAATAATATATCATGGACTTCAAGTCCCATATCCCTAACAATAGTTTGCCATCCTTTACTGAACTCGGCTTCATATAAAAAAATGCCTCGTTAAAACAACTTCCGATTTCCTTGTATTTGCTGTAGTAGTTATAATTACATGATTATCCATAGCTTTAGAAGGATGAGAGTTATCAACAATATTTACTAATAAATTCTATAAACACAAAAAATTTAAAAATATGTAAGCACCAAAAAATACGTTATTACAAGTTTTACAAGTAATATAACTTTCAATAACATAATAAATACCATATTTTCAGCTTCAATCTCAACAACACATCCAATGAATGAGCTCATTTTAACTGTTTACATATTAGAATCAATGTAAAACAAATTACTAACACAAATATAATATCTTAATGAATCATAAAAATATAATCACAATAAAAAAATACGCCTAATTTCCATGTTAGTTAAATATTTGTAAAATTCACGTAAGATATCTTCATTCAGAAATGATTTTACCTGATTTAATGTTTGTGAAGTTAACTTTAGAACTTGTAAATAATGGATATCTACATTACAGATTCACTTGGAAGTCTTTTAATTTGTTCACAACTTTGATACAAAACTTTAAATCAGATATTAGACAGCTTATATATTGGGTGGGGACACCGATGTATTTTACACTATAGTTACTTGTAATTCAAATATTCTATTAAAAAAATGCACTTAAAAACTCAATATTAAATTAATTTTAACTTAAAAGACTTTCATTGTTAACTTATAACTTAAATGAAATATTTATTTGATATATTTTTACTAATTTAAATTACAACTATAAATTCATTTAAGTACTATTAAATCAATAAAGGTTAAGAAGAATTTCTTAATCTTATATATTATGTATTTTCTAATGACGTATTCCAGTCAACAGAAATTACAAACAACTGATAAAATCCTATGTACTGTTGCCATATCCTCAAATTATTCTAAAGTAGATTAAATATCTGTTAACGTTTATCATCTGTTCACTCAAACCGAATATCAATTAACTTTTTTTTACTACAGATGTTGTTCATTGTAAAATATGTTTACTTTCTATAGAGTTATTAACCAGTTTTTTTAAATAAAATAGCACAATATTTAAGTACTTTTGGAGAATAGATAACCACAATGCATTTTTTAATCCTATCTTTTATATATTTTCTAACTATCTGTTCGACAAAACAGATTTTACAAACTTCTTATAAAATACTAAAGACTGTTTTGTATGGTCAAATCATACAACAGTAGTTTAAATATCTGCTGACGTTTATAATCAGTTTTGACGTAAATATGATTTTTTTTTAAAATAACACCTTCTTATGAAGAATGTATCAAATATGTTTGGATTAATTTGTGTTGAATGTACCTATTATACAAATAACATAAACAAAACACTAATATTTTATTTAAATATTATCATATTACATCAAGATCTAATACATTACCATAAAAATTAAATAAATAAACATAACATTCAAAATGAATTTAAAAACTTCAACTTCAACTCGATATACAACTTAAGTGAGTTTACAATATCAGAAATTATTTCCAACTGTCCCATATCACTTTCCATGGAATCGATGTAAAAGCCTACACCAATGTCACGAATAGTTGATGAGGGCAAACACTTCAGTTTCCTAACAACCTTGCCTTTTTTATCAAAACAGTTTGAAATACGTGTGAAAGTCTGCCTCAACACATCTTTATACAATGTATCTTTATCATATTGGATCAGAACTTGTCTTATAAAATCGATCTTCAAATCCACTGGGAGTACTGCTGGTGAACATGATGATGTCATAACTTTAAAAAATTAATAAAAAGCAATCTATATAAAATATATTCCTATATAGAAGAAATTTTCAGTAAAAGATCTACATATTTATAAGCCGATAGTTGAAACCAAAGTTACCCATTTCGTAATAATTAACGAAATTTAATGCTATAAATGCGGTAGATGAAAAACCATATTTACAAGTGCCAACTGTAAAATTTATAGACTTCCAATTTAAACGTCACTGGGTAAAGCATAAAACACGTGTACCATACCGTGTTTAAAGTTTTTTCTATTCACACCACCATATATATATATATATATATATATATACACACACACACACAAAACACTCGATTACATTGCACATCTAACCTTCCAATAATCAAATACTTACATTACATAACATAAAAACATGTCATCTTCTCAAAATTACCAAACCAGTGTACAACAAACAGCCCATGAAATTCTTGTTAAGTCTTTCAAAAAAGAATCTTTTGAAGAAGAAACAATAAGAAACTCATGTGGAATGCTTACATCTCTACTTGTTACGGATGTAAGGAAAAACGGCAAAACCATGATTGATATGGTTGAAATTCTGGAATCAAATGAACGAAACATAGCTCTACAATATCTAGCGGATCAAATCGAACTAAACGACGACATTTCCAAGAAGATGAAAGGCCTTACTGATAATATTATTTCCATCAGCAAGGAAAGGAAGCAGCGTCGTGAAGAAATTATGAAGAATCATCAATAGTAACTGTAATTTGTCACAACAATGTAATTTTGGATTAAAAATCCTTGAAAAATGTAAATCTTATTTATCTATATATACATATGTTATGCTGTTTATATTATCTTGAATTTTAAACAAACTTAGAGCAAATCAAACAGAAATTAAATAGATGATGAAAACATTTATTTCAGAAAACACAATTTGTAAACAAACAGAAATTTATAACTTTTACAGTCCTCATACTTATGTTACTTTATTATTATTTTTTAATCAATACAAATATGTATATATTAATTTTTGATAAATAAACATAAGTAAAAAATATCGAACCACTTCAAAAATTCGAGTTTCAAGGTAATGATTATTATTGGCAGTCAATAGCCCTAAAACGCTAGAATGATTACTATACAGTTCAAGAATCTAGATGGAAACTTGCAAAATACGGTTGTAATTAATGCTACTTCAAAAAGTATAGTGACTTTATTGTATATAGTATGTTTTACAACATCTGTTTAATGATAAACAACTATTATCAAACAACTGTCAATGTATACAATTTTACTATTAAAGATTAAAATAACTATACAACTCAAATTGAAAATTTTTTAATTAAATATCAAAACTAAACTTCAAAAGTTTAATCCTTAAATTTGAATTTTGACAATATATTAGATGAAATAAGTATATCTTTAAAAATATAAGTAGAACTTATTGAATGTAATTAATATTTTAATTAAGTAAATCCATTATTTGAATATAAATCAACAGATGCTTATTTCAGTTGCAGTAAATTAAAATTTTAAAAAACATGTTTCAGTCTTTATCCAAGTTTAAGATTTTAATGTGACTTTTAAGTCCTTATATTAAGCTTTATTTTTATAATTAAATAAGTTAGTAAAATTAAAGTTGTTAATAAAAGTTTTAGACCAACTACGACAGATTATCATAATTATTATTTACCATACAACACTATTAATAATCAACTGATCTTTTATGCGATACCCCGCATTTTCAGGTTAACACTTTTACTGAACTCTAGTTAACTTACATGTTCATACGTGGTTAAATACTTAACTAGGGTTAGTTAAGGAGGTCTAAAATATGTTAGATGATGTTAACATATGTTATAACTAGGAAAATCCTTGTTTTGACACACACACGAGTCCCGTATCCCGAACGTTGGTGATTTGTCTGACATACATAATAATTTTTACAATTGAATTATGATGGATGTGAAGTTACATGCTTATGTGGATTACATGTCTATGTGAATTACCGCTTGATTGATAGTTAATATGTAAATCATGCAAAATACGTGCACCTTATGATTAATATGTTACGAGATGATAAAAACAATGGTTTTCATGCAAGATAGGGTGGTTAATATTATTGGGTCCGGTATTGGGCTAAAACATGGTTAACGGGTCCGATTAGTGGACTAAAAGGGCCATAAAACCTAATTACTTGGGCAACAAGCCAAGCTTTCTTATAATTAGGAAAAAAAATATATATAAACCCTAACCCCCTACCCCCTTGCGCCGTAAACAACCCCCACCCCCCTCTCACTCTCACTTTTCAACAAACATCAATCTTAATCATCTCTTCAAGCTAGTTTTGGTGTAATCTCTAGGCTTTGAGGACTCTTGCTTTGAAAGGTATAATCTTTACATGTTTTATGATGATTAATAATGTTCGAAAAGTTTTAAAAAAAAGTCATAGAGCATGCATGTATATAAAATCGCATAACATGTGTTAATAGGATTTCTTGAATGTTCATGGTGATTTGATGATGATGATTGTTGTTAGTAACAATAATTAGGGTTTTTGTATGATGATATATGTGTTTGATCATGATAATATGGGTTATGCATGTATTAGAGATTTTTATGCATGATTAGGGTTTGTGAATAACTTGGGATGCAAGTTTCAGTTTCTGGCAGATTCGTTAGGGTGTCTTGTAGGGTCTGTATTGTGATGTTAAATTGATTTTTTTGATGATTTCTTTGCATGATAGTAATGTACATGGTCATAGCTTTTCATAATGGGCAATACCATCAGATTTGGACATCGTTTGAGTGGTTTTTGGAATTTTATTTGATTAGAGGTCATATCAGATTTTCGAAGTTGTAAATTGGGTCATTTTTAAACGATCATAACTTGAGTTCTAGAAAGAGTTAGGTTATGAAATTTGTACAGTAAATTAATATTGGAATCACTCGGCTTTTCGAAGTGGATTCATCCCGTTTGAATGAATACACAATTTTTGGGAATTTTTGTGGAAATTTTCTTGAAATAGCTGAGTTGTACGAATTTTAATAATTTTTGTGTTTGGTTTTAAGACAAAAAAAATATGGGTTAGCAACTGAATCCCAATGAATACTCAGTAAACATTTCGGACTTTAATTCATTCGTTAAGTATTTTAAATAATTCGTTTTTCACAGCGCACAATCTGTCCTAAAAACGCAGATTGTGTACGGGATCTTTATGTGACTATTTGGAGTCTTATATGGTATGTATTTGACATGAACTTGTATGGACACTTGTATGAGATGTATTTAAAGTACTAATCTGATAATAATCACTATGATCACCAACGGGATACGTAGGACTTACTTGTGCATGTAGAGTCATTAGGTGTCACTACACGGTTTTGAACTTTTAAAAGTCTTGGACAAACGAGTTGTGTGGTGTATTGGTTATGCACATATACTCACCTAGTGACATTTGTAATAGGGAGTCGGTAGCTCATTACTATTTGTGGAATTTGGATTATTCAGTTGCAACCTAAGGTGAGTTTCACTACTTTTTCTCGAAAGCATGCGTCTCGGGTCGAGACAACTTTGGTAAACATTTTCTGGTCCAGTTTGGGACTACTCTTGCAACTCGGGTTTTGACTCCTTGTGTGGGTCGGGTTTTGGACTCCTTGTGTGGGTTACGCTTTTATCAGTTTAAAACTTTAACTGTCCTTTGTGAACTAAACACACTCTATCATTTAAAGTCCTTGCATATTATTGGGTTAATCACTGTAGGCGAACGGGGTATTAGTTGATAGCGCTATTAGGTTGTGCAGCAACCTCATGCTTGAGGTGCTTGTGTCACGGGCATGAACTTTTGACCACGCTCTAAAGGAGCTGAACTGCTAGTGTTGATAGACACTAGTGCTGAGGCAAAACTTATAACAACTTCTGTATGTTCCCAATAATCAATTGTTTAGTTACAATGAGTGGGCTAGCTACCCCTGACAAGCTTAAACTGAAAACACTTGAACTTTTGGGTCTTGAGGACCTACGCTTTTACTTGGTTATGTGGTTTTTGGAAACCTACGCGTTTACTCACTCATTTACTTTACTTAGTGAACTCACCAACATTGTTTGTTGACCCACTATGTACATGCTTTTGCAGGTAGTTAGCTTCCGGTGTCACGATTAGGAAGCACTGCACGTTTCACTGCATTTGGGGTCTTGGGCATACACCTAAATTACATATCATGCTTTTACGTTTGTTTCTATATGGTTTTAATTTGGGCGCGTGTTAGTGCATGTTTTGTGACTGAAGATTATCAGTGTTTGTCAGAGTTGATAGCAACGGTCAAGGGGGAGTTTGTTGGTGCATTTGGGACCATGGCTATGCAACTCGTATGGGCTTAGTCTAATAGAACTAGAATAGGGGCGATTGTGGTAGCCCAGGCAAGTGTGCCTGAGGCCCAGCCCAAACTTAGTTAATTAGTTAGCTTATATATTTATGTGTAAGGGTTTAGGGTTTCCAAAAAGAGAGAGTTGCAACAGTCTCTAGGAGAAGACTACTGTGTGTGGTCTAGTCCAGGTTGGCCTGAGGTTGAGCTCACCTCAGGCCGGCGTCCCATTCAACAACGTATGTATGTGTGTATGTATGAAGAATCTGTGCCGACTTCCTTTATCAATCAATAAAGTAAGATTCTTGATTTTACACATATATTATTTATCGTTTTATATATTCGGTTTGACGTCTTGTGGAGATAATCAGGAGCGATTGGTGATGTAGTTTCGGTCCTACACGTTTTCACAGTGGTATCAGAGCATGGTTACGAATCTGAAGGTCTAACCGCCTCTCGATTCACGATTGCTCTTGATTTTGGGTTTTATTTCCGCTAAAACTCATAGAAGACGTGATACCGAGTAGTATTTGTGGTTCGCAGCAGGTTAGTTTGTATATAAAAAAAAATTTTGGTTTGATTGATTGGAATGAGTTTGAGCCGTGTGATAGATTGAGAATAGATCACGTGGATGATTGTTTTTTAGCCGTGGCTTCATAATCGGCTTATTCACCTAGGCCAAGATTGAATGTTTATTTGATCATCATGGTGTTCTTGAGGATTAATATTAGGATGCCATTTGATTTTTAATGAATATGTTATTGCGGGATGATCCGTTTGGTTATGTGATGGATTTGCGGATATTGTTGGTGGGTCGGGTCAATCCGACTGAGTTTGTTACATTATTGATTAGCTTGCAAATTCTAGGCCTACATCTTTGGAAAGTCTTTAATTCAAATTGGAATTTTCTTATGTGGGATATAATAATGATGGCGGAGATCGTCTTGGTTATTAATGTGTAAAGATAGATTGGAGCACAAGTTTTGGGAATATAGTTAATGCTTTGAATTTTGGTGCCAAAATTTCGCACAAAGTGGAAAACAAAAAAAAAAGGCACTGAGAATTTTTTTTGGATAATAATATTAGTCGACCGGCCTACTAATGTTGGGATGCTTCTTTATTGTGCAACAAGTATTAAAAATAAATGAGTTGAGAAACTTGGGCCGGCCGATTATTATTATTAGGTTTGCTTGTTATATATGATATGAATTCTATTGGGCCAAGTGTATGTAAAGGGTGGTTAGATTGTTTGTACGTGGGCTGAGAGTTTTGGGTTGTGAATGGGGGAAACCAAAAATATACATGTCGATGCGGTAATATTTTGCAGAGAAAAAGGGGGAGATAATTATTTCTTTGGCAAAATTGTTAAAGCAATGTTCTCTGAAAAATTAGATGTGCGAGAGTTTGTTGAAGTATTTTTGCAATGAAGCTGGATGTTCGTTACTGATTAGTTGAAGATTGAACCTTATCATATGCCGGTTACTTAGGTCCTTTATTAATCAAGCGTAAATTCTTCATAGGAGGAAAGATGCAGATTATGGTGGATATTAAAGTAATTTGGATAGACTTACATTGAAGGGGATATTGGATGCGAAAGGTTACGGGTATTTAGTGGATTTGTGAAGATATCAGACAGAGTCAGACACAGCTGATTGGGAGACGAAGATCAAGTCTTATCAGATAAGAACTGAAATCATCAGTCAAGGGGGAGTTTGTTAGTGCATGTTTTGTGACTGAAGATTATCAGTGTTTGTCAGAGTTGATAGCAACGGTCAAGGGGGAGTTTGTTGGTGCATTTGTGACTGTGGCTATGCAACTCGTATGGGCTTAGTCTAATAGAACTAGAATAGGGGCGATTGTGGTAGCCCAGGCAAGTGTGCCTGAGGCCCAGCCCAAACTTAGTTAATTAGTTAGCTTATATATTTATGTGTAAGGGTTTAGGGTTTCCAAAAAGAGAGAGTTGCAACAGTCTCTAGGAGAAGACTACTGTGTGTGGTCTAGTCCAGGTTGGCCTGAGGTTGAGCTCACCTCAGGCCGGCGTCCCATTCAACAACGTATGTATGTGTGTATGTATGAAGAATCTGTGCCGACTTCTTTTATCAATTAATAATGTAAGATTCTTGATTTTACACATATATTATTTATCGTTTTTTATATTCGGTTTGACGTCTTGTGGAGATAATCAGGAGCGATTGGTGATGTAGTTTCGGTCCTACACGTTTTCACAGCGCGTTGTTTTGCGCATGGTTTCTAAAAGGTTTAAATTTGGTTTACGCTTCCGCAGCTTAACTAAACTTGATTTTTGAAAACGAACTAAATGGTTTGGGCATTTAGAGTTCGTTCATATGACTTATGGCTATGGGATCCTGGTATGTCATGCGTCTTGCGGTAAAACCCCGTAGTGGAAATTTGAGGGTGTGACAGATTGGTATCAAAGCCGTTGGTTATAGTGAACTAGGACTGCATGTTGAGTCTAGTCTATAATCATCATAGCATAAGTATTAGTACACTTACAGCTTAAGTGCACAACTAGCTTTTGGCTACATTTATCTACAACACATGATTTCAGGAGATATGTTATCTTCTAGTTCTAATCCTGATTCTGAACACGTCACTGGTAGGGGACCCAGAGTTACACCAGGTGGCGCATTACTGGGATTAGTATCCTAACAAACCTCATAGATGAGGAAACGATAAAAGTATAGGGGAGAAAGCCCTTGCGAGCGTTGTGGCGCACGTACACAGGAAGCTGCACGATGCGCATGACATGGTACCATTAAACTGAATCATATTCGACGAAAGTCAAATACCGAGACTTATCCTTTTTCACTGAACAAGGAGATAATTAGTTTTTGTTCCTTGTTATTTGACCTTTCTTACCCTCATTTGAAACTCAGACAAGACTGGGTTACTCATATGGAATTTTATTCTTACTCTAGTACATTTACGCCCTGTACGAGCGAGTGATGTATGACATGCGTGTCACTGTTCCTCGTGAGTATATAGTGGATTCATGGGAACACATCAGATCGGGGCTTGTTACACACACTCTTGGGGAGTTATGTAAAGAGCACAATGCAGTGCAACGTTTCAAGGGAAGACGAAACCTACTAATGACTGACAGCCACGATTGGAGGAACGAGTGGTGAAGCTGACCACTGAACTGACTTACACCGAACCAGAGTAGGAGACTATACGCTACGAGGTCCATATAACACTGATACCTGCGAAGAAGGGACGAAAGGAAAACCTAAGCAGGACGAACACATGGAAAGTGAGAATGAAGGCTCTACTATCTAGACAGAGCATGGCGACGATTGACTCTTACCTTTTCTTACCTGTCTTTTCTTTCCTTTCCCTTTGTTAACTTAGATAAGACTGAGTTCCTATGATCAACGATAGGGTGGTTGAGGCCCTCGCATCTTCCCAAGCTAGTAAAGATTCATTTAGCTAAATCATTCATTTCCCCTGACTCCCACATTTGAACTTTCTTATACCTTGAACGCACATGCCACAAAAACAACAACCTACCATCGTATTTTCAAGGCTTTTATTGGTTGAAAACCTCGATAACTCCAACAGAACTGAAGGAGACCGTCTGATTGCTTCGATAGTATAAGTCTTTTCCATGTGCATTTGCCCCAGGCAGGATGGGGTAATGTATGCTACATGCACACTCGATGAGTTACAAATACTTGGGTGGAGAATGTAACCCCCGTGACGAAATTTAGAAATTTGTTATCTAAAGACGGTTGGGCCTAAGATCAACGCCTACACTACCAAGCTACAGGAGTTAGCTACTATATGCTCAAATCCATTTAACCTACCTTACAAACGGATCGAGCTTCATACCAAAAGGGTGGGTCCCTCATATTCGTGGCATGGCCACTACAGCTCACCTACCCAGAATCTAACAAATCTTTCACCTGGCTCGCAAGCTCACAAATGAGGCTGTTGAGCATGGTACTTTTTCGAAGCATGGTGCTTCATCTTCTACTTTTGGTGATAGCAAGAGAACGTGGGATAGTGTGAGGTATAAGCCCTTCAACAACAACAACAATGGTAACAACAACAATGGGGCTCGTGAAAGAGCATTTGTGATGGGCTCTCGGGAAGCCAGGGCTGATATCAATGTCATGACGGGTACGTGTTCCTTAAACGACACTCTCGCTTCTGTTTTATATGATACTGGTGCCGACTATAGTTTTGTGTCATCAAAACTTAGCAAACAACTAGGAATGGTTCCTACTCTTCCTAATACCCCGTACACCATAGATGGGAAGCCTGTTGAGGTAAACCACATCCATCGTGACTGTAAGCTCGAACTAGATGGACAATTATTTGCCATCGACCTCTTACCTATCACCCTAGGAAGCTTGGATCTCGTGGTTGGCATGGACTGGTTGTCCAAGCAACACGCTGAAATTCTCTGTCAGGAGAAGATTGTTCGTATCCCTCTCTCTAGTGGAGAACTTTTATCTGTCCAGGGTGATCGTAGTGGTTCCATGGTGGGCATCATCTCTTACTTGAAAGCCCAGAAGCGTATTTGGAAGGGCTACCCAGCCATATTGGCTAACATTTCTGATACTCGAGCTGAAGTTGAAACAAAAATTGAGGACATCCCTGTAGTTCGGGATTTTCCAGATGTCTTCCCATAGGAACTACCTGGACTTCACCTGTTCGTCAAGTGGAATTTCAAATTGATCTTGCAGCAGGAGCAGCCCCAGTTGCGCGTGCACCGTACCGCATAGCACCGGGCGAACTTCAAGAGTTATCTACCCAACTCCAAGAGCTATTGGATAGAGGTTTCATTAGGCCTAGCTCTTCACCTTGGGGAGCCCCAGTCTTGTTTGTTAAGAAGAAGGATGGGAGTTTTCGCAAGTGTATTGATTACCGAGAGTTAAATAAGGTGACAGTTAAGAACCGCTACCCTTTGCCTCGTATTGACAACCTATTCGACCAGCTTCAAGGGTCAAGTTTCTATTCCAAGATTGACTTAAGGTCAGGGTATCACCAGCTGAGAGTCTGAGAGGAGGATGTGGCGAAGACAGCCTTTCGAACTCGTTATGGGCACTATGAATTTTTGGTAATGCCATTTGGGCTAACCAACGCACCAGCTGTGTTCATGGACCTTATGAACCGTGTGTGCAAGCCTTATTTGGACAAATTTGTCATAGTGTTCATATATGACATCTTGATCTATTCCAAGAGCAGGGAAGAGCATGAGCAACACCTGCGGCTGATCTTGGAACTCCTGAGGAATGAGCAGTTATATGCAAAATTCTCTAAGTGTGACTTCTGGATTCGTGAGGTCCAATTCTTGGGTCATGTGGTCAACGAGGGAGGAATACATGTCGATCACGCCAAGATTGACGCGATTAGAAAGTGGGAGGCCCCTAAGACTTCTACAGAGGTGTGACAGTTCCTTGGTCTTGCGGGATATTATCGCAGATTCATTGAGGGATTCTCAAAGATCGCTCAACCCCTCGCTGCTTTGACACAGAAGGGGATTACTTACAAGTGGGGAGATGCCCAAGAATCTGCTTTTCAATTATTGAAGGAAAAACTTTGCAGTGCACCTATACTATCACTACCTGAGGGTACAGAGGACTTTGTGGTGTATTGTGATGCGTCTATCCAAGGGTTAGGGTGTGTACTGATGCAACGCGAGAAGGTGATCGCGTATGCTTCACGACAACTGAAGGTTCATGAGAAGAATTACACCACCCATGATTTGGAACTAGGAGCGGTGGTTTTCGCTCTCAAGATTTGGAGGCACTATCTCTATGGGACAATGTGTACGATCTTCACTGATCACAAGAGTCTCCAGCACATATTTGATCAGAAGGAGTTGAACATGCGACAACGTCGATGGGTCGAACTCCTGAATGATTATGACTGTGCCATCAAGTACCATCCAGGGAAGGCTAATGTAGTAGCAGATGCCCTGAGCCGTAAGGAAACAAAACCTAAACGAGTGCGAGCCTTACAACTTACCATATATTCTAATTTGCCTGATAAAATACATGAAGCCCATGGCGAGGCTTTGAAAAAGGAAAACATCGGGCTAGAGACTTTGCATGGTGCTGATAAACACCTGGAACTGAAGACAGATGGCCTTCAGTACTTCATGAATTAGGTCTGGATTCCACGTTTTGGGGATCTCAGACAACTAGTGCTCGATGAGGCTCACACATCTCGTTATTCGGTACATCCTGGTTCGGATAAAATGTACCAAGACCTCAAAACTCTTTACTGGTGGCCAAACATGAAAGCAGAGATAACTACTTATGTTAGTAAGTGCCTGGCATGTGCTAAGGTTAAGATTGAATATCAGAAACCTTCGGGCTTGCTCCAGCAACCAGAAATCCCTATGTGGAAATGGGATGGAATTTCTATGGACTTTATCACAAAGCTTCCTAAAACGCCAAGTGGGCATAACATGATTTGGGTCATCGTCGATCGTTTAACCAAATCCGCACATTTCCTTGCAATAAAGGACACAGACAAGCTGGAGAAGCTGGCCAACATCTATATCAAAGAGGTTGTCTCTAGGCACGGGGTGCCTACTTCTATCGGATCGCGACGCGCGATTTACATCTCATTTTTGGGAAACTCTCCAAGATGCTTTGGGAACTCGTTTAGACATGAGCACAACCTATCACCCTCAGACGGATGGGCAGAGTGAACGTACCATCCAAACACTTGAAGATCTACTACGAGCATGCGTGGTGGACTTCGAAAACAGTTGGGACAAGCACTTGCCTTTGATTGAATTCTCGTATAACAATAGTTATCACACCTCAATTCAGTGTGCGCCTTTTGAGGCACTTTGTGGACGCAAGTGTAGATCTCCCCTCTGCTAGACTGAAGTTGGGGATAGTCAACTGACAGGTCCTGAACTTGTGCACGAGACTTCTGAGAAGATAGTGCAAATCAGAAATCGGATGGTTGCAGCTCGTGATCGACAGAAAAGCTACGTTGATAAACGTAGGAAACCTTTGGAGTTCCAGGTTGGGGACAAGGTACTATTGAAGGTGTCACCATGAAAGGGTGTGATACGCTCCGGAAAACAGGGAAAACTGAACCCACGTTACGTTGGACCATTTGAGATTGTCAAAAGGGTGGGTCCAGTAGCTTACGAATTAAATCTGCCTGAGGAACTCAGCGGAGTACACAATGTATTCCATGTATCGAATCTGAAAAAGTGTCTGTCAGATTCAACATTAGCAGTGCCGCTGGAGGAGATCCAGGTGGACGAACAACTACGGTTCGTGGAAGAACCGGTGGAAATTCTTGAGCAGGGCGTCAAGAAACTCAGGAAAAGCACCATACCTATTGTTAAGGTGCGATGGAATTCCCGTCTAGGACCGGAATACACGTGGGAGCGCTGGGATCAGATGCGACTCAAATACCCACATCTCTTTACTGAACCTGAAATTGTACATAGATTAAACGCGGAACCTAAAGCAGCTCTTTCAAAGTGAATTTCGGGGCGAAATTCCTTTCAACTTGGGGATGATGTGACATCCGGGAACCATGCACACATTTTTCTTGCTGGCTTTTATTGTTTACTTGCTGAATTTCAGGACGAAATTCTTTTCAACTTGGGGATGATGTGATACCCCACATTTTTAGGTTAACACTTTTACTGAACTCTAGTTAACTTACATGTTCATACGTGGTTAAATACTTAACTAGGGTTAGTTAAGGAGGTCTAACATATGTTAGATGATGTTAACATATGTTATAACTAGGAAAATCCTTGTTTTGACCCACACACGAGTCCCGTATCCCGAACGTTGGTGATTTGTCTGACATACATAATAATGTTTACAATTGAATTATGATGGATGTGAAGTTACATGCTTATGTGGATTACATGTTTACGTGAATTACCGCTTGATTGATAGTTAATATGTAAATTATGCAAAATACGTGCACCTTATGATTAATATGTTACGAGATGATAAAAACAATGGTTTTCATGCAAGATAGGGTGGTTAATATTATTGGGTCCGGTATTGGGCTAAAACATGGTTAACGGGTCCAATTAGTGGACTAAAAAGGCCATCAAACCTAATTACTTGGGCAACAAGCCAAGCTTTCTTATAATTAGGAAACAAAAAAAAAATATAAACCCTAACCCCCCTACCCCCTTGCGCTGTAAACAACCCCCAGCCCCTCTCACTCTCACTTTTCAACAAACATCAATCTTAATCATCTCTTCAAGCTAGTATTGGTGTAATCTCTAGGCTTTGAGGACTCTTGCTTTGAAAGGTATAATCTTTACATGTTTTATGATGATTAATAATGTTTTTCAAAGTTTTTAAAAAAAAAGTCATAGAGCATGCATGTATATAAAATCGCATAACATGTGTTAATAGGAGTTCTTGAATGTTCATGGTGATTTGATGATGATGATTGTTGTTAGTAACCATAATTAGGGTTTTTGTATGATAATATATGTGTTTGATCATGATAATATGGGTTATGCATGTATTAGAGATTTTTATGCATGATTAGGGTTTGTGAATAACTTGTGATGCAAGTTTCAGTTTCTGGCAGATTCGTTAGGGTGTCTTGTAGGGTCTGTATTGTGATGTTAAATTGATTGTTTTGATGATTTCTTTGCATGATAGTAATGTACATGGTCTTAGCTTTTCATAATGGGCAAAACCATCAGATTTGGACATCGTTTGAGTAGTTTTTGGAATTTTATTTGATTAGAGGTCATATCAGATTTTCGGAGTTGTAAATTGGGTCAACTTTAAACGATCATAACTTGAGTACTAGAAAGAGTTAGGTTATGAAATTTGGACAGTAAATTAATATTGTAATAACTCGGCTTTTCCAAGTGGATTCATCCCGTTTGGATGAATATACAATTTTTTGGGAATTTTTCTACTAAACTGACCTGTTGTGGAAATTTTCTGGAAATAGCTGTGTTGTACGAATTTTAATAACAACTTCTGTATGTTCCCAATAATCAACTGTTTAGTTACAATGAGTGGGCTAGCTACCCCTGACAAGCTTAAACTGAAAACACTTGAACTTTTGGGTCTTGAGGACCTATGCTTTTTCTTGGTTACGTGGTGTTTGGAAACCTACGCGTTTAGTCACTCATTTACTTTACTTAGTGAACTCACCAACATTGTTTGTTGACCCACTATGTACATGCTTTTGCAGGTAGTTAGCTTCCGGTGTCACGATTAGGAAGCACTGCACGTTTCACTGCATTTGGGGTCTTGGGCATACACCTAAATTACATATCATGCTTTTATGTTTGTTTCTATATGGTTTTAATTTGGGCGCGTTGTTTTGCGCATGGTTTCTAAAAGGTTTAAATTTGGTTTATGCTTCCGCAGCTTAACTAAACTTGATTTTTGAAAACGAACTAAATGGTTTGGGCATTTAGAGTTCGTTCATATGACCTATGGCTATGGGATCTTGGTATGTCATGCGCCTCGCGGTAAAACCCCGTAGTGGAAATTTGAGGGTGTGACATTTTAGTCATATTTTCGCTTAATATTTTGTCATATCTTTTTGTAACAACCTTTTACGAAATTATTTTAGTCTGTTTGGGGAAAATCTTCATTGTTCAAACGTACCTTCAATATATTCTATACTACAATACTGGAAAAAGGAATAGCAATATAATTCGTCATTCCAATTGCATAATTTCACATAAAATATGAGGATAAAGCTACATACAAAATACAAATTACAACAAAAAACACTACTAACGAAAAATGCTTACAAAAATACAAAATAGAAGTACTGTAACCAAAAACTCCAATATCGCTAAAAAAGTGAACTAATACTAACTAACATATCTAATCTATAATAAAAAGAGAAAATACATAATCCATGCTGAATGAAAAAGAAGGCGCGTTCCAAAGAAAAAGAAAACAAATACAATAATAAGCCTCTAAATACCGTAAATTTTAGAGACATATTATTTATATAGAGAACCATCTCAAATTGGTCCGGCTCTCGTATTATAATAGAACAAGTAATATTTTCCTTTGATTGAAAGAATCTTCAAGCAAAAACCATTCCAACCTCATTAGCAACGGATTATTGGTAATACATATTTCTTTCAGACGGAGGATTTTTGAGAAGTCTTGAGCTACGAAATTTACATGAAATAATATTATATACTGGAGGTATAGATGGTTGATTTGCTTTTCAAGGATTCAAGTATTACAAAAGTTGCAAACTGAAATAAAGAGTTACTCGCCTTTTATAGACTGAAAAAATACGTGTATACCTACTCTAATAAGAATGTTTTTAATTCGGCCCTCTTATACAAATATAAATAAATTGAAAAAAAATTACAATTACTAACACAAACGATAAAAAATAACGATAAAATAATAAAATAACTTTCAATATCATAATAATTAACAGTATATCCATGTAATAATAATTTTTATTGCCAACTTATTAAGTCTAATAGTATTTAATTACAAACTTTTTTAACAAATGACGTCAAATTTACTCATTGTAAACATGGTTGTCATCACAAACCGATTTAGGCTTTGTTTGCAAACAAACATTTTTTAATAGTATTTTCACAAACAAATTTGAATTTCTTCAGCAATGTGGATGGTCTAAAAGTCTTTGCAACCCAATGCACAGATGAAGGATGAAGATGCAACCTGACAGAAAATACAGCGGCAATTAATGCTAAATGTACTTATTTTTATATGCTTAAACAAAAAAACGTTACAATAAAAATTCTTAAAAAATTAATACATATTTATAGAAATAAAAACTCTTTAAAAAATCAGTATTGTTTGTAGTCCCAAAATACTAGATCTTCTAAGTGCAAAAGATTGTTATCACTTCGAAACACCTATTGTTTAGGTGTTTTAAGTGATTAATCTTGAACAACTAAGAAACTAGATAAATCTTAGAAAACCGACACACAAGATAAACAAAGAACATGATTCCATTACTGATAAAACATCAAAGCACCATGGAATTTACATACAAGTACGCACCAATATTCTTGTGAGACTAAGATGACCAAAAACCCTAACCCTAGAGCTGCACACAAGCTTCCTTTATATAGGGAGGAGCTGATGGGCCTGCGCACTTAGCTAAGTGCGCAGGGCCCGTCTGTTAAGTGCGCAAATCACTAGGGTTTACATAAAACTATGGTTTAATTACACAATCTGTCCTCTAACTTTCAAACTACATAACAAGCTATCAAAAGACTTCGTTCTGGTAACTGTGGTCTCAAATAAACCCAACAATACTCCCCCTAGACCACAGCTACCAGTTCTTCTCAATCAATCGACATGTCACTTGCCTCCTCCTCTTCTCTTTCTTTTTGTGCCGGGAGTGCTTGAATGACGTCAGCTGCAACATTTTCTTCATCGACTGGAGGATCTTGAATAAACATCTCAGCAAGGTCTTCTTCGATGGTCTGTGGATCTTGAACAGTTACTGTTGCCGGTTCTTCTTGAGCAGCCGGTTCTGGATCAGAAGTTGCTGGAGGGTCTTGAGTAGACGCTTCAGGAGCAGGTTCAGTTTCGACCTGAGAAGCTTCTGTAGCAGCAACTCTAACAACTTTTTCTTTCTGATCTTTTGCCATGTCAGCTGCATTGATTCTATTCACCATGTCCAGCAGTTCTTGCTTAAGTTTCAATGCACGATCCACTGCTCTTCTGAATAGCACTGCTTCTTCAAACATGACATTACCAGCTCCTACATGAATTTGGTTGGCAAACAGCATAGTCAGGTCGGATGGATGGATTAAGAGCAAAGACGTCCACCAGATCAAGAATTCTCATGATCTCTTCATCATTCTTTGATTTGATCACTGCTTCACCAGTCAAGCTATCGTAGAACCATTTCTTGAAGTTTTTCAACAAATCTGGAAGCTCTTCTTGGATTGGAACCCTAGTGACGACCTTAGGAGGGTCGATCACATAGATGATCCTACCTTGTCCAGTGGAAGGATCAATCCGTTTCTTCGAGATTTGACGTCTTGGCTTCTGAGACTTGAAAGTCTTGAAATCAGCATCACACTCTCTCTCTATCATTCTTGCAAGCATGGTACCGATAGAGTTGTTGGAGCGATTGATGAAATGAGCCCTGTTCAACTCTCGGATATCCCAACGGGGGAGAGACTGCAAGTCATGTGAGCCTTGGAAGTACTGAATAACTCCCCCTCTACGCTTAATCACAAACAAACTTTTATCCTCATCATACTTCCACGAGATGATCTTTTCCTGATGAGCTTCCTTAGTGTGGTGAATGTTCTGATGGAAGGCTGGAATCTTTATTTCTTTTCTAGGGAACCATGTGGGCCTTTCAGGGCTAACATGGTGACCATCAGATGTCTCATATACTGTAGCCTCTCCTTCACCAAATTCAACAAATGTATCTGGCATCTCATCTTCGCTGATTTCATCTACATCACTCTCTTCTACAGCTTTTTCACGTTCTTTTTTCTTCTTCGAGAAACTGTCCAAAATCGAACAGCTCATCAGACGTCATCTTTGGTTCAATGTTCTGGTGTTCCTGTAGATCTTGAATCATTTCGAACATCTTCATCTGCACTTGGTTCTGAAACTTGATGAGGTAACGCTGATCTTTTACAATCTTTTCCAGATTCTTGTTCTTATGCTTTAGTTTCTTCATCTTTTTCTTCAATTCTTGATTGTTGTGGATCTGGTTCTTCAATGTGCAGATTTCTTTTGCATCAGTCTTTCCCACCTCTTTTGCCAAAGTCTCATACAGTTCCTGATGCACAGGTTTGCGACGTTGTGCAGCAGGAACCGAAGAGGATGGTGCAGTCGGTTTCTTTGCAGGAGGTTTAGGAACAGGAGCCCTAGCAGTGGACGGCCTTGGTTGATCTTGACTGCCAAGCATTGATTCGAGAGTTTCCTGGTCTTCTATTTCTTCTTCAGTTATTACAGCAGGACGCTCGTATTCAGGAAGATTTTCTCTTCTTTTCTTCCTTTCAGCCTTCTTTGCTTGAGCCACATCATGCAATGCTCGTGCCAGATCGAGCTGTTCCTCTATCTGTGACTCCCTGCTGTCTGCCAGTACCTTGGTCATGCTTTTCTTTGATGCTTTGGAGGAAGCCTCTTCAGTTGCTGGCCTTTTTCCTCTTGCTATTTCTCTAGCCATTTCTTCAGTTGACTGAGGAGCAGATGAGGGAGCAGCTTCAGATGGACCAGTTTCAGCTGCAGCTTTGAGACAAGCTTCCTCAGCTGCCTGTTTCTTCTGCTGGACTTTTTGATACAGGGCTTTAATATCTTTGTGCAGGATACATGCACTCAAACATTGGCTCCCAGTCAGGAGTGTTGCATTCTGTAAAAAATCTTCCAGCTTTGGCGAACGGGTACACTTCATTCTTGTTCTTCGGCAGATTCTCATGTTGTGCATTTATCATCATCTGCACGAATATTGGATACATGGCCTACTTTTTATTCTTAGACTGTGAGTTCTTTTTCATGAGATCAAGAATCATCCCGGACACGTTGACTGGTTCATTTTTGCAGATCTTTATCATAGCGCTTGACCACTCCGGACTGAGGGCATTGTACCCATCATTTCTGTGTGAGAGAGACATGGTAAAAACATGGCAGATAACTCTCCAATCTCGTGTCAGTTCACTTTTCTTTACATCACATCTCGTGTCGAACTCTCCTTTGTATCCGATCTTCTTGAATTCTCTGAGTGGATCTGCTTTGACTAGTTGCTTGAAGCTTCCAGGTTGATCTACCAGCCTTAGCGCCCTTCTGACTGTGTCTTCAGAGATGATTACTGGTTTGTTTCAAACAGTTGCATTGATTCTCTTGACACCATCTACTACTTCAACTTTTGCGGATCTCCAAAAATCTTCAATGTGGTCAACGTATACTGTCAGATCGTGTTCTACTGCATATCCAATCTTGCTCTGCCGAATCCAAGCCACAACATCTCTAAACTTGTGATCGTCAGTCTCGAGGTTTATAGCTTGGTTATGCATTACTCGGATATCCCACACAAGTGCCATCTGTTTCAAGTTATGCGCACGAAAAGCAAGTTAGAGTTCTTGATTTCAGGCAAAACTACCGACGACTGAAATCTTAGACTTAGACGGACAACGGACTTAGACCATTTTAAGTTTTCGAGGGCTTGTGTTTTGGTTAGACAATTGATTATGTTTAATTAAGTTGGTTTACAGGTGTGCTGGTTTTATTCTTTCTTGATTTTAGATATATTTAGTTCAAGTGTGCAAGTTTCCAATTGTCGTCCAAGGTTAAGTGCACAGGTAGCGAGTCCAAGTACGCAGTCCAGTCAAAAGTCATAGATAGTCAAGATCCAGGTCACATGAGGTTCAGTGGATTAAGCACACATCCAAGTTCGCAGTACACCCAGATCAACTGATTGAGCACTTAATCAAATGCACAGTCTGAGCACTTAGTCAAGTGCGCAGATCTGAGCACATAGTCAAGTGTGCAGATCTGAGCACTTAGTCAAGTGCTCAGTCTGAGCACTTAGTCAAGTGCGCAGATCTGAGCACTTAGTCAAGTGCGCTGATAAGTCAATACACGGGCATGGTAACCCTAGTGCCTTGACAGATCAGTCTGCGCACTTAATAAGTGCTCAAACACTTAAACTCACATTTAAGATTTTAGTGCGCAGGTCAAGTGCGCAGTGAATCTAGGGTTTGTCAGTTTTGTATCATATGATGTAAGTGCACAAAATATGATACAAGTGCGCAAACTTCAAGAAATAAGTTCGCAAAACTTAAAAATCCCCAAAACTCTAAAACTGAGACTTCAGATCTGTTATTTCATCCCTGTAAACACAATACGAGCCCGTTAGAACATTATCTACCTTAAGAAAATGATCAGGAATCAAAGAAAACTAAGAGAGGATGGTGGATTAACAGGTGTGATGATGGATTTAGAGTTTGTTTTTGTTGAAGGAGGCTGACGAAATGATTAAGGAAATTAGGGTTTGTATTTTAACTGCTGTAAAAAAAGATTAAGTAAAACATGAGAGTATTTATAGGAGTTTGGGCCTGCGCACTTAGCTAAGTGCGCAGTCCCCAAAAATCCAAATAAGTGCGCAAAAATCAGAAACAAGCTAAAAACAGAGATTAGGGACTAGGGATTAACCGTTTCTCACCTTCTGCATCAAGATCATACTAACCATACCAGCCAGATCACATTTCAACTTTCTGTCGGTATGTTTGTCCACTTAAATCCATGCCTCTCGTCTTTCATCATACGTTTAGTGATGAGCTTTATCATGTTTTGGTAATATTGACGAAAAGTTAGTGGACTCCACTTGTGCTAGGTGTAAGCCTACCAATCCTCAAGGTTTATTGAGATATAATGATGAGAGCTTCAGGTCTATGTTTCCATAAGCAGAGAAGATGATCATTATGTCAATCAGATGATGAGAGCTTCAGGTCTATGTTCCCATAAGCAGAGAAGATGATCATCTGATTGCTTATTGAGCTATCTATATTTGTTTGCACGTCACTAACATTGCGTGTCTTTTGTTGCTCATTTGTTTGAATAGCCCCGCATTGGTAGCTTGCACACTTAGGTGTCTTTTGATTTCATATGCACAAAATTTTCTGTGTCTTTTGATCTCTCAACCTGTGTATGAGCGGACTCAGCTTGTGCAGACCTAAAACACAGTGGGAATCCAGCTTTCCGTGTAGATCTTTTCAATTAATCACCTATTAGCACTTTACTTGATTCCAGGCTGAATCTATCGACATATCGTTGCTTGAAGCCGCAACATCCTCTGGATCCTATTCACATGCTGACAAAGTATGATTAGTCCCTATCATTTCTTGAATTTTGAATTTTTTTTTTTTAAATTTTGCATTAGGGATCGACCGGTTTTACTTTCTCCCCCAAAAATCTTGTTTTATCTGAAAAGAAGATTTTTATATCTTATACGCGATTTTTTTTATTTAATCTTTTTTTTAAAGACTTCACTAATCATTCAAAACTGAGCATTTCCAGCCATGTTACTAACTGGTGGAAGCGAGTTTTGTCAAAAGCTTTTGTAAAGATATCTGCCTTTTGATCAGCAGTATCTATTGGCAACACCTGTATATACCCTTTGTCATGTGCATCGCGAATGGAATGAATCCGAATTTCTATATGTTTGGTTTTAGAATGATCAATTGGATTCTTCACGATGTCACGACAAGCATCATTGTCAATATAAATAGGGGTTCTCATGACATTCAAACCATAGTCCAACAGCTGATTTTGAATCCACAGCACTTGACAGCAACAACTGGAGGCAGCTGTGTTGACGACCCTTCAGCACCTCAGTTGACGACCCTTCTAGTGAATTTACACCGTTTGAGGATTTGGTGCAAATTTTGGCCATTAAGGCTTTGTTTACTTCAACTTCGGCTGCAGCTGTCTCTTCTCCCCAATCAAAATCATCAACAACCAGCGCCTTCTGTGGTTCCTTCTCATTTCCCTCATTTCCATCAGTGATGGCCACCAACCTCTTAGCGGGCTTGATCTCAGCTTGATTCAAAGTGGGACATTCATATTTGAAATCTCCAAGAGTTTTACAGTTGTAGCATCGAATCTTTGACTTGTCGAAGCCAGCTTTACCCATTCCCACTCTTCTGCCGGTTCTGTCTTGAAATCTTTTGACCCTCAGTGTGATCATTGCCATTTGCCATTTGAGGTCCATTTCTTCCATGTCATCTGGATCCACTTGGTACATATCTTCAGGGGACATCATCTCATTTTTGATCTCACCAGTCTTCAGTGCTTCAAAGCTGCTCATGAAAGTGTTGAACAGCTCAACGTGTTCAGTGGCTAGCTTTGTGGCTTGTGGATTCAGAGTTTTAGCTGCCTTCTCAGAGTATACGACCGCCTTCCCGGAGCTTGAGCTTCCACCACCAATTGAGTCCAAATATGCATGTGATGAGCTTGAACCCATTTCACCAATCGGAGTCATCAAGGCCAGATTCTTCATTGCAGTGCTAGGAACGACCTTCGGAACAGTCTGATTCATCTCTCTTTTTGTGATATCCATTTAGAATGACTTCAAAGTATTTATGAGATCAGCCAAAGTGGATTGAGAGTCTAGGTATTCCTTCCTTATCAGCATGCATTGAAGACTCCATTCCTTAGGGAGAGAATCAAGCAGTTTCTTAATGGAGTTTCGGTTGTTGACAGGAATTCCAGCTTTCTTCATCTTTGTTAACAGGCTCATGAACCTGTCAATGTGTGACGACAAGCTTTCTCCTCGAACACTCCCAAACATATCATATTCTTTCTGAATCATGTCTTGCTTGTTCTGTCTCATCTCAGCATTTCCCTCGTAGTACTCACTCAACGCGAACCACAGATCATGCGCAGATTCGTACTCTTCAAACATGTTGTACACGTCATTAGACAAAGCCATGGTGAGAGCACCATAGGCTTTGTGATCTCTTGCAGCAACTGCTTGTCAAGGTCTGTGTAAGTAGTAGGATCAGTGTTAAACACCTCTCCTGCTTCAGTGGTCCTCACTGGAATGTGAGGTCCAAGTTGCACAGGCGTCCATTGGGTAAAGTCATTGACGTAGTAGAAAGCCTTCATTCGGTTTTTCCAAGTACCATAATCTTCAGCACCCATTAACTTGGGAATTCGGGTTATTGTTCCAGTTTCCAGTTCAGCTTGGGTTATGGGATTCAAGGTTAAGTTGTTGTTATTACCAGCCATTGATTTAGATTGATTTTATAAGTCTGATTAACTGATTTTAAAGGTTGCAGTCCAGAAATAAGTCCACAGTGCATAATTTTAAATGAGCAGTACTTAAGTGCACAGTTAAGTGCGCAGATTTGGTAAGTGCGCAGGAACTAGTGAGCAGCAACCTGAAACAATGGTTCAACAGCAATGTTAAGATTCTGATCTCCTGATAAGTGCGCAGTCTTGGAAGTACACAGATTGCTTAAGTGCGCAGGTCAGTCAGGGCTTGAGCAAGACAAGTGCTCAGTCTGACTGATCAATCTGCGTACTTACTTAACTCTCGTTTAAGATTTTAGTGCGCAGAAACCCTAGCCAAGTACTCAAAACTGCACCCTTTCAGCAAGTACGCAAACCAACTAGTGATTTCTGATAAGTACGCAGAAACCCTAGCTGTTTTATCTGGAGACAAAGTTAACTGTTAAGATTTTGAAGATATAAGTGCTCAATCCAAGAAACAAGTGCGCAGACTTATGAACTAAGTGCGCACCTACAATCTGGAAATAAGTGCACACACTTGAAAACAAGTATGCAGCTTATGAGCTAAGTGCTCAAAATATGAAATAAGTACTCAAAACAAGAAATAAGTGCGCAGATAAGTGCGCAAATACGTCTGTCAAAGCACAAAACCCAGCTGAATCCTATCCAAGACTTTTTCAATCAATCTGAAATGCTTGGATGATGTTTCTACCTAAAATAACCAACTTTTAACACCTTAGAAACACATCAATAAGAGAAATCTGAAGCAAATAGATAGGAAAAACCTCCTCTTTTTTTTTTAAAAAACACAAAAATTTATAAAAACATTAGGAAAATTTAACAATGTGAGGGTATTGGTATCTTAAACAGATACAATCTAGAGCACAGAGGCTCTGATACCAAATTGTAGTCCCAAAATACTAGATCTTCTAAGTGCAAAAGATTGTTATCACTTAGAAACACCTATTGTTTAGGTGTTTTAAGTGATTAATCTTGAACAACTAAGAAACTAGATAAATCTTAGAAAACCGACACACGAGATAAACAAAGAACATGATTCCATTACTGATAAAACATCAAAGCACCATGGAATTTACATACAAGTACGCAACAATATTCTTGTGAGACTAAGATGACCAAAAACCCTAACCCTAGAGCTGCACACAAGCTTCCTTTATATAGGGAGGAGCTGATGGGCCTGCGCACTTAGCTAAGTGCGCAGGGCCCGTCTGTTAAGTGCGCAAATCACTAGGGTTTACATAAAACTATGGTTTAATTACACAATTTGTCCTCTAACTTTCAAACTACATAACAAGCTATCAAAACACTTCGTTCTGGTAACTGTGGTCTCAAATAAACCCAACATTGTTAAAATGTGTAACAATTTTTATTCACAGCGTATTATGTTTTAAATTATTAGTATGAATATTACCATTACTATTAATTATATGCTAAATTGATAATATACTTTTAGATTTATACTTATTGTAACTTCAAATCTATACAAAATTTGAAAACTTGCCAACCATTGTTTTCAACCAACTGACATCGAATAAAATTTTCAACTGAAGGATGATGTAACCAGATTTTTAAAACACACTTTGTAAAACCTAACTTGTAATTAATACCTAACCAAATCATTGTTAAACAGTGGACACAGCCCTAAAAGTCTTTGATGGCCACTGTGGAAATGAATGATCTAGATGAAAACATAACATAAATTTACACATTATTCTTTTTATATTAATTAAACAATTAAAAATATTGTTCTTACAATTGTTAAAAATTCATAAAAAAGAATAATCATTGTTAAAAATAAATATACAATTTCAATAAGACATATTTTATACGTAAATTTAAACATTATTCTTTTTATATTAATTAAACAATAAAAAATATTGTTTTTACAAATGATTTGAAGTTTTTTATTGTTCCTATAACTTTAAAAAAAGGAAACATATTTTATAGAAATAAAAATTCTTCAAAAATATCAATATTTATAAAATATGTAATTTTAGTTTCTATTGACCAATAATTATGTTTTAAATAGATAATATTTTCATGACAAGCTTTCATAAGAAATGATATGAAAAATTTACATGTAACTCACTTAAGTTATTATAAGCATCTCTTTAATTATGCTTATCAACAACTATTGAATTGTTAACATATAATAAAATTCAACATAAGTTAATAATGCCTGATGAACAGATGAGAGGTTTGTAAAATACAATTTACAATTTCCATAAGACAAATTTTATAGCAATAAAATTTGTTAAAAAATCATCATTGTTAAAAATTGTAATAATAGTTTTTATTCACAATGTATTACGTTTTAGATTATTAGTATTAACATTATACGTAGTAATTAGTAAAAATGTCTTAATAATAAAGTTTCATATACAAACCTTGTCACACCCCGACTTTTCCCCTCGTCGGTTGTGACATTTGGTGCCTTTGCCAACGCAGCGGAAAGATGCTTCTAAGACCTTTGGTTTCCTGAACGCCGTTGCTAACCCTCTAGGATCCCCGATCCCAATATGCCGACTACTCCAACCGTGCCATTACCAAAGTTTAAACCTGAAAGACATACTTAAAAAGTCAACATATAATGCTGGTGAGTTCATAAGTTTTACAAAAGAGTTGTTATACGTTTGTAAAGATCATATCCGTTACTACTAGGTTATAAGAACGTTAGCTAGACGTTAAATGTTTTTACTACTACGGTTGGGAACCCATTACTGAACATGTACCAAATGTTGAATCCAGCCCAGATGACTGGGTTACCGATGCCTCGATAACCCGATAGTTAGAGACAATATGCACCCGCCCGGCATCCCCGCCGTCGGGTGGGGTTTGTGAGGCCCAATAGATCTATCCATATTTCCCTCGTTGTGCATTCCCGCACATTCATGGTTTCCTCCTGGGACTTTCCGAAAAAGCCGTATAGTAACATGAAGTAAGCATAGTATAACATGACCTTTAATAAATAAGCAAGTAGCATGTTTGTCCTCCTGAAGGCAAAACAGTAAAAGTGGGGCTGTGACACTCACGCACCCATTTCATTTTTCAAAGACTTGTTTGTTTGGAATTCCTCGGGTTTTCATAAAAGAAGCATGTCTTTCCCCCGAAAAAATTTATAAAACAGTAAAAAGTGGGGTTATGAACTCACCTTAACCTCCTTGCTTAGCCAGCAAACAAAGCTAGAAGCTTTGACCGACTTCCTCGTGCCCTATAACCAACAAAGGACACCTTAAAGTCTAACACATACAAACCTAGCCTATTATCCGGCTAAAAGATAGTTTATCCAACTATCTAGACTCGCGTGTATTAACTCGAGCACTAATATGCTTTAACTCGACGAACCGAACGTGACTTAAATATGTTCTATGCGACTTAATACTCAAGATACTCACTTGTTACTAATCGTGTATGAACCACGTTGGACTACTATCATGAAACGTATAACTTATCATGAGTCAAAACTCATCTTATAATTATATTTTAGGAAAATACTATTTGATAAAAATATAAGTATAGTTGTTTAAAACAATCAATAACAATGTCGCTTCTTTTCCAAAATCCGCGAACCTTTAAATGGTTTCGAAACATAAACTTTTGTATAAATCATTCTCAAATATGTCGAGCGTTTTGTGATTCAAAACCGTTTAAATAGAATTTTTTTGGTTACTAAAATCTTTGAAGATTAACAATTGACGCTCAGTAAATAATATGTAATTGTTTTGGAAATATTGTTCGACGTTTATCTTTAAATGTTGTAATAAGTCAATTGTCGAAAACCTTTTGTTTGAAAACTACATTTGTCAAAACATTTGGAAGATTGTTATAATGAAATATATAATAAATATCATCCCGTTTATGCTTATAATTTTGTAGAAATTTCGGCAGAGTTTCCTCTGTTTTTGTATAAACCAGGCAACACAAGTCGCCTACAATTTTCCCAAAAATCAATATACAATACAAGACTTCAAATCCGATTATTTATCATATCAATTTATACGTTTCGACGACATTTATATAAATTACTTATCTATATAAAAACGCAACAATATATATATTATAGCCCAACCAATTTAGTCCGATAACGATTTTTATAAGTCATGCCTTTTATATCCAATACCAATCGTCCGATATAACATATAGTTACCGTTTATTATTATTATTCGGTTCGTTTGCGAGTCAAAACTATTCCACGAATATCAACATATTTATAAAGATATAATATCCACAACAATAATAACAAATACGAATTTAAGTATACCGACTCGTACGCGCGTTTCTCGATCTGTGCGACTCGAACAAAGTGTTGACCGAATGCTTGACTAGTTGACCAGCAGTTGACCAGATCTGAACTTGACCCGCGACTAGGAAACAACGTGACTCGAAACAAACCAGATCTGACTCGAGCACCCAAAACTAACCCGAACCAAAACTGATCGAACCTCAAAACGGGCCCAAACAGATCTGGCTTGAATCGAGCCAGATCTGACCCGAACTCAACATCCGAACCGAAACAAGGTCTGACCCGAACCTGGACCACCATTGGAACCGAACCAAAACCGAGCCAAAACCCATCTACACCGAGACCTAGTCCAAACCGAACCCAAACTGAACCAGCAACCCCAAAACTGACCCGAGCAGATCTGACTCGTTGACCTGAGCCAGACTCGAGACCAACCGGACCCAACCAAAACCAGACGTGAACCCAACTTGAGTCTGGACCCGTGAGCCACCCCTCGTCAAAACCCCACCAACCGAACCACTGCTATCCACCACGAGACCACCAGCTTCACCACCCCGTCACCATGACCAAACCACCACCGATCGGTCACCACACCACCAAAACAACCTACTGCACCCCTTCTGCCACCGAAACCCACCACCACCGAGCCACAACTAACCTGGTCTTGACTGATAACTAGGACTACAAGTTAGAAGCCACCATCGTCGTCCCTAACTCGAACCTGGAACCAACCCGTGACCTTAAACCACCACCTGCGACCGTCACCACCAACCCACAACCAGATCTGTAACCCGACACTAAAACCACCGAAGACCACAACCAACCCAATGAAACCACCACTACCTCAGCCCTAATCGGGCTTTAAGAGGTTGCCGCCCCTGCATCTGCCCGTTTGGGCTGCAACCACCTCACGCCGCCGCCGCCACCATGAAGGGTGGTGGTCGGCCGGCTCTGGTATAGGGAGAAATGAGGGAGAGAGGCGGGTGAGAGAGAGGTAGAGGTAGAGAGAGAAAGACGAGCGGGAGAGAGAGACTAGAGAGAGAGAGAGGAGGCAGATTTTAGAGAGAGAGACTAGGGTTTGTGTGTTGGGTGAAAATGAGAAGAAGAAGAAGAATGAGATGTTTTATACCTAGGGTTGTTGGTAGGTGACTTGTACCGCGTATCGAACCCGAATAAACGTAAAACGTCTCGGTTTATAATTAGGCTCGTTAATTATTTATAAAGACTAGTCGGTTTTAATCGAAAATAAAAATATAATTAAACCGAGTGAAAAATAAAATAAATATTTTCGTCGACTGGCACGTGCGTTCGACGCACGCGTTGGCATCGCGTTAATTAAATCGGTCGCAGTTTGGATTGTAAAAACGGTCAGTAAACTTCCGAAACTTAATAATTAGCAATATTTGTAACAAATATTTGTTTTTAATCATAAAAATCACGTCAGTGTAGATCGGAAGTTGCCGGGTGTCACATCCTCCCCATGTTACAGAAATTTTGTCCTCAAAATTTGAGGTAGGATATCATCCAAGAACCAATGGTAGTACAACAAAAATACTCAACGAACTTGCCGGTACAAATGGCACGAGATAAAGTTTCTGAATCAACTGAGTGCGAAGTGTAAACAATAACTCTGTCAACAAATACTATTGGCGCACCTCAATCGAAGCAACTAGTGCACCAACTTTTTCATTGCACACCACAAGGTGTGTCTGCATTTAAGGCAATAACAAACAAGTTGATGAAAGTGAGACATGTCAATAAAAATCATTCATTATTCAAAGTCGATTTAATATTCACCGCAAGGTGCTGTATCAAATTCCAACAATTCGATTCAACTGAAATGTCGACTTTAAAGAAACTCATCGACGAAGTATCAAAGGAGTCATTGCCCACAATGGCCTAACATAGCAAGACTAGAAGACAAACATTACGAGCAACGTAATGATAAAGCAAATCATTAATGAAACAATTGTTTGATGCGAAGCCCTACAATGGACCTTTACAGATTTATGGAATTCAAAGATACAAAAGTTGACACGTATATAAAAGAAAAATACGCGTCTAGTTTTGTGAGAAAGATAAGGAATCAACAAAAAAAAATTAATTCCTTTACGATTGAATGTTGAAGGCCACAAACACAAAAGAAGAGAGAAGCGAATCATACTCAAAAGATATAACTAGGTTCTAAAACAAGAACCTTAAAAGCTCAAGGAACAAGATCATCAAGATCTTAAACTGGTTTAAGAAAAGCGAAGTCACAAATGACACGAACAGGGGAGAATCGACAATCACGTCCGTAACAACAAAAGAATGAAAAACCCTTATCCATTATTTATATATATAAATATATACAACAACACATAACAATATAGATACCCTCACGATAGAAATTCTTAGAACTATCAAGTGCCTGTAAATTTGCAATATCGTGACGTCTGCGTTATCGAAAATTTACCTCACCAGATCATCCTATTAACTTCCATCATAAGTTATATCACTAGCACTTGATACATTCACATAATAACACGTATATATTATATAATATAATGTCCGCCGTGTGCGCCACTTTTCCCAGTGCTCTTCCCGTCCGCATTCAAGCTTCGCAGTATCATCGGCAAAACGAGGTGCCTCATCAAGACACCTTCGGGCCAAACCAACCTTGACGACATAGCATACACCGAACACGGGATGCGAGACCGCAGATGCTGCAACAATCCCTTTGCCAACTCGTCCAACTAACGCGACACATGTGAGCGTTGTAGATACGTCCAAGCTTGTGTCGACAACCATTGGCGATACGTATTATATATACTTTACATAAATACACATAGTATATAAACAAGAAAATTGTTCCTCATACCAAGAAACAATGACTCAGCTAACTCTATGTGAATAAACACTCTGATATCTAAGCGATGACTCGCCAGTCACCAGTGAGGTATGCCTAACCACCACATGCTATTATCCTTTCTATATACCACTATAGAACATATGAACTTACTATTCACATAAGAAAATAAATGTTCCTTGCGCCGAAGGAATGTACACTAAGCTAGTGTGATACGTTAATAGTTACGCAACTGATTTGGCAACGGTTGGAATTCTAGTTCCTAGGCGTTCGTGCTAATTACTACGTCTTAGAAATTTTGGCCCCTATCTCAAAACAAACTCAGGTTAAAGCCTAGATATCTACACAAACACCTAATTCGCTAAAACCTATGGATCTGATACCAAACTGTCACACCCCGACTTTTTCCCTCGTCGGTTGTGACGTTTGGTGCCTTTGCCAACGCAGCGGAAAGATGCTTCTAAGACCTTTGGTTTCCTGAACGCCGTTGCTAACCCTCTAGGATCCCCGATCCCAATATGCCGACTACTCCAACCGTGCCATTACCAAAGTTTAAACCTGAAAGACATACTTAAAAAGTCAACATATAATGCTGGTGAGTTCATAAGTTTTACAAAAGAGTTGTTATACGTTTGTAAAGATCATATCCGTTACTACTAGGTTATAAGAATGTTAGCTAGACGTTAAGTGTTTTTACTACTACGGTTGGGAACCCATTACTGAACATGTACCAAATGTTGAATCCAGCCCAAATGACTGGGTTACCGATGCCTCGATAACCCGATAGTTAGAGACAATATGCACCCGCCCGGCATCCCCGCCGTCGGGTGGGGTTTGTGAGGCCCAATAGATCTATCCACATTTCCCTCATTGTGCATTCCCGCACATTCATGGTTTCCTCCTGGGACTTTCCGAAAAAGCCGTATAGTAACATGAAGTAAGCATAGTATAACATGACCTTTAATAAATAAGCAAGTAGCATGTTTGTCCTCCTGAAGGCAAAACAGTAAAAGTGGGGCTGTGACACTCACGCACCCATTTCATTTTTCAAAGACTTGTTTGTTTGGAATTCCTCGGGTTTTCATAAAAGAAGCATGTCTTTCCCCCGAAAACATTTATAAAACAGTAAAAAGTGGGGTTATGAACTCACCTTAACCTCCTTGCTTAGCCAGCAAACAAAGCCCGAAGCTTTGACCGACTTCCTCGTGCCCTATAACCAACAAAGGACACCTTAAAGTCTAACACATACAAACCTAGCCTATTATCCGGCTAAAAGATAGTTTATCCAACTATCTAGACTCGCCTGTATTAATTCGAGCACTAATATGCTTTAACTCGACGAACCGAACGTGACTTAAATATGTTTTATGCGACTTAATACTCAAGATACTCACTTGTTACTAATCGTGTATGAACCACGTTGGACTACTATCATCAAACGTATAACTTATCATGAGTCAAAGCTCATCTTATAATTATATTTTAGGAAAATACTATTTGATAAAAATATAAGTATAGGTTTTTAAAACAATCAATAACAATGTCGCTTCTTTTCCAAAATCCGCGAACCTTTATAAGGTTTCGAAACATAAACTTTTGTATAAATCATTCTCAAATATGTCGAGCGTTTTGTGATTCAAAACCGTTTAAAAGAATTTTTTTGGTTACTAAAATCTTTGAAGATTAACAATTGACGCTCAGTAAATAATATGTAATTGTTTTGGAAATATTGTTTGACGTTTATCTTTAAATGTTGTAATAAGTCAATTGTCGAAAACCTTTTGTTTGAAAACTACATTTGTCAAAACATTTGGAAGATTGTTATAATGAAATATATAATAAATATCATCCCGTTTATGTTTATAATTTTGTAGAAATTTCGGCAGAGTTTCCTCTGTTTTTGTATAAACCAGGCAACACAAGTCGCCTACAATTTTCCCAAAAAATCAATATACAATACAAGACTTCAAATCCGATTATTTATCATATCAATTTATACGTTTCGACGACATTTATATAAATTACTTATCTATATAAAAACGCAACAATATATATATTATAGCCCAACCAATTTAGTCCGATAACGATTTTTATAAGTCATGCCTTTTATATCCAATACCAATCGTCCGACATAACATATAGTTACCGTTTATTATTATTATTCGGTTCGTTCGCGAGTCAAAACTATTCCACGAATATCAACATATTTATAAAGATATAATATCCACAACAATAATAACAAATACGAATTTAAGTATACCGACTCGTACGCGCGTTTCTCGATCTGTGCGACTCGAACAAAGTGTTGACCGAATGCTTGACTAGTTGACCAGCAGTTGACCAGATCTGAACTTGACCCGCGACTAGGAAACAACGTGACTCGAAACAAACCAGATCTGACTCGAGCACCCAAAACTAACCCGAACCAAAACTGATCGAACCTCAAAACGGGCCCAAACAGATCTGGCTTGAACTGAGCCAGATCTGACCCGAACTCAACATCCGAACCGAAACAAGGTCTGACCCGAACCTGGACCACCATTGGAACCGAACCAAAACCGAGCCAAAACCCATCTACACCGAGACCTAGTCCAAACCGAACCCAAACTGAACCAGCAACCCCAAAACTGACCCCAGCAGATCTGACTCGTTGACCTGAGCCAGACCCGAGACCAACCGGACCCAACCAAAACCAGACGTGAACCCAACTTGAGCCTGGACCCGGGAGCCACCCCTCGTGAAAACCCCACCAACCGAACCACCGCTATCCACCACGAGACCACCAGCTTCACCACCCCGTCACCATGACCAAACCACCACCGATCGGTCACCACACCACCAAACCAACCTGCTGCACCCCTTCTGCCACCGAAACCCACCACCACCGAGCCACAACTAACCTGGTCTTGACTGATAACTAGGACTACAAGTTAGAAGCCACCATCGTCGTCCCTAACTCGAACCTGGAACCAACCCGTGACCTTAAACCACCACCTGCGACCGTCACCACCAACCCACAACCAGATCTGTAACCCGACACTAAAACCATCGAAGACCACAACCAACCCAATGAAACCACCACTACCTCAGCCCTAATCGGGCTTTAAGAGGCTGCCGCCCCTGCATCTGCCCGTTTGGGCTGCAACCACCTCACGCCGCCGCCGCCACCATGAAGGGTGGTGGCCGGCCGGCTCTGGTATAGGGAGGAATGAGGGAGAGAGGCGGGTGAGAGAGAGGTAGAGGTAGAGAGAGAAAGATGAGCGGGAGAGAGAGACTAGAGAGAGAGAGGAGGCAGATTTTAGAGAGAGAGACTAGGGTTTGTGTGTTGGGTGAAAATGAGAAGAAGAAGAAGAATGAGATGTTTTATACCTAGGGTTGTTGGTAGGTGACTTGTACCGCGTATCGAACCCGTATAAACGTAAAACGTCTCGGTTTATAATTAGGCTCGTTAATTATTTATAAAGACTAGTAGGTTTTAATCGAAAATAAAAATATAATTAAACCGAGTGAAAATAAAATAAATATTTTCGTCGACTGGCACGTGCGTTCGACGCACGCGTTGGCATCGCGTTAATTAAATCGGTCGCAGTTTGGATTGTAAAAACGGTCAGTAAACTTCCAAAACTTAATAATTAGCAATATTTGTAATAAATATTTGTTTTTAATCATAAAAATCACGTCAGTGTAGATCGGAAGTTGCCGGGTGTCACAAACCTATTCCAAGTTAAAATTAATTAAATATTTGATGACTTCTGAACAGATGTTGACAAACATTTGTGATCCATTACAATTATCAACTGAAGAATAATATAACCAAATTTTTAAAACAAACTTTGTAATGAATACCAAACGAAATAATTATAAATTTAAATTAAAGCAGTCTTTTCAAATTCATAATTAGAAACAGTCCCTAGAGCCCTAAAAGTCTTTACCGCCCAATGCACATATGAACGATTAGATGCAACCTGACAGAAAATACACCAGTAATTAATGCTAAATGTACTTATTTTTACTACTCTTAAACAACAAAAAAACGTTACAATAAAAATTCTTAAAAAATTAAGACATATTTATAGAAATAAAAACTCTTTAAAAAGATCAGTATTGTTAAAATGTGTAATAAAAATTTTTATTCATAACGTATTATGTTTTAAATTATTAGTATGAATACTACCATTACTATTAATTATATCATGAATTGGTAATATACTTTTATAGTGTTACTTATTCTAACTTCAAAGCTATACAAAATTGGACAACTTGCCAACCAATGTTTTCAAACAACTGACATCGAATACAATTTTCAACTGAAGGATGATGTAACCAGATTTTTAGAACAGAGTTTGTAAAACCTAACATGTAATTAATATCTAACAAAATCATTGTTAAACAGTCGACACAGCCCTAAAAGTCTTTGATGGACACTGTGGAAATGAAAGTTCTAGATGAAAACATAACATAAATTAACACATTATTCTTTTTATATTAAAACAAACTTTGTAATGAATATCTAACGAAATAATTATAAATTTAAATTAAAGCAGTCTTTTCAAATTCATAATTAGAAACAGTCCCTAGAGCCCTAAAAGTCTTTACCGCCCAATGCACAGATGAACGATTAGATGCAACCTGACAGAAAATACAGCAGCAATTAATGCTAAATATACTTATTTTTACTATTCTTTAACAACAAAAAAAGTTTACCATAAAAATTCTTAAAAAATGAAGACATATATTTTAAATATATAAAAATTCTACAAAAATATTAGCGTCTATAAAATATGTAATTATAGTTTTTATTGACGAAGTATTATGTTTTAAATAAAAAATATTTGCATACAAACGTTTTAAGAAATAACATGAAATGTACCGACTGTAAGTAATATTTTAAAGAAAGTAAAGTATTACATTGTGAATAAAAATTTCTTATTCGAATTTTGAAACTTATTCTAATTTCATGCTATACAATATTTGATGACTTGTAATGAATATCTAACGAAATAACTATAAATTTAAATCAGTCTTTTCAAATTCATAATTACAAACACTCGTCACAGCCCTAAAACTCTTTTATTGCCACTGTAAAATTAAACAACTAAAACTATTGTTCTAACAAATGATTTTAAGTCTTTTATTGTTCCTATAATTTTAAAAATTTAACATACATTTTATTTTATAACAATAAAAATTCTACAACAGCCTTGGATAATTATAGTTTTTATTATTGATGACTTATGATATTTTAAACTAAAAATATTTCCATGACAAGCATTTTAAAAAAAATGAAGTCAAATTTAATAATTGTAACAAATATTTTAAGGAATAACTATCACAAAATTTAATATTCAAGTATTATAAAATACTCGAGATACTATTGTTTTAACAGATATTGCATAACAGAAGTTATAACAGATGAAATTAAAATAACATTACATCCACTGACAAAACAGATGTTAAACAACAGCTGTTAACAAAAATATATTCATTCAACCGAAAAAACTAAACAAATATCTGAATAAGTTAATAATAAATTCTAAGTTTTGAATCTAGCAGTCTTCTTTTTCATTCTTTTGCTTGTACAAGTTTGGTCACAGCCCTAAAACTCTTTTATTGCCACTGTAAAATTAAACAACTAAAACTATTGTTCTAACAAATGATTTTAAGTCTTTTATTATTCCTATAATTTTAAAATTTTAACATACATTTTATTTTATAACAATAAAAATTCTACAAACAGCCTTGGATAATTATAGTTTTTATTATTGATGACTTATTATATTTTAAACTAAAAATATTTCCATGACAAACATTTTAAAAAAAATGAAGTCAAATTTAATAATTGTAACCAATATTTTAAGGAATAACTATCACAAAATTCAATATTCAAATATTATAAAATACTCGAGACACTATTGTTTTATCAGATATTGCATAACAGAAGTTATAACAGATGAAATTAAAATAACATTACATCCACTAACAAAACAGATGTTAAACAACAGCTGTTAACAAAAATATATTCATTCAACCGAAAAAACTAAACAAACATTTGAATACGTTAATAATAAATTATAAGTTTTGAATCTAGCAGTCTTCTTCTTCATTCTTTTGCTTGTACAAGTTTGGTCAGCAACATTTGCATTAACAAAATCTTCAACAGTTGTTTTTCCATTAGAACTTGTGGGAGTATCCACAACGGCATCAACACATACAATATCCTTCAAACAAATAACGAAAAAACTAATAAAATGTTACATGACAATACAATTTATAGAAAAAAGTTAGACATAAATGCAGAAAGGTATAAATACCTTAGGACTAACTTCAAACCCAACTTGCGATGATTCTGAAAGGTTAACAGATTTATTTTCACAAACTTCCTGAGTGACCTAAAAAGTGGTCATATACAAATAAACATAACAGATTTGAATATTTACAGAATATAAATCCTTATTACAAAATAATTAGAATAAATACCTCGACAGAACTATCGTGTACATTCCCATGTCCGTCGACCAACACTTCAATTATAAAAGCATCATCACAAATCTTGACGACAGTATACACATGGTAGTCATTTGTAAGATTGTAATTAGAAGCATCAATCTTGAAGGCAAGTTTCTTTTCAAGGATTCGGGACAACTCATGCGGCAAACTTTTTGTGTCGCCTTCCTTAAACTGCCTTTCCCTAATATCACATGCAGTAGCTCCAATGACCTTCATAACATCTTTATCGAACATGACAAACAACACACTACCGGATTCATCTTGAACCCTTATCTGCAACTTGAACCTAAAATAAAAAACATAATTTATCTAAAAAAACTGCATCAAATGAAATAAAAATTCTAAAACAAAAAATGTGTATACATTTACTGGTTTACATACTTTGTGGTAACGGAAGTACATTCACACTGGCATTTTCGACAAACCAACGCAGTAGCAGGCAATTTGAGAATCGCTTCAGAAACTTCTTCAGCATTTTGCAAATACTCTGACTTGCTTAAAACTTTCTTGTTACACTTCCGGCAGGCAGCATAAAACCAACCATAGCTTTCTTCAATACTTTTTATGGTCGAAACCACAACATAAGACATCGGCTGCAAAGACAGTATATATGTATGCAACATTAGGAGTTTTAAAGAATACAAACCTATAATAAACTAAAGACATATAAAAGTTACGAATAAAATATTGAAACCTCTTGAATATCAATGAGCTCATCAACATGCTTCTTCTGTGTTCCAACTATGAATTCCTGACGGGTTGGATAAATAGTCTGGGACGAAAGAACAGTTTGAGAAGTACAACCAGACTCTTGTTCTTGTTTCAACATCAAGCTACATAAACACAAAAACAATTAAATCTCTTAGCTAAAAGAAACATAAATGTGACACCCCAGGAAAATCCCACATCGGCCGTGGCCAGGAGAGATCCTTGGTTCATAAGTAATGTCTTGCCTCTTAAATCACCAACGCGTTTTGGGGCTTAATGTTAGTGGATGAGAGGAGAAATCCACAGTTAAGCGTGCTCAGGTGGGAGAAATTCCAGGATGGGTGACCTCCTGGGAAGTCTCCACTTGGGCACCCAAAAACAAATCTGTGAGCTCTGGATGGGCAAAGCGGACAATATTGGTGGTGAGAGGGGCGGGGTGTTACAGATGGTATCAGAGCCACTCCTGTGCCGTTCGGGATGGTGGGTACATACCTCATCAGGGACGATGAGACTCTAAAGGGGGGTGAATGTGACACCCCAGGAAAATCCCACATCGGCCGTGGCCAGGAGAGATCCTTGGTTCATAAGTAATGTCTTGCCTCTTAAATCACCAACGCGTTTTGGGGCTTAATGTTAGTGGATGAGAGGATAACTCCACAGTTAAGCATGCTCAGGTGGGAGAAATTCCAGGATGGGTGACCTTCTGGGAAGTCTCCACTTGGGCACCCAAAAACAAATCCGTGAGCTCTGGATGGGCAAAGCGGACAATATTGGTGGTGAGAGGGGCGGGGTGTTACATAAATGTAAACTTCCGTATAGAAATATAAATAAATAGCACCTCGTCTTTAGGTCAGACACCTCATCTATAAGTTGATTGAGAAAGAGGCGAGATCCATACTTACCCGTTTGAACTGTAATTCTTTCTAAAAATTTGACAACACACATATCTTTACTTACTTCATATTAATATGTTTTTAAAATAATTACACTGAAACACAAGTTACCGTTCCAGTCTCTAACCCTTCCATGCTGGATAACAGGCAGTAAATGCTCCTCAGTGATCTTTGAAATGAATTCCTTAAACTGTATTGCATAAGAGTTCCACAATGTACATCTTAAGGTCGTACCTCTGCAACAAAACAACAGAAACATAGATGTAAAACATTAATGCTTCTATAATTTATTACGTTAATAAATATGTTCCACATGAGATTCAAAACAGTCACTCATAGAATAAGTTGTTGATAACATTTATTACACAAACTAAATTTCCAATATTAAACAATGATTGTTTACAAAACTGTATAACAATTTTAAGGAATCATTACTCTAAGTCCTGAATATCAAGATTCATTCGTTTGGTTTCGTTAGGACCTCATCCAAAGACATCCAAGTCGCTACACCAGATGACGCTTCCAGCAACATCTGTAAAAAGAAAACAGACAAGTTAACCAATCCTCTGTTAAATATAAAGCAACAGTGTTCAACCAAACTGAATGTAAAAAAATTGTAGTAAGGTAAACAATAAAATACAAACCAACGCTCAACAGACTCTTGGCTTCTCCGTTAAGTATTTGGTTAAAAGGTAAGAAGTTGAAACCATACTCCACACCTTCCCAACCCTTAACCTGTTTCACAGTCGTACAACGATAAAAAATTATTTTGAACTGATGAGCTACAACTCTGTAGATGTCCTTGTTTTCACCTACACCGAACTTAGACAAGACAACCACGCCGTCTTCTTCAATTTGACTGTCAAAAACCTACATAAAAGGTGCCTTGGCAGAACCTTGAATCTTATCACCCTGCATATATCGTTTAACAGAACGTAAAAAGCATACAGAAAAGAACACGTTTTCATGAATAAACAAAGCTATAAAATTTACCTGCTCGTCAATGAATATGACCTCCAACTTATAGGTTGTCTTCCACTTCCTTATGACTCAAGCCTTCATGTACCACATGTCTTTGGCTGGATTCAGATCACGAATGAAACTGACATGCCTTTCTTCACCGTCCATTGACGCCGACAAGATTTGAAAGATATATTTTAAGAGGGAAATTTGAAAATCTTTGTTTAGGTTTAAACAACTGAAAGCTGATATTAGAAATGGCTGAATTGTTTGTGTGCTTATATATAAGTAGCTAATGAGGCACGCTTCCCTAGCTTAATTTAAATTTCCCCCTTAAAGTTCAAACTTAGGGCCTAAATGTTGCACAGTATGTGGCTAACATCTGCTGCTTGACGGGAGACCCTTTGGTTGGGAACCGCTGTTCATGACAGCAACGGTGCTTTAATGTGGCCCACGTATTATTTGTGAATATTTTAAGGGGGTTTGTGACGTCAGGTTTTGCATCACGCAGGCATTGGTGGCCTGCCTGAGGTGTTGACACGTCAGCTTTCTGACGTCACTCACGACTCTCCTATTATTGAAAGTATAGATAGATAAACTCAATAGGATCACAGTTAAAAACATACAAATATGGTATAATCAATTATTTACCAATGAAAGGTTGCAGTGACCACACTCGATGATGGACTAGGGGTGGAATATCTCACGGGTGTTATCACCACCCGTACTGTTCTTCTGTGCACCAAATGCATTGGATATTTCTAAATGAAGTAGGTGATGAAGTGGATCTGGAAATTGGACCTCTTTTATTTCAACACGAAAACCTTCCTAGCCAGGCGCTAGAAACGGGGGAAAGATACAACCAAAACATAACCCTAATAGCATCAAAAAAAAAATTTACAACAAATTTGAGCCAACCATCTTGAACCAAAATTTTCCAATTTTCATAAATCTTCAAACATAAATAAGTTTCCTCCTTTATATCCTTTACCAAACTTGCAATCTTCAAACAAAGTATTTTATGGTTATCACAATTTGAAGTTGTAAAATTAAGATATTGATTGATTCCCCATTTTTAAAAAAGTAAGAAAACGTGTTGTAACATTTGAAATTATACATTGGTAAAATAATTGCATTTATTTTGTCACAAAACCTATTGTACTAACACAAAACAGACTTAATCTTCATTTTATCTATTGATACTTAAATAACAACTTAACAAACACCAAAACATCTTAACATTATTATATCTTCAAACAAACAACAATGCAATATCATATGATGGGATGAGTTAAAGAAATATAAGCTTAAGAAATCTATCATTCTTAGTAATTCAAGAAAGACCAAAGAAACACTTGCATATGAAATTTAAATTTAATTATAGTTTATTAAACACCTAAACATCTTACCATTGTTATAAATTCGATCACACAACAGTACAATATCATATGGTTGGATGAGTTAAAGAAATATAAGCTTAAGAAATCTATCATCCTTAGCAGTTCAAGACAGGCCATAAAAAAGCTTGCGTATGATATTGAAATTTATAAAGTCTTGGAAGAAGTAATCATTATCTTGTGCCCTTTTTATCACTATGGCCTCGATTTCTAAACTCTCATCGCTCTGAATTTTTCTTGGATAAACTGGATACTACACGCACTCGAGCAGGTGATGAAGAATTAAATCTGGATAAGTTGGACACACCCATCACCATCCATAAGAAATTGGATGTTAATAATGTCCCTAAACTTGTCGGTATGAAGTCTTCTTCAACAATAGACAACACCTGTAAATGGAATGCCAAAAAGTTCAAAAAACAAACTTATAAATTAACTTAGTTTGGTGAGTCATTTGTACTTGTAGATCGCAAGTGGCAACGCAATACTGATATAGATGTTTCTTGTGCATACGGCAAGATGTGCAGGCCAGACACATTTCATAACGGGTTGAAATGGCCAATCAGATTTAGCACAAGGATGGTTTGGGAGGTCTTTTGCATTTATAATACACTTTGTGCAACTCACAATCCATTGACCATTTCCGTTTCTGCTAATCTGTTTTGTGATTTAACAGTTTAACCCATTAAAGATAAAGCCATACCCAAAACAACCTATTGATAGTTAAATGGGTCGAAGTTACCAACTCTAAAAGTCAACAGCAAATATGACCCTTTTTACAATTTGTTTGCGTAAACAAATCCCTAAAATCGATACACAAGTCACAAACAAAAATGTAAACATGTAAAAAGCACAAAAAATAAAAAATGAAAATAAGAAAATGTAAACATCAATAGTTCCTTCTTAATCACCTCCATGACATTTGATGAAATAAACATATAAATATAAAATTGACAAGTCAAATCAGAATGCGGACACTTTAAAAACAAACCGTTAAAAAATAATTGTTATATATGTGTAAGTACTTAAACACCTCCTCAATCTCAGGTTCATAGCAATACTCCATCACAGTCTTCATTACTTGTCTCTTACCTCTGAGAGAACAAGAAGACTTTGACAACTCACTATCTTTAGCCTATAAACTCCATACAATACTTAAAATCAGAACTTCTGATTACTGAAGTTATTGAAATAAACTACAGAAACAAACAGAGCATACTAGAAGGTTAAAGTAGGTAATGGTCAAAACATGTAAATGAATCAATTCAGAACTTTATAAGCACTTTAGCAGAAAACAGGGACTTTTTGTGACACCCGTCGAAATCACAGGTCATATCCATACACTTAGCTACATGTATAAAGTGTGCATAGCATTACATGTCATCTATTTCATCGTAGTTGGGCCACACTGGGTTCTAACGAGTCAATCCCGAGACGTGCAATCTAACAGTAGACACACTAGTTAGTACAAGGTCTCAGTTAGTTAAATAGTTCATGCTAGACTATAAGAAATCCATGCAAAACCCTAGTTGTGGAAATCCATGCAATTGAACATAAGACTCCAATTTGTTGCCCCGATAGGAACAAAAACAAATAATGTTTGATAAAAATAAATCACCTGACATGTTATCCATGAAAAGCTAGTTAAAACACGAGCAATGCGCCCACATGTATCCCCAAAGAATCAATCCATATAGACTTGTTTGAGTATTAGAATCAAAACAAATAAATTGCCACTCACACATACATACAATCGGCCTACAATCACACACACACACGACTACATATATACACACACGGTTATATACATACATACATACACACTCACATACAAGTCACCATTCTTATCCTCATAAGAGACCTTACACAAGAATGGCATCTACAAGAATTCCACAACCTCCAAGCCATGTTCACTTGCCACAAAATCATGTTTTCCTTCCCCATAAATCGGCTACAAGCCACCCTATACAACCAAACACACCACCATAATCCAAAAACCTTAAAAACCTAGGTGTTTCACTAACTAGAAACCTTGTTATCCCATCCCATGGACCTAGATAATTTGACTTCCTAAATTGTCCACCAATGCCCATATATTTCGACCCATGTGTTACCAAGGAAAAAACAAGTGTAACTATGGACCTACAACTAGCTTACACCCTCTACACTACATATACCTACATATATAAACATATATACGTCCATAAACAACTCCACATTTCATGTTCCTAGACATATATACTAACATGGTAACAACATAGTTCCCATGACTATCTAATCTTTGTCAACTTGCCAAAACAACCATGCTCTTTCCCTATGCAATTTTTGGCTCCATACTACCCTACATAAACAAACAATAAGCCAAGGTCAACCAATTATACTAACAAGGCTACCATCTTTTTGCACACCATGAAAATAAGGAGTTGACTTACCTTAATTATGAACCAATGATACACGCCCCTTCCTCAAAGCTCTCGGCTATATATAGAGCATAAGGACACAAGAAAATCACACCATAACACTCACCATACTCACTAACACTTGAACCCACTCTCCCTCTCTTTGTTTCTGTTCGGCCAAGACCCATCACCCACCAAATGGTCTTGATCGATCATCTATCATCATCATTTAGGAGTCACAAGTCACTAGCAAGCATCCAGGAGTCACATTGTGGAGAGAATCATCTTATTATCTTTGTTTTCCTTCTGCTACACAAGTGAGGTACAAAAACCGATTCATTTCATTTCTTTGGATAATATTCAAACATGTGGAAGGTTCACCTGAAGGCACCCACTCGAACACATCACTAGGCCACTAGTTTTCGCGTAAAAATAACTTAAACACCTAAGTTTTATGATTAAAGTTCAATGTTTTCACTAAAAGATACACACACATATGTATACGATTTTATACATGCTAGGACACATATATGGACATATACGTACACCTACACATACATATGAATTTATGCGTGAGTGTATAGGGTCGAGGCCGGCCCAAGATAAACCAATCTTGCTTAGTTTTATAATATATACCATGACTTGTTTTTTAAACATGTGTTAAAGACATTAAAAACATGTGTTAACAAGGTTAACACAAGAGTTTTCGTGAAAACCTATGATAAACACCAATATCCGAGTATGTACAAAGGCAAAATACATAAATAAGATGTTTTAAATGAAATTACCGAAAGATATGTCCACATCTCACCCTAGACTTACATAACTGAGGCATAAGTTACACTCGGTAACATTAAGTAAGTCAAGACACTCGTTTTACCAAAAATAGACTAAACATAGTCATATTAGTGACAAAAACAAACATTTTCCAACATATACAGTGTGTGACACATATGGATGGTGGTACAGAAACACCTAATCCATAGGTGTCCTAGTCGGGTGAACAAATGCAAGGTAGATAGAACCAAATGTAGACTTAAGAGGCCTTTAAATTGAATTTAGGGCTTCTCAGACCAGACACACCGCATCAGATTCAGTTTAGTCTAGCATCCAGACACCAAGTGAGTTTTTCACGGTCCATTTTTAGTGTTTTACATTGTCTGGGGGGAAAACATGCGTACAGTTTTTCAGTTACAATATGACTATTATGTGAACACGAGACAGTAAGGTTCAGGATCCATTAAGCCCTCGTGTCATATATCATACCATAACCATTAGCTATGGACTTAGCTATGAAACACCAGAATAGATCTATTGGGTTGACACCCTCACTCTTAGTCAGTCACTTTGACCGGATGGCAGATATCAAAAGAGTGCTAGTATTTTACATTATTTTGTTGTCTTTAGTGTACAATGGGCGAGGCACAACATGTCAAGGTTTGGTTATGGGCTCATGTCAGATCACATATTAATTATTGCCCTAGCTAGGTAATGATTTAGTCGGTTTTGGATTACATGTCCATCATATAGAAAACCCGTGAACTCACCAACTTTATGTTGACCTATATTTTTACAAGCATGTTTTTCAGGAAATTACCATGGATAATAGAACTTGTGAAGGTCGCGTGCGAGCATTTATGGGATACCTCCTTTTGAACCATTGTGTTGTTGTTTTAACCCTAGACATTTTTAAGGTTTTAAATTTGAACAATTAACGTTATGTTCGACAAACTTGGTTGTTTAATGGATGTTCCTGTTTAATTTTAATTATGCTTGTGTGACGTTTGTGCTTGGAAATCATTCGATGTTGCACCTTGTGTTTCCGCCTTGGTGGGGTGTGACAGATTGGTATCAGAGCACGAGGTTATAGCGAACTAAGATTCTTTTGAGTCAAACTATAATCTAAACGAAAATTGTTTTCGAAATGTTTTCCAAAGAAAGAAACACAACACTTATCTCTACACGCTACGCTAGTTCCATGCCAGTTACACATTTCACACATTAGTAGATATATTAAGTGCACCACATGATTACTGACACACACACGTGTGTTCATTGATTTCCAGGGTCATGGCACATCTCGACGACCCTATTATCATCTCTGACTCCGAGGAGGAGATTGTACCAGACAGTCCTCCAGCCGACGACCTACAACAGGGTTATGAGCCCGATTCTAGTGACTCAGACACCGAGGATGATCACATGCAGGTTGATCATGTTGTTTCAGACGACGAGGATTCCGTGCCTGCTAGCGAGAGCCCCGGGTGCCATCTTTTCGTCCATATCGCCCGTGTCCAGGTGGGGTACGTATGATGTACACCCCTCGGAAACGAGTGCTCCTTCCACCGGCTCCTATCGCTCCAGCTGAGGCTCATACCCAGGTTGACCCCGAGCCTCCAGCACCAGCCGATCCCCAGCCCCAGCTCCAGAGGACCCAGAGCCACCCAGAAGGAAGCTACTTCGGAGATCTTAGGCTCGCAAGAGGAATTACTTGCCAACTAGGGATGGATTCTTGGCCTATTCTGACGAGGATACTGATGGGGAGGCTCCCTCTACCTTTGAGACTGGTGGTCTATCCCAGCCTCCCTCTGACACTCCATTACCCACCGGCTTTGAGCCAGCTCCTGTGCATCACACCCTCTACTCTGTACGGGACGTGGTTGGGCGTTACGACACAGAGATTGGGGTGTTGCGGGGGAGAGTTTAGGAGATTGAGGACAACCTGTATCTGCCGGGTCAGACCTAGGATCCTATCCTCTATCGACTGGCAGAGTTGGGTACCCGTGTTTACGAGGCGGATCAGGGACGCGCTGCAGCCGAGGAGCGTGTTGCCGAGCTAGAGGTTAGAGTTGACGACCTTGAGGCCAGGATGGCTGCCGCTGTTGCAGCCTTGTCTGCTGCTTTCCTACCTCCATCCCCATAGGACATCTTATGTTTTACTTTTTGGTAGTAGTTTAGAAAACTTGGATGGCAGTGTGCCATTTTATTTTGTATGCAGACACAAAATTATCTCAAGGCTGTTAAACTAGCTATGAAAAGTCCGATATTTTGATTCCTATATTGTTGTTGTGTTTGTGTCGTGCTCTTGTGATCTTGTGTGTCGTTGGTGTTGATTGTATAGTTGTTTGATTGGTGCATATGTTGACAATATTATACAGTGATATGTGTCTCATTCTTTTAATCTTATGTATTAGAAGAACATGCCTCCCAAAAGAACTACTCGATCGACTTCTGAGGAAGAAGCTTTTCCAACCACCTCAGCGGACCTAGCCAGGGTAATTGCACAGACTATCGCGCAACATGAAGCGAACTGCGCCGATTCCAGTGGTGGTTCGGGCGCAGCAGGCCGACGCAAAACCCAAGAACCTGAGACTGGTAAAAGCTCTTGCCTATTCCTTCCAAGTCTTGATCGTATCCTATGCCGATCCTTTCGTTGATGATCCGTTCTTTCTGACACTGCAGAACTATTCTTCTGGGAGGATACCGAGCCGAGCCAAGCGAGCGAAGACAGAGACAGAGGGAAGACCAAGGCAGAGAATACCATACGTGGTTGTTCCTACAAGATGTTCATGGCATGCAATCCCTGGAACTTCCGTGGGTCAGAAGGAGCAATCGGTATTGTCCGGTGGATCAAGAAAACTGAGTCAGTACTTGACATCAGTGGTTGCTCAGAGGACCAAAAGATCAAGTATGTCACTTGCACATTACAGGACGAGGCATTGACGTGGTGGAACCTACAAGTGCAGACCTTGGGTCGGGAAGCTGCCTACAATCTTTCTTGGGCTAAGTTGAAGTCAATGCAGATGGACAAGTATTGCCCACGGAGTGAGCTGCAGAAGTTGGAAACCGAGTTCTAGAGCCTGTCCATGAACGGGGCGGATATCACTGCCTATACCTGTCACACCCTCAAATTTCCACTATGGAGTTTATACCGCAAGGCGTATGACATACCAGGATCCCATAGCCATAAGTCATATGAACGAACTCTAAATGCCCAAACCATTTAGTTCGTTTTCAAATATCAAGTTTAGTTAAGCAGCGGAAGCGTAAACCAAATTCAAACATTTTTAAACCGTGCGCAAAACAACGCGCCCAAATTAAACCATATGAAAGAAAACGTAAAAGCATAATATGTAATGTGCAGTACTTCCTAATCATGACACCGGAAGCTAACTACCTACAAAAGCATGTATATCGTGTGTCAACATAAAGTTGGCGAGTTCACAAAGTAAGGTAAGTAAAAGTATAGGTTTCCCAAACCAAGAACAATAGTTAGGTTTCCCAAACCCAAAAACAGAAATTATTAACCACTAGTTCAGCGTATGCCAAGGGTAGCTAACCCATTCAAGATAACTAAACGATGATATACTGAATTGCTATTTAAACGATGCACTCGCCCCACGAGCTGGTTTTTACCTCCCGTCATTGCCTATCAACAATGATAAAATCTAAGGTCGTAGTTCACGCCCGTCTCCCAGCACGGTGTGAGGTTTGTCAAACCTAATAGCGCTATCAACTAGTAACCCGCTTGCCATACCCGGCAACTCATTCGGTAAATAGTGAAGGACTTCTGTGATAGAATGCAGTTTAGTTCATCAAGGACCCAGAGTGTGAAACTAGCGAAACCCGATTCCTCCCAGGAATCAACCCATCCCAAAACCTGTGATAAAACAGTAGTCCCAAACCTGGACTAGAAAAGTTATGTAAGTTGTCTCCCCGAGACGCATGCTTTTGAGAAAAAGAGTAGTGAAACTCACCTTACGTTGCAAGCTAAAAATCCAAACTCCACAAATAAGGACGTGCTACCGACTCCCGAAAGCACTTCAAGATCACCAACCGAAGACCTTCTATGCCTCCCGAATGATGTTCTTGAGCTTTAGCAGGTGTTAGGGGATGTATTTTTCGTATGAGAGGTGATTAGGGTTAAGGTTATGAGGTACTTGGGGCTTAGGATTGCTTAAATAGGGGTTAGAGTCGGTTTAGTCTCGTCAGCATGTTCCGAACACCCGTTCGGAATTGTGAACACCCGTTCGGAATGGTTTAATCCGTTTCGAGCGGCCCAGTTCATTGTATAGCCTGTTTTCTTTGATGTTTTCATTATTTAGGGCCATACCAAGCGTAACCCCATGTATTTAGACCCCAACCTAACTAATGATTCATCGATTACGGTTTTTAATGACGCATTCGGTTTATGTTCATGTAATTACATACAATTTGCACATAGTTTCACAGAAACACATAATTTCAATCAATCTCAATCAATTAATCCACAACTATCTAATTTCATAATTCACCAACGTCCGGGGTCCACTACTCATGTATATAGTTTGGTAATTCCCCGAATTACCACTTGATGCAGTTATTAGCCTATAACTGTGCAACGTGTGACTCATCTCCCTAACCCTAGTTAAGTAGAATGCAAAGAATGTAAGTACAAGTAACTAGAGTTTAGTCAAAGTAAGAACCTCGAATTGCGGGGTATCACAGTACCACCCGATTTCATGAGCTTTCTCGTCTAGTTCCACACATGGTTACCCCTGAGTATAAGCAGGTAGAGAGATACATCTGAGGACTTTCTCCTAAGATTCGTAGCATGGTCACCACTACTGCTCCAGCTTCCATTCAGCATGCTTTCACCGTTGCTCACAGCCTCACCGATGATGCGGTACGTATGGGTTCCTTGTCACAGAAGGAATCAGACAAGGGTGAATGTTCAAGAAATAAGCGAAAGTGGTCCAACTTCAAGAAGGGGAAAGGCACAGAGGTTAATTCCAACAAGAAGCCCAAAACAGTCAAAGCTTTTGTTGCCACCGCTACTGACACTCGCAAGCCATACAACGGATCCCACCCGCTATGCAACAAATTCCAGTACCATCATGTGGGGACATGCGACAGTATCAAATGCGAGAAGTGCAAGCAGATGGGACATCCCATAGTGCAGTGCCGGGCTAAAGCAATTGTGAACTCTGACGGTAAACCAGGATGTTTTGAGTGTGGAGCTACTGACCATTTCAAGAAAGATTGCCCCAAGCTGAAGGGTCAAGCTCGTGGTTGGGCTTTTGTCATGGGTGCAGAGGACGCACGTGAGGATCCTAACGTTGTCACGGGTACGTTCCTCGTATATAATCATACTTCTTCTGTACTTTTTGATATCGGTGCCGATCTAGGCTTTGTGTCAACTGACTTTAAATGAACCCTCGGATTAGACTTAAATAAGGTGCACACACATTATTCGATAGAATTGCCAATGGTAAGACAATTAAGTCTGAGGAAGTAGTTAAGAATTGTGCGTTGAAGTTGGGAGATCATGAGTTCAGTATCGACCTTCTGCCGATCGAATTGGGAAGTTTCGACGTTGTGGTTGGCATGGATTGGTTGTCGAAGAACCGCACCGAGGTCATTTGTTTCGCGAAAATGGTTCGAGTTCCGTTGCCCAATCGAGAGGTTCTGTCCATACTAGGGGAGTGCAGGAAGACTCCGTTGCGGTTTGTATCTTGCATGAAGGCCCAGAAGTGCTTGCGGAAAGGTTATTTTGCATTCTTAGCGCTTGTGATCGAGAAGAAGCCAGGGGAAAATAGAATCGAAGACATCCCTGTCGTGAGAGATTTTCCAAAAGTTTTTCCCAAAAATCTGCCAGGATGGCCACCCCCGAGGCAGGTTGAGTTTCGTATCGACCTCATTCCCGGAGTTGCTCCCGTAGCCCGTTCACCTTACCGCTTAGCTGCGTCTGAGATGCAAGAACTATCCAACTAGTTGCAAGAGTTGCTTGACAAAGGATTCATTCGACCAAGCTCTTCACCCTGGGGAGCTCCATTTCTGTTCGTCAGGAAGAAGGATGGATCGTTTTGCATGTGCATCGACTACATAGAGTTGAAGAAGCTTACGGTGAAGAACCGTTACCCTCTTCCTAGAATAGATGATCTGTTCGACCAGTTGCAAGGCTCCAGTTTCTACTCGAAGATCGATCTGAGATGAGGCTATCACCAGTTGCGTATTCACGAAGAGGACATACCCAAGACTGCTTTTAGGACGCGGTATGGCCGTTTTGAGTTTCTGGTTATGCCGTTCAGTTTGACAAACGCACCAGCAATGTTCATGGATCTGATGAACAGGGTGTGTAAACCTTACCTTGACAAGTTCATGATTGTGTTCATTGACGACATTCTGATTTATTCACGAACTCAAGAAGAGCATTAGCAGCATTTGAGAGTGATTCTGAATCTACTCAAGGTGGAGAAACTGTATGCCAAGTTATCAAAATGCGAATTCTGGATTCGTGAAGTTCATTTCCTCGGTCATGTAGTGACTGAGAAGGGTATACATGTTGATCCAGCCAAGGTAGAGTCGATCAAAGACTGGCCTAGACCCAGTACCCCAACCGAAGTTCGACACTTCCTAGGGCTAGCTGGCTATTACCGACGATTCATTGACAATTTTTCAAAGATATCCCAGCCCTTAACAGTCTTGACCCAGAAGGACATGAAATTCGAATGGGGAGATTAGCAAGAATCAGTTTTTCAGCTTTTGAAGCTCAAGCTATGCAACGCACCGATTCTCTCATCGCCGAAGGGAGCGGAAGATTTTGTAGTCAATTGCGATGCATCTCACCAAGGTCTCAGTTGTGTCTTGATGCAGAGAGACAAGGTCATTGCCTATACCTCTCGTCAGCTCAAAGTGCATGAACAGAACTACACAACCCATGATTTGGAATTGGATGCAGTAGTGTTCACGCTCAAAATATGGAGACACTACCTCTATGGGACTAAGTGTACCGTCTTTACTGACCTTAAGAGCTTACACTATATCTTTGACCAGAAGGATCTCAACATGCGTCAGAGACGATGGGTTGAGCTACTCAATGATTACGACTGTGAGATTAAGTGTAGAGGATGATTTTGACAACTAAAACAGGATTATATGATCATACAAGTTGCTAAACCAGGTGCGGAAACCCTAGCTTAGAACAAACTGATATAAACTCAATCAAAACACAATCAAGATCATTTTAAAGGCTTTTCATAGATTAACTTGTTGAAATAAACGCTTACAGACTCAATACAGTTAATCTAGAACTCAAACTATCACTCTCAATCCTCTCAGGAACACACACACTAAACACACACTCTGAATGACTCGTTATACATTACAAAAACTTGAAATCTATATATAGTAGCTGTACGTTCGCCCAGTTACACTGGTCGAAGGTAAGCTGTTTCCACATTCGCCCAGGTGAACTGGTCGAATGTGTTCTTCTGTGCATTCCTGTTCCACCTTCGTCCATGATAAACTTCCTTCGCCCATCTCTCAGTCTCCTTCGCCCCTTCTGATTCTCATTCGCCCATTAACACATGTTAGTATCTAATCCTTAGTCGCAAAACGGCATCTACAAACTCCCCCTCGACTATTGATTAGATCGTTTCCTATCTTCGTCCATGGCTTTGTTCAACAGCTTGATTCTCAGAATACTCTTCTGTTCTTTCGTCATCTCCGGCTCTAACTTTCTCTTTACCGGCTTTGACACATTCGCCATCTTAACCTTCTTGCCAAGCTTCCCTTCCAGATTACTTCCAGCATTGATATCATAAGCAAAGCAAACACCCACAACTTGTGTGTATTTCCTTGCTTGATCTGCATCGTTTGGCTCATGATGAATCGGATTATAGAATAACATGATGATGTCTTCGAAGGTGCAATTTATCAACCACATAGGATCAAATACATGAACATGCTTGTATTTATCCTTACCATCTCTCAACACGATCACCGCTTCTGCCTTCCTCCAATCATAATACCAAAATATGAAGTCAGCACTGAAGTGTTGAGGCATAGGCATTAAAGGTATCTTCCTCATAACTTCAGGTGCCTTATAAATCAAGGTAACCCTTTTCAGCTTGGTTCTGGGATCAGTATCCCTGTGAACTTTCCTCCGGGGATACTGTGGCTTGAATCTATTCCATCTCGTCCGACTCTCCCAAACTAATTTGTCTGCACACCAACCAACATGAGTATTGTTCACTGAAGCACCTGACATTGGGAATCTGCATAGATCTCTAACCGCCCAGTACGGTAGAGTTAGCAAATCAATGAATCTGTAGAAATACAAAATCCCTGATTCCCACTTAGCAGCTAAACACTTCAGCCTGCTCAAATATGTCCACCCAAGAGCTCTGCCTCTAAACTTTGCATTATGAAACCTATAGAAGTTTCCTTGAGCTTCGGGCTTTGGTCGGTTTTCATCCATCAATCTTAATTTCTTCAAATACTCTTTCAGCTCATCAGACTTATTTGAAGATTCTGGCAAATCAGCTCCAAGTACTTTCTCAACAAACTCAGCACTTCTTTTCCTTGCCTTTCTTTTTGCAGACGTATTATGCCTTTCAGTAAAATCAGGAAACACCACGTCTTCATCATTTTGTCTGAAGTACTGTGGATATTCCTCATGTGTAATATCCTCTATCTCAACTTCCTCAAACTCAGGGGTTTCTTTATCATCAGAGTGAGTTCCAGCATCCTTTTCAGGAATAGATGGAATCGACTCATCAACAATGAATTCTTCAAACGTTTTCCCTACTCTCTGTGCAAGTCCATCCAGTATCTCCTTTGCCACAGAAGCAGGTACTTCCCCCTCTTCAAGATCAGGATCGTTATATTCCAATTCATATCTCATATCATCTGTTTGGAATATTTCTGCAAAACGACCGGTGAACTCAATGGTCCACTCTCTCTTCTCTAACATGTCCTTATAAACTTGTTTTGCATCATCAGATAAGGACCTCACCTTTTCATTCCAAAACACAGTTTCATCATCTACATTCTCTCCCTTCTTCTTTGAACTAGACTCACCTGTGTCTTTCTTCTTCTTAGAAGGTGGTCTCTTCTCAAATGTAAACTTAGCAGTATCATCTCCTCCATCATTATCATCACTGCTACTATCATCATCTTTTTGACTTCCTGAACCTTCAGCATCATCATCATCATCATTATTATCATCTTCATCATCACTTTTATCCGATTCTTCATTCTCATCATCCTCATCCTCCTCTTTATCAGATTCAGATGGTTCAAAATCTACTTGTTCAACCTCTTTCTCTGCATCTTCTTCACCCTCCTTCAGTTTGGGTGCTATGTTGTACAAATCATCAATCAAATCACTAAGGCGTTTGTTTTCAGCCCTTAGCTCTTTGTTATCTTCTTTAATTGCCTTGTATCTGTTCTTATTTCTCAGAACCTTTCCTTCTAGCTTCTGATTCTTTGCTTCAAGCTTCTTTACCTTCTCATCTATTTCATCTTGATTAGATTTAGAAGCAACAACGATCTGAAGCATTTTCTCTTCATTCTGTTTAAACTTGGCAATCTCAGCTTGTTGAGCCACAAGCATCTTCATCATATCATCCATTCTTTTGTTCATCTGCTTCATCACTTCATCATCCACAGTGATCTTCTTAGACTTGGACTTAGACTTAGATGGCTCATCCTCAACTACTTTTCCTTTCTGAGGCTTAGTAAACATATCAAGAACATTATCCAGTGCAATGTTGAACTTACCCACTGGTAATGTTGTTGCCTCCACAATCTTTTGCTTCTTAGCTACTGGTGAAGAATGTTTTGATGATGTACCAGCATCAGGTAATCTCTTTCCTTTCAACAATAAGTTTAGTTCTTTCTCTCTAAGCTGCTTGGTGCTTATCTTCTTAGCCATACTTTTGTGTTTGGGCTTGGGCAAATTCACTACAACTGTTTCACCCTCATTCAATTCATCCAAATTAATTGTCAACCCTTCATCTTCAGCACCAACAGATTGCTTGCCCTTCTTGGCTTCCTCAATCGATCTGTTCAGTGATTCAGACTCACCAACCAAAGTGGCCTTTTGTTTGGTAGTCTGGACATCTTCAGCATCCGAATCCCACTGTTCTTCAGTCTCTGTTTCCTCTGAATCAACAGACTCCTCATCTACCAAACTCGTACCCTTCTTTGCAGTTGTTTTCTTTCTCACCACTTGTTGTTTTGAACTCCCCTGATCTGTCTTTCCCTTACCCTTCCCTTTGGCTCCGGGATTGACAACTTGTCTTTTCCTTTTTGTGCTTGCATCTGCATAAACCAACGGATCATCATTGTCACTGTCACTGTCAGGATGTCTTGCTAGATTCTTTCCAGGATCATTGTAATCCTCTCTAGCTAAGGCTCCAAACAACCTCCTGTAAGGTGGTCTTTCATTATCAGGCACACCTTTGTAACCTTTCATTCTAGCCAAAGTCCTGATGTTCATATGATCCATATTAAGTATCTGTGTTGGATCCTTCTTCAAGTGTGGATATTTGTGATCAAAAATCATCATAAGGAATCTTGGATAAAGCATGAAGTATTTCTTCTTCAATCCCTTCAACATCTCCAACATGTGATCTAGTATCATCCCAGCAACGTTGAATGGCTTATTGAGAGTCAATGCAACCATTAACGAGCTTAAACTCTTCCTCATCACGTCGTATCCTCCACTAACACATCCAAATACTATTAAAATAACATGAGCAAAATACTTGAACTGCACGCTCAGCTTGCTTTTATACATAGAACCATCAGTAATCGGTCCTTTGTATTTCATTCTCAGAAAGCAAGCTTTCTGCTCAGTCCATGACAATTCTCTTGGATCCTCACTTGTTTCAAACTGGATCTGGAGAGCTTCTCTGATATCAGCTTCAGTAATAAACATCTCCATTCCTTGAATCTTACTTCTGATGATAGTCTGATTATCGAAGTAATCATACTTGGCGTTGTTATAAAAATCCTCAACTATATCCTTGTAGATAATAGTTGGTGTTGCCAATGCATAAACCACTCTACATCTCTTCAAGAACTTTATGATTTCTGTGAACTCCACATTCTTCTCCACATCTCCAAGATATGCACAGCAATTATGGGTCTTCTCAAACGGCCATTTGCTACCGCTTGATGATCCTTCCTCTTGCACAGTCTCTGGAATAGGATCAGTCACTGCAGTCTCTACAGGAATATCAACGTTAACTTGTTCTTCAGCCATCTGAAATGTAAAATCAAAATAAAACGTCAAAACACAAAATCGACAAAACTTGAAAATTTTTGACTTTTGGAATTCCACATTCGCCCATAACCAACTGGTCGAATGTAGATTCTTTTTGGCCGAAGGTGTAATAATTTGGTCGAATGTAAATTGATTTGATTAATAAAATTCATTCGCCCATTTTAATGTTTCCTTCGTCCAGTTTACTTCACCTTCGTCCGGTCGATGGACCGAAGGTGGAAACTGTTCTTGACAAAAATTTGAAATTTTACCAATCATGTTTTTAACCCCTTATTTTGATCAGATTCTATCCTAAAATAATCGACTAAGCTTTGTGTACCATCAATTTCCCTTATCATTCATTCTATATCAGTTTTCAAACGAATTTAGGGTTTATAGGGTTTCATTCAATCAATCAACGATTAAACCATGTTTATATATTAATCCCTCATACATTCTCCCCCTAAAACTGATGTGGGATGAATGTTTAACAAAATCAAGCATTAATAAGCATTGTAAATCCCTAAACCCTTGAACCCTAGGTCCGGTTATTTAGCGAATGATTCCGACTTGAATCTGGGTCCATTACCTGTAATCTTTATACGAAAATGATTAGAATCAACCAGGGAACAAAACACACAAGCAGAGAAAGCAAAATCAACAGGGTCTTGTATTGAAGAAAATTTTGAAAAATTCGAACTGTTTGGTCGAACCTGGTTTGGCTTATTTATAGGCTTCCACATTCGTCCGTTTAGTCCGGTCGAATGAACAAATTTTCCACCTTCGCCCCTAATGAAAGGCACGAAGGTAAAATGGTTTTACCCGAATGTGAAATTTAGGTAAAAACCACATTCGCCCAAACTGGAACGGCCGAAGGTGAAACAAAAAGTCCACATTCGTCCCAAATTAAGGGCGAATGTAAAATGGCACTTTTGAAAAATTTTACCAAATTACAAATTCGAATCCCGTTCAACATTTTTCAATCCGTTAAGCTTCCAAATCACAAAATTTCACATTTAGAATGATACAAAGCCCAGATGGTGTTGTCAAATCTCAGAAATTGACTATCAAGCATCCCCGGTTATCAAAAATAAAGCAGAAATGCAAAAATTTTTGGATTTTCTGAAATTTTATCAAAACACACCTAAAATCTTTTTGGATTTTGTATCTTTTTGACAATAAAAGTAACTTGCAACAAAATAAAATGCATCAAAGTAAATGAAAGCAGTAAACATTTTGTGAAATCCGGTCAGAGGATCATATCAGTTTTCTGAGAAATCTGATCACAGCGTTGATCTTTTGGTTTAATATTATCATTAGAAACAATATGTGATACGGCAATTGCTGATATTGTGGTCCACGTAAGCTCACATGCAGACAATTACGCAATGCTTTAAAATGATACGAGTTAGGTGTATTAGACTAACACGATGTGGTGCCCACACACACGACATACTCCCGTATCAAGTAATTGCACAAAGCTTCGTCGTAACGCGTGATTATGCCAGAGTTATCCGTAAAAGTTACAAAGTATATAGCACAGATGTGTACAGGTCAGCAAATGAATGCAGCAAAGTAACATGTGCGTATACACTAGGTTGAGGCTGATATTAATCACTGATTTGCATCAGATGATTAATACGATGTAATAATGATCTATGATCAATTAAAACATAAAGTTCCTCAATTCGGTAACTTCCGGTTTTGGCAATTAAGCTCTTTTAGCAAATATTCTGATAAAACTAGGTCCGTAAATCAATACGACAAAAGTTTATCAGAATATCCCGGATAACCATAACATAACGACCCGAAACCTCAGATTTTGGCAATCCTATCAAACGAAATTACGGTACTAAGACCATATGCCCATGAGATGTTCAGCCACAAACGCGTAGTTCGTTATGTTTGTATCACTAATGCACGCAATATTTCGTCTACGAAGCCTATCAGCATATCACACGTAATCAACACACGCCTCATAAACTATACAATTCTTTAGCCTGTGTCAGATTCCCACTGATGTACTATCATTTCCTCTGTTTTACCAGGAAATCATATTTGATTTTCTAATTTTTAGGTCTTTTTGAATTTTATATTGTTTTTGGTTTTTCCGATAAAATGGCTCCCCCTAAAATAAAGAACATATATTTGGATTTTTTTTTTTTTGATTTTTCTGAAAAATAAAATAAAAATAAAAAAAAAAACAAAAATTTGAAAGAAACAATCCACTCGAAAGCATCAACTTCTTTGAGGATTAAACAATCCCCTCGAAAGCATCAACTTCTTTGAGGATTATGATAGTAAAGAGAAATTCCCAATTAGCAAAGAGAAATTCCCAATTAGCAAAATATAAAAACTAAAAACTAAAAAACGATAAACCGAGGTGCCGATTAGTCCTGTTTTTCCTTTATATTGTTTACTTTTAAAAGATATTCAAAGCGTGAACGGTCAAAGGCTTTAGTAAACAAATCTGCACGTTGGTAGTCAGTGTGTATTTTGATCATATCGATCAATTCCTTAGCGTAACAATCACGGATAAAGTGATATTTGATCCGGATGTGTTTCGCTTTAGAATGATTTTCCGAATTTTTAGTTAATGCTATTGCGGCTTCGTTGTCACAGTAAATAGGAGTTTTTAGAAACTGCAAACCGTAATCCACCATTTGTTGTTGAATCCAGAGTACTTGAGAACAGCAACTCGAGGCTGCAATGTACTCGGCTTCACAGGTAGATTGTGCTACGGAAGTCTGTTTCTTGCATTGCCAGGTGATTAACCTGCTCCCGAAAAACTGGCAACCAGCTGTAGTAGATTTGCTATCTTTGTCACAGCCGCCCCAATCTGCATCACTAAAAGATATGAAATCAAAATTATCATCATTAGGGTACCAAAGTCCTTTTGAGGGACAACCCTTCAGATATCTAAGGATACGCTTGACCGCCGTCAGATGACTTTGTTTCGGCTTCGATTGATAACGGGCACAGAGACACGTTGCATACATAATATCTGGTCGAGACGCCGTCAAATACATCAGAGATCCGATGATTGCTCTGTATGTAAAAGGATCCGTCAGCTCCCCCTTAGCGTCCACTCCAATCCCGTGATTGGGTTGAATCGGGGTATCCATCGGCTTTGAGTCCTCCATCTGGAACCGGCTCAAGATGTCGGAGACATATTTCGTCTGGTGAATGAAGATCCCGTCGGGTCTTTGGTCCACCTGCAAGCCTAGGAAAAACTGCATCTCCCCCATTGCGCTCATTTCGAACTTTTCCTGCATGACAGTTTCGAACTCCCTGCATAAAAGCTCGTTAGTTGAACCAAATATTATATCATCAACATATATCTGCACTAGAAGCAAATCATCTCCCGTCTTTTTCGTAAAGAGGGTGCAATCGACGAGGCCGCGCTTAAATCCTTTGGTGATGAGGTATGTACTCAGCTCCTCGTACCACTGCCTCGGAGCCTGGTGCAAGCCATAAAGAGCTTTGTTCAACACGTAGACCTTATCCCGGTGGATTGGGTCCTCAAAGCCTGGTGGCTGCCCGACATACACCTCTTCCTTGACTTTCCCGTACAGAAATGCGCTTTTCACGTCCATCTGGTAAACTTTGAATTTCTTATAAGAAGCAAACGCGAGGAACATCCGAATAGCTTCGATTCGTGCTACCGGTGCATAGATTTCATTATAATCAATCCCTTCGATTTGATGGAAACCCTGCACGACCAATCTGGCTTTGTTCCGAACAATTACCCCACGATCATCCTTCTTACACTTAAACACCCATTTGGTGCCAATCTTCTTCCTATCCGGCGGCAAATCCGTGAGCGTCCAAACTCCCAATTTCTGGAATTGTAATAACTCCTCCTGCATAGCTTCAACCCAGGCATCATCCTTCAAAGCGTCCTTGTATGTCCTTGGCTCTACCTGCGACACATAACACGCAAACGACCAATCATTTTGACTACCAGATTGTTGAATTTTGGCATATAAAGCTAAAGCACCAAAACTTTCTGGCGAATTAACGCTTTTAAGCTGCCCTCTGGTCATAACACTACTTCCAGGATCACCGATAACTTGCTCCAGCGGGTGAATACGATGTATCCGAGATTCCGGATAATCAGGTACTTGCACTCCCGTCTGAACAGTCAAGTTCTCTACAGCATCCAGATCATGACCCGTATTTGATGATGAAGCCACATCAGTAGTTGGAGTTGGGTTCACTGGCGGTGCCTCCTGTTCTTCAGCTTGATCAAGAATAGCTTCTTCAAATTGTTCATCTTCAGATTCTGAAGTGTCTAATGAAGTTGAAGCCTCTTGAAATATCTCTTCTTCTTGTATAGGAGCATTGGTATCATTAGAAACTGGTAGGGGGTTCACGGTGATTGGACGCACCAACGGTGAAGTTGTTGCATTTTCACACTCGTAAAGTAGTCTAATAACAGCTTCTTCAACCAAGCTATCTAGATTGAATGATTCAAAGAAATCTTTGTAATCAAACATCCAATCAGGACCCGTGCCTTGAATATTTTGAGTATATCGTTGAACTTCCACGTTAGCCCAGTCTTCCACACGACGAGTTCGTTTGTTGTATACCCGTTTGAGCGGGGTTGCATATCCAACAAAGTAACCCTCCTCGGCTTTAGGACTAAACTTTTCGCTTGGATTCAACATAGTGCAAGGCGCCCCAAAAGGTTCTAGATACTCTAAGTTCGGCTTTCTTCGGTGTAACAGCTCATAAGACGTTTTACCAAACTTCTTCACTGTTAAAACCCGATTTAGTGTGTAATTAGCTGCATAAATCGCCTCATTCCAGAACATTACTGGAAGATTTGAATCAGCAAGCATTGTTCTAGCCGCTTCAATTAGAGTCCTATTCTTTCGTTCAGCAACACCGTTCTGTTGAGGGGTGTACGGAGCCGAATATTCATGATGTATTCCTTTGTTTTCACAAAGTTCATCCATCTTGGCATTTTTGAACTCCGTCCCATTGTCACTCCGAATTCTCTTTATCTTCACATTGTAGAGATTCTCCAATCGAGTGAACAGAACTTTTAGATTGATAAAAGTGTCGCTTTTATTCTGCAAACACATCACCCATGAAAATCTTGAGTAATCGTCAGTGACGACTAAACAATAAAGCTCTCCAAGATGACTATGGCGCTTGACCGGTCCGAAAAGATCCATGTGCAATCGCTCTAGTGGCATCTCAACAGAGTTAACCTTTTTCACTTTGTGGGACTGTTTGTGCTGCTTCCCCTTTTTACAACTCACACACTTGTCATTCAAATGAAAATGTTTCACATTTACTCCCTCGACAAGTCCATTTCTCACAAGTTGATTCATTTTCTTCAGATGAATGTGCCCCATTCTTCGGTGCCACATTATCGATTCTTTCTCAGTTGCCTTGGACAAAAAGCATGTTATTTGCCCTTGTGATGTCATCGCCTTGGACATATCAAGAATGTATAGATTGTTGACGCGAGGTGCCTTCAACATTATCCACTCTTTAGGAATTGTAAAGCCCGGTTTCAAGATATAGCAGGATTTGTCATCAAAATGCACAGTAAATTTCTTGTCACAAATTTGACTGACACTCAACAGATTGTAATCTATCTGCTTCACATAAGATATCCGCTCGAAACTCACTATCCCATTGCTCACACTCCCTTCCATCGTGATATATCCACCTTTGTTTCCTGCAAACGCTACATACCCTCCATTGATGTTCTTCACGTCGAACAGCAACGCAAGATCCCCTGTCATGTGGCCTGAAGCTCCACTATCAACAATCCAAAGACTGCTAATAGGGCCAGCTGAAGCTCCCTGCACACAAAAAGTAAATCATTTAGTTCTTTCGGGGGACCCAAGCCTGAGTCTTGGGTCTTTCAACATCAGGTTTAACAATGACATTTTCACAAACATTTTTAACAACATTTTGATCAATCTTTTTCTGATTGCTCAAAATCGTTTCCTTTTTCTCATTAACCTTTGAAGATGAGGCTCCTGGAGTACCATTAGGTGTCCAAGATTGTTCAGTCCTTTTCAGGATACGAATCTGAGACTTTGGGTTCTCAGTCGGTTTCTGAACATTGTTAGCAAATGTAACTTTCTTGGTAACCTTATCTGATTTAACAGACTTAGGTCCAACATTTGATTTAACAATCGGTTTTGGTGGAACCTTTTGCCTATCAACTGTTGAGTTCACCACAGGCTTCCTCCACGAGTTTTCCATTGCAATCCGATTCCTTCTATCATAGTGCATTGAACGAGTGTTCCTCATTTGTAAATTGTTTTGATAATAAAACGGTTGTTGTTGTTGAGGAACAACTCTCCTATGAGGTGGCACATAATGATCAATCGGCTTTCTCATAGAATTCCTCACTTCAACTTCGTGCCTTTTGTGCCTTACATATGGGCACTGAGCAAGTAAATGCCCGCGTTCCCCACACTTAAAGCACGCACGGTACTCTTCAAAAACATTTGGAGCATTTGGTTGAGCAAATGATCTAATAGGGTATTGATCATTATACTGTTGCTTTCTTAAACTCTCAGGGATTGGCCCTTTCGAGTAAGTCGGCTCATTGAAACCATTAGCTCTGTTTTTGGGTTTAACAAACTCTGTGACATGGACCTTTGGTTCTTGAGGAACATCCAAATACAACTTTTTCAATAAAGCTGGTGGAATTTCATTTGTTCTCTCATGCTTTGGGAACCAAATAGTACTTTCTTGCCAAATCTTTTCAATTTTAGCATAATTGGCATTTTTAATTGGAAAGTCCTCGTCCGAGATGATCTTATCGGATCCTTCCATCCGATAGAACACCTTGACAGGTTTGTCACATTGTTCATTTTTCTCATTTCTCTCAAGATCTTTCTTAATCCCATTAAGATCTTTCTTCACAACATTCTTCTCAGACTTATTCACATGATGAATGTTTCTCATTGAAACAATTTGAGATGATGAAATTGGTTCATTTGTAATGATGTGATTTTCTTTTGGAATTTCACATGCATTAACAGTTTGGTTACAACCATTTTCATCACTCTCTGAATCTGAGTCAACACTTTCAGCAGTAACACCCTCATCATTGATTCCCAAAATCGGTCTAACATCGGAATTTGGATCACCAACACTTGAAGTGTTAGATTCATTTTCCGATGCTGAATCAGATTTTACCGAACTCTCCGGTGTCACTGAGTGACAATTATGGTTTTCAAAAAGAACCGGAGATGGTACAGCCCGATAATTGGTGGTTTTATCATCAATGATGTGATCTACCACATAAGCAACATTCTTGTAACTTTCCAACTTTTTGTTTACTTTTTCCGCAAAGCATTTGATGGCGGCCATTTCTAACTTGGTGTTTTCAATTTCATTAATGTAGTTGTTAATTGCCAATTGTTTTAAAGACAATGTGTTTTTCAAGTCAGAAATGTCCTTTTTGTAGCCATCTAATACTTTGTTAAAAGCATTCAACTCTTTGCGAGTAGATTGACTGTTCATGATAGCACTATCACGTTGAATACGGAGTTGTTTAACCTCCTCAGTCAATCTATCACAAGCACCACAATATTTTTCACTAGTATTGTCAGTACTACATGCAGAACTTACAGGTTTTGGTGGGTCAGTCATGGCCATCAATGCGAAATGAGCTTCCTTTCCTGCAAAGAATCTGGAATAATCAATCTTTGTGAAAGCATCATCTGCAATGCACGACTTCCTAGTCATCAGAAAATCTGCTTCTGCAAGTAACTGATCAATATCTTCATCAAGAGAATTAACACTAGCTTCCGTATCCGAGTCACTGTCTGAATCAGAATAGACCGATTCACACTCCTCAGGAATGTCAGAAACAGTATCAATCACCACTCCTGAATTAGTCTCTTCATTTTCAACCTCAACATTCACTTCAGAATCAACCTTAACAGGTTCAAAATCACCATCCATCTCAGCCTCAGACTCATCACTATCAATCTCAGTTTCAACCTTCTCCTCCATCGTCACAGAATCTTCAAGATCAACCTGATAGGCAACACACGCCACATTTCCCCCAGTGGTTATCTCCTCAACACCTATCTGAATACTTGACCAGTCAAACCTCTCATCTTGTTGAGTAACCAATGCTTGATTGGTATTCTGTGGTTCAGCTGGTGTAGTGATTGGTATGACTGTTCGGTTAGTATTGTTTGGTGTTTGGTTTTGTGTCTGGTTTGGTGTGGTTGGTTGTCTATTTTGGTTGTTGTTAAAGTTGTTTTGACGGTTTTGGTAGTTGTTGTTGTTGTTTTGGGAAGAAACTTGGTTTTGGTTTTGTTGTTGACGGTTCTGATAGGTAGCATTAAATGGATTCCTGTTGCCTTGTTTAGGTGGTTGAGTGCATTCACGTTTAAAGTGACCTTTGCCCCCACAATTAAAACACGTCACTTTCTCCTTATTGAACCCGTAGGTTGTGTTAGGAGAAGTTCCCAAGTCTGTTCTACCTGTTTTCTCAATAAACTCAGTCGCTCTTCGCATTATGCTCGCAAATGCCCATTGAATATCAATGAGTTCCATTTCCTCCTTATCAATCTGTGCGTAGTCTTCATTGGTCAAGTTGTTATTACCAATTTGACTAGCAACTAACCCATTATAGGAAGAAACCATTGCAGAGACTAATGCAATGTGTTGCTGAGCAACTTCAACTGTCACATTTCCAAGATTGGAAGTCTCCAAAACCACAGTTGGTTGATTAGGTTGGTTCATTGGTTGTGGTTGAGTTTGAACAGCAGTGTAAAAAGCTGCTTGTTGTTTTGGTGAGAATGGTGGAATGTATGAATATTGATATGGAACTTGTGGTTGTGGTTGTGATAAAGATGATGTTTGTTGATGGTAGTTAATGATGGGTGATTCTACAGCATTGGATATACAAGCAACATGTGGTGTAACTAGCCCTCCAGAACTTGTACTTGCTGGAACTAAAGATCCTCCAAAGTATAAGTTTGGATTCTGAGGAATCTGTGCTCTCCTAGCCTTCCTCTTCTCTTCCAACTCTTTGTTTTCCAGCTTCTCAACGAACTCCTGAAGAGACCAATATTGAAAGGCATCTTTCTCCTTCAGAACATCCACATGCTGATCCCAATTTGGTGGTAATGCTTCAGCAAACTTGTCCACCTGTTTTGCCATAGGAATCTGTACACCATAGCTAGACAATTCAGATATTAAATGATTATATCTAGGAGTTAGTTCTTTCAAAGTTTCATTTCCAACATAAGAAAAATTCTCAAACTCCTTAACAAGTTCTTCCATCCTCAAATTTCGAGTCTTTTCATTTCCATCATGCTTCCTTTTAAGCATATCCCACAGTGCTTTAGACGTTGTGCACGTCCCAAACTGATGCAAAAGATCATTGGTAATAGCTTGTGTCAGTTGGGAGAACGCCTTCTTTTCCACAGCAAACTTCTTTTTCTCATCCTCCGCCATGCTCTCCAATGGCACTGGTTCACCCGTGTTCTCCAGAACTGGTGGTGTGTATCCTTTAGCTATCATGTTCCATGCTTCAGCACCTTCTACTCCCATGCCTTCCAAGTGTATCTTGAACTTTTTCTGCCACTGATTGTATTCTTGAATCTCCATGAGCTTCGGTGGCCGAGTCCCGCTACCTGAAGACAAATCATTAATCAGTGTGGAAATAGCATTAGTAGTTTGAGTGTTTACCACCGCTGCTGCTACTCCCCAGTAGTCAGACTGTGGTACTGTAGGTGCACTCTGAGTCATGTAGTTAACCGGCTGCGAAGACTGTGTGTTAGTCTTCTGTGCTGCCACTGTCCATGGGTCCATCACCTGCTGTTGTGGTTGTGTAGTTGCTGGTGTAGGAGTAGTCTGATAACGCCACATTATCACGAACTTCAAGAAAATTCAACACTTAGAAAAATTTTCAAAAACTGTTCTAGGTTCGCCCAAAAGAAATCAGGTTCGTCCCTTTTTGTGTAGGTTCGCCCAAAACAATCAGTCCCGAAGGTAAGATTTCATCAGAATGTAAAAATACAATAACACTTTACTACCTTCGTCCACAAATCCTACGTTCGTCCGTTTAAGTTTTACCTTCGTACCCCCGATCTCCCGAAGGTAAAATATTGGACCCGAATGTAAAAATTTTATGTGAAAAACTCTTCGTTCGACCGAACTTCTCTACGTTCGTCCAGAAATTTACTCACATTCGTCCTAAAACACACACGTTCGCCCACTAACCTCAGGTTCGCCCATATCTGCACTTTTGAAAAACGGTTACACTTTGAAAAACGGTTATTTTGATCACTGATTTTCAAAAGTTTGTGGATTTGATTGATCTTGATCAGGTTATGCTTCGGAGATGATTTAGAACAACTTTAATACTTGGAATTTTGAATTTTAACCACAAAATCACCTCTAATTCTTTCAAAAACACACAAAAACCATTTTTAGTTGAAAACAGATGTGAATTGATGAAAATTATGTCCAAATCAGCTCTGAGTTTATCAATTTGTTGTTGTATGATCCTCTACGCTCTGATACCACTTTGTAGAGGATGATTTTGACAACTAAAACAGGATTATATGATCATACAAGTTGCTAAACCAGGTGCGGAAACCCTAGCTTAGAACAAACTGATATAAACTCAATCAAAACACAATCAAGATCATTTTAAAGGCTTTTCATAGATTAACTTGTTCAAATAAACGCTTACAGACTCAATACAGTTAATCTAGAACTCAAACTATCACTCTCAATCCTCTCAGGAACACACACACTAAACACACACTCTGAATGACTCGTTATACATTACAAAAACTTGAAATCTATATATAGTAGCTGTACGTTCGCCCAGTTACACTGGTCGAAGGTAAGCTGTTTCCACATTCGCCCAGGTGAACTGGTCGAATGTGTTCTTCTGTGCATTCCTGTTCCACCTTCGTCCATGATAAACTTCCTTCGCCCATCTCTCAGTCTCCTTCGCCCCTTCTGATTCTCATTCGCCCATTAACACATGTTAGTATCTAATCCTTAGTCGCAAAACGGCATCTACATTAAGTACCATCCAAGGGAGGCAATGTTAGATCAGTTTCTCTTTTAACAGTTCTTGTTCATGAACACTTATGTGTTGTAAATATATATCAAAGTAAAATGCACAGCGGAATATTTAAGTGTTCAAGTTAAAGTGTCACTTTTAACAAGAGTTATTACTCCCTCTTAATCAATGAACTAAGAAGTAAAGATGAGAATCAATAATAGTAAATGAATATAACAGTAAATGCAAGATGATTCTCAGATATATATGAAAAGGTTAACTACAAAGTAATTTGAAGGAAAAAGTTCAAGTTTTGGATAGATAATTATCGTCTAAAATAGTGGGTGTCACCCCTCTATTTATAGCCGAAAGATTACATACAAACTAGGTAATCAAAAGCTTAAAATAATGTAAGATAATACTACAACAAGTTGTAGCATCGAAACTTGAAGAAAGACTTTAAGTTAACTAATATAATACTAAACTGTTAGGATTAAGGGCGGTTAGAAGCTTCTTAATGAAAGTGCTAATGAGTGACAAATTTCTGATGAGTGATCTTCAGGAGTTTGTCTTCAGCAGTTTGTTCTTCAGATATTCTGTCTGGTTTATCTTCAGAACTTCTGATCCTTTTACTCTTTAGAACTTTACATATCTTCTTCTTCAGCAGTTTCATAAAATGTTAAGAGGATATAAGACTAAGGTTTATACTGGCTTGTCAATCCTCTTTGACCCTACAATCTCCCCCTGGATTGATGAAGCCAAAACCTTTGTCTATCTTTATTTATAAGATCCTCTCTTCCTTAAGTCAAGAACACTCCAGATTTCCTTGATTGTTTGATGTTTGAGTTCTCTGACCTCTGCTTCTAGAAGTAGTCCTTGTTCTGGTAACATCTCATGAATGGTTAGTAGATCTTCATCAGATAATCTTTCCAATTCATTCAAGCTGTGAAGGACTTTTGTTGAACAGTCTTGTCTTTCTAGAACCAGGGAACTGGACTTTTGGGTGAAGTACCATTTCTTGATTTGTAATTTGGAACTAAAGAATTTGTCTTTGTATGGTACAATTTGTAGGTTTGAATATAGATCTGATGTTGGTGGTTTTTCTTTTTCTGCATTGATCAGATTGGATCTCCTTCTCTTTTCAACTAAAATAGTACCATATGTATCACCTTTTGAGATAGGCATGTGATGTTCAGTGACTACCTTGGTTTGTTTTTGTTCTTTGATGGTCTGTTGCAGTTGATAAGCTAACGTTGCAGGATCCCTATATTGAGTTATCAGAGGCTTCTCTTCAACAGTAAAATCATTTTCAACAATGGTGTTCTTCTCAAGCAAAACCATCTTGAAATCTGGTTTCTTGTAAGTATCCCTGATGCAATATCACCCATGATTTTATCCAATGGATGATTCTTGTGTTCAATCAGTTGTTGTAGCCTTGTACTTGGAGATGTCTCTTGAACTTCTTCAAACAAACCACTAAGGTTGATAATATCTGGTTCAGCTATATGTTGTGGTTCAGGAGTCTGTGGAGCTGAATCAGTAGTTTGATTTTGTTCATCAGCAGTTGTTAAAGTAGAAGTTTGTAAAACTTCTGATGGTTTCAAAGTTGATTTAATGACTGTGTTTGGAGTCCATGATGGAGGACTATCATCATAAAACCCTTGATCACCATAATAAGTGGGTTTAGATGATGTAACAGTCTTTTCAGGTCCGAAATAAAAACTGTCAAGGTCAAAAAGTTCAGCAGGATGTGTTGGAATGAGAGTGTGTTTGGACTCATTAAACTTGACATTCAGTGTTTCTTCAACAATCTTGGTTCTGGAGTTAAATACCTTGTAGGCTTTTCTAGTGGAAGAATAACCAAGAAAATAACCTGAATCAACTTTAGCAGCAAACATTGAAATAGAGTCTTTGATATTTAGAATGAAACATTGACAACCAAAAGCTCTGAAAAAGGAGATAACGGGGCTGATGCCATGAAGAACTTCATAGGCAGTTTTGGAATGTCTTTTGTTGACAAGGACTCTGTTTTGAACATAACAAGCTGTGTAGACTGCTTCAGCCTAAAAATACAATGGTAGGCCTGAATCCGCTAACAAAGTTCTAGCAGCTTCAATTAATGTTATGTTCTTTCTTTCTATCACACCATTTTGTTCAGGAGTTCTGGGAATGCTGAATTGTCTAACAATCCCTTTAGACAAATAGAATTCATCTAGAGTTTTGTTCCTGAACTCTGTCCCATTGTCACTCCTGATGACTTTGACAGAGAGAGAATATTGCTTCTCTACTTGTAGAATGAAGAACTTGATTATTTCAGCTGCCTCATCCTTGGAATATAAGAAGAAGACCCATGTGTATCTTGAGTAGTCATCAATAATGACCAGGCAGTATTTCTTCTTACCAAGGCTCATAATCTTGACTGGTCCAAATAAGTACATATGGAGTAGTTGAAGACATGCAGTTGTTTTTTATTCTTCAATAGACTTATAAGAGGACTTATGCTGTTTACCTTTAAGACAGGAAAACAGTGTTCTTTACACTGGTATTCCTTCAAAGGTAGACCTCTGACCAAGCCCATTTTTGTGACTTTATTTATGGTTTTAAATTTCACATGGCCAAGTCTCCTATGCCAGAGATCAGTTTCAGAAGGTGATGCCCTTGAGAAGAAGCAAGCAGTGTTATTCAGTACTTTGTCTTTTTCAATGTCCACTGCATAGACATTGCCACATCTTTTGGCTATCAGCAAAGTATGATCTTCAATGATCTTCTCTATCAACTTTTGGCCTTCTGGTGATATGATCTTGCATGTTGTTTGGGTGAAAAAGGAAGAGTATCCTTTGTCACACATTTGTGAGACACTCAGCAAGTTGTACTCCAAGTTTTCAACCAGATTGATCTTATCAAACTGTATTTTACCAGAGGATACATTGCCATGTCCTAGCACATATCCCTTGGCAGTGTTCCCAAAGGACACATATCCTTCTCTTTGACTGATAAAATTGCTTATCAGGTATCTGCATCCTGTCATGTGCATTGAGCCTCCACTATCAACATACCAAATGCTATTCAAACCTTTGGAGACCCTCTGCACCATATAGAAAATTAGATAAATTTTGGAACCCAAGCCAGTTTGGCTTTGGGTTTGCTCTTGAGAACAGGAACAGTTTGTTTTAGACCACTTTTGGAAATCCATGTGTTTTTGGTAATGAATTTGTCATTAAGGACAATGGTGGAGTTCTTTTGCGGACCACCATCAACTTTGGTCATTAATAGTTTTACCACATTCATGAGATTTTTAATCTCAGTAGTTTGTGAAACTGCTGATGATTCAGGTCCAACTATTGAAGAAGAATTTTGAGAAAAAGGTCTTTGTTGAGATTTAGTCTTTTTTTTTAGAAAAGGTGTTACTTGGTTGTTGTTTATTGGGATAAAAAGTTTCTTCAAAATCTTGTTTGATTTGTTTTCCCACAACCAGTTGTAAAATTTTCTTGTTGTACTGATTTCCTTTTCTGTATCTACAAAATTCTGTTTTGTGGTTAAACAGACCACAAACTTCACATTCTCTTGCCTTCTCCTTCCTTTTAAATTCATCATGAGATGTGGAAGGAAAGTTACTGACAGTTTTAGAGATTTGAGTTAGTTCATCAGTAGTTTTCAGGTTCTCAACTCCTGATGTAGATGAAACTACTGATGACTTAATGTCAGCATTTGTAACTTCTGCAGGACTTTCAATTTTGAGAAAATTCTGATGAAAGGATGTGCATTCTTTCACATTGGAAGTTTGATTTAGAACTATTCTACTCCCATCATCAGCAGTTTTGGGAGTAAAATCAGTTGGTGTTTCAGTGTGGTTGTACCCTGTGCCAAACTTAACATTTGATGCAGTTTGTTTGTTAAGCAACATTTGGTAACCTCTACATGACTCAACCCGATTTTCACAATCAACCTTGGTGTCAGCAAGCTCTTTTCTGACATTTCCTAGGTCTTCTATCATGATTTTAATATGTGCTTGGGTTTCAATAGCATTATTTGTTAATTTAGAAATTTCTTTAGATTTTGCAGCAAGTTTTCTTTCTAAATCATACTTTATTTGAGTGTATTTTCTTTCAGAGTCATTGGCTTTGCCATGTAGACGCACATTGGTCTCTCTTATGAGAGCAAAAGATTCTTTGCAAGAAGTTGAGCAAAGTTTTAACAAAGATTCTTTTGATACCTGAGATAAGGCAGATTTAGAGGTGCATCCCTCAAAAGCCATTAAGGCAAAATTCTTTCTGCCATTATCAGGTTCTCCCCAGTTGATGTCATAGACTTTTTTGCCTACATCTGGATTGCATTCAGATGTGTCAAAGGTTAGACTGCTCCAATCAACATACCCTGATGTACAAAGACTTTCTTGAGAGGGTTGTTGAGTTTGTGGAGGATGTTGAGCAGCTGGAACAGGAGGTATTTGTTGTTGGCCCTGTTGTTGAGCATGCATCTGAACATATTGTATTTGAGGCACATATTGGATTTGTTGACCTTGTGCCTGTACAAAATGTGCACTTCCCTATGCTCCAAAATTCCAATTATAACTAGAGTTTGATTGATTTCCAGACTGTGGTTGGTTAAAGCTAGAGCTTCTACACTCTCTAGCAAAGTGTCCCAACTTCTGACACTTATGACATCTAAGTTTAGATTTGTGAAAACCAACTTTTGTTGAACTGTTCAGTCCTGGAAATTTCCTTCCTGACCTTTTATAAAAGTTATTAGTTTTTATGCTTAACATGGCCGGTTGGTGTAGTATGTCCATTTCTTCTAAGTCATCACTACTGAAATTTTTTAAATCATCTATTATAAAGCACATGTTATCAGTAGTTTGACTATCTTCTTCATTGTCAAAACCTGGATATGACCTTTCTAATGAGATCCCAGTGGTTATGTCAATGTGGTCAAAAGATCCAAAATCATTTGAACAAGAAGGTGAGTCTTGTCCTAAAAGTGTTGTACTATATGAAACATAGTCATCAGCTGTTTTGCCCAAATTTTGTAACTTTTTCTTTTGATTTATTTCTCTTTCAAAAGTTAACAATCTCCAATGTAATTTTGTAAGAGTGAGGGAGTTAAAATCTGGTCCAGATCTAAGGACTATTGAGTAAGTTTCCCATTTTTCTGGTAAAGACCTTAAAAATCTATGAAGCATTGGTACTGTTGTATAGGTCTTACCATTTAACTCTAACTCAGAGATTAATGGAGAAAATCTTTCAAATTGTTGTGTCAAAGTTTCTCCATTTATGTGAGTAAATGTTTCATATTGTTGTGCATGAATTTCTCCAGTGTTGGCAATCACCTCTTCAGTTCCTCCAAACTGTTCTTTTAGGCAGTCCCAAAGCTCTTTGGCACTTTGACAATGTAAAAGTCCAGAGTAGATATCATTTGGGAAAGCCATTGCCAACATAGAGAATGCCTTAGCATCAAGCTCAAGTTTTAGGAAATCTTCATCAGTGTGTCTTTTGGTTCTTTTGGAATTTCTTCCTTAGTTTCAAGATTTACATTTACTGGTTTATGAGGTCCATACATGACAGATCTCCAACAACCGGTGTTGGTCTGTGACAAGGTATGTGCCAATCTTTTTTGCCAGATATTATACTCATTTCTAACCAGCATAGCAGGTTTAGTGGCAGATCCAGTATTAAAAGTGAATTTTTATCCTTTATTGAATATCAATAAGAGCCTGTGTCTGATTCTCAATTTGTTAGATTGATATTTGATCAGATAAACCAGCGCTCTGATGATACCAATTGTTGGATCAGTTTCTCTTTTAACAGTTCTTATTCATGAACACTTATGTGTTGTAAATATATATCAAAGTAAAATGCACAGCGGAATATTTAAGTGTTCAAGTTAAAGTGTCACTTTTAACAGGAGTTATTACTCCCCCTCAATCAATGAACTAGGAAGTAAAGATGAGAATCAATAATAGTAAATGAATATAACAGTAAATGCAAGATGATTCTCAGATATATATGAAAAGGTTAACTACAAAGTAATTTGAAGGAAAAAGTTCAAGTTTTGGATAGATAATTATCGTCTAAAATAGTGGGTGTGACCCCTCTATTTATAGCCGAAAGATTACATACAAACTAAGTAATCAAAAGCTTAAAATAATGTAAGATAATACTGCAACACTCTGTAGCATCGAAACTTGAACAAAGACTTTAAGTTAACTAATATAATACTAAACTGCTGAGATTAAGGGCGTTTAGAAGCTTCTTAATGAAAGTGCTGATGAGTGACAAACTTCTGATGAGTAATCTTCAGGAGTTTGTCTTCAGCAGTTTGTTCTTCAGATATTCTGTCTGGTTTATTTCAGAACTTTACATATCTTCTTCTTCAGCAGTTTCACAAAATGTTAAGAGGATATAAGACTAAGGTTTATACTGGCTTGTCAATCCTTTTTGACCCTACAGGTAAATGTTGTAGCAGACGCATTAAGCCGAAAGGAACGTGTCAAAACGTTGCGTGCTCGTGCGCTAAGCATGAACATTCATACCGATCTCACTGATCGTATTCGCAAAGCTCAGCAAGAAGCTCTTAAGGATAGTAACATTGGACAAGATGCTCTATACAGTCAGGTTAGTCAGCTGGAAACAAAGCCTGACGAGACAAAATATTTCTTGAATAAAATTTGGGTTCTTGTGCATGGAGGATTGCGTGATTTGGTCCTAGATGAAGCACATAAGTCGAAGTACTCAATACACCCTGGTGCAGATAAAATGTACAAGGACCTCAATGAGTTTTATTGGTGGCCTAACATTAAGGGTTGTATTGCGGCCTATGTCTGACGTTGCTTGACGTGTTCAAAGGTCAAGGCAGAGTACAAGAAGCCGTCAGGTATGCTTCACCAACCAGAGATTCCCGTTTGGAAATGGGAGCAAATCTCTATGGACTTCATCACCAAGTTGCTAAAAACATCTTGTGGTCATGATGCGATTTGGGTAATTGTCTATCGTTTAACAAAGTCTGCGCATTTCTTGCCAATCAAGGAAACGGACAAAACGGAGAAATTATCCAGATTATACATCAATGAAATCGTGACTGGGCATGGCGTGCCTACTTCCATAATCTCTGATCGAGATAGTCACTTCACTTCGAGATTTTGGTAGTCATTGCAAGAAGCCCTTGGTTTACAGTTGGACATGAGCACCGCTTACCATCCCCAGACAGATGGACAAAGCGAGAGGACCATTCAGACATTGGAAGATATGCTTCGTGCATGTGTAATTGATTTTGGAAGAAATTGGGATACGCATTTGCCGTTGATTGAATTTTCCTACAATAACAGTTACCATACCAGCATCAAAGCTGTCCCTTTTGAAGCACTGTATGGACACAAGTGTCGATCGCCCGTGTGTTGGGATGAGGTAGGGGACAAGCATCTGAAAGGTCATGAGCTCATCCAGGAGACAACCGACAAGATCTTCCAGATCAGAGACAGATTGAGAGCTGCCAGGGACGGGCAGAAGAGTTATGCAGACAAAAGGCGTAAACCCTTAGAGTTCCAAGTGGGTGACAGAGTTTTGCTCAAAGTATCACCATGTAAAGGAGTACCCAGGTTTGGGAAATGTGGAAAGCTCAATCCCAGATACATAGGTCCATTTGAGATTCTTGCACGAATCGGACCGGTTGCATACAAACTCAAGCTACCCCAAGAACTCAGTGGTGTTCATGACATGTGACAACCATCACCCTCATCTTTTATCAAAATTTCCATCCTAGTCCTTGTACATTCCATCTTTTTAAATTGATAAAAAGTTTGAGGTTTGTTTTTGTTTATTTATTTATTTATTTTATCATTACAAAAAATTTTTAGTGTTTACATTTTGAATACGTATTATGGCTGTAACTTAATCAAATAATGATGCGTCATTTATAAAAATTGTTCATTTTAAAGTTTAATTAAATCTTGAATTCTAAATGTTTAAAGGTTATAAAAGTTTTGGAACATCAAGTTTTTATGTTAAAACTTATAAAAAAAATATATAAGTTTGTTAAGTTATATAAGTCATAAAGTTAATATTGCTTAAAAAAAGTTTTTGATTTAAATTTTAAATTTTTAGTAAATTGAAGGACCATAATGGCCAATATCCTAAACATCAAGTCAAACTTACTCCTTTGGTCAACTGAATCGTTGTTTTTTCGTCCATTGAAGACCATCCGCATCTTTTTATTACTATTTTTTTTGGTTTCAATTTGCTTTAATGCAAAATAATGGTGAGTTCATAATTAAAAGCTAATATCAATCGGTTATGTGGACCAAACATACGTTATGATCATTGATTACTCAACAATTATGAACCAAACTTATAACCGTCGACTTCAATATCGAAATCAAACGTTAATAAATTCGTGTTAACTGTATAAATTGGTAATGGTAAATCGTTTTCTGGACTTGGCACTCCTTAAACCCACTTCGAATCGATCTAAAACACGACCAGGGTGCGCAGTTTTCGCACCATAGTTTCGGCCTTGTTCATCTTTTTTTGATCATCAAAACGCTATTGTAAGTTCCTGTTCTTTATGCCGTTTTGTTTCTTAATCCTGTCCGATCTAAAGCCCCATATAATCGATGTCTAACAGTTTCTGTATCGCTTGATTGAATTTCGGGTTAGGGTTTATGTTAGGATTGGGGAAGAAGATGATGAAGTTAGAGTATTGTTTTTATAATTTTGTTTCCTAACTCAATAAACAAATACAATTGTGGTGTAGTGGTTGTGAAGTATTTTAAGTACAGCAACTGCCCGGGTTCGATTCATGTGAACCTTGACTCTAGCCCTTTTCTTTCTTTTTTTTTCTCTCTTGTGTTTTAATTATTTATATTTATATATATAAATCTTATTATATTCATAGAAAATTCATTTTTGATCTAAAAATTATGAAAATTTAGGTGTAGCTTCTTGACACCATAAAGAAAATTATCACAATTTTATTTTCTGGAAAATACATTATTTTCGTATTTTTCTTCATTTAAATTTTTTTAATCATTATTAATTGATTAAAAATTCCATTTGAATGATTTTAATCTCAAAATTTCTGGGAAATTATTTCTAAGTATGATAAAATGAAATAAAATTTATTTTCTCAGAAAATAGATATTTTTGCTTTTTTTCCCATTTTTAACTATTTAAATTCATTAAATCTATTTTAAAGGCAAATAAATTGAGAAAAATTATGGAAAAAATTGTTTTCACTATTTTACATCAGAAAATAATCATTTTTCATAAAAAATATCATTTTTGGATCATACCTTGTATTTTTAGCTTATTTATATTTAATTAGTTATAATAAATTATTTAATTAAATATAAATTATATAATCTGTTTTATGAATATTTTTTTTCTTATAAAACAGAAATATTCCTAAGCGTGGAAACCATAAGTGTTTATATTTTCTTAGTCACATATTTGATCTTACATCATGATATATTTTATTCAAAGTTATTATTAAATTCGAGGTATCATAAGACTTCATCTTCCCTACCTAACCTAGCAAACCCTAATGCCTTAGATTCTAGATGTCTTAGACTTTTAAGTCATTTTCCTCTTATTAGCATTCTTAAACTTCATAGGTTGAATTCTTCAGAATTCCCAAGTTTATCTTGTGACGAGTTTTGTTTGGATTTATCGCGGTTAGCAAAACTATGAGTATATATTTCCCCTTTTTCATGTTTTACACTTTTGGGGCTATTCATGTACATTATGACAAAATGTTATTCTATTACTAAATGCAATTCGCATGTGTGTTTGCTTTATGTTAATTTGTGTGTATCTATGGCTGTCAAAATCATTAACAGTTGTGGCCTAACATTTCAATGAATAATAGTATGGTATATACCCCTTGTGACTCTTTTGAGAGACCTTGGTCATTGTCTTGTGATTCATTATACTCAAAAATGGTTTTCAAAGTGTTGTCTTATTCTATTGTCTTAGGGTTGGTTTTGACTGATACTACTTATTACATAATTGCAAATGGTACCGCACATGAATTGCTAAACACTTTTATTACTATATGTATTCAAACAGGGTATGCTCACCAATACATTTTTGTATTGACATATACTATTTTCGTACATGTCTCAGGTTATTTTCAGACGCTTCTTTTTAGCTTTAGGATTTATATTTAAGCTTTATTGTATTTTAGTTAGACTTGACGCTTTAGAACTATTGTATCCTGTAATTTACTTTCAATGTAATAAATTATTCAAATTTGCACTTTTAGTCCATGAGCTATTGAACAATCGTCACTACGTGACACCTCAATGTTTCCGCCATCGGTTGAGGTGTTACAGATTGGTATCATAGCCATGGTTATAGGGAATTAGGTTATTAGAATGCCTTTTAGCCTAGTCTATAACTAAGCTTACATGCACGAGTTCTCTCGTGTATTTTTCTCTTTATCCTTATATTTTCTTACAAGTTATTTTTACTATGATTCTTTCTCGTTATTCTTTTCGGTATTTTGCTTGGAGAAGAAGACACTCGTATTTCACAAATGAAACGATATCACCAAGTTAGGAGTGGTATCCATACCTTGGTGATTAGTTTCACTCCTCTATATATTATATATCTTTGGAATATATCTTTGGGATAGGAGTGACATCCACATCTCAAGGATCTATTTATGTATCTCGTTTTTAATCTCGCTAAAGTTTTGGAATTCAGTAGTGATAGGGCACGTGCAACCTGGAAGGGTGAGCGCCTGTATTCTGAGTTTCCGTCTAGGATTGGTATTTCGTATAAATCCCAATCAGACGAGGGACCCGTATACCTACCTGGGGACTCTCGGGATGAGCATTCACTTATAGGCTAAAGCACGGCCCCACAAGTCACTTGGAAATTTCAAATACTTTGGTTAGTCAAAGTTTCATTTGGAAACAATCCCAATGTCTCTTGTTATTGATATTTATGTCTTGTTTAGCATTTGAAGTTTCAATTTCATCACTTCTTGTTTCATATGCTATTATTTATTAATCATTCGCTTTTGGATTCTTCATCATCATTATTAAGACTTTTGTACACTATATTATCACATTAAAATTTACATTATTTCATTTATGTTTTGTGACTTTTACACTACAAAGCATTTCTCCCTTGAGTTACAACATTTTTACCCACGACTTAAATTTTTAAACTTTGTGTTTAACTTCGACCACACCCTGATTTTGGGAATGTTGCTTCATTACACAGATAAAAATGAATGCGGCTTCTCAAACTTATTAATCAACCTGTTTTATATCATCATGTTTATAAACCCAGTTGATTGATGTCACAGTATATCCCTAAACTATGACCTTTTGTATCCGCTTATGCATCCACAATACTCTCAACAAAATATATCCTCATTTACTCAAGAGTTAATAGCCAAAATCGTCCCTGAGGTTTGGTCACTTTTGCCACTTCAGTCCAAAACTCAAACCTTTTACATCTGGGTCCTTTAGTTTTATTTTTCTTGCCAAATTCGTCCCTAACAACGTTTAAGTTGTGGACTGAAGTGGCAAAAGTGACCAAACCTCAGGGACGAATTTAGCAAAACCCAAACCTTTTTCAGGGACGAATTTGGCAAAAAAATAAAACAAAACTGAGGACCCAGATGTAAAAGGTTTGGGTTTTGGACTGAAGTGGCAAAAGTGACCAAACCTCAAGGACGATTTTGGCTATTAACTCTTTACTCAATACTAATTTACCAATATAGCTACACCCAGTCTCCTAAGCCATAGTCAACTACCTTTATTTAGCTCCTTTTTGGTCAAACTAAATTCATACATAAATGTCTATTTACATGATACACACCGGTACACTACTCTCTAAAACAATTAACCTGGCAACTTATCCTGTGTTGCTTTTTTACAAGAGCACAAAACTCGGATACCTAATTTTGGAAGAAAAAAAACCTATACCTTGTGCCTAGAAACAAATAGGACACTATAAGCCCAAAGAGATGCCTTAACAATCTTTACAAACAAACGGTCTTTCAATGAATAAATTTCGTAAAAATTTTCCAAGGTTTCAAGCTTACCCAATCCTAACGGGTAACATTCAACTTTCTCAAACATTTCATAAAATTTGAACATTTTCAACTTTAATGAAATTTTAACTTACAAGTTAAAGAAATGTTTAAATACAGAAAATCCTATTTTCCAAAATTTGTCGAGGCATCCAAGATCATACTCAACCTTACACGTATCCTACCCGTGCTTTCCAAATATTATTAGAGAACACACTAAAGCATTCCTTATCTCATGAGTACATGGTATTCACACTCCAACTGTGTGCTTTCTGGTTAATAAGACTGCTTGCTAAACGAACAACTGCTGACTACCATATCAGCACTGGAAAGAAAAACTTCTTTAGGAATGGGATAAACTATTGACATCTGCTTAAGTTATCAAAAAGAATCAACCCAAACCAAATCGGATTCCCCATTGTCTTCAAAACAACTCATAAACTTCTACCACATTAACAAAATACCGAGCTGATTCACTCAGTCAACGCAACACGAGAAATTGTGCGTTGTGTACTTTCAACGTTGAATTAAGTTTTTGAAGCTAGGTCACCAACTGACACTTGAGACTAGAAACCTACACGTTGTTGACAACCCTTATCATTTTCCTTGCTGTGACTCGAGCTTCTTTTCAAAACTTGAAATCTGTTTTCAGAAATGTTATGTAATTATAAGCTTTTCGTGTCATACACGTTGGTTTTTATCATTCACGCCATTTTTAAATCTTGGTCTTTTGAAACACATTTGATTTATATGGTTTCCTCTCGCATTTTATAAACTTGTTTGACATATTTACAAGTCAAACGTAAACCTTCTTGTTTTCATATACGGAATCAATATATGTTTTCGGGAAAAGAAACTTTCGACTGATAATATGCCTTATGAAAGTACTTACGAAGTCTTTTAATGTGAACCTGTTTTGAATTTAAAACATTCTTCGATTTCTAAAAAGTTATTCTTATGCATTACTACTATTCTTTTAAAAAGTTCTAGTAAACTACGTTTTTTATAAATGAAAATTTATCTTTTTACACTTACATTCTCTCAGCCGCAAAACTTTTGGTCTAACAAAACATTGGACATATCCTCATTGGAGTGTTGCTAAATGTCTTTTATCGAATAGTGCATAAATGCAAAACTACTAAATTTAAACTCTCATGCCAGTCGACTATACGTCTGTTTTGATCATCCTCATTTGCAGTAAATTTCATTATTTTATTCTTACACCATTTTATTTATAGTTATGTTCGCGCATTATCTTATTTATAGTTATTCTCAATTATTCTTACGCGTTATTTGCGGTTATTCTTGCACTATTTGTTAGCAGTTATTCTTACATCACTGATTTCGAGCATTAATTCAACCCGTTTACTCTCATTTTGCGCAATTGTGGAATTTACTCGATTTATGTTATATTATTATTTCAATCGAAATTTTATGATATCCTTATATACTTACATGAACGCATATTTTGTATGCATATATTTTTTTCTGTTTTGAGCAAGACCCTGTTATACTTTTTCATTATTTTGTTCATCATCATGGCCAATGAACATACTAGTTGATAACTCGTATGAGATCTAAGCTAGTGCCCACGTACGACTCGGGTTAGAGTATTCCTCCAACCCGAGGGGAACGGTGCAATCCTTAGAGTCTATAAATTTGGGTGTTTAGAGCCTAACGATCTGAACAAAATTAGACCGGTTACTAAAGGGAGAATCTGAATGGGGAGGGACCTCTAACCGTGCCTTATACTTACACATTATTCTCATTACGGTTAAAGGGTGAACTCGAAAGGGAAGGACCTCTAACCATGTCATGCTTGAATATTATTTCATTGCAGTATCTGTTACTTAACGTATCTTGGTTTCACGCATTTCTTTCTTTTATTACTAGTGTTATGGAAAAGCATAACACCCTAGCGTAAGGTAAATCGATGATTACGGTCCGGAACGCAATCATGGGTTTACATGTACATGGGGGTGGTGTGTGATTCTACTTAGGCTATTGGTAGACAATCAGTACGAGTCCAAAGTATCAGTAGTGTGGTGGGTTAGCTGCAGTACACCCTATATATAAGCACGAGCGATACTTCGGGAGCGGACTAGGAGTCTGACCAAGAACCTACCCTATTATTTTCTATTGCATTTTGGACTATTTAATAGCGTTGCACCCGACCTCTTTAATAGGTCGTTAACCAACGGCTATCAGTTTCTTTTTCTCTTTAGTCAAGAAAATTTTTACACAAGCTATAATTCGTCTTCGTGGAAACTTTCTTTTGACCACACACGCAAAAAGCTTAATCCCTGTATACACTCACACTCTCGGTTATTTGGAATCTTGTTGCATACCGAATGATGTCAGTCATAAACTTTTCTAAAGTAGGGGAGACTACTTCATCAGTGCCTCTGCCCTCACCAGTTACAAACTGTCCTAATCCTTTTTCATTATAAACTCTCAATTTCCTGACCTCGAGTCAACTGTCAAAGATTTTGAAACTTTTACCTTGGATATTAGACAACTACTTTAAATTTTGTCAGAGCATGACTGATGCAAATTTTCTTTAAACCTACTTGACTTTTACAACGCCTTTTCTTACATAGTAATCTCCATTTGAAAGAAATTTCGAGACGAAATTTTCTAAAGTATGGGAGACGGTGACAACCGTCACCCTCATCTTTTATCAAAATTTCAAACCTAGTCCTTGCACATTCCATCTTTTTAAATTGATAAAAAGTTTGAGGTTTGTTTTTGTTTATTATTTTTTATCATTACAATTTTTTTTTTGTGTTTACATTTTTAATACGTATTATGGCTGTAACTTAATCAAATAATGATGTGTCATTTATAAGAATTGTTCATTTTAAAGTTTAGTTAAATCTTGAATTCTAAACGTTTAAAGGTCATAAAAGTTTTGGAACATCAAGTTTTTATGTTAAAACTTATAAAAAATTATATAAGTTTGTTAAGTTATATAAGTCATAAAGTTAATATTGCTTAAAAAAAAGTTTTTGATTTAAATTTTAAAGTTTTAGAAAATTGAAGGACCATAATGGCCAATATCCTAAACATCAAGTCAAACTTACTCCTTTGGTCAACTGAATCGTTGTTTTTTGGCCATTGAGGACCATCTGCATCTTTTTATTACTATTTTTTTTGGTTTCAATTTGCTTTAATGCAAAATAATGGTGAGTTCATAATTAAAAGCTATTATCAATCGGTTATGTGGACCAAACATACGTTATGATCGTTGATTACTCGACAATTATGAACCAAACTTATAACCGTCTACTTTAATATCGAAATCAAATGTTAATAAATTCTTGTTAACTCTATAAATTGGTAATGGTAAATCGTTTTCTGGACATGGCACTCCTTAAACCCACTTCGAATCGATCTAAAACACGACCAGAGTGCGAAGTTTGAGACACCGAGGTACAACGAACGAGTGCTAGAAACTAACACGAAACGAGCCGGGTGTGAGTTGCTGTATTGACCGATGGCATCCAATGGGCCGGTGGCAGCCTTGGCTGGTCAGCGGCAATGAGCCCTCCGGAAGTCATGAAACTAATAAAAAGGGGGTGATTAATTTCTTATTCTTGTTTCTTGCAGCAGTAATGTGGTTATTTTTGTTAGTCTATTAATTTTTATGAAGATCCATATATCTATTATCTATCTATACTTTCAATAATAGGAGAGTCGTGAGTGACGTTAGAAAGCTGACGTGTCAACACCTTAGGCAGGCCACCAATGCCCGCGTGATGCAAAACCTGACGTCACTAAGCATCAAATTAAATAATTAAATAATGCCACTTGGCTGAACGGTGGTAAAAATCTCACTTGCCTCATCAGCTGTTGTTAATAAATTAATTAAATATTGCCACTTGCTTCAACAGACTTTTGAAAGACTGTTGCTTTTAGATTTGAGCTCCAAACTGAAATTCAAATTTCAAATTCGACACCCCATTACACAATTATATAAATCCATCATATCCCTCTCTTTCTCTCAGATAATTTTTAAATCTCTCCAATAATTTTGAAACCATAACAGCTGATTCTCTCACATTCAACTTCCTATTTGAAGGATTCGAGTATCAGGTAACCTAATTCTAACCGATCATATCAATAAAAATAAAATTTTTCCCTATTGGTTTTCACTAACCTTCAATCTTTTGTTTGCTTAATTAGCAGGCAGAGTATTTACGTTGAAAAAGGTTTCCTGTTTGGAAGATTCTCACAATGAAACTCAAGAAGGGTATGTCTTTACTTTTTTTAAAGCCATGTATGGGAGTGTTTAATGCGCGTTCATTTTTTTCTATTAAACATTACTTTCAGTCATTCTTGATTTAGTATTTTCCTGAATGTTTGGCCGTTAATAGATAGAGGGATTAGCTTAATCACTCGAGACTCTTTCTAGATGGCATTAGGCAAGACCTTGATTGCAATTCTGCTTTTACGCCACTATGCTTATCTCTTGAAGAAGCCATCTGCGTGTACTTTTGCTTTTGTTGTTCCCGCTGTTGTGCTTGTCAACAGGTATGTTTGTTGAAATTCTTATTTGTTTACTTTGTTTTTCAAGGCTTGTGGTTTAAGTATAACCGTGACTGTTTTTTCTGTTCTGTTAGCAAGCAAAGTATGTGAGGAAGCACTTTGAGTATGTTGAATATTCAAGGTTAATCTTTTGCAGATTCTTTCCAGTCAAAGAAACAAATATGTGTTGAAGACTGATGGGTGTATAAAGACATGTTATATTGAAAGTTGATTTGAATGTATTAGCTACGTCAGTTTTAAGTTTTCAGAAGATTAGTTAAATAATTATTTTCGTTGTTTTAGTAGTTTTTTGTAAGGTGTGTCTACGTTCAAAACATGTTTGTAAATATTCTGTAGTATAATTTGAAGTTGTATTTGAAGACAGTTGTTTTGTGAAGGTCTATCCAAGTTTTTTGAAGTTTGTATTACAGTGGTTTCATTACATCTATTGCTAAGTTTACAGGTGTTTCTTTTAAATTAATGTTATAATTTATAAGTCCAAGAAATGTCTACACTCTGTTAGTCAAGAGATGTTTCTAAATATATTATATTGTATATAAACATGAAATTGTGTTGGATGGGAGATGTTTTTTTTCATTATATCTAAAGTTTGTATTCGAAGACAGCTGTTTTGAGAGCAAATATTGTTATTGTTATTGTTAATCAAGTATTTCATTTACGTGGGATATTCCAAATTGTAAGTTAAATTCTTTTTTGAATCACAATTTTTTCATTACATCTGAAGTTGTATTGGATGACAAGCGTATTCAGAACATGTGTTGACATGGCAACAGATGTTGTAAAACAAATTTTCCCATTAAGTAGACAAATAAGCCTTAACTTTTGATAAAGAAATAATATTAATAAATCTTTGAAAACCATATTTAACAAATAAGCCCTAAGTTTTAAATTTTTAAGAGTGAAAGTTTTAAATTATTATAGGGAAGCGTGTTTACGAATTTAAACAGTAGAGGGGTTGAGTTCATAGATAAATAATAATAATTATTATTTAAAAAGCAGATATTATCAATAAGTCCTAACTTTTGAATTTTTAAGAGGGAAAGTTTGAAATTATTATAGGGAAGCGTGTTTACGAATTTGAACATTAGCAGGGTTGAGTTCATAAATAATGATAATAATAATAATAATAATAATGATAATAATAATAATTATTTTTATTATTATTATTATTATTATTTAAAAAGTCTTTTTTATCAATAAGTCCTAACTTTTGAATTTTTTAGAGGGAAAGTTTTGAATTATCATTGGCAAACGTGTTTACGAATTTAACTTTTGAATTTTTTTTAAATTGTCTTAGGGAAGTTGTTTTACGAATTGAAGATTAGCCAAGTTTAGTTGCAAATAATAAGAGTTCTGAGAGTAATATTTTCAAAACTTATTATTAATTAATTCATTTATATTACATATAACATTGTGTCATTATATATTCTTGGTGTATTGATCAATAATATTCAAATTGTGAAACAATTTTATAAAATTGTATTCAAAATCAGTACATTATTTTCTAAAGATTTTGTATGTAGCATCATTTAATTTTGATAAAGAAATAATATTAATAAATGTTTGAAAACCATATTTAACAAATAAGCCCTAAGTTTTGAATTTTTAAGAGGGAAAGTTTCAAATTATTATAGGGAAGCGTGTTTACGAATTTGAACATTAGGGGGGTTGAGTCCATAAATAAATAATAATAATAATTATTAAAAAACCATTTTTGATCAATAAGTCCTAACTTTTGAATTTTTAAGAGGGAAAGTTTTAAATTATTATAAGGAAGCGTGTTTACGAATTTGAACATTAGGGGGGTTTGAGTTCATAAATAAATAATAATAATAATTATTTAAAAATCATTTTTGATCAATAAGTCCTAACTTTTGAATTTTTAAAATGGAAAATTTTAAATTATCATATGGAAGCGTGTGTACGAATTTGAACATCAACCGGGTTGAATTCATAAATAATAATAATAATAATAATAATAATAAGAATAATAATAATTATTATTATTATTTATAAAGCATTTTTTATCAATAAGTCCTAACTTTTGAATTTTTTAGAAGGAAAGTTTTGAATTATCATAGGTAAGCGGGTTGAATTGCAAATTGCAAATATTAAGAGTATTGAGATGAAATATTTTTATTGTTATTATTGTTAATCAAGTAATTCATTAACAGGATTGAAGTTTTATTCGATAACAGCTGTATTGAATACATCTGTTTACATGTCAATCAGATGTTGTAAAACAGATCTTTGGATTCATAATACAAATAAGCCCTAACTTTTGAGTCTTTTAGAGGGAAAGTTTTAAAATATCTTAGGTAGGTGAGTTTTCGAATTTAGATCAATAATATTCAAAATGTGAAACAATTGTATAAGAATCCTATTCAAAATCAGTATATTTTTTTCTAAAGATTTTGTATGTAGCATCATTTCATTTTGATAAAGAAGTAATATTAAAAAATGTTTGAAAACCATCTTTAGCAAATATGTCACAGCCCAACCCGAACAGGTTGAAATGTCACTATTACAGATATCAAAACCAAACACAATCCATTCAAAAGAACCCAAAAGACAACCGAGAGTCTTAAATCAAACCAAACAAAATCCTAAGTCTTAATTTATTTAAAACTGAAATAAACGAAAATGAGAGTTTAATTATTCTTGAACTTCATTACTCTCTCACTCATCCCTGATTCCCCAGATTACCTGCAAACACATAAGGCAAACAAAACAAAGAAAAATATAGCTGAGCCAAAGGTTGCTCAGTAACGGAGAGATCAACAGTACAAGTAAAGCCGGACATACAATACTACGAAAAGGTACCGAAGCTGAACCGAAATAAAAGTTGAAACCGAAAACAGATACTAACACGAATCGAATCTCAAAACTTATATCAGATACATACAGAACAAACCAGATATGAATATATCAACTCAAAACATATCATATACTAAAATACGTGACTACAGATGCCAATAAATAAGTCACGTAATGCAGAAGCACCCACGAGCCTAAACAGAGGGGTACATGGATAGCTAGTCCATGCACCTATCAAATGGTGCGCGTGGCGTACACACATTCATCTCCAGAAAACATAAACATATATCAGAAATCAGAATCAGAAACAGATCTAGGATATATCCATACGCCTCTAAGGGACCATGTTAGAGACGCCGCGATTTTAATTACGCACTGTCACAGAAATTGTTCATGTCGCTGACGCCCCAACGACAAGTCAAAACAAACTGCTCGGGTGACAGAGTACAAAAGCTAAGGCCATGTAAATAATTACAGGCAAACTAAAAATGACACTAACTGGAACATGCAACCATGAGTACAAGTAAGAGGTATGGCATGCTATGACACACTAACAACAAATTGACCAATACACACCGACCCAAATAACGAACCAAATACAAATCAATGATATGTAAAAGACGATGACAAACAGACTCTAAACATAGACGTAAGTCCGTACTACAAAGTAACGGATATGAATTTTATACTATGATGATACGACTAACGAACTCGTACACATGGAAGGAAACGAAAGTTATACTATAATTAAAAGAAAAACAGAATCCGTAAGATGGAGGTCCAGGGCGAGGTGCACCCTACTAAGCGAGTCCCAGCAAGTACCGCACAGTCCTAGGACTCTCCCATAGAGCAGCAGAAGAAAAAGGAGCCCGTGAGAGTTTACACACCTCCAGTTCCATACCCGGGCAGATTGAGGAGAGAGCGTGATACTGAGCAGTATAGCAGGTTCCTTGAGTTGTTCAAGCAAATCCATGTGAACCTTCCTTTTGTTGAGGCATTGACACATATGCCGAAGTACGCGAAGTTTTTGAAGGATCTTCTGACGAATAAGAAGAAGGTAGAGGAGTTGTCTACTGTCACTCTTAGTGAGGAGTGTTCTGCAGTCGTGCAGGACAAGGTCCCACAGAAGATGACTGATCCGGGTAGTTTCACTATTCCTTGTCTGATCGGGAATCTTTCAGTGAGTAATGCTTTGGCTGACCTAGGTGCTAGCATAAACCTCATGCCATATTCTATTTTTGCTAAGCTAAACCTAGGAGAGCCGTCTCCCACCCGTATGAGCATTCAGTTGGCCGATCGCACGGTCAAGTATCCACGGGGGATTGTGGAGAACATGCTTGTGAAAGTCAACAAGTTCGTCTTTCCTGTTGATTTCGTTATCCTCGATATGGATGAGGATGCCAATGTCCCTCTGATCTTAGGTCGACCATTTCTAGCTACCGGGAGAGCATTGATTGATGTCTTCGACGGTAAGCTCACACTTCATGTAGATGATGAAACAGTCACCTTTGATATCAAGAGGTCGATGAGGCACACGGCCGACCATGACGACACTTTATACTTTATTGATACCATCATGTCTCATGTCGGTAGCGTTTTGAGCGGGATATGCGGAGGTGAGGCACCGCCATCAGAGGTTGTGAGTGTTGTTTCTGATCCTAGTCCTTCGACTAGTGACCTTCCCTCGGTACTGGAGGTTTTCGAGGTGATTGAGAGGGAGGAGCCTCAGGAGAGGCCATCTGTTGAGAAACCCCCATCCTTGGAGCTTAAAGAGCTACCATCCCATCTTGAGTACGCATATCTTGATGAGGGTTCTCAGTTGCCCGTCATTGTTTCATCTGAATTGACGGAAGATTGAGAGGGCGAGATTGTTAGTTGTGCTGAGATAGCACAAGCAGGCGATTGCGTTGAAGCTGATGGACATAAAGGGTATCAACCCTTCCTTTTGCACGCATAAGATATTGATGGAGGAGCAATACAAACCAGTGGTTCAGCCACAGCGTAGATTGAACCCGCATACGCAGGAGGTAGTCAAGAATGAGGTCATCAAATTGCTCGATGCACGCCTCATCTATCCTATTTCTGATTCTGCATGGGTCAGTCCAGTTCAGGTCGTCCCCAAGAAGGGTGGGATGACGGTGGTGACGAATGAAAAGAACGAACTCATCCCCACCAGGACTGTCACCGGTTGGCGAGTGTGCATCGACTACCGTCGATTGAATGATGCAACTCGCAAGGATCATTTCCCTCTACTGTTTATTGATTAGATGTTGGAGCGTCTGTTGGGACAGCAGTTCTACTGCTTCCTTGATGGCTTTTCAGGTTATTTCCGGATCCCTATTTCACCAGAAGATCAGGAAAGGACCACGTTTACATGTCCTTATGGCACATTTGCGTACCGACGCATGCCTTTTGGATTATGTAACGCTCCAGCGACTTTCTAGAGGTGTATGGTTGCGATTTTTCATGACATGATACAGGACTCCATGGAGGTGTTCATGGATGATTTTTCTGTATTTGGGAGTTCCTTTGATCATTGTCTGAAGAAATTGGATCGCATGTTGGCGAGATGTGGGGAGACCAATTTAATGTTAAATTGGGAGAAGTGCCATTTCATGGTACGTGAGGGGATTGTGTTGGGTCACAAGATTTCACAGGCAGGGCTTGAGGTCGATAGGGCCAAGATTGAGACCATTTCCAAGCTCCCGCCACCGACGAATGTGAAATCTATTAGGAGCTTCCTAGGCCATGCGGGCTTTTACCGCCGTTTTATTCGCGATTTCTCTAAAATTGCGAGGCCGATGACCCAGCTGTTAGAGAAGGATACACCATTTGTATTCTCTGAGGATTGTATGAGGGCGTTTGAGACGCTGAAGGAGAAGTTGGTGAGTGCCCCCATTCTTATTGCCCCAGATTGGAGCTTACCCTTTGAGCTCATGTGTGATGCGAGTGACTTCGCAGTGGGGGCAGTTTTGGGGCAGCGGAGAGAGAAGCATTTTCACCCCATATACTACGCTAGTAAGACTCTTAATGATGCTCAAGAGAATTATACCACTACCGAGAAAGAGCTTCTAGCGGTAGTTTTTGCGTCTGATAAGTTTAGATCATATCTTGTTCTCTCAAAGACCATCGTTTATACGGATCATGCAGCATTGAGGCATTTGTTTGCCAAGAAAGATGCTAAGCCACGTTTAATTCGATGGATCTTGTTGCTTACAGAGTTTGATATTGAGATCAAAGATAAGAAGGGAGCGGAGAATGTAGCAGCAGATCATTTGTCCCGACTTAAGGACCCTACTCGTGAGGAGATGAGAGAGGAGGCTATTGGTGATAGCTTCCATCACGAGTATCTGTTGTTTGTGAGCGCTCAGGATGAGGGATTCCCATGGTTCGCCGATTTTGCGAACTATTTATCGAGTGATGTCCTTGTAAAGGGCATGACATTTCAGCAAAAGAAGAAATTCTTTGCGGATGTCAAGCATTACTTGTGGGAGGATCCGTATTTGTTTCGCATCGGTGCAGACCAGGTGGTTAGGAGATGTGTGTATGGTGATGAGGCGAGGGAGATCCTCAAGCATTGTCATGAGGGACCAGTTGGTGGCCACCATGGAGCTACCTACACCGCGAAGAAGGTGTTTGATTCGGGCTTTTATTGGCCGACGGTGTTTAGGGATGCTCATGAGTATGTTAGGAGTTGTGATGCATGCCAAAGGGTTGGCAATATCTCATCGAGGGATGAGATGCCCCAGAACCCCATTCAGGTTGTTGAGATTTTTGATATATGGGGGATTGATTTTATGGGGCCATTTCCGTCTTCACGAGGGAACAAGTATATTCTTGTCACGGTTGATTATGTTTCCAAGTGGGTGGAGGCACAGGCCTTGCCCACTAATGACGCGAGAGTAGTTGTGAGATTTTTGAAGAAGTTGTTTTCACGCTTTGGTACCCCCAAAGCCTTGATCAGTGATAGAGGCACCCACTTTTGTAATGCCCAGATGGAGAAGGTGTTGAAGCGCTATGGTGTCACGCACCGGCTTTCGACTTCTTATCATCCACAGACGAGTGGGCAAGTGGAGGTCTCGAATAGGGGTATCAAGCGTATTCTGGAGAAAACTGTCGGTCACAACAGGTCAGATTGGTCCGACAAGTTAGATGATGCACTTTGGGCTTTCCGTACCGCGTTTAAGACACCTATCGGTACTACTCTATTTCGTTTGATCTATGGGAAAGTGTGCCATCTACCGGTCGAGTTGGAGCACTGCGCTTATTGGGCTTTGAAGACAGTCAATTTGGACATGTCTAGCGCGGGCCAACACCTGTTGCTTCAGCTTCATGAGTTGGATGAGTTGCGCGACGAGGCGTACACGCGTTCGTGCGGGTATAAAGAGCACACGAAGGAGCTTCATGACAGACACTTGAAGAGTGTGAAAGAATTCAAGTGTGGGGATAAGGTGCTCTTGTATAACTCCCGTTTGAGATTGTTTCCCCGGAAATTGAAATCCCGTTGGTCGGGACCGTTCACGGTTCGAGAGGTGTTCCCATATGGGACAATTGAGATTGAGGGGACTGATGGGGCCGCCTTCAAGGTGAATGGGCACAGGCTAAAGTTGTATGTTGGTGGCCCGGTTGAGGAGCGCAAGGTCGAGGCGGTCTACCTTGACCCCCCCGTTGTCTGATCCCATGCAGGTTTGTTCTCGGGTGTTAACCCGAGTGTACATATTAGTTGAGCTTATTTATATTTTATTTTTTCTTTTCTTTATTTTGAGTTTTTATATTAAAATTTTTTAAAAAAATGGGAAAAGAAAGAAAATGGTGTAGAAACATCTCCCCCGTACTCAATCTCCATTCCGGGGAGATCGTTTTTGAAGCCATATTATTATTATTAATAGTTTGTTTCTTTGTGTTGCCGCGATTCGCGAGCATTTGAGTTGTCATGCAGGTTATTACTTGGGTATGCTTGATCGCGCTGGCAATTGCACGTTCGTAGGATGCTCTTCTCCTATGCATTTTTGTCAGGGGAGTATCAGTTTTCCTTTCTCTTTTTCTTATTTTAGTTTATGTTAGCCACTTTTGACACACATTGGGGACAATGTGCGTTTTAAGTGTGGGGATAGAGTAAATAAATAAAATTTATATTTTCAGAAAATCTAAAAAAAATCAAAAAAATTGAGAAAAAAAAAATCTATAAAAAAAGTAAAAATTTTAAAAAATACAAAAAGAAATAATAAAAGTTTTGCAAGTCCCGAGGTGATTGATTACACACAGAAGACACGCCTTAGCCATTGTAAAGCGTAAGCTGAAGGCGGGTCGATGTGGGTTTGCATTTCTTGGGGGCACGGGATTTCTTTAAGTTGCGCGATAATAATGTAGGTCCAGGTAGTCAGTTTTTGAAGTAAAATAGTTTTTGGGATACTTATGATAGTGGAACGAACCTGATTTAGGAAGACCACTCTTGGCTTTTACCGACATCCCATTCCGGCACTTGATAGTGAGGATTTGAGCCTATTTGAGTACTATGATATTCACTTTCATTTGTTGAGTGCTACCTACATGTTGCTTGATTACAGAACTTGTGCATCATGATACATTTTTAGACCTTGGTTTTGGACTTGGCATTAGTGTGATATAGGCATTTAGGATCACCCACATCTTAGCCTTTTTCTTTTCTTTTTGTTTTTCATTTTTTTGACCTAGTTTAATATACCCTTAGTTGCCACTTTAAGCATTTTCCCTTTTCGTTTGTCTACCATGTTTACCACTTTTATTTTTATATCCGGTTTTGAGTCTTAGTTTAGTTGTTGAAAAAAAAAATATAGCAAAAAAAAAGTTGAAAAAAGAAAAAGAAAAAAAATTGCAAAAAAAGAAAAGAAAAAGAGTTGTTCAAGTTGTATATAAATAAATTGTTGAGTTAAAAAAAAAGAGAAAAAAAGAAATAAGTAGAATAAGTTTGATATGGGTCAAAATTACCCATCTTAGTTATTTTATGTTTTCAGTTTATTTTTCCGGATTTATTTTCTTTTTAGCCACTTTTCCCAAATATACCCTACCCTTAGCCCTTGCCTACCCATATGCCCTCTTGATTAATGTTGGTCCAAACCATTTAGGTGAAGATTTGATTCTTGTACAAGCCTATTTGTTTTCAAGCTTCATGTTTAGGTATTGAGGGATAACTTTTATGATTGATATACACCAAGAGTTGAGTGATCTATGTGATGGGTAATAGCTTGGTTTAGTTGGAATCTTGATGGGGAGTGAAGCTTGATTAGGTAATCCCATGTTTAAAAAAAAATGGTATCACATTTGGCTAGTTGGACCATATGCTTCTTGACCGTTGTAAGTCTTGTGATTTCTTTGTGTCCTTAAGATTTGTGGCTTGCTTAAGCCTTGCTAGATGTTAGTCGTATTTGTTCTAAGTGTGGGTATGATGTGTTGTTTGATATTTGCTTAGGGACAAGCAAATGAATAAGTGTTGGGATGTTTGATACGCTCTAAAATATACATATATTTATATCAACATTTCCTACATTTTAAATAGTTTTTAGGTTAGTTTTTATTAAATATTACTCATAAATGGTTCGAAATGGTTATTTAAAGGTTTTAAGTGTAAACGAGCTAAAATTGTACATTTGAGTTATTTTAGGACTTACTAAATTTTTAATGGTTGAATTGGTCATCTATTTAAATGTATAGTTTGAAATAGTCTCTTATTTAATTTTTGTGTTGTAGGAATTATTGGATCCGGGCCCAATACAAGATAGACATTGGACTACAAGACTAAATGGATCACACATCTTTTGGACTTCATCTCAATTACAACATAAATTAAGTTTGGGCTACAAGGTCAACAAAAATGTCAAGAGAAATGAATTGGGCCAGCCCACCTAAAGAAATTAGGGCATGACATTTGGTTTGGCGGTGGAGTTTTATTATAAAAGGAGGGAGCTGTACGAAAGCTAGGGAGGTCGAAGGTTAAAAAAAAACAATACAACAACAATAATAATAATAATAATAAAAGACGAGAGGTGACAGGAAGTTTTGTGGCTAGTGAGGTTCTAAAAAAGGGAGTTGTAGTAATTTATGTGAGACCACCCACCCATGTGGTGGAGTGGTGTGGGGGTAGTTTAGCAAAGGAAAGATCAGGGGATCGAGCCCCTCCCCCATTAGGTGAGATAAAGGAGAATAAATAAGGGGAATTGTAATTAGCCGATAAAAAAAAAGTAATTTATGTGAGAGCACAAAAGAAAAAAAGCAAAACAAATGTGTCAGGGGAAGATTGTGGTTATCAATGGAGGGTGACGTTGGTCTTGGATCTGTTAACATCGAAAATCTACAAAAGATAAAAGAGACAGAATTCATTTGAGGTTTTTTATCATTCTATAATTTTAGTTTAATTGTTATTATTTTTAAAAAAAAAAAAATTGTTATAGTCATGATTATGCTTGGTGAATCCATTGGAACCATTTTGTTATCAACTATGATTGGCTAGATCTATTTTGGTTGTCTAGACTTAGGATAAATATTGATTATTGTTGATGGTTTTTGGGATTTGGATCTTGTTTGACACTCGTTTATGTATAAAAATCTAAACTTTATTGGTTTTTGTTGTGATTTATCACCCGGATGATGTTTATGTTATATTTTTATATTCATATGTGGCTATAATTTATTGACTTACTGTTTTAAATTAAAAGTCGCATATTTTTATCATTTGCTTTGTGTGATGATTTGATGGGTTGACTTGTTGACTTAAGATCTAGAAATTGCGTATTTAACATTGTTTTGGGGTTGTCACCTACCTTGAGACCGAGAGGAGATAGGTTATGGGTTTGTTAGGATTTATTGGTTTATTTGGTTAGATATTTCATGAGAGTGAATTTCTTTCCCGGTATCCTTTTTATCCGCTTTCCCAAACATTGACCTTTAGGAATAGATTCACCCCTTGATACCATTAGGTATTTAGTGATTAGTGAGACCGAGAGGAGATCTAATCTTTGGGTGCGTAAACTTGTATGTTTGGTGAGACCGAGAGGTGATCCATTCTTTACCCGGTGAGCTTCATGACCGCTTAGGATTTCATTTACTGTTCTAGTGAGACCGAGAGGAGATCTTGATACTATAGTGTTTCCCGAGTTGGTTATACCCGTAGATCCCGGTAGTCATTCGAGTGTCCATTTCCCGTTAGCTTTCAGCTTTATCAGTAGGATTCCCAGTCTAGGCAGCCATCCTCTCCATTTCTGATTCCCCTTTCGTGAGCGTTTACTCCCTCATCTCTCGTCATTACTGCTTGTTTATTTCTTGTCTTATGTTATTTGTTTACTTGTTTATTGTTTTAGTTACTTTTTAGTTGAAAAATCATGCTCTTTCATATAGATTAAGACTCGACAGAGGTTTAGTATCGAGGGCTGCATATCAGTGTCCACGGATTGATACTCGGTCTTATCGACTTTACTACACTACGACCGGTACACTGCCGTGTTGTGTGGTTTAGTTTGGTGATTCCATTTTTCAAACCAGATTGTGAAACTTAAATTTATATATATATATATATATATATATATATATATATATATATATATATATATATATATATAGGGAGAGGATAATTTGAAAACCCTCTCCAGTTAAGAAAACCCATGAAACCTCGATCTTGACCATCTATCTTATATGATCAACGGCTATGATTTATTTTCATTATTTTAGTAAAAAGTTAATTACAAAAGGTAAAAAAGGGCAAAAATGTCCAAACAAAATTTACTTTCTTCTCTCCTCTCTCCTCATTATTTTATTAATATAACACAACCTCTCTCCTCTCTTTATATTATTTTATTAATATAACATAAACCAGATGTCAATTTAAAAGATGCAAATTATAACAAAAAATGTATGTTTTTGTTAGTTGTAGGACCTATAACATATGATAAATTATAAACAAAACAACAAAAACATATGATAAATTATAACCCAAACACAAAAAACATATGTTAAATTATAATCCAGCAACAAAAACACATGTTTTTAAATGAAAAACAAATGTTTTTACATGAAAGGGTTTCTTTCTCTAGCAAACAAACATAAACATCAACCCTAACAAACACTAATTACAGATCAGCCTTCTATACTGAGCATCACCACCAACGTTCAAACCACCCAAGTGCGACACCATTGTCGTCCACCTCGTCGCCACCATTCAAGAAAACCAACAAAAAAAGAATTACAATGGTGTTTCACCAGATCATATTATAAATAAAAAACTAAACACAACCTTCAAGAAAATTAAATTGTCAAAATTACCAATGATGACCAAAGATAGCATGATTTGACTGGCGAGAGGATTTGGACTTATAAAATCACCAAATTACTACTACTGCCAACACACCAAATCGTATTTTCACCCATTTGATCCGGATCTGATGTTACCTCCGGTCTCTCTTTCTCTTACCACTTTCTCTCTCTAACTGTTTATCTCTTTAAACATAGTCTTTTACATACTTACATTATGATCTGGCTCATACAAATTGGTCACTGCTTCCATTTCGTACACCTGCTGGTCACCACCACCGCTTCCATTCATGGAATCATGGGGATCCATACACCCACTTCGTAGGGAGATAAAAAGGACTTTGTTCAGAGAAGTATAATGCAGCCACACCGGAACCGTTTTGGGTCGCCACCACCACACCCCCTGTTCTCTCTCTAAACATCATGTTTCTCTCACTAACTTTTGTTTCTAGACATCATGCCATAGATCTGACTCCTTCTACTCTGGTTTTTATTTGATCATCACCATTGGGTTTTGTCTTTTAGAATGAGAGAGATAAAGATACTGAAAGTTGAGGATTGTCTTTGAGAATAAGAGAGAGAAAGATGAGTATTTAATAGATAAAAAGAGAGACTTTTCTGTAAGTGCCAGTAAGGTAGAGTGATAAATATCAATATCCCTAAACTAACCTTGCAATAATTTAAAAAATGAATACGTGGATTAATTAGAGCCATAAGATGGGGTTTATTTGGTTTGCTCAACTAGATGGGGTTTGTAATTTATAATTGCCCTATATATATATATATATATATATATACTAGTAGTATGCCCGCGCGATGCGGCGGGGAACACAACTACTTTTACAGGTATGCATAATTCAGTTCAATTCAGTTATTAGCCCCAACCAAAACCAAAGTCAACGGTTAAATAATCTTATTAACCTAGTGGTAGAGAGGAAATCCTCTCTTGGATGAGGCTGGGAGTTCAACTCCTAGGGTGTGCAAAAAAAGGTGTAAAAGGATGTGAATGGTGTAAAAAAGGGGTGTAAGAAATTAGCCGTTCAAAAAAAATAACTTATTAACCGATCGGTTAATTGGTTCGGTTTATTTGATTAGATTGTCGTTTTTCAGTCCGGTTAAGTTAATTTTGTCAATAACAAAAACTAAACTTTGGCCAAAGTATAAGTCTACTAAAGCATGGGCTTAATGGCCCATCTTTTTTAGGCCCCATTCTATGATGTTATTTTATATTTGTATCGAACTTGTTTATGTAGTATTGAATCATAGCTCGTTCCAAAAAGAGGCAACACGGTTAGGTTAAAAATGAAAGCGGGAAAGTGAGGAATGAAAATCCAATCGAATCGTGTAGTAACGGTGAAAGGTTGTACACCTGAATCGTAAAATCATGATCATCAAAGTCGAACTATCTTCTGTTGCATTCTTGCTCTAATTCTTTTTACAATTAAAATAAAAATCAAAATCAAAATCTAAGGTGTTGTAGTTAGCGACTTAGTTCATTCGAAATCGTTAATCAAAATTGTTAATTTGCTACGCATCCCTTGAAGGTAAATTGATCATCTATAACTTTTACTACTCAACTGTTGATTTTTGCAGCTTACGAATTATACATATAAAGTATGACATAATGTGGATGTTAATTCATGTTTTAAATAAAATGCTATGACTTTACTGATATTTATATGTGATTTAAATAAAGATTGGAAAAAAAATTATGATTAAAATTTCCTTATTTTTATGTTATTATAATCATAGCTAATACTTAAATTTCGATATTCATCTTATGTTTTAAATTTATATCATTTTTTATGTCATATACTCTTTGTTTTGTTTATATCATCTGTTTTTAGTGTTTAAAGTTAGGCCAATCTATGTGAGGATTTGGTACCCAATCCATTCAATGATAAGATGTTTTTACTGTGGTATCTGTAATGCTAAAAGAGCCTCAAATTTAAATTTCGTTTTAGGCCCCTAAAATGGTCGAGTCGGCCTTGGTAAATCACATAATACATCAACTTTTTAAAATTAAAAAAAAAATAGTATTATTACTCAAATTAAAGATCCAGAATAAAATTCTCGTTTTTATTAAAAAAAAATTAAAAATTATTAACGTATGAAAAATTGTGGTCGTTTAAAAGTCGTGAGGGTAGTTTCCTTAAAACAAGGAAAACATGTAACTATTATTTTTAGTCTAATTCGGTTCGTTTTCGTTTCAGTTATTACTTAAACCTACCATCTCATTTTTTATATAAAAAAACTACACCAATACTATACTCAGATTAAAAAGAATAAAATGCCCGTTTATATGGTGTAATAATATTAAGAAAATATTCACCAACGAAAAAGTTATGGACGTTTAAAAATCATGGGGGTAGTTGGTTAAATTAATGGTGCAAAAGTGTAATTACTATTTAAATAAAAAAAAAGTTGAGTAAAGATGGAGGGGCACATGTGTAAGTATTTTTTAAAATACATGTTTGCCTTAAAAAGTAGTTAATATCTCCATTGTGTTTTGTACTCTAATCAATATTCTTGTAAAACTTGAATTTTAAGAGATCATTGGGAAATGTATTATATTAAAGTTTAGATGATTACAGTTCGTTTTCGTTTTTCCCATTGTTTTCGTTTCGGTTATTGCTTAACAATAACATATAATTTTTTAAAAATTAAAAAACTATAGCAATACTATACTCAAATTAAAGAGAATAAAATGCTCTTTTATACGGTATAATAATATTAAGAAAATAATACCGTCTGAAAAAGTTATGAACGTTTAAAAATCGTGGGGGTAGTTGGTTAAAATAAATGTGCAAAAGTGTAATTACTATTTAAATAAACAGAAATTGAGTAAAGTTGATGGGCCAAATATGTAAATATTGTATAAAATTATAATATAGTATAGATAGATAAGGGCGGAAACTGTAACTAATAAAGGGTATATGTGCAACTTATGTTTAAAAAGACATAAATGCCCTTAAAAAGTAGTTACTACATGCATTATGTGTTGTACTTTAAGCATTTATTGTTGTACTACTTAAAAATTAAGAGGTCATTGTGAAATGCTTTATAGGAAAGTATATATATATATATATATATATACACACAAACCACAACAATCACCGCTCCTATTGCTCGAGCCCCGTATCGTCTTGCGCCTCCCGAGATGCAGGAGTTGTCTAGTCAGTTGCAGGAACTCTTGGATAAGGGCTTTATTCGACCGAGTTCTTCGCCGTGGGGAGCCCCTATTCTGTTTGTGAAGAAGAAAGATGGAAGCCTTCGGATGTGTGTCGATTATCGGGAGTTGAACAAAGTGACCATCAAGAATCATTATCCCCTTCCTCGCATTGATGATCTCTTTGACCAACTCCAGGGTTCTAGTTACTAATCGAAGATTGATTTGAGGTCCGCTTATCACCAGTTGCGCGTACAGGAAGCTGACATCCCGAAGACTGCTTTTCGTACTCGTTATGGCCACTTTGAGTTCTTGGTCATGCCTTTTGGTCTCACTAACGCACCAGCGGTTTTCATGGATCTGATGAACCGCGTTTGTAAACCCTATCTCGATAAGTTCGTCGTCGTGTTTATTGATGACATTCTGGTTTATTCCAAGAGCAGGGCGGATCATTAGGAACATTTGCGGCTAGTCTTGGAACTCCTACGACGGGAACAGCTGTATGCTAAGTTCTCGAAGTGTGACTTTTGGTTACGTCAAGTTTAATTCCTAGGACATGTGGTTAATGAACTGGGAATTCATGTCGATCCGGCTAAGATCGAAGCAATCAAAGACTCGGAAGCACCAAAGACGCCATCTGAGGTGCGGCAATTCCTAGGTCTTGCAGGTTACTACCGTCGTTTCATTGAGGGATTTTCGAAGATCGCTCAACCCCTCACATCTCTTACCCAGAAGGACCGAAAGTTTGACTGGGGTGAACTACAAGAATCGGCATTTCAGATGCTGAAGCTTAAACTTTGTTCTGCTCCTATCCTGTCTTTACCTGAGGGTACTGATGATTTTGTTGTCTACTGTGATGCTTCTATCCGGGGTCTCGGTTGTGTGTTGATGCAACGAGAGAAGGTTATTGCCTACACTTCTCGTCAACTCAAGGTTCACGAGAAGAACTATACTACCCATGACTTGGAGTTGGGTGCAGTGGTTTTCGCGTTGAAGATTTAGAGACAATACTTGTACGGTACCAAGTGCACTATTTACACCGATCACAAGAGTCTCCAACATATTTTCAACCAATAGGAGCTAAACATGCGACAGCGTCGTTGGGTTGAACTCCTTAACGATTATGACTGTGCTATCAAGTATCATCCTGGCAAGGCGAATGTGGTAGCGGACGCCTTGAGTAGGATGGAATCCGCGAAATCTCGTCGTGTTCGGGCTTTACAGCTCACCATCCATTCTTCCCTGCCTGATCGAATTCGTTCTGCGCAACTAGAAGCTTTGAAGGAGGAAAACCTTAAAGCTGAAACCATGCATAGTGCTGACAAGTATCTTGAACTTAAGACTGATGGCCTACACTACATTTCGGAACGTGTTTGGGTTCCTTTGTTCGGGGGATTACGGGAGCTCGTCTTGGATGAGGCTCACAAATCCCGGTACTCTGTTCACCCTGGCTCCGACAAGATGTATCAGGATTTGAAGATACTTTATTGGTGGCCAAACATGAAGGCGGATATAGCCTCCTACGTGAGCAAATGTTTGACTTATGCTAAAGTCAAGGTGGAGTATCAGAAGCCGTCTGGTCTCCTGCAGCAACCTGAAATTCCTGAATGGAAGTGGGAACGGATCACGATGGATTTTGTCACCAAACTTCCGAAATCACCCAGTGGTTGTGACATGATTTGGGTGATTGTCGACCGGTTGACAAAATCAACGCACTTCCTACCTATTAAGGAAACGGACGGGCTTGAACGGTTAGCTCGCATCTACCTTAAGGAGGTGGTCTCTCGGCATGGGGTGCCTGTTTCTCTCATCTCTGATCGTGACTCTCGTTTCGCTTCGCACTTTTGGAAGGCCTTGCATAAGGCCTTGGGTACTCAGTTGGATATGAGTACGACTTACCATCCTCAGACTGACGGTCAGAGTGAGCGGACGATCCAAACCTTGGAAGACATACTTCGGGCATGTGTTATCGATTTTGGTAAGAGTTGGGAGATTCACCTACCATTGGTGGAGTTCTCTTACAACAACAGTTACCATTCTAGTATCAAGGCAGCTCCGTTCGAGGCTCTTTACGGACGGAAATGCCGGTCTGCTCTCTGTTGGGCCGAGGTGGGTGAGAGCCAACTCACTGGGCCGGAACTAGTGTATGAAACTTCAGAGAAGATCGTGCAAATTTGTAACCGGTTAGCGGCTGCACGGGATCGTCAGAAGAGTTATGTCGATCGCCGTCGCAAACCATTGGAGTTCCAGGTTGGGGACAAGGTACTTCTGAAAGTTTCACCATGGAAGGGCGTCATACGCTTTGGGAAGCGTGGCAAACTTAACCCACGATATGTCGGACCGTTTGCAATCCTGGAACGGATTGGACCGGTGGCATACAGACTTGATTTACCGGCGGAGCTCGGTAGTGTACACAACGTCTCCCATGTGTCTAACTTAACGAAGTGTTTGGCTGACGAATCTCTTATTGTCCCACTGGAAGAGATCAAGGTTGATGATCGTCTTCGCATTGTGGAGGAACCTGTTTAGATCCTTGATTACAAGATTCGTAGCTTTCGCCGGAGTAAAATCCGCATCGTTAAGGTTCATTGGAACTCGAACCGTGGACCGGAATTCACCTGGGAACGGGAGGATCAGATGAAATCTAAATATCCTCATCTTTTTCCCAAGCGCCCGTTTGAATCTAGGCAAGTTACTGCTGAAGCTGAGTGAATCTCGGGGCCAGATTCCTTTCAACGGGGGGATGATGTAACAACTGGAAATTTCTGGTAAATTTTCTTTCGTTTCTGTCTTTTCGTCGCTTTTCTTTTTGGGCCTTGTGCAATTTTCGGGACGAAAATTCTTTCAACGTGGGGATGATGTGACACCCGGCATGTTCAGCTTAAACATTTTAGGAACATATAAGTCTACCTTAGCAAAACACAGTTTTTAACATACTTAGCTGAGTCAGTTAAGTCTGGTCAGGTTTGGATTGTCCAGGGTTCAATGATCCGGGGGATCATTGGGGAGTCATTTGGTAGTTACACTAGGCTTGGGTCCCGTTGTTGGTGAAATTACACGGACTGAATCAGGTATGATATGCAGATTATTAAAATGCGTGTAACATAACATGATAATACGTGCTACAAAGGTGTGAACATAGTTATACGTGCTTATATATGCTTAACATGTGTTAGAATTGCATTTTTCATATGTTAGGGTGTGTTTAAATGCGTTAAAACGACAAAACTGGAAAACCTAGAAAACATGGGTCTTGGTTCAACCCATAGCGTGGGGTCGAACCTGGGATGGCAAAACAACATAAAGTTCATTCGACCTGTATGAGGTCGAATGTGGGTACCTTCGACCTTGTACAGGGGGCGAATGTGGACCAGTATAAATACCACACTTTGTCATTTTTCACCATTTCACAAACCCTAGACGCCTCTAAACACTCTCTAACGATTTCAATCACTGAGGAAGGAGTTTTTGCTCTTGTTTTTCGTAATCTAACCTACAAACATCATCTAACCAAGAATCCAAGCTGTGTTCTTAATCCAAAACCCTTTTTAATACACTTTGATTCGTTTTCATCTAACCCTAAATGTCCAGATCTGTTCTAAGGATGTTTTATGACTTAAAAACCTAGCAAACATCTTTCTAAAACAATATCAAATCAATTAACTTAGGTTTTCACGAAGATAAACATATGTTGATGTTGTATTTTGTGATATTATGTGTTATTCATTGGTTTGCTGCTGTATAGATGATAGAAACATGATCTAGGGCTGCTATTGATAGTGGTTTATGCTTGGTTTAAGTTGTTATTGGATGAATGTTGATATTATGTTTGTTTTGGGGATTTTGATGAATCTAAGGTTTGCTATATGATATGATCATTTATAAAACGATTTGGGGATTTTCATAAACATGTAAAACTGAGTGTTTTGAGATGAACAAGAAAAGATTTCAATAAGTTTCCAAATCAGGTAAAGTTTTCATGCACGATGTGACGTTTCCATAATCTTTACCATTTTGGGTAAGTATTAAAATGGATTGATTTTTCAGGGGAAATTGGTAGGGTTTTATGGGGATATGTTATTCATGATTGACTGCTGTGTTTGGTGATGTTTCGTGATGTTTTCGGATAGTTTCGATGCGTTTTAGAACACCTGAAGCAGGGGAGGTCGAATCTGGAACACGTTCAACCAGCGGGGGGCGAACGTGGAAACCAGGGGGCGAACCTGGACTAAAAAGGGTCGAACCTGGTACAAAAGGGGCGAACGTGGAAACCAGGAGTCGAACCTAGAACAAAAGGGGCGAACATGGAAACCAGGGGTCGAACCTGGAACAAAAAGGGGCGAATCTGGACTTGTAAAACACTAGTTCGACCCTATGCAATTTAAAGTGAGATTTTTGATGCAAACTAAGTGTTTTATGCTTGAACCTTGTGTGTAATCTACGTTTACCTGATTAGTCTAAGTAATGGATTACCAACGGGATGTCGGGTCAGTCTAGTGTGTCGGTTTAACAGTCAAACGTATTTTTAAACATACTTAGTCATGATCTGGACAATCGGGGACTAGATAACCTTATGGTTATTAGTCGGGACATTTATGTGAACTTTTTGGTAGATCTCCGGTAGTTGGGACTATCAAGGACGTAGCTTTATTCTTTTACTAAGAGAACGCAACCTAAGGTGAGTCCACGACCCCACTTTCTCTAGTTTTACTTTTAGGGGAGAAAGCATGCGTTGAACTTTGTTTTGAGAACTTGTGTCATACTATGGGTTATTTTGGGTTACTGTACAATCTTTTAAAGTCCCGGGGGAAACCATGAATGTGCAGGGTAGCACAGCGGGGGAAATGTGGATAGATCTATTGGGCGTGACCTGCCCCACTCGTCGGTTGGGAGCCGGGCAGGTGCATATTGTCTCGACCTTGTAACTTGTAACATTATTCGGGTGGCTTGAACTTGTAACATGCTGAACTTGTAACGTGCCCAGCAATGGTTTCCAATCGTAGTAGTAACGAAACATACGCCTAGCTAGCGTACTCTGGTTTGAACGTTTCATAGTATTGACAGGTTGAACTTGGTAACATTTTTGGAACTTCGTAACTTTTATTGAAAACCTTTGAACTCACCAGCATTATATGTTGACGTATCTTTGTAAGTTTTTTCTCAGGTCGCTAAGGTAGCAAGTCAGGGATTAGGCGCACGGGTCTGCATGGCGTCTAGTTTGGGTCTCATATTTTGAACTTTGAACAAAGAACATGTTTTGTCTTTAGGATTTATGTTGTGACATTGCTTCCGCTGGTTTTCAAAATGATATAAATTTATGTTTTGTTTACGCATGTCTCATATAGTGTTGTTTATTGTGACTGTTGACTTGGATCCTGGTTTGTCATGCGCCTCGTGGTAAAACTCCGCAAGTGGAAATTTGAGGGTGTGACAGATTTGAACATTAGGGGGTTGAGTTGATAAATAAATAATAATAATAATAATAATTATTTAAAAAGCATTTTTGATCAATAAGTCCTAACTTTTGAATTTTCAAGAGGGGAAGTTTTAAATTATTATAGGGAAGCATCTTTATGAATATGAACATTAGGGGGGTTGAGTTAATAAATAAATAATAATAATAATTATTTAAAAATCATTTTTAATCAATAAGTCCTAACTTTAGAATTTTTAAGAGGGAAAGTTTTAAATTATCATATAGAAGCGTGTGTACGAATTTGAACATCAACCGAGTTGAATTCATAAATAATAATAATAATAATTATTATTATTATTATTATTATTATTATTATTATTTAAAAAGCATTTTTTATCAATAAGTCCTAACTTTTGAATTTTTTAGAAGGAAAGTTTTGAATTATCATAGGTAAGCGTGTTTACGAATTTCAACATTAAGCGGGTTGAATTGCAAATTGCAAATTTCAAATATTAAGAGTTTTGAGATGAAATATTTTTATTGTTATTATTGTTAATCAAGTAATTCATTAACAGGATTGAAGTTTTCTTCGATAACAGCTGTATTGAATACATCTGTTTACATCTAAATCAGATGTTGTAAAACAGATCTTTGGATTCATAATACAAATAAGCCCTAACTTTTGAGTTTTTTAGAGGTTAAGTTTTAAAATATCTTAGGGAATTGAGTTTTCGAATTTTGATCAATAATATTCAAAATGTGAAACAATTTTATAAGAATCCTATTCAAAATCAGTATATTTTTTTCTAAAGATTTTGTATGTAGCATCATTTCATTTTGATAAAGAAGTAATATTAAAAAATGTTTGAAAACCATCTTTAACAAATAAGTCCTAAGCTTTGAATTTTTAAGAGGGAAAGTTTTAAATTATTATAGGGAAGCGTGTGTACGAATTTGAATATTAACCGGGTTGAATTCATAAATAATAATAATATAATAATTATTTAAAAATCATTTTTTGTCAATAAGTGTTAAGTTTTGGATTTTTTAATGGGAATTTTAAATTATCATACGTAAGCGTGTTTACGATTTGAACATTAACAGTGTTGACTTGCAAATAATTAAACTTTTGAGCCCAAATATTGTTATTCTTCTTATTATTAATTAATTCATTTATATAAGATATAACATTGTATCATTACCTATTGTTAGTTGTATTGATCAATAATATTCAAAATGAGAAACTATTTTATGAGAACCGTGTTGTAAATTAGTTTATTATTTTCTAAAGACAACATATGTATGTAGCATCATTTCATTTTGATAAAGAAATAATATTAATTAATGTTTGATCGATAATATTGAATTTGTGAAACTATGTCATATAGTTGGTTCCATTGATCAATAATATTGAACTTGTCAAACTATCTTATAAAAAATCGGTTTATTTTGATAAATGAATAAGCTGTTTGAGTTGTAAATAGTAAGTGTTGGAAATAATAGGGAAGGGTGTTTACCAATTTGAACATTAACCGACTTCAGTTGTAAATAATAAGAATATATTGAGAACAAGTATTGTTGTTGTTATTATTATTAATTACTTAATTCATATTAAATATAATAAGTTATACATTTTAAGTGAAATTGTTTTTTGGATGGGAGTTTTTTCATTACATTTGAAGTTATATTGGATGACAGGTGTATTGAGAACATCTGCTTATATGTTATCAGATGTTGTAAAACAGATCTTTCGATTTATAATAGAAATAAGCCCTAAGTTTTGAATTTTTTAGAGGGAAAGTTTTAAAATATCTTAGGGAAGTGGGTTTACGAATTTGAAGATTAACCTGTTGAGTTGCAAACAATAAGAGTTCGGAGAGCAAATATTGTTTTTGTTGTTATTATTAATTATTAATTTATTTTATAAAAGATATATAACATTGTATCATTTTATATACTTTGTTTCATTGATCAATAATATTCAAGTTGAGAAAGTACATTATATAAATTGTCTTCAAAATCAGTTTGTTATTTTGTAAAGAATTTTTATGTAACGATATTTGATTTTGATATATAAATAACATTAATAAATGTTTGAAAATCATTTTTAATAAATGAGTGCTAAGTTCCGATTTATATTAATAAATAAATAAATAAATAAATAAATAATACAACCTAGTACAAAATCAGTTTTTAAAATTTTTCAGACTTTGTTCATACCATCAAATACTGTATCTGTTAAAATAGAGGCCCAAAATCCCAAATTTAATGATTACAACTTTGAAAGGTTAGCACACGGTTTTACAGTTGTTTCATAACATCTGCTTTTTAAGCCAACAGATGATGTAAAACAGATTTTGTACTTTATAGTTTTTTTAAAACAAATTGTGATTTATATAACTATTGAATAATAATAATAAAATAATAATAGAATTTTAAAAGTATGTCTGAAGTCCTTAACTTTTGAACTTTTAAGAGGGAATTTTTAAATTAACATAAGGTGGTGTGGTACATAGTTAGGTTGCAATGGTAAATATAGCAACAACTTCCCTTTATAAATATATCCTATCCTATATAAGGAAATAACAACACAAGCCTTCTAAATTTCTACAGAGTGTCTTGTAACACTTGTCTCATGTTTGTATAAGTAAATAAATATATTGAAAGCATATCAATGGAAGCTGTCAACAATAGTCTCAGTTTTATTTCTGATCTCAACCCCGGGAAAGATATGTAGAGTATGAAGGCACGTATTTACGAAAATGGAAACTAAATTTTAAGTTGGAGCTCATATTGATCGATGAGAAGGTATGGTCATTGATATGATTGTTTATGTTTATTTATATTGTGTTTTAGGTTAATGTTGTTATCTTATGTTCATGTTATATACTTATATCTATAATTTGAAAAAGTTGCTGTGTTTGATGTTTGTGTTTTGTTTATGATTATTCCAGGGTGATAAGATTCAGGCGTCTATTAAAGGTCATTTGGTGCAACAATTTGACACTAAAGTTCATGAAGATGATGTTGTTGTTCTCTCCAAATTTGGTGTTGGTGAAAACAAGGAAGCATACACTGTTGTTGCGCATGTTTTTAAAATAGTTTTTTATCGTTGTACTACTGTGAAGCATAATGTCCGATGGGAAGTTGTTGACTATGGGTTCAGGTTCATTCCATTTAAAGATATTCTCAATGGAGAAGCAAATAAACTTTTGACTGTTGGTCAGTCTATTCTGATATTTTATGTTACTAAGGTTTTTTATGGTTTAATTTGTAAAAAAATTTTATATAGTTTTATTTTGTATTTTTGCTGCAGATGTTGCTGGTAGTCTTATTTGGCATGGTGATTTGGATGTGTTTGGAAAAGGTTCAAAATTAATCCAAAGGATGAACTTTAATCTTTAAGATTTGGAGTAAGTTTTGAGTTGTATTTTTTATAAATTTTATTTGTTGTAATGTTTTCAAAACTTAATACATATAATCATTTGTGTAATAAATGGTAAGGATTAATGATGTGGTGTAGTAAATGTGATAAAGAATATTCTCTTAAGTTAAAGGACTTGTATGTTATTTAGTGATGTAATAAATGTTGTATATGTAATGTTGACTTTCACTTTTTCTATATGTATTTACAATGTTAAAATTATTGTTTGCATGTAGAGGTACCATTTTAAGATGTACAATGTGGAATGATTATGCAGTACTGTTTAAGAAGCTCATTTCTAATAATTCTGCTAATGAGCATGTGATGGTTGTAATACAGCATGCTAAAGTTAAGGACTGGAAAGGTAAGTTCGCGTTAGTTTTGAGTATTTTTAAATAATTGTTAAAGTGAAACAAAGTCACTAAGTATATGTATATTGTTATATATAGAACAAATAATTGTACAAGCGACAAGTATGGAACTCGACTGTTTCTGAATGTAGAAATTGATGAAGTTAACCAATTAAGGTGGAGGTACAATTTTTAGAACAATTTTATACAGAAAATGTATAATTTTTTTTTCCTTTTGAGTCTCCTAGGTCATTTTTTATGTTAATTGTTTTTGCCATTTTTCAGTCTTCTTAAAAAGCAAGTTTAAGAATCTGGTTCTACATATCAAGCACTACGTTCGTCTGACTCTGTTCACTCATTGCATCAAGAATTCGTTGTTTCAACTCCGAAGAAAGATATTGACGAACTTAGCGACATACAAACGGTTTCAATATTTTTTAATAGATTACGTATTTCTTTATTTGTTTATTACATTTAATTTGTTTTTTATATCCGATTCAAAATAATTATCAATATATTGTTGTATTGCAAGCAATGTGTTGTGTTGTGGTTGCAAGTATAAAACTTGTGCAACAAGGGTATGGTTGGTTTTATGTTGCTTGCAGCAAATGTTTCAAAATGGTGCTAACTAAATCAGAGTACTTACAAACTTTTCTAAAAGTTTCTAAGAAAATTATCGAGTTGCCTCTTATAGCCTTGGTTTGTCCTAAATGCGAGTGTGAATGTAAATCCGTTATAACAAAGTAAGATAAAATGTTTATTTACAATGTTTATTTACAATTTTTTCATGTTTTATAAGATTCAGTTAACTTATTGTAAGTTATTTATCTCAGGTTTAAGGTTCAAGTCAGGGCTCAGGATCCGAGTGGTAGTGTGTCGTTTATGATGTTTGATAGAGATGTTTCCAGTATTGTTGGTTCATCGGCAAGTGAAATAATGGAAAGACAAATGAAGCTTGATGATACTGAAGGCTTTCCCCAAGAATTATTTATGCTGCTAGATAAGGTTTTGGCTTTCAAGATTGAAGTTTCTGAATACAATCTTAAAAAGGACTACACTGTCTACGCTGTTCACAAGATATGTGATGATCCTGCAATAATTGTTGAGTTGGTTATGGGCAGTGATTATGAAAATGATAATTCTGAAGAGGTATTTTATTACTTTTGGGTTGATTTGTTAAATTTTGTAAAAAAATAATTTGAAGTTGAGTGTTACTTTTTTTTTGTTTGGTTTGATCACTTCTTAGGTTAGTCAGCAAGATGATCAGTACAAGTGTGCTAAACTTGATGAATTTTCTGATGATGCTTTCCAAATGTTATCAAAAGTGAGTATGTATTTTTTCAAGTTCTTTAAGGAATCCAAAGACTTTGTTTTCTTCATTTTAATAGTTCATAGTTGTAGATGAAGAATTTTAGCTAAAACAGGATATAATGATCATACAAGTCACAATTCAAGGTGCGGAAACCCTAGAACTGAACAAAATGATAATACGCAAATCACAACACGGAAAATACCTTTTCAATCACCATTTTTATAGATTACTTGTTCAAAATACTCTTACAAAGATCTTACAAGTTAATCTAAATCAACTTAACATAATTTCAATCTAGAGAGAAACCTGACCACAAAGCACACACTCTCAAAAACTACTCTAACCAACAAAATGATCAAAACCTATTTATACAGACTGCAGGTTCGCCCGTTTCTATGGTGCGAATGTGGACAAAGTCCACATTCGCCCAGTTACTTGGTACGAACATACACAATAACACATCAGCTTCCACATTCGCCCAGAACTATTCTTCCTTCGCCCTTAATCAAACACATTCGCCCACATATATTCACATTCGCCCCTTCTGTTATCAACTAACATATGTTAAATGTACAATCCAAATCATTAGTCGCAAAACGTGCATCTACAAACTCCCCCTCGACTATTGATTGGATTGCCTTTGTTCTTCATCCATCGCCTTGTTCATTAACTTGAGTCTCAGCTGCTTTTTCTGATCTTTCGTCATCTCAGGCTCAAGTTTTCGTTTCACTGAACGCTTCGGCACATCAGCCATCTTCACCTTCTTACCCAACTTAGTATCCAAGTTGCTACCAGAGTTTATATCATATGCAAAGCAAACTCCTACAACTTGCTGATACTTCTTCGCCTGCTCTGCATCATTGGGATCACTAAATATTGGATTGTAGTAAAGCACGATTATGTCTTCAAAAGTACAATTGATAAGCCACATTGGATCAAACACGTGTATCTTCTTGTATTTATCCTTTCCATCTCTCAGTACAATCACAGCCTCTGCATTCCTCCAATCATAGTACCAGAAGATAAAGTCTGCACTGAAGTGTTGTTGTAAAGGCATCAAAGGAATCTTCCTCATCACTTCAGGAGCTTTATATATCAAAGTAACCCTCTTCTTTCCAGTTCTAGGATCAACATCTCTATGAACCTTTCTCCTTGGGTACTGAGGCTTAAACATGTTCCACTTAGTTCTGCTTTCCCAGACTAACCGATCAGCAAACCAACCTACAGCCGTGTTATTCACAGAAGCTCCAGTCATAGGGAATCGACAAATGTCTCTAACAGCCCAATACGGTAGAGTTAATAAATCATGAAATCCGTAGAAGTGCAGAATTTCTGATTCCCATTTAACTGCAATACATTTCAATCTTCCAAGATACTTCCAACCAAGAGCTCTGCCTTTGAACTTCTGGTTGTGGTACCTGTAGAATCCACCTTGAGCTTCCGGCTTAGGTCGTTTATCATCAGCTTCTTTCAGATTCCTTAACAACGTCTTCAAATCATCATTCTGATCAGACGGTTTCTGCTGATCTCCACCAAATACTTCCTCTACAAACTCCTCACTTCGCTTTTCAGCTTTCTTTCTAGCTTCTCTCTGTCGGAGTTCTGTAAAGTCTGGGAATACTTCATCCTCATTATTCTCCCTGAAGTATTGTGGATACTCTTCATGAGTAATATCCTCAATTTCAATTTCCTCCATCTCCGGTGTATGTTTGTCATCAGAATGATTTCCAATATCCTTTTCAGGAATATCTGGAATCATCTGATCCATCATAATCTCCTCCAAAGTCTTTCCTACTCGCTGCGCTATACCTTCTAAGATCTCTTTAGCAACAGCAGCAGGTACTTCACCCTCTTCCAAATCAGGGTCATTATATTCAAGTTCAAATCTCATATCCTCCGTTTGAAAGATTTCAGCGAACTTTCCTGTAAACTCTACGTCCATTCTCTTTTCTCGAGCATCTCTCGATACACATTCTTTGCATCATCAGAAAAAGATCTCACCTTCTCATTCCAAAAGATAGTCTCATCTGAATCAACGTTCTCACCAGCTTTCTTCTTTGAACTCGACTCTCCAGCATCACCTTTCTTTGTCTTTCTCTTCTCAAATGAAAACTTGCTTGAGTCGTCTCCACCATCATCATCACTGTCATCACTCTTCTCATCATCATCTTTACTTCCAGATCCCTCAGCACCATCGTCCTTATCGTCTTTATCACCTTTATCAGATTCTTCATCAGAACTTTCCTCTGATTCATCTTCTTCATCATCCTCTTTTTCTTCATCAGAAGGCTCAAAATCTACTTGCTCCTCATCTCTCTCTTTATCCTCTTCTCCTTCTTTCAACTTTGGAGCTTCACCATAAAGTTTGTCAAGTAGATCGCTCAATCTTTTGTTCTCTTTCTTTAGCTCTTTGTTATCAACCTTCACTATCTTTATCATCCTTCTGTTTCTGTTGCACTTAACCTCAAGATCTTTATTCTCTTCTTCAAGTTGTTTTACCTTCTTTTCAATCTCATCTTGGTTAGCTTTTGATGCAACTACAATCTGGAGCATCTTCTCTTCATTCTTTTTAAACTTACTGATTTCAGCTTGTTGTGCAACGATCATTTTCATCATGTCATCCATCTTCTTGTTAACTTGTTTCATAACATCATCAGAAACAGTAACTTTAGATGCCTTGGATGATTCAACTTCTTTAGCTTTTTCTTTCTCAGGATTCTTAAACATATTCAACATATTCAACACATTCTCTAAAGCAGCTTCAAAATCAGGAACTGGTACTGCTTCAGATTCTTTGGTCTTCTTCTGCTTCTTAGCCACAGGTGAAGATAACTTTGATGATGTACCTGCTTCAGGTATTTTCTTACCTTTCAGCAACTGTTCAATCTCTTTCTCTCTTAGTTTCTTAGTGCTTGTCTTCTTAGCCATTGACTTATGCTTTGGCTTCTTCAGGTTTACTACAACTGTCGACCCTTCAAAATCACCAATATCAACACTTAAGTCTTCATCAACATCAATTGCCTTTTTCTGTAACACTTCTTCAACAGTCTTATTCAGCAATTCAGACTCCCCAACCGCAGTGGCCTTGCGTTTGGTAGTCTTGACTAGTTCTTCTTCAGAATCCCACTGTTCTTCAACTTCAGTTTCTTCTGAATCAACAGACTCCTCGTCTACCAAACTTGTACCCTTCTTAGCAGTCGTCTTCTTACGTGCACCTTGTTTCTTTGAAACCCCCTGATCAACCTTCGCCTTGCCCTTCCCTTTGGCTCCAGCGTTTACAACTTGCCTTTTCCTCTTAGTATTTGCATCAACGTACACTAGAGGATCACCATTATCAGAATCACTGTTATCATGCCTTGCTTTGTTCAATCCTGGGTCAGTGTAACCCGGATTAACTAAAGCTCCAAACAACCTTTTATGAGGTGGCTTCTCATTGTCTGGCACACCTTTGTAACCCTTCATCCTCACAAGTGTTCTAATGTTCATATGATCTTGAGCCAAAACCATCGTCGGATCCTTCCTCAAATTAGGATACTTGTTGTCGAAGATCATCATCAAAAACCTTGGATATAACATAAACTTATTGCTCTTTAAACCTTTCAGCATCTCAAGCATATGGTCCAAAATCATTCCAGAAACATTAAATGGTTTGTTGAGAGTCAACGCAACCATTAATGAGCTAAGACTTTTCCTCATAACATCATACCCACCACTGACACATCCAAACACATGAATGATCACGTGTGCGAAACACATAAACTGCACACTGAGCTTTCCTTTGTGCATTGCTCCGTCTGTAATTGGACCTTTATACTTCATCCTTAGAAAGCAAGCCATCTGCTCGGTCCAGGATAGAACTCTGGGATCAGTACTCACTTCAAACTTAATCTTTAAAGCCTCTCTGATGTCATCTTCAGTAATGAACATCTCCATCCCTTGAATAACACTTCGGATGATCGTCTTGTCTTCCCAGAAATCATATCTCGCATTCTTATAAAAATCCTCCACGATGTCTTTATAAATGATGGCCGGTGTAGCTATAGCATGTATGATTCGGCTTCGCCTTAGAAAATCCACAATCCCTGTAAACTCCGTATTCTTCAACACATCACCAACATACGCTCAACAGTTATGCGATGCTTCAAACAGCCAGGCTTGTGGTACATTCTCAGCTTCTTGAACTGGATCCTGGATAACATTCTCAACTGGTATCTCAATGTTCTCCGGTTGTTCAGCCATCTGCAAATCAAAAATCAGAAAAATACGTCAGATGTGGGTTTTAAGGGTTCGAATGTGGGTTTCTCACATTTCCACTTTCGCCCACTTTTAATGGTCGAATGTGGGTTTTAAGGGTTCGAAGGTAGAAAATTAGGTTCGAATGTGGAAATAATTGAGTTAAAGATCACATTCGCCCGTTTACGATTACCTTCGTCCCTGTTTATCCACATTCGCCCATTTTTGCAGGACGAATGTAGAACTGTTCTTACCCAAAATTTGAAAATTTTCCAGTTGTGATTTTAACCTCTAATTTTGATTCACACTTTGCCTAACATGACCGACTAAGCCTAAAACACAATCAATTTTAGTTTTCAAACAATTCTTATTAGTTTTCTAGAGGAATTAGGGTTTAAACCTTCGAATCAATCGGTTAACAGATTTTAACAAAGAATTAACCTAATTCCTTAAACATTCTCCCCCTAAAACTAATAAGGATTGAATCCTTTTCAAAAATTCGTATTAAAACAGTCTGAATTGTTCCAGATTAAACAGTCTAGGGTTCGTAACATAAAACCCCAATCACGGCTTCGTTAATGGTCCATTACCTGTAAAAATCACTGGAAAAGAATCAGCAAAGATCAAGGAACAAGATTATAAGGTAAAAAGAATCAGGGCAACAAGTTCTTGCACATTAGAAAATTTTTGAAAAATTTCAGAATGAGGGTCGAACTTGTGATTGGCCTTTATATAGATGGTACATTCGCCCGTTTCACTTGGACGAATGTGACTTATTTCTACATTCGTCCAAATTAATGGCCCGAAAGTGAAATTGTGTAACCCGAAAGTGAAATGATAACTACACACCCACCTTCGTCCAAACCAAACAGCACGAATGTACAGAAATTTCCACATTCGACCCAATAAAGGGGCGAATGTGAAATGGAAATTTTTGAAAATTTTGCCAAATCACGAAATCGAATCCCGTTCAACATTTTTCAACCCGTTAAGTCTCAAACACTCATCATTTCAGTTTAGAATGATACAAAGCTCAGATGGTTTCATCAAATCTCAGAAATTGACCATCAAACACCGTCGGTTATCTAAAAATAAAGCAGAAATGCAAAACTTTTGGTTTTTCTGTAATTTATATCAAAACACACCTAAAATCTTTTTGAGTTTTGTATCTTTTTGACAATGAAACTAAAATGCATCAAAGTAAATAAAGCAGTAAACATTTTGTGATGTCCGGTAAGAGGATCATATCAGTTGTTTGAGAAATCTGATCACAGCGTTGATCTTTTTGTTTATATTATCATTATAAACAGTATGTGACACGACAACTGCTGATATTGTGGTCCACATAAGCTCACATGCAGACTATTATGCAATGCTTTAAAATGATACGATTTAGGTGTATTATACTAACACGTTGTGGTTCCCACACACACGACATACTCCCGTATCAAGAAATTGCACAAAGCTTCCTCGTAACGCGTGATTATGCCAAAGTTATCCGTTTAGTTACAAGATATATAGCACAGAGGTGTACAGGTCAGCAAACGAATGCAGCAGAGTAACATGTGCATATATACCAGGTTGAGGCTGATATCAACTACTGATTTGCATCAGTAAATTGATACGATGTAATTATGATCTTTGATCAGTAAAAACATGAAGTTCCTCAATTCGGTAACTTTCGGTTTTGGCATTTAAGCTCTTTTAGCAAATATTCTGATGAAACTAGGTCCGTAAATCAATACGACAAAAGTTTAATCAGAATATCCCGGATAACAATAACATAACGACCCGAAACCTCAGATTTTGGCAACTCTATCAAACGAAATTACGGTACTAAGACCATATACCCATGAGGTGTTCAGCCACGAACAAGTAGTTCGTTATGTTTGTATCACTAATGCACGCAGTTTTTAGTCTACGAAGCCTATCAGCACATCACACGTAATCAACACACGCCTCATATTACTATACATATCTTTAGCCTGTGTCAGATCCCCACTGATGTACTATCATTTCCTCTTTTTATCCTGGAAATCATTTTTGGTTTTTCTATTTTTATGATTTTTTTGAATTTTTCAATGTTTTTGGTTTTTCTGATAAAACGACTCCCCCTAAAATGTAAAACATATTTTTGGGTTTTTGAATTTTTCTGAAAAACTGAAAAAAAAACTTTAAAGAAAATTTTGAAAACTAAAAAGCGATAAACCGAGGTGCTGATTAGTCCTGTTTTTCTTTTATGTTGTTTACTTTTAAAAGATACTCAAATCGGGATCTGTCAAAAGCTTTCGTGAACAAATCTGCACGTTGATAATCAGTATGGATTTTGACCATATCTATCAATTCTTTAGCGTAACAATCACGGATAAAATGGTATTTAATCCGGATATGTTTAGCCTTAGAATGATTGCCCGTATCTTTAGTTAATGCGATCGCGGCTTCATTATCACAGTGTATAGGGGTTTTAAGAAACTACAAACCGTAATCCACCATCTGCTGCTGTATCCAGAGCACTTGCGAACAACAACTCGTGGCTGCAATGTACTCGGCTTCACAGGTAGACAGCGCGACCGAAGTCTGCTTCTTACATTGCCAGGTGACTAACCTGCTCCCTAAAAACTGGCATCCAGCTTTCGTTGATTTGCTATCCTTGTCACAGCCGCCCCAATCTGCATCACTAAAAGCGATAAAGTCAAAATTATCGTCATTAGGGTACCAAAGTCCTCTCGAGAGACAACCCTTCAGATATCAAAGGATACGCTTGACCGCCGTCAGATGAATTTGTTTCGGCTTCGACTGGTAACGAGCGTAGAGACATGTTGCAAACATAATGTCTGGCCGAGATGCGGTAAGATACATCAGAGATCCGATGATTACTCTATATGTAAACGGGTCCGTCAGCTCCCCCTTAGCGTCAACTCCAATCCCGTGATTGGGCTGAATCGGGGTATCCATCGGCTTGGAATCCTCCATCTGAAACCGGCTCAAGACTTTGGATACGTATTTCGTCTGGTGAATGAAGATCCCCGTTGGTCTTTGATCCACCTGTAAGCCGAGGAAAAACTGCATCTCCCCTATCGCACTCATTTCGAACTTTTCCTGCATAACACGTTCAAACTCCCTGCACAAAAGTTCGTTAGTTGAGCCAAAAATTATATCGTCAACATATATCTGGACCAGAAGCAAATCATCTCCTGTTTTCTTCGTGAACAGGGTACAGTCGACCAGTCCGCGTTTAAATCCCTTCGACATGAGGTACGTGCTCAGCTCCTCGTACCACTGGCGTGGAGCCTGGTGCAACCCGTACAGTGCTTTGTTCAAGACGTACACCTTATCCCGGTGGATAGGGTCTTCAAAGCCCGGTGGTTGACCGACGTAAACCTCCTCTTTGACTTTCCCGTACAGAAATGCACTTTTGACGTCCATCTGATACACCTTAAATTTCTTGTAGGAGGCAAACGCTAGAAACATTCGAATTGCCTCTATGCGCGCCACAGGTGCATAGATTTCATTATAGTCAATCCCCTCGATCTGATGAAAACCTTGTACGGCCAATCTGGCTTTGTTTCGTACAATCACTCCTCGATCATCTTTCTTACACTTAAACACCCACTTGGTACCAATCTTCTTCCGTCCTGGAGGTAAATCAGTGAGCGTCCAGACTCCCAACTTTTGAAATTGTAACAACTCCTCTTGCATCGCTTTAACCCAGGCGTCATCCAAAAGAGCTTCTTTATATGTCCGCGGCTCGACCTGCGAAACATAACATGTAAACGACCAATCATTCTGACAACCAGATTTTTGTATTTTTGCATATAAAGCTAAAGCACCAAAACTTTCTGGTGAATTGGCACTTCTCAGCTGTCCTCTCGTCATAACATTACTTCTAGGGTCACCGATAACTTGCTCCAGCGGATGAATACGGTGAATCCGAGATTCTGAATGTTCAGGTACAGTAACTCCCGTCTGAATAGTCAAGTTCTCAACTGCATCCAGATCATGACCCGTGTTAGACGATGAAGCAACATCTGGATTTGGGTTCACTGGCGGTGCCTCTGTCTCTGTTGCGTTTTCAAGAATAACTTCTTCAAATTCTCCATCATCTTCTGATTCTGAAGTATCTAAAGTTGTGGAAGCCTCTTGAAACACTTCTTCCTCCGGTACAGGAACATTGGTATCAATAGAAGCTGTTGGAGGAGTTACGGTGATTGGACGCACCAACGGTGATGTCGCCGCGTTTTCACACTCGTAATGTAATCGGATAACAGCCTCTTCAACCAAGTTATCTAGATTGAATGATTCAAAGAAATCTTTGTAATCAAACATCCAATCAGGACCAATCCCTTGCACATTCTGAGTATACCGTTGAACTTCTACGTTAGCCCAATCCTCCACCTGATGAGTTCTTTTGTTGTAAACCCGTTTGAGCGGGGTTGCGTATCCAACAAAGTATCCCTCTTCAGCTTTCGGACTAAACTTCTCGCTTGGATTCAACATCGTGCACGGAGCCCCAAAAGGTTCTAGATACTCCAAGTTCGGCTTTCTTCAGTGTAACAGCTCATAAGAAGTTTTGCCAAACTTCTTCACCATTAAAACCCGATTAAGTGTATAATTTGCTGCATAAATCGCCTCGTTCCAGAACATTACTGGAAGATTCGAGTCTGCTAGCATTGTTCTTGCTGCCTCTATTAGAGTCCGGTTTTTACGTTCAGCAACACCGTTCTGTTGTGGGGTATACGGAGCCGAGTATTCATGATGAATTCCTTTGCTTTCACAAAGTTCATCCATCTTTGCATTTTTGAACTCCGTCCCATTATCACTCCTAATTCTCTTGATCTTGAGATTATAGATATTTTCTAATCGAGTGAACAGAACTTTCAGGTTATTAAAGGTGTCACTTTTATGCTGCAAACACATCACCCATGAAAATCTTGAATAGTCGTCAGTGACAACTAAATAATAAAGCTCCCCAAGATGACTTTTGCGTTTGACAGGTCCGAATAGGTCCATGTGCAATCGCTCGAGCGGCATCTCAATAGAGTTAACTTTCTTCACTTTGTGGGACTGTCTGTGTTGCTTTCCTTTCTGACAATTCACGCACTTGTCATTCAAATGGAAGTGTTTAACATTCATGCCATCGACAAGTCCATTCTTCACTAGATAATTCATTTTCCTCAAATGAATGTGTCCCATTCTACGGTGCCACATTATCGATTCCTTCTCGGTCGCCTTCGATAGAAAACATGTTACTTGCCCTTGGGATGTCATCGCCTTGGACATATCAAGAATATAGAGATTGTTGACGCGAGGTGCCTTCAACATAACCCACTCTTTTGGAATTTTGAAGCTCGGTTTGAGAATGTAGCAAGATTTGTCATCAAAATAAAAAGTGAATTGTTTGTCACAGATTTGACTGACACTCAACAGATTATAATCTATCTGCTTCACATACGATATCCTCTCAAAGCTCACAATCCCATTACTCACACTTCCTTCCATCGTGATATATCCTTCCTTGTTCCCGGCAAATGCAACGTACCCTCCTTTAATATTCTTCACATCAAACAATAAAGCTAAATCCCCAGTCATATGGCCTGAAGCTCCATTATCAACAATCCAGAGACTGCTAATAGGGCCAGCTGAAGCTCCCTGCACACATCAAGTAAAACATTTAGTTCTTTCGGGGGACCCAAGCCTGAGTGGTCTTGGGTCTTTGAATATCATTGTTCAAAGAATCATTCACTTCAACATTTTGTTTTGGATCGATCTTTTTAGGATCATTCAAAACTTGGTCAACTTTTTCACTTGACTTTGAAGTTGAGGCTCCCGGAGTACCATTTGGTGTCCAAGATTGTTCCGAACGTTTCATGATACGAATCTGAGATTTTGGGGTCTTAGTCGTTTTCTTAACATCGTTCACAAATGAAACTTTCTTGGGTACCCTCTCTGATTTAACAGATTTAGGTCCAACACTTGACTTGACAATAGGTTTTTGTGGAACCCTTTGTCTATCATTTGTTGTGTTCACCACTGGTTTTCTCCATGATTTCTCCATAGCTATCCGATTACGACGATCATACTGAAATGGACGATCATTCCTCTTTTGATAAAAGTTGTTTTGGTTATAAAATTGTTGTGGTTGAGGAACAAAACGTCTTTGTGGATAGTAATGATTGTCAACCGGCTTTCTCATGGATTGCCTAACTTCAACTTCGTGCCTCTTGTGCCTTACATACGGGCAGTGAGCAAGTAAATGCCCTCTCTCCCTGCACTTAAAGCATGCACGGTGTTCCTCAAAAACATTTGGAGCATCCGGTTGAGCAAATGTTCTGACAGGATATTGATCATTATACTGTCTATGCCTTACACTCTCAGGAAGTGGACCCTTCGAGTAGGCTGGCTCATGGAAACCGTTTGCTTTGTTTTTCGGTTTAACAAATTGAGTGACATGAACCTTTGGTTCTTTCGGAACATCCAAATACAATTTCTTTAGAATTTCCAGTGGAATTTCATTTGTTCTCTCATGTTTTGGAAACCAAATAGTGCTTTCTTGCCAAATTTTATCAATTTTGGAATAGTTAGCAAACTTAATTGGATATTCCTCGTCAGAGATGATCTTATCGGATCCTTCCATCCGATAAAATACCTTGACTGGCTTGTCACTCATTTCTTTCTTAACTTCTTTCTTTTCAGACTTCTTATCACGATGTGCGTTAGCCATCGGATGGACATGCTGAGATGGTGACACTGGTTCAGTTGTAATGATGTGATTTTCTTTTGGAATATCACACTCATTAGCACTTTTGTCACTCTCAGAGTCACTCTCAGAGTCTGAATCATCATTTTCCACAGTTACTCCCTCATCATTCATGCCTAAAATCGGTCTCACATCGGAATGAGGATCACCAACACTTGAGGTATTGGATTCATTTTCCGATGCTGAGTCTGATTTTACTGAGCTCTCCGGTGTCACTTGATGACAATTGTGATTTTCAAAAAGCACCGGAGATGGCACAGACTTATAACTTGTGGTTTGATCATCAATGATGTGGTCAACAACATAAGCAATATGCTTATAACTCTCCAATTTCTTGTTGACTTTTTCAGCAAAACACTTGATGGTGGCCATTTCCAACTTTGTGTTCTCAAGTTCATTAATATAGTTATTAATTGCTAATTGTTTTAATGAAAGAGTTTTCTTTAGGTCGGAAATGTCCTTTTTGTACCCATCAAGTACTTTGTTAAAAGCAATCACTTCTTTGCGAGCAGATTGACAGTTAATCACAGCACTATCACGTTGAACGCGAAGTTCTTTGTTTTCTTCTGTCAATCTGTCACAAGTTGCATAGTACTTGTCACTTGTAACATCAGTGCTAGATTCAGAACTTACCTGTTTTGGAGGATCTGTCATGGCCATTAGTGCAAAATGAGCTTCCTTTCCAGCAAAGAATTTTGAATAATCGATTCTGGTGAAAGCGTCATCCACTATGCACGACTTCCTCGTCTTCAGAAAATCTGCTTCTGCCAGCAACTGATCAATCTCGTCATCCAAAGATGTAACACTGGCCTCTGAGTCTGATTCACTGTCTGAATCTGAATAAACTGACTCACACTCCTCAGGAACATCTGAAACTGTGTCAATCACCACTCCTGAACTTGCTTCCTCAGCCTCAACTTCAACAGTCTCAGTCTCCTCATTCATCTCTTCCACCGATACCTCAACCTCACTATCAGTTTCTTCAGTTTGATCAACTATCACCGACTCCTCTATATCAACCTGTCGGGCAACACAAGCCACATTCCCACCAGTAGTTATCTCCTCAACCCCAATTTGCATCCCAGACTAGTCAAACCTTTCATCATTCTGGATCACCAAAGCTTGATTCTGATTAGTATTCTGTGTCTGTTCATTTGGTGTAGTGATGGGTATAACTGTTCTGTTAGGGTTGTTTGATGATTGAGTTTGGTTCTGGTTGGTTGTGTTTGGTTGTCTGTTTTGGTTGTTGTTAGAGGTGTTTTGTCGGTTTTGGTAATTGTTTTGGTTTTGATAGTTGTTGTTACTTTGGAAAGAAACTTGGTTTTGGTTCTGTTGTTGACGGTTTTGATAGTTTGAGTTGAATGGGTTTCTGTTACCTTGCTTAGGTGGCTGAGTGCATTCTCTTTTGAAGTGTCCTTTCCCTCCACAGTTAAAGCATGTAACTTTCTCCTTGTTAAAACCATAAGTAGTGTTAGGAGAAGTACCCATATCAGTCCTCCCGGTCTTTTCAATAAACTCGGTTGCCCTTCTCATAATACTCGCAAAAGCCCACTGAATGTCTATCAGCTCCATCTCCTCTTTGTCGATTTGTGCATAGTCTTCATTGGTCAAGTTGTTATTCCCAATTTGACTTGCAACTAAACCGTAATATGAAGAAACCATTGCTGAGACTAATGCAATATGTTGCTGAGCAACCTTCACTGTCACATTACCCATATTGGATGTCTCCAATACCACCGGTTGCTGATTGGTTTGGTTCACTTGATTCATGTATTGTGGTTGTTGAGGTTGTTGTTGTGGTTGGCTAGCAGTATAGAATGCAGCTTGCTGCATTGGAGAAAATGGTGAAATGAAAGAATTGGTGTATTGTTGTGGTGGTGGTGTATATGATGGTTGTGAATAGGATGAGGTTTGTGCTAGATAGTTGATGGGTTGTTTCGGTGGTTCCATAACACTTGAAATACAAGCTATGTGAGGTGCCACTGTTCCACCAACATTAGAGTTTCCCACAGTAGCTGAAGTACCACCATGATACAACTCTGAGTTCTGAGGAATCTGAGATCTTTTAGCTTTCCTCTTCTCCTCGAGTTCTTTATTCTCCAGCTTCTGAATGAACTCGTTGATAGTCCAATACTTGTAAGCATCTTTCTCTTTGAGTACCTCAACATGTTGATCCGAGTACGGTGGTAGTGCATCAGCAAACTTGTCCACCAGATCTGTCATGGGAATCTTTATATCATAACTAGACAATTCAGTTAGTAAATGACAATATCTGGGAGTCAACTCTTTTAAAGTCTCGTTCCCAACATAAGTAAAGTTCTCAAATTCTTTTCTCAACTCCTCCATCCTCAACCTTCTCATCTCTTCGTTGCCATCATGACGATTCTTTAGCACATCCCATAACTGCTTCGTGATCGCCTGAGTTAACTGAGAATATGCCTTCTTTTCCACAGCAAATTTCTTCTTCTCATCGTCTGTCAAACTCTCCAAAGGGACAGGTTCACTGGTGTTCTCCAGAACTGGTGCAACATAACCTTTTGCTATCATCTGCCATGCCTCTGTACCTTCCAACCCCATGCCTTCAAGATGAATCTTGAATTTCTTCTGCCACTGATTATATTCCTGCATCTCCATTAGCTTGGGTGGCCGATTCCCGCTACCTGAAGATAAGTCATTTATTAGTGTAGAAATAGCATTGGTAGTTTAAGTATTTACCACCGTAGCTGCTACTCCCCAATAATCTGTCGCAGGTTGTTGTGGCGAAGATGTAACGCTCTGAGGCATCGAACTAGTCATCGCTAAGTAATTGATCGGTTGCGAAGACTGAGTGTTCGATTTCTGGGCTGCCACTGTCCATGGGTCCATAGTCACTTGCTGCTGTTGTTGTGTCATTGCTGGTCTCGGTGTAGTTGGAAAATTCCACATGATGTTCACGAACTTAGAAATTCACCAAACTTAGAAAATTTCCCACTAACACTTCTACTTTCGCCCTTAATACTCCTACTTTTGTCCACTCCTGTTCACCCAAATGTAGACTAATGACCAGAAAGTAGAATAACAACTAACACTTTCCACGTTCGTCCACAAATTATCACTTTCGTCCACCAAATTTCCACTTTCGCCCGCCCGTAAAACCGAAGGTGGAAAAATAGACCCGAATGTGGAAAAATCAACACAACACTCCTAGGTTCGACCTGAAATAAGCTACGTTCGTCCGAAAACAGCTCAGGTTCGCCCTAAAATGGTCCAGGTTCGCCCACTCTCTCTAGATTCGACCCATTCATCTTTGAAAAACGGTTACACTTTGAAAACGGTTATTTTGATCTGATATTTTCAAAAGTTTGTGGATTTTGATGATCTTAATCAGGTTATGATTCGGAATTGATTTGGAACAACTTTAATTCTTGGAAAACTTGATTTTAACCACGAATTCAAATCAAAAACCTTCAAAATCTATCAAAAACCATTTTCATTCAAAAACAGATGAAATTTGATCAAAAATAAGTCCAAATCAGCTCTGATATTATCAATTTTGTTGTTTATGATCCGTATGGCTCTGATACCACTTTGTAGATGAAGAATTTTAGCTAAAATAGGATATAATGATCATACAAGTCACAATTCCAGGTGCGGAAACCCTAGAACTGAACAAAATGATAATACGCAAATCACAACACGGAAAATACCTTTTCAATCACCATTTTTATAGATTACTTGTTCAAAATACTCTTACAAAGACCTTACAAGTTAATCTAAATCAACTTAACCAATAAAATGATCAAAACCTATTTATACAACTTGACCAATACTCTTACAACTTAACCTATTTATAGATTTCAATCTAGAGAGAAACCTGACCACAAAACACACACTCTCAAAAACTACTCTAACCAATAAAATGATCAAAACCTATTTATACAGACTGCAGGTTCGCCCGTTTCTATGGTGCGAATGTGGACAAAGTCCACATTCGCCCAGTTACTTGGTACGAACATACACAATAACACATCAGCTTCCACATTCGCCCAGAACTATTCTTCCTTCGCCCTTAATCAAACACATTCGCCCACATATATTCACATTCGCCCCTTCTGTTATCAACTAACATATGTTAAATGTACAATCCAAATCATTAGTCGCAAAACGTGCATCTACAATAGTTTTTATTTTTTATTTTTTGTATGATGTTTTTTCTATTACTTCGGAGTCTTCCGTCGATGAAGGCTTAAAGGATTCTGGTACAAGGTCCAATGGAAAAATGAGTATCGAAGACGCCGATATTTTAAATGTTGATGAACTATCGTTTACTGCCAAAAGAAGCCGAAGCAGAGTTTCTAGGATGAAAAATTATGTGATTATGGAGTAAAGATTCTATGAAAATTTAGTAGAAAGTTTAATTTTTGGGAATGTTTAAAGTTGAACCATCTGTATTCGGTTTTAGCAGAAAATATTAATATTTTGTAAGATGGCAATTAATTTCAAGTAATCACTTTTGTACATGAAGTTTATTACTATGAATCTTATCATTTGTTTTCTGTTAATACCTTTAGTCTATTATTTTTAAATACTTAATTGAAGTAAATATTGGGCATTTAATTAGTTTTAAATACTTAACATTCATATTTTTTATCAAGTACATACATATGTTTCCAACTCTGAAAGTAATCTCGAGATACAACTCTTAGCAAATCATTTGTTTATTGAAAAGGTTGAAACTAAATGTTTTTATCATAATAATTTGTTATTCAAAACTCTGCTGTTTCATTTAATACGAAAACGTTTTAATCAAAGTTTTTAACTTTGTTATATTATCAGAAATATAAAATCTGTTCTGTTAAAAAACATTATACTACAAACAAACAACAATTGAATGAAATCAGTTATTTAATCCTAAACAAACATTTATTGTCAAATCTCAATTGTAAATTAATCTTGAGTCTTCACTTTTTTGACTTGATTGATTGTTTTTCTGGTAAGATTGGTTGAAGAAGAACCACCTTTCTTTTGAGTGTGTTCTGCTTCGGAGCTTGCTGTTCATCAGGATAAATTGGCTTTCTTGGCAGACTAGGATTCTTTTGCCTGTTTATCTCTAGTAGTTTTTCGGTTTCAACCAAAACTAATTCAGACCATCTGGCAACATATCTCATTTCACCATATTTTGCTGCAACTAACTCTTGTCTCATTCTCTTGAATTTTAAATCTTTTTTAGCTTCACTTTCTTTGTCCTTCTTCGAGTTAGCTGGATTTCTGATTCTTATGATCTTTAAGCAAGCCTTGAATTTTGTATATTTCAGCCCTGAGTTCTTCAGAAGTCCATCCAGCAAATTCTCTTTCAGTGACGTTGTAAAATTTGAGATTTAAAAGATGATCAATGAATTCTTTTCTTACATTTCTCTCCACTTTAGAAGTTGTATTTCTTTCATGCATTTTCTGGCTCAGTTCCAATGCAAAGTCTTCTATTTTACTAAGCTTATGAAGCAGTTCTTGCTGGATTCCATGAGCCGTGATGTTATCTTTGTCTTTGCATTGGGTTTTGATACTCATTTCAGTCTGTTGCCGTTTGATCTCCAAATACTCCTCAATATTCATAGGTTTCTCGAAACCTTCAATAGATGTGAAATTTATGATGAAGGATCGTCTGTTAAATAGAAAGATTCTATCTAATGTTTGATTACTAATATTTCAAGAGGATATTTAGCTAGCAATGGTTCTAAATACGGTGGTTGGTAGATTACAAGGGCCGTTGTTTTCGGAACATTCATTTCCGGATTGAAAGAAGCAGTAGATGTTATTTGGATTGGTGATTGATGTTGCAATGTTGTGGGTTGTGTAAAAGAATTTGTAGTGGTGGTGACTGATGTTGTTGAATATTGAATAGGTAGTTTACAAACTTTTGCAGTTTGTTTTCTGACAGTCGTGTCATTGATACTTGATGTTTTCATGCCTGTTAGCTCCTGTTGGCAAGTTGTTGGGAAGTCTCTAAATTCAGTTGTACTTGTAACATTTGTTCGGATATTTTCTGTCCCAACAGAAACAGCAGCAAATTGTTTTGCTTCCTCATCAACAGTGTTTGAAACTGTAGTAGAAACTGGTTTATCAGATGTTTGCATATCATTTGTTTGATCTTTTTCCCCTTTTTGTTTTCATCAACATCAACGTCTGTTTCAAAAACAAAACTTGGAGCAGATCCAGTTGTCCTTAACAGATGATCTTTAAATGCTTTCATATCAGTTTTAGTAACTCTGTATAAAGCATCCACTTTCATGCTTAAGGACTCCATCTCAGACTTGTGTTTGATCTCTGCTAATTGCTGTTGACCCTGTATTATTGAGTCAGCAGATTTCTAGAGTTCATTGGTAGCTTCAGTGATTTTCTCTATGAACGTTTCTTTCATTTCATCAAATTTTGTAAATAAGGCTTCAAGTTTAGTTACCCTTTCCGCCAAATTCTGATTTTTGGAAGCCTTCGTTAAACTAACAGGATGTTGTGCATTCCCAATAGTTGTTGTTGTATTTATTTCAATGTTTTCAACAACTGGAAGCTTTTGTGAGTTGTTATCAGTTTCAACTGTAGCAGAAGTTACTGTTGTGTTATCAATTTCAATTGTAACTTCAAAATTTTTTTCCTGCAAGGATGCTTGATTTGTCTTATCAGTTTCTATCTCAGAAATAGTTGTTTCAGTTGTTGTAGTTACAACTTCATTTGAAGTACCAACATGATTCTCTTGCAAGTCCGAGAGAGTGGTCTTCTCTGGCTGTGGGCTAGATGATTGATTTCTTTCATCAACGCTCTCTTCTTGCTGTGTATTCTCAGTGATGGGTGATTGAGAGTGACTGTTTCCAGTTTCAGATTTATCAATTGCCTCAAACAATGGATTAAAGGTAGGTGGAATTTTTGTTGGTGCATGTGAGGGCGACGATGGTGGAGTTAAAAGACATCCAGCTCCAGGAGAAGGACTTTTAAACAAATGTACAAGTGAATCATCTAGGTCATTTTGTATGTGTTCCTCATTTACATGATGATCAGGTTGAGATGATAGATTGACAATATCTGTTATTGGTATTATTTCCAGTGCTTCAGTGGAAGCATCAACAGTTGTTTGCTGTTCTTCTGTGGTTGTAGTAGTTTCCTTTGGCTTTTGAAACTCTAGAGATACAGTGTTTCTCTTCTTTTTTATTTTCTTTTTTATTGGTGGTTTCTTTGTTGAAATCACTGGGATGATTTCCATACAACTGTTTGTGGTTTCATTACCAGCAGGAGCAGTTGAGTTGACAACAGATGTTACAACAACAGATGTTGAAGTATCACTGTTTGTTTGTTTTTTAGAACTTTTACCTCTAATGAGCTTTTCTGTACTTTTAACATCCAACATTCTTGTAAAAGTTTCATTCGATAAGCTATTAATTGTAATAGCTACCCCTTTTTTAAAATCATTATGAGATCCAGATTTTATACCCTTTACATTAGATACTAAATCAGTAAATACTGTCTGAGACAAATTGAAATCACTCTCCGTTAAAATTGCATATCCCAGATACTGTGTTTTCAATGGTATCTCATTAAATGATGTTGTTTTTGCCGAGAGACATATAAGAAGGGTATGAAAAAAAACTTCATTGGTGGGGGAAAATTTGGTTTAAACATTGTGGATGCAGTCAATTGACCTTCGTACCCTCTCTCAATTAACTATGTCTGAACTTCATTTTTTTAAAAAGAAATATTACCTTGCAAATCGTTTAGGAAGAATGTGTTTCAGATGAATTCCGGTGTTATCTCGATATCTGTATTTCCAATTTTGGAGACAACTGCATAAGGCTTTTTGTCTTTCTCTCGGCACTCGGCTTTATTCCAGAATTCTTTCAGAGTATCCACATATATTGGAGCATTAGCGGTGAGGATTGGTAGGTATTTGGATTTGGAGAGCACATCGATTATAGAGTGAAATTGATGGTTTTTAATTGAAGATCCATACTAAAGATTGAAACAAACCAATTGAATTCAAATTAGGAATGAAATACGACAGGAAATTTTAAATTTCATAGTCGAATGGATTTAGGTCGTAATTGATAGTGAAGCGCTTTTCTGGTGTTTGAATAGAATAAGTTAGTGGAAATATCGAATAAGAGGTGTTTTGTGTGTGAAAAAATGTGGGTGACGTATCAAAAGTGATGCTGACGTGTTCAAAGTTGTCGGTAAACATATGTTCATAAGTCAACAGGCATTTTAAAGGTCTGTGTCATATGGTCAAGTATTATTGGAAATTTCTTAATGGATGGTAGTTGCGTGAAAACAGTTGTTTACGACTTAACATATGTTGTCAAACAGTATATAAATTATAATGAATTTCCCATTACAGCGTTTATGTTAGAAAATCTATTGATAAGTCAACATAAGTGTAAAATAGAGTATGCAATTTAATGAATAAGATAATGGTTACAAAAATTTGACATTATAAAAAAACTTATATTGTTATTTTTGTGTTCCTATTTTGTTTCAATCTATATAAAATGAGCAAATGTTAACAGTTATTTTTTTACTCTATTTAAAACCATGGAATTTCTACATTCTTTTTTCAAGTTTATATTCCTTCAACTATTGTCACTTTCCTACTTTGTATGTTTGATGCATAATGATATTTTGTTCAAATTCATTTCAAGAAGTGTTCTTAAAGATTCTTACAATCAATTAACTGTTATCATTAAACATACTCTAAAGTCTGATACGCTTTATATGAAAACATTTGTTAACATGTGAACAGTCGTTATAAAAGAGTCCAACAAGTTGAAGATATATAACTATGAGTACTATATAATGAGTCAAAGTTATTATTATTTTAGTTCTTTAATATTAAAAATTAAAAATAAGTATTATACACAATAAATTAGTGTTATTTTTTAAATAAAATAATCTAGATTCTTCTTTTCTATTGTAGGTCTTATAGACTCTTAGCTGTTGTCACTGCAAATAATAATTACCACGTTTGAATTTATTGTTGAAAATGACGTCTTATTTTTTATATATTTTGTATTTAAATATAATGTATATTATTATCAGTAGTAATTATCAATTGAAATAGTAGTCCAGATGGATTTACAGTTTCATACACAGTCGTATAATGTTTCAAAGAACAATGAATTTCGAAATTCAGATGAAATCTTCTTAATAGAAATTTTGAGTGAAAGTGTCGATGATGAAATAATCTTTAAGTCACTTCATGTTGTAAGTTGGTTTTACTCTAATGATTTTGATGTAGTAATAGTTAACTATGAAAATGGTTTTGAAAAATTATTCATCCGAGAGAAAATAGAGTATTCGGATGATTTGGAGTTTCTTGAAGAACTTGAGCAGAAAAAAATGAGCAACATTAATCGGAATACATTTCATCTTAATCTGGAACAAATGATCAGAGCAAGGATAGTGTATTTGAAGGAGAAGTTGGAACAAGTTATGGAAGAATGAATATGTTATTGTAGTTCAATTGATGAAGATTATCAAATTTAAATCTTTTTATATGTTTGCATTTTCAAACAAGAATATTATTGTATTGTAGTTAAATGATGAAGAAAAACAGGCAAAGCATTTATAATTATTCCTTACAAATTTTAAAATAGAGTATTCCGATGAGAAAGAGTTTCTTGAAGAAGTTCACTAGAAAACAATGACCAACATTAATCGGTATATACATTTTATCTTAATCTGCTATAAATTATCACGGCAAGGATATTGTATTTGAAGGAGAAGGTGAAAGAAGTTATGTAAGAATCAATATCTATTGGAGGTCAACTGCTGAAGATGATGAAATTTAAATGTTTTTATATTTCTACATTTTGAAGGAGAAGGTAGTGTTTTTATATTTACTTGAAATCTAACTGATAAAGTTGAAAAGCAACTTTACGAATAGTTAGTATGTTCATCTTATAAAAGGGTCGGAATTTCCAAAGTTCATTTTCATCTTTATATATTCTTTTAACTGTTCTGACTTTACATCTCTCCATTGCATATGCATAATGATATCACTTTGTAATGTTTTTCCACAAATTTTTCGAAAAATTTTTACCATCAAAGGAAAATAGATTAGTAATGATATTTGTATTTTTTTTCTTTTACAATTCTTTCCACTTTGTATTTATTTTTGTTAAGTTAAATATTTAAGTTCAATTGATGGACGGTTATTAAGTAACGATTTTTAGTTAACCATTGTTACTCAAATTATGTATTAATACATCTTTTTTTTATTCGTATATTTTAAATCAAGTCGCAACGTCTATTTTATCAAAAATAATATACTTATATTTATTATGTTTAGTTACTTATATAAAAAAATCAAACAACCTTTTCATATTCAATTTAGATAAGACAGAAATGAAATCATTTTTTATTATTTATAATGTAAAGAACGTAAAACATGATATGTTCAGTGGGAAATGAATAAATACGTTCATATTTGTAAACCGTATTAGTCTTTGTCATGAAATTTGAATTTAAAAAAAATGAATTTGAACAGTTGTTTCAGTGGGAAAATAAACAAATTAATACTGTATGTAATTAAGATTAATAAAAGCGAATTGTAGTTAATAGATTCACTATACTTAATTCATTGTAATTATTAGATTCATTATAGTTAATGGCTTAATGCATTGTTTTTACTATAAAACTCGATTTTTATCTCTTTTTATAACACACTATTCAAACATTACCTTCTACATCTGCAAAGGTTTATCAATCTTATAAAAATCTTATTAACATGGATTCCAGCTGTAGCCAATGGTCAAAAATGTCAAAGATTCGGAAAATTATTTTGGAGTGTTTTAAAGACGATGAAGACTTGGAGATTCTTCAAGTTATTGAAGGTACTACGCGCTTGCTTGAACATCACATATGGAAGACCAATCTCAAATTTAATCAGGTCATTGCTACGGATGTTTCAAGTGAAAGATGGATGGCCTGTTCATTTCTACTGGAAAATATAAGAACAAATGAAAAGTTCAGTGAAGAGATACAAAAAATATGTATTTCTTACCGAAACTTTCTTAAAGAGAAAAACAAGAAATTGAAGGAATTGTTGAATACTACAAATTAGTTATTTAAATGTATTTTTTTTATTATTATCGTTCTAATTATATTGAAGTTTTTATTTTATATATTATGTCACTTATATATAATGGTTTATACTTATTTAATAAAAAATAGCAATTTCAGTATATTAATGGTCTATTGTTAAAATCAACAGAGGATTGGTCTTTAGCAAACAACGATTAAAAATCTATGTGATATCATTGTTAGTAGCAACTGTTTAGTGGAGCATGTGTTTGAAAGAAACCGTTTAATTAACAACTGTTTGAATCAACACTGTTTTACAAAGAGGTCTTTTAAAAAATCTGCTTAATTGAGCCACTGATTTTGAACAGATGCTACCAAATAAAGACAAACAATTAAAGTTATTAAAAATCTGATATGTATTTTTAAAAGAGGATTAATCGTCAGTAGGTTTATATTTTTGTGTTGTTGTAAGAGATGCAGTTATTAAGCATTTGATCAGTATTGTTAACTGGTATCGTGAAAAGAACAGGCATTAGGAAATACACTTTTTCTTTAAAACAATAGCTCGATGATTAATTTGGGTTTTACTAAACAAACTATAACAGTTGGTCTGTTTATGTTTTTTTAAGAAATAACAGACCCTACTAAACAGGTCTTCTTGGCAGCAGACGATTTTGTCTTTCTTAATGTTGTCTTTTACTAAAAAGGCCTTAAGTTTAGGACTCGGTCTCCCGTGTGTATCACATGGGATTTCACCTAGTTAATCTATAATATTATACATTATAAAGGAGGAGTGATATACCATTTAGTAATTTGCATTTCCGCATAACTTAACAAGCAACTTGTACAACATACTTAAGCAACAAATCTATATTATACATTATAAAGGAGGAGTGATATACCATTTAGTAATTTGCATTTCCGCATAACTTAACAAGCAACTTGTACAACATACTTAAGCAACAAATTTAAGGGTATTATGGGGAAGTTGGTGATAATTAAGACGCCTAAAAGGGTAATTTAGTAACTTTATCTTAATCTTGTACTCACACTATGAAAAACTATTCCCACCCTGCCCTTCCTGGAAACCCAATCGACTAAACACGCCATCGTGAGAAATCAATCGACAATAGCATGCGATTCAATTCACCAAATTGAATGGGATATAGACAACAACATGAAGACGACGACAAAGAAGAAGAACAGTTTACAATCCCTTGTGTTTATAATCGGTATTTTTCCATGTGCCTTTCTTGCTTTATTTTCATTTGAACCTCATTAAAACCTCATCTTTGATGCTTGAATATTCCCCATTTATCACTGTTGCCTATATTCCCACCCCTGTTGAGTGGTTTTTGTCATTTTATACTCTCTTTAAGAACCTCTCACCTTTGTTAGTATGATTATGATGATGGGGTTACATACAGTTCTATGATTTTGGTTTTATAAAATAGGAATTTAGACTTTGATGAGAAAAAGAAAATCAAGAAAGATGCGTTGCTATTAAAAATGGGAGTAGTGCCCTAACCTTTTGTACTTATGCCTATTTCTTTTGCACTATGTCAAATATGATCAGAATCAAGCATTTCTTGGTGGGATTTGGAATTGTAGCAGCTGCGTGCGTTCTTTCGCAGCTCATCGTGCGAGCTGACACTGTAGGTATTTGTTGCCTTCCGTTCGTCTTCTTCTTCTTCTTCTTTTTTTACGCATGCCACATGCTTAATGAAATGTTGTTCTTTGGTGGTTATGCTTGCGTGTTGTTTTTCGCTCTCTAATGTTATCATGTATGTTTTACACACAATTCCAAAGAGTTGCCTTTTGGGCAGCTATATGTCGCCTTCTCTAGAGCAACCTCACCTACCGATCTTAAGATATTTTTAGCACCTAATGAAGATCTAGGGTGTCACAAAACAAAAAATATTGTATACTCCGAGTTGTTAGCAGAGGTTGAAAGTCATGTGGTTATTCTTGCAATCCTTGACCATTCAAGACATACAATAACACACACATACCTCTAAGCTGATATGCACTTATTAACAAGATTTTTGGATTTCATTACATAACAATTAACAATTCTTGAACAGGTATAACAATTAACAATTCTTGAACAGGTAACTCAAGATTCAGGAGGGCAGGCTTGCTTTTATTCTTCCTCAGGGTGCCCCAGTTCCAATTAAAGTTCGATTCGTTAGGAAATGGCAGCCCCGGAGCAAAAAAAGCGATACTTTGATAAACATGTAAGCTACATCTATTAACAATGATACTTCGTTTTCCAAATTTTTTGAATTATAAAATGCATGCATTAAACAAGGGGATGGGATTCAGGCGAGCGTTCACTGGTTGGACAAAGATATATATGAAAAGAAAGTAACTTTGACATTAGATAACTATCGAGAATGTCACGTCATTCAGCAAGCATTCGATTGGGAACAAATACAGTTTTAAACCCAATTCCATCCCCTAAAGACTTTCACGAAAACTGTTTCTATTTTTGCCCGTTTGTTGATCTAGCTCTGCACGCTGATCCAGACCAGAGTATGATCAACTGTACACAGGTAAGCGTCGGTTACAATTAATGTTAGCAAATACATATATATAACATGTGTTTGCCATGCTATAGACTTCAGGGCAAAGATTGAAAGCTCACACCCTAGAAAAACTGTTGATGGCCGAGATTTCTTGCGGGTCTATCTCAGAGACATCAGGTATGTTAACACACAAACATTCTTAGGTGCGTTGTCGTTACTTATCATAGGTAATGCAGATGATCCGACCAAATACTTGCTTTACACCATATATATACGTACCAAAAAAATAAAGAATTAGGACAACATGTCCTTACTTATGCTACAAAATGTCTTATACAGTGGTGACAGATAACTGCTACATTATGGGAAGAGGCACTACCATTTTGTAACACAGAGGCTATGTTGACTACAGAATAATCGATAATCACAACAATCACATCACTCCGAGTAGGCGCTTTTCACAGTAAGACAATTACATTGTTGTTTTTTTTTCAAAAACCTCTTAACTGTTTTAGTAGCAGCTTCGGATTTTTCACCTCCTACCATTTTCGCTCCATTTCTAAACACCTAGACACATATTACACACATAGGTTCACTTAAGACAAATCTCTAGATTTATGTTACTTTATAACCTGAGAAAAAAAAAACCAACTAAGAGTAGCATTTGTCTTTATAGGCACAAAAAAAGTACTAAAACACCTCTGCTACGTTTGTAATTCACAAAGACAACAAAAAAACCATTTCTACCAGCCAGAGGTAAAAAAAAGAACAATCAATGATCTTTACCCAAGCTAGGAACAGCTTGCATTTTTTATTAGCGACTCTGGCTGTTTTATGAAGGAAGAATGCAAACCTAGGGATTTATTTTACCATTATGTCCACAATTAGGCCACTGCCAAAGTTTGCTTCTTTCATTTATTATTTATTCAATGCTTTCATTTTTGTTTGGAAATTTTAATCTGGGATTATGAGGATTTAAGTCGATAGAGAAATGGAGAGCTCCTTTATCTAACAAAGGGATTTTCCTATATTAAGTTGGTTATTGTGTTTAGTGTTAATTCAACATTTGTAATATGTTAAAATCATGATGATATTACTTATTTACCAATCAGAGGCCTCGGATATGTGGCCACTCCCGAAGTGCCTCATATTCGCAACATAGCATTCACCAACAGAACCACGCCACGTGGCGCAGGTTAAGGTTGATTGTTTATCAGAAAAGTTATACTTCGTGTTAGTTGAGTTATTTATAATACATTAGGTTCTACTTCCTAATCTTTGTCTGAGGTAACATGACTATGAATCTATATTTTGATGGAATTTTATTTATTTTAACTTAATAGATGATGAAATCACATAAAGAAGCAGAAGCTGACATCATCGATAGATTGCCAACGCCATTTGGATTGGTCCTTTCTGGGGTAGCACCTGATCACCCTGAAACGAAAGTTGCAAGATTTATATTTTACATTACTTATTGAATGTGATGTGGCATATGCATACACACCAAAATGACAAATACACTTCCAAGTGGCCCAAGTCAGCATTTTTTTTCCTTAAAAATAACAGCTAAAAAGTGACCTGCTACTGATTTAACAGTTAAATCGTTGCTACTGTCGAAAATTAAATGTACCATGGTTACTGAAATTAGTAATACAGCGTAAGTTGTTTACTTGTTTTATAGTTTAGTCTAATTTGAAGTTGGTTGCTTCAGGATAAAGTGTAAAGGTCATATCTATTCACGCAGTTAACCAATGAATCATTGACATTGCAAGCGATATAAAATGGGTCAAAATGAGTGAATTTAACCACATTCTGTCATTATTTTTTATCTTATCCTGAAAAAAAAATCTTAATTGATCTTGTTGACCAGAAAACTCGCTACAAATTGTTATCAACCAATTTTCTCGGGTTGCACATAATGAAAGGTGTCTATTCTTTGGGAATTTGTCTCTTGGATCCTCAATTTCTTTGGCTGCGCTTCGCCAAATCTATCATGTGGTAAGGATTAAATAGACTTTTGAGTTTATTTTGTTTTGCCTTCAACAATATATGTATAATTACATTTTTATGTCATTGAATCAAGTTGTGCTTGCTTATGGTGCTGAAACTGACAGAGTTCTTGGTAGACCAGGAGAGGTATGTTATTTTCCTGGTCATTTGCAGATATAACATTTACACGCTTTTTATGTGTTTCTGACTGGTTAAGCATGTAGAATTAAAAAAAAAATATAGCTTAGAAGGAAGAGGGTTAAATGGGTCGAACTTTATCAAGTGTGTTGAAAAGTTGCCAAAAGTGTATTTTTAATGAGCTAAACTTTCTGAATCGTTTTATAAAAGAAGTAGCTTCTGATTGAAATAATGTCATTTTAACTATTGCAGGATTTGAGACTTGTGCACTCAGCTAGAGAATTTGTTTGGTGGTATAATTGGCACCCGGATTTAAGCCAGCTGGCACCAGACTTAAAGAACACAGACACAGCCATAGTTCTGGGCCAGTAAAAAAATTACAATTTTCATGAAATGGGTTATCAATATTCTCTTTTTATCAAATCATTTTTAATAACTTTTGGTTATTAATGCTGGTTTTTGTTTTCGTGAAGTGTCGGAAGCAATATTTGTTGTTACCTCAGCCATAAAAGATGTATGTGGGAAGCCACTGACAGAGCGTTTTTTCTTGGATAAGTATGGTAGAATATGCTTGTGTCTTGATGAGATTGTGTGGAAGGTGAGTTCTCTTTCTTAGTCCTCTCTATTTTTCAACTCACTCTAAAGATGTGTATAGGCTTAGAAGAATCACCGAAATAATTTTCAGAGTAGTCAAAAAATGACCTGATTTCTGTTTAGTTTTGCAACCCCCTTCATCCTAGCATAATCGCTGATGTAGGTCCCATCTCCCTATATTATAATTTGATAAATAAAGGAAGATGTCAAAAGAAGTGTGCAAAATTCCAGTCTTGCCTGAATAGTGATTAGGAGTGTTCATGGTTCTGTTCATTTGGTTTTGGCAAAAGTTATGGGACCAACTGCTAACTATACCACTACGGTTTTGGGACATGACAAGCCAAATTGATTAGGTTGCATGGGTCGGTTAGATCGGTTGGTTTAGTCGTTCGAAACAAATTTTTTTTCAAAGTTATTAGTTTGTATTAGACGTTTTAAGATGATAACGATGTTTCATAATCATAATACACATAAATACATATTTCAAAAGTAAAAGAAATAACATAAATAATAAATGTTAAACCACCAACTGCTAATTTGGTCTCTCTTTTAATAATTCACATTTTTAAATAGTTCGGTTGAGTTAAACATAAAGCACATCGACCCATTTATTAGTAAATTGGTTAAAGTTACCACAGTGTTGACAAATGACGAAGTGGGTGGCTTGTAAAAAACAATTTATACTAATGTTTGCGATTGATTATGACAGGGTTGTTAGAGAACACAGACATACAGAATCAAAAGGCTAATAAGGTTGAAGCCTCAAACTAGCCCATTTTACTAACAAATATACTATTTCTTAAAAAAAAATTAGAAAATGAGGTTCACATGCCTTCTTAATCTGACATGACCAGTTTTAGCTTGTACTAAAAATGACATGTTTCAACTTAAACCCACTTTTGACTTGGAGTCTAAACCACTTGACCTGCTTATCAGCCACCGTGTGAACCAATCTTATACACAAACTGTTAGATATTTTAATAGGTATCGAAAGATAATGTTGCTACTGATGTTGCACCTTTTTGTGAGCATCAACGGTCCACTAAAAGGATTACAGTTAAGAGGCATAATGTGGATTATGGTACCTCCTACACACACATAATGTGGATATTGTTAGTTAAATACGATGCCCACTTTGTTCCTGAACCAGAGATTTAATCATTTGCAACTTTGATAGGTATTAAGGAATCAGAGACTGGTCTGGCTGCACGTAGCCAATGGGATCTGGTTTTGAGAAAACAAATGATGTGAGAGGAACAACCTCTTCATGAACATAACTTTATATTACCGTAAAGAAAAAACAAACCATTTCTTCTCTCCTGTTTACAAATGTTGTATTGTTTATGCTAGGTGGCTAGAACCCAAACACTGAAGATGTAAATGTTATAAATGCCAAAACAAACATGCTTAGGTATTTGAGACTTTGGTTAGGCTTATACCTGAATTTGTCAAAGGCGCACAGGGCAAGGCGATACCCTGCTAAACCGCATCAAACTTAGAAATGTGCAAAAGCGCCTCAACTGACATGAACTGGCCAAAACTAATTTCAAATGGCCTAAACCATCCAAAACTGTCCAAATCTACCTAAAAGTGGTCTGAATCAAACTAAACTAACAAAAAAGAGTATGCACTCTGCTTGTCTTGGGCGTGTGGCTATTTTTTCATCAGCGCCTTTTGCACCTTGGCTGCGTCTTGGGTTGTGGAATTGATTTAGCTATTTTAATGCAATAATTATGTGATTAGAGAAGTGGCTACACTGACATGGCAATCTTATACTTTTGGAAAACCATTTAAGCATAAACTTTTAAGATTAGTGTACTCTAGGTTGTAAATTTCATGTTTGATGGTGTGATGTGTTCATATTTTGTTTTGAGGTTCAGTTCAGTAACTTAAACTTCAACGTTGGTGATGTTTTGGGTATGTTTTATGCTCAATAATACATAGTTTTGTTTTAATAAATTATAGTTTCAAAAGAACGATTGACATTAAGAACAGAGTCACGAATACTTTAGCAAACAATGTAGGGATATAAAGCGAACTTATCAAGAAAAAAAGGAAATAATGGCCTCAAACAAATGATACCGGATGTTAGTAACTTGTTCGCATCTTCATTGTTATTGTAGTCTATGTTTATGAGTTTCAAAATTTAGTAACCAATATTTATGCGTTACACCCTACTACTAGTTTATTACTTCCTACATACTTCGTATCATTATAACGAATTATACACAAACGACATACACACAAACACCACAAACTCCAACAACTAAAAGACAATAAAGCAAACGCACCCGCAGCAATGCGCGGGCATTCACACTAGTATATATAAAAGAATTGATAGTTGCTAACGTAGCATTCAATGGTTGCCTGAGCCCCCCCCCCCCCCCCCCCCCCCCCCCCTTCCCCCCTTGAATGTGCCATGTGGCATAATGAGATGCAATTCTTTTTATTTATTTTTTGTTTTTTTATTAAATGACATAAAACATAAAGCCTAACACATCTTCTCTTGTCTTGGCTCTCTTCTCTGCCATCATCTCTCCTCCAAAACAACTTTAGGGTTCTTTTCAAACCCTCTTCAACACCCAAAACCCAACTAGCAGTTTCCACCCATCATCAATAAAAAAACACCAATATCTATCGTTCCTTACCCTAAACATTAACTCCTAAGTCTATCCCACCTTAATAACTTAACCCTTAATCAATCAGGAACAGAGTGGCGGTAGATAGACAATTCAACCAACATCCTATCGGCGACGACCTTGCTCCGATTCCGATCACAAAACATGACCGAAGAAGGAAAGAGCAGAGGCGTCGTTATCACCGGTGACCAGCAGCCGCCGTCGTATTATTACGGTACGTTTCAAGGAGTTGCAAATCATCCACCGCCTTTGGTTGAGAATTCTGATTACAGGTTAATACATGGACACTAATGTAGCGGTTTTGAGTTATGCTTCGTGTACTGTAACTGTTTTGACTATTAAATGACGACTCAATATTCACAAATCCAAGGACTTAAACTTCAAGTAAGCCCTGTATTTAGATAATCTTAGTCTAAATCTTTATTGCTTCAAACATTTAAAGCTATAAATATGTTAGTGTATACAACTATACATGCATCATTATTATAAGTGTATACTATTTTGATGATCATAAACTAAGAATATGCGATAATATAAATGTTAATACAAATGGTAATCTGTTCATGATGTACCTAATGGATGTGGTAATTGAAAAGTTGTATGAAAATGACAAAACGTTTGATCAAAATATTCAACAATACAAAAACATCAAAGAGCTTAAAAAAGGCCTCACAAAAGAAAAGCAGCATGTATCTAATGATATCTAATTACATTAAGTATTTTGCAATTTCACTATATTAACGTTTTTATCACATCTTATTTAATTTCTTCTTTATTGTTGTAAATATCAGGGGAGATCATTAGCGACCTACGTGGGGAGTTTGAGACTGTAGCATTTCAACCTGGGCGGAGCTACGCTTTTGTCAATTTTATTGATGATGATACTGCGTTTGCGGCGTATGAAGCGCTTCAAGGTTTCGCTCTTGCGGGCAATGCGCTTAGAATTGAGTTTACAAAGGCGGTTAGAATTGTCTACCCATGTTTGTTTTACACTTTTGTATAATTTCATGAAATAGTTGATCCGTCCAAGGCGCATGACTATTGACAGCAACGTTATTGAAAGGTTCTGAATTGAAATTTGAAATTCTGAACCAAACTCTGCTGAATTTCAAGTTTTTAACTATAATGCTAATTTTTTTTTCCTTTTAGTATTATTTTTTGGCACAATTTTAGAAGGTTCATTGAATAGATTTTGGTATGTTCGCAGCTATAGGAAAGAACGAAGTATTGATTAGGTGATTAAGATGATAAAGAAGATAGGTAAATACTGTAGATGTTGGGGGCATGTTGGTAATTAAGTAAGGCAAGTGTTGTCACACCCCAACCGATGGCGGAATACATCGGGGCGGGACTTGGGATAGATTGTTCAAAGACTTCATGATACTAGAATTTACGACAAATAATTTAAAGGTTTCATTTCATAATACTAAAAACAAGTAGTACAAATTGTTCAAAAGAAATACAACATTCATGATTTCAAAGATTAAAGCGGTGCGTTTCTAAGTCCAATCCTAATGAGTTTCTTGAATCATCGCATCAAATATTTCCTGCAACATGTATAAAATATCCGTCAACACATAAAGCATTGGTGAGCATACTAGTTTTGGTTTACATACGTAGTAATTAGAATGATTTACTCGAATCTCATACTATAGCATTGCACATACAAACCATACAAAGAACATAACTCAAACCCGCGAGTACCACTGCATATACCTAACATATTCATGCTAGGTCCGTTTCTTTCTTAACAATGACCCATAAAGGGGGCGGGGTGCTACTCCTATAGCGCTATACATGTTAAGTGGGCTAATCATAGTTAATGAATTATGTTTAAGTATCAAGAATCGTAAGCATGGCAAATAGCATATAAGTATGTTTGATAGATTGAGCATGTGTGATTATAAAAGAATTAGTGTGTTTTGCATACGATACATGTTGTTCCCAAAAGTGATAAAAGAAAAAGGGGACAAGTATGACTCACCTTTGGGTGCGTCTTGATATAGTTCCAAAGATAAGTCTTGGTAGTTTAAGCTTTAGCTCCGATTAACTAGAATTAAGAATTAGAGTTTTAGGTTCGAGTTTTAGATTATAGATTCACGAGAGTCATGCAAGCCTTTTAGGCTAACCAAGCACAAATTGCCTTTAGGGCAATCCGGATGGTCATGAGATTAAGTTAGACCAAGCACAAAATCATCATAGATGATTCGGATGGTATAAGGTTAGGAATGTGAATCCATTTGATAGGTTCATGTCATAACCACTTCGTTTATGGAATAAACGTGGGTTTTGGACACGGGATTTCCCCTTTCTAGTGTGGATAAATCCGTAGCACAAGAAGGGTCAAGAGAGTTGGTAAGGTAGGGTGTAACCACAAACCTTCCAAAGATTAATAATAGGATAATAAGATAGAAGATTGAAAGTAAGTTTATAATGATACATAGTATAACCAATACCATAGCACAAATCCATCTAACATTAGATTGTTAGTGGACTTGGTTGGTCCCTTTACATTAAACAACTTAGAACATAAAAACAATTCAGAAAACAAACTCATTTGGGACCTCTTTTAGGTGCTCTACCCTTATCACACTTCTGTGGATAAACATGGGGAAGATCCTAGAGGTTTCTCCAAGGAGTTTTGGATAGAAAAGAGAAGGAAAAACATAAAAGAATTGAGGGTTTGAGCCTAGAAACTTACTGATGTGTTTTCAGGAAGTTTGCTCAAAAACCTTGAAGATTAGAGAGAGTTTTAGGGAGAAAAGAGATGAACAAGAGGTTAAGGAGTGGGGAGGGGTTGTATTTATAAGTGGGTTAGGGTGGTTGGGTATTAAATGGAGTTAACGGGGTGGTTAGAAAGAGATTAGGTAGGGGTTAACTTGGTTATCATAGGGTGTCATATGGTTATAGCTGCTGTCGAGTTTTTGTTTAAAAAAAAACAAACGAACACATTCATATTTTAAGTTGTCTGTTGTTGTTGTCCAAAAAGTCAAAGTAACTTAAGAAGTTAATTCACGTTTTTTTTTTTTTGTCTTTTTTCTAAATCTAGAAGTATTAGGATCTTAACTAACATATATGTTTTATTTAAAAAAAAAAAGATAAATATATATTAAGATCTTAACCAAATAAGTTTCTTGTTATAACGTCTAAATTGAATACGATAAATTATAATGACGACTCGTCACGAATTAGTAGGAGTAACATAAAAGAAGTGAGTAACGACGAATTTGGAATTTGTTACATATAGAATTTAAAATACAAGAAAATTAAAAATCACGCGACGTTACATATAGTTTGCGTCACGTAGAATTTATTTATGTAATTGACAAAATATTTTTCCATTGATCATAGGCTCGGGTTTACAAGGGTATAAAATGACAAGTTACCAGAATACGAGGACTAGAATGGAAAATACGAAAAATACGAATGTTACAAGTGTCTTCACAAGTCAATTGTCATCAGACATTTCTTAATCATTTAAGATAATTCTTTTGTTTTACTTTTTTTTTCTAGGCATTTCGTTTACCATATCTATTTTTACTATTTTAAATAAATTAATTTAAAACATGTCTCGATGGTTAATATGTTTAACTAGAACTATGACCCGCCACGCGTTGCGGCGGCGGCGTCGGAAGCAGTGACACCATTATTTGAGTCATTAAAAATATCGACGACTTGAAATTATAAATTAAACATGACACATGCATGCAAGATGATAGACAATAAAAGATAATAATTAATTTGTGGCTATACACCGTGTGCGCATTGCGGCGGCGTTATCCCGCGCGGGGGAATTTCACTAACCATTTTGCTGAACATTTTTTGGTTGTATTTTTGCATGTGTCTTTCAATGAATAGTATCATAGACTTCAAATCTACCGGATGCCTAAGGATGATATTGTAATGTGAGTAGTGGTATCATAAACGACAAAAGGCAAGATCAACGTACGTAAAACAATGATCATCATTGATAAATTTGAAGTTATTGTAATCTAACATCACATATAATGATTGAAGAAGAATAAAGGATATACAAAAGATTACCAAGTCAAAGCAGCTATCAGGTGATGAAAACATGTAACTTTTATTCCAACATTCAAACACATTTTCCCATTTTTCTTTCATTCTTCATCCGTAATCCCCCAACACCCTCAATCTTTTTTGTTGTTTCTTTTTTTATTGTCTATTATACTCCTCGTGTTTCACATAAACTCCAAATAAAAAGGTTATTTGCCAATCACCACAACACAACCACTGTCTTAATTACTACCCCATCTTGTCACCATAACCATCACCAACACAACCACACCAGTTCGTTAAATTCATAAAACAAAAGAAAAACAACAATAACAATGAAACAAATCAACTCAGATCTATAGATCATTATTGTTGTTGAAGTACAAAAAGGCTTAGATGCACACTTCATCATCGTCTTTGCCAACAAAGCATGGCTCGGTGCCGTCACGGTTGCAACCGGAGTTGCCATGCCAAGTAACAGACCACCGTCATCGCCAGCTAGAACTCTCAACTTAGTAACCCACACAAAAACCACTCGAAAAAGCCATCTGTCACCGGGATCACCACCACCGCTCGAGGGCTTCACCGGTTACTGCCATCACTATGACAAATTTTGTAAGAGCCGGTTTGGCCTTAAGGAGCCAACACCGGTGATGGAGACTATTGGGTAAATATGGTTGTGGTTTTTAGAGAGAGAAAGAAGAGAGTAAAGACATATATTCCAAAGAGAGTGAATACTATGAGTATAAAAAGAAACGCAAGGTATTTGGGTATATGAAAAGAAAGAAGACACGTATCAAAACGTGGCTATGGCAGTGGTGGGATGAACTGTAAAACCAAAAGAAACGTTGTAGCACATTAGGAAGAGATGCAAGAGTAACATGTACATAAAGCTTTAGTGTTTTGTACTATGAAATTGCAGCACAACCAACTAAAGCAGAAAGTACAACCAATAGAGCATATAACACCATTTAAGCACAATGTACAACTATGTATTGCACATATGCTTTGCTAAATAGAATATTATAAATTCTTTTACCTACTTATTTATATTTTACATCCAGTTAAAAACTATTATAAAATGGTAATGAATACGTACATATATATTGACCCTCCGGAAAAAAATTTCTGGTTCCGCCACTGGCTGGATATGATTTTAGATGTATGTAGTTGTTTGTGTGTTTTTTTAAAGATATATGTGATATTTTATTTATGAGGTTTGATATGTTAGTGTTCATTGTTTAATAGTGTTATTATACATGCTTCTATAGAAATATTATTTGAATCCTAATGTCGAATGTGTTGTACAGATGGCATCGTAGGTGGCAAGTCTTGCTGCTGTTCTTCCGAGTGCTCAAGTTGTTGACAATGCATTTGCGAAGCAATACTACCAGATTCTTCATACAGTGGCAGTTACAGTAGTTATGAGATCTGGATTTCGTTTATAATTCCGATTAGGACCTGAGTATGGTGGTAAGTCCCATAACTTCTCTCCATTCTGTTTATGGTTACTGTTAAGTAAAACAATATTAGGATTATGGTGTTAGCATTGGATTTATAGATTGATTTAGGTTAGGTATTGAATATTGATATTAGAGTTATGTGTTTTTTTTTATCTTTTATGACATGTATTAATATTAGAGTTAACCATTGTTTTAGGTTATATATTGAATATTGATATTAGAGTTATGCATTTTTTACCGTTTATGATAGGTGTTAATATTAGAGTTATACATTCCTTTAGGTTAGGTTTCAATATTAGTATTGTGAGACTTGGTACATAGATGTGATAAGTTTTTTTAAGGGTTACAACTTCCAACTTAAGTGATTGTTTAGTTGATTAGTTTAGGAATTATAGGAGTCATTAGAATGTGAGAGATCAGAGAGATGTGATGAGTTTTTGAATAGTTGCATCTTACATAAGTGATTATTTAGATGGTTACTGATTAGGTTTTAGGTTAGGGAATATGGGTTACTACTAATTAGAATACTATGGACATGCAGTGATTGAGAGATTTTGTGGTTAGTTAACTTAAGGCATTTACAATAGGTTATAACGTCATATTAGATTTTTCAACCCCGGGACCCTCCCGAGGTAATTAGCTAGTATATATATATATATATACACATATATATAGGTAGAGGATCCTGTAGGAAAATTGTTTTGTGTAGGAAGTGTAGGAATTGTTTTCAACCATTGGATCAAATATGATCAAATCTTGAGATGAAGGGCATTTTAGACTTTTTAACCATTTTTTTAATTATCTCAATCCCACTAATTTAGCAACTTAATTTAGTTAGTCATGAGGATTTATCATCCTAAAATAACTAATTATCTCAATCCGAAAACATATTGTTCCACAAACACAAGATAAACACAAAGCAACAAAAGGCAATTTAAAATATTTCGACTGACACTAGTGGCAAAAGGAACATAGTGTTTTAAAATAGTAACCCAGGTTTCTAAGAGCACCATTGTTTTCAAATCAAACATCAATCACTACATCCATCACTACTTCTGCGTTCCCAATCTTTTTTCGATTCTATCAAAAGTCGTCTTCTCAAATTCTCTCTTCTGTTCATTTGACAACTTTGAATGCGATGTCTGTTTTTCTGTTATCAATCACCAACAAGCTGTGCATCATCAGACTAAAACATATTAGGTAGAAATGGCCCGCATGTATTATCGGGACGAATATAAGTTGGAATCCACATATCGCTTCGCTGCTGGCCCGCTTCTAACAATCCTTCATGTTCTCAGAAAAGTTTTTTACTCTTGTTTTGGCATGTGCAATATAATCAATTGTTTTCTATTCTCAACATACATCAACATCAAGCATTATTGTTTTAGTTCGATTATAGTGTTTACACATAGTGTTTAATAAACATAAGCGGTGTTCTAGTTAGCATGTGTTGTTTAATAGAGATGATATAATCTTACAGTGTTTTAATTAGATTATAGTGTTTTACACATAGTGTTTAATAAACATATGCAGTGATCTAGTCAACATGTGTTGTTCAATAGAGGTGATATAATCTTACAGTGTTTTAATTAGATTCTAATCTCTGCAAACTATAATATCCGAAGACAAAAACATATTCGATTGAGGTCTTAAAACACTTCCGAAATCACCAGGTAAAAACCCATGAAATCAACATCAACAATCAAAACACTTTTCATAAAAAAAAACCTAAATCCTTTTTCCCTAAGTAATCACCAACTATATCATTTTAATTTGATTAAAAATGTTGGAACCCAAAATCAGATCCCACAACAGATCAAACAAAAACAGCTAAAATCACACAAAAAGATACTTTTTTAAAAAACACTTATCACAGAATTTAAACTAGATACCAAGATTAGTATAAAACTTAAACTAAAACAATTAAACACCAACTAGATTATTTTAATCTGATTGAATATGTTAAAACCCAAAAACAGATTCCATAACAAATCAAACAAAAACAACTAAAATCATTCAAACACACACATACTTAATTTCCCAGAATTTAAACTAGATAAAAACCCACTTCCGAAAACAAAATCAACATCAACAATCAAAACACCTTTCATAAAAAAAAACATTTGATAATTAAAACACCCACGAAAAACCTGTCATGGTAGCTGTAAGGTGCGGTGGTGTCCGATCGCCCTGCATGTTTAGACCTAGGTTGTCCAAGTCGCGTGGATTAAAACACTAAATGGGTCTTCTCGGCTTGTTTTTTGTTCTGTATATCGAGTGTAAAGAGCTTTAAGACGATTTGGATTTGATTTGAGGATGAATATGTACGAACAGCGCACGATTTGTACTTGAATAATATACTGATAGTTTAGGCCTTAAGACACACGATTTTGAGGTTTTAAAACACTGATTGTTGAACTGGATTTGAAGTTGAATATGTAAGATGAAGGATCGGTGCAGGATTTTGTGGTTTGGTTGTTCTGTGTTTTTTTTTTTTTGTAGAAGATGAAGGAGGTTTGAATAAGAGAGAGAGAGAGTATAATAATCTATAATAATAAGATATAATAGAGGTGCGTGATTTAAGGTATATACCAAACGGTTTCCAAATCAAAATACAAGAAAGGTCATTACTACCCTCATTTAAAACACTTATTGGACCATCATACCCTTGATTACTAAAATATAATTATTAGAATCTTAACAAACCCAAACTTCTAATCTAAACCATCCATTTCTAGATCCAGTTGTTGAAAACACTTCCTACACTTCCTACACAAAACAATTTTCCTACAGGAACCCGACCCTATATATATATATATAATAATTACCAGCAAGTTTCATATGGATTTGTATTTTTAATTTGATTCTTATCAAATAATATTTAGACAATCATTATCTTGCAAAATAAATATTGATTAGATAATGATTGATGAATATTATGGATAATAATTAATGATTATCATAATAACCATCCTTATCACATAATTAATCCTTACCACCCCAAGCTTAATGCACCTAGAACAAGTCTAAGATACGATTCAAAAACCTGAAACCAAATAAACTTAATTTTATTTATAATTAGTATAAATAATAAAACCCGTTTATTTTGTTAATTCTTCGTGATTGCCAGTTAATCAAGTTAAGTGGATTTAATGTTCGTTGCCCAAGGTGTAACTCTTACGGGTCACAACTCAGTGAGTAGCGTTAAGTTATCGAAACAGTACATATAAATCCAACAGCTGATGCATGTGACTCAAAGAAATGGTTACGTGGCAAGTCTACCGGTAATAGCGGTGGAGGCAAAGCAGGTAAAGGAGGTTGAGGTTGGCCACCATAACCATGATGAACCTCCAATTGATCCATGTTGCTCCCAAACAAATTACTTCCATAGTGATCTTTATTTTCCGACCCATAATACCACAATTGAGAGTTATGGTTATCAACATCAGCAGCTGGTTGACCCTTGTTATGATACGGTTCGGTATAATATGATTCATTTCTCTCGAAAGACTCCATGCCTATACCCGAAAACTCATTCGCTTCACGTCTACGTTTTAACCCAATCTCTACATCAGACTCCGAATTGGCATTAACAGCATTACCATGATCATGAATCAACTTCAATATCCTCTCATTATCAGACGGAAACCGAGACCCATCCCCAACTTCACCTCACATCATCAATCCTCTAGGACCCCTAATATTATTATCAACAAGTTCAATTCTCATCCTCTTCATTCCACCACTATCATATCCATTATTATAACCATCATATCCATAATATGATTATTATAATTATTATTAATATTATTATGATCTATAGTACCATCGTACTGACTTATATCTAAACTGGGGTCATTACCACCGTGCCACGTTGGCGGTCTAATAAGACTAGAATTGGAATAATAGTTATTATTATTATTGTTATTGTTATTGTTATTGTTATTGTTATTGTTATTGTTATTGTTATTGTTATTGTTATTGTTATTGTTATTGTTATTGTTATTGTTATTGTTATTGTTATTGTTATTGTTATTGTTATTGTTATTGTTATTGTTATTGTTATTGTTATTGTTATTGTTATTGTTATTGTTATTGTTATTGTTATTGTTATTGTTATTGTTATTGTTATTGTTATTGTTATTGTTATTGTTATTGTTATTGTTATTGTTATTGTTATTGTTATTGTTATTGTTATTATTATTATTATTATTATTATTTATGTGATGACTGGGGAGAGGATGGTGATTAAAAGGTAGTGGTGGGTGATGATAATAATTGTGTGAGAGATGGGGATAATGGAACCTAGGGTTTTCGATGAAGGGGGAGGAAAGGGGCAAAAAGGGAAGTGAGATATTGAGCAGATAGGGCAGATGGTGGTGGTAATGGGGGAGGGGTTACCTAGTATTGATGCTGTCGTGGACGCCATGGATGATCCATCAGTGGCTTTACGGCAGCGACGATCAACGGTTATTAGTTAGATTTATAGAAAAGTAGGTTACAAGATCATTGTAAGCTTGTTTTGCTTCGTTGATGACTAGGTTATCTTCCCGTGTAATAAACGGAGTGAACAAAAGTTGTAATATACGGAGTGAACAATTTAAGTTGTATTAAGACATACAATAGTAATAGTGATAGTAATAGACAATAGACAATAGTAATGTATACGGCACACTACACACACACATATATATATGTATGTATAACTCACGCACGCACACACACATATCATCCAATCTCTCTTTAATTTTTTTTTTATAAAAACCATATGTTTACAAGTTTAGTTGTGTGAATCATCCAAGTTAGAGATGAAAAAGGTTGAAATGAGATGAACATAGTTGGGGTTTTTACCTTTAAGAAGAATGTGGATAATAGTTTTGAAAACCCTTAAGAAATCTTGCTCAAATCTTCATTTTCTAAGCTTTTTCTTGTATGTTTTAATGAAAATGTAGTTGAATTCTTAATGGTTTTGAGTTGAAAAAATAATTATAGAGAGAGAGGGAAGGGTGGCGGATGGTTATGGTGGTGATGAAAGTGAAAGAGTGGTGGTGGAAGATGAGAGGTAGTGTGTATTGTTATATAATCATCATAATAGGTGCATGACTCACAAATAGATATGTATTGGCTGCTCCATCTCACGCCACACACATATATTTAGGTTTGATGAGTTGTATTTCTAATATAATATATTATTTAGTGAATATTAGGTGCAATTTAGCGGGTATATTACTAGTTAACGCGGTACAAGCCTCTAACTGTTTTAAATACCCGACATACCCATAAATAATATTTTTGACTCAAGACATAATATTATACAAGCCAAGTAAATATTAGGTGCTATCCGGTGTAAAAACGTTGAATTCTCATAGTATAGGCACGCAGATTACTCGGAAGCAACCATTAATTCTTTAGATGATGAGATTGATTAGTTGCTAGCTGAAGCAGACTTCCTGATGACAAAGAAATCATGCATAGTGGATGATGCCTTCACGAAGATTGATTATTCTAAGTTCTTTACCGGAAAAGAGGCTCACTTTGCACTGATGGCTATGACAGATCCCCGCAAATCGGTAAGTTCTGACTCTACAACTGACATGCGTAGTGATAAATACTGTGGTACTTGTGATAGATTGACTGAGGAAAACAAGCAACTCAAGGTTCAACTTGTGAGTACTAGAATCAACATTCAATCTTATCGTAAGGATATTCATGAATTCAACAAAACACTTGAAGGGTATAAAAAGGACATTTCAGAATTAAAGAAAACCCTTTCTGTAAAACAAACCGCCATTAACAATTACATTAATGAACTTGAAGAAACAAAATTGGAAATGGCTACTATCAAGTGTTTTGCTGGAAAGGTCAATAAAAAGTTAGAGAGTTATAAACATGTTTCTTATGTTGTTGACCACATTATTGAGGAACCATCACAATCCAACAGTGCAAACTACAAATCTGTTCCTTCTCCAGTGTTATTTGAGAATCACAACTTGAACTCAGTAACACCGAAGAGTTCAGTAAAATCGGACTCCGCATCGGACAATGAATCTAACACTTCTAATGTTGGAGATCCACATTCCGATGTGAGACTGATATTTGGATTGAATGATGAAGGAGTGACAGCAGTAACTGATGATTCAGTTCCTGAAGATGAGAAACCTAAGAAAGGTAGTGATATTCCTTTGGAAAATCACATTATTACAAATGAACCAAGGTTACCTTCTCAGGTTTCACATCCTTAGGCAAATGCACATAGAATGAATCAATCAGTAAATAACAACGATAAAAATGAGTCAGTGGACAAACCAGTCAAGGTTTTATGTCGGATGGAAGGATCCGATAAGATAATCTCAGATGAGGAATATCCAATACAGTTTGCAAATTATTCCAAAATTGAGAAAATTTGGCAGGAGAGTACCATTTGGTTTCCTAAGCATGAAAGGACCAATGATATTCCTCCTGAACTTTTAAAGAAACTGTATTGTGATAATCCAAAAGAACCAAAAGTTCATGTCACTGAATTCACTAAACCGAAAGAAAAGGTAAACGGATTTATTGAACCGGCTTACTCAAAGAAACCCGCTCCAATGAGTTTAAGGCGAAAGTGTGTTGATGATCAATACCCAGTTAATTCATTCGCTAAACCTAATTCTAAAAATGTGTTTGAAAAATACCGTGCATGTTTCAAATACGGGGAGAGAGGGCATTTACTTGCTCACTGCCCGTATGTGAGACATAAAAAGGCACGAAGTTGAACAGAGGCAAATGTTTAGGAATTCAGTGAATGATCATAGACATAATGATTCATAAAGACAATTTGTTCCTCAGAGGCAACAATGTGTTCCTCAAAAGCAACATTTTAGATCTCAAAGACATCAACAGTTTTTCCCACAAAGACAACAATTTTATAATCAAAATCAGTTTTATAACAAAAGGGAAAACAGACCAATTGTCTATGATAACAGAAACCGAATTTCCATGAAGAAGAAACTGAAGAAACCAATGGTGAACACAACTAATGATAAGCAAAAGGTTTTTCCAAAACCGGCTGTGAAATCATTGGTTGGACCTGCATCTGGTAAATCAGATAAGGTAATCAAGAAAGTTTCATTCACGAATGACACAAAGAAACCTACTAGACTAAAAAATCTCAGATTAGGATACTTAAACGTTCTGAACAATCTTGGACACCATCGGGTTCTCCAGGTGCTTCTACATCAACTGCCAATGTGAAATATGAAAATGTGAAAGGTTTGAATGACCAGAAAAAGGTTGATTCGAAACTAAGTGTTTGTAAGAGTGATTCTTTGAATCCTAACATTCAAAGACCCAATACCAAACAAGCTTGGGTCCCTATTAAAAACTAACTTTATTTTTTGATGTGTGCAGAGAGCTTCAGCTGGCCCAGTTAGCAGTCTATGGATTGTCGACAGTGGAGCTTCTGGGCATAGATACAAAATACATTCGAGCTCATCAATTGTTTAGTCATGCATATTATAACATAAATTGAAAATAAGACATGTGAAGGACAATAAAGATGAATAAACTTACTAGAAATGGTTATGTGATTTAGGATTTCAAACCTTTTTTTTATTACATATACAAACGTGTACTGCATGCACATGTGCATTTCATTATTATAGTTAGTTTTTTTAATGGTTTAGTTTTTAGGTGTTGTGGTAGGGGGTTAGGGTTGTAGGAGGATGGGATGGAGGGTTTAGATATACATGTGCATCTCAACCAGGGGGGGTTAGTTTTTTGGAGGTGGGGGGTTTAGGTTTTTTAAGGGTCGGATGGGTGGGCATAGGTTTTTACGGGGTGGAGGTGATGTTTTTATGTTTTTTTTTTTTGTTTTTTTGTGTTCACACTAATTCTTGAGTTCTCTCTCTAACACTAGTTCTCGCATGATTCCTACCCTATATTAATAAAACAATTAAATAATATGATAAGTTCCATCTTTTAAAAAAAATGTCTCAAAGTTTCCATAAATTGAAATTGAATCTTATGAATTTTATAGGGGAGTTGGAACTTTAGGTTATTGTCAGTTTAGCCCTCTAAAGTTGTAACTAACTTATTATTACTAGTTAATAAAGTTATTCTTGATGTAGTATGAACATAGAGGTAATCACAAATGTTATGGGGTTGAACTTGTAACTATGACCAAATCACAAAGATCAATTAAATAAAATTCTATATATATTAATCGGAGAGCTCTTTTGAACAGTATCTCTCTCCCCATCAACATTCTGTTTATATGTATGGTTTTCCCCAAAGTATTTACTATTTGTATAGTTGGTCTACTGGTTGGTTTTTTCTCTATGTTACAGAAGGTCCGTGGTTCGAGCCTTTCTTCCACCATTATTTTCTTCCTTTTCCCCCCTGCCCACGTGTTTCTTTCTTCCACAGTTCCAGCTTTTATTTTTTACCCTGCCCACGTGTTTCCTTCTCACACGCTTTTTTGCTCCTTCTTTTATCAATTTTATACTTCTTTTCTTTCTATAATTCTTGCTGTGTTTCTTCTTACTTGCCAGATCTTTATTACACCTCTTTTTTTACCCTTGCCACGTTTCCTCTGTTGCCCCTTTTCCATTGTCTTCTTCTTGGTGTGAGGTATGTCTTTGTTTTCATTTTTACATTGTTTTTTCTTTGCTCTTTTTCTCTTCACCTTCAAAGGTTATATGTGTATACAAACCTAGAAGTGATACCCATTTTAAATGGCCTGTAAACGAACCGAACGTTCATGAACTGTTCGTGAACTGTTCGGCAGGAAGTTCGTTTATGTTCGTTTATTTAAATAAATGAACGAACACGAACACAATTTTTTGTTCGTTTAATTAAACGAACGAACATGAACACACGTTGTGTTCGTTCATTTATGTTCACGAACGTTCGTTTATGTTCGTTCATTTATGTTCGTTTATTTTGTTCGTTTATGTTCGTTTAATTAAACTTAGCTTTATTTTTATTATTTATTTCCTTTTGTTAAGTAACCTTAATTCATATGTTCTAAAAACTTAACCCTAACCCTATCATTCTAAACATATCACTTATTAGCCGCTCTCCACACTTCACAGCCCCACACTTCACAGCCGCTCTCCACACTAACACTAACGTTCATTTATGTTCATGAATCATTATTAACTTGCTTTTGTTTGTTTTCATTTATGTTCATTTGTGTTCGTTTATATTGATCGTTTGTGTTCGTTTATGTTCATGAACTGTTCGTTTAGGTTTAAATGAACGAACATAAACGAACACGAACACGACAAATTTCTTAATGAACGAACATGAACACAAAAATGTGTTCGATTATGTGTTCGTGTTCGTGTTCGTGTTCGGTTAAAGTTAAATGAACAAACACGAACACGCCTGTGTTCGTGTTCGTTCGGTTCGTTTACAGGCCTACCCATTTACTTTACTTCCTTCTCAATATATATTTCAATTATCCATGACTCAGGTTACAACCTATTTTAAACAAGTCTGGATGTGTCGATTAGATAAATTATACAAGTGGGTTGGAATATTTCATATAACATGTCTCTTTGACATGTTATGCTAGAACTGGATCTTTTTGTTAACTGTTTGAAGGTTGTTTTTAGGCTTCCTTTATTGTTTTTTTTTTCGGTGTTGGGTTGCAAGAAATATTTGGTGCTGTTGTTCACTTTAATTTTTAACTTCGTTAATCGAATTGAAATGGATTGAAACGCCTACTGAAACGTAGCGTCGTTGTTTGAGCAAAATTTCAGTACGCAAAGCCGACCCGCTTACTATTGGCGTTTCCATTCAGTTCATTGTATTTTCCCGGCTTTTAAAGCGTAAACTGTTAACGCATTTATTTGTTATTCCAGTGCTTTTCACGGTGTTTTCGCACGAACTTCCTCTCATTTTCACTTTTTTGGTTGTTCCCTGTGATTGTTGGTATGTGTTTCACATTATAAAGTTTGTTTTGCATTTTTACCTCAAGTGTTTGGTACCTCATAGTAATTACTGTTTATGTATGCCAGCTTTGTTTTCCGTTTTCGGGTCCATTAATTTTTCCATAACTTTATTAAAATGCAGGTGAAGAACCAGCAATGAAGAAAGATAAACACCAACACCACGAAAAGTAGCAACATTTACAACGCACAACATTTTGACGTTTTCGGAAAAAAATACCAGCAGGCCTCCCAAGTTTTGATAACAGTTATGTGTGTAACTTATTAAAAGTTTGTATATGGGATTAAAGATGCATGCTACTGCTGTACTAATCAAATTATCTGCTATTTTATAAAGTATTTATAAGAAAGACTCCCAATCCGCGCAACGCGCGGCTGTCGAAATTCCTAGTTACCTTTAATGTAGAAAAGGAAAGAAACAATACCACTTATCATTGCACGTCTACACCACATGTAACATTATACTATGTATTAATTTAGAATGAAGTGAATAATAATTTTCATAATATTAGTTTATGTTAAATATAATTGAATTCACATTAAACCATAAATTGGGCTGGTGATTTAGTGGTTTTAGATGCATTTCCCTAACCTTAGGTCATAGGTTCGAGTCTTTGCTGGATATTTTATTTTATTTTTTTGTTTTCACAACATTATTGAATGTTTAATAGATTTGATTTTTTATAAAATCACATAATGTGTTGGTGGTGTAGTGGTTTAGATTTGTATTTCTCTACTATGACAGGTCAAAGGTTCGAGTCTAGGTAGTGTCATTTCCATAGGCATTATTTGGTGTTAAGTATGATTAGTTTCATACGAAATCACAAATTGGGTTGGTGTAGTGGTTTGGATTACACTTACCTAATGAGAGGTCATAGGTTCAAAACTGGTTGTGGGCATTTTATATTATTTTTTTCACATATTACATCATAATTGGGTTGAGAATAAAACATAAATTGGGTTGGTGTTGTCGTTGTTTGAGGTGCATTTCCATTAAGGAAAGTCAAAGGTTTGAGACTTCGTTTGAGGCAACTGTTGTCTCCGGAATTTTTTGTGTTCGTTTAGGCTAACATTGTCGCATTGGTAGCATAATAAATCAAAACGATAATGACAACGAACGTGCGACAACGCGCTCGAGAACCCCGCTAGTTAATGTTTAAGAACAATCAATAGGCAAAACAAAAGCCCTTATTAACAACAATTCATCATTTATTGAAAAGAAATGTTGCTTGCATACTTACACATTGCCATGCTCCACCAACAAAGGATCACTCAACATCAAGTCTCTGCAAGTTTTAATATATAATAGAAAATAGTGAGACTTAAATAAAACAAAAAAAATACCTAGAATATTAGGTAATCTTATTTTATGGCAATAATCAATCAAAATCAAAATACAAACGAATCATACACACATACGCAATATATTTACATGGTTCACTTTAGACGGCTACCATAGTAACATTCTCAAATAGGTATGTATCAAGCATAAATAGAAAATGACTAATTGTATGAGAAAATGACTATATTCGTATAATTCCAGTAAAACTAAAACTCATGCAGAAGACTTAGTTATAGAAGAATACAAAGTTTTGTTGGGCATGCCTGTTACTTTTGTTGGAAAGGATAAGAAAAACAGGTTGTTTGGGTGAGAGGTAGAACAACTCGCGTGTTATGTATCCACACATAGTAATGCTGTGAAAAAAATAAAAAATAAAGATCAATAACAAATCTATTGCATCATTGGGTTTTTTTTTTTTTGAACGGCTAACTAAACAACGCCGGGTACTTCGTACGCGGCCCCCCAGTGGCAAGACAGGGGCACAGCCCGGCCCACCCCGGACGCACGAAGCCCCTAGCCCGCCCGACAGCCCGCTTCCAGGGAAAACCCGACCCACATACCCGCCCGAAGTCACGACAGTAGTGAACCGGTAAAACCTGGCGAGATCAGGACTCGAACTCATGACCATAGACCATGAGTCATCCATCATTTCTCATTATGTCCTTCGTGGGAAGCGAACCTAAGACCTCCAAGAGAGATCTCTGATCCATTCACCAACTGAGCTATCCGTGAAGGACTATTGCATCATTGGGTTGTATGCGCGAATACACAGATTCAAAATTATGGTAAGACCAAAGATATAAAATATAATAAAATACTAAAAATGTAGGTTACTTAATTACCTCCCAAAACATACAATTAAAAGAATCCAAACGAAGGTATTTATCCAACTTGATTCCTTATAAGCTACCCACACCTAAAAAGAAAAAATTCAAGATACATTCTTGTTACATAGATAAAAAGTACAAAATAAATATAAAGATTAAATACATACCGAGAAAACCACACCAAGGATAGAAAGGTCAACTAAAGTTGTTATCATGATCCTGTGAACATTTACTAATATTTTAACATTTTATTTTATTTTATAAATGATAGAAAACAAAAGGGATAGATAAGTAAATTATATAGATAGTTCATGTGGTTTCATAAAATTTTGGAAATTGTTAAACAAATAGTCTAAAATTTTGCAATTTGTAACACATATAGTCTAAACTTGTCAATTTGTAACATCTTTAGTCCATGAAGTTAGATGACATATAAGGACTAAAGATATTACAAATAACAAAAATTTAGACTATCCGTATAATTTTTCATAGTAATTGACTATTCTCAAAATTTTGTAAAACCACATAGATTATCTGTGTACTTTACTCAAGATAGAAATATACATACGGTGTGAAGACTTGTGCATGAAATGGGGATCCATCAATGATAAACACATAAAGTAATATTCCGAGCATCAAGCAACCGAGTGTAACAAAGATAATTTTTGCTGTAACAACGGAAACTCCCCCGTTCGAATCCCTAACAAAATTATATATATAAATGTTACAATGAATCAGGTCATATTAGACGTATAAACGTGTTTTATTGAAATATCTTATAATAAATAAAACTATTATATTGACATGTCTTATAATAAATAAAAATACATTTAGTTACAACAATATTTTTCTAACATTAATGGAATATATAAATAGTGACGTCACTTTCTCAATTAAACATGACATGTTTTTCTTTTACCTAGAGGGGCGGGACGTTTACCGCGTTTGGCCGGGTACCTCACAGTAACCTTACTATCAGCATGGCAACATGGCCGTCGGTAGTGTTGTTAGTGGGACCGTGAAAGAAATATGTGAGTTTGATGATTTCAAAACTGTTTGAAATTACTATTTTGCAATTAATTTTAAATATCAAAGTCTCAAACAGTTTTAAAAAATATTTAAAACACACAAAACATTAATATTAATAATATTAAACAATCATAATACAAATATTAAACATAATTAAAACTACTTAAACGTAATCTAAAAAACATTTTTTAAACCTAACGCAACAGTTGTCATGCCGAAACATGGTCGATATTGTTGTGGTATCGGGCCACATAATCGACATGTGTGAACTCGATTGTCAACTCCTCATCAATACCCGGGTTCTCCCTTATGGTGGTTGCGAATATGGTGTTCCACCGATCACACTTGTTGTTGAGATCGGTCCACTAGCGTTGGAGAGATTCGATTGTGCGGTCGTTTTCACCCACGTGTCGCTTGAAGTCCATCAAGACCCGGTTCCAGAAGGAGTTGCCCCCCCCCCCCCCCCACAATTGGCAATGACGGTTTTATTGTTTTAGAGTTGGGTCGTTTTAGGCGTCCTTGTAGCACACCACCAAGGCGATCTCCTGTTCCTCGTTCCAACGTATCATTCGAGTGATTTTGTGTTGTAACCGTGGGTTTATGTTGAAATTTTTCACCCCACGGTGGGTATTTATAGGATTCTTTTAACATTAAAAATACAATCGCTGGTGGCTAGAGTAATATGACCGTTCTGCCACTCACACTTTAAAAAATTTTGAATTTGCATTTAATGTTTTTTCTAAATGAAAAAAAAAAAACTTTCAAATATATGTATTTAAATGAAAAAAATAAATAAATGAATCAGTGAAATGTTGCATTTAAAATTGTGTTTGAGTGAAATGATATGACAGCGCGGGATTGGTAAAATCAGTAAAATAAAAAAAAAAACACAAGTTGAGTGCCCCCTCCCTTATATCTATTGAAAAATATAGTCATCTTTAATTTTCAAGTATAGAAAGTATTATTATTATTATTATTATTATTATTATTATTATTATTATTATTATTATTATTAAACTAGAAAATTATATTACTTTTTAGTCTTCTATTTTTGTTCCTAAAACAGTATATTTTTTTATTGTATGATTTTAATCAAGGTTGTATCAACCAAAATTAATCTTTTTACTGAAAAGACGTGTAATTAACGTATAAGCATTAGAAAAAAATGTGAAATGACATGTCGGAAAACCCAAAACATAGTAATTAGGCACGATTGAGACTGATAATGCAACTTGAGAATTACAACAAATTAACGAGCGTTCTATTAGAAAAACAATGTGACATGGCATGTAATTAAGCTATTTTTTAAAGAAAAAAATTACACCAAATTAACAAGTGTTTTATTATCTTTCCAACGAGTACCATATTGCTATATAAAAACCGGAGAATAAACCGACTATTTTTTGTGGGTGTGACACCCGGCAAACTCCGGTAACTAACTTTTCGAAAACTTAGTAAGTCTACCTTAGCGAGTCGCGCATACGTTACACATAACAGGGTCAGTCGAGTCGAGTCGCACATCGTTGGGGTTTTAACACACGCAAGTCTCAAGTCTCGAGTCCCGGGAATTGGTGAACGAGTGTGAACGTGTTTATTTCCATGTATTATGTGTTTATAATCATTATGTGACTTGTCGGTATGTGAAAACGTGTTAACATATGTTAAAACGGGGTTTAACGCGCCAAATACACAGCATCAGGCCCTGAGGGCGATTAGGAAGCCTAATCGCCTTCATGAGGGCGATTAGCAGCATATAGGGGGCGTTTGGGGCTTGCTGAAGGGCGATTAGGGCTAATCGCCTGATAGTGAAGGCGATTAGCAGCCCTAATCGCCTGATAAAGCTGCATAATCGCCTATACTGTACCTGACGACTAGAAATGCCTATAAATACCACCCTTGACCTCCAAAACACCATTTATGCAACCCTAGCCATCTCATAACCCATACCAACATACAAACACTCTCTGGAACTCATTTTTACATCAAAACAACCATTTCCAAGCTTATTCCATCATTTCCTCTTAAAACCAAGGTGTGTTCTTCAAACCCAAACCTGTAAATGATTATATTTTACTCCCTAAACGTCCAGACCTGACTTATAAATGTTTTTGTCTTTGAAAATCCATTTAAAACCGTTTTTAAACAAACCCTCACCTTTATGTGTGTTGTATGTGTTATTTGTGATTAAAGGTAGGATTTTTAGGATTGAAACATGATTGTTTTTGTGTATTTAAGATGTTTATGGCTGTTACAAGTTAGTATGATGATGTTCTAGGAGTTTGAATGGTTTTGGTTGTGTATTGTTGATACTTGATGTTTTGACCCATTTGAAAGATTTTGAATGATTAAGGATGCTATGAGGTGTGTTGTTGATTGTTTGATGTTAGGGTTTGCTTTAGGATGATGCTAGAGCAGTAGGATACTATCGGACAATGTGGTTATGTGATTAAATCTGGATATTTGCTATTTAGAGCAAGTTCTTGCATGTTGATGTGATGTTTACATGTTAAGTTGCTATTTTGGGAAAACGCTCGCATTCGGGATGGGTAGAATGATGAAAACTTAGGGGTTTTGCTTGAAATATGTTTGTTAATGTGTTAGGATTGTTATTGGGTGTTTACACATGTTTCGGATCTGATTTGGAGGGTTAAACGCGCGAAAAACCGGAACAGCTATGTTATAGGCGATTGGGGACCCTAATCGCCTATGCTATAGGCGATTGGGAGCCCAATCGCCTGATAAAGAGGCCTAATCGTGTGTATGAAGGCGATTGGGGGCCTAATTGCCTTCATTTCATGCGATTATGATCCTAATCACTAGTTAAGCCCTGAATTGCACGTCTTATGACCATAATTGCCTGAAATGCACATGGATAGGCCTAATCGCCTATAATAAGGGGCGATTAGCCTCTGTAATTGCCTGTTGACCATCTCTAATCACATATTGACTTTTCCTAATTGCATGCTAAGTTCCTAATCGCGTGTACTGCTGTTATAAGTGTATTTTGACATTCCGAAACCCGATTTGACACCTAGGAACATGATAGGAACCCCGTGACATGCCTAGTAACATAGTAGCACGTGTATGGACTTGTTTGTGCGTTATTTGACCTATGTGTTAGACTCGTTGAACTTTAACGCATGTTAAGTACTAAGTTGCATGATTTGTGAATGTTTGTATATGAGATGAACACGTGGAATGTCGGGTCACCAATGGGATGTCGAGTCTTGTCTTACGTAGTCTGGTTGTCGGTCAAACACGCTTTTCGGACACATAATGGTCATGGACTGGACTTAGGGACTAATGAACCCGACGGGTTATTAGTCTAACTTGACACATATCTTATGATAGGTCGCCAATAGTTGGGGCTATCATATCTTACAGACGGTTTACTCATATCACACATACGGTTTACTCATAAACGGAATACGCAACCCAAGGTGAGTTCACGGCCCCACATTTTACGGTTTTTGCTTTCGGGGGAGAAACATGCTTAAACTCTTTTATGACTTATGGCTCGGTTTCATCTTAAACTCTTTTGTGACTCATGACTCTTTATCACGTTATACTATGGCTTACTTATTGTACTATACGGTTCATCAAAAAGTCCCTTAGAAACCACTAACATGGGTATATGGCGGGGAAATATGGATAGCGCTATTGGGAACTGACAAACCCCACTCGACGGTTGGACCGGGCGGGTGCATATTGTCTCTAACAAAACAAGGTCTACCGGTGATGACGGTAGCCCATAGGAAACTAAGGGTCACTACACGGCTTAGTCAGCAATGGTTTCACCCGTATGAGTATCTTATTCTGCGCCTAGCTAGCGTTCTCACAAGCATAGTAGTAACTGTGATGGTAACGGTTTTCGAAGGAACACTTTAAACGTTTAAATAAAACCTGTGAACTCACCAGCATTATATGTTGACTCTTTTAGCATGTTTTCTCAGGTCGCTAAGGTAGCAGCTGTCAGATAGGCGCACGGGGTCGCACTGGAGTCGTCTTGCGTCTAGGGTCTCAGTTGCATGCTTTGAAGTTGTTAACTTTTGAACTTATGTTTTAATTCTGCATGACTTTTGTAAACTTTAAATGCTTCCGCACTGTCGAATATTGGTTTTAAATCTTAAGCATGGTTTTTGTTTACGTATGTTTTTACATTTAGACGTCGTTTATTGTGACCGTTGACTTGGATCCTGGTGTGTCACACGCCTCGCGGTAGAACTCTGCAGGTAGAAATTTGAGGGTGTGACAGATTGGTATCAGAGCCAATGGTTATAGTGAACTAGGACTGCATGTAGAGTCTAGACTATAGTCGAGTCTCACACACTAGACGGTCACATACATTTGAGTCGTGTCTTTTGGTAAACATACTAACCTTATCAGGGTGTCGGTATCCTTACCACCCAGTGTCACATTACCCATCTCATTCTTGGTTATTCCTAGCTTCACTTTATCTTCTTCTTCGGGTTTACAGTCGAGGGAACTTGTTTGTTGATCTTTTGAGTTGGTTATATCTTCCTAAGATGTGGGTACCGGGTGACTTGAGGTTCGAGCTCGGGGCACGCCTTGAGGACCATGTAGAGAAATTTATCATTTCGGGTGCACACGAAATCATAAGTTGAAATGCATGGAAGACTTGGTGGATCTCGTGTTGGGATTTATGGCCACATTCGAACCCGATCTTAGACTCTTCATATTCTCTTGGTTTAGCCTTGGTGTTGGGTCTGAATGTTTGTTTCTTGTTCTTCTCAGAAGATGTCTGGACGCACTGGTGGACGTACTGGGGGACGACGTGCAGGCCGCACTGGTGGTGGAAGAGGTGGTGGTAACATCACCTTGACGTACGACGAGCTCAATGAGATGATGCAGCAACAGTTGGGTGTTGCACTAGCTGCTTTTCAGGCTGCCCAGCAGACTTTCATGGGTGCTACTGCTCCTCCGGTTCAGGCAGGTGTTGCCTACAAGCGGTTTAAGGATTGTCAGCCTCTCAGCTTCCAGGGTACGGAGGGAGCGGTGGAGTTGCTTCGATGGTTGGAGAAGACTGAGTCGGTGTTTGCTTTATGTGAGACTCCAGCAGTGGATTGGGTGAAGTTTGCTTCGGGGACTTTTGTAGGACCCGCCCTGACATGGTGGAACTGCGTCACTCAGACGCTTGGTCTCGGGGAGGCTAACGCCATGCCTTGGGCGGATTTTGTGCGTAGGTTGAAGGATGAGTACTGCCCGCGTGAGGAGATTAAGAGGTTGGAACAGGAGTATGGGAATCTTAAGATGGTGGGTTCTGAGGTTGAGGAGTACACGATCAGGCACAACGAGTTAGCGGTGATGTGTCCAAGTTTGTCTACGCCAGAGTACAGGAGGATAGAGCAGTATCTTGCGGGTTTGGTGCCAGAGATTGCTAGGTTGGTGTCTGCTAGGGATCCTACTACCATGTCAGAGGCTGTACGGTCGGCTACTAAGATGACCAACTTGAAGATTTCTGAGGGTGTCTTGCCTCCTAGAGGCTCGTCTGTGAAGGCGCCGGCGGAGAACAAGAGGAAGTGGGAAAGTGTGGAGAAGAGTTCAGCGGGGGTTCAGCGACAACCGGCGGCGAAGAAGGCTGAAGCCTCAGGGTCAGCGTCGGATCAGAAACAAGGGGGCTATGCTGGGAAGAGCCCTAAGTGTGGGCGTTGTGGTTTTCATCACTATGGTACTTGTGAGAGTTTTCGCTGTGAGCGTTGTCAGCGGACGGGGCATCTTGCCAAGGATTGTAGGGTCAACCTTTCATCCAGGGCGACTCAGACTGCTGCTACTACTACCCCTGCTCCACAGGGGAACCATGGTTGCTTTCATTGTGGAGAAGCGGGGCACTTCAAGCGAAGCTGTCCAAAGTTGAATCAAGGGGGCACAGGGAACGCAGGAAAGGAGGGAGACAATGAAGGCGGTGGCCGGACTACTCGTGCTCATGCTTATGTGATCGGTGCTAGGGAGAACCAGGCGGACCCAGACACTGTTACCCGTACGTATTCTTTCTTATCTCTTGTTACGCTTTAGTTTTACTCTTATCCGCATTGTTGTGCATTCGTGTCTTCGGGTGTTTTCCTGGTGGTTTGGTCTCTGTTTCTCATTATTTGGGGTCGATGAGGGTCCTTTGGGGATGATACTTGGACGGTACCAGTGGGTTAGTTATACCGATCATAGTAGTCTCCAGTAGGCCTTCGATCGGGGGTCTCTTGTCTCACACTTACATTTGGGGAGGTGGTTTCCCGGTTGTTACTGTCGCGTTTTGACTCATGACCTTAACTCGTTGTATTTTGGGGAAACGTTACTTGGGCACACAGAGGTCGACACTCATCACTGTTGGGGCCGAAAGAATCTCGGGGCGAGATTCCTTTCAACAGGGGGATGATGTGACGACCCGGAAAATTTTTCTTCTTATTTGTTTTCTCTGTTCGACTTCGGGAAATTTTCGGGACGAAAATTCTTTCAACAGGGGGATGATGTGACACCCGGCAAACTCTGGTAACTAACTTTTTGAAAACTTAGTAAGTCTACCTTAGCGAGTCGCGCATACGTTACACATAACAGGGTCAGTCGAGTCGAGTCGCACATCGTTGGGGTTTTAACACACGCAAGTCTCGAGTCCCGGGAATTGGTGAACGAGTGTGAACGTGTTTATTTCCATGTATTATGTGTTTATAATCATTATGTGACTTGTCGGTATGTGAAAACGTGTTAACATATGTTAAAACGGGGTTTAACGCGCCAAATACACAACATCAGGCCCTGAGGGAGATTAGGAAGCCTAATCCCTTCATGAGGGCGATTAGCAGCATATAGGGGGCGTTTGGGGCTTGCTGAAGGGCGATTAGGGCTAATCGCCTGATAGTGAAGGCGATTAGCAGCCCTAATCGCCTGATAAAGCTGCATAATCGCCTATACTGTACCTGACGACTAGAAACGCCTATAAATACCACCCTTGACCTCCAAAACACCATTTATGCAACCCTAGCCATCCCATAACCCATACCAACATACAAACACTCTCTGGAACTCATTTTTACATCAAAACAACCATTTCCAAGCTTATTCCATCATTTCCTCTTAAAACCAAGGTGTGTTCTTCAAACCCAAACCTTTAAATGATTATATTTTACTCCCTAAACGTCCAGACCTGACTTATAAATGTTTTTGTCTTTGAAAATCCATTTAAAACCGTTTTTAAACAAACCCTCACCTTTATGTGTGTTATATGTGTTATTTGTGATTAAAGGTAGGATTTTTAGGATTGAAACATGATTGTTTTTGTGTATTTAAGATGTTTATGGCTGTTACAAGTTAGTATGATGATGTTCTAGGAGTTTGAATGGTTTTGGTTGTGTATTGTTGATACTTGATGTTTTGACCCATTTGAAAGATTTTGAATGATTAAGGATGCTATGAGGTGTGTTGTTGATTGTTTGATGTTAGGGTTTGCTTTAGGATGATGCTAGAGCAGTAGGATACTATTGGACAATGTGGTTATGTGATTAAATCTGGATATTTGCTATTTAGGGCAAGTTCTTGCATGTTGATGTGATGTTTACATGTTAAGTTGCTATTTCGGGAAAACGCTCGCATTCGGGACGGGTAGAATGATGAAAACTTAGGGGTTTTGCTTGAAATATGTTTGTTAATGTGTTAGGATTGTTATTGGGTGTTTACACATGTTTCGGATCTGATTTGGAGGGTTAAACGCGCGAAAAACCGGAACAGCTATGCTATAGGCGATCGGGGACCCTAATCGCCTATGCTATAGGCGATTGGGAGCCCCATCGCCTGATAAAGAGGCCTAATCGTGTGTATGAAGGCGATTGGGGGCCTAATTGCCTTCATTTCATGCGATTGTGATCCTAATCACTAGTTAAGCCCTGAATTGCATGTCTTATGACCATAATCGCCTGAAATGCACATGGATAGGCCTAATCGCCTATAATAAGGGGCGATTAGCCTCTGTAATTGCCTGTTGACCATCTCTAATCACATGTTGACTTTTCCTAATTGCATGCTAAGTTCCTAATCGCGTGTACTGCTGTTATAAGTGTATTTTGACATTCCGAAACCCGATTTGACACCTAGGAACATGATAGGAACCCCGTGACATGCCTAGTAACATAGTAGCACGTGTATGGACTTGTTTGTGCGTTATTTGACCTATGTGTTAGACTCGTTGAACTTTAACGCATGTTAAGTACTAAGTTACATGATTTGTGTATGTTTGTATATGAGATGAACACTTGGAATGTCGGGTCACCAATGGGATGTCGAGTCTTGTCTTACGTAGTTTGGTTGTCGGTCAAACACGCTTTTTCGGACACATAATGGTCATGGACTGGACTTAGGGACTAATGAACCCGACGGGTTATTAGTCTAACTTGACACATATCTTATGATAGGTCGCCAATAGTTGGGGCTATCATATCTTACAGACGGTTTACTCATATCACACATACGGTTTACTCATAAACGGAATACGCAACCCAAGGTGAGTTCACGGCCCCACATTTAACGGTTTTTGCTTTCGGGGGAGAAACATGCTTAAAACTCTTTTATGACTTATGACTTATTTTCGTCTTAAACTCTTTTATGACTTATGGCTCGGTTTCATCTTAAACTCTTTTGTGACTCATGACTCTTTATCATGTTATACTATGGCTTACTTATTGTACTATACGGTTCATCAAAAAGTCCCTTAGAAACCACTAACATGGGTATATGGCGGGGAAATATGGATAGCGCTATTGGGAACTGACAAACCCCACTCGACGGTTGGACCGGGCGGGTGCATATTGTCTCTAACAAAACAAGGTCTACCGGTAATGACGGTAGCCCATAGGAAACTAAGGGTCACTACACGGCTTAGTAAGCAATGGTTTCACCCGTATGAGTATCTTATTCTGCGCCTAGCTAGCGTTCTCACAAGCATAGTAGTAACTGTGATGGTAACGGTTTTCGAAGGAACACTTTAAACGTTTAAATAAAACCTGTGAACTCACCAGCATTATATGTTGACTCTTTTAGCATGTTTTCTCAGGTCGCTAAGGTAGCAGCTGTCAGATAGGCGCACGGGGTCGCACTGGAGTCGTCTTGCGTCTAGGGTCTCAGTTGCATGCTTTGAAGTTGTTAACTTTTGAACTTATGTTTTAATTCTGCATGACTTTTGTAAACTTTAAATGCTTCCGCACTGTCGAATATTGGTTTTAAATCTTAAGCATGGTTTTTGTTTACGTATGTTTTTACATTTAGACGTCGTTTATTGTGACCGTTGACTTGGATCCTGGTGTGTCACACGCCTCGCGGTAGAACTCCGCAGGTAGAAATTTGAGGGTGTGACAGTGGGGTTTTGACATTTTGTTCATATAGGAAAAAAAACACACAAAGTGTTCAGATAATTCATTAATCATGTATAGGCAAGTCACTAATTAGGCTATATGGTGTGGAGAGCATATCCCCGACTCCCCCCAAATACCACATCAGCGCCACCTCATTTCCCCCATTTCTTCCTCCAAAGTTTGGAAATGGTTTCCCCCTATTCCCCCTTCCCCTTCCTTTTTTATTATTTATTTATTCTATTGTATTCATCTTCATCACCAACAAATCATCATCTCCAACAAACCCAAAACAGCCACCTCCAACAAACCATATCCAACAGCCACCTGACACCTCTGCTCCATCTCTTCATCACAGCCACCTCCGCTTCATCTCCAACAAACCATCACAGCCACCTCCGCTCCATCTCCAACAAACCATCAAGTCCCAAAACAACTTCAGCTCCAACAAACCATCGGAGCCACCACCGTAGACCACCACCGCCACTGGTCACCACATATCAAATCCATTCGGTGAAGACGAGGGATATTCACCGATTGGCACCGAGATTTGTCGGGAAGGGCGGTGTTCCCAATCGAGGGTGGTGCCACCTCACCCCCACCGAGCCCTTCCCCGACTCCACACCAAACAGCCTTATGTCCAAACTAGGAAATATGAATTATATTTTCAACAGGTGTTAGTATTGTAGTTGTACATTGTTTTAGGTTACGTATTAATATTAGAGTTATACATTGTTTTAGGTTAAATGTTAACATTTGAGTTATACATTGTTTAAGGTTAGGCGTTAACATTGGAGATACATTATTTCATATGTAAAATTGATATGTCATATTAGATTTTCTGACCTCAGGACGCTCCCGGGTATATAATCTAGTATCTATTTTTTTTTTTTTTTTTTTTTTTGAAAGGCGAATTTCTTGCTCCTTGTGAGACTTGAACTCAAGACCTCACACTTTTAGTGTATTGAAAATATAGTCATCTTTAATTCAAGTATAGAAAGTATTATTGTTATTATTAAACTAAAAAAAATATAGTACTTTTTAGTCTTTTATTTTTGTTCCTAAAAGAGTATATTTTTTATTATATGATTTTAATCAAGGTTATATCAACCAAAATTAATCTTTTTTACTAAAAATGACGCGTTGTAATTAACGTATAAGTATTAGAAAAAGAAATGTGACATGACATGTTGTTAAGGTAAACCCAAAACTTAGTAATTACGTACGATTGAGACTGATAATGCAACTTGAGACTTTTGGAAAAAAATAAGTGACTTTGGTTGAATCGGATAACTTGATTATTAATTACTTGTAGAAAATTTTCTCATTATAAAACACCATATACAATTGTTTAATTGTTCTTACCTATTTTGACGTCTCACCAGCACAAAATATATAGGATCTTTTGAGGATTCTTCGGGTGACAATTTGAACAGTTGCAAAACGATATATCCACAAACAGTAAAACTGTACAAGTAAAAAAAGGTTTAACTTAGCACCAACACCTTCAGTTCAAATTAATTATGTGGTCTAGAAATAATTTGATCTTATTTGCGAAAACAACAAATTCAAAGCAAACGCAAATAATAAAAATACCTTATGTTGATGTTACACATATAACCTCACTAACAAACACCTTTTTAACCAATCCATTAATTAAAACCCTACTAGTGTCCACAATTGAATATTAGAATAATGATTGTCTACACTATAAAAAAACAAGATTACCTTCCGAACCAGAATAAGATAATTATAAAAACAACTCGCAGGATCCACCTTGATTCTTTGTAGAAAAACCAAGCCTAAAAATTACAAGTGAATAACCACAAATAGAAATGAGCTGTATACGTTTTTTTTTTCGATTTTACCAACCAACTTTCAAATTAGGCATTATGATTTATTACTATAAAACTAAACACCAAGTGTGACCCTTGTTGATGCTAGATCACCCTTAGGGCTGGAAACGAGTCGAGCCTAGTTAGGTTTAAGCTCAAACTCAAAATTAAATGAGGCAACTTAGCTCCTCAAGCACAAGCTCGGAGTTAAAAGAGCCAACGAGCCGAGCCAAGCCGAGCTAGGCCCGAGCTCAGCTCGATTATAAAATGAGTCAGCTCATCTCAAATCTTTTCAAATTGAGGATTTTTTAGCTACTTTTTTGAGCTTCTTTTAAGTAAACTACGAACCGAGAGTTGCGAGTCGCGACCTACATGAGATGTGAATATACGAAAAGATTCAAATGTGAAAAAGAAAGAAAAAGGCTAATTTACAAGTTTATGATAATTACATAAAAAATTTCAAATTCAGGCTACCTTAAGATACACATATACAAAAATAATTAAAAAAAAATACAAACATACATTAAATTAATGAGATGGGTTTCATACAGCTATAACAAAAGATACGTAACATTAATTGATTTTTGAAAATATTAATAAAATAAGATCCAAGGTCCGTAATAAATACTACTTGGTTGTCAAAATTAGGATTTAGAATAAAATGTAGTAGAGTTGGATTTAACGTCTAATTTAAAGAAAGTTGGTTGATATATAAAACGTGTAATCGAGAAACGTTGAGCAATTCTTAAAATTAATGAGATGGGTTTTCATACAGCTATAAAAGAAATTTCTATGCAAAACTCTATAAACGCCGCTTGACCCCACCTGCAACAAAATTTGATACAAACTTATTAAACTAACAGGAAAACTGATTCTTCTTTGATTTGAGAAATATGAAATTTATGTGTGTATGTGTAATAAAGCTTTCATGTTAATTACCTGGCATTTGGGTCGAAATGCATAAACTCCTTGATAAAGCTATAAACGAGGGCAACTGCCATCACGCAAGCCAATAAGCTGAACAAAGTCTTCAATGCTGTTGATAACATCGCCATCTTTTTGCTACAATATCTTTCTCTGTGTGTGACCATATCTAATGCTCAATATAATACCCACCCTTTTTAAACCCATACATTATATTATATTATATTATATTATATTATATTATATTATATTATATTATATTAATGTTAGTAAGTCAAAACAAACGAGCAACCAAAAGGTATTTAGACTAGGTGTACTGGGCTTGATACATAGCGCCCTTATCTGAGGTGGACCACAATGGCGCCCCCCACACCGCTACAGGGGGGCGCTATTTTACAAAAACTTGTTCTCGCGTTATCCAAATAGCGCCGGTGCAATTATCCCTCACCCAATCAGAAAATGCCACATCATACACTCTCTCTCTTTTATTAATTTTTTACTTTAAAAATACAATAAAATATTAATAGGGGCTTTATTTATAAAGCCCCTACCACTACACCCATTTTTCAGTTTCTCTCTCCATGCTGACTCAGCTGCCACGTGGACCAATAAAAAAGGGGGGCTTTATATATAAAGCCCCCCCACTACGCATGGCCTTAGCTAAATTGTCTGTGTGTGAGATGGTGCCCTTGTGTCAGAGGTTGAGGGTTCTAATCCTGTTATGGATTTTAGAGTAACTAAGATTCTATTATCCCGCGCTTTGCGGCGGGAGCTCCTGTTGCTTTGAGGATTTGGTGGACGTTAAAGATCGCGCGTCCCTGTGGGAGCTCCTGTTGCGTGGAGGGTTTCGTGGACATAAAAGATAATATTAAGTGACTGTTATTCTCGCGTGGTTTCAAAAAAAATACTCGCGGCTAAAAGTTAAAAGTTTGGTGGTCAAAGTTTGAAATCCTAAAAGCTAAATCCAAAGTGCAATGCAAAAAAAGTTGTGTGGTCAAAGTTTGAAATCCTAAAAGCTAAAAGTTTGGTGGTCAAAGTTTTAAATCCTAAAAGCTAAAAGTTTGGTGGTCAAATTAGGAGAAAATAAAGTTAAGCTAAAAGTTAGTGGCCAAAGTTTTAAATCCTAAAAGCTAAAAGTTTGGTGGTCAAATTGGAAAAAAATAAAGTTGACCTAAAAGTTAGTGACAGAAAATAAATTTAACCTAAAAGTTAGTGGCTAATATTATATTAAAAGAATGACACTGAAGTGTCGTTCCTTTAATAGATACATATCATTTTAATGGGTGTGATTTGTCGTTTAAAGGAAAAAAAGTGACTTTAGAACATTCATAACATTTTCCTCATACCTCTTGCATTATTAAATTTTATGTTAAATGTCTAAAAATCATCACCTCATAACCATCATATCTAGACCTTATTTTTATAAGGGTGGTGATAATAAAACTCCCTAGCTTCTATTTTCACACCACCAAGCGCTTGGGTTAACTTTTTACCAACCAATCAGCCTTTATGTCTGAAGAAACAAAGTCTAACCTGGATCCACTGGTTAAGCTCGCCTCTACAGAATCGATCCTTCGCTATCCAAATGGCTCTAAGGTGAATGGTTCCTGAAACACACAATATACCGATGTGGGGCGACCGCCTCGAATCCCGAAGGAATCTACTTAGCAGACACAAAAACGTAATCGGCCTTAGTGTGTTCTTCAGGGAATTTCTGAATGGCCTATCCAAGGAGACTAAGTGCTCCTTAAATAGGTTCCACACGGGCCTCAACATCTACCCTTAACTCACCCAAGGGGCCAAGGCCCAAGTTAAGGGCTTGCCTCCACATCGGCCCAAAGTTAGGCCCAATAAGATGAAGCAAGACACGTGTTATATCAGGGAGAGAGATTGTACCGTGTCGGTGACGTGGCGTCTCGTGAGTGGTCCCGAGTCTGTCTTGACGTGATTGGCTGCCAGGTGGGGCCTTGTCCCCCCCTGCAGCCTTCCAGGTTAGTGGAGACCTTGCTGAGGTGGTCCCGTGCACTCCGGTTGGTGGGCGCGTGCAGGACATGTACTGGTTGTCCCCTGCGGGTCCTTGTTGGGACAGGTGTCGTCCCTTAAGAGGTAGATTGTGCAACATGCTCCCTGCCACACGTCCCTCTGTTTTGATTGGTTCGTACATGGCTGTACTAACCTCTTGTCTAATGCCACGTGTCCGTTGTTAACCTGTCTTGTTGCACTGTGAGCGGACACCAAGTTGCGGCTGCCTGTTCGGCGTTATGCTCCGCACCCGCGTACGCACATCCGCTTATCGGGCTCCCGCCTTTACGTTTGGGCCTCGTGGGCTTGTTTCGTCCTTTGGGCTTTGTTTTTGGGGTAGGACCCAAGTGGATTTGGGTCCCTACCCCTTCAAGTCCCCCTAGTCCAGTGCCTCTCTTGATCGTGCGTAGCGAGAGCGTGAGAGGTGGTGGACTCATTTGCAGAAGGGTTTTTACGCGGGGTTTTTAAGTTGGCGGGCTGTAACATGATACGGCAGCGGACGTGAAAAGTTGGCGATGTGCGGGTTGGAACGTGTTACGTCAGCGGACGTGAACAGTTGGCGGTGCGCGGGTTGGAACGTGTTACGTCAGCGGACGTGAACAGTTGGCGGTGTGCGGGTTGGAACGTGTTACGTCAGCGGACGTGAACGGTTGGCGGTGTGCGGGTTGGAACGTGTTACGTCAGGCGGATGTTAAGATTCGGCGGGGTGCGGGCTGTTTGAATTTTATCACATTTATTTTGCGAATTTAATTCGAATGATTTGGAGGGAGGATCGAGGAGTCATCATCAGTTGCAGTGTATGTGTCAGTTGAAGTGACTGTCCGTCAGTCTGCCGCGTCTGTTCAGCCGTCCTGGCAGTTACTGCAGGCGACTTTTGGTGTAGCTGGTGTCAGGCGCGTGTCGGCAACGCGCGGCGCGTGGCAGGTTTTTCGCAGGCTTATGCCACGTGGCGCCTGTCGATGAGTTCTTTCCCTCTCTCCTCATTAATGCTCTGGGTATAAATAGTGGCAGTTATATTCATTTTGCCACTTTCCTTCTGATAACCGTCGAGTCTTCTCCTTTTCTTTCTCTCCGGTAACCTTTTTCTTCTACCCCCCCTTCTTTTATTCTTTCCGATCAACTGCAGATGGCTGACTCTGATGCTAAGGGTAAGAAAGATCCCGTCGGTATGGCCGACGCTCGGATCAGGTGGAAAAGAGACTCATTTGAACAGTTCCTTGCCTTGTACGAGATTCCGGCGAGTTGGGGGCCTACCCTGCCGTCGGATGGAGAGACTGTTCTGGACGCCGGTCCTGGTCGAATGGCGTTGTATGCTGCCCACTTCCAGTTGGCTGGATTTCGTCTTCCGGCCAGTCGATTTGTTTGTGACTTGTTGTTGCAGTATGGGGTGTATCTCACCCAAGTGACGCCCCTAGGGATGGCCAGGATGGTTCATTTTGAGTTCGTGTGTCGGTCGCAGGGTGTAGAGCCGACATTTGACATGTTTAACGCCTTTTATCGGTTGACTCGCGGGGGGCCGCAATGGTTTTCGTTTACCCAACGCAGCCGGATTCGGCCTGTAGGGAATGAGCCTCCCCGCAGCATGCATGACTGGAAATGGAAGTTTTTCTTTATCAAACAAGGCGTTGTTCCTGCTCCGCTTCGATGGTTGGCTGTCTCCGGGAAAACAAAGTTGCAGGATTTTCCGGTCACTAATTATGAGGGCTTTGACTGGTACGAGAAGCTGACGGAGCAAGTGACGTCTATTGAGATGGCGCATGTGAGGCCTGAAGCCCTCTTGATGGCGGGCTTAAGTCGTGTAGGGGGAAGATCTGATGCAAACCCTCATTTCTATGTGAACGGTGAAGGTATGTGATCCTTTTAGCAACGCTAATTTTTTATTGTAAATTTGTTTTTGTTGCTAACTGTTCCGCGCACTGCGTTTGCAGAAAAGAGTTGTTTTTATTCGATTGTTCCTGGCGTCGTTGGCGAGTTCCGCTGGGAGCCTCTGCGCGCAGATGAAGAGCCTTACGTGGAGCAGACGCGAGAGAATTTTCTCCCCGTGAATGTGAAAGACTTTGCTGGCCATGTGCTGATACCAGGTGACGTTCCTGTGAACCCCCGCCCGCTTAACGCGATATCAGTTAGCGGGACTAATATTATGTTTATCTCTGATGATGAGTCTGAGGATGAATCCTTCGCTTTGACTCATCGCGCTCGGGGTCGTGCAGGTCTGAGCGGTGAGGGCGGTTCTTCTCAGAACCCGCCCGCTACTGGCGGATCAAAGATCAGGGATGATTATGTTGAAGTGTTCGAGACGCCGCCCGTAACCTTGCGCTCCAGGGTGGAACCTGGTCGTGGAGGCCATGGTGCCGGCAAGAAGCTGAAGGATGTGGTGTCAATGTTGGATTCGTCAAAGCGGAAAGTGCCTGAAGGCGACTCGTCCGCCTCCTCCTTGAAGGTCCGGCTGGGTGTGTCTTCGAAACGTCCAAGATTGGCGTCCAAAATCGTCAAAGACGTTCAGCCAGGTTAGTTTTTCTCCTTCCGCGTTGCATTGCCTGTTATCTTTTCTACTGCTTATATTGCTTTTCGTTGTGTGTAGGTGCAACTCTCCTTTTCCCCGGTGGGCCTAAGGTGTCTGAAGCGCGCGGTGTTAACCCGATGGACACTGAATCTGCGGGAGCTACCACGCAAGGAGGAGGTTCCATTCCGCCCGAACAGGCAGATGATATCGACATGTCTGGGATTGGGGATGATTCCGCCGCTGCCCATGAGCGAAGTGAGGCTGAAGCTCGTGAAGCGGAGCGACTACAGGCGGCGGCGGCGGAGGAGTTGCGTAGGAAAGAGCAGGATAAGGGGAAAGGTGTGGATGTTAATGTGTCTGGAGAAGGTTTTGGGGCAGGCCCTACCTCACCAGGTGGTGGTGAGCATTCTCAGGGTCTGGGTATTGAAGATGATGTGGCTGACAATATTGTTCATGAGAAGGTGACTGTTGGTGGCGGTGGACTGAAGCAGGGTGATGGTGATGCTCCGACGAGTGATAACCCGGGAGTTACCTCCGCCGGGTTTAGGTTGGATGTGGCTACTGGCCCCGTATATAGGCCAGAGTGGTCTGTTCGTGAAGACGGACGATTCTTCCAGGTGGCCACATGTGAGTCCTGGCTATCTGGCTCTATTCCGCCTGCGGAGCGGGCTTATGCTATGAAGCGGGACCGCATAGCCTTGCTACAGGATGGGGCCGCTGGTTTGGCTATGGCGGCATCTACGATGAATGAGATCCGCCGTAGTGTGCAAGAGTTGATGGACGCCCAAGAGGAGCTTGCGACGCGTAAAGCTGCCTTTAAGAATGTCCGTGAAAAGCATAATAAGGAGTGCGTGGCCCAGTCCAAAGCCTTGAATGATGCCCTTGCTCAGGTTAAAATTGTTGAAGGTCGCCATGCCAAGGCCGCACAGGAGTGGAAAGCGTCTTGCGAAGCCACGAACCAAACCATCGCCAGGGAGCGAGACCGTGTGCGGTCCCTTGAAGGTGAGGTTGAGAGGCTCAAGGGTGCCTTGGCAGGTAAAGATCGAGAGCTTGAGGGAGAGAGGTCCAAGTGTGCTGCCGCCTCCTCTGACTTGGCCAAGAAGGAGGATGAAGCGCTCCTGCGCGCATCACAGGTTTCCCGGCTTGAAAATGATGTTACCCTGTTGCAACGCGAAGTAGACGCCCTGCGAGATGAGAAGCTTGCCTTGGCCGCCGATGCCAAGAATTTTGCTGACGCGCACACCCAAGCCTTGGAAGCCTTGCGGGTTGCGCAAGAGAAGCAAACGAAGGCGGAGGGCGACGCTCAGTGGTTAATGACTACCGGGGTGCAAGGGGTATGCTTCTTCCTTGTGTAGGTTGACATGACTTTGGCTTATCTTGGCTAACCTTCCTCTGTTTGTTATTGTAGGTGTTTGCTCGTGTTTGGGAAGAGCCTGCGTTGGTGCAATCGGTTGCCCGCCTTCTTGAAAAGTCAAAGCAGTTTGGTGCTTCTCTCGGGTTTAAGCAGGGGTTCGACTTTTGTCTTGGCGGCCACCCCTTTGATGACAATCCTTTCCGCAATATCGATGCTGAAGCGGAATACGACAAGGAGGTGGCGGCTTACGACGAACTGAGCTTCCCTGTGATGGATGTTGTTGCGGAGTGTGCGCAGCTACCAAACGGCGTGCAGGTGTTACGCGATGCTTTTGAAGAGGCGGAGAGGGAGCGCCAAGCGGAGGAGGATCGACAAGAGAAGGAGGATGCGGCCAAGGAGGCCGCTGCATTAAGCGGTGAAGGAACTTCTGCCGCTCCGCCAAGGGACGAGGGTGTCGATGACTTCATTGATGATGTCGACTTTGATGGTGAAGACTAGTGTTTGTTGAATTAGTCTGTTGTTTAAAACAATTTTATGTTTTCGTTGTTAAAACTCTTGTATGTGCGCCTTTGTTTGTTTACGCGTTGGCGCGTTTGGTTGTGAACATTTCCCTTTTGATTGCTAATGCTTTTAGTTTGTGTCTCTTGCTCTTCTCCTGTTATTATTGCTTGTAATTAATGTTGCAGTCATGATGTCAGCCGTCAGTCATTAATGACTGACTGACGGCGCAGCAGGGCACCTGAAGTGACGCTAGTCACTATTTCCGAAGTGTATGATTGCTTTTATTAATTGCTTCTCATAATTGCTTCTAAGACTTGGTTATAAAAGGAGATTAGTGAGGAATTTTCTGTGCATTCCTTCACTTCCTCTCTTTTTTCAGGTGACCATGGATTCCGACCAGCCTAGGATGAAGACCCTTGTTGACTGTTACGACCATTCGGCCGCCGTCGATTCATTTCTGGAACTACGTCGGCGTGCCCCTCCAGCTCCCCTTCCGGCGAGTGTGGTGGGGGTTCCCCCTGTTCACTCGGTTCACCCAGAATGGAAGATGAAGGTTTTGGCTGACTACTGTGGAGGGTTGGTGGCTCCTCCGGTGGCTCCTGTTGCCGTTGATGGAGTCCGACCTGTCATCATTGCTCTGCCGGCGGTTGGAGTGTTCAAGCCTACTCCCAAAGTTCGTTTCCGCCGGGTTGATGGCGCTTGGGTGCACATGGTTGTCATAGACTAAGTATTTTATGTTATGATCTAGGTTGTTTATATGTGTGTATCTAGCAAGGAAAACCCCCTTTTTTCTTTTTTGTACCATTGTGGGGTTTTGATTTTGTTTATGTATGTGAAACGTGTAATGTCAATGCAATGGAATGTTACGCGTTTTCTTACCTTGCCATATGGTTGCTTTAGTTATTGTAGTGCAATGAGTTAAGTAACCCATTATATCTTTTGATAAAACTGTGTCCCCTTGACGGCCTTTTGTGAGAATTGGTTTGTTTACCTAAGTGTTCCTAGGCTTGCCAAGGGAACCATAACTCGTTTCTAGTTTGCTTGGATGGCTGGGTTAGCTATGACAGCGTCTCCCACCGGCCAAGGTGGCGCATCTGCTGCGGAAGCGTCGATGCGCCTCTTGTGTTGCTTAGCGGGCGGAGTCACCTGAAACGGTGTGCTCCGCGGCCAAGGCGGCATGTTTGCTTTGCAAACAGTAACGTGCCTTATTTGCTGCTTAGTCCGCGGAGGCGCTCGAGGCAGCCAATTCCGCGGACCAAGGTGACGCGTTTGCGTTGCGATTCCGGACGCGTCTCTTAATCTGCTTAGCCTGCGGGGTAACTTGAGATAGTGTTTCCCGCTGGCCAAGGTGACGCGTTCGTTGTGATAACAACGACGCGTCTCTTACGCTGCTTGGTCCGCGGAATCACGTTAAATAGTCGTTTCCGCTGGCCAAGGTGACGCGTTCGTTGTGACAACAACGACGCGTCTCTTACGCCGCTTGGTCCGCGGAATCACGTTAAATGGTGGTTTCCGTGGGTCCATGTGGCGTATCTCATGCGATAATCAAGGTGCGCGGTGCACCCTGGTATGCATTGTTGCATGTACTATGTTATAAGTGATGTAAAGTCATATAATCAGCCTTTCATTCATTCAAAGATAAGTCATAAAGACATGAGACTGTTAATACATTAAAACAGCAGAAATGATAAGTTGTGGAGACATAAAAGTAACATATCGAAGAGGTACATTCCTACTTCGCCTACATGTAGCACACCCTAAGTTGTGCGGCATTCCACGTCCTCGGGATTGGGGTGCCGTCAAGGCGTTCTAGCGCGTACGCGCCCTTCCCCAGCACTTCTTGGATTCTGTACGGACCCTCCCAAGTCGGTGCGAGCTTCCCGGCTGGCTCTGCTGACGACGCTTCGTTGTGGCGGAAAACAAAGTCCCCCACATTGAATGTCACTTTTTTGACCCGCGCGTTATAGTAGCGCTCAAGCTGCCTTTTGTACTTAGCCTCTTTGAATGCCGCTAGTTCGCGGCATTCTTCAAGGAGATCTAGGTTTAGACGCAGCTCTGAGTCATTCTTATTGCTTTCGGCGAGGAGAACACGCGCCGATGGGCAACCGATTTCCGCTGGGATTACAGCTTCCGTTCCATACGTTAAGCTGAATGAGGTCTCCCCGTTGCTTGTCTTTGTTAGCGTTCGGTGAGCCCATAGTACATTTGGTACTTCATCCACCCATCCCGAGCGCTTTTTGTTCAGCCTTGTCTTGATCCCTTCCACGATGCTCCTGTTTGCTCGCTCAACTTGGCCATTTGCTTGTGGGTGGGCGACCGACGTGAACGTTTGACCTACCCCCATGTCTGCGAGCCAGCTTTGTAGGCCGCCATCTGTGAATTGGAGGCCGTTGTCACTGACGATGTCCATTGGGAGGCCGAAACGGCAGATGATGAATTCCCAAATGAAGCGTTTGACTGCCCGGGCGTCGATGTATACCAACGGTTTGGCCTCTATCCATTTCGTGAAATAGTCGATGGCCACGATGAGGTATCGGACATTCCCCGGCGCTGTGGGGAATGGCCCGACAATGTCAATCGCCCACTTCTGGAATGGCCATGCTGAGCTGACGGGCACGAAGTCGTTCTTAGGGCGCAGCGTGCTGGGCGCGTGGCGCTGGCACGCGTGGCATTTGCGGAGTATTTTGACTGCATCTACGTGCATGCCAGGCCAATAGTATCCCGCATTCATCAGTTTAGCCACTACCATGCGCGGTCCTGCATGTAGGCCACAGATTCCTTCATGTATTTCTTTGACCAGGAATGTGGCTTCCTCAGTGTTAACACATCTCAGCAGGGGCCCTAAGTACGACCGTCTATAGAGCGTGCCCGCGACCACCTGATAGTGCATTGCCTTATGCTGAATTTTTCTTGCCTCTTGTTTGTCCTCGGGTAGCGTTCCGTTGGTGAGGTAGCGGACTATAGGCGCCATCCATGAGGGTGCGCCTGTCTGTATGACGTGTACTTGGTGAGCGGAGACAGATGGGGTGTCTAAGACTTCCACTCTTACTTCCTTTGCCAAATGCTCGAAGACGGTGGCCGCCATCTTGCTCAGAGCATCTGCGGGCTTGTTTTCGCTTCTGTTGATGTGAAAGATTTTGCAGTAAGCGAAACGTTGCATGTGTTTCTTTGTCTCTTCCAAGTACAGCGCCATCTTGCTATCCCGAGCTTCATATTTCCCGTCCACTTGTGCCGCAACTAGCATGGAGTCTACGTGTGCTTCGACAAAGCGAGCTCCCATTTTGTCTGCCAAACGCAGGCCGGCGAGCAATGCTTCGTACTCCGCTTCATTGTTCGTGCTCTCAAAGTTTAAGCGGATTGCATACGTAAACTCCGTACCGTCTGGACTGATGAGACGTAGGCCAGCCCCGGCGCCATCGTCACTTTTTGCGCCGTCAGTGTATAGCAGCCATTTATCCGTTTCGACCGTTGCGGGCGGCGGGTCTTGCTCTATCAGGCATTCGGCGATCTTGTTTGCGGGGACTTCTGTGGTGAAGTCCGCTAGGACTTGCCCTTTGATGGCCGGTCGCGGCTTGTAATAGATATCATGCTCCCCTAGTTCTATGGCCCATTTGGCTAACCTGCCTGAGAGTTCGGGCTTCTTCAGGACATGGTTAATTCTGTACCCTGTCAACACGTTGATCGGGTGTCCTTGGAAATACCTTCTCAACCGGCGAGAAGCGTGCACCAGCGACAGTACTAACTTTTCCATTGTTGAGTAGCGGGTTTCCGCATCCAATAGTGTCCGGCTGACGTAGTATATTGGCGTCTGGACACCCTTTCGTTCCACCAGCAGGACTGCCCCTACCGCCTTGTCGGAGACCGCCAAGTACAACGTGAGTGGTTCCTTAGGGAGGGGCGCTGTCAATGTGGGTAGGTTCATGAGGCACTGTTTCATGTCCTGAAATGCTTTTTCTGCTTCCGCTGTCCAGCGGAAGTTTGTCTTCTTTAGGCAGTTCCTGAGCGTGCTGATGAAGGGGAAAGACCTTGAGGCGTAGTTGGATAGGAAGCGGTTCAAGGCGACGAGGCGACCCATTAGGGTTTGTACCTCCTTCACGGATGCTGGTGATGGCATTCGCTCTATCGCTTGCACTTTTTCTGGGTTTGCGCGGAATCCGTCCTTGGTGACGATGACACCCAAGAATTTCCCTTCCTCCATGCCGAAAGAGCACTTGCTGGGGTTCAGTTTCATGCGAACCGTTCTTAATTGCTCGAACGTCTTCTGGATGTCTTGCAGCATTTGACCTTCTTCCACGCTTTTGATGACAAGGTCGTCAACGTAGACTTCCAAGTTGACGCCTATCTGCTTTTTGAACACCGAGTCCATGAGGCGTTGGTACGTTGCACCTGCGTTTTTAAGCCCGAACGGCATTTTTGTGTAGCAAAACGTCCCCATGTCAGTTCTGAACGCCGTTTTGTCCTCGTCTGCTTTAGCCATCTGGATTTGGTGGTATCCCTTGTATGCGTCAAGGAAACATTTGAGGCGGAATGGTGCTAGCGAATCGACTTTCAAGTCTATTTCTGGTAAGGGATAACAATCCTTCGGGCATGCCTTGTTAAGATCTTTGTAGTCGACGCACATTCGCCACCCACCGTTGGCTTTGCCGACCATGACAGGGTTAGCCACCCATGTCTGGTATTTGACTGGGCGGAGGATACCCGCATTCAGTAGCTCGGTTACTTGTTCGTTCATCGCTTTGGTTTTCTCTGGTCCCATGCTTCGCTTTTTTTGTACCACAGGCTCGACTGATTTGTATACGGATAGTCTGTGCTCTGCGACATCGCGGGGCACGCCCACCATGTCAGCGGGTTGCCAAGCGAAGATGTCCATGTTTTTGATAAGTAGCTGCTTTAAGTGGACCCGCACCGCGTCCGAGAGTGCCTGGCCGATTGTGACCGTTTGCTCGGGGAAGCGGGGGTTGAGTGCCCATTTTTCTGGCTCCGTCCGCACCTGTTGCCTGGCGGACTTTGGTGGCTTTACTGTCTCCGCGGAGTGACATTGCCGGTTTCCACGGATGAATGCTACACCATTCCTTGTTGGGAATCCCACCATCTGGTGCGGCGTAGAAGCGGTGCTGTTGAATTTGGCCAGACCTTCTCTTCCGATCAGTAAGTCGTGTGAGGAAACCACTGGAAGGACCATGAATTCACATTCTTCAGTTCGTGAGAGGTTTCCATCTGACCAGGTTACTGGGAATGTGATTACTCCCCGCGGCATGATCGTCTCATGGATGAATCCTGATATGGGCTCTGCGACTGGAATGAGGCGTTTCTTGTCTGCCTCGTCCAGCTGATTGAAACATTGGTCATACATGATGTCCGCGCTGCTGCCTGGGTCCAAGAACATGTACGGGGTACGGTAGTGGCCGAATACCCCTGTGATGATCAGTGGTGACGTGGATGAAGCTCCGCCTTTGACGGCGGGTAGGATTACTGGTTGTTCCTTCCACGTGTCATCTGTCGGGCTCACCAGCGGACGTTTGTTCCGGCGGTGGGTTCCCGCCGACTTGCTTGTCATTTGGCATGCGTGTCGTGTTGCGTGGCTGATGGTATGGGTTTGAAGGTTTCGGATGCGTTTGTTCGAACCCTCTCCCTTATCATCGCAGTCTTTACCGCGGCCATTACGTTGCACGTTTTTGACTAGGTGTCCCAGTTGTCCTGACTTCAGGGCCGCCTCTATCTCCATTCTGAGGCTGTAGCAATTGTCCGTGTTGTGCCCGAAGTCGTTGTGGTATTCACAGCGTTTGCTTGTGTCCACATTCTTCCGTTTCCCTAGTGGCCTTGGTTCTTTGAAGTTGTGTTGTTCCGTCGCTAGCACTTGTGATGGGGTTTTCGTTAATGGTGTCCAATCCGTGTTCTTTCTTGACCCGCCTCGGCTGTCGCGGCCGTGCTTGCCGTTGATTATATTGCGGGCGTCTTGTTGCGCGGAGTACTTGCCTTCCTCGGCGGACCCAGTGATACGTGACCAAACGGATTGCTTCCCCTTGTCCCGACGGCCGCCACTGTTCCCCTGGATGTACGGGTTCTGACGTGAGTGGCGAAATGATTTTTCGGAGGATGCATAAATCTTTGCTGCTTTGATTACGTCATCCCAGGCTTCTGGAATCCCGTCCTTTCCCGTGAGGCATTTCATGAGGTCGTCGTTGTTAACCCCGTGGATGAATGCAGCCCGCGTCAGCTCCTCATTGCATCCTATCTGCATTGCTTCCCGCGTGTAGCGGGTAATGTAATCTTCGACTGTCTCGGTGTCCCTTCTTGCGCATAGCAAGATGTGTGCTTTGTCTTTTTTGTGCCGTCTCTGGTGAGAGAAGTGAAGGGAAAACTTTGACAATAAGTCGTCGAAGTCTTGGATGCTGCCGACGGGTAAGTTATCAAACCACACCCTGGCCGCGGCCGTTAGCGTTTGCGCGAAGAGGTGACACCAAACTTGCATAGGCCAGTTCTGGCTGTGGGCTGCGGTCCTGAAATCGTGTACGTGATCGTCCGGATCGCGAATGCCATCATATTTGCCGATGCTACTCGGTAGCTTCGCTTTGGCGGGGATGGGTGCCATGGCGATTCGTGCACAGAACTTAGATTTTTCTGCTAAGTCTTTCGGCCGGTATGGCTTGACCAGGTCATCATCGCTTTCCGCATGTGAGCCGGACTCGTAGCCGTCGTCTTCATCAGTGATAGCGCGGCCCTGGCTGTGGGAGCCCTTCCCACGGCCTCCGCTGCGACTACCATGTGTGTTATTTTTTGTTGATTTACTGCTTGCTTTGTTTTTAGCTACTGCACCTGAGGTCTTGTTGTTGTCAAAGTTGAGTGTTTTCTGTACTCTCTGCTGTGCTTGTTTCATTACCCTTTTTTGGTATCCTGCAGTGACCTCCGCCTGTTGCTTGAAGAGCCAGTCGTCTGGGTCCTCCTCAGCAGTATCCTCGTCGTCTTCTTCATCTTCGTCAATGTCAGCCACTTGCTGGGTGACGACGGGGCCAGGGTTGGTCATCCTGACAGGTCGGTGTGCGACCTTGGTTACAGTGGCTGGAGTTCTTTCAGCCGTGCTGACGTCATCATCATCCTCGATGATGGGTTCGTCAGCGTTTTTCCGAGGGGCTTCCTCGTTTGCCATGTTGTCTAGCTAAAGGATTAGATTGTTGCTGCTCTAGCCGGTACGGATGGCGCCAATGAAGAAACAAAGTCTAACCTGGATCCACTGGTTAAGCTCGCCTCTACAGAATCGATCCTTCGCTATCCAAATGGCTCTAAGGTGAATGGTTCCTGAAACACACAATATACCGATGTGGGGCGACCGCCTCGAATCCCGAAGGAATCTACTTAGCAGACACAAAAACGTAATCGGCCTTAGTGTGTTCTTCAGGGAATTTCTGAATGGCCTATCCAAGGAGACTAAGTGCTCCTTAAATAGGTTCCACACGGGCCTCAACATCTACCCTTAACTCACCCAAGGGGCCAAGGCCCAAGTTAAGGGCTTGCCTCCACATCGGCCCAAAGTTAGGCCCAATAAGATGAAGCAAGACACGTGTTATATCAGGGAGAGAGATTGTACCGTGTCGGTGACGTGGCGTCTCGTGAGTGGTCCCGAGTCTGTCTTGACGTGATTGGCTGCCAGGTGGGGCCTTGTCCCCCCCTGCAGCCTTCCAGGTTAGTGGAGACCTTGCTGAGGTGGTCCCGTGCACTCCGGTTGGTGGGCGCGTGCAGGACATGTACTGGTTGTCCCCTGCGGGTCCTTGTTGGGACAGGTGTCGTCCCTTAAGAGGTAGATTGTGCAACATGCTCCCTGCCACACGTCCCTCTGTTTTGATTGGTTCGTACATGGCTGTACTAACCTCTTGTCTAATGCCACGTGTCCGTTGTTAACCTGTCTTGTTGCACTGTGAGCGGACACCAAGTTGCGGCTGCCTGTTCCGCGTTATGCTCCGCACCCGCGTACGCACATCCGCTTATCGGGCTCCCGCCTTTACGTTTGGGCCTCGTGGGCTTGTTTCGTCCTTTGGGCTTTGTTTTTGGGGTAGGACCCAAGTGGATTTGGGTCCCTACCCCTTCAATGTCCAACACTAAATCAATCTTCCTGTCAAGACGTTGTTGCTCCAACACTAAATCAATTTTCCGATAATCCACACCTTTCTCCTGAAGCTCCAAATCCGCTTTCTTCCAATCCAATCCTTTCTCCGCCAATATTTCCTCCCTCGGCCTCGCATTCCCAAACGGATTCGGCCTATTCCCTTTAGTAGCGCGGAAAGCTTAAAACATTTCCCTCTATAAAACCAAAACTAAAACAATCTTTCCCTCCTTCCCTCCCTTATTACTAACTTCATTCCAATTCAAATTTAATAGGATGGAGAAATGGGAAGGAAAACAAAATCGTACGCAAACACAACACCACCGTTGTTCATTTTCTTCTGCTCAACTTTACAATGGCTATCAAGAGTAAGAATCAATAAATATCAGCTGCAAGTAATAAATAAAAAAAGAATCTTTTATTTAATGAATTTAACGCGCATACAGCATTCGAAGATCCTTGTATTGAACGCAAACCCATGGAATGTATAGATGATTAACCATGTGGAAGAATGTATATATCCATAACTGAACATTTGATAGGAACTGAAGTGTAATAAAAACAGTGAGTTAGTTAAAATGAAGAGGTACCTTAAAGACTAAATTCGGTGCAATCATAATCTAAAGAGAAGTTATCATCATCATCGTCCACAATGTTCTTACCTAAAATCAAGTTTTAGTCAGAAAAAATAAACAACAACAAATTGTCAAGACAGAAGGGGAAAATATAAGTATTTACGGAGAAGGGAGAAATATAAGTATTTACAGAAAAGCGAGAAATACTTTCAACACTCCTTTGTAATTGAACTAATACCCAACTCTAAAATGAGAAATTAACCAGTAAAACCAACGTGATCCAAACTGTAAAACCAAACAATGTCCAACACCAAATCTCATTAAATTAACGAAGGATCCATCCATTTCAGCTTTTGTTTAACTATTTTTGCAACTTCCATAGGAATTCTCCATGTCCAACATGGCCAGCGCTTCTTGGTGGTAGAGGATGGGGGATAGTTTAGGAGGATGGTGATGGTGGTCATTGTATGTTATTAGTGGTTGGAAACTCTGATAACATAGCTTGTGTTGAGGGAATGTGTGGCTGTAACGATTTTCGTACGTTGCCCAAGTTCTACGACTTTGTTAAACATGTTCTGTCTGCCCGAAATAATCAAATTGAAGTGTCTTCTGTCGAGCTCGCATTTCGTGGAAAGTTCAGCCAATCATTTATCAAAAGAATTTTGTACTATGCATTCTCACACAACGTCCAACAACTGAATTTACTTGCTTGCATGAATAGTTGTTTGGAATTGTTTGGGAATATATTTTCTGATAGAAAAATCCATAACTGAATAGTGTTCTAGTGGTGTGGTCTACCTTTTGCTTATGATGTCATCATGCAATATATAAGTTTCGTGATATTATTCCTCTTCATCGAGATGATCGTTGTACTTCTGTAACGATTAGGAACATTCCAAAATAACTGTTCAGTTATGGATCTTTGTAGGAAATCATATCCCAACAAATAAAACCCATATAGAAACTGCCGAAAATCATTCAAAATTTCAATCTTCCCGCTAAGTTCTGCACCACCAACATTGGAGTGTTTTTGGTATTGAAATCTTGTACGAAATCATCTCGTTCCATGTTCTTCATATCCATACCTTGTTTCAAGTATTTTGCAAAAGACATTTGGTCTTCAAGACTTCTAGGAGTCAGCAAGCAAAGGTTGACTTCTTTCAGCATTAACCAAATTTTGAATCTGATTTTAAGCTAATCAAACTCATATATCAAGCCAATGCTCGTTGGTGGTTTCCAGAACACACATCTGATCAATTAAACAAACCGAAACGCGTCAAACAGAATCCAGAAGTCTAGGATATCGATTAGACATGCAAAACTTGTATTTTGAATAAAAAAGGGTATCGACTGTAAAGTCCGTGTACCATGTACAATGATTTATGAAAGTTGTTCAAACTCGGAAGTTTCTACCGAGAACCACAAACGAGCAATAAATGAAATTAAATGCCTCAAACGATTTTTTTTTATTGGAAACAACTTAAAACACTTAAAAATGAATTAAAATTATTTTTTAATCAATAAAAAATATTTAAAATCAATTAAAACAAATTATTTTTTTTCTAAGAAAAGCCTAAAGTGCCTGGCAATGGCCAAAGCTAGGCGCTTCACAGGCCAGATTTGACCCGAAGCGTTTAGCTTTGGCCATTGCTAGGCGCTTTAGGATTTTTTTTTAAAAAAATAATTTGTTTTAATTCATTTTAAATATTTTTTTTATTGATTAAAAATCATTTTAATTCATTTGTAAGTGTTTTAAGTTGTTTCCAATCCAAAAAAATTCGTTTGAGGCGTTTCAGTTCGTTTATTGATCGTTTGTGGTTTTCGGTAGAAACATCCGAGTTTGAACAACTTTCATAAATCATTGTGCGTGCTACACAGACTTTACAGTCGATACCCTTTTTTTCAAAATACAAGTTTTGCATGTCTAATCGATATCCTAGACATACGGACTCTGTTTGACGTGTTTTGGCTCATTTACTTGATCGGATGTGTCTTCTGGAAACCACCATCGATCAATTAAACGTACCAAAATGCATCAAACGAAGTCCAGAAGTCCAGAAGTCCAGGATATCGATGAAACCTTCATAAAACAACCAAACCACCGTTCGAAACCATAACTTATTACATTATTATTATTTACATTATTATTATATAATGACAATGACAGGCTCTTTACCTGAAGTTCCTTAGCAACATAGTTCCTTTGAATTATAAAGAACATTAAAGAAGGACTTGTGATATTTCTTTTCAATTATAGTGATCGGAAACTTCATGGCATATTTCAGCAACAAGATCCAAACAATAAAACCAAAGGCTTCTCCTTTCAAACCCTTCTATCATATACCTAACACACTACAATAATTCACCATTCTATACATACAACACACACCTTCAACCCATTCCTCGTAAACTAGGAAAAAAATGGCTATAGTAAAACACTTCAAGACGATGGTTTTGTTTTGTGAATCAGACGAGGACTTGCCTGTGTTGTTTGAGCCTTGCTATGGCCATAGCGAGACGCTTTGAAGTGGGTCACTATTCATATATATAAAGAACATTAAAGAAGGATTTGTGCTATTTCTTTTCAATTATAATGACCGGAAACTTCATGGCATATTTCACCAACAATTACTGCCACCACCATGGATCAGATTCATCTTTTCACACCTTTTTGTGTTCCTTTTGAGATACAATGGTGGTTATGTCTTCATGACTATCCATCTAACTATTTCTATTTTTAATAATAAATAAAGACATCATCTTTCTGATCATTGTCCTTTTAGTTTCCCTGCAATTGTTCTTCTCTATAACTTCTGCACCTCTGTTCATCTTCTTCTTCTACTTTCTTTTTCTTGATCTTCACACTTGCTTTTGGAGCTCTGATCTTCTTCCCATTATCTTGTTTATTACAACTTAAAGCTCTAATCATTGGTCGCGTGATTGTGTTTATGTTCTTTTATAAGATAAAAATTGTGCAATGAATGTTCGTAGGGTTAAGTTTTACAAAGTTGTTAACATTTGTGGTTGTGGTTGACAAGTGGCGGTGGTCGTACCACATCCTGCGTTAAGTGACATTTAGGACATCCGTTTGTTAGGCCGGTCCGACTGTTGATTTCTTTCTGCAACCAGTACAATGAACTCTGTATCGATGATACTGTTTTTTTGTATGTTTTTTTGTGGTTATCATTGACACGTGGAGGTGGTCATACCACATCCTGCGTCAAGTGACATTTAGGACATCCGTTTGTTAGCACCGGTCCGACTGTTGATTTCTTTCCGCAACCAGTACAACGAACTCTGTATGGATGATACTGTTATTGTTTTTTATGTTGTTTTTGTGGTTGTGGTTGACACATGGCGGTGGTCATACCACACCCCGCGTCAAGTGACATTTAGGACATCCGTTTGTTAGGCCGTGTCACACCACGCCAAAGGCGGAAACACGTGGCGCAACGCTCGAAAGCATATCAAAGTCAAGATTAACACAAACCTTATTTAATTAGAAAATATCATTTCATTAAGATGTCGAAAATGAGTACATTGTTACGACATTTCAAAAAAAAAAAAAAACAAACAACAAGTTCATACATGGGGTTTTTCTATCTATGTCCCAACCTAATGGATAATATTGATGAAACCCCGACAAGTATCTGACATCCCATATTCCACCGCACTAGCCTCATATCTATTTAGCACTTAGTTACCTAAAGGATATGTTTAAAAAGACGTCAATATAAAATATTGGTGAGTTCACAGGTTTTAGTTCCATTACAACAACATTTTAAGAACAACAACATGTGCGGAACAAACACAAGTAGTGGCCTTTGTAAGGAGTAGCTAGCTCCTACAAAACTACGATGACGAGAAATCCCTTTAGCCCATGACCAGACAAACCAAGACTAATAATGTCCCGCGAGCAGAAGTTGTTTCTCGAAAAATAACAACTTAGTTTACAATACGTGCACCCCTGGTATACACAGTTGCATAATTGACGCTATCGATTAGGGGTGGGCCTTGTCAGGCACCAATAGTACTATCCAAATAATCCTTCGGTTCTAAATTTCATCACACACACAACACACGAGTAAATGGTTACAGTAGCGAGGGCTCACCCCGAGTGGTGTACAAACAACAAACCCAAGTACTCATCATGCCACTTATCACATATTAATGTTTAAAAACATTTTGACATGTAACAACATTTGACAAGCATATCTTTTCCCCAAAACAAAAAAGTAAAAAGGGGTCGTGAAACTCACATTAACCGCAATGTGCACGCAGCAGTAGAGAATAGCTATAGTCCATAGTCAAACATCTGCTATTTACATACAATTCCCCGTTTAATTAAAACACATGTCCTAGGTCCGTTGGTGATGGATTATACCCGTTATAAGTTTCACATAACTTATATTTTAATAACCGTTATTTTCAAATTTAGTTAGGTTCGTCGCCACGAACCAAGATCATTGCCCTATTTAACCACACCATTATCTTGTTATTCAATATGTATTTACAATATATATTTACTAACTTGAAATAACATTATCTCCGACTCGATTCACTTTACTGTATAATTATTTTTCCATTAAATAAATATACTAAGATCTTGTCGATTCAAGGTTTCATTTCATACAATTAAGTTTTCATACTTAATTTTCATTTAAACATATAATCTTTAAAGATTATTTTACATTAATTTTCCCACGAATAATTTTCAACACTTTAAGAAAGTGTTGTATACATTTTTCACCCATAATTATTCTTATATATATTTGTCCATAAATATATATTTCACATTCACATTCACCCTTAGAATAATTACTCACATTTGACGCAATAACATATATGCGTATCTTGTAGGAAGTTATACAATATATACTTATTCGTCCAATTTACATTTTTATCTGATAACTCATCGTAATATAACTATGTCCATATCCGATTATTCAAACTTATATATTTTTCCGCATCACATTTAATATAAGGTTTACATATATGCTTTTTTAAGAATAATTACTTCACGTCGTAATATCATTTTTCCTACTTTACAACATACATAGATACCAAGACTTGGTTATTTTCCAATGTTAAAATGCTCCAACATTTTTATATTCCTATAGATATAAAAATGTTCATTTTTATACAATTTTTACCAAGTCTTTAAGTTACCAATTTTTGTAATAATAAACTTAGTTTTTATTTTGCTCAACATCTTTGGTAATTTTATTTTTATAAAATCTTGTTTTATAAAAATAACATTTTATACAAAAATACAATTTGTAAGTCTTGCAATTATTTTTCATAACAAACCTTTGGGAACTACATCCTGCCACTTTAACACTAAACTTTACAAAGTCACAATTTTGGACTTAAGTTTTTTAAAATGACAACTTACACCTTTAACTTTTAAAGTTACTGAATCGCAACTTTAACTTTTAAAAGTTACTTTTTTATCTCTAGGCTTTCAAAAGTGACAAGGTTTACTAAAACTAGTAAACTCTTTTTTTTGTCTACTTTTTCATTATAGATTTATACAATGTTTCAACATTATGTATAGATTAAATTGTCAATATTAAGAATATTGGTAAGTGTTTTTGGGTGTAGTAAGTCCATAAAGTCCATCTTTATATTTCAAAGTTAGTAAACTTTGATTATGTAGCTTTTATATTTTTCATTTCATAACAAGATCAACCTTATTTTTAGTTTTAGGTGGCCATTTCATGATGATCGAAACCACCTTTTAAGTGTATTCAAGTTAGATTCACAAATTATACTTAGATCAATGTTTTACACATGTGTATGTGAACTTTTATAACTTACAAAAGCAATACAGCATCACCACCCAACTTATGGCCCATAATGTTAGTTTTTTTAAACATGCATTTTAGTCTTGAAAAAAAAGGATACAAAGTCTTATGTTAAAAACCCATATTACAAACCTATGTACAAGTTTCTTTAAAAACATAAAACATATAAACATTTAAGAACAAACACAAGATCAAGAAGCTTACTACTAGCACAAGGCTAGGGAAGACAAAAACACTTGATTTGGATGGGGTTTAGTGTGTTCTTCCAAGAGGGTTAAGCTCCAAGCTTGATAACACACTTTGATCTTATGAAAATGGGTTTATTTATATAAGTATTTAGTGTTGTATGTCACACCCTCAAATTTCCACTGCGGGGTTTTACCGCGAGGCGCATGACATACCAGGATCCCATAGCCATAAGTCATATGAACGAACTCTAAGTGCCTAAACCAGTTAGTTCGTTTTCAAAAACCAAGTTTAGTTAAGTTTCCGAAGCGTAAACCAAATTTAAACCTTTTAGAAACCATGCGCAAAACAACGCGCCTAAATTAAAACCATATAGAAAGAAACGTAAAAGGACGATATGTAATTTAGGTGTATGCCAAGACCCCAAATGCAGTGAACGTGCAGTGCTTCCTAATCGTGACACCGGAAGCTAACTACCTACAAAAGCATGTACATGGTGGGTCAACAAACAATGTTGGTGAGTTCACTAAGTAAAGTAAATGAATGAGTAAACGTGTAGGTTTCCAAAAACCACGTAACCATGTAAAAGCGTAGGTCCTCAAGACAAAAAAGTTCAAGTGTCATCAGTTTAAGCTTGTCAGGGGTAGCTAGCCCGCTCAATGTAACTAAACAGTTGATTATTGGGAACATACAAAAGCTGTTATAAGTTTTGCCTCAGCACTAGTGTCTATCAACACTAGCAGTTCAGCTCCTTTAGAGCGCGGTCAAAAGTTCATGCCCGTGACACAGGCACCTCAAGCATGAGGTTGCTGCACAACCTAATAGCGCTATCAACTAATGCCCCGTTCGCCTACAGCGATTAACCCAATAATATGCAAGGACTTCAAATGATAGAGTGTGTTTAGTTCACAAAGGACAGTAAAGTTTTAAACTGATAAAAGCGTAACCCACACAAGGAGTCCAAAACCCGACCCACACAAGGAGTCAAAAACCCGACCCACACAAGGAGTCAAAGCCCGAGTTGCAAGAGTAGTCCCAAACTGGACCAGAAAATGTTTACCAAAGTTGTCTCGACCCGAGACGCATGCTTTCGAGAAAAAGTAGTGAAACTCACCTTTGGTTGCAAGCAAATTATTCAAATTCCAAAACAATGTTTACAAGTGTCACTAAGTGAGTATATGTGTATAACCAGTACACCATATAACCCGTTTGTCCAAGACGTTTAAATGTTCAAAACCGTTTAAGTGACATCTAGTGATTCTACATGCATAAGTAAACCCTACGGACCCATTGGTGATGATAGTGATTATTATCAGTTTAGTACCTCAAATACATCTCATACAAGTGTCCACACAAGTTCATGTCAAATACATACCGTATAAGACTCCAAATAGGCACATAAAGATCCCGTACACAATCTGCGTTTTTAGGGCAGATTGTGCGCTGTGAAAAAATGAATGATTTAAAATACTTAACGAATGAATTAAAGTTCCAAATTTTTACTGAGTATTCATTGGGATTTAGTTGATAACCCATATTTTTGTTTTGTCTTAAAACCAAACACAAAAATATTTAAAATTCGTACAACACACCTATGTCTAGAAACTTTCCACAACGGGTCAGTTTAGTAGAAAAATTCCCAAAAATTGTGTATTCCTCCAAGCGGGATGAATTCACTTGGAAAAGCCGAGTTATTCCAATGTTAATCCACTATCCAAATTTCATAACTTAATTCCTTGTAAAACTCGAATTATGATTGTTTGAAGTTGACTCAGTTAGTTAATCCAAAAATATGACACGAGCTTTATTCAAAGAAAATTCCAAAAACTATTCAAACAACGTCCAAATCACTCGATTTTACCCATTATGAAAAGCTAAGACCGGGTATAATACAACCATGCAAAGTAATCATCAAAACCATCATGTTTAAGTCACGTAACAGACCCTATAAGTTGACCTAAACATTCTGTCCGGAATTTAATCATGCATAAACTCTTATTTAAACGACCCACGTGTGCGTATAATCGATCAACAACAATCAATAATCATCAAAAAACATTCATAAGACCTAGCATGATCAGAAACTATGATAACACATGAAAAATCATAAACCCTAACGATCAAAACATCAAAAACATGCGCAACCTATCATATCACTAATCGCATAGGATCATGTTTAACCCATTAAATCTTTATAAAATTCAAGTTTTAATCTTTATAAAAGGGTTTCAGACCTGGATAAACTTAGTTATAAGGTTTTTATAACATATTTAGAAGATTAAACCATAATAGATTAAAGATTATACCGCAAGCTCTTCGAACAATCAACCGAACGCTCTTGAAGCTTCCCGATCGATGTTCTTGCGCCTTAGCAGGTGTTTAGGGGTTAATATTTCGTAAATAGGGCATTAGGGGCGATTAGGGTTTGAGTTTAGGAGGTATAAGGGGCTTAAGGTTGCTTAAATACAAGTTTAAGTCGGTTTGGTGAAGTCCGTCACCCGCGAGCGGCCGTTCGAAGGGAGTGAGCGCCCGCTCACTCCTCTTCGGCCCGCACCGGGTGGCCTGCTTCGTTGTATAGCGTGTTTTCTTTGATATTTTCGCTATTTTGGACCATAATAAGTGTATCCCCATGTGTTGAGACCCCAACCATCCTAATGGTCCACCTTTAACGATTTTTATTAACGTATTCGGTTTAAGTTCACGTAATCATATACAGTTTGCACATCGTTTCACAGAGTATCATAGAAGCACGTAATTGCAATCAATCTCAATCAATTAACTCACAATTATTTAACTTCATTGTTCACCAACGTCCGAGGTTCACTAATCATGTATATAGTCTGGTAATTCCCCGAATTACCACTTCATGCAGTTATTAACCCATAACTGTGCAACGTGTGTCCTATCTAGCTAACCCTAGTTAAGTATAATGTAAGGAATGTAACTAGAGTTTAGTTAAAGTGAGAACCTGAAATTGCGGGGTATCACATCATCCCCAAGTTGAAAAGAATTTCGTATTCGGCAAGTAAACAATAAAGCCAGCTAGAAAAGTATGTGCTTGGTTCCCGGATGTCACATCATCCCCAAGTTGAAAGGAATTTCGTCCCGAAATACACTTTGAGAGAGCTGCTTTATGTTCGGCGTTCGATCTATGCACAGGTTCAGGTTCAGTAAAGAGGTGTGAATATTTGAGCCACATCTAATCTCTGCGCTGTCACGTGTATTCCGGTCCTAGACGGGAATTCCATCGTACCTTAACAGTAGGTATACTGCTTTGTCTGAATTTCTTGACGCCCTGCTCAAGAATCTCCATTGGTTCTTCCACGAACCGTAGCTGGTCGTCCACCTGAATCTCCTCCAGTGGCACTACCAGTGTCTTATCCAATAGGCATTTCTTTAGGTTTGATACGTGGAATATATTGTGCACTCCACTGAGTTTATCAGGCAAGTTTAACTTGTAAGCTACCGGACCAATCCTTTCGACAATCTCGAACGGTCCAACGTATCGTGCGTTCAATTTTCCCCGTTTTCCAAAGCGTATCACCCCCTTCCAAGGTGACACCTTCAATAGAACCTTGTCCCCAACCTGGAACTCCAAAAGTTTCCTACGCTTATCAGCGTAACTTTTCTGTCGATCAGGAGCAGCAGCCATCCGGTTTCTGATTTGCACTATCTTCTCAGAAGTTTCGTGCACGAGTTCGGGACCTGTTAGCTGGCTTTCCCCAACTTCAGTCCAACAGATGGGAGACCTACACTTGCGTCCATAAAGTGCCTCAAAAGGCGCACACTGTATCGATGTGTGGTAGCTGTTGTTATAAGAGAATTCAATCAAAGGCAAGTGCGTATCCCAACTGTTGCCAAAATCCACCACAGACGCTCGTAGCAGATCTTCCAATGTTTAGATGGTACGTTCACTCTGTCCAGCCGTCTGTGGGTGATAGGCTGTGCTCATATCTAAGCGAGTCCCCAAAGCGTTTTGGAGAGTAGTCCAAAAATGAGAAGTGAATCGCGCATCGCGATCAGATATAATAGAAGTAGGCACCCCATGCCTAGAGACTACCTCCTTGATGTAGAGATTAGCTAGTTTCTCCAGCGAGTCCGTTTCCTTTATTGCCAGAAAGTGTGCCGATTTGGTTAAACGACCCACGATAACCCAAATCATGTTATGGCCAGTTGGCGTTCCAGGAAGCTTTGTGATGAAATCCATAGAAATCCCGTCCCATTTCCACAAAGCGATTTCTGGTTGCTGGAGTAGGCCTGAAGGTTTCTGATATTCAATCTTAACCTTCGCACAAGTCAAGCACTTACTAACATAAGTGGCTATTTCAGCTTTCATGTTTGGCCACCAGTAAAGAGTTTAAGGTCTTGGTACATCTTGTCCGAACCAGGATGTACCGAATATCGAGAGGTGTGAGCTTCATCGAGCACCAGTTGTCTGAGATCCCCAAAACGTGGTATCCAGACTCGATTCATAAAGTATCGAAGACCCTCTGTCTTTAGTTCCAAGTGCTTATCAGCACCATGTAATGTTTCAAGCCCGATGTTTTCTTCTTTCAAGGCCTCGACCTAGGCTTCACGTATCTTATCAGGAAGATTAAAATGTATGGTAAGTTTTAAAGCTCGCACCCATTTAGGTTTCGTTTCCTTCGACTGAGGGCATCTGCTACTACATTAGCCTTCCCTGGATGGTACTTGATGGCACAGTCATAGTCATTCAGGAGCTCGACCCATCGACGTTTTCGTATATTCAGCACCCTCTGATCGAATATGTGTTGGAGGCTCTTGTGATCCGTGAAAATCATACACTTTGTTCCATAGAGATAATGCCTCCAAATTTTGAGAGCGAAAACCACCGCTCCCAGTTCTAAGTCATGATTGGGGTAGTTCTTCTCATGAACCTTTAGTTTTCGTGAAGCATACGCGATCACCTTTTCGCGTTGCATCAAAACACACCCTAACCCTTGGATAGACGCATCACAGTACACCACAAGGTCCTCTGTACCCTCAGGTAGTGATAGTATAGGTGCACTGCAAAGCTTTGTCTTTAATAATTGAAAAGCAGATTCTTGGGCATCTCCCCACTTGTAAGTAATCCCCTTCTATGTCAAAGCAGTGAGGGGTTGAGCGATCTTAGAGAATCCCTCAATGAATCTGCGATAGTATCCCGCAAGACCATGAAACTGGCGCACCTCTGTAGGAGTCTTAGGAGTCTCCCACTTTTTGATTGCATCAATCTTGGCGGGATCGACATGTATTCCTGCCTCGTTAACCACATGCCCCAAGAATTGGACCTCACGAATCCAGAAGTCACATTTAGAGAATTGCATACAACTGCTCATTTCTAACGAGTTCCAAGATTAGCTGCAGGTGTTGCTCATGCTCTTCCCTGCTCTTGGAATAGATCAAGATGTCATCTATGAACACTATGACAAATTTGTCCAAATAAGGCTTGCACACACGGTTCATAAGGTCCATGAACACAGCTGGTGCGTTGGTTAGCCCAAATGGCATTACCAAAAATTCATAGTGCCCATAACGAGTTCGAAAGGCTGTCTTCGCCACATCCTCCTCTCAGACTCTCAGTTGATGGTATCCTGACCTCAAGTCAATCTTAGAATAGAAACTCGACCCTTATAGCTGGTCGAACAAGTCATCAATACGAGGCAAAGGGTAGCGGTTCTTAACCGTCACTTTATTCAACTCCCGATAATCAATACACATGCGGAAACTCCCATCCTTCTTCTTAACAACCAGGACTGGGCTTCCCAAGGTGAAGAACTAGGTCTAATGAAACCCCTATCCAATAGCTCTTGGAGTTGGGTAGACAGTTCTTGTAATTCGCCTGGTGCTAGGCGGTATGGTGCGCGTGCAACTGGGGTCGCTCCTGGTGCAAGGTCAATTTGGAAAATCCTGAACTACAGGGATGTACTTAATTTTTGTTTCAACTTCAGCTTGAGTATCAGAAATGTTAGCCAATATGGCTGGGTAGCCCTTCCGAATACACTTTTGGGCTTTCAAGTAAGAGATGATGCCCACCATGGCACCACCACGATCACCCTGGGCAGATAAGAGTTTTCCACTAGGGAGAGGGATACGAACAATCTTCTCCTGACAGAGAATTTCAGCGTGTTGCTTGGACAACCAGTCCATGCCAACCACAAGATCAAAGCTTCCTAGGGTGATAGGTAGAAGGTCGATGGCAAATAATTGCCCATCTAGCTCGAGCTTACGGTCACGATGAATATGTGTTACCTCAACAGGCTTCCCATCAGCTAACTCTATAGTGTACGGGGTATCAAGAAGAGTAGGAACCATCCCTAGTTGTTTGCTAAGTTTCGATGACACAAAACTATAGTCCATACCAGTATCCTATAAAATAGAAGCAAGAATGTCGTTCAAGGAACACGTACCCATCATAACGTTGTTATCAGTCCTCGCTTCCCCAGAGCCAATCACAAATGCTCTTCCACAAGCCCCCTTGTTGTTGTTGCCGTTGTTGTTGTTGAAGGACTTATACCTCATACTATCCCACGTTCTCTTGCTATCACCAAAAGTAGAAGATGAAGCACCTTTCTTCGGAAAAGTACCATGCTCAACAGCCTCGTCGGTGAATTTGTGAGCCAAGAGAAAGATTTGTTCAATTCTGGGTAGGTGAGCTGCAGTGGCCATGTCATGAATCTGAGAGACCCACCCTTTTGGTATGAAGCTCGATCCGTTTGTAAGGTAGGCTAAATATGTTTGAGCATATAGTAGCTAACTCCTTTAGCTTGGTAGTTTAGACGTCGATCTCAGACCCAACCGTCTTCAGATAAAAAATTTCTAAATTTCATCACGGGAGGGTTACATTCTCCACCCAGGTATATGTAACTAATCGAGTGTGCATGTAGTATACATTACCCCATCCTGCCTTGGGCAAATGCACATGGCAAAGACTTATATTATAGAAGCAATCCGACGGTCTCCTTCAGTTCAGTTGGAGTTATAGAGGTTTACAACCAATAAAAGCCTTGAAAATACGATTGCAGGTTGTTGTTGTGGCATGTGCGTTCAAGGTGCAAGAAAGTTCAAATGTTGGAGTCAGGGAAAATGAATGATTTAGCAAGATGAATCTTTACTAGCTTGGAAGATGCGAGGGCTTCAACCACCCTATTGTTGATCATAAGAACTCAGTCTCATCTAAGTTAACAAAGGAAAAGAAAAGAAAAGACAGGTAAGAAAAAGGTAGGATCCATTCGTCGCCACGCTCTGTCGAGATTGTAGAGCCTTCATCCACACTTTCCATGTGCTCGTCCTGCTCAGGTTTTCCTTCCATCCCTTCTTCTTCCTTCTTATGGATCTCATCATGAACAGTCTCCTTCTCCAGGCCTGTGTAAGTCAGTTCAGTGGTCAGCTGCACCACTCGTTCCTCCAATCGTGGCTGTCAGTCATTGATAGGTTTCGTCTTCCCTTGAGATATTGCACTGTATCGTAGGCTTTACATAACTCCCCAAAAGTGCGTGTAACAAGACCCGATCTATTGTGTTCCCATGAATCTACTATATACTTACGAGGAATCGGCATATGCATGTCATACAATCGCTTGCTCGTACTTAGCGTAAATGTACTAGAGTAAGAACAAAATTCTATATAAGTAACCCAGTCTCGTCTGAGTTTCCAATGAGGGTAAGAAAAATCAAATAACAAGGAATAGAAACTAATTGTCTCCTTGCTCAGTGAAAAGGATAAGTCTCCGTATTTGACTTTCTTCGAATTTGATTCAGTTTAATTGTACCACGTCATGCGCATCGTGCAACTTCCTGTGTACGTGCGCCACAACGCTCGCAAGGGCTCTCTCCCCTGTACCATTGTTGTTTCCTCATCTATGAGGTTTGTTAGGATACTAATCCCAGTAATGCGCCACCTGGTGTAACCCTGGGTCCCCACCAGTGACGTGTTCAGAATCAGGTTAAGAACTAGAAGATAACATATCTCCTGAAATCATGTGTTGTAGATATATGTAGCCAAAAGCTAGTTGTGTACCTAAGCTGTAAGTGTACTAATACTTATGCTATGATGATTATAGACTAGACTCAACATGCAATCCTAGTTCACTATAAGCAATGGCTCTGATACCAATCTGTCACACCCTCAATTTCCACTGCGGGGTTTTACCGCGAGGCGCATGACATACAACGATTCCATAGTCATAAGTCATATGAACGAACTCTAAATGCCTAAACCAGTTAGTTCGTTTTCAAAAACCAAGTTTAGTTAAGCTGCCGAAGCGTAAACCAAATTTAAACCTTTTAGAAACCATGCGCAAAACAACGCGCCCAAATTAAAAGCATATAGAGATAAACGTAAAAGCACGATATGTAATTTAGGTGTATGCCAAGACCCCAAATGCAGTGAACGTGCAGTGCTTCCTAATCGTGACACCGGAAGCTAACTACCTGCAAAAGCATGTACATGGTGGGTCAACAAACAATGTTGGTGAGTTCACTAAGTAAAGTAAATGAATGAGTAAACGTGTAGGTTTCCAAAAACCACGTAACCATGTAAAAGCGTAGGTCCTCAAGACAAAAAAGTTCAAGTGTCATCAGTTTAAGCTTGTCAGGGGTAGCTAGCCCGCTCATTGTAACTAAACAGTTGATTATTGGGAACATACAGAAGCTGTTATAAGTTTTGCCTCAGCACTAGTGTCTATCAACACTAGCAGTTCAGCTCCTTTAGAGCGTGGTCAAAAGTTCATGCCCGTGACACAAGCACCTCAAGCATGAGGTTGCTGCACAACCTAATAGCGCTATCAACTAATACCCCGTTCGCCTACAGCGATTAACCCAATAATATGCAAGGACTTCAAATGATAGAGTGTGTTTAGTTCACAAAGGACAGTGAAGTTTTAAACTGATAAAAGCGTAACACACACAAGGAGTCCAAAACCCGACCCACACAAGGAGTCAAAAACCCGACCCACACAAGGAGTCAAAGCCCGAGTTACAAGAGTAGTCCCAAACTGGACCAGAAAATGTATTCCAAAGTTGTCTCGACCCGAGACGCATGCGTTCGAGAAAAAGTAGTGAAACTCACCTTTGGTTGCAAGCAAATTATCCAAATTCCAAAACAATGGGGTGCTACCGACTCCCTATTACAAGTGTCACTAAGTGAGTATATGTGTATAACCAATACACCATATAACCCGTTTGTCCAAGACGTTTAAATGTTCAAAACCGTGTAAGTGACGTGATTCTACTTGCATAAGTAAATCCTACGGACCCGTTGGTGATCATAGTGATTATTATCAGTTTAGTACCTCAAATACATTTCATACAAGTGTCCACACAAGTTCATGTCATATACATACTGTATAAGACTCCAAATAGGCACATAAAGATCCCCTACACAATCTGCGTTTTTAGGGCAGATTGTGCACTGTGAAAAACGAATTATTTAAAATACTTAACTAATGAATTAAAGTCCCAAATTTTTACTTAGTATTCATTGGGATTCATTTGATAAGCCATATTTTTGTTTTGTCTTAAAACCAAACACAAAAATTATTAACATTCGTACAACACACCTATGCCCAGAAAATTTCCACAACGGGTCAGTTTAGTAGAAAAATTCCCAAAAATTGTGTATTCATCCAAACAGGATGAATACACAATTTAATCCACTGTCCAAATTTCATAACTTAATTCCTTGTAAAACTCGAGTTATGATTGTTTAAAGTTGACTCAGTTAGTTAATCCAAAAATCTGATATGACCTTTATTCAAAGAAAATTCCAAAACTATTCAAACGAAGTCCAAATCACTAGATTTTACCCATTATGAAAAGCTAAGACCAGGTAAAATACAACCATGCAAAGAAATCATCAAAACCATCATGTTTAAGTCACGTAACAGACCCTACAAGTTGACCTAAACATTCTATCCGGAATTTAATCATGCATAAACTCTTATTTAAACGACCCACGTGTGCGTATAATCGATCAACAACAATCAATAATCATCACAAAATATTCCTAAGACCTAGCATGATCAAAAACTATCATAACACATGAAAAATCATAAACCCTAACGATCAAAACATCACAAACTTGCGCAACAAGCAACCTATCATATCACTAATCGCATAGGATCATGTTTAACCCATTAAATCTTTATAAACTTCAAGTTTTAATCTTTATAAAAGGGTTTCAGACCTGGACAAACTTAGTTATAAGGTTTTTATAACATATTAAGAAGATTAAGGCATAATAGATTTAAGATTATACCGCAAGCTCTTCGAAAAATCAACCGAACGTTCTTGAAGCTTCCCGATCAATGTTCTTGCGCCTTAGTAGGTGTTTAGGGGTTAATATTTCATAAATAGGGCAGTAGGGGCGATTAGGGTTTGAGTTTAGGAGGTACAAGGGGCTTAAGGTTGCTTAAATACAAGTTTAAGTCGGTTTGGTGAAGTCTGTCATCCGCGAGCGGCCGCTCGGAGGGAGTGAGCGTCCGCTCACTCCTCTTCGGTCCGTACCGGGTGGCCTGCTTCGTTGTATAGCATGTTTTCTTCGATGTTTTCGCTATTTTGGACCATAATAAGTGTATCCCCATGTGTTGAGACCCCAACCATCCTAGTGGTCCACCTTTATCGATTTTTATTAACGTATTCAGTTTAAGTTCACGTAATCATATACAGTTTGCACATAGTTTCACAGAGTATCATAGAAGCACGTAATTGCAATCAATCGCAATCAATTAACTCACAATTATTTAACTTCATTGTTCACCAACGTCCGAGGTTCACTAATCATGTATATTGTCTTGTAATTCCCCGAATTACCACTTCATGCAGTTATTAACCTATAACTGTGCAACGTGTGTCCTATCTAGCTAACCCTAGTTAAGTATAATGTAAGGAATGTAACTAGAGTTTAGTTAAAGTGAGAACCTGAAATTGCGGGGTATCACATTGTAGGCTTGAAAGAACAATGAAATTAGGCTTAATTGAAAGAAGATCAAAACAAAGAAGAAACCAAAAGAATGCAGACGAAGAAGATGAAGAAAGGTAACGTAATTATTTAAAATTATATTAGATATTATTGAAATTTTGAAATTAACGAAATAATCCTAATTGATTATGATGATCAGTTGAAAGAGAATCAATTGAAAGACGATCAAAACAACTGCATGACAAAATGACGAAGAATGTTAATGAAGGTACGTTGTATATCTCTTTTTTAAAGTGTGGTTGTAGATCTGCATGGCTAACTTACTGTTTCATATACTATTATGATTTTCAGTTGCATAAGTAAATTCAGTACTTGCGTAAAAAAATTATACTTTTTTGCGTTTAAATAAATTTGTTCCTGTGTATAAAAATTATTGTGTTTGCGTTTAATTAATATGGTATAATTGTTGTGTTGTAGATCCAGATGATGACTTCCAAATCCCTTTGAATAGTTTACAAAAAAATAGTCGTCTTAGACGCATTGAAAACAATACACTTGACTCAGACAATGATTTTGAAACTCCAAAAAAGAAGCTAAAGAATGATAGAAAGATGAATTCCAAAGAGTTCGTGCAGTACAGTCACAAGAGACTTAAAATGAGATATTCTCCAGCTGATTTTATGGCGACTGTAAATTACTTGACGGATGCACAAAAGACTGATGTTAGAGGGATGGGATTTGGCAGCATACTATCAATGGAATACGAGTCAACTGCCACGGCATTGGGATACTGGTTGTTGGTAAACTATGATGATGAAACAAGCATATTAAATTTGGGCGATCATAGTATCAAAATAACATCATCAACAGTACATGAGGTTTTTGGAATTCCTAATGGAAAGATACCTGTTCTAGAAAATAACATGCCAAGGAAAGGTGCTGATACTACTGTAGATGAATTTAAAAACCAGTTCGATAATACACAAATAAGTGTTGGAAGAGTTCTGACACTAATTGGAGATAATGTAGATGGTAGAAGACTATTCAAATTGAACTTTGTGGTTGTCTGGAATACAATATTCGGTGAAATCACAAAAACAACAACAGTGAACCAGAAATTTTTATTGGGTATTGATAAGGAATGTGAAATTCCAATGATGAACTGTTGTGGATATATGCTTGAATGTTTGAGGATAACTAAAGCTGGAAGGCTTGGTGATAAAGACCATTATAATGGACCAGTTGCATTATTGAATGTGAGTACATATTTCAAACTATTTTAAAACTAACGCAAATGTTATTTGTTTTAGACGCAAGTTGTTTTAAACATGTTAATTGTATTTTTTGAACTATTAGATATTGTACCTTCACGATCACAATAAAAGACATCGTAGAGAACTCGGGATCAAAATACCAGCAATCTCTTACATCACACACAACTCGTTAGACGAGATGCAATCGTACCTGCGTAACAATGTACCCTTGAGTCAGTGTAGAATAAAGGGCAGTGGTGATGATAATAAAAGAAAAAAAATCAATACCAACACGTGTAGCTATGAAGGCGTAGATGATGTTATTAGAGCTATAATGTCTATGCCTTCACAGCTTCTGATGCATGATGATGATGCTAAAGAAGTCTGTGAATTGCCAAAAGAGCAACCTGCAATAGAAGAATTGAATGATGATGATGCGTATATTGAAGAATATTTAAATATAATAGATGAAGAAATACAAAAGGCAAAGGGGAAACACATTGAAGTTGAAGACATAACGGTAGATAATGAGTTGAATAAAGAAACTGCTGTTGTGCATGATGGGGAAGAGTACAACTTAGAAGAAGTTCATAATCAAAAGGGTAATGAAACTGAAATAATGAAGGAAGAAGATATTGATAATCTGGAAAATTACATTGATGAAGACTACATGTTACCCGAGGTGTGCACACCATTGACTAAAAAATGTGTTCTTATTGAAGCAAACACTGAAAGTAATGAATAGTATAACATGTATTGGGACGATGTCGATGAGATAGAAAATTGGTATAACATGGATTTGGGGACACAAACACAAGAAATGCTTCAATACTACATAACTCAATATCCGATGACCGGTGTTGAATACAACAAAGAAGGGTATGAAAAAAGCCAGAAAGCAAAAAAGGTAATATTTACATATGAGGATGTTATTTTTTAAAAATACGCAAGTTTATTTTTATAAAACCAAGTTGTTAGGTCTATAAAACGCAATTTACTTTTATTTAAACGCAACTGTGTTTTTTTAAAATATTATTTTATTAAATTCTATTAATTAGGTATGGATGGAAGAAATGGATAACAAGATGAGATTATACAAGGATATTGAGGAAGAGATGGATGAAATGGTAGAACAAATAAAAACAAAGTACCATTGGTGTACTGAGTTGATGGAAAGATGTGCAAAGTAGGAATCATTTAGAAGTAAAAGAGTATGTGTACAAGAAACAAGAAACAAGTAATGATGACATGAATGAGGAGTACAATGACACAAAGGATATTGTTGTTCGTTTAAACGAAGGAAGAGAAAATGAACAAGGTTTAAGAATTGAAGAGGTATATGAGGATGTGGTTACTGATGAAATAACTAACTCAGCAATAGGTCAACTACAGACAGTCGATCACTGTCTTTATGCTATGAAAAGCAATTGTTTGGGAGATACATTTAAACAAATCAAGCAAGAAAAAAATGACATGCCTGAAAGACAGGATCACAATTCTCCTACAATGAAAACACCATTTGTTGACAGAGTTGTCGACATGACTGAAAGAGTTACGGACCATGAACTCAAAATATACCGGTACATTATGGCTCCAATACCAGAGAAGTAATAAGCAACTGTCCTTATATATTTACTTATGCAAATTGCCAAAAAAAAAACAAATGATGACATTGTTTGTAAATGCATGCAGCAAAATATTATTCCGTTCAGAGTTGGGAACAGATACTCCAAAACTAATGTTTGAAAGTATGTATCCTGGTATATGGTTAAACACACATGTCATTGACGCGTGGATTGAAGTCCTGAACATCGAAGAAAAAAAGAAAAACCAAGGTTCATTGATGAGATTGTTTTGCCCAACAAACATGATGGTAAGTTGTATTAAAAATATAAATTAAGCAAATCATTAATGTGGCTTACCTTTGTTCCACATAATATTGCAGCCAGATGAAAATTATACAAATGAAGAAAGTTGGGATAAAAGGCATTCAATCTTCACAAGCAATATGTTAGATCTAATGAGGAAATTAAAACTGCAAAGCCTACAAGGATTTGACATAATCATGGTGCCAATGCTTATAGACCTGCATTACTACGTGGTAGGATTCAATATCCGGAATGCCATTGTAGAGCTACTAGACAACTCAAACGATGAAACAAATTTTGAAGAACGATACAAAGGAGTGCCACAAGTGCTAGTAACAAAACAGTAAAAAAATAAAATAAATTTGTTAAACAATCATATATTAATGTACGTAATAACTTTCTTATCTTGCACTTTGCTTGTAGCGCCATACGTTGTATCTTTGCTTGAAGACTATCCGCAGTAGAAGCAACAACATCGAAAACCTCGCCATTGTACCTATAAAACGGAGAGAAATGAGCTGGCGGACCGCAGAAAACGCAGTAGATTGCGGAGTGTTTGCAATGCGGCACATGGAGACATACAATGCAAAACAAGATTGGACATGTGAACTGGCAAACGAAAGGGAGTTTCAAAAAAAGCAGTTAACTATGTTACGACTAAGATACGTAGCAAAGATTATACTATCTGACTACAACTTGATACGAGCCGAAGTAGTTGCTGACGCGAAGAATTTTTAGAAAGTGCCAAACAAAGGAACAATGATGGCTAACTTGTACAAAAAATTAAAGAAAAAACAAGATGATATATAGAAATTTATATGTTTTTTTACAAGCAATAACATTAGTACTAATACGCAAGTACATTGTTTTTGAAACAATTGTAATATAGATAACACTATTAGCTTTGATTGTTGATAACACGCAAAGGGTTTTACATTTATACGCAAATGTATCAAAGTAAACTGTTGAAAAATATAATATCAAAAGTATTTGATTAATACTAAAACGCAATTGTTTTTATACTAAAACCCAAATATAAATTCTAATGTTAAAATTCTAATGTAAAGTAGTGTTTACACATCAATAACACAATTCATACATGTTTTACACATCACAAAACAAAATTATTCTTCCTGCACGTCATCCATCACCTGATCCTATTCAAACCCATCTGCATCATTAACTTCAACATCTTCATCAGGTTCATCAACAAGCTCGAGATTCTGACCAGTTTGCTCCTTTGCATGCTTACGTCTTTCATGCCCTATTTCACCACAAATCTTGCATGCGCGTGGTTTTTTACCACTGCGACTTATAGCCTTCTCTTTCTATGACATGATCCTCTTTTGTTTACCTCGGCCTTTATTCTTTATACCACTGGGTAATCGGACAGTTGCCTCCAACGGTTTGTTGTGGCCAAGCAAACTCGCAAATCTATCATATTTAGTCTGCCCCGATTTACTCGCCCTAACCTCCTCAACCTTATCCGTCATCTCCTTCATCTGATCCCTGACCTTTTGAAGCTCATCCACATCATGTATTAGATTGTTGGCAAAATACTCACCAGCAAAAACAATTTCTCTCGCAAGTTGTTTAGCCCGCTTAATTTTATCATCCCCAAAATCAGCAGCATCAAACGCGTGGCTGATCTCATTAGGAACAACCTCCTGTGTCCACCGTTTCAATACATATCGATTTGGGAAAATTTTGACTCTATACAACTTGAACACAAAGAAAATGTGTCTGCATAACAATCCATATTGTTCAAATCTTTTGCATGTGCATATGCCAATTGCGCCTTCAGGATTCTTCTCTTCCTTCTTGAACAAAACCTATGTTTTTAATTAAGACGCAAACAATAAATGTTACAGAAAGAAAACAAAAACCAGAAAAACAGCTTTAGTTGTAACAAACCTTCTCCATATGCCTTGGGATCCTCTATAAAATTCTTCAAAAACCCTTCACCATGTTTTTGTGTTTGGACATTTATCAAATCATTTGCAACATCTATTTCATCTTGAATGTCAAAAAAATGGTGCGTGTGAAAATCTTGGTTGCTTGCGCCTCAAGTGGATTGTCGGTCCAAAGATAAGGCTTAGTGTGCCTGGAGTCATGATCATATTTCCTGTGGGAAAACCTTTGCGCCTCCATTGATGTTTCAAAATGATTTGAAAACTCAACAAGTGTTAGTTGAGAATTAGCAGCTTGACAGAAAAAGTGGTTCTCGCTCTCTGATCTTGAAGTTGTTCGCATTAGACCAGACATAGGCTCGTCACGATAGAAAGCTGGAATCCACATTGATCTCATCTCAAACATATCAGTAAGCTAGTTATTGTCATCCAAATGGTAAGTAGTCATTATAACACCACACTCAAAATCAAACTTCTCAGGGCTAATCGAATCTGTCCAAACTATACTACATATCCGACGTTTGAACTCATCATCACTACATAACGCAAGTTCAACCTAAAAAAAAGAGGTTTCAGCAAAAATAAATTTTTATGGGAACATAAAAAAGAATAAAAAAATAAATAATACGCAACTTTATAGTAGTTTGAAGGCAACTGTTATATTGATGATAAACTTTAAACGCAAATGTAATATTAAAAAGGACGCAAGTATAATATAAATCTAAAGGATTACCTTATCAAAAACTTTTTTCATTATATGCCACAAACAAAGTCTATGTCTGCTAGAATGAAATACACACTGTATAGCATTCTTCATCGTAGGGTCCTGATAAGTAACAACTACTTTTGGATGTTTTTCAAATGATTTAACAAGCATCTCCAGCAGCCACTTGTATGATTCCGTAGTTTCAGAAGACAACAAGCCAGCACCAAGGGTTACATTGCGAATTTGGTTGTCGATACCAGTAAATGGGACAAATACCATCTTGTATCTAAAAAAACATAAAATCAATATTAGATAAAAGAAAATATACATAACATGCAAAAATATATATTGGGCCTACTTGTTTGTGTTAAATGTCGCATCAAATGAAATGACATCTCCAAACTTCAGATAGTTCTTTTTGCATAAAGCATCAGCCCAGAATAACACGGTAAGAGCATTATTAGAATCAATGGAATACTCAAATGAATAGTCCGGAAGATAATTTTTCTTGTCATTCAACTTAGAAACAATCATATCAGCATCATATTCACCAATGAAACTTTTTAAACTTCTTTTAAAATTTTTGCAATCAACAGCAGTTGCCCATACATGTTCAAATCCACCATATTTTGTCCGCATAATATTGAATGCTTTCACCGGACCAAGGTTCAATGCAGATAGATCGCAAATCATTTCTTCTTGAACATATGTTAAGTGCCTATTAGCTGCTAACAAATGCATATCAGACTGTGACACAAAAGGATGATTGTGGCCTTCAACAAACTTATAAATCTTGTACTTCTTTCCATCCTCAGAACCACAGAAAATATGTGCTCTGCATCCCGTACGAATAGGCGATCTTTTCCTCAGCCTTTTAATCTTTTTGTTCTTTTTAGAACTATCGCCATGAATAACTAAATCATCACTACTGCCTTTCTTAAATCCCTCTTTGTAACATGTAAAATACTTAATAGTGATAATATTCCCAACAACACTTTAAGTGCTCTTCCTGGCACAGAAACCTGACTTCCTTGCATACTCCTTATAAAACTCGTATGCAAGTTCTAGACTGTCGAATACCATTCCAACTTCTGGCTTGGGAATTCCTTCAACCTCTGGATTAAAAATCTGTTGTACTTCTTCTACCACATCTTTTTCGCACAATTCTACAAATTTAAAAAAAAGAAACATTTAAACGCAATTTGATTAAAGATAAAAGCAAATAAAGTAATGATTAATAACTGACATTATCATGCATAAAAATACAAATTAAAACATAAAAAAAACAAAGTTTGCGAAAAATAATAAAACAACTAAGTACAATTAGAATTCCATTACACATATATCAACAACCCAAATCTAGTACATCCTTGTATAAAAAAATATAATAACAACACCTTAAACTCTTAAACAAACATTTAAATGCAATTACTAATAATTAAAACGCAAATAATCAAACTGTTAAGAAATTACATTGCGTGCAGAAAACTTACAATTAACAAGCATTAAACTCTTAATAAAGCATTTATGCGCAATTACTTATAATTAAACAGAAAAAAGCAAAGTGTAAAACAACATGACATTAACATGCAGGAAACTTACAATTAACATGTAGGAAACTTACAATCAAAACACATTCAATCAGTTATAAACAATACATACTAGATCTACAAAAACGTTGTAATATACAATCACAAATGACTGTACAATAAATTTAATGACAAAACCTTGAACTCTTTGGTGTTCTTCAATAAAGTTAAAATCTTCATTCGAATTCACTTGACCTTCGTGATTTGGATCATCAGGCACAATATCTGAAAACAAAAAACAACAACTGAATCATATCAAACAAATCGAACTATAGAATAAGTAAAATTAACACATTACTTTGAAAATCTCCATCTACGTTGACATTGATGTCTGGAATTTCATTAAGATCTGCAAAAAACAAGTATAATTCAGCACTTTCATATCAATTAAACATCAATTGGACGATGATCAAGTATAGATTAATCACGCAAACATGATATATTAATCTTCGATTATTATTTACCAAACATGATTTATGAATCTTCAGTTGTTAATGCAACTTTAAGAACTTTGATACAGTTGTTGAAAATCGCCGATTGATTAAACTTCGAATTAGGTTTATTATGATTTTGAATTTGAACGTGATCATGCAGTTATATTTTGATAAAGGATTGCAACGTGATTGCAGGGATATAGAAAAAGACTATATTACCCTTTGACTGGCATACTTAATTGCAGGTTCCCAAAAAAAACCTGTTTGCCACGTGGCGAGTTCTAGTTGGTTCTTACATTTTGTACGATTATGTACTTTGTACTGTATACTTTCTCTATTATAGATATAGATATAGATGTATTCATCCAAAGTACAATAGGATATACTATTCAAAATAATATAATATTCAAAATAATATAATATTCAAAATACCATGCCATGAATCATATCATATCTAGATTTCTTGTAAGCAAATATATATTTAGGAATGGGAAAGGGAAGGGGATGGTTTTGGGTAAGATTTTGTGGGGCCCAAGTTTCCCAAATATTTCCCATTTTATACATAGTTAGATCATGTAGTTTTCGGGTTTTATCGAGTTTTTAATTACTAGTTATCCATATATAAAATAGCCACTAATAACCTTTAAACATAGTCTAGTTTAAGTGTTGGTTGGTTGGTTAGGCTTTCGTTAGGTGTTTTTATAAGTTTATACGCATACCGGGTGCGGTATGCGCACTTTATTCGTTACTGGGAGATTTGTATTTGGATGTTCAAAATACATTATATTTCATGAAAATACTCTTTATTTTATATCCCGGGTATTCGGGATCGTTTTCGGTAATTAAAATTTTTTTTACCGAGTAATCACCAACGTTCGTACCAGACAAGTTTGTTCGCACGCGATTGTGTCGTGCTTTTAATTAAACAAATGCAATCCTATGCATCCTATGGGGAATTTTCTATTTTCTAAAGGCTAAACTAATACAATTAATTTAAAATTGCACTTAACTACCGTTAATTACATATACTAATTACGTATGGAAACACACCGATTTTTGCCGGATGTCACACGCTGGCCCGATTGTTGTTTTTTATGTTGTTTTTGTGGTGGTTCCATTGGTATAGAATAATAATAAAATTTTGTGTGGGGTGGGTGTTGGTGGTGTGTGTTTTTATGGAGGAATTATGGGGATAAGCCACGAGTAATGGCAATGATCGGTTTACAATGCCGAAAATGATTATTATCAATCTATAGAAACCAATTATGATGTTAGAGCTGCAGAAGCAGCCTTGCGGTCTCTCAACAGGAGTGATATAGCCGGGAGACGAATGTTGCAACATGAGTTCGACCAAGATGACACGCAAAGCTTTAGACTCCAAGCGGATCCCTTGATTGCCAACTCACCTCTCGTAGAACATAGGTCTCTACAAAGTTTGACCAATTCGCCATTTTCCCTTATTTAATGAAATTTAACGTGCATACCGCATTCGAAGATCAAGGTCTTCCCATTTTAGTAACATTTCAGACTTACTGAGATTCGAGAACAACCACATTCTCTCTCAAACCTTTCTGAAAATAGAAAAAACTAGAACAACATTAACAACTAACAAACATTGTAGAACAAAAGAATAAAGTGTCCCTCTCTGTTACCAAGCATGTCAAGAAATGATAATTTTCAAATATTGCAGATCAAAGTTTTCATTAATTTACTGCAGATCAAAATCTTCATTTATTTCATTTTGGTTAATGATAGTTTGATTAGGTTATTACTTTGTTTTGTTGAAAAATAAAAATATTATAACAATTAAATAAAAGATCCATAACTGAATAGTAGTTAGGAATTGTTTGGAATGTTCCTGATCATTACAGAAGTGGAACGATCATCTGGATGAAGAGGAATAATCTCTCGAAACGTATTACAAAAAGAAAATGATAACGAAGATAAATGTTGTATCTTTCCCGGATGTACTGAAAACAGTAATGGAAGAACGTTTCGCTCCTTGTTCGAATTATGGATCTCCTTGTCGCTAAGGTTAGTGGATACCATGGATCATAAAGATTTAAGCTAATAAAACTCATATCTCAAGCCGGTGCAAGTTGGTGGTTTTCATAAGACACGTCCGATCAAAGGATAATGAAGATTAATGTTGTATCTTTCACGAAAGTACTGAATTTTCATTTAGGGTAGAATCTAGAAAGGTAGAATTTTCATTTTGGTTAATGATAGTTTGATTAGGGTTATTATGAATTGTTAATTTTTTTAAATAAAGCATAAATAATAAACACTTTTATGGTTATTAATGATAGTTTAATTAGGGTTATTACTTTGTTTTTAAATTTTTTTATTTTTTTACAATAATTAAATTAAAATAAATAAAAAAACACTTCAAAACATCAAAAAAAAAAGACAAAAAACAAACCCCCTGATCCAAAGCGCCTCGCTATGGCCATAGCGAGACGCTTTGGATTTAATTTTTCATATTTTCCTACAACCTCGTACTGCCCTCATACGATTGACCCGAAGCGCCTCGCTATGGCCATATCGAGAGGCTTCTGGGTGGGGGGGGGGGGGGTGAAAATAGAATCAAGAGGGTGTTAATAGCTGGAGCCTTTTTATTATTTGACAAATTGCTCTAGTATTTATTTATTATATGAGAAGCCACTATTTATCCTCTACAAATTATTGTAAGTGTATAAACAAGAAATATAATAAACTAGGGTTATGATCAAATACACAATGAAAGAAAAATAAGAAGTCGTAGGAAGGGTATCAAACGTACTCCTATTGAACTCATTCAAGCGGCATTGGAACCGTCTTATCGAACTCTACGACGTTAGTTTTTAGGTCTTCGTTTTTTTGGGGTTTTAGCTTGTAGTTTTTAGAATATGCCTTATATCATTGTGTCTTTTATGTAACATTGTGTCTTTTTCTTATTTTCATCATTATGTCATTTTTTCAATTCATTGTGTCTTTTTTCTTCAGCATTGTGTTATATTTTTTGGCATTGTGTTATATTTTGTGGCTCATTGTGTCATATTTCATGATCTATTGTATTTTTTGTATCATTTTCACCCTTCTCATTTTTTGTAGCCTTTGTAGAATAACCCTAAGTGTTTTAAAAATATGATTTTTTAAAATGAAAAATAAATTTAAAAATATGATATTTAGTTAAATTATAAGGTAGAAATTACAACAATCAATAGTTATAAACTCTAAAAAAAAGGAAAAGATAGAGAGAAAAAAGTAGTTAATATTTTATGTGTACTTGTTGTGACTATTTAAATGCATGTGTTGTGTGGCATTTTTAACGTAAAGCCTGTACACTAGAAAATAATAAAAAATGTCAGAAATAATGAACCGCCATACTTTAAAAATTATTTTTTATGTATAATAATAATGAAATTTCGATACTTTAGTGTTGTGTATGGCTCCCACTAGCTAGCTTGGTTTGACTTGTTTTACAAGCATGTATTATTAAAGATTTTGTCAAGTGATCAATAGAAGAAGACCAATTTAGGGCAATTTAGCGATTAATAGGAGAGACAAAGGATATAAGGTTTGACGATGCAGGGATTCGTCGATGTTGATTGTGGCGTAGGAGAAGTTGAGAAGTTTTGCATGTATGCGATGTTTTCATAATGCTAGGATATTTTGATATTGAAGTTTTGGTCATAATCTAATATAAGAAATCTAGTCGGTATCCTCACTGTAAGTGGCACACATATAAATAAAGTCATTATATACCGGTACACGTATTATCTCATGTTGCCAAAAAATAAAGTCGTGTGACAAATGATAAATAAGTTGTGCTTTGCATAGATCGAAAATCATAAAAATGAGAATGATACCGGATCAGATAATATCAATATCACACCCACTGTTGTTCGATCGCTTCCATTTCATTTGTTACGCTACCACCATTCACACCCTTAATTTTAATTTTATATGATGGCTGTGTCGGAATAATTCTGGTTGAGTTTTTAAGGGTGAAGAAAAGGAGTCAGTAATCAAGAAAAGAAGATAAAGTTTGTTAAGAGTTTATAGTCATTTACTATTTATCTATTTTGTATAGTATCTTAGATAAAAGAGATGAATTGAGATGGCTTGGGCATGTGAAGAGGAGACAATCGACTGAGCTAGTTAGAGCGGTAAATTTTTTTACTGTGGAAGGTAGGAGACGTAGAGGCAGACCAAAATTGATTTAGAACGAGCAGATTAGACAAAAGTTACTAGGGTTGCATCGCTCTGAAGACATGGTCCATTATAGAAGCTTATGGAGATATATAATTAAGATCAAGGATTTTTAGGATTTGAGACAAATGCATTTTTAGGTGTGTAGTATGGTCTTACTTTTGCCTTCACGTTACGTAAAGTTTACATAGTTTGTCTTCTTGTATGTTTGTTTATTTATAGGTTGTTTGTGACGATATACTTGTTTATTCCTTCCACACACACTTTTTCACCGTCTATGTTGTTATGGTAGTTGTTAGTGTGTGTGTGTGTGTGTGTTTGTTTGTGTTTGTGTGTACACCTTTTTTTAGGGATTGATTGCGTGTTATGAACCGAGGTTCTCTCTGAAAGCAGCCTCTCTACTCCTAGTGATGGAGGTAAGGTTTGCCTACATTCCACTCTCCCCAGACTCTACCAATAACTTTTTTATTTTCGGAATTACTGAGCCTGGTTGTTGTTTTGAGGTAGTTCTACTTCTATTAGTTGGCAAAAAAAGAGTGATATGGTAATCAAATTTGTAAGGGGGGGGGGGGGTGCTCCTTGATTTTATTTTTCACTTCACTGATTTACATTAATCCCGCACTGCCACATCATTTCACTGAAACAGTCTTTTAGGGGCAGCATTTCACTAATTCACTTTAATTAAATGTTTTTTTTTTCAGTTTTTTTTTAAATAAACATTAATTAAACAATTATTAAACTAATAAAATAAACTTACAATTTTAAAACTAAATAAAACATAGAAATGCAAACACACATAAATTACCTTAGTTTCGACATGCGATACCATAATTTAAACTTTGACTCGGTGTATTTTGGTATGTCGACAAAATAAACATCCATTAACCGACTACTGATTCCCTCGCGATCACGTGACACGTATATTGTCACACCCTCGAATTCCACTTGCGGAGTTTTACCGCGAGGCGCGTGAAAAACCAGGATCCAAGTCAACGGTCACAATACACAACACTATATGAAACATAAGAAATTTTAAAACACAAGTTTAAACCATTCGACAAAACAGCGGAAGCATTGTTTTACAAAACGAAATCCAAAAGTATCCAAACTTGTTCGACATCAAAGACCATGAACCCTAAACTAGACGCCGTGCAGACGAGTGCGCCTAAGCCCTGGGATGCTACCTTAGCGACCTGAGAAAAACATGCCAAAAATATGTCAGCACAAAATGCTGGTGAGTTCACAGGTTTGCAATAAAAGTTACCAAGCTCCAAAAGTGTTACCATGTTCGCCCTGTCAATACTATGTAAAATGTATACCAAAGTACGCTAGCTAGGCGTATGTTTTGTTACTACTACGATTGGGAACCATTACTGACGCGTTTAGCCCATAAGTGTGTGTGTTCAAGCCGCCCGAATAGTATGCTGTTACTGGTTGAGACAATATGCACCCGCCCGGCTCCCAGCCGACGAGTGGGGCAGGTCACGCCCAATAGATCTATCCACATTCCCCCGTTGTGCTACCCCGCTCATTCATGGTTTCCCCCGGGACTTCCAAAGATCGTATAGTAACCCAAAATAACCCATAGTATGACAGTTGTTACCAAAATACAAGTTTAACGCATGTTTTCTCCCCCAAAAGTAAAACTAGTTAAAGTGGGGCCGTGAACTCACCTTAGGTTGCGTTACTCGTAACTGATTAAAAATCAGCAAGCTATGCTAGCCCCGTATAGCGGCAACCTAACATATGACAGTTATAAGTACTTAGACTAATAACCCGCAGGTTAGTTAGTCCCTAGATGTCCAGACCATAACCAAGTTCATTTGAAAACGTTTTGACTGATTAACCGACCATTTTGGACAAGACTCGACATCCCATTGGTGACCCGACACTCCACGTGTTAACCTCATACACTATGACATAGAATTCATGCAAACAACACTTAACACGTGTTAAAGTTCAACAAGTCTAACATATAGTTCAATCAGTGCATAAATAAGTCCGAGCACATGTTACCATGTTACCAGGTATGTTACGGGGTTCCTAGCATGTTCCTAGGTGTCAAATCAGGTCTCGGAATGCCAAAACGCACTTACAGCAGCAGTACATGCGATTAGGAGAAGTCAATTAGCAATTAGGAAAGTCAACTAGCAATTAGGAGGCTATAAGACATGCAATTCTGGTGTCTTATAGGCGATTAGGGCTATAAGACATGCAATTAGGCCTATTCTGGTGTCTTATTGTTGGGACAAAGAGGATTGAAGAAACCACCTTTTGATAACCTTAGTCCAAATTCATATTCTGCTTAAGTATAGGAAGAACTGCTGAAGAAGAATGAAGAAGTACTGAAGAAACAAATATGCAAAGTACTGAAGACTAACTCATTAGAAGTTCTGAAGTCTAACCAGACATTTCACTGAAGAACTACTGAAGACAAACTACTCATCAGCAGTTTCAATGTACAGGCTGTTGTAACCTTATCTTTGCATAATATCTTTGTTAAATATCTTAGATTACTTCAGACAATGGTTTAGTACATTGGTCTATAAATAGATGAGTTTGTTCATCTATTTTAGACATGTGATTTTGTGTAATTCCTCTGATCTAAATTGAAATCCTTCAAGCTTTGAACTTATAATCCATTTCACATCTGAGAAACATAAATTGCTTTACTGCTTTATACTTGAACTGTATTTATAGTTTCTCATTTATTATTCAGTCAAGGGGGAGTAATAACTCCTATTAAAAGTGATCTTTTAAACCTTTGAACACTTGTTATTCCGCTGCTTATTAACTCTTACATAAATCTGATACACATAAGTGTTCATAACATAAGCCACTAATCCAACAATTGGTATCAGAGCATCTGGTTAATCTGATCAAAATCAATCTAACAAATTGAAGATTCAGACACAGGCTCTTATTGATATTCAATAAAGGATAAAAGGCTCACTTTTTCATCCATCACTTTAAAGAAGCATTGACAAATTCAAACTTCTTAAAAATGGACCCTTACAATACTGGATCTGCCAACAAACCTCCTATGTTAGTCAGAAATGAATATAACATATGGTCTAAAAGGTTGGCACACACTATTTCTCAAACAAATACTGGATGTTGGAGGTCTGTAGTCTTTGGACCTCACAGACCAGTTATAACTGATCCAGAGGGAAAGTCTGAAAGACCAAAAGATCCAAAAGACTACACGGAGGAAGATTTCCAAAAGTTTGAGCTTGATGCAAAAGCTTTCTCCATGTTGGCTATGGCTCTCCCAAACGAAATATATGCTGGCCTTTTACACTGTGAAAGTGCTAAAGAGTTGTGGGATTGCCTAAAAGAGCAGTTTGCAGGAACTGCTGAGGTGATAGCCAACATCAGAGAAATATTGGCTCAACAATATGAAACTTTTACTCACATAGAGGGTGAAACTTTAACACAACAGTTTGAAAGATTCTCTTCACTCATCTCTGAGTTAAAAATTAATAATCAGACCTATTCAAATGAGTCTATGTTGCATAGATTTTTAAGGTCTTTACCTTCAAAATGGGAAACTTACTCTATAGTCCTCAGAACAAGTTCAGATTTTCACACCTTGAACCTAACTAGGTTACATGGTAAATTACTAACTTTTGAAAGAGAAATCAATCAAAAGAAAAAGTTGCAAAAATCTGGTAAAACTGCTGATGACTATACTCCAGGTAGCACAACCTTATTAGGACAAGACTCACCATCCTGTTCTAATAATTTTGGTTCTTTTGACCACATTGACATAACAACTGGGATCTCATCAGATGGATCCTTCCAAGCTTATGACAATGAAGAACTGAGTCAAACTGCTGACAACATGTGTTTCATCATGGATGATTTAAAATATTTTAGCAGTGATGACTTGGAAGAATTGGAAATATTGCACCAACTGGCCTTGTTAAGCTTAAAAACTAACAAATTTTATAAAAGGTCAGGAAGGAAATTTCCAGGACTAAACAATTCAACAAAAGTTGGTTTTGACAAATCTAAACTTAGATGTCATAAGTGTCAAAAGTTGGGACACTTTGCTAGAGAGTGTAGAAGCTCTAGCTACAACCAACCCATGTCTGGAAATCAATTTAACCCCTCATATAATAGGAATAATGGAACTCAAGGGAGTGCTCATTTTGTATAGGCACAAGCTCCACAAGTTCAATATGTGCCACTAGTACAATATGTCCAGATGCCTGCTCAGCAACAACAGCAGCTGATGCCTCCTTTTCCAACTGCTCAACAACCTGCACAAACTCAACAACCCCCTCAGCAACAAAGCTTATTTACATCAGGGTATGTTGACTGGAGCAGTCTTCCTTATGACACATCAGAATGCAGTCAGGATGCAGACAATAAGGTCTATGATGTCAACTGAGGAGAACCTGATAATGGCAGAAAAAACTTTGCCTTAATGGCTTTTGAAGGATACTCTTCAAATTCTTCTCTCACACAGGTATCACAACAATCTCTGTTAAAGCTTTGCACTAAATCTTGCAAAGAATCTTTTGCTTTAATTAGAGAAACAAATGTGCATTTACAAGGGAAATCCAATGATATGGAGAGAAAATACACACAAATGAAGTGTGATTTAGAAAGAAAAATTGTTTTGAAAAACAAAGAAATTTCTAAACTGAATGATAAATCCATTGAAACCCAAGCACAGACTAAAACAATGATAGACAACCTAGGAAAAGTCAGACAAGAGCTTGCTGACACCAAGGTTGATTGTGAAAAATGGGTTGAGTCTTGTAAAGGGTACCAAATGCAGCTTAACAAACAAACTGCAGCTAATATTAAGTTTGGCATTGGGTATACCCACACTGAATCACCAACAGATTTCACCCACAAAACTGATAATGATGGGATGAAATTGATTCAAACTTCTGATATGGAGGAATGCACATCCTACCATCAGAACTTTCTCAAAAAGGAAAGTACTGCAGAAGTTAAAACTACTGACAATAAGCCATCAGCAGTTTCAACTACATCAGGAGTTGAGACCCTGAAAACTGCTGATGACCTATTTCAAAATGCTGATTTTGTCAGTAAATTGCCTTCCAGCTCTCTTGATTTATCCAAAAAGAAAGAGAAGGCAAAAGCATGTGAAATATGTGGTCTGTTTAACCACATAACTGAACTTTGCAGATATAGAAAGGTAAATCAGTTAAATAAACAAAGACAACAACTGATTGTGGGAAAATAGATGAAACAAAATTTTGAAAATACTTTCTCTCCCAACAAACAACAATCAAACAAAACCCTTTCTAAGAAGAGGCTTTTATCTCAACAAAAGTCATCTTCTCAAAGTTCATCTTCAGAAGTTTCACCTAACTCATCAGCAGTTTCACAAACTGCTGAAGTTAAAGATTTGATAAACCTGGTTAAACTTCTGATGACCAAAGTTGATGGTGGAAACCAAAAAGAACCCACCATTGTTCTTAATGACAAATCCATTGCCAAAAAGACATGGATTTCTAAAATTGGTCCACAACAAGCTGCAACTGTTCTCAAGAGCAAACCCAAAGCCAAACTGGCTTGGGTTGCCAAAACTAACTAATTTGCTATCTTGTGCAGAGAGTCTCCAGAGGTTTGAATAGCATATGGTATGTGGATAGTGGAGGCTCAATGCACATGACTGGATGCAGATACCTGATAAACAATTTTATCAGTCAAAGAGAAGGATCTGTGTCCTTTGGGAACAATGCCAAGGGATATGTTCTAGGATATGGCAATGTATCCTCAGGCAAAATGCAGTTTGACAAGGTCAATCTGGTTGAAAACCTTTAGTACAACTTGCTGAGTGTCTCACAAATGTGTGACAAAGGATATTCTTCCCACCAAAACAGCATGCAAGATCATATCACCAGAAGGCCAGAAGTTGATAGAGAAGATTATTGAAGATCATACTTTGCTGATTGCCAAAAGGTGTGGCAATGTCTATGTAGTGGACATTGAAAAAGACAAAGTATTGAACAAGACTGCCTGTTTCTTCTCAAAGGCATCAACTTCAGAAAATGATCTCTGGCACAGGAGACTTGGCCATGTGAACTTTAAAACCATCAATAAAGTCACAAAAATGGGCTTGGTCAGGGGTCTACCTTTGAAGGAATATCAGTGCAAAGAACACTGTGTTTCCTGTCTTAAAGGTAAACAGCATAAGTCCTCCTATAAGTCTATTGAAGAATCTAAAACAACTGCATGTCTTCAACTACTCCATATGGACTTATTTGGACCAGTCAAGATTATGAGCCTTGGTAAGAAGAAGTACTGCTTGGTCATCATTGATGACTACTCAAGATTCACATGGGTCTTCTTCTTATATTCCAAGGATGAGGCAGCTGAAATCATCAAGTTCTTCATTCTACAAGTTGAGAAACAATATTCTCTTTCTGTCAAAGTCATCAGGAGTGACAATGGGACAGAGTTCAGGAACAAAACTCTAGATGAATTCTGTCTGTCTAAAGGGATTGTTAGACAGTTCAGCATTCCCAGAACTCCTGAACAAAATGGTGTGGTAGAAAGAAAGAACAGAACTTTAATAGAAGCAGCCAGAACAATGTTAGCTGATTCAGGCCTACCTTTGTATTTTTGGGCTGAAGCAGTCAACACAGCTTGTTATGTTCAGAATAGAGTTCTTATCAACAAGAGACATACCAAGACTGCCTATGAAAGTCTTCATGGCATAGAGCCCCTTATCTCTTTCTTCAGGGCTTTTGGGTGTCAATGTTTTATCCTCAACATCAAAGACTCTATCTCAAAATTTGCTGCAAAAGTTGATACAGGTTATTTTCTTGGTTACTCTCCTTTGAGAAAAGCTTACAAAGTTTTCAATTCAAGAACCAAGATAGTAGAAGAAACACTGAATGTCAAGTTCAATGAATCAAAACACACTCTTATTCCAGCAAATCCTGTTGAATTATTTGATCTTGACAGCTTTCATTTCGGACCTGAAAAGACTGTTGAATCATCCAAACCTCCTCAAAATGGTTTTCAAGGATTTGAAGATGATAGTCATGGACCATGGACTCCAAACACAGTCAGAAGATCAACTATCAAACCTTCAGAAGTTTCAATAGCTTCAACTTCAGGAACTACTGATGAACATTTTGAAACTACTGATTCAGCTGAACCTAAAACTCCTGAAATTCAAATAACAGCTGAACCAAATATTATCAATCTCAGTGGTTTATTTGAAGAACCTGTAGAGCCATCATCCAGTACAGGTCTACAACAACTGATTGAACACAAAGATCATCCAATGGATCAAATCATGGGTGATATTGCATCAGGGGTACTCACAAGAAACCAGCTTTCCAACTTTTGCTTATTCTCAGCATTCATCTCTCAGTTGGAACCAAAGAAGTATCAAGAAGCCCTCAAAGACAACAATTGGGTGCAAGCAACGCAAGAAGAGTTGCTTCAATTCAAGAAACAACAGGTTTGGGAAATCTGTCCCTTACCTCGAGACAAGATGGGTCTTCAGAAACAAATCAGATGAGGCTGGTATGATCATCAAGAACAAAGCAAGATTGGTGGTACAAGGTTATTCCCAAGAGGAAGGAATTGATTATGATGAAACCTTTGCACCAGTTGCAAGACTTGAAGCTATCAGGTTATTTTTAGCTTATGCAATTTCCAACAACATTAAAGTTTATCAAATGGATGTCAAAAGTGCATTTTTGTATGGAAAAATAAAAGAGGAAGTGTATGTCTGTCAACCTCCAAGGTTTGAGGATCCTTCTCATCCTGATTGGGTCTACAGACTTGACAAAGCTCTTTATGGGCTAAAACAGGCTCCAAGAGCCTGGTATGAAACACTTTCAAACTTTTTACTTAAGAATCACTTGTCAAGGGGATCCATTGATAAAAATCTTTTCATAAAACATGTTGGAAACCATGTCTTACTTGTTCAAATTTATGTTGATGATATCATATTTGGTTCAACAAACTCAAAACTGTGTGAAGATTTTAAGAAACTCATGCAATCAAAATTTGAAATGAGTACAATGGGAGAATTGCAGTACTTTTTGGGACTGCAAATCAAGCAACAATCAAATGGAACATTTATACATCAATCAAAATATGTTAAAGAATTATTGAACAAATTTTCTTTACAAGACTGTGAAACATGTTCCACTCCCATGACACCAATCACACAAGTTGAACCAGATGATCAAGGGAAACATATTGATCAAACCATGTATAGATGTATGATAGGTTCTCTTTTGTATTTAACTGCTTCTAGACCAGATATCATGTTTTCAACTTGTGTCTGTGCTAGATACCAATCTGCACCAAGAGAATCACACCTAATTGCAGTCAAAAGAATCTTCAGATATCTGAAAGGAACTCCTACTTTAGGAATTTGGTATCCTGCTTCAAGCAATACCAAGTTAACTGCTTTTTCAGATAGTGACTATGCAGGGTGCAAGATGTCAAGAAAATCAACATCTGGTGGTTGTCAATTTTTAGGAAACTGTCTGGTGTCCTGGCAATCAAAGAAACAAACATCTATGGCAACTTCAACAGCTGAAGCTGAATACATTGCTGCTGCAAGCTGTACTTCACAGATACAATGGCTCCAATATCAACTGCTTGATTATGGAATCAAAGAGACCAAGACTCCACTTTTAGTAGACAGCAAATCTGCCATTAGCATCATTCAAAATCCTGTTCAGTTTTCAAAAACTAAACACATTGAAATCAGGTATCATTTCATAAGAGATTGCTATGAAAAAGGCAAGATTGAGGTGAAGCATGTCACAACAGCTAATCAAATAGCTGACATTTTCACCAAACCCCTTGATTCAACAACTTTTCAGAGGTTAGTATCCATGCTTGGGATGTTAAACTTGGAAGAAAGTCTGTAAGTGTTTCACTTTTTAGTTCTGCACATATTTTATTTTCACTTACATACTTATCTGTCACAAACCTTTGAAGACAAAATTTGAGAAAGAGAAACTACTGATAAACAATTTTTAAGAAAAATGGGAAATTTTCACAATGGAAATAACTACTGATAAAGAATCAGAAGTTACTTAAGTGTTTTAAAAGTCATTTGCATCAGCAGTTGAAACTACTGAAGAGACTTTTCACTCATCAGAAGTTTGACCTAGTCGGTTAAAAACTTCTGATAAATACCTTTTTCAAACACTTATCCATTCAAAAAGCAAAATTCCCTCACTCTCTCTCAAATCAAAAGCAAAACCCCTTCTCCAACCTAAAAATACTGTTCGATCAAACAAGCAATGGCTCTCGTGTTAAAACAGGGACATAATCAACGAGGCTACTTTGTGAAAGATGAAGCCTGGTCCCAATATGATGAAATCATTGATCTCATCATGAAATCCCAGTATTATGAAGCTTTCACCATCGATCCACCCATTCATGAAGAAACTCTTAATGAGTTCTGGGCAAACACAAAGACGGTGACAGTCAATAATGAAGTGATTTCCCTCAAATCTTCAATAAAACGGAAACTGATGGCCATATCACCGGAAACACTAAGCATCAGGCTTGGTTTGAAGGATTCTAATGCTCCTGAGCATATTCCAAACTCAGACATCCATCTAACCAGGACAGAATGTGGTTATCAAGGTACCTTGGCACAAGCAACAGTTTATAAGAAATATTTTGACCCAAAATATAAACTGTTATTTCATTATATTATAATGTGTCTAAGTCCAAAAACTGGGTCTATTGATCAGATGCCTTCAACTTTTCAACCAATTTTTCATTCAATCATAAATGAAACTCCTTTTAAGGCATCAAAACTGTTTTTCAATGAATTGGTTTTACACCATGAAAATGATAAAAAGAAGTTTTTGTTATACCCAAGATTTGTTATGCAATTCATAATAAAAGAACTTGGAGAGGGAGTACTTGTGGGTAAAACAACAACTTTAAACCCATTAACCTCACAAGTATTCTCTAGGCACAACAAACCAACACTTGTGCTAGAAGATGACCAAGGGGAAGAACAACCCATCCCCAAGGAACCCACATCTTCCCAACTCAAAAAGAAAACCAAAAAGCCAAAACAACAAAAACAAAAACCAACCAAGCCATTGAAAAAGACAGTTCAGGAAGTGGAGAACCCTGAAACTGCTGATGTGCAATCTGCACTTGATAAGGATGTAGATGAAACATCCTCTCAGGACACTCCTTCTCCACCTCCTAAAAGAAAACCAGTTACAGTGATTTTCCAAAGAAAAAAATTTAAGAAACCTGTAACTGTTGACCCAACCTTTGAAACTGCTGAAACAGAACCTGAACCCATTCCAACTTCTGAACACCTACCCATTACAACAACTGAACCTGAATCTTCCCATACAACCATAGAAATAGCCCAACTTCTCTCAGGACTAAAAGGATCCCATCCAACTCATGTCACTCCCCCAGCAACACATCAAATTGGGGAGATGCCTTCTCCTATTGACATGGATGTGGACCTTATTAGCCCAAACCAGGGAGATGAGGATGGACCAGAGTTTATAAGCCCAAACTTAGAAACTCTTGGTACTTTTGAGGCTGCTACTACTCACTTATCACCCAGTGGTGAACTTGAGGACAGTCGTAACATTGCTAAGACCTCAAATTTGGCAACTACTGATGAAGGCCTAGTGCCTGAAGTAGGAAAACCTTAGTTCCAAGACAAAGAGGTTCATGAGACTACTAGTTTGGGACTAGCTCATGATGTAACTGATCCTGCCCTCTCTGAGGACACCATCAGGGATTCAGATGATTCCATTAGCTTGGATGATGAATCAAACATTCCACAAACAGAATTGACGGTTGAGATTGAAGGTCCTGCATCTAAGGTATCCAAGCTCAAGAAGCTGGTCACCAAAGATCAGGTTAAAGACCACTTAGCCCAAAAATCCCCACAAGTGGCATCTTCAAAGAAATCTGAGGATCACCCAAAAAGCCCCCCTTCACAAAAACAACCTACCCAATTCTCTGGGCTCACTGGCATAGACTTGAACCAACTATGCAGCCCAGATGGTCCCCTGTTCCAGACAATGAAACAAATTATCATTGATCAACTCAAACCATTCACAACTGCTTGGGAGTTAAAGGCTAACAATCAATTTGGGTTGATAAATTCAAGACTTGCTGAGTTGAACAAAAAGATGGATGAAACTCAAGATCAACTAGCAAGGTTGTCTGCTGCAACTTCTCACTCATTGAGGCTTCCAGAAGTGGATGAAGCCAAAAAGGGGGAGAAGACTAAGGAACCAGAAACTAAAGTTGCTACAACAAGACAAACTCCTGATCCTGAAGCTGAAAAACCAACACAAAGACCAGGAAAAGAAGTAGCAAAAGAGTTCTCATTATCTAAGGCATCAGAGGAAACTGCTGATCCCATTATTCAAACTGCTAAAGACAATCCTTCAGTAGTTGTGAGTCAAGTTACTTCATCAGCAGTTTTACCTCCAAAACCAACATCAGAAGTTTCTAAGGCACCTGTTAGAGAACCTGCTTCCATTCCTTTGCCTACAACAACTTCCACAACTGTTTTAAACCCTACTCCCATTGCCATATCTAAAGAACTATTGGAGAAGAGTTTGAAAGAGGCTGCAAAGAAGGCAAAAGAAGACAAAGTATGGAACAGCCTAGAGACTAGAGATGATCTAAACATTCAAAAGAAACTAATCAAATATCAAGAAAAGCTTGATGAGCTTGAGGCTGAAGAGAGAACACTTGAAGCTGTTGCAGAAGAAGATAAAAGTGCACAGCTTATCACCTTCATAACAAAGAACTCCAAATCTAAACAAGTGGCTCTCAAAAGACTCTCAACACAAGAACTGACTAGAAGAGCTCAGATGCTATCTGATAGGTTAGCAACAGAGAATGAGAGGAAAGCCAAAAGAGCTGAGATCATAGAAGAGTTAGTGGCAAATGGCTATGGTTCAAAGGCCTCAGTCTCCAAATGGAAAGAACAGACTTTATATGAGACTTACAAGAAATACAAGGCCGAGAAAGCTGCAGAGCCAGAGAGATTTGAAACTCCAGAAGTCCAACCAACTTCTATCATAAGGAGATCTTCTGGTGCACTAAGGAAGCCTGCCACAAAGAGAAAAGTAGAGGGTGAACCCATAGTGAAGACTGATTTCAAGATGGTACTCTTGGAAGGAAATCAGTTAGTGCATGGTGACTTTGATGTAGAAGAAAAACCTCTCTTAACACAATTCAGAGACAAGGCTACTTATGCTTACCAGTTACAACAATCTATTCAAGAAAAGACACACACAAGAGTTGTTACAGAACATCACTTGCCCAACATGCCTATCCAAAGTGGTGCTGAACTTCAAGGTAGTCAAGAATCTCACCTGAGAGTCACTGTCATCGAAGACATCCCTCAATCATCCTCAGGTCAACCTAAGGAAACAGGCTTGGTTTCCTATGCCTCTGACTTTGACAGGTCAAAGGTAAACATCATTAAATGGTCCTTTACTAATTCCAACTCAGTACTTGTGACCAGGAGAGATCGTTCAAGTAAGGTCTACAAAAACTCAAAGGAGTTGAGTGTTTTATCTTCCAAAGACCTTCTTACAATTCAACATCTTACACCTGAACTTGGACCTCTCACTGAGCAACAAAGATGTACTCTTACTACCCGGATGACAGCAGAAATCTGGAGGATACTAGAAGAGAGAAAAGATCAGCAATAAAGATTGGATAAGGTTTTGGCTTCATCAATCCAGGGGGAGATTGTTGGGACAAAAAGGATTAAAGAAACCATCTTTTGATAACCTTAGTCCAAATTCATATTCTGCTTAAGTATAGGAAGAACTGCTGAAGAAGTACTGAAGAACAAATATGCAAAGTACTGAAGAGTAACTCATCAGAAGTTCTGAAGTCTAATCAGACATTTCACTGAAGAACTACTGAAGACAAACTACTCATCAGCAGTTTGTCACTCATCAGCACTTTGTAATCAGAAGCTTCTAACCGACTGAAGATCAGCAGTTTTATTATTATATTGTTTTGTTAAAGTCGTGATTTCAAGTTTCAATGTACAGGCTGTTGTAACCTTATCTTTGCATAATATCTTTGTTAAATATCTTAGATTACTTCAGACAATGGTTTAGTACATTGGTCTATAAATAGATGAGTTTGTTCATCTATTTTAGACATGTGATTTTGTGTAATTCCTCTGATCTAAATTGAAATCCTTCAAGCTTTGAACTTATAATCCATTTCACATCTGAGAAACATAAATTGCTTTACTGCTTTATACTTGAACTGTATTTATAGTTTCTCATTTATTATTCAGTCAAGGGGGAGTAATAACTCCTCTTAAAAGTGATCTTTTAAACCTTTGAACACTTGTTATTCCGCTGCTTATTAACTCTTACATAAATCTGATACACATAAGTGTTCATAACATAAGCCACTGATCCAACACTTATAGGCGATTAGGGCTATAAGACATGCAATTCAGGGTTTAACTAGTGATTAGGATCGTAATCACCCTCAGTGAAGGCGATTAGGCCCTCAATCGCCCTCCCTCTAGGCGAGTAGGCTCCTAATTGCCTTCAGCCCAGGCGATTAGGCTCCCTAATCGCCCCCTACAGTCCTGTTCTGATTTTTCGCGCATTTAACCCTCCAAATCAGATCCGGAACGTGTGGAAACACCAAATATCAATCACAAAACATTAACAAACATATTCTAAGCAAAACCCCTAAGTTATCATCATTCTAACAGTCTCGAATGTGAGCGTTTCCCAAAATAGTATGTTTAACATGTAAATATCACATTAATATGCAAAGTTTGCCCTAAATGACAAATATCCAGATTTCATCTCATAACGACGTTGTCCGACAATATCCTTCTGTTCTAGCATCATCCTAAAGCAAACCCTAACATCATATAATCAACAAAACACATTATATCATCCTCAGTCCTTCAAAATCATTCAAATGGGTCAAAACACCAAACATCAACAATACACAACTATGAACCTCCAAACTCCTAAGTTAACATCATAATAACCCATTTACATAAGAAACATATTCATAACACCAGAATAATCATGTTTCAATCATAAAAATCCTACCTTTATACAAATACAACACATATAACATGCATAGAGGTTTGGGTTTGTTTAAAAACTGTTTTTAATAGGTTTTCAAAGACACAATAGTTTAGAAATCAGGTCTGGACCTTTAGGGAACAAAACAACAAAATACAAAGGTTTAGGGATGAAGAACACACCTTAGATTTATAAGAAAATGAGGTGTAAGGCTTGGAAATGTGTGTTTTGATGCAAAAACGTGTTACAGAGGGTGTTTGTGAGTTGGGATAGGCTATGGGACGGTTAGGGTTGCACAAATGGTGTTTTACAAGTCAAGGGTGGTATTTATAGGCGTTTCTAGTCGTTTAAAACATGTCAGGCGATTACGCAGCAGTTCAGGCGATTAGGGCTCCTAATCGCCTATAGCTATAGGCGATTAGGGCCCAATCGCCCTCAACAATGCCTAATCGCCCCCAGTCTTGCGTAATCACCTATAATGTCATGCAATCACGTGTAATCACCGTTTTAACACATATAAACACGTATTCACATACCGGCAAGTCGCATAAAGATTATAAACACATAATTCATGAAAACAAACACGTTCACATTCGTTCACCAATTCCCGGGACTCGAGACTTGTGTGTGTACTAAAATCCGGCAATTCTACGAATCGTCAATCCTTGTACCCATGGTTATGGACCGACATCTAATGACCCTCTAGACCGTTGTAACGACTCCCGAACCATAACACGACTCAACCGACCTAGTTAAGTATCATGTACGCGTGACTCGCTGAGGTAGACTTTGACTTGACCCACGTTACCAACCTGAGTTTGCCGGGTGTCACATCATCCCCACGTTAAAAGAATTTTTGTCCCGAAAATTGCACAAGATCCAAAAAGAAAACGACAGAGAGATAGAAACAAAAGGAGAGAAAATTTACCCGAGTTGTCACATCATCCCCACGTTAAAAGGAATCTCGCCCCGATATTCATTCAGCTGTAGTGGTAACATGTCTCGATTCAAAAGCACGCTTAGGAATGAGGTGAGGATATTTAGACTTCATCTGGTCCTCCCGTTCCCAAGTGTATTCTGGTCTACAATTCGAGTTCCAAGGAACCTTAACAATGCGGATTTTACTCCGACGAAGGCTATGAATCTTATAATCAAGGATCTCAACAGGTTCCTCCACGATGCGAAGACGATCATCAACCTTGATCTCTTCTAGCGGGACAATAAGAGATTCATCAGCCAAGCACTTCTTCAAGTTAGACACATGGAAGACGTTATGCACATTACCGAGCTCCACCGGTAGATCGAGCCGATATGCCACCGGTCTAATCCGTTCTAGGATTGCAAACGGTCCAACATATCGTGGGTTAAGTTTGCCACGCTTCCCATAGCGTATGACGCCCTTCCATGGTGAAACTTTCAGAAGTACACTGTCCCCAACCTGGAACTCTAATGGTTTGCGACAACGATCGGCATAGCTCTTCTGTCGATCCCGTGCCGCCGCCAAACAGTTACGAATTTGTACGATCTATTCCGAAGTTTCGTACACCAGCTCAGGCCCAGTGAGTTGACTCTCACCCACCTTGGCCCAACAAAGAGGAGACCGGTATTTCCGCCCGTAAAGAGCCTCGAACGGAGCCGCCTGGATACTGGAATGGTAACTGTTGTTGTAGGCCCAGTGAGAGAGAATCTGATTTATTATTATGATTATGATTATTATTATTATTATTATTATTATTATTATTATTATTATTATTATTATTATTTAAAAAAGGTTAGTTGGGGTAGGGGTGGTGTAGAGGAGAAATTTGACACGAAAACAGGATTATATGATCATACAAGTTACAAAACCAGGTGCGGAAACCCTAGCTTTGAACAAACTGATGTAAATTCAAATCAAAACACAATCAAAGTCATTTTCAATACTTTTCATAGATTAACTTTCTCAAAAAAACTTGATTACAATGTATATTCAGTTAATCTAACACACACACAAACTCTCTCAAACCTCTCTGGAACAACACCTGATAACACACACAACTAATGACTCGCTTAAACTTTACAAAATCACAAAATCTATATATAGGACCTGCACGTTCGCCCCTTTCAACTGGTCGAACATGAAGCCTTTCCACATTCGCCCACATGTAGTGGTCGAATGTGTCTTCTCAGTGTTAACCATTCCAGATTCGTCCACTTACAATCTACCTTCGCCCACATCTATTTCACCTTCGCCCAATCTTGCTACATTCGCCCCAACAGCCTCTTCTAACACATGTTAACCATCTAATCATTAGTCGCAAAACGCATCTACAAACTCCCCCTCGACTATTGATTAGATCGTTTTCTGTCTTCGTCCATGGCTTTGTTCAGCAACTTGATTCTGAGCAAACTCTTCTGTTCTTTCGTCATCTCAGGCTCTAATTTTCTCTTCACAGGCTTTGACACGTTAGCCATCTTCACCATCTTGCCAAGTTTACCCTCCAAACTACTACCCGCATTAATGTCATAAGCAAAGCAAACACCAACAACTTGTGTGTATTTCTTTGCTTGATCTGCATCATTCGGCTCATGATGAATCGGATTATAAAAGAGCATGATGATGTCTTCGAAGGTGCAATTAATCAACCACATAGGATCAAATACATGAACATGCTTGTATTTGTCCTTCCCGTCTCTCAACACTATCACCGCTTCTGCCTTCCTCTAATCATAATACCAGAAAATGAAATCAGCACTGAAGTGTTGCGGCATGGGCATCAAAGGTATCTTTCTCATCACTTCAGGTGCCTTATAAATCAAGGTAACCCGTTTCAGCTTGGTTCTGGGATCAATATCCCTGTGAACTTTCCTCCGGGGATATTGTGGTTTAAATCTGTTCCATCTTGTTCTGCTTTCCCAAATCAGCTTGTCTGCGCACCAACTGACATGAGTGTTATTCACTGAAGCACCCGACATAGGAAATCTGCATAAATCTCTAACCGCCCAGTACGGTAGAGTCAGCAAGTCAATGAATCTGTAAAAATACAAGATTCCAGATTCCCACTTAGCAGCTAGACACTTTAGCCTGCCTAAGTATGTCCACCCAAGAGCTCTGCCTCTGAACTTAGCATTATGAAATCTGTAAAAGTTTCCTTGAGCTTCAGGCTTCGGTCGGTTCTCATCCATCAATCTTAACTTCTTCAAATAATTCTTCAATTCATTAGACTTATTTGAAGATTCAGGCATATCAGCTCCAAATACCTTTTCTACAAACTCTGCACTTCTCTTCTTTGCCTTTCTTTTTGCAGACGTATTAGGAATCTCAGTAAAATCAGGAAACACCAAATCTTCATCCGTTTGTCTGAAGTATTGTGGGTATTCCTCATGCGTGATATCCTCTATTTCAACTTCTTCAAACTCAGGGGTGTCTTTATCATCAGAGTGACTTCCAATATCCTTTTCAGGAATATGTGGAATCGACTCATCAACAATAAACTCTTCAAATGTTTTCCCTACCCTCTGTGCAAGTCCATCCAAGATCTCCTTTGCCACAGATGCAGGTACTTCCCCTTCTTCCAAGTCAGGATCGTTATATTCCAATTCATATCGCATGTCATCAGTTTGGAATATTTCAGCAAAACGACCTGTGAACTCAATGGTCCATTCTCTTCTTTCTAACATGTCCTTGTATACTTGTTTAGCATCATCAGTCAAGGACCTCACCTTCTCATTCCAAAACACAGTCTCATCCGAATCAACGTTCTCTCCTTTCTTCTTTGAACTCGACTCACCAGTGTCTTTCTTCTTCTTTGAAGGTGGTCTTTTCTCAAATGTAAACTTAGAGGTATCATCTCCTCCATCATTATCATCACTACTACTCTCATCATTATTTTGACTTCCCGAACCCTCAGCATCATCATCATCATCATCATTATCATCATCTCCATCATCACTCTTTTCCGATTCTTCATCCTCATCATCCTCATCTTCCTCTTTATCAGATTCAGAAGGTTCAAAATCAACCTGTTCAACTTCTTTCTCTTTGTCTTCCTCACCCTCCTTCAGCTTGGGTGCAACATTGTACAGGTTGTCTATCAGCTCACTAAGGCGTTTGTTTTCAGCCTTCAACTCTTTATTATCTTCTTTTATAGCCTTGTACCTGTTCTTGTTTCTCAAATACTTACCCTCAAGCTTCTTATTCTTAGCTTCTAGCTTCTTCACCTTCTCATCTATCTCATCTTGATTAGACTTAGAAGCTACTACGATCTGAAGCATCTTTTCTTCATTCAGCTTGAAGTTGGCTATTTCAGCTTGCTGAGCCACTAACATCTTCATCATGTCGTCCATCTTCTTATTCACCTGCTTCATAACATCATCATCCACAGTGACTTTCTTTGACTTGGACTTTGACTTTGATGACTCAACTTCAGTTTCTTTTCCTTTCTGAGGCTTTGTAAACATGTTAAGAACATTATCCAGTGCTATATTGAATTGATCCACTGGTAATTTTGTTGCCTCCACAGTCTTTTGTTTCTTTGTGGCTGGTGAAGATTGTTTTGATGACGTACCAGCTTCAGGTAATCTCTTCCCTCTCAAGAGTTGGTTTAATTCTTTCTCTCTAAGTTGCTTTGAACTTGTTTTCTTGGCCATGGTTTTGTGTTTGGGCTTGGGCAAGTTAACTACTACAGTTTCACCTTCATTCAACTCGTCCAAATTCACAGTTAACCCTTCATCTTCAGCACCAACAGACTGCTTGCTCTTCTTAGCTTCTTCAATAGATCTGTTTAGTGATTCAGACTCACCAACCAAAGTGGCCTTTTGTTTGGTAGTCCGGACATTTTCAGCATCCGAATCCCACTGTTCTTCAGTCTCTGTCTCCTCTGAATCTACAGACTCTTCATCTACCAAACTAGTACCCTTCTTTGCAGTAGATTTCTTTCTCACAGCTTGTTGTTTTGAAGTACCCTGGTCAGTCTTTCCTTTGCCCTTCCCTTTGGCTCCAGGATTGACTACTTGCCTTTTCCTCTTTGTACTTGCATCAGCATATACCAACGGATCATCATTGTCACTATCACTATCAGTATGCCTTGCTGTGTTCTTTCCAGGATCATTGTAATCCTCTCTAGCCAAGGCTCCAAACAACCTTCTGTAAGGTGGTCTCTCATTATCAGGCACACCTTTGTAACCTTTCATTCTCACCAAGGTTCTAATATTCATGTGATCCATAGCAAGTATCTGTGTTGGATCTTTCTTCAAATGTGGATACTTGTGATCAAAAATCATCATCAGGAATCTAGGGTAAAGCATGAACTTCTTAACCTTCAACCCTTTCAGCATCTCCAACATATGATCCAATATCATCCCAGCAACATTAAATGGTTTGTTGAGAGTCAACGCAACCATTAATGAGCTCAAACTCTTCCTCAATCTGTCATATCCTCCACTAACACATCCAAACACATGTATAATGACATGAGCAAAATACTTAAACTGCACACCTAGTTTCCCCTTGTACATAGAACCATCAGTAATCGGTCCTTTGTATTTCATCCTTAGGAAACAGGCTTTCTGCTCAGTCCATGAGAGTTCTCTTGGATCCTCACTAACTTCAAACTTGATCTGGAGAGCTTCTCTGATGTCTGCTTCTGTAATAAACATCTCCATTCCTTGAATCTTGCTCTTTATGATCGTCTGATTGTCAAAATAATCATACTTGGCGTTGTTGTAGAAATCCTCAACTATATCCTTGTAGATAATAGTTGGTGTAGCCAAAGCATAAACCACTCTACATCTCTTTAGAAACTTGATGATCTCTGTGAATTCCACATTCTTCTCCACTTCACCCAGATACGTACAGCAGTTGTGATTCTTCTCAAACGGCCATTTACTTCCGCTTGATGATTCACCTTTCTGAACAGATTCTGGAATAGGATCAGGAACTGCAGTCTCAACAGGAATCTCAATATTTGCTTGTTCTTCAGCCATCTGAAACATAAAATCAAAACAAACGTCAAAACACGAAATCGACAAAAATTCAAAATTTTAGGAATTTAGAATTCCACATTCGCCCAAAATTTCTGGTCGAATGTAGAATTTTGTGGTCGAATGTACGATCTGTTGGTCGAATGTAAAATGATAATGACTAAAAATGTACATTCGCCCATTTTAAGGTACCTTCGTCCATTTCTATTCCACATTCGTCCATTCGATGGACTGAATGTAGAAACTGGTTTATCCCAAAATTCAAAAATTTTCAATCTCTGTTTTTAGGCCTTGGTTTTGATTCAGACATGATCTATCATGGCCGACTAAGACTCATATAACATCAATTGTCCCTGATTTTCATTTTATATCAGTTTTTATACAGAATTAGGTTTATAGTATGTTTAAACAATCAATCAGGCCATAAACAATGTTAATACCCTAATTCAGTTACACCTCTCCCCCTAAAACTGATATGGAATGAATTTTTAACAAAATCAAGCATTAAGAAACACTGAAAATCCCTAAACCCCTAAACCCTAGGTTCGGTTTAGAAAAACAACGATTACAGCTTCAATCTGTCATCATTACCTGTAAAATTTATATGAAAATGATCAGAATAAACCAGGGAACAAAACGCACAAGCCAAAGAAATAAAATCAACAAAGTCTGGTATTTGGAAGAAATTTTGAAAAAATATAAGTGAGGGTCGAATCTGGGTTTTGGCAATATAAAGGCTCTACGTTCGCCCGTTGGTGGTGGACGAATGTGGGAACATTCCACATTCGTCCCAACTTAATGGCACGAATGTGAAACTTTGTATACCCGAATGTGGATTTTGAATAAACATCCACATTCGCCCGTTTTACCAACCCGAATGTAGAACATTTTCCACCTTCGACCCATTTAAGGGGCGAATGTAAAATGGAAAATTCTGAAAATTTTGCCAAATCACGAATTCGAATCCCGTTCAACATTTTTCAATCCGTTAAGCTTCCAAAACACAAATTTTCACTTTAAGAATGATACAAAGCCCAGATGGTGTTGTCAAATCTCAGAAATTGACTATCAAGCATCCCCGGTTATCAAAAATAAAGCAGAAATGCAAAAATTATGGATTTTTCTGAAATTTTATCAAAACACACCTAAAATCTTTTTGGATTTTGTATGTTTTTGACAATAAAAGTAAATAGCAACAAAATGAAATGCATCAAGGTAAATGAAAGCAGTAAACATTTTGTGAAATCCGGTCAGAGGATCATATCAGTTTTCTGAGAAATATGATCACAGCGTTGATCTTTTTGTTTAATATTATCATTAGAAACAGTATGTGACACGGCAATTGCTGATATTGTGGTCCACGTAAGCTCACATGCAGACAATTACGCAATGCTTTAAAATGATACGAGTTAAGTGTATTAGACTAACACGATGTGGTGCCCACACACACAACATACTCCCGTATCAAGTAATTGCACAAAGCTTCGTCGTAACGCGTGATTATGCCAGAGTTATCCGTAAAAGTTACAAAGTATATAGCACAGAGGTGTACAGGTCAGCAATTGAATGCAGCAGAGTAACATGTGCGTATACACTAGGTTGAGGCTGATATTAATCACTGATTTGCATCAGATGATCAATACGATGTAATAATGATCTATGATCAATTAAAACATAAAGTTCCTCAATTCGGTAACTTCCGGTTTTGGCAATTAAGCTCTTTTAGCAAATATTCTGATAAAACTAGGTCCATAAATCAATACGACAAAAGTTTATCAGAATATCCCGGATAACCATAACATAACGACCCGAAACCTCAGATTTTGGCAATCCTATCAAACGAAATTACGGTACTAAGACCATATGCCCATGAGGTGTTCAGCCACGAACGCGTAGTTCGTTATGTTTGTATCACTAATGCACGCAATATTTAGTCTACGAAGCCTATCAGCATATCACACGTAGTCAACATACGCCTCATAAACTATACAATTCTTTAGCCTGTGTCAGATCCCCACTGATGTACTATCATTTCCTCTGTTTACCAGGAAATCATTTTTGATTTTCTAATTTTTAGGTCTTTTTGAATTTTATAATGTTTTTGGTTTTTCCGATAAAATGGCTCCCCCTAAAATAAAGAACATATTTTTGGGTTTTTGTTTTTTTTGTTTTTTTGTTTTTTTTTTTAAAAAAAAAATAAAAGAAACAATCCACTCGAAAGCATCAACTTCTTTGAGGATTAAACAATCCCCTCGAAAGCATCAACTTCTTTGAGGATTACGATAGTAAAGAGAAATTCTCAATTAGCAAAGAGAAATTCCCAATTAGCAAAATATAAAAACTAAAAACTAAAAACGATAAACCGAGGTGCCGATTAGTCCTGTTTTTCCTTTATATTGTTTACTTTTAAAAGATATTCAAAGCGTGAACGGTCAAAAGCTTTTGTAAACAGATCTGCACGTTGATAGTCAGTATGAATTTTGATCATATCGATCAATTCCTTAGCGTAACAATCACGGATAAAATGATATTTGATCCGGATGTGTTTCGCTTTAGAATGATTTTCCGAATTTTTAGTTAATGCAATTGCGGCTTCGTTGTCACAGTAAATAGGGGTTTTAAGAAACTGCAAACCGTAATCCACCATTTGTTGTTGAATCCAGAGTACTTGCGAACAGCAACTTGAGGCTGCAATGTACTCGGCTTCACAGGTAGATTGTGCTACGGAAGTCTGTTTCTTGCATTGCCAGGTGATTAACCTGCTCCCGAAAAACTGGCAACCAGCTGTAGTAGATTTGCTATCTTTGTCACAGCCACCCCAATCTGCATCACTAAAAGATATGAAATCAAAATTATCATCATTAGGGTACCAAAGTCCTTTTGAGGGACAACCCTTCAGATATCTAAGGATACGCTTAACCGCCGTCAGATGACTTTGTTTCGGCTTCGATTGATAACGGGCACAGAGACACGTTGCGTACATAATATCTGGTCGAGACGCCGTCAAATACATCAGAGATCCGATGATTGCTCTGTATGTAAATGGGTCCGTCAGCTCCCCCTTAGCGTCCACTCCAATCCCGTGATTGGTTTGAATCGGGGTATCCATCGGCTTAGAGTCCTCCATCTGGAACCGGCTCAAGATATCGGAGACATATTTCGTCTGGTGAATGAAGATCCCGTCGGGTCTTTGGTCCACCTGCAAGCCTAGGAAAAACTGCATCTCCCCCATTGCGCTCATTTCGAACTTTTCCTGCATGACAGTTTCAAACTCCCTGCATAAAAGCTCGTTAGTTGAACCAAATATTATATCATCAACGTATATCTGCACTAGAAGCAAATCATCTCCCGTCTTCTTCGTAAAGAGGGTGCAATCGACGAGGCCGCGCTTAAATCCTTTGGTGATGAGGTATGTACTTAGCTCCTCGTACCACTGCCTCGGAGCCTGGTGCAAGCCATAAAGAGCTTTGTTCAGCACGTAGACCTTATCCCGGTGGATTGGGTCCTCAAAGCCTGGTGGCTGCCCGACATAAACCTCTTCCTTGACTTTCCCGTACAGAAATGCGCTCTTAACGTCCATTTGATAGACTTTGAATTTCTTGTATGAAGCAAACGCGAGGAACATCCGAATAGCTTCGATTCGTGCTACCGGTGCGTAGATTTCATTATAATCAATCCCTTCGATTTGATGGAAACCCTGAACGACCAATCTAGCTTTGTTGCGAACGATAACCCCACGATCATCCTTCTTACACTTAAACACCCATTTGGTGCCAATCTTCTTCCTATCCGGCGGCAAATCCGTGAGCGTCCAAACTCCCAATTTCTGGAATTGTAATAACTCCTCCTGCATAGCTTCCACCCAGGCATCATCTTTCAAAGCGTCCTTGTATGTCCTTGGCTCTACCTGCGACACATAACACGCAAACGACCAATCATTTTGACTACCAGATTGTTGAATTTTGGCATATAAAGCTAAAGCACCAAAACTCTCTGGCGAATTAACGCTTTTAAGCTGCCCTCTGGTCATAACACTACTTCCAGGATCACCGATTACTTGCTCCAGCGGGTGAATACGATGAATCCGAGATTCCGGATAATCAGGTACTTGAACTCCCGTCTGAACAGTCAAGTTTTCTACAGCATCCAGATCATGACCCGTATTTGATGATGAAGCCACATCTGAAGTTGGAGTTGGGTTCACTGGCGGTGCCTCTGGTTCTTCAGCTTGATCAAGAATAACTTCTTCAAATTGTTCATCTTCAGATTCTGAAGTGTCTAATGAAGTTGAAGCCTCTTGAAACACTTCTTCTTCTTGTATAGGAGCATTGGTATCATTAGAAGCTGGTAGGGGGTTCACGGTGATCGGACGCACCAACGGTGAAGTTGTTGCATTTTCAGACTCATAAAGTAATCGAATAACAGCTTCTTCAACCAAGCTATCTAGATTGAATGATTCAAAGAACTCTTTGTAATCAAACATCCAATCAGGACCCGTGCCTTGAATATTTTGAGTATAACGTTGAACTTCCACGTTAGCCCAGTCTTCCACACGACGAGTACGCTTGTTGTATACCCGTTTGAGCGGGGTTGCATATCCAACAAAGTAACCCTCCTCGGCTTTAGGACTAAACTTCTCGCTTGGATTCAACATAGTACATGGCGCCCCAAAAGGTTCTAGATACTCTAAGTTCGGCTTTCTTCGGTGTAACAGCTCATAAGATGTTTTACCAAACTTCTTCACTGTTAGAACCCGATTTAGTGTGTAATTTGCTGCATAAATCGCCTCATTCCAGAACATTACTGGAAGATTTGAATCAGCAAGCATTGTTCTAGCCGCTTCAATTAGAGTCCTATTCTTTCGTTCAGCAACACCGTTCTGTTGAGGGGTGTACGGAGCCGAATATTCATGATGTATCCCTTTGCTTTCACAAAGTTCATCCATCTTGGCATTTTTGAACTCCGTCCCATTGTCACTCCGAATTCTCTTAATCTTCACATTGTAGAGATTCTCCAATCGAGTGAACAGAACTTTTAGATTGATAAAAGTGTCGCTTTTATTCTGCAAACACATCACCCATGAAAATCTTGAGTAATCGTCAGTGACGACTAAACAATAAAGCTCTCCAAGATGACTTTTGCGCTTGACCGGTCCGAAAAGATCCATGTGCAGTCGCTCAAGTGGCATCTCAACAGAGTTAACCTTTTTCACTTTGTGGGACTGTTTGTGTTGCTTCCCCTTTTTACAACTCACACACTTGTCATTCAGATGGAAATGTTTCACGTTTACTCCATCGACAAGTCCATTTCTAACAAGTTGATTCATTTTCTTCAGATGAATGTGCCCCATTCTTCGGTGCCACATTATCGATTCTTTCTCTGTCGCCTTGGACAAAAAGCATGTTATCTGCCCCTGTGATGTCATCGCCTTGGACATATCAAGAATGTATAGATTGTTGACGCGAGGTGCCTTCAACATTATCCACTCTTTAGGGATTGTAAAGCCCGGTTTCAGAATATAGCAGGATTTGTCATCAAAATGCACAGTAAATTGTTTGTCACATATTTGACTGACACTCAACAGATTATAGTCTATCTGCTTCACATACGAAATCCGCTCGAAACTCACTATCCCATTGCTCACACTTCCTTCCATCGTGATATATCCTCCTTTATTTCCCGCGAAAGCTACATACCCTCCATTGATGTTCTTCACGTCGAACAGCAACGCAAGATCCCCTGTCATGTGGCCTGAAGCTCCACTATCAACAATCCAAAGACTGCTAATAGGGCCAGCTGAAGCTCCCTGCACACCAAAAGTAAATCAGTTAGTTCTTTCGGGGGACCCAAGCCTGAGTCTTGGGTCTTTGAACATCAGGTTTCAAAGTAACATTCTCACAAACATTGTCAACAACTTTTTGATCAATCTTTTTCTGATTGTTCAAAATAGTTTCCTTTTTCTCATTAACTCTTGAAGTTGAGGCTCCAGGAGTACCATTGGGTGTCCAAGATTGTTCAGACCTTTTCAGGATACGAATCTGAGACTTTGGGTTCTCAGTCGGTTTCTGAACATGGTTAGCAAATGTAACTCTCTTGGTAACCTTATCTGATTTAATAGACTTAGGTCCAACATTTGATTTGACAATCGGTTTTGGTGGAACCTTTTGCCTATCAACTGTTGCGTTCACCACAGGTTTCCTCCATGAATGTTCCATAGCAATCCGATTCCTTCGATCATAGTGCATTGGACGAGTGTTCCTCATTTGTTGAAAATTGTTTTGATTATAAAATGGTTGTGATTGTTGAGGAACAACTCTCCTATGTGGTGGCACATAATGATCAATCGGTTTTCTCATGGAATTCCTCACTTCAACCTCGTGCCTCTTGTGCCTTACATATGGGCACTGAGCAAGTAAATGCCCTCGTTCCCCACATTTAAAGCACGCACGGTACTCTTCAAAAACATTTGGAGCATTTGGTTGAGCAAATGATCTAACAGGATATTGATCATTGTACTGTTGCTTCCTTAAACTCTCAGGGATTGGCCCTTTTGAGTAAGTAGGCTCATTAAAACCATTAGCTCTGTTTTTGGGTCGAACAAACTCTGTGACATGGACCTTTGGTTCTTGAGGAACATCCAAATAAAGTTTCTTTAATAAAGCTGGTGGAACCTCATTTGTTCTCTCATGTTTTGGGAACCAAATAGTACTTTCTTGCCAAATCTTGTCAATTTTAGCATAGTTAACATCTTTGATTGGAAAGTCCTCATCAGAGATGATCTTATCGGATCCTTCCATCCGATAGAACACTTTGACAGGTTTGTCACATTGTTCATTCCTAGCATTCTTTTCAAGATCTTTCTTAACCACATTAAGATCTTTCTTCACAACATTCTTTTCAGACTTCTTTTCACAATGAACATTTTTCATTGGAATCACAATCTGAGATGGTGAGAGTGGTTCATTTGTAATGATGTGATTTTCTTTTGGAATCTCACATGCATTAACAGTTTGATTACAACCAGTGTCATCACTCTCAGTGTCTGAATCTACACTCTCAGCAGTAACACCCTCATCATTGATACCCAAAATCGGTTTAACATCGGAATTTGGATCTCCAATACTTGAAGTATTAGATTCATTTTCCGATGCTGAATCAGATTTTACCGAACTCTCCGGTGTCACTTGGTGACAATTATGGTTTTCAAAGAGAACCGGAGATGGTACAGCCCGATAATTGGTGGTTTTATCATCAATGATATGGTCTACCACATAAGCAATATGCTTATAGCTTTCCAGCTTTTTGTTTACTTTCTCAGCAAAGCATTTGATGGCGGCCATTTCCCACTTGGTGTTCTCAATTTCATTGATATAGTTGTTAATGGCCAATTGTTTTAAAGACAAAGTGTTTTTCAAGTCGGAAATGTCCTTTTTGTAGCCATCTAATACTTTGTTGAAAGCATTCAACTCTTTGCGAGTAGATTGACTGTTCATGATAGCACTATCACGTTGAACACGAAGTTGTTTAATCTCCTCAGTCAATCTATCACATGTACCACAATATTTGTCACTTGTAACATCAGTGCTACATTCAGAACTTACAGGTTTTGGCGGATCAGTCATGGCCATCAATGCGAAATGAGCTTCCTTTCCTGCAAAGAATCTGGAATAATCAATCTTTGTGAAAGCATCATCTGCAATGCACGACTTCCTTGTCATCAGAAAATCCGCTTCTGCTAGCAACTGATCGATATCTTCATCCAGAGAATTAACACTTGCTTCCATATCCGATTCACTGTCTGAATCAGAATAAACCGATTCACACTCCTCAGGAATATCAGAAACAGTATCAATTACAACTCCAGAATTTGTCTCTTCAGCTTTAACCTCAACATTGACCTTAACAGGTTCAGTTTCTACATCCATCTCAGCCTCAGACTCATCACTTTCAACCTCAGTTTCTACCTTCTCCTCCATCGTCACTGAATCTTCAATATCAACTTGATATGCAACACAAGCCACATTGCCCCCAGTAGTGATTTCCTCAACACCTATCTGTATACTCGACCAGTCAAACCTCTCATCTTGTTGAGTCACCAATGCTTGATTGGTATTCTGTTGTTGTTCATTTGGTATAGTGATTGGTATGACTGTTCGGTTAGCATTGTTTGGTGTTTGGTTTTGTGTCTGGTTTGGTGTGTTTGGTTGTCTATTTTGGTTGTTATTAAAGTTGTTTTGACGGTTTTGGTAGTTGTTGTTGTTGTTTTGGTAAGAAACTTGGTTTTGGTTTTGTTGTTGACAGTTCTGATAAGTGGCATTGAATGGATTCCTATTGCCTTGTTTTGGTGGCTGGGTGCATTCTCTTTTAAAGTGACCTTTCCCTCCACAATTAAAACAAGTCACTTTCTCTTTATTGAACCCGTAGGTTGTATTAGGAGAAGTTCCCAAATCCGTTCTTCCTGTCTTTTCAATAAACTCTGTTGCTCTTCTCATTATGCTCGCAAATGCCCATTGAATATCAATGAGTTCCATCTCTTCCTTGTCAATTTGTGCATAGTCTTCATTGGTCAAGTTGTTATTACCAATTTGACTAGCAACTAGTCCATTGTAGGATGAGACCATTGCAGAGACTAATGCAATGTGTTGCTGAGCAACTTCAACTGTCACATTACCAAGGTTAGATGTCTCCAAAACCACTGTTTGTTGGTTACGTTGGTTCATTGGTTGTTGTTGAGATTGGCTAGCAGTGTAGAAAGCTGCTTGTTGCTTTGGGGAGAATGGTGGAATGTATGAATATTGGTATGGTTGTTGTGGTGGTGGTTGTGAAAAGGATGAAGTTTGTTGATGGTAGTTCATGGTAGGTGATTCCATAACATTGGATATACATGCAACATGTGGTGTAACTAGCCCTCCTGAGCTTGTACTAGCTGGAACTGAAGATCCTCCAAAGTATAAGTTGGGATTCTGAGGAATCTGTGCTCTCCTAGCCTTCCTCTTCTCTTCCAATTCTTTGTTTTCCAGCTTTTCAATGAACTCCTGAATAGACCAGTATTGATAAGCATCCTTCTCTTTCAGAACTTCCACATGCTGATCCCAGTTTGGTGGTAATGCATCTGCAAACTTGTCCACCTGCTTTGCCATAGGAATCTGTATACCATAGCTAGACAATTCAGATAACAAATGATTATATCTAGGAGTTAGTTCTTTCAAAGTTTCATTTCCAATATAAGAAAAATTCTCAAACTCCTTTATAAGTTCTTCCGTCCTCAAATTTCTAGTCTTCTCATTCCCATCATGCTTCCTTTTAAGCATTTCCCATAGTGCCTTAGAAGTTGTGCAAGTCCCAAACTGATGCAAAAGATCATTTGTGATTGCCTGTGTCAATTGGGAAAACGCCTTCTTTTCCACAGCAAACTTCTTTTTCTCATCCTCCGCCATGCTCTCCAATGGCACTGGTTCACCTGTGTTCTCCAAAACTGGTGGTGTGTAACCTTTAGCAATCATGTTCCATGCTTCAGCACCCTCCACTCCCATGCCTTCCAAATGTATCTTGAACTTTTTCTGCCACTGATTGTATTCTTGAATCTCCATAAGCTTCGGTGGCCGAGTCCCGCTACCTGAAGACAAATCATTAATCAGTGTGGAAATAGCATTTGAAGTTTGAGTGTTTACCATCGCTGCTGCTACTCCCCAGTAGTCAGATTGTGGTGCTGGAGGTGCACTTTGAGTCATGTAGTTAACCGGCTGCGAAGACTGTGTGCTCGTCTTCTGTGCTGCTACCGTCCATGGGTCCATCACCTGCTTTTGTGGTTGTGTAGTTGCTGGTGTCGGAGTAGTCTGAAAATGCCACATGATCACGAACTTCGAGAAATTCAACACTTAGAAAATTTTCCAAAAACTAGCTCTAGGTTTGCCCAGTAAAGCTTCAGGTTCGTCCCTTTCTGCTTCAGGTTCGCCCAAATAGTGATATCCGAATGTAAAATCTCACCAGAAAGTAAAAACACACTAACACTTTCCACGTTCGCCCAAATCTACTCCAGGTTCGCCCGTTTTGGTTCTACGTTCGTACCCCCGATCACCCGAATGTGAAAAAGTAGACCCGAATGTGAAAAATTCAACTAAAATTTTCTAGGTTCGCCCAAAACACTCTAGGTTCGCCCAAAATTTTCTCACTTTCGTCCAGAAATCTACACCTTCGACCACTATTGTCCAGGTTCGCCCATTTCCACTTTTGAAAAACGGTTACACTTTGAAAAACGGTTATTTTGATCTCTGATTTTCAAAAGTTTGTGAATTTGAATGATCTTGATTAGGTTTTGCTTCGGAGATGATTTGGAACAACTTTAATACTTGGAATTTTGAATTTTGACCACAAAATCAACTCTAATTCTTTCAAAAACACTCAAAAACCATTTTTATGCAAAAACAGATGTGAATTGATGAAAATAATGTCCAAATCAGCTCTGAGTTTATCAATTTGTTGTTGTATGATCCTCTATGCTCTGATACCACTTTGTAGAGGAGAAATTTGACACGAAAACAGGATTATATGATCATACAAGTTACAAAACCAGGTGCGGAAACCCTAGCTTTGAACAAACTGATGTAAATTCAAATCAAAACACAATCAAAGTCATTTTCAATACTTTTCATAGATTAACTCTCTCAAAAAAACTTGATTACAATGTATATTCAGTTAATCTAACACACACACAAACTCTCTCAAACCTCTCTGGAACAACACCTGATAACACACACAACTAATGACTCGCTTAAACTTTACAAAATCACAAAATCTATATAAAGGACCTGCACGTTCGCCCCTTTCAACTGGTCGAACATGAAGCCTTTCCACATTCGCCCACATGTAGTGGTCGAATGTGTCTTCTCAGTGTTAACCATTCCAGATTCGTCCACTTACAATCTACCTTCGCCCACATCTATTTCACCTTCGCCCAATCTTGCTACATTCGCCCCAACAGCCTCTTCTAACACATGTTAACCATCTAATCATTAGTCGCAAAACGCATCTACAGGTGGGGTGGGTGTCATTACTAAAATACCCATAAATATTGTGTAAAAAAAGATTTTGTTGCCCCTAATTAAAAAAATATAAAATATTATAAAGGTGATGATGTGTCACTTGATGATTGGTCCAGAGGAGTTCTCAAGTTCTCTCAACTCAGTGAAGTTCTCATTTGATCCATGTCCTATATATATATATATAGTTCAATTGAGAACTCATAGTTACGGAGAGAACTCGAGAACTCCTACTTAAATTAAGAAAAAAAAAATCATAACTCAAAATTTAAGTCAAAAACCAAAAATCTGGTTCGGAGCTTCTCTTTCCCACGTCATCCTCGTTCAGAAAAAAATAAAAAAATTAAAAAAATAGGCGACTTCTAATACACGTGTATAGTAAATGTCCGGTTAGCTTTAGGGTTTAGTTTTTGGGTTTAGTTTAGCTTTTAGGGTTAGTTTTTTTATGTTTGGCTTGTAAGGTTTAGGTTTTTGGGGGTGGGGGTGGGGGTAGGTAGGGTGGGTTTAAGATTTTAGGTAGGGGGTTAGATTTTTTGTTGGGGGTTAGGTTTTTTGTTGGGGCGGGTGGGGCTTATGTTTTTGGTAGGTGGTGGGTGGGGTGAGTTTAGGTTTTTGGGTGGGGGTGGATGGGTGGTTTAGGTTTTTAGGTAAACAATTTAGGTTTTTTGGTGAGGGTGGGGGTGGGTGGGGTGGAATTAGGTTTTTGGGTGGGGGTAAGTTGGGGGTGGGGGGTTTAGCCTTTTGGGTTATACTACACATGTGCAGTAGCGTTTTTTAGGTGTGTTTTTTTAATTTTTTTTTATTTTTTTTGAATGGGTATGACGTGGGAAAGAGAAGCTCTGAACTACTTTTCTATTTTTTTACTTAAAATTTGAGTTATGATTATTTTATTATTTTTTTTATATTTAGTTATGAGTTCTCGGGTTGTATTCTTAAAATGAGTTCTCTATTGAACCATCCCCTATATATATATATAGTGGGGAGTTTAAATGAGACGAAAATAACTTGTAAGAAGAAAAAGAACAAATATTAACCAATAGAAATCTTTCATATATTAATTTTATTTAATGTTAAATAAATTATTTATTTTTTTGTAACCCCCCTAAACTAGTTCAATAAATAAAACTCATAATTAAATTTTGAGTTATATACTTTCAAAGCAAACCTAATTAAAGTGAAGGAGAATTTCGATACGTGTAGGGTGAACTTTTATATGTGTAGGATAAACGTATGATAATCTCGATATATGTAGTATAATTATATGAGAAATTTCGATATATGTTAGATGAAATATGATATGTGTAGGACAAATTTTGATAATGTGTAGGATAAAGTGTTAATGAATAATTAATTAAAGTGATAATAATTAATTTAAAAGTAATTAAAGTATTTAATGTTTATCATTATGTCATTTGTTCTTTTTGTTCTCACATTAAGTTTCTTCTCATTTGATCTTCCCCCTATATATATATATATATATATATATATATATATATATATATGATTGGGATCTGTTGAGGACTCGATGAGTTGCGAGAACTCACGAGAACTCAACGTAAAATGCGAATTTATTTTTTGCAAACTGTTGTAAAAACACGTAAACCCAACCGTAAAAAAAAATGAATTTATGCCAAATTACACCGATGTAAAGGTTTTTACACTCATGTAAGTATATTAATAATTTATTCAATATTTTATTGTTGTTTAATTTTGGACCACATATTTATTTTTTATTAAAATAAGTTTGTGGTTATAAAATGAGTTCCTATGGTTCTCACAACTTATAGGAGTTCTCAAATGATCCCAATCATATATATATATATATATATATATATATATATATATATATATATATATATATATATATATAGGTTCAAATGAGAACCTTAATTTGGTCAAATTAAGAACTGAGAGAATCATTCTAGACCACAGATTTCTCTAAGGCAATTTTTTTTTTGCTTTAATAGCTGTTTTTTATACAGAATAATTTTTTTCAATATACTCATGTGTATAATTGCAATATACACATATGTATAAATGAAAAAAAAGTTATAAAAAAACAAAAAAAAACTTCTTGCACAAAAACGTGTGATTAAGCAATATATATATATATATATATATATATATATAGGTATAGGTTCCTGTACAAAGGATATTTTTCATACAAAGTGTGAGAAGTCTATGTAGTTATTGTGTGTTAAAATTTGGCTATGATGTTTTTGAATCCTTTTGCATTGTATTATATAGAAAATAAAAAACGTAACAATTTACAACACAATCAAATGTATTCTACACATAAAATTTAAAACACACTGCTAACTTTCTTCGCATGGTGTTTTAGATCGCATGTCAAGAATACATTAATTAATGTTTTAAATTGTTAAGTTTTGTGTTTTTCTATGGCAATACCATGCCAAAAGAATATAAAACTTCATTCCTAAAATTTAAAACACAATGCCTATATAGACTTCTCACACTTTGTACGAAAAATGCACTTTGTATAGGAACCCGACCCTATATATATAGCCTTTATAAGAAATATTTGGTCCAGAATGGTTCTCTCAATTCTCAAATAGGGATTTGTTCTTTTAGGATCCATACCCTATATATATAGGGAAGGGTTAGGGAGAAAACCACTAATATTTGAGGAAACTCCCTAAACCCTCTCTTAGCCATTGATCTAATGTGATCAATGGTGTAGATTGATCCCATATTATTTTATTTAAAAGAATTCTAATAAAGTAGGAGAGAGGTAGAAAAAAGGGTAAATAGATAAATTCTCTTTTCTCTCTCCACCTATTCTCTCTCTATCAATCAAATCACTATCTCTCTTTCTTTCTCTCTCCACTTATTCTATCTCTATCAATAAAATCACTATCTCTCTTACTTTCTCTCTCCACCTTCTCTCTCATACTTTTCTTTCTACATCTTCTTTCACATAATAATTTAAAATTACAGATTTATTAAATTTATTTTATTAAACCTGATTTTTTTTGTTTATTATAGTTGTACCAGTGTTGTTGCATACGTAAAAAAAGAGTTACCAAGCTGTGTAAGATTGGTTTTTGACAAAATAATACAAAGATCACACAAGTATGAGCAAATCAGGTACGGAAACCCTAATTCGCATGCAAAATGATATAAATCAAGATCAGAACACAATAATATCCAAAGAAAGAAATTGAAAATGAATCAGTGGACAAACCCGTCAAAGTATTTTATCGGATGGAAGGATCTGATAAAATTACCTCTCACGAGGAGTATCCGATAAAATTTGCAAATTATTCTAAAATTGAAAAGATCTGGCAAGAAAGTACAATCTGGTTTCCTAAACATGAAAGGACCAAGAAAGTACAATCTGGTTTCCTAAGGTTCATGTCACTCAATTCATCAAGCCTAAAGAGAAGGCAGATGGATTTCTTGAGCCGGCTTACTCAAAGGTCCCGGCTCCTGAGAGTTTAAGACGCAGATGCGTGGATGATCAATATCCGATCAATTCATTTGCTAAGCCGCATGCTAAGAATGTTTTTGAGGAATACCGTGCGTGTTTCAAGTGCGGGGAGACGGCATTTACATGCTTACTGCCCGTACGTGAGACACAAGAGGCACGAAGTGGAGATGAGGCAAAACTATAGAAAGCCGGTTGATAATCATAGTTATCCTCAAAGACGATTTGTCCCTCAACCAACACCGTTTTATAATAAAAGTAATTTTTATCAAAGAAGGGATAATCGTCAATTCAACTATGATCGTCAAAACTGAATTGCTATGGAAAAACCTTTGAAGAAACCCATGGTGAACACAACAGTTGATAAACAAAAGGTTCCTCCAAAACCTGTTGTTAAGTCGACAGTTGGACCTGTCTCTGTTAAATCAGAGAAGGTAACTAAGAAAGTTTCATTTAAGAACGGATCTAAGAAACCGACTGAGACTCCAAAAACTCAGATCAGGATTCTAAAACGTTCGGAACAATCTTGGTCACCTAAGGGCTCTCCAGGTGCTTCAACTTCAAAGACATGTGAGAAATTTCAAAGTGAGAAAGGTTTGAACGATTGAAAAAAGGTCGATTCAAAACCTAACGTTTGTGTGAATGAATCTTTGACAACTAATGTTCAAAGACCCAAGACCAAGCAGGCTTGGGTCCCCCGAAAGAACTAATGATTTTTCTTGATATGTGTAGGGAGCTCCAGCTGGCCCTGTTAGCAGTCTCTGGATTGTTGACAGTGGAGCTTCAGGCCATATGACTGGTGATTTGACGCTGCTTTTCGATATAAAGAATATTAATGGAGGCTATGTAGCATTTGCTGGAAATAAAGGAGGTTACATCACTATGGAGGGAAGTGTGAGTAACGGGATTGTGAGTTTTGAGAGGATTTCTTATGTGAAGCCAATTGATTACAATCTGTTAAGTGTGAGCCAAATCTGCGACAAATAGTTTTCTTTGCACTTCGACGACAAATCTTGCTATATTCTCAAACCAAGCTTTATTATTCCAAAGGAGTGGATCATGTTAAAGGCACCGAGAGTAAATAATCTTTACATTCTTGATATGTCTAAACTGATGACAACTCAGGGCCATGTCACGTGTTTCCTATCAAAGGCTACAGAGAAAGAATCTATAATGTGGCACAGGAGGATGGGACACATTCACCTCAGAAAAAGGAATCATTTGGTGAAGAATGGGCTTGTCGAAGGCGTTAATGTCAAACATTTCCATCTTAAATGACAAGTGTGTGAGTTGCAAGAAGGGTAAGCAGCACAAACAGTCCCATAAACCGAAGAAAGTGAACTCTGTTGAAATGCCACTTGAGCGATTGCACATGGACCTATTCGTACCTGTCAAGCATAAGAGTCATGTCGGAGAGCTTTACTGTCTTATGGTTACCGACAAATTTTCAAGATTCTCGTGGGTGATGTGCTTACAACATAAAAGTGACACGTTTACAAATTTGAAAGTTCTGTTCACTCGACTGGAGAATATCTATGGTTTAAAAAATAAGAGAATTCGGAGTGACAATGGGACGGAGTTCAAAAATGCACAGATGGATGCTCTTTGTGAAGATAAAAGAATTCATCATGAATATTCTGCTCCATATACTCCGCAACAGAACGGTGTCGCTGAAAGGAAAAACAGGACTCTGATAGAAACGGCAAGAACAATGCTCGCAGATTCCAACCTTCCAGTATTGTTCAGGAATGAAGCTATCTACGCAACTTGTTATACACTGAATCGTGTGTTAACAGTGAAGAAGTTTGGCAAAACTTCTTATGAACTGTTGAACAGACGAAATCCAAACTTGGAGTATCTAGAACCATTTGGGGCTCCGTGTACGATGTTGAATCCAGGTGAAAAGTTTAGTCCGAAAGCTAAAGAGGGATACTTTGTTGGATATGCAACCCCGCTCAAACGGGTATTCAACAAAAGAACTCGTCAGGTGGAGGAGTAGGCAAATGTTGAGGTTCAACGGTGTACTCAGAACGTACGGGGAAACGGTCCTGATTGGATGTTTGATTACAAAGACTTCTTTGAATCATTCACATGCGAAATCTTCTATAAAACTCACAACTCCATTACTCACACTCCCCTCCATAGTAATATAACCACCCTTATTTCCTGCAAATGCCACATAACCTCCATTTATATTCTTTATGTCGAACAGGAGCGTCATATCTCCAGTCATGTGCCCGGAAGCTCCACTGTCAACAATCCAGAGACTGCTAACAGGGCCAGCTGGAACTCCCTGCACCATTCACAAAATGGTTAGTTTTTACGAGGGACCCAATCCTTGTTGGTCTTGGGTTTTTGAGTATCAGTAGTAGAGACATTCAAAGAATCCTTTTTCTTAGACACATTTTTCTTCTCAACAATCGGTTTCTCTAATACTCTCGTTTTAGAAACCTCTTTTACCAGATTTAAAGTTGAGCATGAGGCACCTGAAGAACCTTTAGGTGTCCAAGAATGTTCTGATCATTTTAAAATTCTGACTTGTGTTTGAAATTTTGGTTTGACATCGTCAGATTTCTTAGAAACGACCTTCGGTGGAACATTCCTGGATACCTTGTCTGATTTAACAAACAAAAGCCCAGCTTTTGATTTGACGTCAGGTTTAGGATAAACCTTTTGTCTATCATTAGCTGGATTTACCATAGGCCTTTTCATTCTCTTTTCCATAGCAATTTGGTTTCGATTTGTCATAAACAATCGGTTGGTTTCCTTTCTGATAAAAGTTTGGTTTGTTATAAAACTGTTTTTGAGGATAAAATGGTCTTTGAGAATAACCAACATTCGGATTTCCATGGTTATGCCTATTCTCAACTTCTTGCCTTTTTCGTCTTACATATGGATAGTGAGCAAGTAAATGCCCTCTCTCTCCATACTTAAAACAGGCACCATACTCTTCAAATGAGTAATTATCATGATAGTTAGCGAATGTGTTGATCGGGTATTGATCATTAATACACTTTCGTTTTAAACTCTCAGGAGCGGGCTCCATTGAGTAAGCCGGTTCAACAAATCCATTAACTTTTTCTTTTGGTCTAACAAATTCAGTGAAATGAACCTTTGATGGTTTTGAATTATCACCATACAGTCGCTTAATCAAATCCGGTGGCATATCATTGGTCCTTTCAGATTTTGTAAACCAAATAGTACTTTCTTGCCAGATTTTATCGATTTTAGAATAAGTTGCGAACTGTATAGGATATTCATCATCAGAAATTATTTTATCGGATCCTTGCATCCGGTAAAATACTTTCACAGGCTTGTCACTTAACTGATTTTCTCACGTTTCTTAACTGATTGATTCTGCTTCTTTTCAACTTTTGGAGGATGTTGAACCTTAGATGTTGAATGACCCTCAATGGTTCGAATGTAATTTTCCAAAGGAATGTCAACATTCTTCCTAGGTTCCTCGTCCTCTAAATATGAATCATCAGTTTCAACAACAACTCCCTCATCATTCAATCCCAAAATTAGTCTCACATTAGAATTTGGATCACCAACACTAGAAGTGTTTGATTCATTTTCTGATGTGGATCCCGATTTTACTTAACTCCAGTGTTACATCATCAAGATTATGGTTCTCAAATAATACCGGGGATGGAACAGATTTATATGCATCGGATTGAATGTTTTCATTGACTGGCTTCTAAACAATGTGATCTAAAACATAGGCCACATTGCTATAACACTCTAACTTCTTGTTGACTTTTTCAGTAGAACATTTCATTTTTGCCATTTCAAGTTTTGTTTCTTCAATTTCATTTATATAGTTGTTAATGGAAATTTGTTTCATTGAAAGTGTTTTTGTTAATTCTGAAACGTCTTTCTTATAGCTGTCTAGTGTTTTATTTAAAGCTCTCTCACTTTTTCTATAAGACTCAATGGCGGTTTTAGCACTCTCAAGTTGATACTTTAAGTCCTTAACCTCTCCCTCAAGCCTATCACATTTACCACAATGTTTATCACTAGAAGAAGAGTTAAAACTTACCGGTTTTGGAGCATCCGTCATGGCCATCAAAGCAAAATGAGCTTCCTTTCCTGCGAAGAACTTGGAACAATCAACTTTCGAGAAAGTGTCATCCACCATGCAAGACTTCTTTGTCATAATAAAATCTGCTTCAGCAAGAAGTTGCTCAACATTATCATCAAGTGAATTAACACTCTGAATCAGATTCGCTTTCAGTATCAGAATAGACAGACTCATGATCTTCAGAAACATCAGCAACAGAATCAATAATTGTCTCTGAAACTGCTTCTTCAATAACCGGTTCCTCAACCTTCTCAGAAACAACCTCTTCAACTACCTCTTCAATCACCACCATCTTTTCCAAGTCATCAACTATCACCGACTCCTCACTAACCACTTCTTGGGCTAAACATGCAACATTCCCAATGACTTCTTCAACACCTATCTGCATGTTGCTCCAATTAAACACTTCATCCGGTTAGATCACTGATGTGCCGAGAAATTGATATGTTTTCACTTATGATTATCACCAATTTTATACCTAAAATTATGCTTTTATGTCTGTTTTGTTGATAATTGTAGGTTCGGAGGTCCGGTGATGAAAAGGAGTGAAAAACCGCACAAAACGGACGAAGATTTGAAGACTTTGAAGACCTGCCAGACATGGCACAGCCGTGCCCAAGGTCGTGCAACCCTCCCGGGTCAACAAGTCAACATTTCCAAGTCAAAAGAGGACAATTTAAGTGTTTCAGGATGTGCACAGGCGTGCTTAGGTGTATGGCACGGCCGTGCTTTACTCCAGCGTGTTCTTTAAGGCAAAAACCGACCAAGACTGACAAAACGGTTGAGTTTCTGAAGAAGCACGGGCATCCCAATGGTGATGGCACGGGCGTGCTTGCCTCTCGTACAGACAATTCCTGCATGCAAGGACTCTGCATCAATACTTGTTGTCTGGCATGGGCATGCCAGAACTTTGTCAAGGGCGTGCTTGAGCTGAAATGCCTATAAATAGAGGCCTCCACCCCACATTTTGAAGCATCCCTTCTCACTCTAAACCACACACTTCTCCAGAGTGTTTATGCCTTCTTTGAGGATCTTTGGTGTCCTTTGGAGCCTGGGATAACTCAATAAACACCTTGAGAGAGAGAGAAAGAGAGAGAGAAATCACCAAAAACCACCCAAATCCTTTAGAAATCTTCATACTACATTCATGATGTCTTGTACACAAACCAAACCTTGTGAGCTTGTTGTATCAACCATGCTAGGCTAGATTTTTGTTGGTGTTGCTAGGGTGATGATGGAAACTTGGTATGAATTAATATAGTTTATCTTTTTATTTTAAAGTGGTGTTTTGTGTTCTTAATAATTCTAACTATTCTAAACTTTCTTTAATGATCTAATTAATAAATCATCTACTCTTTGGTCTTGTGGGTGTCTTGACAGGAAGTGGGAGGACTCATGAGTGTACCCATAGTGTGTAACAACCCATGCACTTGTGAGCTAACATAATCTCGCGAGTAGTGATTAGCCCATTTGTGGGTAGAAATACATTCACTTTGTGGCTTAATCTTCTACTATCAGGATCTCATTTAGGATCGGTATGGCCTTTATACTTGGTCCTAGTGATAAGTCAAAACTTATTCTTGCGACTTGGCTTCATTGTCTATGTGATAGCCTTAGCGCAGTTTAAGCTTTGATGAACTTGTGTTGAGACAAAACGGTCTTTATTTTCTTTCATTATTATACTACCACACAGTTAATAATAGATCACTCACTTTTTGATACATTATTTAAATCAAGTAGAAGGTGCACGTGTGCCGGTTGGTCACAACCCTTTTATGATATTATGTTATAATTTATTCGGTCATGCTCCGGCCACCAGCAAACTATTCATAAAAGTTTAAATGGTTAGATGTCTATATCGCAACAATGGGAGGCGGGTAATTCGGGGTTGAGTCGACACAGTCTCGAGTAACATTATTTTCAGTGTTGAGAGGTGAGCTTACCAGGTCGGGAGACCCTCAAAATAACCTTAAGAACACAGTCGTTTGTACAGCTTTTGCAATAACAATCACCTCTAGAAAATGTTGTAGCAATTCTAAGTTAAGCATAAGTGCGCAGCTCAAACACACCACTTAAAATAAAGATAACTATTTTTCATACCAGGTTCCATCTGATCCCAAAGCAACACCATTGTTTTGTCATTGATTTCTCTTAAAAGTTTACATCTCTCTTTTTACTTTACTTTTTCTCCACGTTAATTAAAAAGTCTTTTAAGTAATTTTAGGAAACTGAGTAGGAAAAATCGTGTCCACGGATTCGATAGTCGGTACTTGCACATTTCTATACTATACATGATAGGTGCGCTTGCCTATTGTGCTGGGTCTAGAACGTTGAGCAACTATCGTTTTAAATTATAAATTTAAAACTTGTAAGTGTCTAACTATTTTCCAACTTACTCAACTTTTCATTACCACTCTTGGCATTTCGCTCGGGGTTTGCTCTTTTTGAAAAGAAGTTAAGTTTTTATTGAAAACTAGCACGCATCAAGTTTTTGGCGCCGTTGCCGGGGACACGACTGTTTTTAATAAAGGTTTTCTTAAAATTACTTTTTCAATTTCTTAAATGTTTTTACAAAATTTTTATCTAAAAGGTTCTTCACTAGTGTATGAACTTGCGTCCTTCGCCAATTCTTACACCTCCTCTTGAAGAATCCGAAATATATTTTAGAGCTAGAAGAAACGAACAAAGATTAAAAATGGCACAAGTTGATAGATTCATCTCAGATTTTGCTAGACCTTCCATCAATGCCTTAGGCCCTAGCATCGCTAGACCTAACGTTGATGCTGACCATTTTGAAATCAAGTCCCATGTCATCCACATGATACAACAAAACTGCACTTTTCATGGTCTTCCCAATGAAGATCCCCATGCTCACATAGCAAATTTCCTCGAAATTTGTGACACTTTTAAGTTGCATAACGTCACTCCTAACGCTATTCAACTTCGCTTGTTTCCTTTCTCACTAAAGGATCGTGCCACAGCATGGTTAAACTCACAACCCGCAAGTTCCATTACCATCTGGAATGACCTTGCCCAAAAGTTTGTCTCAAAATATTTTCCCCCAGCCAAGACCGCAAAGTTAAGACATGACATCACCACCTTTTGTCAAGAAGAGTGAGAGTCACTCTATGAAGCCTGGGAGAGATTCAAAGATATGCTGAGAAAATATCCACACCATGGTCTTGAAGTTTGGCTAGAAGTTTCATCCTTCTACAATGGGCTGACGAACCAAGCAAGGCAGACGCTAGACGCAACCGCAGGCGGTATTTTCGGGAACAAGAGACTGCAAGAAGCTTATGATCTCATCGAAGAAATTGCAGTTAATAGCTATTAGTGGTACAACCCTCGAAGCTGGCCATCAAAGACCGGCCTCTACCAGGTCGGTTCCACCAGTTCTTTGGAAGCTCAAATTGAGGCACTCTCAACTCGCCTCAACCAGCTGAGCAAAGCCCAAGTCAATGCCATCACTTCTACATAGTTGCAGCCGCAAGACGGGAGTCTTCCTCAAGCCACCGTGGAACAAGTTGACTTCATTGGTATGAGCCGCTCGCCAAACAATCCTTACAACAACACGTATAATCCTGGCTGGCGTGATCATCCAAACTTCGGGTGGAAAAACAACAACACCATGCAACCACTCGGATTCAGTCAACAGAACAACCAGCAACGCCCTCCAAACACCATGCAAAACAACAACACCATGCAAAACTTGAAGCCCGATCAGCAGCACGCATGGATGAGAAGTTCAACAACACCGACAAGAGACTTCAAGGGCTTGAGTCCACAATCAGAAACCTGGAGGTCCAGCTGAGAGTAATGGCTAAGTCTCTCGCAGAAAGACCCGTCGGAAGCCTTCCAAGCAACACTGAAACCAACCCAAAAGCCAATGTTAGTGCCATAACTCTTCGAAGCATTCGCGTTTATCCTGAACCAGCGGTACCTGCCAACAAAGGAGTTACACCACCCATCCCAGCACCAGTTGAACCCACCCCAACCATAACAGTTCCCAATGTCACCGCACCAGAAAACTCGACCGCCAGTTCACCAATGCGAATCAATGAAGCACCCCCAGTCAACCAGAACCCTCCAGTTGCTCCGCTACCTGAACCACCATCGAAGACAGTACAGAGTGAATATCGGCCTAACATACCTTACCCGGGGCGATTGATGAGGCAAAAGACAGACGAGCAGTACCAGAAATTCACCGAACTCCTAAGTCAGATCCATGTCAACTGGCCTTTCATAGAAGTCATTTAGCAGATGCCCAAGTACTTCAAATTTCTGAAGAACTTCTTAAGCAACAAAAGGAATCTTGAGGCAGCAGTCAAGGGAAACGCACTAGAGTGCACTGCACTACTCCAGCAACATCTTCCTCCAAAGCTAACTGATCCGGGGAAGTTTTCTTTGCCATGCTCCATAGGCAACTTGCCTACGAATTATGCCTTAGCAGATCTGGGTGCGAGTATCAATGTTATGCCCACTTACATCTGCAAGCAACTCAATCTGGGAGAACCGCGACCATTGACAGCTATGATCGAGTTGGCAGATGGCTCCATAAAGAAGCCTGAGGGAGTCGTTGAAAATCTACTCATCAAGATAGGAAAATTTGTCTTTCTAGTGGATTTTGTCATCCTCAACATGGGCGAGAGTCATGCTCCCATCATTCTCGGCCGACCGTTTTTAGTCAATGCCAGAGCTTCCATAGATATGAGAGGGGATTCTGACACTTCGGGTTGGGAGTAATAAATTGCACTACACGGCTGTTGGAAGAGAATACGCGCCTGAATATCCATTTGATGTGGCCTACTTCATTGATGGACAACTCGACTATCAACTGAAGAAAGCCAAAGGTGTACCAGTGGTACCACCAGAAGAATCAGCGGTAGGGCTTGACAATACCAAGTGGATAGATGAGTACTGGGACAACCGTCAGAAGAGAAGGAACAGATGAAAGAAGAACACCGTCATTGCCCCAAGGGCAGGGAAGGAAGCAATCTGAGCATCACGCATTTTGTCCAGCCAAAGACGTGAAACGTGGCGCTACCGTGGAGGCAGTCCGGATTCAGTATCTTAGGGCGAATAAGTTGAGAGGTTGGTGCATATGGTAGAGGAGTCAGTCAATAACCATCAGGTATGGTCATTCACTCTTGATACTTTCTATCACCGATGTATGCCCTCTCGGCATTAGGACCAGTAGCTTGTCTTTATTTTTATTTCTATTTTAGTACTAACAATCTATTGAAGTTCATGCCAAGTGATTTCTCTCGAGCACGTATCCATGTAGAGGCAGCTACAGGGATCGACCGCACGTGGAGTGTTGGAAGACAAAAAGGGGAAATACTTGTTCCTTTTGACTTACCCGCTTTTTCTTTGCACACACATATACTATTATCATAAATTTAAAACTGTGTAAAAGAATTAAGTGTGAGGTGTTTAAAATTTTGTAAAATTTAAAACACCTCAAAGTAGTCAGTAAACCGTAACAAAAAGGCAATGTTTCTTTTTTTTTAGAAGTGTTTTTGGAAACAAAAACATTTTTCAAACCCTTTGAGTCAGCCTAACGACTTTGCGGGAGATTAGGGAGGTTTTTGGTAGACAATAAGACAGCCTGAGCTGTTGCCAAATTCCTTAAATAACCCCTACCCTTACATGTGAGTATTGAGCCTTATTGAGCACACCATCATATATACTATACATGCTCGTTCATTTGATTTGAGAGATATTCCCCGATTGGCATGACCCGATTAAAACTTGTGTGACTTATGCAAAACTTGAAGCCCGATCAGCAGCACGCATGGATGAGAAGTTCAACAACACCGACAAGAGACTTCAAGGGCTTGAGTCCACCATCAGAAACCTGGAGGTCCAGCTGAGAGTAATGGCTAAGCCTCTCGCAGAAAGACCCGTCGGAAGCCTTCCAAGCAACACTGAAACCAACCCAAAAGCCAATGTTAGTGCCATAACTCTTCGAAGCAGTCGCGTTTATCCTGAACCAGCGGTACCTGCCAACGAAGGAGTTACACCACCCATCCCAGCACCAGTTGAACCCACTCCAACCATAACATTTCCCAATGTCACCGCACCAGAAAACTCGACCGCCAGTTCACCAATGCGAATCAATGAAGCACCCCAGTCAACCAGAACCCTCCAGTTGCTCCGCCACCTGAACCACCATCGAAGACAGTACAGAGGGAATATCCGCCGAAAACGGCACAAAACGGTTATGAAAAGGAGTTAAAAACCCCCCAGTCAACCAGAACCCTCCATCGAAGACAGTACAGATCTCATTTACGGTCGGTACGGTCTTTATACTTGGTCCTAGTGATAAGTCAAAACTTATTCTTGCGACTTGGCTTCATTGTCTATGTGATAGCCTTGGCGCAGTTTAAGCTTTGATGAACCCATTTTGAGAGAAAATGGTCTTTATTTTCTTTCATTATTATACTGCCACACAATTAATAATACATCACTCAATTTTTGATAAATTAATTAAATCAAGTAGAAGGTGCACGTGTGCCGGTTGGTCACGGCCCTTTTATGATATTAAGCGGTAATTTATTCGGTCATGCTCCGGCCACCGGTAAATTATTCATAAAAGTTAAAATGGTTAGATGTCTATATCGTAACATTGGGAGGCGGGTAATTCGGGGTTGAGTCGACACAGTCTCGAGTAACATTATTTTCAGTGTTGAGAGGTGAGCTTACCAGGTCGGGAGACCCTCAAAATAACCTTAAGAACACAGTCGTTTGTACAGCTTTTGCGATAATAGTCACCTCTAGAAAATGTTGTAGCAACACTAAGTTAAGCATAAGTGCGCAGCTCAAACACACCACTTAAAATAAAGATAACTATTTTTCATACCAGGTTCCATCTGATCCCGAAGCAACACCATTGTTTTGTCATTGATTTCTCTTAAAAGTTTACATCTCTCTTTTTACATTACTTTTTCTCCACGTTAATTAAAAAGTCTTTTAAGTAATTTTAGAAAACTGAGTAGGAAAAATCGTGTCCACGGATTCGATAGTCGGTACTTGCACATTTCTATACTATACATGATAGGTGCGCTTGCCTATTGTGCTGGGTCTAGAACGTTGAGCAACTATCGTTTTAAATTATAAATTTAAAACTTGTAAGTGTCTAACAGTTTTCCAACTTACTCACCTTTTCATCATCATTCTTGGCATTTCTCTCGGGATTTGCTCTTTTTGAAAAGAAGTTAAGTTTTTATTGAAAACCAACACGCATCAATCACCAAAGCTTGGTTCTCATTTTGCTTTTGAGTGTTTGGTGTATTCACGGGTACAAGAGTTCTATCACAGTTTAGTGTTGTTGGTGTAGATGTTTGTCTTTGGTTGGTGTTTTGTCAATTTTGGTAATTGTTTTTATTTTGATACTTGTTGTTTTGGTTTTGGAAAGTAACTTGGTTTTGTGCTTGGCGGTTTTGGTAGTTTGAGTTAAAAGGGCTGCGGTTTCCTTGTTGTTTAGGTTGGGTACACTCTCGAGCAAAATGTCCTTTGGTTCCACAGTTAAAGCACGTCACTTTCGCCTTGTTGAAACCATAAGTAGCATTCGGCGAAGTCGCAAGATCAGTTCTACCTGTTTTCTCAGTAAACTCTATCGCCCTTCTCATAACACTCGCAAATTCCCATTGAATGTCAATCAACTCTATCTCTTCCTTGTCGATGGGCGTAATCCTCATTTTTCAGATTATTGTTTCCAATCTGACTAGCAACAAGTCCATTGTATGAAGCAACCATTGCTGAAACCAAAGCAATATGTTGTTGAGCTACTTCAACTGTCACATTGTTCATGTTAGGAGTTTCTAACACAATCGGAGTTGAGCTTGATGATGATTGACTAACAACCGGTGTAACTTGTGATTGTTATGGCTGTGTCATGTTCACTGAGGGTGTTCCACCATAATAACTTGCTGCACTAGTTGGTTCAACACTTGAAACAAATGTGGTTTGTGGCGCAACACTCACACCTCCACTCGGAATAGAAGAAGATGAAGATGTATCATAATAAAGTTTCGGATTCTGTGGAATCTGAGATCTTTTCTCCTTCCGTCTAGCTTCCATCTCTTTATTCTCCAGCTTCTGAATAAACTCATTAATCGACCAATATTGATAAGCATCTTTCTCTTTCAATACTTCAACATGTTGGTTCCATTACGGTGGCAAAGCATCAGTAAACTTCTCTACAACCTCAGTCATCGGATAAACAACCTCATAGTTTGACAATTCTGATAACAAGTGAAAGAATCTTGGAGTAAGTTCCTTCAAAGTCTCATTCCTAATATAACTGAAATTCTCAAACTCTTTCTTTAATTCTTCAATTCTCAATCTTCTAGTCTTCTCATTTCCATCATGTCTACTCTTCAACGCATCCCATAGTTGTTTCGAAGTAGAATACGGTCCAAACTGATGTAACAAATCAGTAGTCAATGCCTGAGATAATTGTGAATAAGCTTTCTTCTCATCTGCATATTTATTTTTCTCATCATCCTTTAGGTCCTCAAGTGATATCGGTGTGGTTAAGTTCTCAATTGTTGGTGCTACATACCCTTTCACTATCATTTGCCATGCCTCTCCACCATCTAACCCCATGCCTTCAAGATGAATCTTGAATCTTCTTTGCCATGAGTGATAATCAATCATATCTAACAACTTTTGTGGTCTGATTCCCTTTTCCCGAAGATAAATCATTAACCAGGGTTGTTATGGCATTAGTGGTTTGGCTTTGAACTGCTGCTGCTGTTGCTACTCCCCATAATCTGGAATTTGCTGTGGAGGAGGTCTAACAGCGGGTTGTGATGGACTTGAAACAGCCCAATAATTCGGCATCTGTTGTGGTTGTGTGTTCCCTCTCTCAGCAGCAATTGTCACGGGTTCATAGGTGTTTGTTGTGGCTGTTGGTGAGTCATAACAGGTCTCGGTGTCATAGGTAAACCCCAAATGTTGTCCATGATGAATAAAATCCCAACACTTAGAAAATATTTGAAAAACAAACTTTTGGTTCGACCTGATCGTGGGTTCGAATGAACAAGAATACACTGATTCGACCTCTGACAAAAACTCGAATGAAGAATCTAACAGTCTAAAACTCGATTCGACCTCTTAAACTCTGGTTCGACCTCTCGACAGGTACGAATGAACAACACACACTCGAATGAACAAGAAAAATTTTGATTCGACCACTAAAACACTTAATTCGACCTAACAAAGATTGATTCGACCCTAAAACTCACCTGATTCGACCTCAACTCAAACTCATTCGACCCGACCCACACTACAAGAATTTAGGGTGTTTACCCACACATAACTTACCTACACATGTAAATGTGTGGGTAAATATCTACACATTTTTGTACATGTGTGGGTAATTGTTGACGATTTATGTTAAATAACAACTAACACTTAATATATGTTGATAATACGTTTTATCTACACATTGGAGTTGGTGTGAAAATTTCCCCCCAAAATTGACATCAATTAAATGTTAAACTACCCACACATATGGTAAAATTTTGTTATGTGTAGGTATATTATCTACAAATATGTAAACAACTAATATATGTGTAGACAAATGATTATGTTTACCAACACATAATATATTTTGATAATGACATGTGATGTGTTGCAAAACACATCTATTTTCATATGTATTTTGTATATTATTTGGTCAGGCTTTTTTTGGTTTCGTGTCGTTTTTATTATGTATTTATTTATTTTATTATTTTATAGGTGTTCGGAGAAAAGGAGCTTAAAACGAAAGAATTTTAATCGAGACACCAACACTTAAGAGCAGGTGTTCATGGAGGTTAGAGCATAAACGGGAAACTTTGGTCAAGCCTAGAGCATCCGGAGCGAGCTTGGAGTAATACTACTACTACTACTACTACTAATAATAATAATAATAATAATAATAATAATAATAATAATAATAATAATAATAATAATAATAATAATAATAATAATAATAATAATAATAATAATACATAAGTCTAAAATAAAAAGAAAACATAAGGGCTCGAGGCCCAAGAGAATTTTACAAAAAAATAAAAAAAAACCTATGAGGGATTTTTTGGACGACACATTTATTTAAAAAGGGGGACGTCAATATTATTTTGAGAGAAAACAGAGATAGGAGCCGCCAACAGGAAAGGAGATCACGACAGCAATAGCATTAGAAGGAATTGGTCGATTTTGAAGGCTAGGGGATCAAGGATTAAGGCATAAGATCGAGATTCGCAAGTATTGGTTTATATTTTATTGCTTTGTGTAAATAAATATTGGTACCATGACTTTGCAGTATTTTGAACCTATGTTTCCTTGCTTTAGGGTTTCAGCACCGATCCTAAAAGATGGTGAGTCGTCATTATTTGCAACTATCATCTTCACTTCATACCTTACTAGGTTAGAGTCCCGGGTGTACACCCGGCGGATCCACAAGTAAAATGAAAAAAATTCAATAAAGATTGTAGTATAAAAGTTGTTTTATATGTTGAAAATTACATAGTACAAAAGAACAAAATGTCTTTGATTCTGATTACTTGCAGTAAAAGAAGGAAAAAAAAATAAGCTCTTGATTGAGAGATATGTGGATCCAAATGGGAAGAATGCTAGGTTTAAAGGATCAATTTCAAGATACCCATGTTTTTTTAGTATTTTTGTTTTAAATTATCGTAGATAAAGTCAACCCAACTTGATTTAAAATGTACTAAAAATGACGTGTTTAATCAACGTCCATTTTTTAAATAGGATCCACTTGTCAACTAAATGTACCCAACACTACAAATATACCTTTTAATGCAAAATACAATCACATTTTGTGGTCTAGTCCATGTTCTTGTTAACTTCCTTTTGGTTATTTTTAATGTAAGCCTATAAAAGGCATTGCAACTTTATTAATGAATAGAAGTTTATATGACAAAGTCTAGTCTAGTTTCTCTATCTTGTTCTTTGGAGTCTAACCCGTTCAATGGGTCACTTGGGAGATTAGCCATCTCGAATCGGCTTATAACAATAGGTAACAGAAACTCCTGATGTGAAAAGTTGATTTTGCTACAACAAAGAAAAAGTCATGGTCAATTAATATCCATTCAGAAATGAAAAACTCATAACATAATTAAGTATAATGTTCATCCAAAAACTTACCTCACTGAAGTTATAACAGTATTAGCTGAGGTAGGCAATGCTCTGCTCCCCATCTATAATATGTCCACAATCGACCATCTTTGCAAGAACAACAGTTTCAAGGCCTGAGAAGTGTAATTTCATATGGTTGCTTTGACTCTTTACTAATTGAAAAATACTCATATGTAAACAAAATTAAGTAGTATCTTATGATTAGTCATTATGATATAACACTTTCATCATGACATTATATAATGAAAAGGCCATTTTTGAACATAAATAATTAATTAAGGAACATATGTGAGGAACCACGAAGGTACACTTTGCGCGTTATACCTGTTGTGAATTATTGATGTAGACCGATTCACCAAGAAGAAAGTAAATTTCCTTTTGAATCATTGGCTCGTCAATACCTTTGACTATTTTGGTGTATTCATCCGACAATCTTTCCTTCCAAGCAACTTCGCCTGTCGGTTGCACGTCCACCTTAGTTTCATCTTTCTCTTATAAATGACATTGTATTCGAATATGAGTTATTGAAACGAAAAGTTATTTGAAAATGAAGTAAACAAAAAAACTTCAAATAACATACAAAGTCGACAGGACAAAATTCAACGCCTTCAATAGAAAGGGCTATGTTGTTCCAACCCTTCATGTTCATACTTCAACTGAATTTGAAACCATGTGAATACTTAAGTTAAAATTAAGTCATCACAATTTATGGATATGAAAGTATGAAAACAGAAAAATTCAGATCCATATGTCAATCAAGAAAGCAAAACAATAAAGTTACCTTTAATTCGTTCCGATGACCGAATCCCTGGAAGGGTTCCAAAATAAACAGCTTATAACCCTAATATTAACATAAAAGAAAGCAATGTTCTTTGATCTTAGGCTTTAATAGCGGATGAAGAATCTATCTAGTGTTCCTTTGAGTCCATTACTGATTTAGCATCTTCATTTCTTCATTAGCTAAGATTAGAGAAAAAAGGAATAAGTAGCAACCAGTAACAATCAAGCAACAAAGTTCACCAATGTTTAATGAACACATGCATGTCTTCCTATCAATATTTAGTTTTCAACCTGAATCGGTATCTTATAAAAGTTTCTTTTTCCAACTTAAACCTTTTTTTTTAAACTATGGTTAGCATCATGCACTGCATACATAAGAAAAGAAGCATTTGAATCAATTTATCCATACACATGTTAGACTTTTCAATCCCAAATTGACCATTGTTAGAGAAAGACAATATATCTAATTATTAAATTGACCATTGCACTTGATATTCATCCATTCTCTAGATATGTGCATGTTGTTTGATATACATAAAAAATACACTTATATCTATGCAGTGTTTTCACCAATTTACTTGGTTATATAAGGATGGAATTAATGAGATAATCTCATATCATAAGTAATGCACATCTATCTTTTCTAGTGCTTTTGATCAGTTTCTCTGTACTAATATATGACAGCATCTAACTGTCGTCACTTAATTTGGGAGCATTTAATTTGCCAGCTAATAAACTCGCAGCTCACTATACAACTATAACTGGCATCACTTAAATTGCTAGCTAATAAATCTACAACATTGCTTATGACCTGAGGACCCATAAACCCATTATGAGATCAAATAATATCTATTGTTAGTGACCCATTATAAACCAAACAGAGACAACCATTGTTTATGACCCGTAACAAAAAAAAATAGAATCACATTTTAGCATAAACAGTAAAAGTTCATCATAATAAGCAATAATTGTATACACATTTTATAAGAATATATCCATTATAAGAATATATCCATTTCCTGCGGGAAGATTTAAGACTTACAAATGTTTTAAGGCAGGTCCAGTTAAACTTATAAATATAACATTATGTCTAAAACCCGTATCCATATGTACCTTTTTTGCACAAGAAAGTTGTTTAATAAAGACCTTTCACTACTTGAAATTCTGACATGGAAGTTTATATGGAACTGCAAGTAATGAAGATTCCATCCAAACAAAAATTATTACATATTTTAACTAATTTGAGGTGTGGGAAAGTTAGAAAACAGGATAAGAAGCAGTGTACCCAGTTGACTAAAGGAGTCAAAGCATCCATTGTGAGATTTCTGGCTTATAATAACTTCCGCAAGTTTGCTGACAAAAGTGACAATAAGAAATCTTGTTATGAGAATCCATTTGATTCATCTCACTCGCTTCATCTTCGTTACTGATCTCACTCGCTTCCCATATTAACAATTTAGGTTTTACTTCAATAAACCGCTTGTTAAGGAAGGCATATATACAGTTAGCAAAAAACATTTTATACACTAATGAAAAGATTAAAAATAGCAATCCAATTATATTTAGCAACAACTTTCTCTGTCGGCAATATGCAATTTAACCTTTTTCTAATAGTATACTTTTGTAAAAGCAACTTTCTCTATCGGCAATATGCAATCTAACCTTTTTCTAATAGTATACTTTGGTAAAGCTGGTGTTAAACAGGGTCATGCTGAAATAAATGACTTCAAACATATAAAACACTGAAGTCGAATGAATTAAATAGATTGGTTATTACCTCTTTAGAGCAATTGGTGAGAACGCCGTGTAGACCAACCTTAACCGTCCGAATTCAATTTATTCGACTGCACCAGAGATGTGATTGAAGTAAGTCCCTTAACCTGCTACATAAACATGAACTCATATTTTTTGGACTGCACTAGAGATATGATTGAAAAATTGGATTATAATTAGATTTACTTACGACAACAACACTTCAAAAAACCAATGTTAAAATATATAAACTAAAATGAGAACGCATCATGTACAAATAAAAGCAAGTAAAGCATGTTCAAGAGAATATTTTCGATATACCTTTCAGAGACAAATAACAACATATATATGTGCAATCACATAATAAGATATATTTACCTATACTTCTGACATGTCCACAACATCAGCCAACTGTGTATCTTTTATTTTGGAGACATTATCAGCCAACTCTTCAGCCTGTAAAAGCAAATAGCTCAAATAACATAGGGTAGGATTTCTAACAAACCGGATGACATGTGTCTTTCAACATGTAATATATCCAATAAACTCAATCTCAAACCTAAAACTAATTACCAACAAACAAACAGTTGACGACTTAATAATTTTATCTATGCCAATGTATTTCAAGAATCCGAGAGCGTCCCGATGTTGAAAAATCTAATATGACCTTATAAAAAAGTATGTAAACTATAAAAATGACATCAAATGATCACAATTAACAATTTCTAAGAACAGTCAATTTTGGCAATTTCAAGTCCAATTCCACTGGTGGAACCGGTGACAATGGCGGTTATACTGTTGAGGGGTAGCAGAGGTAATAGGTTTGGTAAATGTCTTGACCAATATTTCTCAAAAAGTGTTTCTATAACCAAATCCTACCACCCTTTGAGCCATTCTATCCAACCCAGCTCCACCTTATAATCTTGCCGGAAACCCGAATACAAATCCATCTGCTTTAGAAAGTTTGTTTACTGTAATTACTGGTACGTCGCTGTTTGGTGGTGCCCTCATATTCCTAAGAACCGCTTCATTCAATGTCTATGGACCTGTACGTATCCGAAATAATCAACTTTTTTTGACCTGGCACTTACAAACAATAACTGGCTGATCCTTAAATAATCTACCTGCCATAATTTGGCTTCAACTCCTTCAACAAATGCAGGGACTTTTTTATTTCTTCAGCTAATCTCTACATGTTCATATGAAAAATTTACCTGTTAGTATCCAAGACAATTGCTTATAAAATCGATAACAGTGAATAAATAAAATGTAATTTATTTCTTTGTAAGAACAATGACAAATCTCAATGTTAATAGACTTTATGGCACATGACAGCAAGAAACCGTTATAAAAGTCCACAAAATATAGTACTAAATTCAAGTATCCTAACTCCTAACCTTCAAACAGCATCTTACATCTACAATTCCTGCAATAACCGTACAGCTACTAAAAAAAACCAAAAATCACAGCAACCAAACATGACGCATACTCGCTAGTGATGAAACTGATAAACTCATAAACACATTCCTGAACCGTATCCTTGGCGTCTTTCACAATCATTCAGTTGAATCAATCTACACTCAGCCAAATCATAAAAACATATAAAATCAAGAGAAGTTCATTTCAGTTATAAAAGATATATTAATTACCAACTTAAATAACTTATCCCAATTAAACACCCATGTCAAATTTGACTTAAATTGTAGCAAAAGCTAAGTTTTCTATTGACCAAATGGCACATTCATCCAGTATGTCGAATGTCATAGTGCAACAATAGAAAAGACGTAGAAGGTTATATAGCACCAAAAGCAGACTTTATGAGACTTTCGACCTATTGGACACATATGTGGTTCCACAAGGATCGAAAACAACAAACAAAAATTTAAATCAAAATCAAAACAGAGAAAAGACACTTACGCATCAAATCTCCTTCTCATTCGGTCGAAAAAGCGCTTTCGATCATCATCATCTGGACACAACAACCGATCCAACCGATCCGACCAATTGCAAAATAAGGCCACAAAACATGCATCAATGTTAACAAATCAAGCGTGTTGATGTGCGCCAGGCAGCGCATAGTACAAAAACCCAACGCAACTAAAAAAAGAAGTAGCTAACCAAAACATGATCGATGCATAAAGGAACCAAGCCTCCCCGATTAAGCCAGAGGCTTCTAAACTTTACAACAGCAATAAGATAAATTAATAAATTACTGGAGAAAAGGGGGGGGGTTCTTTATAGAAGCAATGGTAGGTTGAAATAGAGGATGAGGAGTCGCACCACTGATCAGTGAAGGACGAATGATAAAGATGCCAAGATGTCGAGCGATTTTTATGAGTAATATCAAGATAACCAAAGGGTGCCATGAGGTTTGCATTTTGTAAAGAAGCTCCTCCAAATAGTTCTAAGATGTGCAAACAAAGCATAAGATCATTTAGGTAAAGAAACAAAGTAGAAAAGAAGAAAGATAAGTGAATCTTTATTCTGCAACACAAAATTCTTAAACACCTCACAATTGTGTTCTTGTTCTTAATTCTTCACAAATACATATATATTCATCGAGGAATCATAAAGACTCAAAAATCATGAAAAAAAAATCAAAAACCATTTTAAACCATTTTTTTTTAATCTTTAGTGGGTTTTCAAGAATTGTATAAAATAGATGCAATTTTATACCTGTTGGCATAGTCATAGAAGCGACCGCCACTCAAGAAGACGATAAACTCAACCTCGTTATTACGAAGACGATAAACTCCGTCAAGCGTCTCAAGCCCTGGCGGCAAAAAGTGTTGCTTCAGCTGTACCCCAATCAAATGTAAAATTCAGCATATAAAACAAACAAAAAACACATAAGTATAATCGAAATATTGGGAAAATGTTGAATTAATACAAATGATGTGTCAGAATTAAGAGTGCTTGTTCGGAAAGTATTATTGAATAATCGATATTCCTAGAGCAATCATATGTATGTACAAAATCATGAAATCCCGTAATTGATATTCCTAGAACATGACATCTAGGGTTAATATCCTTCAATCTAGTTACCTGGTTACAATCGATTGAAAAGACAAACAAATTTAGGGTTACCAAAATAGATGATGGATAGAGAGAAATAGGGGAAATGGGAAGATGGAAAGCAACTATTCAAAATCCAAGGTGAATCGGTTTCCTTTGTAGATAAGAAAGATGAACAATAGGATTAGGGTTTAGGGTTACCTGATTGAAGGATTAGGAGGAGGACGCAAATAGTTGTAGGGCGGCGATCTTGAAAATGAAAAAAAAAAGAAAAAAATGGTTTTTATATGGTATACACTTGGATGTTACATGGAGCTCCATATACAAATCTGGATCCTTCAGGCTCTCTCTAAGGGCTTCATTCGACCCGAGTGACCTCAATTATTATATAGATAGATGTTTCGTTGCTTTACTTTTTTTCAATTGTTTATTTGAAAAAATAGATTAAGTCCTTAAGATTGATAATAGATCCCTAACACTTTGATCCTAATTAGTGTTTCGTGATATGGGTTTACCGTAATTATTAATCATTTTTTTTTTGTTACCATCAGACTCATTTTCAATCTACTTCTATGTAGTTTTAAAAAGTGAGAGTTTTTTTAAGCAAGGAACACGACATAAATAAATCATCTTACAGTTACAGGTATGTTTTAGGGCTAGTTGCCAAGTTTCGATGTTTCGTACCAATTTTAGCTGTTCACACAAAAATTTGGCTGGACCCCCTTGTGTGCCTTTGACTATTATTATCATAAATGTTTTCATATAACTAAAATCTATAGGTTAGTTTTAAACATACTTATGATGAAACAAATTAAGTATTATTACTGCTAGATGGTTACATGCATTAATGTGGAATTGATATTCTAATGAGAAGCAATTAAGGCGTACGCTTTCACTTTATCAATCTTGTATTTCACTGACAGAACAAACTGGGTAGAGGCCACCGCGACAAAGTCCAACAATTGAGCAAGGTCATACTTTCTTATCAATTCATTAACCATTTAATCTATATTCAGCCAACACATTTTAATATATTCTGTATTTTTCTTTGTGTCTTACGGCTTCCACACTCAAGTTTCTTGTCTATTTTGAGCCATTTGTAAAGTTTCACGCTTTTTCTCAAAAATTAATATTGTAGATTTTGTATGGTTTGTGAATGCCAATTGCCAATATGATTTTAATTAATGATACTATTTTCACGTCTTGGTTGCCGGATTAATTATTTATTGTTGATTTCCCTTTATTCACGAATACAGTCAACTTGAGATTTGACGGCTTGCACATTGGGATGCGGAAAAAGATTGGATATCTAATTGTTAATAACCTGTACGTGACCCCAGGCCTGAATCAATCCATTAACTCGGATCCGTTCTCCCTCGAAGAATTAATCGAACAGGATGCTGAGAGTAGAAGGCGCCCTATTAATCTGGATGATAGAAGATTCCCGGCTGCACAAACTAAGGATGATTGTGAAGACGCCCAGGTAGCTGCTAGAACCGTCTTTGAAAGAGAGGTTCAAGATACTTTAACCTTTGGAAGGAAATTGGACATGGACCTCCAAGGCTTTGATAATCAAATGAGGAAGATTGTTGCTAGGGAAAAGGAGTCAATTGTTAATCAATGAATTTTTTGAGCCTTAATATCAGGGGTGTGTTGGCGGACGGGAAGCAGTCATGGGTCCGAAAGCTGAAACGTGATTTGTTGTCGGATTTTGTGGGCATTCAAGAAACTCATCAGTCTGGGATTACTGCTGATCTCGTTGGTAAATTGTGGGATAGGTCTCCGCTGGCGTTCGAGTTGGTGGATGCGGTTGGCCGCTCCGGAAGTATTCTTTCGGTGTGGGATCCGACCAGATTCCGCTTGGAGGGGTGCATTAAAAGCAGGTACTTTCTTTTCATTTTCGGGGATCTCATGGGTCAGGGTATTAAGATCAATATACTTAATATCTATGCCCCTAATGACGCGCATCTTAGAAGAGCCCTTTGGGAGGATATTTTGTGTTTAGTGGCGAATCATTTTGGTTTGTGGGTTGCCTTGGGCGACTTTAACGATGTGAGGGGGCAGATGGAGAGGGTTAATTCCAGCTTCAACCCGGCTGATGCGGCTTATTTTAACGATTTCATCCGTCGTTCGGGCTGGATGGAATTCAATATGACAGGTGGCTCTTATACGTATGTATCCGATCATGAAGAACTAAAAATGAGCAAACTTGATCGATTTTTTGTATGTAATGATTTTGTCTCTAAGTGGCCTACGGCTACTCTTAGAGTGCATGATAGATGGTTATCCGACCATTGCCGCCTATCGCTCACCTGTGCCACTCGAAACTTTGGAGCTATCCCATTTAGATTTTATAATTCATGGTTGTTGAATGAGGATTTGGTGAATACTATTAAAGATTGCTTATTGATCCCCCCGGTTAGTGATAGAGCCGATATCGCTATTCTGTCGATCCTCAAAAAGGTCAAGGAGGGTTTAAAAGTGAAAAGGGTTGCTGTTAAGGTTGAAGAACAAAGGTTCCTGTCATTTTTAACTAAGTGGGTTCGCGATCTTGAAGGGGTTGCGGCTACTCGACCCTTATCTAACGATGAAAAGAAGGTTCGTGTGGGGCTGAGAAAATAGATCCGTGACTTGTAATACGCGAAGTTAAAGGATTTAAAACATAAGGCTCGTGTCAACTGGCTAAAGAACGGCGATGAAAATACTACTTTCTTCCACGGTGTTATCAATTCTAATATCGCCCGCAACAAAATTGATGGCCTCTATGTTAATGGGACTTGGGAGACCAATCCGGATGCTATTAAAGACGAGATCTTTGGCTGGTTTCGCAGCCAGTTCTTGGAACCTATTCGTAGAAGACTGAAGTTCGCCAATTTGGGCCTTCCTAGGCTAACTACGGATCAGGCCGATAACTTATGTTTACCATTCTCGGAGTCAGAAATCTGGGCCGTTGTCAAAGAATGCAATGGAGGGAAATCGCCCGGGCCAGACGGATTTACACTGAAGTTCTTTAAAAAATTCTGGGATTTTTTGAAACCCCATGTTTTAAAACTCTTTAATGACTTCTTTTCTACAGGTGCTATTTCTTTTGGATGTAACACTTCCTTTATAACTCTTATACCCAAGAAGTCGGATCCGCAAAACCATTCAGATTATTGGCCTATATCTCTTGTTTCATCGGTGTACAAGATTATTTTCAAGGTGCTCTTCCAGCGCTGAAATGTGTGTTGGACGACCTTATTGGGCCATCCCAATCGGCGTTTGTGGGGGGTAGAAGTATTCTTGATGGCCCCCTCATGGTTGGCGAAATAATCTCTTGGGCTAAAAAAATCCAAGAACAAGCTCCTCGTGTTTAAAATTGATTTCCATAAAGCTTATGATTCTCTAAATTGGAAATTCCTTTTTTCCGCCATGGAGTTTATGGGGTTCTCGGATCAATGGGTCGGGTGGATTAAAGCGTGTCTCAACTCGGGGAGAGGGTCCGTTTTGGTTAACGGGTCTCCTACGAACGAATTCGCGTTCAAGAGAGGTCTAAGACAAGGAGATCCAATCTCTCCTTTTCTCTTTATTATTGCCATGGAAGTCATAAAGAAGTTCATGGACCGAGCTATCGAATTGGGTTTATTCAAAGGTGTCGAGCTTCCCAATAACGGACCAACTATCTCCACCCTTTGTTTTGCGGATGATGTTATCTTTTTGGGTGAATGGTCAAAAGATAACATGGTGACTGTTAAAAGGTTCCTTCGTTGTCTCTTTTTGGTCTCCGGCTTGAAGGTTATTAGTTAGAAATGCCAATTATTCGGTTTCAATGTGGCAAGCGAGGAGGTGGAGGCCTTCGCGGCTGATCTGAATTGCAGCCAAGGGGCCCTTCCGTTCTCATATTTAGGTGTGCCCTTGGGGGTTAACATGAAGCGTGTTCGTTGGTGGCAGCCCGTTTTCGACAAGTTCAACAAAAAACTATCGGCGTGGAAGGCGAAAACTCTATCTTTCACGGGGAGAATGACTATGATCAAAGATGTGTTAAGTAGCATTCCCTCCTATTTTCTCTCCTTATTCCCAGCCCCTACATTTGTGCTAAAAAGATTAGAAGCCATCCGGAGGGATTTCCTATGGAGCAAAATCGGTTTGAAAAGCAAAATTCGTTGGGTTAAGTGGGAAAAATTAAAGGCGCAAAAAACCGTGGTGGTGCTGGAGTGGGAAGTATTGAGGATTTCAACATCGCGATGCTTTCGAAGTGGTGGTGGAGGTTTAAACATGAACCGGACCGGCTGTGGGTTAAGGTGATAAAGTCGATCCATTCTACGGGTAGAGGCACTAATCTCATTCCGGTTAGGAAGGCCATACCAGGTTTATGGAAAGATATCGGAGGCGTTGATCGGGCACTTCATGATAGGGGGATTTCTGTTTCGGACAAGATCAGGCTACAAATTGGGAACGGGCAGAAGGCGGCTTTCTGGAAGGACTGTTGGGCGTCAACTTCTAGTTTCAAAACTCTATTCCCAGGTCTGTTCAGTGCAGCCAACAATAAAAATGCAAAGGTGTTTGACTGCTACAACTTGGTCAATGGGAGGGCTGAATGGTTTTGGAGCTGGAACCCCCTGGACTTCCCAATTCGATTGCGGGTCAGCTGCAATCTCAATTGAATCTCCTGAACAATGTGACTCTAAAAGATGTTGAAGATGTGTGGGCTTGGAGTAATGGTAGCAATGAGTTATTTTCGGTCAAAGAATTGAGAAAGGATCTTGCTCCAGCGAATGTTTTATCTCCTGAAGTTGTAGCCTACGCGTGGAATAGTTGGGCTATCCCCAAAGCCAATCTGTTAACGTGGCGTGTGATACTCGGGAGATTGCCCACAAAAGTCGAGTTGTGTCGCCGTGGGGTTGCCATACCTGATAATGTTTGTCCTAGATGTAATATCGCTGCTGAAGATAACTTCCACGCTTTCGTATCTTGTCTTTGGTCCAAAGCGGTGTGGTGGAACGTATTGGTTTGGCTGAAAATTCCTTGGCCTCAAGTTTCTAATTCGGTGGAGGATTGGCTCGGCATTTTATTCAATAGCCCGGGGTCAAAGAAGTGGAAGAAAATCGTCGGGGTGATCTTTCAAGCTACGCTTTGGAGGATTTGGCTCGCAAGGAACAAGAAGACGTTCGACGGCTGTTTTGAGCAGGTTCGGGAGACGGTGGATCGAATAAAAGAAGACTCGTTTCTATGGGCCTCTAAGCGTTCGAATCTGGGCCTGTCCAACTGGGCCGATTGGACCGATTTTAACATTGTTATGGTGCTGTGATGTAATCTGTTTTTCTCTTTGGTGTGCGTCTTTGTACGTTTGTTTGGTGTTTCCCAGCTGCTTGCTGGCTCTTTATATATATATATAAAGCGCTTTACCGTTCAAAAAAAATATATGTAAGTTTACTTTTTCTTTTCTACCGCTAAGTATTCATTATTTGGTAAAAAGTTAATTTATTGTATTTGTTTTTTTTTCCTAAAAGGAAGAAACGATGAAGCTGAGTAACCAGCATACCGTGGAATCACTGAGCGACAAGTCGATTATTGATAATGTACTTGGACGAAGCTCTATTCGTTTGCATGGGTGGGGACGTGATCCAATTATTGCTGATAACACAATGGGAACAACTAAAAAAGCAAAGCGTCCTACTAATAATGAGCTGGTCCATGCACTTCAACGAGTGACAAGTAAGTGTGCACTTATGGAACAAGCACTGATTCACAATAATATCATGCCTCCTTCGTCAAGCACGTCTGGACATCTCAAGGTGATAGCTTAGAGGGTGATGAAAGTATCAATGAGTGATGTTGTTTAGGGATTTTATATAACCTATTAGTAACTTATGGTCAATATTTGCTTTGTTTGTTTGGTTGTTTTAACACTTATGTTTTGATTAAGAATGTTAATTTAGTCGGCATGTTTCTATAACTATTTTTCGTATTTGTTTGTATACATTTAAAAATTATTATTTAAATAAATCAATTTTCCCTCAAAAATCAACGATTATGATCTGAATTTTTCAAAAGTTGTTGCATTTTGATGAAAATTAGTAGGTTTTGAATCGGATTGATAGGAGATCAAGTTTTGTGAAAGAATTTTTTATTTTATCCATGAAAACTAGTCTGAATCAATCAATATCCATGTTCTTTGAAATTTCATGCAAAACAGCAAAAATTTAGATGTTTTTGATGAAAAACCTAACTGATTTGTATCAATTTGCAGTTGTGTGATTGAGCAATGACTCTAATACCACTTTGTAGGATCGGTTTTTGACAAAACAATACAAAGATCACACAAGTATGAGCAAATCAGGTGCGGAAACCCTAATTCGCATGCAAAATGATATCAATAGAAGTTAGAATACAATAATATCTATATCAATCTAAAGTTTTCATTAATATAAAAGATATAAAAATTACAAAGACTAATATCAATGAAAACAAACATTCTAAGAACTTTCTAGACTCTCCTGGAAACACACACACAGACACACCTAGCAAAATGACCAAAAGTTGTGTTGAAACACATCAAACACATATATATAGGCTGTTCATTCGACCTTTTATGAGTTCGAATGAACTCTTCGACCCCTTGAAGTTCGAACCAAAACTAGCATAAACAAATTATCAGATTCGACCTTAAACAAAACTCCATTCGGCCATGTTAAACTTCATTTGACCTCACGATTAGTTCGAATGGGTCTTCAAACTTTGTCATTCTTCAAAACTTCGACACTTTATTATGAAATCCGAAAGCGATAGCCACATAATGTATCATCAAGCTGTACCAGTGTTGTTGCATACGTAAAAAGGTTACCAATTTGATCTTATATGAGACTTGTATAACAAAATAAAAACACACAAAAATGTACAAAACTTATAAACGCCAATACAAATCAACACTAGACGTAATAAAAAAATTGATATGGTAACAAGAATTGATATGGTATTATTGCACACGTAAAAAGAATTGATATGGTAACAAGAGTTGATATAATAAAAACGATCATTACAATCAACAAATAGCACGTATCAACCGTTTCATACAAAATACAATTATTTTAAAAATGATGAGCTTCCTCTTTAACACAAAGGGTATTTTCATTTTTTCATAATCAGCTTCGTCTTTTGCACAAAAATCTCTTCACCTACGAAGAAAATCAAATCCTTAATTTACATAATTGAAAAAAATGTTTAGCGTACGTTACAGATGTGTGTTGCATGTGTTAACATATGAAAACCGATAATCTGAAGTGAAAGACAATGTATATTCAATGTATGTATCCATTAAAACAATTACATACGTTACTGACCCATGTCTAACATATGTGGCGCTATTACCCAGTTTAACCGAAGCGGTGAACAGACCAACTCCTGTTTAACAAGCCGATTTGATGAATAAACAAAACAATTTATATAATAATAAAAACAAGATTTGACAAAGCTCTAGCAACCGTATTAACTACAAATAATATTGTACTTGATTCGTGTTTCCTATAATAATCACAGTGTGTCCAACTTATTCATACAAAATTCAACTTCTTTAAAAAAAACTCCTATTCAACAAATCTAGCAACTATTAGTGCATATTGTGCGACTAATGCTTTAGATATGCTGATTCGTACTGTGTTAAGGGTCGAACGTGATCTTAGAGGGACGAATGAAGACTGAAGACTGATATGCTGATTCGTACTATGTTAAGGGTCGAACGTAGAAGAACTTGCACATTCGACCTAGCGATAGGGGCAAATGTGCAGCACTATATAAGCTTGATTTTTATTTTGAATTGGAACTTTTACCATTTTGAGTCTTGTATCCAGTCTAGGTTCTCTCTCTAGGTTGTGATCAGTGTCTAATTGTTTTATTAACTTGAAACATCAATTGTAAATATCTTTAACAAGTTAATTAATGAAAATGGAGATTGAAAAGGTGAATTCGATTGTTTGTTTCGTTAACTATCATTTTGTAACTGATCTAGGGTTTCCGCACCTAGATTAGTAAACTTGTATGATCATCTAATCTGTTTTTGACAAAACGATCCTCTACAAAGTGGTATCAGAGCCTATACAGATCATACAACTACAATTTGATAGTTTTTGAACTGATTTGGACCCAAATTTGATCAAAATTTTACTGTTTTCAATGAACAATGGTTTTTGATGAAAATTGAATGATTTGGATTAGATTTCATGGATAAAATCATGTTTTCCATTTATTAAAGTTGTTCCAAATCAATTCCGAAGCAAAACCTGATTAACAGCATCAAAATTAATCAACTTTTAAAAAATTGGGATCAAAATAACTGATTTTCAAAGAATAACCGTTTTTTAAATGGGTTAGGTCGAACCTAAGAGAGAGACGTCGAACGTGTGATTTTTGGGTCGAACCTAGTATTTTCTGGTCGAAAGTGGGCTTATTAAGGTCGAACCTAGAATTTTAGTGTGTTGTGTTTTCACATTCGACATAGTGTGGTACATTCGACCTTACGGGAGGTCGAACGTGGAGTTTATTAGTCGAAAGTGGGTCAGGGTCTTTGCATTTTCTACATTCGTGTCAGTTTTTAGGGGCGAACCTGGAGTAATTCCACATTCATACCCCCGTCAGCTCAGGAATGGACGAACGTAGAAACTGTGTGAAATTTTTCTAAGTGTTTCGTATTTCAAACTTCAAAGACGATATGTGGGGATTTCCGACTACACCTAGGCCAGGTACAACACAACAACAACAACAAGTTACCATGGACCCTTGGAGTGTAGCTGCTCAAAAGACGAACTCTCAGCCATCTCAGCCAATCAATTATCTAGCTATGAGTAGTTCAGTTCCATAGAATGTTGCTCAACCTCCACAACAACTAATGACTGATTATTGGGGTGTCGCAGCAGCTGGGGTACACACTCAAACTACAAATGCTATATCTACTCTAATAAATGATTTGTCTTCAGGAATTGGGAACAGACCACCGAAGTTGAAGGAGATGCAAGAGTATAATCAATGGCAGAAAAAGTTCAAGATTCATTTGGAAGGAATGGGACTAGAAGATACAGAGGCGTGGCGGATGATCGCTAAGGGATATGTTGCACCAGTGTTGGAGAATACAGGTGAACTGATTCCACTCGAGAGTTTAGCTGAGGATGAAAAGAAGAAGTTTGCGGTGGAGAAAAAGGCGTACTCTCAACTAACCCAAGCTATCACTAATGATCTTCTACACTAGTTTGGATCTGGTACTACTTCCAAACAACTGTGGGATATGCTGAAGAATCATCATGATGGGAATGAGAAAACCAGAAGGTTGAGGATAGAAGAATTGAAGAAGGAATTTGAGAACTTCGGTTATGTTGGAAATGAGACTCTGAAGGAGCTGACTCCGAGATATTGTCATTTGTTAACTGAATTGTCCAACTATGAGATTCAGATTCCAATGTTCGACTTGGTAGACAAATTTGCTGATTCGCTACCACCGTATTGGGATCAACATATTGAGGTTTTAAAGGAGAAGGATGCTTATAAATACTGGACCATCAATGAATTGATTCGGAAATTAGAAAACAAAGAGCTAGAAGAGAAGAGGAAAGCAAAGAGATCACAATTTCCTCAAAACCCAGAGTTGTATCATGCTGGTACATCTTCTACTGTATCTAGCTCAAGTGTTGCTGGTGCAGTTGCTCCTCATATTGCTTGTGTCTCAAGCGTTATGGAACCACCTAAAAACCCAATCAATTACCTTGCTCAAACTTCATCCTACACAACACCATCATATACACCACCACCATCATCATACACAAATTCTTTCGTTTCACATTTTTCACCAATGCAACAAGCAGCATGTTACACAGCAAGCATGAATCAAGCGCAACAACAATCTTACATTCCTCAGACGAATCAAAACCATTCAGGTCAAAGTCCAATAGTGTTGGAGACATCCAACATGAACAATGTCACAGTTGAGGTTGCTCAGCAGCACGTTGCTTTGGTTTCAGCAATGGTTGCTTCTTATAATGGATTGGTGGCTAGTCAGATTGGGAACAACAATCTATCCCAGGAAGACTATGCTCAAATTGATAAAGAAGAGATGGACCTTATTGATATTCAATGGGCTTTCGCAAGTGTTATGAGAAGATCAACTGAGTTCGTTGAGAAAACAGGAAGAACTTATCTGACCACATAACCAAACACCACATATGGCTTCAACAAAGCCAAAGTCACTTGTTTCAACTGTGGTGCTAAAGGTCATTTCAAGAGAGAATGCACACAGCCAACTCAACAAGGTAACAGGAATCCATTCAACTCAAATTACCAAAACCGACAAAACACCTCACAGAACAACTCTGCCAGAAAAACAACTACACCCAATCAAACTCAAACTCAAACACCACATAACCCAACCAGAACCATCATTCCTATCTCAATACCAAACAGCCAAACACAAACTGAAACTCAAAATCAGGCGTTGGTGATTCAAAAGGATGAGGGATATGACTGGACGGGGATGCAACTCGGTGTTGAAGAGATCACAACTGGGAATGTAGCTTGTGTTGCTCAGAAGATTGATTTCGAGGAGTTGGAGATAGTTGAAGAGGTTTTGGAGACTGAGAAGGATTCTGAAGAAGAGATTGAGGAATTGGATGAAAAAGTGGATATTTCTGTTGCTGATCCAATTAAAGAACAACATGATGAGAAGACTTCAGGAATTATTATTGATTCAATCACAGATATTCCTGAAGAACATGATTCGGTGTATTCAGACTCGGAGAGTGAGACAGATTCTGAAGCAAGTGTTAATTCATTAGATGATGAAATTGATCAACTCTTGGCTGAAGCTGATTTTCTTATGACTCGGAAGACATGTATTGTTGATGATGCCTTCACCAGAATTGACTATTCAAAGTTCTTTGCTGGAAAGGAAGCTCATTTCGCACTCATGGCTATGACTGATCCTCCGAAGCAGGTAAGTTCTGAATCCACAACTGACATGAATAGTGATAAGTACTGTGGTACTTGTGATAGACTGACAGATGAAAACAAGCAACTCAAGGTTCAACTTGAGAGTGCGATAATCATCTGTCAACCGTATCACAAGGAAGCCAAAGAGTTTAACAAAGTGCTTGATGATTATAAAAAGGACATTTCTGATCTAAAGAAAACTCTTTCTTTAAAACAACTAGCAATAAACAGTTATATAAATGAACTTGAGGAAACTAAGTTAGAAATGGCCACCATCAAGTGCTTTGTAGAAAAGGTCAACAAAAAGCTTGAAAGTTATAAACATATTGCATATGTGCAAACTACAAGGCTGTTCCGTCACCAGTGTTATTTGAGAATCACAATTGCTACTCAGTAACACCGGATAGTTCAGTCAAATCAGACTCTGCATCGGACAATGAATCTAACACTTCTAGTGTTAGAGATCCAAACTCCAATGTGAGACCGATTTTCGGGTTGAATGATGAGGGAGTAACTGCTGTGACTGATGATTCTGACACAGAAAATGAGAAATCTGAGAAAGTGAGTGATATTCCTAAGGAAAATCATATTATCACAAATGAACCAATATCACCTTCTCAGATTTCACATCTGATGGCAAATGCACATCGTGTGAATCAATCAGTAAAGAAAGAAGTGAAAAATGAATCAGTTGACAACCCCGTCAAGGTTGTTGATGCACTTTCTGTGGACGTCACTGTCAAATAGACTAGGGTTGAGTCTTGTAGTGTGTTACATGAGATTGTGGTGATCCATAAGGGCATTTTATGGATCTGATGCATTTGTAAGTATATAGGACAATACACAAAGTTTACGTTCGACCCAAGATAAATGGCGAATGTGGAAACATTCCACATTCGTCCAGTGCAATGAGGCGAAGGTGGACTTTGTCCACATTCGTCCAAAGCAAAGGGGCGAATGTGGAAACAGTCCACATTCGCCCATAGCAAAAGGGGCGAAGGTGGAAATGGGTATTGGACTATATATAGCAATCTCATGTGTTAGTTTTCATTTTGGTGATTTGAGTTTGTACTTTGAATGCTCTCAAGGGGGAGGTCATGCCCAACCTCCCCCGGCCACGAGATAGATGTTTATCCTACTGATGACAGTGTCAGTAACCGTTTTTGTAGTAATACGAATATGTGATGACGTTGTTATCGTTAATTTCTTTCTCGTCTCGAATCTCCCGTCTGAAACCGAGTTGTTTATGCGTATTCGATCCACGAATTCGGTTCCTAACCGGATTCACAAAGGTATTTTATCGGATGGAAGGATCCGATAAAATTATCTCTGACGAGGAGTATCTGATAAAATTTGCCAATTATTCTAAAATTGAGAAAATCTGGCAAGAAAGTACAATCTGGTTTCCTAAACACGAAAGGACTAATGATGTACCACCAGAAATTTTAAAGAAACTCTATATGGATACTCCAAAAGAACCTAAGGTTCACGTCACTGAATTCATCAAGCCTAAAGAGAAGGCAAATGGTTTTCTTGAGCCGGCTTACTCAAAGGACCCAGCTCCTGAGAGTTTAAGACGCATATGTGTGGATGATCAATATCCGATCAATTCATTTACAAAGCCACATGCTCAAAATTTTTTTGAGGAATACCGTGCGTGTTACTAGTGCGCGGAGAGAGGGCATTTACTTGCTCGCTGCCCGTACGTGAGACATATGAGACACGAAGTTGAGATGAGGCAATCTTATAGAAAGCTGGTCGATAATCATAGTTATCGTTAAAGACGTTTTGTCCCTCAACCAGCACCATTTTATAATCAAAGCAGTTATTATCAAAGAAGGGATAATCGTTAATTCACCTATGATCGTCGTAAGCGGATTGCTATGGAAAAACCTATGGTGAACACAACGGTTGATAAACAAAAGGTTCTTCCAAAACCTGTTGTTAAGTCGATAGTTGGACCTGTCTCTGTTAAATCAGAGAAGCTAACTAAGAAAGTTTCATTCAAGAACGATACTAAGAAACCGGCTGAGACTCCAAAATCTCATATCAGAATTCTAAAACGTTCGGAACAATCTTGGTCACCTAAGGGTTCTCCGAGTGCTTCTACCTAAAAGGCTAATGAAAAACCTCAAAGTGAGAAAGGTTTGATAGATCAGAAAAAGGTCGATTCAAAGCCTAATGTTTCTGTGAATGAATATTTGAAATCTAATGTTCAATGACCCAAGACCAAGAAGGATTGGGTCCCCCGAAAGAACTAATGATTTTTCTTGATATGTGCAGGGAGTTCCAGCTGGCCCTGTTAGCAGTCTCTGGATTGTTGACAGTGGAACTTCAGGGCACATGACTGGTGATTTAGCGCTGCTGTTTGATGTAAAGAATATCAATGGAGGCTATGTAGCGTTTGCTAGAAATAAAGAAGGTTACATCACTATGGAGGGAAGTGTGAGTAATGGGATAGTGAGTTTTGAGAGGATTTCTTATGTGAAGCAAATTGATTACAATCTGTTAAGTGTGAGCCAAATCTACGACAAACAGTTTTCTATGCATATTTCGACAACAAATCTTGCAATATCCTCAAACCAGGCTTTGTTATTCCAAAGGAGTGGATCATGTTAAAGGCACCGAGAGTGAATAATCTCTACATTCTTCATATGTCTAAAGCGATGAAAGTTCTGTTCACTCGATTGGAAAATATCTATGGTTTAAAGATTAAGAGAATTCGGAGTGATGATGGGACGGAGTTCAAAAATGCACAGATGGATGCTCTTTGTGAAGATAAAGGAATTCATTATGAATATTCTGCTCTGTATACCCCACAACAGAACGGTGTCGCTGAAAGGAAAAACAGGACTCTAATTGAAATGGCACGTACAATGCTCGCAGATTCCAACCTTCCAGTAATGTTCTGGAATGAAGCTATCTACGCAGCTTGTTATACACTGAATCGTGTGTTAACAGTGAAGAAGTTTGGCAAAACTTCTTATGAACTTTTGAACAGACGTAAGCCGAACTTGGAGTATCTAGAACCATTTGGGGCTCCATTTACGATGTTGAATCCAGGTGAAAAGTTTAGTCCGAAAGCTGAAGAGGGATACTTTGTTGGATATGCAACCCCGCTCAAACGGGTATTCAATAAAAGAACTCGACAGGTGGAGGAGTGGGCAAATGTTGAGGTTCAACGATATACTCAGAACGTACAGGGAAATGGTCCTGATTGGATGTTTGATTACAAAGACTTCTTTGAATCATTCAATCTAGATAACTTGGTTGAAGAGGCTGTTCTCAGATTATTTTACGAGTGTGAAAACACAGCGACTTCACCGTTAGTGCGTCCGATCACCGTAACTCCTCCAACAGCTTCTAATGATACCAGCGTTCCTGCAGCTGAAGAAGAAGTGTTCCAAGAAGCTTCAACTACACTCGATACTTCAGAATCAGAAGATGATGAAGAAATCTTTAGTGAAGCTATTCTAGATCATGCAAAAGAGGCACCACCAGTGAACCCAAATCCAGATGTTGCTTCATCGTCTAACACGGGTAATGATCTGGATTCACTGGAGAATTTGACTACTCAGACGGGAGTTACAGTACCTGATCATCCGGAAAGTGGGATTTTAGGTCGAACCAAGGCTTTTCAGTGGATGAACGTAGCTTTTGTTGGTCGAACCTAGGAGTGTGTTGTGTTGTTTTTCCACTTTCGGGTGATCGGGCGGTCGAAAGTGAAAAGTAGTTAAGGACGAAAGTGGGTTTGGTATTCAAATTCTACATTCGGGGAAGATTTTGAGGACGAAAGTGAAGGATTTTCACATTCGTACTCACGTTTTCTTAGACAAGGGCGTACGTAGAATCTGTTGGTGAAATTTTCATGTGTGTTGTTTTTCCAACTTCGAAAACAACATGTGGGGATTTTCGACTACACCAAGGCCGGGTACAACACAACAACAGCAAGTTACCATGGACCCGTGGCCTGTAGCTGCTCAGAAATCGAATACTCAGTCTTCGCAACCAATCAACTACTTAGCAATGACGAGTTCGATTCCTCAGAGTGTTGCCTCATCTTCTCAACAACCAGCAGCTGATTATTGGGGTGTAGCAGCCGCAGCGGTACACACTCAAACTACTAATGCTATTTCTACTCTAATCAATGATTTGTCTTCAGGTAGCGGGAACAGACCATCCAAGCTAATGGAGATGCAGGAGTTCAATCAATGGCAGAAGAAATTCAAGATTCATCTAGAAGGAATGGGACTTGAAGGAACTGAGGCGTGGCAGATGATTGCAAAAGGATATGTGGCACCAGTGTTAGAGAATACCGGTGAACAGATTCCACTTGAGAGTTTGTCTGATGACGAAAAGAAGAAGTTTGCGGTGGAAAAGAAGGCGCATTCTCAACTAACCCAAGCGATTACAAATGATCTTCTACATCAGTTTGGATCGTGTACTACTTCCAAACAACTGTGGGATATGTTGAAGAATCGTCATGATGGTAAAGAGAAGACGAGGAGGTTGAGAATTGAGGAACTGAAGAAAAAATTCGAGAACTTCAGTTTTGTTGGGAATGAAACACTGAAGGAGTTGACTCCCAGATACTGTCATTTGTTAACCGAATTATCAAATTATGAAATCAAGATTCCAATGTCAGATCTGGTGGATAAATTTGCTGATTCGTTACCACCTTACTGGGATCAACACATTGAGGTACTTAAGGAGAAAGATGCCTACAAGTACTGGACCATCAATGAATTCATCCAGAAATTGGAAAACAAAGAGCTTGAAGAGAAGAGGAAAGCTAAAAGATCACAAATTCCTCAAAACCCAGAGTTGTATCATGCTAGTACAACATCTACTGTGGGTAATTCAAGTTTTGGTGGGACAGTTGCTCCTCATATAGCATGTGTTTCAAGTGTGATGGAACCACCCAAAAACCTGATCAACTATCTTGCTCAAACCTCATCTTATACACCACCATCATATACACCACCACCACAATCATACCCAAATTCTTTCATTTCACCATTTTCTCCTATGCAACAAGCAGCATGTTATTCTGCAAACCAACCACAACCTCAACAACAACAATACATGTCTCAAATGAATCAGGCTAATCAGAGACCAGTAGTGTTGGAGACATCCAACATGAATAATGTCACTATGGAAGTTGCTCAACAACACATTGCTTTGGTTTCAGCAATGGTTGCCTCATACAACGGCTTAGTAGCTAGTCAAATTGGTAACAACAATCTAACCAATGAGGACTATGCTCAAATCGATAAAGAAGAAATGGAGCTTATCGACATACAGTGGGCTTTCGCAAGCATCATGAGGCGAGCAACAGAATTCATTGAAAAGACCGGGAGAACTGTTTTGGGCACTTCTCCAAATACAACATATGGCTTCAACAAAGAAAAAGTCACATGTTTTAACTGTGGTGGTAAAGGTCATTTTAAAAGAGAGTGTACACAGCCTGCAAAACAAGGTAACCAAAACCCATTCAACTCAAATTACCAGAATCGTCAATCTCAAAACCAAGTTTCTTATCAAAATCAAAACAACAACTATCAAAATCAAATCAATTACCAAAACCGACAAAACACCTCTCAGAACAATTCTTCTAGACAACCAAATACACCCAACCAGACTCAAACTCAATGACCAAATAATCCTAACAGAACCATCATTCCTATCACAACACCAAATGAGCAACCACAGACTAATAATCAGAATCAAGCTTTGGTGATTCAAAATGATGAGGGATTTGATTGGACTGATATACAACTTGGTGTTGAAGAGATAAGACCTGGAGGGAATGTAGCTTGTGTTGCTCAGCAGGTTGACATAGAGGAGTCGGTGATAGTTGAGAAAGCTGAAGAAACTGAGAGTGAGATTGAAGAGTCAATTGAAGAGATGAATGTTGTGATGACTGATTCAGTTGAAGATCACAATGAAGAGAAGAGTTCAGGAATTGGTATTGACTCTGTCACAGATGTTCCTGAAGAAAGTGAATCAGTGTATTCAGATTCGGAGAGTGAATCAGACTCAGAAGCAAGTGTGAATTCTCTTGATGATGACATTGATCAATTGCTGGCTGAAGCTGATTTTCTGAAGACCAGGAAGTCGTGTATAGTGGATGATGCTTTTACAAGAATCGATTATTCCAAGTTCTTTGCTAGGAAGGAAGCTCATTTCGCTCTCATGGCTATGACAGATCCTCCGAAGCAGGTAAGTTCTGAATCCACAACTGATATTCACAGTGATAAGTATTGTGGTACTTGTGATAGATTGACAGATGAGAATAAGCAACTCAGGGTACAACTTGAGAGTGCTGTGATTAACTGTCAATCTGCTCGCAAGGAAATTAAAGAATTCAACAAAGTGCTTGATGGTTACAAAAAGGACATTTCTGACTTAAAGAAAACACTTTCTTTAAAACAATTGGCAATTAACAGCTATATAAATGAAATTGAAAACACTAAGTTAGAAATGGCCACCATCAAATGCTTTGCAGAAAAGGTCAACAAAAAGCTTGAAAGCTATAAGCACATTGCATATGTGGTTGACCATATCATTGATGAACCATCACAAACCGCAAATTACAAAGCTGTGCCATCTCCAGTGTTGTTTGAAAATCACAATTGTCATCAAGTGACACCGGAGAGCTCAGTAAAATCTGACTATGCATCAGAAGATGAATCTAACACTTCTAGTGTTGGAGATCCAAATTCCGATGTACGACTAATTTTAGGTTTGAATGATGAAGGAGTTACTGCTGTAACTGATGATTCTGACACTGAAAGTGAGAAAACTGAGAACGTGAGTGATATTCCAAAGGAAAATCACATTATCACGAATGAACCAGTGTCACCTTCTCAGATTTCTCATCCGATGGCTAACGCACATCGTATCGATCAATCAGAAAAGAAAGTGGTGAAGAAGGATTCAGGTGACAAATCCGTCAAGGTATTTTATTGGATGGAAGGATCCGATAAGATTATCTCTGACGAGGAATATCCAATAAAATTTGCAAATTATTCTAAAATTGAGAAAATCTGGCAAGAGAGTACCATATGGTTTCCTAAACATGAAAGGACCAATGACGTTCACCAGAAATTTTAAAGAAGTTGTATTTGGATACTCCAAAAGAACCAAAAGTTCATGTCACTGAATTCATCAAACCAAAGGAGAAAGCAAATGGTTTTCTTGAGCCAGCTTACTCTAGGGACCGAGCTCCTGAGAGTTTAAGGCGCAGATGTGTTGATGATCAATATCCCATCAATGCATTTGCTAAACCGCATGCTCAGAACGTGTTTGAAGAGTATCGTGCATGTTTCAAGTGCGGGGAGAGAGGGCATTTACTTGCTCACTGCCCGTACGTGAGGCATAAAAGGCACGAGGTTGAAATGAGGCAATCCTTTAGAAAGCCGGTTGACAATCATCATTATTCTCAAAGACGTTTTGTTCCTCAACCAGCACCATTTTACAATCAAAACAATTTTTACCAAAAGAGGTATAATCGTCATTTCCAATCTGATCGTCGAAATCGGATTGCAATGGAAAAACCATTAAAGAGACCTATGGTGAACACAATGGTTGATAGACAAAAGGTTCCACCAAAACCTGCTGTTAAATCAATGGTTGGACCTATCTCGGTTAAATCAGAGAAGGTAATCAAGAAAGTTTCATTTGTGAACGATACTAAGAAATCGACTGAGATTCCAAAATCTCAGATTCGCATTCTAAAACGTTCGGAACAATCTTGGAACCTAATGGTTCTCCGGGAGCCTCTACTTCAAAATCAAATGAAAAAGATGAGAAAGTTTTGAACGATCAAAAGTCGATCAATTCAAAACCAAATGTTGATGCATCTTTGAACGCTGATATTCAAAGACCTAAGACCACACAGGCTTGGGTCCCCCGAAAGAACTAATTGGTTTACTTGATGTGTGCAGGGAGCTTCAGCTAGCCCTGTTAGCAGTCTTTGGATTGTTGACAGTGGAGCTTCAGGCCACATGACCGGTGATCTAGCACTATTGTTCGACGTGAAGAATATAAATAGAGGATATGTTGCGTTTGCGGGAAATAAAGGAGGTTACATCACAATGGAGGGAAGTGTGAATAACGGGATAGTGAGTTTTGAGAGAATTTCCTATGTGAAGCAAATCGACTACAATCTGCTAAGTGTCAGTCAGATATGTGACAAGCAATTTTCTGTGTATTTCGATGACAAATCTTGCTATATCCTCAAACCAGGCTTTAAGATTCCAAAAGAGTGGGTAATGTTGAAGGCACCGAGAGTCAACAATCTCTATATTCTTGATATGTCCAAGGCGATGACAACTCAGGGCCAAGTGACATGTTTTCTATCGAAGGCTACAGAGATAGAATCAATTATGTGGCATAGAGGAATGGGACATATTTACCTCAGGAAAATGAACCATTTAATCAAGAATGGGCTTGTCGATTGAGTCAATGTCAAACATTTCCATTTGAACGACAAGTGTGTGAGCTGTAAGAAAGGCAAGCAACACAAACAATCCCATAAACTGAAGAAAGTAAACTCTGTCAAAATGCCACTTGAGCGGTTGCACATGGACCTATTCGGACCTGTCAAACGTAAAAGTCATCTCGGAGAGCTTTATTGTTTAGTGGTTACTGACGATTTTTCACGATTCTCATGGGTGATGTGTTTGCACCATAAAAGTGACACGTTTAATAATCTGAAATTTCTGTTCACTCGACTGGAGAATGTCTATGGTCTAAAGATCAAAAGAATTTGGAGTGACAATGGGACGGAGTTCAAAAATGCGCAGATGGATGCTCTTTGTGAAGACAAAGGAATTCATCATGAATATTCTGCTCCGTATGCCCCTCAACAGAACGGTGTCGCTGAACGGAAAAACAGGACTCTCATTGAAACAGCAAGGACAATGCTCACAGACTCAAATCTTCCAGTAATGTTTTGGAACGAAGCGATCTACGCAGCTTGTTATACCCTGAATCGGGTCTTAACAGTGAAGAAGTATGGCAAAACTTCTTATGAGCTATTGAACCGACGAAAGCCGAACTTGGGGTATCTAGAACCATTTGGGGCTCCGTGTATGATGTTGAATCTAGGTGAAAAGTTTAGTCCAAAAGCTGAAGAGGGATATTTTGTTGGATATGCAACCCCGCCCAAACGGGTATTCAATAAAAGAACTCGACAGGTGGAGGATTGGGCAAATCTTGAGGTTCAACGATATACTCAAAACGTGCAAGGAAATGGTCCTGATTGGATGTTTGATTATAAAGATCTCTTTGAATCATTCAATCTAGATAGCTTGGTTGAAGAGGCTGTTATACGATTACTTTACGACTGTGAAAACGCAGCGACTTCACCATTGGTGCGTCCGATCACCGTAACTCCTCCAACAGCTTCTAATGATACCAATGCTCCTGTAGCAGAAGAAGAAATTTTTCATGAAGCTTCAACTACACTTGATACTTCAGAATCGGAAGATGATTGAGATTTTGATGAAGCTATTCTTGATCATGCAACAGAGGCACCGCCAGTGATCCCACATCCAGATGCTGCTTCATCGTCCAACACGGGTAATGATCTTGATGCAGTGGAGAACTTGACTACTCAGACGGGAGTGATTGTACCTGAACATCCGGAATCTCGGATTCATCGTATTCACCCGCTCGAGCAAGTTATCGGTGACCCTGGTAGAAGGGTTATGACGAGAGGACAACTACGCGGTGTCAATACACCAGAAAGTTTTGGTGCTTTAGCTTTATATGCAAAAATACAAAAATCTGGTTGTCAGAATGATTGGTCGTTTGCATGTTATGTTTCGTAGGTTGAGCTGCGGACACTTACGGATTTACCTCCAAATAGGAAGAAGATCAGTACAAAATGGGTATTCAAATGTAAGAATGATGATAGAATTGACTACAACGAGATATATGCACCTGTGGCACGCATAGAAACTATCCGAATGTTTCTAGCGTTTGCCTCGTATAAGAAATTCAAGGTGTACCAAATGGATGTCAAAAGCGCGTTTCTCTATGGTGTGGTCAAGGAAGAGGTCTACGTCGGTCAACCTCCAGGCTTTGAAGATCCTATCCACCGGGATAAGGTTTACGTTCTCAACAAAGCGCTGTACGGGTTGCACCAGGCTCCACGCCAATGGTACGAGGAGCTAAGCGCGTACCTACTGTCCAAAGGATTCAAATGTGGCTTGGTCGACTGCACACTGTTTACGAAGAAAACAGGGGATGATTTGCTTCTCGTCCAGATTTATGTAGATGATGTTATTTTTGGCTCAACTAACGAACTTCTTTGCAGAGAATTTGAACGTGTAATGCAGGAAAAGTTCGAAATGAGTGCGATGGGAGAAATGCAGTTTTTCCTCGGCTTGCAGGTGGATCAAAGACCAACGAGGATCTTTATTCATCAAACCAAATACGTATCTGAAGTCTTGAGCCGGTTCCAGATGGAAGATTCCAAGCCAATGGACACCCCGATACAACCTAATCACGGGATTGGTGTTGACGCTAAGGGGGAGCTGACAGACCCATTTACATACAGAGCAATCGTCGGATCTCTTATGTATCTCACCGCCTCAAGGCCAGACATAATGTTCGCTACATGCCCCTGTGCACGTTTCCAATCGAAGCCGAAACAAAGTCATCTGACAGCGGTCAAGCGTATCCTTAGATATCTAAAGGGTTGTCCGTAGAGAGGACTATGGTACCCTAATGACGATAATTTTGACTTTATCGCGTTTAGTGATGCAGATTGGGGCGGCTGTGACAAAGACAGCAAATCCACAACGGCTGGATGTCAGTTTTTAGGGAGCAGGCTCATGACCTGGCAGTGTAAGAAGCAGACTTCGGTCGCATTATCTACTTGCGAAGTAGATTATGTAGCAGCCTCGAGTTATTGCTCACAGGTTCTCTGGATTCAGCAGCAGATGGTGGATTACGGTTTGCAATTTCTTAAAACCCCTATTCACTGTGATAATGAAGCCATAATTGCATTAACTAAAGACTTGGTAAATCACTCGAAAGCTAAACATATCAGAATTAAGTACCACTTTATTCGTGATTGTTATGCAAAAGAGTTGATCGATATGATCAAAATCCACACTGACTATCAGAGGGCAGATCTTTTCACAAAAACTTTTGATAAATCCAGATTCGATTATCTCTTAAAAGTAAACGGGATAAAAGAAAAACAAGACTGATCATCACCTAGGTTTATCGTTTTTAGTTTTCAAATTTTCTTTAAGTTGTTACAGTTTTTCAGAAAAATTCAAAAACCCAAAAATATGTTTTACATTTTAGGGGGAGTCTTTATTCAGAAAAACCAAAAACATTGAAAAATTCAAAAAGCCATAAAAAATAGAAAAACCCAAAATGATTTCCAGGATAAAAAGAGGAAATGATAGTACATCAGTGGGGATCTGACACAGGCTAAAGATATGTAATGCAATATGACGCGTGTGTTGATTCTGTGTGATGTGCTGATAGGCTTCGTAGACGAATTACTACGTGCATTAGTGATACAAACATAACGAACTACTCGTTCGTGGCTGAACACCTCATGGGCATATGGTCTTAGTACCGTAATTTCGTTTGATAGAGTTGCCAAAATCTGAGGTTTCGGGTCGTTATGTTATTGTTATCCGGAATATTCTGATTGAACTTTTGTCGTGTTAATTTACGGACCTAGTTTCAATCAGAATATTTGCTAAAAGAGCTTTATTGCCAAAACCTAAAAGTTACCGAATTGAGGAACTTTATGTTTATTATTGATCATAGATCATTAATTGCATCGTGTCAATTTACAGATGCAAATCAGTAATTGATATCAGCCTCAACCTGGTATATATGCACATGTTACTTTGCTGCATTCGTTTGATGACCTGTACACCTCTGCTATATATCTTGTAACTAAACGGATAACATTGGCATAATCACGCGTTACGAGCAAGCTTTGTGCAATTTCTTGATACAGGAGTATGTCGTGTGTGTGGGAACCACAACGTGTTAGTATAATACACTTAATATCGTATCATTTTAAAGCACTGCATAACAGTCTACATGTGAGTTTATGTGGACAACAATATCAGCAGTTGCCGGATCATACATTGTTTCTAATGATAATATAAAATAGATCAACGCTGTGATCAGATTTCTCATTAACTGATATGATCCTCTTACCGGAAATCACTAAACATTTACTGTTTTTGTTTACATTTGTGCATTTAATTTTTGTTTTAGAGTTAATAGCCAAAATCGTCCCTGAGGTTTGGTCACTTTTGCCACTTCAGTCCAAAACCCAAACGTCTTAAATCTGGGTCCTTAGGCTTTTGATTTTTTACCACATTCGTCCCTAACAACGTTTAAATTGTGGACTGAAGTGGCAAAAGTGACCAAACCTCAGGGACGAATTTAGCAAAACCCAAACCTTTTTTGGGACAAATGTGGCAAAAAATCAAAAGCCTAAGGACCCAGATTTAAGACGTTTGGGTTTTGGACTGAAGTGGCAAAAGTGACCAAACCTCAGGGACGATTTTGGCTATTAACTCTTTGTTTTACAAAAAGATACAAAAACTCAAAAAGATTTTAGGTGTCTTTTAATATAAATTTCAGAAAAACCAAAAGTTTTACATTTCTGTGTTATTTTTAGATAACCGATGGTGTTTGATGATCATTTTCTGATATTTGATGAATCCATCTGAGCTTTGTATCATTTAAAACTGAAATAATGCATGATTAAGGCTTTAATATGTTGAAAAATGATTGAATGGGATTCGATTTCGTGATTTGGTAAAATTTTAACATTTTCCATTTTACTTTCGCCCCTTAGTTGGGTCGAAGATGGAAAATTATCTACATTCGAACCTTGAAAATGGACGAAGGTGTGTATTTCAGTTCATAACTTTACTTTCGAACCATTTTTCCACATTCGGGTCTTTAAGTAGGGACAAATGTGGAAAATATTCCACATTCGCCCATTTGCAAAGGTCGAACATAGAACATTATAAATATGCCATTTGCAGATTCGACCCTCATTCATTCCAATTTTCAAAAATTTTCAAAATCCGAACACCTTGTTTTTGTTTGATTGTGATTCTTGTTCCTGACCATTTCCTGATCATTTTCATCGTTATTACACAGGTAATGGACCTGTAATCAAGCCAGAATTGGGGTTTTTCGAACCGAACCCTAGACTCATTCTATTGGACCAGTTCTGATGTGTTTTTGTTAGAATTTTTTGATTAGGATTCAGTAATTATTGATTTTAGGGGGAGAATGAACAAGAACTAGAGTTAATTCTTTGAAATTAAGTGTTAATTGTTTGATTAAAAAAAACTGAACCCTAGTTTCCTTTGAAAATCAATAATAACTGAATAATGAACACCATTGATGGTTGGAATAGCTTAATCGGTTGTGTTAGGAGACATCTGAATCAAAATCAGTGTTTAAAACATATCAGAAAAACAATTTTGAATTTTTGGGTAAAAACAGCCACATTCGACCAAATCGAATGGGACGAACCTGAGTTTTACTAGTCGAAGGTGACTGGTTAAAGGATGAAAGTAGAAATTAAGGGACGAATTTGGATTTTGTTCATTGAATGTTCACATTCGAACCAAATTAAACACTTTCGTACCATAAAAATCCCACATTAGTACTCGCGTAAGGGCGAATGTGGATTTTGCAAAAACCAAAATTTTCAAAGTTTGTCGTTTTTGATTGTTTTTGACGTATTTTCATTGTTATTGTAATACAGATTATTCTAATGGCTGAACAAAAAGCAGAAAATGTAGAAGTTCTGGTACAAGAAGTTCCAGTACAAGAAGCACCGGTTGAGAATGTTGTTCAAGCATGGCCATTTGAACCTGCTCACAATTGTTGTTTGTAGGAGAGGTTCAGAAGAATACAGAGTTTACTGGAATCATAGACTTTCTCAGAAGAAGCAGGATAATTCATGCCATTGCAACACCTGCTATCATTTATAAAGACATAGTTGAAGAGTTCTAGAGAAATGCACGCTATGATTTCTGGGAAGATAAGACTGCCATAGTAAGCAAGATTCAGGGAAGTTTTGCTTTGATTACTGAAGATGACATTAGAGATGCACTGAAGATCAAAGATGATGATTGCACTGATCCAAGATGTCTATCATGGACTGAGCAGAGAGTCTGCTTTCTAAGGATGAAGTACAACGGTCCAATTACTGATGGAGCGTTACATAAGGGAAAGCTAAGTGTGCAATTCAAGTACTTTGCTCACTTTATTATCCATGTGTTTGGGACAGTAAGTGGAGGCTATGACATGATGAGAAAGAGTCTGAGCTCGTTGATGGTTGCACTAGCACTGAATAAACAATTCAACATAGCCGGGATGATTCTGGATCATATGTTGGAGATGTTGAAAGGTCAGAAGTCGAAGAAATTTATGTTGTATCCAAGATTCTTGATGATGATTTTTGATCACAAGTATCCGAAGTTGAAGAAGGATCCTACAATGGTTTTGGGACAGGATCACATGAACATCAGAACATTGGTTCGGATGAAGGGTTATAAGGGTATTCCTGATAATGAGAAGCCTCCAAATAAGAATCTGTTTGATCATCTGATCAATCCGGGTTACACTGACCCAGGGGAGGATAAAGCTAGACATGCTAACAGTGAATCAGATACTGATGATCCACTGGTACATGCTGATGCAAACACTAAAAGAAAACGTCAAGTTAAAAATGCCGGAGCCAAAGGGAAGGGCAAGGCAAAGGCTGATGAAGCTGAACCTGCTAAGAAGCAGAAGAGGAGAAAGAAAAGTACTGCAAAGAAGGGTACTAATTTGGTTGATGAAGAATCTTTTGTTGATTCTGAAGAAACAGAAGAAGATGAACAATGGGATTCTGATGCTGAATTGTTGAGGAAGAACTCCAAGCGCAAGGCCACTGCTGCTGGAGAGTCTGAATCCCTGAATAAAGCAATTGAAGAACAATTGCAGAAAGAGCCTATTGATTTGGAAGGTTATTTAGGGCTAGATACTGAAGATTTTGATGGATCTACAGTAGTTGTGAATTTGAAGAAGCCTAAACGCAAGTCAATGGCTAAGAGAGATACAAAAGAGAGCACAAAGAAGTTGCGAGAGAAAGAGATTGAGAAGTTGTTGAAAGGGAAGAAAGTCCCAGATGCTGGCACATCCTCACAGGTTTCCTCACCAGCTACCAAAAAGCAAAAGACATCACCTAAAGAACCTGAAGTAGTTCCTGATCTGGATTCTACTTTAGAAAATGTTCTAAACTTGTTCAAGAATAAAGAGAAAACTCCTGTTGCTGAATCTTCCAAGACAAAAGTCACAGTTTCTGATGATGTGATGAAGAAAGTAAACAAACAGTTGGAAGATATGATGAAGATGTTGACTGCACAGCAAGCTCAAATAGAGAAATTCAAGAAAAATGAGGAAAAGATGTTGCTGATAGTTGTAGCTTCTAAAACAAATCAAGGTGAACTTGAGAAGAAGCTAAAACAACTTGAAGAGGAAAAAAATGAGCTTGATGAGAAATGCAATGGGAATAGGAGGATGATTAAGAGTGTAAGGAAAGAAAATAACGAATTGAAGAAGGAAAATAAAAGAATGAGTGAGTTGCTTGACAAATTGTATGGTGAAGCTCCTAAGCTAAAAGAAGGAGAGGAAGACAAAGAAAAAGAAGAAGAAAAGGTTGATTATGAAGAGTCTTCTGATGATGAAGAAGGTGATGATGAATCAGACGATGGATCTGATGATGATGATGATGCTGAGGGGAAAGCAGATGGTAAGAAGAATGATGATGAGGATGAAAGTAGTAGTGATGATGATGATAATGATGATACAAGTAAGTTTACATTTGAGGAGAGACAGACCAAGAAGGGTAGTTCTGGTCAGTCTAGTTCTAAGAAAGCAGGAGAGAATGTTGATGCTGATGATAACATATTCTGGAAAGAAAAGATCAGAGCGTTATCAGATGATGCAAAGAATGTTTATCGAGAGATGATGAACAAGAGAGAGTGGACCATTGAGTTTACTGGAAAGTTTGCTGATATATTCCAATCTGAAGATATGAGATTTGAATTGGAATACAATGATCCTGATCTTGAAGAAGGTGAAGTGTCAGCTGCTGCTTCAAAAGAAATACTCGAAGGCATTGCGCAGCGTGTGGGTAAGACACTTAAGGAGATCATGGCTGATCAAATGATTCCAGACATTCCTGAAAAGGATGTTGGAAATCATTCTGATGACAAGCAGACTCCAGAGACTGAGGAGATTGAAATAGAGGATATAACCCATGAAGAATATCCTGAATACTTCAGAGAAACAGATGAAAATGAAGTTTTCCCAGACTTTACTGAAACACATATGAGAGAAGCTAAAAAGAAAGCTGAGCAGAAGAGCAAAGAGTTTTTGAAGAATGTGGTTGGTGATGGAAATCAGAAACCATCATCATCTGAACAAAGTGATGAACTGAAGGCTTTGTTGCAGAAGTTGAAGGAAAATGATGAGAGAAGACCGAAACCAGAAGCACAAGGAAGTTTCTATAGATATCACAACCAGAAGTTCAAAGGCAAAGCACTGGGTTGGAAGTATCTAAGAAATCTCAAGTGTATTGCTGTAAAGTGGGAAACTGGAATTCTGTACTTTTATAGATTCTATGATTTACTGACTCTACCGTACTGGGCGGTGAGAGATATCTGTAGGTTCAGAAGGACTGGTGCTTCGGTGAATAATACTGCAGTTGGATGGTTTGCTGATAAGCTTGTCTGGGAGAGCAGAACGAAATGGGATATGTTCAAGCCTCAGTACCCGAAAAGGAAGGTTCATAGAGATATTGATCCTAAGACGAGTAGAAAGAAAGTGACCTTGATATACAAAGCTCCTGTGGTGATGAAGAAAATACCGCTAATGCCAATACAACAGCATTTCAGTGAAGATTTTATTGTTTGGTATTATGATTGGAGGAATGCTGAAGCAGTGATAATGTTGAGAGACGGGAAGGATGCGTACAAGAAGATACATGTTTTTGACCCAATGTGGCTCATAAACTGTACTTTTGAAGACATCATCATGTTGTACTACAATCCAATCTACAGTGACCCCAATGACGCATCACAAGCAAAGAAATATCAACAGGTGGTTGCAGTATGCTTTGCTTATGATATCAATTCTGGTAGCAATCTTGAAAAGAAGCTTGGGAAGGTGAAGCTAGCTAAAGTGCCAAAGCGTTCGACGAAGAGAAAGTTGGAACCAGAAATGACGAAAGATCAGCGTAAACAACTTCGTCTGAAGATTATGAACAAGGTTATGGATGAAGCCCGAAGGCAATCCGAGCAATAGTCGAGGGGGAGTTTGTAGATGCATATTGTGCGACTAATGCTTCGGATTGTAATCATAAATATGTTTTGAAGAATTCATAAGAGCAAAGGTAGAGTTGAAGTGAGGCGAATGTAGAAGAAGGTGGAAGAATGTAGAATGTACAAAGGAAGTGTTCCAGGTTCGAACTTGATTGAAGGGCGAAGGTAGAAGTCTGCCACATTCAACCTCTCGAAGAGGGCGAATGTGCAGACTATATAAGTGAAAAGTTTGTTTTAATTGCTAACTTTGATCATTTTGAGTCGAATAGGTCTGAGTAGAGCTCTCTAGTGTGTGTGTTATTAAAGTGTTGGTCAGAATTACTTGTAATCGTTATTGCTATCATATTTCACAAAGTAATTAATGAAAATGTCGTTTGAAAAGCTTAATCCGTGTGTTTGATTCATTGATTATCATTTTGTATTTGTTCTAGGGTGTCCGCACCTGGAATAGAGACTTGTATGATCAGATTTACTGTTTTTACAACAAACGATCCTTTACAGTTTGCAATTTCTAAAAACCCATATTCACTGTGACAACGAAGCCGCAATTTCATTAACTAAAGACACGGTCAATCTCTCGAAAGCTAAGCATATCCGGATTAAGTATCAGTTTATCCGCGATTGCTATGCAAAAGAGTTGATTGATATGGTCAAAATCCAAACTGATTATCAGAGGGCGGATCTCTTTACCAAAGCTTTTGATAAATCCCGATTTCATTATCTTTTAAAAGCTAACGGTATAAAAGAGAAACATGACTGATCATCACCTCGGTTTATCATCTTTTGTTTTCAAATTTTCTTTAAGTTTTTATTGTTTTTTCAGAAAAATCCAAAAACCCAAAAATATGTTTTACATTTTAGGGGGGTTGCCTTAATTCAGAAAAACCAAAAACATTGAAAAATCCAAAAAGCCATAAAATAGAAAAACCCAAAATGATTTCCAGGAGTAAAAGAGGAAATGATAGTACATCAGTGGGGATCTGGCAGTGTAAGAAGCAGACTTCAGTTGCACTATCAACATGCGAAGTAGAATATGTAGCAGCATCAAGTTGTTGCTCACAGGTTATGTGGATTCAGCCGTAGATGGTTGATTACGGTTTGCAATTTCTAAAAACCCCTATTCACTGTGACAGCGAAGCCGCAATTGCATTAACTAAAGACACGGTCCATCACTCCAAAGCTAAGCATATCCGGATTAAGTATCACTTTATCCGCGATTGCTATGCAAAAGAGTTGATTGATATGGTCGAAATTCACACTGATTATCAGAGGGCGGATCTCTTTACCAAAGCTTTTGATAAATCCCGATTTCAATATCTTTTAAAAGCTAACGGTATAAAAGAGAAATAGGATTGATCATCACCTCGGTTTATCATCTTTTGTTTTCAAATTTTCTTTAAGTTTTTATTGTTTTTTCAGAAAAATCCAAAAACCCAAAAATATGTTTTACATTTTAGGGGGGTTGCCTTTATTCAGAAAAACCAAAAACATTGAAAAATCCAAAAAGCCATAAAAATAGAAAAACCCAAAATGATTTCCAGGAGTAAAAGAGGAAATGATAGTACATCAGTGGGGATCTGGCTGTGTAAGAAGCAGACTTCAGTTGCACTATCTACCTGTGAAGTAGAATATGTAGCAGCATCAAGTTGTTGCTCACAGGTTCTGTGGATTCAGCAGTAGATGGTTGATTACGGTTTGCAATTTCTAAAACCCCTATTCACTGTGACAACGAAGCCGCAAATGCATTAACTAAAGACACGGTCAATCACTCGAAAGCTAAGCATATCCGGATTAAGTATCACTTTATCCGCGATTGCTATGCAAAAGAGTTGATTGATATGGTCAAAATTCACACTGATTATCAGAGGGCGGATCTCTTTACCAAAGCTTTTGATAAATCCCGATTTCATTATCTTTTAAAAGCTAACGGTATAAAAGAGAAACAGGACTGATCATCACCTCGGTTTATCATCTTTTGTTTTCAAATTTTCTTAAAGTTTTTATTGTTTTTTCAGAAAAATCCAAAAACCCAAAAATATGTTTTACATTTTAGGGGGGTTGTCTTTATTCAGAAAAACCAAAAACATTGAAAAATCCAAAAAGCCATAAAAATAGAAAAACCCAAAATGATTTCCAGGAGTAAATGAGGAAATGATAGTACATCAGTGGGGATCTGACACGTGCTAAAGAAATACAACGCAATATGAGGCGTGTGTTGATTTTGTGTGATGTGCTGATAGGCTTCGTAGACGTATTACTGCGTGCCTTAGTGATACAAACATAACGAACTACTCGCTAGTGGCTAAACACCTCATGGGCATATGGTCTTAGTACCGTAATTTCGTTTGATAGGGTTGCCAAAATCTGAGGTTTCGGGTCGTTATGTTAAATGTTATCCGGGATATTCTGATTGATCTGTTGTCGTATTAATTTACGGACCTAGATTCAATCAGAATATTTGCTAAAAGAGCTTTAATGCCAAAATCTAAAAGTTACCGAATTGAGGAACTTATTGTATATTATCGATCAAAGATCATTAATTGCATCGTATCAATTCACTGATGAAAAGCTGTGTTTGGTATTAGCCTCAACCTGGTATATATGCACATGTTACTTTGCTGCATTAATTTGCTGACCTGTTAACCTCTGTGCTGTATATCTTGTAACATTACGGATAACATTTGGCATAATCACGCTTTATGACGTAGCTTTGTGCAAATTCCTTGACACAGGAGTATGTCGTGTGCGTGGGATCCATAAGCGTGTTAGTATAATACATCTAATTGCATATCATTTTAAAGCACTACATAACGGTCTGCATGTGAGTTTATGTGGACAACAATATAAGCAGTTGCCGGATCACGCATTGTCTTTAATGATAATATGCTAACAGATCAACGGTGTGATCGGATTTCTCAAAAACTGATATGATCCTCTTACCGGAAATCACAAAACATTTACTGCTTTGTGATTACATTTCCGCATTTTACATTTGTTTTTGCAAAAGATACAAAAACTCAAAAAGATTTTAGGTGTGTTTTAGCATAAATTTTAGAAAAACCAAAATATTTTACATTTCTGCGTTATTTTTGATACCCGATGGTGTTTGATGGTTGTTTTCTGAAACTTGATGAACCAATCTGAGTTTTGTATCATTTAAATGTGAAATGATAAGTGTTTAAAGCTTAAAATGTTAGAAAAGGATTGAACGGGATTCGATTTTGAGGTTTGGTAAGTTTTCAAAAATTCCAATTTTCATTCGCCCCTTCGTTGGGTCGAATGTGGAATTTCTGATACATTCGAACGTTTAATTTTGGACGAATGTGAGAGTTCAAATTTTTGTTTGTACATTCGAACCCTTATTCCACATTCGAGCCTTTCAATAGGGTCGAATGTAGAATAAGTTTCACTTTCGCCCAACATCATCGGTCGAATGTAGCTTCTTATATAAGCCTGATTCCTCTTTCGTACTCTCATTCTGAAATTTTTCAAAATTTTCCAAACTAACCAGACCTTGTTGCCCTTGTTCTTTTCATCTTGGATTATTGTTCCCTTGTGTATACTGATCATTTTGACATAACATTTACAGGTAATGAACCAGTAATCATGATTGATTTAGGGTTTATATGTTCGAACCCTTATACATGACTGGTGGACAAGTTTGAATCGTTTTTAATCAAAATTGTGTGTTTGGATTTAGTTTAAGATAGTTTTAGGGGGAGAAGGATACACAATCTAGGTTTATAACACATTAATTGTTGGATTTTGATCATTCAAAAACTGTTAAACCTAGATTGATTATAAAAACTATCTAAAACTAAACAATTGTGACAATTGATTGATGAAAAAGCTTAGTCGGTTGTTTTAGGTTCTAACCAAATGAAATAAACAGGTTAAAATAGTTTAGATTGAAGTTTTGATGTTTGGTCTTATGAACAGGCACATTCGACCATAAAGAAAGGGTCGAATGTGGCACTTTCGGTCAAATGTAGTCTGATCATAGGGACGAATGTGATAAAACGGGCGAATGTGGAACTTTGACTATGATTTTTCACATTCGAACTATTTTTGCACATTCGAACCTCAGATTTCCTTCATTCGTACCCCCGAAGGGTTGAATGTGGAAGTTTGAAAACCAAAATTTCAAAATTTGTCAATTTTATCCGTTTTAACAAATTTTCAATGTGTCGTTTTTGTAGACTTACAAATGGTTGAACCACAAGCTGAACAACAGAATGTTGAAGTTCCAGTTTAGGAAGAGTTGCCATTTGAGAGTGCCCATAATTGTTGTGCATATTTGGGAGAAGTGAAGAAACTCACAAAGTTTTCTGGAATTATTGATTTTCTCAGAAGAAGCAGAGTTGTAGATGCTTTAGCAACACCTGCTATCATTTATAATGATCATCAATAGGACTTCTGGAGAAATGCACGTTATGATTTCTGGGAAGATAAAACTGCAATAGTTAGTAACATTCAGTGGGAGCTTGCGATTGTTACAGAGAGTGATATAAGAGATGCACTGAAGCTAAGAGATGAACCGACTGATCCGAGAAGCTTGTCTTGGATAGAGCAGAGATTGTGTTTTCTAAGAATGAAGTATAATGGTCCAATAACAGACGGAGCTTTGGATAAAGGGAAGTTATGTCCTTAGTTCAAGTATCTAGCTCACGTTATCATACATGTGTTTGGGTCAGTGAGTGGTGGTTATGACGTAATGAGGAAGAGTTTGAGTTCTTTGATAGTTGCGTTACTGTTGAACAAGCCATTCAACGTTTCGGGAATGATTCTAGATCATATGCTTGAACCACAGAAGGGATTGAAGACGAAGTAGTTTTTGATGTATCCCAGGTTTCTGCAGATGATTTTTGACTTTAAGTATCCAATATTGAAGAAAGATCCCACAAAGATTTTAGTTCAGGATCATATGAACTTGAAAACTTTGGTCAGAATGAAAGGTTATAAAGGAGTTCCTGATAATGAGAAACCACCTCACAAGAACTTGTTTGGGCATTTGATTAATCTAGGATATAAGGATCCAGGTGAGAACAAGGCAAGGAATGTGAACAGTGAATCTGATACTGATGATCCATTATTCCATGTTAATCCAACAATGAAAAGAAAACGACAAGTGGTGAATGCTGGAGCTAAAGGGAAGGGCAAAGCAAAAATGGATGAAGTTGAAAAGACTAAGAAGCAAACAAAGAGAAAGAAAAGTGTTGCAAGGAAAGGTACTATGCTTGTTGATGAAGAATCTTTTGTGGATTCTGAGGAGACTGAAGAGTATGAGAGATGGGATTCTGGAGACGAGACTATGAAGACCTCTAAGCCCAAGGCCACTTGGCTGGAGAGTCTGAAAGTCTAAACAGGACTATTAAAGAACAAGGTCCTATTGATTTAGAAGGAGGAGAAGGAGATCTTGGTTTAGGTGCTGAAGATTTTAGTGGTTCTCCTGTTGTTGCTGAAAAGCAGAAGAAACCAAAATACAAGACGATGTCAAAGAGAGATGTTAAAGAAAATCCTAAGAAAAGACGAGAGAAAGAAGTTGAGATGTTACTGAAAGGAAAGAAAGTTCCTGATATTGGCACATCATCACGAGTTACTTCTCTGGTATCTAAGAAGCAGAAGAAATCTGATAGAGTTACAACAGAAACAGTTCCTGATTTGGATACTACTTTGCAGAATGTTCTGAATATGTTCCAGAAGAAGCAGAAAACTCTTGAAGCTGAATCTTCCATTCCTAAAGTTTCTGTTTCAGATGATGTGTTGGAGATTGTGAATAAGAGAATGGAAGAAATGATGAAGATTATCGATGCACAACAAGCTAAGATTGAAAGGTTTAAGAAAAATGAAGAAACCATGTTGCAGATTGTTGTGGCAGCTAAAGAAAATCAGGATGAATTAGAAAAGAAGCTGAAAGTGCTTGAAGAAGAAAAAGAGGTAATAGAAGCATGTGGCAAAAGAAACACAAGAAGGATTGTGACTATTAGACATGCAAACAAAAATATGCGTGAAGAGAATCAAAAAATGAGTAAGTTGTTATAGAAACTGTATAATGAAGCTCCTCAACTCAAAGAAGGAGAAGAAGAACAGGAGAAAGAGGATGAACAAGTTGACTATGAAGATTCACCAGATGAAGATGAAGATGATGATGATAAATCAGACGATGGTTCTGATGATGATGATGATGAAGATGGTAAGTCTGGTGAGAAGAAGAATGATGATGAGGAAAGTAGTAGTGATGACGATGATGATGATGATGATGCTAGCAAATTCAGTTTTGAAGAGAGAGAGAATAAGAAAGGAGATAATGGTCAATCCAGTTCTAAGAAAAAGTCTGGTGGAAATGTAGATGATGATGATGATGATATCTTTTGGACCGAAAAGATCAAATCTCTATCTGATGATGACAAGAACTTGTATAGAGAAATGTTAAACAAGAAAGTCTGGACGATCGAGCTTACAGGAAAGTTTCCAAAAATATTCGAAGTTGATGATATGAGATTCGAGCTAGAATACAATGATCCAGATCTTGAGGAAGGAGAAGTGTCAGCTGCTGTGTCGAAAGAGATTCTTGAAGGAATTACGCAGCAAGTGGTTAAGACAATTGAGGAGATTATGAAAGAACAAGTGATACCTGATATTCCTGAAAAGGATGCACGAAATCATTCTGATGAACAATCATTTGAAAAGGAAGAGATAGAGATAGAGGATATCACACACGAAGAATATCCTGAATATTACAGAGAAAAAGATGATGAGGTTTTCCCATACTTGACAGAAGTGAACTTGAAAGAAGCTGAATACAGAGCAAAGAAGAAAAGTGATACATTTATGAAGAATGTGTTTGCAGAAGGTAATCAGAAACCAACAACTGAACAAGATGATAGTTTGAAGACTCTGTTGAAGAATTTGAAAGAGATGGATGATAAAAGACCAAAATGTTCAAAGGCCGAGCCTTAGGTTGGAAATACCTTAGACAATTGAGGTGCATAGCAGTGAAATGGGAAAAAGGAATTCTGTACTTCTACATATTCCATGACATTCAGACTCTACCGTACTGGGCGGTGAGAGACATATTCAGATTCACGATGTCTGGTGCTTCAGTGAATAATGATGTGGTTGGTTGGTTTGCTAATAAGCTAACTTGGGAGAGCAGAACGAGATGGAGCATGTTTAAACCACAGTATCCCAAGAGGAAAGTTCATAAAGAGATAGATCCAAAGACGGGTTTGAAGAAAGTAACTTTGAAGTACAAACCTCTAATAGTAAAGAAGATTCCGTTAATGCCGATTCAGCAGCATTTCAGCTCTGAATTTGTTATGTGGTATTATGATTGGAGAACGGCAGAAGCGGTGATAGTGTTGAAGGATGGAAAGGATGCGTATAAGAAGATTCACATTTTTGATCCGATGTGGATCATTAACTGCACATTTAAAGACATCATCATGCTCTACTACAATCCAATCTATTGTGAACCGAAGGATGCAAATCAAGAGAGAAAGTATCAACAGGTTGTGGGAGTTTGTTTTGCTTATGACATCAATTCGGGAAGTAATCTGGAGAAGAAACTTGGTAAGAAAGTGAAAATGAACGAAGTGCCGAAACATTTGACAAAGCGAAAGCTTGAGCCCGAGATGACAAAAGATCAGAAGAAACAACTTAGATTGAAGCTGATGAACAAACAGATGGACGAAGCACGAAGGCAATCCAAGCAATAGTCGAGGGGGAGTTTGTTAGTGCATGTTGTGTGACTAATGCTTTGGATTGCGAATTCTAAGTTTGTTATGTTGTATCGTGGGGGCGAATGTAGAGTTTTGTAGGGTCGAATGTGGAAATATTGGGGCGAACGTGATCTTAGAGGGACGAATGAAGACTGAAGACTGATATGCTGATTCGTACTGTGTTAAGGGTCGAACGTAGAAGAACTTGCACATTCGACCTAACGATAGGGGCGAACGTGCAGCACTATATAAGCTTGATTTTTATTTTGAATTGTAACTTTTGCCATTTTGAGTCTTGTATCCAGTCTAGGTTCTCTCTCTAGGTTGTGATCAGTGTCTAATTGTTTTATTAACTTGAAACATCAATTGTAAAGATCTTTAACAAGTTAATTAATGAAAATCGAGATTGAAAAGGTGATTTTGATTGTTTGATTCGTTAACTATCATTTTGTAACTGATCTAGGGTTTCCGCACCTAGATTAGTAAACTTGTATGATCATCTAATCTGTTTTTGACAAAACGATCCTCTACAGCAACAGTAATCCACAAATCCATGTCACAAAAGGCAAACAAATCTGATTTAAACAAAAACATAAATACAAAAAAAGACCATTCAAATGATCCTTCAATTATTGTGCTAAAAAATACAAAATTAAAAAAGTCAAAAATAGTAAAACCATTCAAATAGACCAAAAGAAAAAGAGATCCAACGCCATCAACACCATAAATACTTAACTTCAAAAAGTCAAACAAAAATAACCATTCAATGGACTTGGGTACGTAAAAAACAGAGTTTTTTTTCTTGAACAAACGTAAAAACAGAGTTACCTTCAACTCCACACTAGCCGTCACCATCTCCGCCTACACTAAAAACCGGTCGCCTTCACAAACTGAACCACCACAAGGATCGACCTCCTACATCCACTCCACCACCATGTCTTGTCGAGTGTGTTCTCGACAGATCCATAGATCCAATACCCATCGCCTTCACTTATTATACACAACAGAAATCAGCTCAAAATTTGCTACCCTTTTCATACGAAAATGAATGTAAAAATCAAAATTAACAAAAAAATTTGGAAATAGGAGCTGCCCACCAAAGTATATGAACAGCTTATGTTGAATCTTTTCATAACTTTAGTAAAGTGACGAAAACTAGAAGTAAATGATTGAGCTATCTTATCTGCTTCAGATGCTGATAACCGCTTTGTCTCTTACCTCAACGACACCCTTCTTCTTCGTCAGCCAACTTTCTGGCTCCAACTACAACCACACCAACTCTCCGGTGATGATTACAGATCTGGTTACATAACCCAGACTTCACATTGTTTTCATTTGCCCCTTCAAGTGAAAACAAGATCTAGATCTAATTTTTGAGATAAATGACAGAGAGAGAGAAAGAGAAGGATTGTGTGGGTTTTAAAATAAAATGTGTGCAGAGAGATGTGGTATATGTCAGGAAAGAGAAACAAGTAATTGTCTATAATACCCTTGAGCACTTGACTGAATTGATTATAATACCCTTGGGCACTTGGGTGATGTGGTCAAGTATGAGCCATTGGATGAGTTTTCAAGGGTTTTCTAATCTAAAAGGGTTTCCTCCCAATACTTACACTATATATATATATATATATATATATATATATATATGGAAAGGGTAAAATGAGAACATGGTTGAGTTGGAAGAACAGCAGGAATTCACTTTATAACTGATGACTCACAAAATTAACATATAAAACAGGCATAAACAGTCCCATAATAGGTCACAATTAGGCTTTTATTAGTGATAATTGTTGCTTAATTTGTTCCTATTTGTATTTCTCAGGAAATTGGAGCTCCAAGACAGAAACAAAAGATTTCCTGGTGGAAACGAGTAAAAACTGGAGATTCCTGAAGATACCGGACTTAAAGCATGTTCCCTGTATGTTTTCAAGACAATCCCGGGACTTAAACAACGTTAAAATCAGTCCCTGAGTGACCGAGCACGCCCACGCTCACGTGCACGAAGGCATAGCACGCGAGAAGACAACACAGAAAACTTGGAGAGCAAGAAATCAGAAACTGGAGGATGTGCACGCCCGTGCCACTTGGTAGGGCACGCCCGTGCTCAGACATTTCGTACAAACAGCATCTGCCATGCAGTAACAGAACGTACGTGTAACAGCAAGCACGCCCTCGACACACTTTGGCACGGCCGTGCAGCCTCTGGAGGTCTATAAATAGCAAGCTAACCCTCACCATTTGTTCATCCCTTCTTGTGCTCTCTTGGGGCCGAACTCCAAGCTTCTTCCGGAGATCTTGGGGTCTTGTGGGAGGCCTTCTGGCCCTCCTAACATCTCTCAATGGTTAGGGCTCGTCCTACCTTGATCGGCTTAGCCAAGAAGAGGATCGTAGAGTAGTTATGCAATAAATATTGAGGGTCGTGAGGATCAAGAGAGTTACATATAACTTGGAGGTGGATAGCTTGTCTATGAGCAGCCATGTTCTTGTGTTGATCATGTCTTATCAAGGATTTTATTCAGTAGCTGAGTGAGTTTCTTGGCTAAGTGATCTTTTTGTATCATACGCCTTTAGGATTACGTTCCACCTTTATCAAGGATTTTATTCAGTAGCTGAGTGACTTTCTTGGCACAGGGAGGATTCCCAACGGGAGCACCAGTGATATCTTGTATCATACGCCTTTAGGATTTTTTTCCACCTTTGTCAAGGACTTCATTCAGCTCTGGAGGTTAAGGGTTGGATTATTAAATTGTCGCCCATTTAAACAACTTTATATTCAACTGATCAATAAATATTAAAGTGCCACTTAAAAGATAAACAAATAACGGATTCTTTATCTAGTTCTCGTTAGTACAACACCGTTAACGAATGGGGATACAAGTCTCCTGATTCAACTGTAAGATAGATCCCTCTGTCTTCATGATCGTTAACCTTCTTAGGGGATACGTTGTTGGTCCACTCGGGAATGACCCTAAGGCGAGATCCTTCGGTACGAAACGCGAGAGCTAAGGCGAGGTGTACGGTGTTCCAGGTCGGAAGTGAAGCCTCCATTTTAAGAAGAAGATGAGTTCAAAGACCAGATACTTGACCGCGGTTTGAGAGAGCCCGCTATACGCGAGGCCCTGGCGGAGTACCCCAGGTGGACACACGCTGGAGAGGTTTAGCATTCTACGCAGTAGTAGCCTCTGCTTCTCTATCAAAGAGTCAACACTTCAAGATCCCTGTCGTCTTCCTCACAAATAAATTAACTTAAATTATTAATCTTAATAATAAACTTAACTACTTATATGAAGGACCCCGAGATATGCATAATACACTACTCTACTATTTTTATCTTTTTATTTTACAAAACCAAAACCTTTTTCAAAAACTATTTTTATTAAAGAACCACTCCTTTTTATTTTTATTTTTAAAACCCGATCAGTTAATTGATAAAGGGTTGAGTAGGGGAAAGTGTGAACTCTGGAATACGATACTCAATACTTACCCTAGAAACTATACTATACACGTCAGGTTCTCTGCCTATGTGTTGGTTTTAGTTTCTAAAGTAATTATTGTTTACTTTATAAATTTAAAATTTGGTAAAACCAGTTTATTAAAAATCAGTCGTTTACCCCAGTTTTGGAATTAAAACATCAAGCTTTTGGCACCGGGCAAATGACATCTTTTTAATTTACTAAAACCACGCACATCAAGTTTTTGGCGGCATTGCCGGAGAACACATTTGTTTCCAAAGAAAGACCCAAGTCACTTAACTGATCGGTTTATTTTTCTTTTTCATTTTTATTTTCACTTAATTTTTCTTTTTGTTTTTGGTCTTCTTAATTTTTCTTTTTCATTTTACTTCTGCTTTATTTTCGATGATTGCGGTTATTTTAGTTTTTCTTTGCAGGTTTGCTTCTGGATTGGCCACCTTGGAGAATTCCCGCAAGGAGAGCTGAGGCCACCAATGTCATCAACTTTCATTTTGAAGGGTTTTTGTTTCTTCTTTATTTTCGTTAGAGATTGGTTTGTCATTCATCAACTCATCAATTTTCGAACTTAAAATGGGTTTTAAAAATTATTTTGCGTAAACCCAACTAAAAATTTTAAAATCGGACCCTTAAAAACAGTTTTAAAATTGAAAAACGAGAGTCGTACAGCTGAGCACGGCCGTGCCATCTACTACGGCACGGGCGTGCCAAACGTGTAGACTGAGATTTTGAGTTTAAAAGTCTCTTTGACTTTTCAAAACCCATTCTTCTCCTTCCCCAGAACCGCATCCCGTCGCCTTCACCCTAAAAACACCATTTTTCAACCATTTTCCTCCATTTCAGGCCTCAATCTTCAATATAAGGTATGTATAATCAACCCCTAACATCTTTTAAGTGTTTTATGTCCATATATGTCTAGATTCAAGTACTTAGGATCATTTGTTCAGGGGGATGGGGAGCTAGATAGTGATGTCGCCCATCGCATTCAAGCTGGTTGGTGTAGGTGGAGAGCCGCTAGTGGGGTTTTATGTGACAAAAGGTTCCCAACTAAATTAAAGGGAAAATTCTATAAGGTTGCAGTGAGACCTGCTTTGTTATATGGGACCGATTATTGGGCCATCAAAAAGACACAAGTTCGCATGATGGAGGTAGCAGAAATGAGGATGCTAAGGTGGATGTGCGGGCACACTAGGGTAGACCGAATAAAAAATGAAGTTATTAGGGAAAGGTTAGGGGTAGCTAGCATATCTGACAAGATTAAGGAGGGTAGATTAAGATGGTATGGGTATGTGAAGAGGAGGCAAACGACAGCCCCGGTTAGAGTAGTGGAAACCCTCTCGGTAGAGGGAAAGAGGGCTAGAGGAAGACCCAAATTAACTTGGGATGAGCGGATTAGGCATGATTTAATAGAGATGCACCTCTCTGAGGACATGGTCAAGGATAGAACTTCGTGGAGGCACAAAATTAAGGTTAAGGATTAGTAGGGAGGGTTTAGTTCTATCGTAGCGTGGTTCTAGGAGCTTAGACTCTGTCTTTCACTAGGGGGAGGTCCACATAGGTGACTTATATTTGTGTTTTTTACGGGTTATGTTGCTTTTTATGGTATATATACCTTTGTTTTACTACCTCACACCTTCATGTTTTCTATAAATTCAGCAACACTTTATTACTTATTTTATTTTATCTATTTGTTTATTATTATATTTTTTAATTTATTATTTCTTTAGTTATTTTTGTATATTTGTGTGTGTGTGTGTGTTTGTTTGCTTGTCATTTGTGTGTTGTCGAGCTGGGGGTCTCTCTGGAAGCAACCTCATTATCCGTAAGGATAAGGGTATGGTTTGCTTACATCTCACCCTCCCCAGACCCTACTCTTAGCTTTGCTAAGTGTGGGATTTACTGGGTAAGGTTGTTGTTGTTGTTGTTATCTGTCTAGATTCTTGAGTTTTTGAGTAGTTTAGTTTCTTAAAGAAAACCTGAGATTTCTAGTGTTTTTAGCCCGAATGTTTGCCTGAAACTTTAGGAAAACGATAAGGGTAGTGCTAGGAACATATGTGGGTAAAAATTTTGAGAAACTTTACGAAAAAATTTTCAAGAAAACTGAAATGTTTGAAAAACCGTCTAATCAGTCACAAACACGACCGTGCACAGTAGTAACCAGTCTGACCTGAGAGACTGAGCACAGCCGTGCAACCAAAGTGCAGGGGGGCGTGCTCAGCTCTAAAACAACACCAGAACTTTTTAAGTTTCAAAATATAAATTATTTTTGCAGTTTAAAATCAGTTTTAGGATATTTTAGGCAAAAACCAGTTGAACCAGTAGGAACATGGACTGCAGACTGAGCCGCATGGCCATGCTCATCAGTTGAGCATGAGCTTGTAGCCACTGGACCTGAGCTGTTTAAATTCTGCAAAAATGTTTAAGTTTGTAAAGCTGAACCGATTCTGTTGTTTTGCAGATTCATGCTCAGAATGAAGAGACCGGCACATAGATCACCATCAGTTTCATCTGACTCCCACCACTCTCATCATTCAGGAGAGTCGGCTCCACTGGCCACACCAGAGACGTATACTTTTGCACCTGAGGGAGATATCCCTGCTGGAGTGCACCCATGGGTGTACTTCAATAGGCACGGGATAGAACGATACGCCCGAAATCAGTTACGTTTGTCTGAGAGGAGACCGCTGGGACCCTATTTACCAGTGGATTATGAGGCCCTAGAGCAGGTGGGGCTTGAGCCCAAGTTTTACAATATGTTGTCCCATCAGTGGCATAGATTCTTCAAAATCAGGAGACAGTCTATAGGGAGCTCACTCTTGAGTTCCTTGCTTCATTCGTATACACTCCGCCTGCCGCTGGGGATGACAGGGTTTCTACTCGATGCATTGACTTCAGGATGGTGAGAAACTGGTATAGGATGACTTTGGCCGAGTTTGGGGTACATATGGGATTGTATAGACAAAGAGAGACTACCGAGCCTATTTTCACATACAGTCTTTACTGGTGGCCTGATGGTATGGAACCATAGGACTTCTGGCCCACTATTTCTGAGGTCGTCTGGGACCCCAGGAAACACAAAAGGTCCAGTTTCCCTGACCCACTCCATAGATGGATTCATTTGATTATAGCTAGTACATTGGGGGCCAGGAAGGATAGTACTAGGGCTGTGAATGAGAGGGAGACATTTCTTCTTTACTGCATCACTGAGGGGCGGCATTGCAATCTTGCCCATGTGTTAGCTGAGTTCTTCATTCGCAGTTTTGGTACCATTTCAGCCAGTCTCATCTATGGGGGCCCGTATGTCACTCTCCTCGCCACATCATTAGGGGTCCTCACCCCGAGGCAGTGTCTGGACTGGTGACCTTTGAGCGGGTCCGCCCCTTGGTATTGATACGATGAAGCACATCGGGATTATTGATAAGGAGACGCTGAAGCTGATAGACAACAAGAAGGAGCTGTAGGATGAGAAAGCGGCATATGAGGCAGCATTGAAACACCCTAAACCTTTCATTCTGAAAATATGCAGCGGAAATTTGAACGAGAAACTGTATTGCTTTATAAAAACGTTCTCTTATGTTTGGAACCCATAGCTACAAGATATTATAGGCATTTCATCTTTTATTGTTTGTTATTACATCAAATACAACTCATCTTTATTAGTTTACGTGACCGCGATCCCATACAATCCGCGTCCTCACTCGACCTCCAACCATTTCTTGCTTTGTGAGCTTGACTAGTAACACTACAATTTCCATATATTCATGCTTACATACATGCATCTTTATTACCATCCTCATAACAAAAAGATTAGTAACACTACAATACACACGCACGTACAAATCCCACGTACAAGTTATCTTGACCCGTCATACTATTCTTCCTTCGTGTATTCTCTAGGACAAACATGACGTTTCCGAACCTATACTCAATATACACATAACGACCAACCTTTACATACAAAACACCTTCACACAAACCCGGGCATAAGCACCCATGCACACATTCTATTACACAATCACCCGACGCGTGATAACTCTACTTACCAAACAGTTTACCATTTGTGTGACCTTGCATAACTATACAATTCAATCTAAATAGCTAAACCCATGATAAAATGTAGCCATCTATATACACACACACACATATCAATCCGTACATTTTACCATTCATTCTTATGCCATACTTGTTAATCTTGGGCTTGTTTCATGCTTAATTACCCCACTTCATTTTATCTTTGTTGCCCATTTATCCCAACTACTTTCGTTGTTGTATGGTGAACTATACCCATTCACCAACAACATCAATTTGCTTACCTTGTTATAAAGTACCATTTGATACTTGTTCCCATTCTATATTTATACATAAACATACGATTACTAAACCAAGAGTCTGCATCATAAGTCACTTACCTTTGCCCTTAGGAGTGTTTTCACCTTATGCGCGTTTGACTTATAGTCCCAAGCTTATTACCTAGCTCGAGATCATATCCACTTGACCCGTTGAATTTTAAGCTTCTTTTACCTAGCTCACTTACAAGTCAACATGCCATGTTAGAATACTAATTTGGAACTTACCTACTCAAACATTAGTACTCATTCTACATCATTCAAACATACATCAATACATTCAACAACTAGTTCTATTCAATAAGTCTTTCCATATACTACCCGTTTGACCCGTCAGTGAAAATACTTGCATGAACTAGTTGGTAAGTGTTTTTAGACACTTTTTGATGCCACATAATATGCTATTCTTTCCCTACAATCCTTACTCCAAGACTAATACAAGCGTGTACATTCTAACACCTTTTCTTATTAAAGATTACATCATAAATGTGCAGCAATTTTTTGCGTAGCAGCTATTCAAGGTCATTTTCCCCCTTCTAAACCTCGGAATCAGACCTTGAGTATCAAATACAAAATGTGTCTCATTCAAAGACCTTTCTAGGCATATAAAGAAAACCTCCTAACGAGTTTTCTATGATTTTATATGCATTTTTAAAGTTCAGGTCGGCACATAAATTGGTTCCAAACAGCATGCTGTTAGAACTAATTTACTAACTTATCATGCTGTTTTGACCCACTAAATCTCATAACCAGCCTCACATGACTAAACACGAAATGTAACATGCGCAACAAGCTTTTCAACGATGTAAGGATCGTCTTCTAACTCCTAATAACGAATGAGATATGCCCTTTACAAGATGACTCTCTAGGGCTGTCAAAAGTGACTAATTTCACACTATTTTGTACCAAATCAACTATCACCACCAAATCTCACCACAAACATCATATTCACATATTGTAGGACACATACAACCATAAGATCACTTACGTGCATACATACATACCTACATACAATCCATTCTAATTCACACATGGTTTCCATCAATACACATCCTTTATGTTAATTTACTAACAATCATCATATTCCATTCATATCCATCAATTACTTGCATGCAAGTTCATCTAGACATTTCATCAAACACTTGATGTGCGTACCATACATTGAGCACATTGTACAAGCTCCTAATACAGACATTCCACCAAAACTCATAATCACCTTCAATCATGACCAATTTCCACATAAATATCAAAGCTCTAATGAAAACCCAAAATCATCATATTTTGCAAACAAGCAACTTCTAGTAAGTAGCTCATCTCTAAACCATTAAAGATGAATTGGGGTTAGTGTTCTTACCAAAAGCTTAAACTTTGAAGATTAACCCTCTAGAACACATCCTCCATCTTGTTACTTCAATTTCTTGCATCAACTCTTCCACTTGGGTATGATTAGGGTTTGTTTGAGGTTCAAGAATCCCTCTTTTTGGGGCTGAATTCATATGACCCATATGGGTCTTCTTGACCACCTTATTTTGACCCAATAATTACCCTAATAGTCGATCCCTCAAGTTGACCCTAATGTCATTTTCTTATAAAACTTAACTAATCAAGTTAGTTTCTAATATTATTTACTCATTGATATAAATAATAACATTATATTTTCATAAACTTGTAGTCTGTAACATATGTTTTTCTGGTAATAGATGTAAATTATAGTCTGTAACATAGGATAAATTAAACCCTAAACAACAAAAAACATATGAAAAATATAACACAAACACAAAAAGATATATAAATTATGATCCCAAACAGCAAAAAAAAACATATGTTTTAAATTAAAAACATATGTTTTAAATTAAAAACAAATGTTCTTACATGAAAAAGCACAAACCCAAAACATATGTTTTTGTTCGTCGTAAAACCCGTACATATGATAACTTATAATCCAAACAACAAAAACATATGATAAATTATAGCCAAACAACAAAAACATATGATAAATAACATTTACATGTGTCAAGAGAATGAATAAAAAAATAAACATGTTACAAAAAAAAACTTCATCCCCAATCTTCTTGCCAAATACTTCAAAAATCTGCTTACAATAACATAAAAGATGTTATTTTTGTCATAAACATATGTAAAAAAAACTAACATGTTATCTTTAACAATGTACCCATAAAAAACATTAATGTACCAATTTTACAGATGTTACAAACTAAAAAAACAATTGTTTGTTGAAACTTACCATGTTCTTAGACACATTTCATCGAAACCCATATCTAGATCTAGATCTTGAACACCAAACCATCTCCACCTTCGTGTAAACCCAGGGCTGAACAAATCGAATCAGTACTATCTTGACCAAACCAGTACCGTCGTGCACCTCGTCACTGCCCGTTAGACCAAAATAGAATTATGTAGAAAAACCATGTAGAAAAAAATATACCAATGGAAAAACATAATTAATATATAGAAAAAAATTCCATGTAGCAAATGTTTTAAATGCAAAAAAACAAAGCTTGATAGAAAATTATAACCCAAACAAACAAGATGCACACGTGATTTATAAAAAAAAATAGAACCCTCTCCTACCATCTCTAGTCACCAGCAAGATCCACACGTGATTTATAAAAATAAAAAAAAAAATTAAACCAACTCATAACTCTCAACAACTCAGAATCTCCTATCTAATAATAGTTCATCCTTAACTTACAAAAGCCAAAAACAAAAACATAAACCAAGAGAAAAAAAGAAGAAGAAAACCAAAATTAACCTGTACAACCAAACTTCTGTACAAACAAACAGAACTACCAACAAATGACAGATGGAGAGTCGCTGTCCTGTAAATCGATTGGGTTTGTGAAGACAACTCGAAGAATGAACCTTCGTCGTCGGCTTATGGGTCTCCGACACCGGCGTGACGCCAGATTTGGGTGGATTAGAACAATCATTTGTTTTGTTTTGTGAGGATTTGGTTGGTGTAAAAAAACTAACAGAGAGAGGGGGAATAAGAATGTGGATAAAAAAAACACTTTGTGAGGATTTGAATGTGTGTTTGAGGTGAGAGAAACTTATAATGTATATGTAGTATGTATGCTGAGATAGAGAGTGGAAAAAGAAAGAGACAAGAGTGTTGGATCAGTGTCCTCTTTACAGAACACTTATATGTTTGCAGATTTATATAAGAGTTATTGCACAGCGGAATAGTAAATGTTCTAAGGTTAAAATATCACTTTTAACATGAGTTATTACTCCCCCTTTACTGAGCAGATAATGAGAATCAATAAACAGTTCAAGTATAAAGCAGTAAATGCAAGTTATGATTCTCAGATATGAAATGGATTATAAGTTAAAAAGCCTCGAAGGTTTTTCAATTAATTCAAAGTAAATCACATGTCTAAAATAGATGAACAAGCTCATCTATTTATAGACAAACATACAAGACTGTTGTACTAAGTAATCTAAGATATTTAGCTAAGATATTATACTTAGGATAATGTTTACAACAGGCTTTACATTGAAACTTGATCCAAGACTTTAACAAAACAATATTAAACTAAACTACTGAAGTTGTAGAGTCGGTTAGAAGCTTCTGATGTGAAAGTACTGATGAGTGACAAACTACTGATGAGTAGTTTGTCTTCAGTAGTTCTTCAGTGTAATGTCTGGTTAGACTTCAGAACTTCTGATGCTTTAACTCTTCAGCACTTTGCTATTTCTTCTTCAGCACTTTTGTCTTTGTTCTTCAGCAGTTATATACTTAAGCAGAATATGATTTGGACTAAGGTTATCAAAAGGTGGTTTCTTCAATCCTCTTTGTCCCAACAATCTCCCCCTGGATTGATGAAGCCAAAACCTTATCCAATCTTTATTGTTGTTGATTCTTTCTCTCTTCTATTATCCTCCAGACTTCTGCTGTCATCTTGGTAGTAAGAGTACATTTTTGTTGCTCTGTAAGAGATCCTTGTTCAGGTGTGAGATATTGAATGGTAAGAAGGTCTTTTGATGATAATACACTCAACTCCTTTGAGTTTTTGTAGACCTTACTTGAACGATCTCTCCTGGTCACTAACACTGAGTTAGAATCAGTGAATGACCATTTGATGATATTTACCTTTGACCTGTCAAAGTCAGAGGCATAGGAAACCAAGCCAGTTTCCTTAGGTTGTCCTGAGGATGATTGAGGAATTTCTTCAATTTCTGTGACTCTCAGGTGAGAATCCTTGCTACCTTGAAGGTCAATACCACCTTGGATAGGAATGTTGGGTAGGTGATGTTCTGTTATTACTTTGGTATGGGTTTTCTCTCTAATGGATTGTTGCAGTTGATAAGCATAAGTAGCACGATCTCTGAATTGTGTCAGCAGGGGCTTTTCTTCTGCATCAAAGTCACCATGAACTAACTGATTTCCTTCCAAGAGTACCATCTTGAAATCAGTTTTCACAGTTGTTTCCTCCTCTGCCTTTCTTTTTGTAGTTGGTCTTCTAAGTGCACCAGAGGATCTCCTTATGATTGAAGTTTGTTGGGCTTCAGGAGTTTCAAATCTACCTGGATTTGCATCTTTGCTGGCCTTGAACTTCTTGTAAGTTTCATATAAGGTTTCTTCTTTCCATCTTGAAACTGAGGCCTTTGAACCAAAGTCATTAGCTACAAGTTCTTCTATTATCTCAGCCCTTCTGGCTTTTCTCTCTTTTTATGTTGCCAACCTATCAGATATAAGTTGAGCTCTTCTTGTGAGTTCTTCTGTTGAGAGTATTTTCAGAGAGACTTGTTTAGCCTTGGAGTTCTTTGTAATGAATATAATCAGCTGTGCTCTTTTGTCTTCTTCAGCAGCAGCCTCAAGTGCTCTCTCTTCAGCTTCAAGCTCATCTAGCTTCTCCTGATACCTGATTAACTTCTCTTCATAGCTCAGATCATCTCTAGCTTCTAGGCTATTCCAAACTTTCTCTTCCTTAGCCTTCTTTTGAGCCTCTTTCAAACTCTTCTCCAATAGTTCTTTTGACATTGAAATTGGAGTAGGGTTCAAAACAGTTCTTGTAGTTGTTGTTGACTTAGGAATAGAAGCTGGTTCTCTTTCAGTTGCCTTTGAAGACTGTCCTTGAATGGGTTTGGAAGATAGAACTTCTGAAGGGTTAATGGTCTTCACAACTACTGAAGGATTGTCTTCAGCAGTTTGAGAAATTTGTTCAGTAGTTTCTTCAGTAGCCTTAGATGAACTGAACTCCTGAAAGATCTCTTTTCCTGGTCTTTTTAGCAGCATCAGGATTTTCAGTAGATACTTCAATTGTTGGTTCCTTAATCTTCTCCCCCTTTTTGGCTTCATCCACTTCTGGAAGCCTTAAAGAATGAAAAGTTGCAGCAGACAATGTTGCTAGCTATTTTTGGGTTTCATCCATCTTCTTATTCAGCTCTGCAAGTCTAGAGTTTATCAACCCAAACTGATTGTTGGCCTTCAACTCCCACGCAGTTGTGAAAGTTTTGAGTTGAGGAGTCAAGATTTCCTTCATTGTCTGGAACAGGGGACTATCTGGGTTGCATAGTTGGTTCAGGTCTATGCTAGAGAGCCCAGGGAATTGGGTAGGTTGTTTTTGTGAAGGGGGTGTTTTGGGGTGATCTTCTTACCAAGGCTCATAATCTTGACTGGTCCAAATAAGTCCATATGGAGTAGTTGAAGACATGCAGTTGTTTTTTATTCTTCAATAGACTTATAAGAGGACTTATGTTGTTTACCTTTAAGATAGGAAACGCAGTGTTCTTTACACTGGTATTCCTTCAAAGGTAGACCCCTGACCAAGCCCATTTTAGTGACTTTATTGATGGTTTTAAAGTTCACATGGCCAAGTCTCCTGTGCCAGAGATCATTTTCTGAAGTTGATGCCTTTGAGAAGAAACATGAAGAGTTGTTTAATACTTTGTCCTTTTCAATGTCCACTGCATAGACATTGCCACATCTTTTGGCAATCAGCAAAGTATGATCTTCAATGATCTTCTCTATCAACTTCTGGCCTTCTGGTGATATGATCTAGCATGCTGTCTTTCTGAAAAAGGAAGAATATCATTTATCACACATTTGAGAGACACTCAGCAAGTTGTACTCAAGGTTTTCAACCAGATTGACCTTATCAAACTGCATTTTGCCTGAGGATACATTGCCATATCCTAGCACATATCCCTTGGCATTGTTCCCAAAGGACACAGATCCTTCTCTTTGACTGATAAAATTATTTATCAGGTATCTGCATCCAGTCATGTGCATTGAGCCTCCACTATCAACATACCATATGTTATTCAAACCTCTGGAGACCCTCCGCACAAGATAGCAAATTAGTTAGATTTGGCAACCCAAGCCAGTTTGGCTTTGGGTTTACTCTTGAGAACAGGTGCAGCTTGTTGAGGACCATTTTTAGAAATCCATGTCTTTTTGGCAATGGATTTGTCATTAAGAACAATGGTGGGTTCTTTTTGGTGACCACCATCAACTTTGGTCATCAGAAGTTTAACCAGATTTATCAAATCTTTAACTTCAGTAGTTTGTGAAACTACTGATTGGTTAGGTGTAACTTCTGAAGATGAACTTTGAGAAAAAGACTTTTGTTGAGATAAAAACTTCTTCTGAGAAAGGTTTTTATTGATTGTTGTTTGTTGGGAAAGAAAGTGTTTTCAAAATCTTGTTTTATTTGTTTTCCCACAATCAGTTGTTTACTTTTCTTGTTTAACTGATTTGCCTTTCTGTATCTACAAAGTTCAGTTATGTGGTTAAACAGACCACATATTTCACATGCTTTTGCCTTCTCTTTCTTTTTAAGTGAAACAAGAGAGTTGGATGGCAGTTTATTGACAAAATTAGTATTTTGAAATAGGTCATCAGCAGTTTTCAGGGTCTCAGCTCCTGATGTAGATGAAACTACTGATGGCTTATTGTCAGTTGTTTTAACTTCTGCAGTACTTTCCTTTTTGAGAAAGTTCTAATGGTAGGATGTGCATTCCTCCATATCAGAAGTTTGAATCAATTTCATCCCATCATTATCAGTTTTGTGGGTGAAATCTGTTGGTGATTCAGTGTGGGTATACCCTATGCCAAACTTAACATTTGCTGCAGTTTGTTTGTTAAGCAGCATTTGGTACCCTTTACAAGACTCAACCCATTTTTCACAATCAACCTTAGTGTCAGCAAGCTCTTGTCTGACATTTCCTAGGTTGTCTATCATTGTTTTAATTTGTGCCTGGGTTTCTATGGATTTATCAGTTAATTTAGAAATTTCTTTATTTTTTAAAGCAATTTTTCTTTCTAAATCACACTTCATTTGGGTATATTTTCTTTCCATATCATTTGTTTTGCCTTGTAAATGCACATTGGTTTCCCTTATTAAAGCAAAAGATTCTTTGCAAGATTTTGAGCAAAGCTTTAAAAGAGATTGTTGTGATACCTGAGTGAGTGCAGAATTGGAAGAATATCCTTCAAAAGCCATTAAGGCAAAGTTCTTTCTGCCATTATCAGGTTCTCCCCAGTTGACATCGTAGACTTTATTGTCTGCATCCTGACTGTATTCAGATGTGTCATAAGGAAGACTGCTCCAGTCAACATACCCTGATGTAAATAAGCTTTGTTGCTGAGGGGGTTGTTGAGTTTGTGCAGGTTGTTGAGCAGTTGGAAAAGGAGGCATCTGCTGCTGTTGTTGTTGAGCAGGCATTTGGACATATTGTACTTGTGGCACATATTGAACTTTGGAGCTTGTGCCTGTACAAAATGAGCACTCCCTTGAGTTCCATTATTGCTATTATAAGAGGGGTTAAATTGATTTCCAGACATGGTGTCACACCCTCAAATTTCCACTGCGGGGTTTTACCGCGAGGCGCATGACACACCAGGATCCCATAGCCATAAGTCATATGAACGAACTCTAAATGCCCAAACCATTTAGTTCGTTTTTAAAAAAAATTCAAGTTTAGTTATGCTGCGGAAGCGTAAACAAAATTAAAACCTTTTAAAAGCCATGCGCAAAACAACGCGCCCAAATTAAAACCATATGAAAGGAAACGTAAGAGTACGATAAGTAATCTAGGTGTATGCCCCAGACCCCAAATGCAGTGAACGTGCGGTACTTCCTAATTGTGACACCGGAAGCTAACTACCTGCAAAAGCATGTATATCGTGTGTCAACATAATGTCGGTGAGTTCACAGTTTAAGTAGTAAGTTACCAAAGTTTTAAACCATCAGTTTTAAGTTTGTCAGGGGTAGCTAGCCCACTCATTGTAACTAAACGGAAGATTATTGGGAACATACAGAAGTTGTTAATTTGCCTTAGTACCAGTGTCTATCAACACTGGTAAGTTTTTGCTCCTCAAGAGCGTGGTCAAAAGTTCATGCCCGTGACCCAAGCACCTCAAGCATGAGGTTGCTGCACAACCTAATAGCGCTATCAACTAATACCCCGTTCGCCTATAGCGATTAACCCAATAATATGTAAGGACTTTAAATGATAGAGCGTGTTTAGTTCACAAAGGACAGTAAAAGTTTTAAACTGATGAAAACGTGATCCACACAAGGAATCGTAAATCCCGACCCACACAAGGAGTCAAAACACCTCAAACCCGAGACGTAAAAGTAGTCCCAAACTGGACTAAAAAAAAAGTTTAATAGGTTGTCTCAAACCAGAGACGCATGCTTTTAAGAAAAGAGTAGTGAAACTCACCTTAGGTTGCAAGCAAAAATATCCAAACTCCAATGTGAGAGAGACTCGCTACCGAATCCCTATTATATGTGTCACTATGTGAGTACACGTGCATAACCAATATACCACATAGTACGTTTATTCGATACTTTTAAAAGTTCAAAATCGTGTAGTGACACCTAGTGACTCTACATGCACAAGTATGTCCTACGTATCCCGTTGGTGATCATGGTGATTATTATAAGTTTAACGCATCAAATACATCTCATGCAAGTTTCCACACAAGTACATGTCAATTACATACCACATACAACTTCAAATAGTCACATAAATACCTCGTACACAATCTGCGTTTCTAGGACAGATTGTGCGCTGTGAAAAACGAGTCACTTAACCCACTTAACAGATGAATTAAAATCCCAAATTTTTACTGAGTATTCGTGGGGATTCAGTTGCAAATCCCTATTTTTATTTTGTCTCAAAACCAAACACAAAAATTATAAAAATTCGTACAACACATCTATGTCCAGAAAATTTCCACAACAGGTCAGTTTAGTAGAAAAATTCCCAAAGATTGTGTATTCATCCAAACGGGATGAATCCACTTGGAAAAGCCGAGTTTTTCCAATGTTGACCTACTGTAAAAATTTCATAACTTAATTCTTTGTAAATCTCCAGTTATGACCATTTAAAGTTGACCAATTTTTCAATTCCGAAAATCTGATATGATCCCTAATCAATTAAAATTCCAAAAACGACTCAACCGATGTCCAAATCTGATGGTTTTGCCCATTATGAAAAGCTAAGACTATGTTCATCACAATCATGCAAAGAAATCATCAAAACTATCAATTTACCAACCCATTACAGCCCCTACAATTTGTCACAATGAATCTGCCAGAAAATCAGAATTCTAATAACATGCTTCTCATGAACCCTAATCATTCTTATTAACCCATAATCATGCAATAACCTCATACTAGCACAATAACATTCATATTAATATATTCAATCTCAGGTTTTTACATACCATACACCCTAGACATGATTCCTATTAACCATATTCATGAACAATTCAACAAACAATCAAGATATCAATATTAATCATCATTTGCGATTTTTATACATAGAGTTCTTAGGGTTTTTACAACTTTTCAAACATCAATAATAATCATAAAACTCTTAAACATTATACCTTTCAATGCTAGGCTCCTTAGGACTCCAAGATATCACCCAAAACAACTTGAATCAAGTGAGAAATTGAAGAAGATTGAATGAAGGTGTGTGTGTGTGTGTTACAAACCCACGGCGCAAAGAGCCTTAGGGTTTCTTTATTTTTATTTTTATTTTTTTTATAAAGGATGGACTAGGGTTAGGCTCATGGGCCAAGTCTTTCGGGCTTTGGTGGGTTTTTGTCTGATAACTGAGCCCGTTAGCCCTAACTAACTCCCGAGATCCATCCCGACAATAATAGTCATGCTAGTATATATAAAAGTACTATTTTATCAATACGTATTATGTTTATCATGGGTGCACGTATTTCATAACGTTTACGTACAAGTTAATTAATACGCAATAATTCACATAAGCATGCAATTTACATACACGTGTTAATCCACATACATCAACACTCAATTGTTCACATAATTATGCATGTCCAACAAATCACCAACGTTCGGGTTATAGGATTCGTGTGTGTGTCAAGACAAAACCTTTCTAGTTATACGTGCGTTAATATCATCTAACATATGTTATTATCCCGTAACATATCGAAAGACCTTCTTAGCTAACCCTAGTTAAGTGTTTAGTCATGAATGCACATGAAAGTTAACTAGAGTTTAGTAAAAGAGTTAACATGAAAGTGCGGGGTGTCACACATGGGTTGGTTGTAGCTAGAGCTTCTACACTCTCTAGTAAAGTGTCCCAACTTTTGACACTTATGACATCTCAGTTTAGATTTGTCAAAACCAACTTTTGTTGAATTGTTTAGTCCTGGAAATTTCCTTCCTGACCTTTGTAAAATTTGTTAGTTTTAATGCTTAACAAGGCCAGTTGGTGCAAAATATCCATTTCTTCTAAGTCATCACTGCTAAAATATGTTAAGTCATCCATGATAAAACACATGTTATCAGTAGTTTGACTTAGATCTTCATTGTCATAAGCTAGGAAAGATCCATCTGATGAGATCCCAGCAGTTATGTCAATGTGGTCAAAAGATCCAAAATTATTAGAACAGGATGGTGAGTCATGTCCTAATAAGGCTGTGCTACCTGGAGTATAGTCATCAGCATTTTTACCAGATTCTTGTAACTTTTTCTTTTGATTGATTTCTCTTTCAAAAGTTAGTAATTTTCCATGTAACCTTGTTAGGTTCAGGGTGTTAAAATCTGAACTTGATCTGAGGACTATTGAATAAGTTTCCCATTTTGAAGGTAAAGACCTTAAAAATCTATGTAACATAGATGCATTTGAATAGGTCTGATTGTTAATTTTTAACTCAGAGATGAGTGAATAAAATCTTTCAAACTGTTGTGTTAAAGTTTCACCATCTATGTGAGCAAAAGTTTCATATTGTTGAGCCAGGATTTCTCTAGTGTTGGCTATCACCTCTTCAGTTCCTGCAAACTGTTCTTTTAGGCAATCCCACAACTCTTTGGCACTTTCACAATGTAAAAGCCCAGCATATATTTCATTTGGGAGAGCCATAGCCAACATAGAGAAAGCTTTTGCATCTAGCTCTAATTTTTGGAAATCCTCTTCAGTGTAGTCTTTTGGGTCTTTTGGTCTCTCAGTTTTTCCTTCTGGATTAGTAACAACTGGTTTGTGAAGTCCAAATATTACAGACCTCCAACAACCAGTGTTGGTCTGAGAAATTGTATGTGCCAACCTCCTTTGCCAGATGTTATATTCATTTCTGACTAACATAGGAGGTTTGTTGGCATATCCAGTATTATAAGGGTCCATTTTTAAGAAGTTTGGATTTGTCAATACTTCTTTAAAGTGATGGAAAAAAAAAGTGAACCTTTTAATCCTTTATTGGATATCAATAAGAGCCTGTGTCTGATTCTCAATTTGTTAGATTGATATTTGATCAGATTAACCAGTGCTCTGATACCAATTGTTGGATCAGTGGCCTCTTTACAGAACACTTATGTGTTTGCAGATTTATATAAGAGTTATTGCACAGCGGAATAGTAAATGTTCTAAGGTTAACATATCACTTTTAACAGGAGTTATTACTCCCCCTTTACTGAGCAGTTAATGAGAATCAATAAACAGTTCAAGTATAAAGCAGTAAATGCAAGTTATGATTCTCAGATATGAAATGGATTATAAGTTAAAAAGCCTCGAAGGTTTTTCAGTTAATTCAAAGTAAATCACATGTCTAAAATAGATGAACAAGCTCATCTATTTATAGACAAACATACAAGACTGTTGTACTAAGTAATCTAAGATATTTAGCTAAGATATTATACTTAGGATAATGTTTACAACAGGCTTTACATTGAAACTTGATCCAAGACTTTAACAAAACAATATTAAACTAAACTACTGAAGTTGCAGAGTCGGTTAGAAGCTTCTGATGTGAAAGTACTGATGAGTGACAAACTACTGATGAGTAGTTTGTCTTCAGTAGTTCTTCAGTGTAATGTCTGGTTAGACTTCAGAACTTCTGATGCTTTAACTCTTCAGCACTTTGCTATTTCTTCTTCAGCACTTGTGTCTTTGTTCTTCAGCAGTTATATACTTAAGCAGAATATGATTTGGACTAAGGTTATCAAAAGGTGGTTTCTTCAATCCTCTTTGTCCCAACAAAGAGAGAGTGTGTCAGATTTAGTAGAAGGGGATATGTTTTAAATTAACCAAAGTACCTAAAATACCCTTATGAGTTAGTCAAAATGATATGACGTGAACAAATTGGAGCCATGGAAATGGATTTCTTGGGTTTCATTAACTCAAGAAGGTTTTCTGTTTATAATTACCCTATATATATATATATATATATATATATCCCTTTGTTTTCTATTAATCCCTCCAAGTAATAAAATCTAAGTAGTTACAGGCCCAACTCTTGGATACCATTATACTATGTATTAATTTAGAATGAGGTGAATAGTAAATTCCACAGAATTATTTGATGTTAAATATAATTGATTTCACTTTAAAACACATACCCAGTTGGTAGTGTAGTGGTTTGATGTCCATTTATATAAAATTGAGCTCACAGGTTCGACACCAGGCTGTGGCATTTTATTTTTAAGTGAAGTTGAAGAGTGTTGGGGCGTTTTTGTAATTTTGATTTATGAGCAGGGTAGTTTGGTCATTCCAGCAGGTTGCTGACTCTTCACCTTTGTTGCCACGTGTTGACGTTTGTGCTAACTCTTCACCTTTGTTGCAACATTTATCTATGAGCTCTTTCTAATCCAACATTGTCGCTTGAAAATAAAAACCCACACCACCGTTATCGAAACACATCTATACAACCAGCCCTCTGATGAATAGTTAACGGTAAACAGGTAAGTTACTGCCATATGTCTACATCCTCTTTCATTTATTTATTTCCCCTTCAATAACTGTAGAGAGAGGCACAGAGAAATGGAAGACAACAAGAGAGATAAAGAGAGAGCGTTAAAGCGAGAAGGAAGACACGGTGGAAGTTTCTGCCGATCTGGATTTCGACAGCAGCCGCAGCGGTGGACGACGCAACGGCAACAGGATGTTGTGGAGGCACTTATGATAATGAGGATGAAGATCACGGCGGCGGCGAGACGTGGTAGTAAAGCATCGAAGAAGGCGTCCTCTGATTCATCTAGGTATACATCATCTCCCTCTTCCTTTTTTTTAATGAAATAGTCCAAGTCATAGGTTTGACCGAATTAGATGGATATGGAACGGTTCTTTGGGTTTTCCTTTAGAATAGGTATAGGTAGGTGGTATTATTTTACCAAACTATTTGGATTGTAGCCTATTTAAGTCATACTTTGTTATGTGAATATGAACTTTTCCTTTGTTTCCTGTCGTACAGTTCTTGATTTACACATTAGAGAGTTTGAGTGTGTCTTAATTTGGAGCCTGAACCAAGAGGACCTCGGTCTCATGTTCCTCAAGAGCTTTGACTTTTCTTCACATGGGTTATGCTTTGATTTTTTAATTTTTATTATGCTCCATTAATGGAAACTTTGCTAGATGTTGTTAGTTGTTAATCTGAATTTTGAATTTTTAGTTTTGAGGTTTGACTTTTATTCACATGGGTTACGCTTTAATTTTTAATTTTTATTATGCTTTATTAATGGGAACTTTGATGGATGTTGTTAGTTGTTACTATTAATCTGAATTTGAATTTTTAGTTTTTTTTTTGGTATGTTTTTTTTTTTTTGTCAAGGCTTTAAGTCTTTTACTATGTATGTATATTCGATTGGGACAGGTATAACAAATGTTAAATATATGGAAGACGATTTATAAAAATAGTTTGTTGTTCAAGTCGATGAAGATACCCTGAAGAACTTCGTGTAGACGGCCACGGGCACATCGAGGTATCTAATATTGTTACATATATGTTATTTTCATTTCACCTAAGATTTGACATCTCGGTTATAGCTTCATGCCGTTTCAAAATCGGACGGGTCAGCTTTTAGTGTCTTAACACTATTACACGTTTACACGCCCATGAATAAATAGCTGCTAAATCTCTAAAGTTTTTTTTTTAGCTTTGGCTTATACGTCCACATCTATAATTTGTTGGCTTCTGATGATCTAATTCGATTGCTTCACGTGTATGTTCTTTTATATTTGATGATCTTATACATGGCAATTTTGAAAGTTGTGTTCGGTTTATTTGAACACAAATTCAATAACACCATGTGCACATAATAGAGGTGATATTATATATAAAGCAATTTAATGTAGGCTACGGATGCTATGGACAATGGTTTGCGTTTACTTAACTTGGTCTTATGAATTTTAAACCTTTTGTTGTCGTTGTGCAGGTAAATTGTCATTAGCAATCTTTGCATACATTCTACGAGCTAGACATTTAAGCGTAGTATATTCTGGTAGACTTATTGTCAACTTTAAAGCTTTATATCTAAAGGTCTAACAAAGTGGCTCAATTACATCACTCACTTTTGTTTTTTTTAATTATAGTAATTGCTTTCTATTATTTGAAGCATGTATCGAGAGGCGCTGAAAAAATTTTTGTTGACATGGAGTGTTTATGAGTGTGATTATGGAGATACCTCAACTGACTCCATTCATGAAGATGCATACATTTGGTCACGATTTGATTCCTGACCCTATTCGTTCATGTAAGTGTTCTATATTGCTATTGATATTACTAAAAATACAACTTAAATTATGTTATTAAGTTTACAACTTTGTTTAGGGGACTACGTTTTCATGGCAATTGCAATTCAACAAATTGAGTGCTTTCAAGGTACATCAATAGTAACACTGCATTTATGGACTTGATTAGTGTCCCTTTTTTTTAAATCCAACATGACTTCAATCCAGTAATTTACATGTGTGAAGGGGCATACAATTTACAAGGTCAGAAGGGCTGATACTAGCACATGGATCCATACATGCGAGTGGAAAATCAAAAGTGACACTACCAGCAACATGGCCATTTTAACCTTCCTGCTTATGAAAAATACTTGCAGGATGCCATGGTTGATCTGTCTTTCTCAGTGGACAACATACAGTAAACTCTTGAAAACGTTCCACATATGCCCCAAGGTAATTTTGTTAGAAAAAATGTCATAGTTGATAACTTCGTTTTTTCTAGACATTGAACAGGTGAACACATTAAAGTGAGTCGTTTTTTGTTGTTCTTTGGTTGTATATTAATAATTTAAAGATTTATAATTGTAACAACAGTAGCAAAGTCGTGTTGTCATCGCGCAAGGCATATATGAAGAGTTTATGGAATGATTCCGTTCAGCGCGCCGCAACGCGCGCGGGGTAACTCCTAGTTTAAATGAATTAGTAGTGTGTTTAAAGGCGTGCGTTGCGCGTCTTACAATGTTGTCGTATTCAAAACACTAAAAAGCTATTATCAACAAAGTAACTACCAATTTTCATACCATAATTTAAAAACGACATCTCACACAAACATGGGTATATTTGTATTTATTACTTAATAACATGTTGTAAATGAGAAAAAAAAAAGAGTCGCCCCTTGCCCTTCCCATGTTCACAAACCACTCCACCACTAAGCCATGTTGTTATTTTTTATGAAATCATATATAATTATTACTAAAAAAGTGTTTAGACCTTTAATAAAAAAAACTTGTCTTTCCCTTGTTTTGAACCTCAGACCTCAAACCATACAAATGTACCACAAACCACTCCACCATCAAGCCATGTTCTGACTTATTATTAAATCATATATATTTATTAATAAATAAGTGTTTGTAAAAAAAATCGAAAATCCTATGTTTCAAACCTAAGACCCAAACCATACAAATGAATCACAAACCACTTCATTACCAAGTCATATTGTAACTTATTGTGAAATCTTATATATTTATTAATAAATAAGTGTTTGTAAAAAAACGAAAAAGAAAAAGAAAAATGGTGCAATTAATGCTTTTATTGTTGAATTTCTTCAACTATTAAGTTATTTATTATAATACAAAAGGCCTAATAATGATAGCACAAATTCATTGATAACATTTAAATAAATTATATATGTATAATATTCATTTGTAATTTAATCATAAAACCACAACCGATACATATCTTATTGAAGTCAAACTAGCATGCAGCTTTGCGTCTTTTAACTCGTTTAATAAAATAATAAGATTGAGTTGTTCGACAATTTAATCTTTTTTTTGAACGGCAAATCGCTTTATATATATATATAAAGAGCCAGCAAGAAGCTGGGAATACACACCAAACACCAAACACCAAAAACCCAAACGGGATTACAACAACATAGAGACATCAAAATTGACCCAATCGACCCATAACAAAGAGGGCAGCTTAGCTCTATGAGTGAGCCACAAAAAAGAGTCTTCCTTTATGCGATCTACCGTGTCACGGACCTTTTCAAAAACGCCATCAAACGTCTTTTTATTCCTCGCCAACCATAGTCTCCAAAACGTGGTTTGGACAATCAAGCAGACGATCTTCTTCCACACCTTCGATCCCGGTTGATTAAAGATGTAAGCAATCCAATCGTCCATCGAATTCACAACTGGAGGCCACGAAATTTTCATCCAAATCAAAACATTCCACCAAACCGATCTTGCCCAAAGACAGGCGACAAGCGAATGAAACGTATCTTCGGGCTCTAAATTACACCGCGTGCAAAGGCAGTCCGGAAGATTAACTCCCCGGCTCAACAGTTCAGCTTTGGTTGGGAGTCTCCCTTGAATCGCCCTCCACATTAGCACGTTCGCTTTCGGAACAGCCCAAGAATTCCAGGCGTGAGCGGCTAAAGAAGCGTCCTGATTAATGTCGCCCTCCAACTCGGTTCTAATCTCTTTAACAGAGAACAAAGTATGATCACAGTTGGCCCAACTCCACACATCCGCTGACCCGTCCAGGCGCACGCAGGCCAGAATAGTTCGCAGATTCAGCAGCTGCGCAGACAAGGAGACAGGGGCATCAGCTGTCTTCCAATCCCACTTCCACTCGGGCTGACCCTCCTTCAACTCGAAACAGTCGCAGACCCGGGCCTCTTTATTATTGGCAGCTGCAAACAGGGCTGGAAATAACTCTTTGAAGCAGGAACTCGAGGCCCATGTGTCCTTCCAGAAGAGGACTTTGGTCCCATTCCCCACTTTTGGCTTCAGTTTCTGCGCGACAATAATACCACGGCTGCGAAGACTTCCTTCAACCTGCACAATGTCTTTCCAAAGACCCGGGATACCCTTCTTAACCGGAACAAGATTGTTACCCCTCCCCGAAGAATGGATCGAGTTAACAACCTTAACCCAAAGCCGATCCGGCTCTTGTTTGAAACGCCACCACCATTTAGCTAGCATAGCTAAATTAAAGTCTTCGATACTCCCAACCCCGGCTCCTCCTTTTTTCTTTCTCGCTTTCAACTTTTCCCACTTAATCCATCGGATTTTGTTTCTCGAACCACACTTACCCCATAAGAAATCTCTCCGGATACCTTCAAGTTTCTTCACAACATACTTCGGGGCTGGAAAAAGGGAAAGGAAGTAGGATGGCAGGCTGCTGAGGACAGACTTGACAAGAGTGAGTCTACCCGCAAAAGAGAGGGTTTTAGCTTTCCACGCCGATAATCTTTTATTAAACTTGTCAAACACCGGTTGCCACCATCGGACCCTCTTCATATTAACTCCCAAAGGGACACCCAAGTAGGAGAAAGGGAGCGCACCTTTGGTACAACTCAAAGCCGAAGCGAATTCTTCTACCTCCGAATCATCAACATTAAACCCGAAAACTTGGCATTTACCACCATTCACTTGGAGCCCGGTCAGAAGCGAGAGACAACGAAGGAACCTTTTAAGAGTAATAACATTCTCCATGGTCCACTCTCCCAAAAATATCACGTCGTCCGCGAAACAAAGCGTGGAGACGGACGGGCCGCCGTTAGGGAGATTGACCCCTTTAAAGAGGCCCAACTCGATAGCCCGATCCATTAACTTTTTGATGGCTTCCATAGCGATAATGAAGAGGAAAGGCGAGATCGGGTCGCCTTGCCTTAGACCTCTTTTGAACGCAAATTCGGTCGTAGGAGACCCATTAACCAACACCGAGCCTCTCCCCGAATTAAGACACGCCTTTATCCACCCAATCCACTTCTCGGGAAAACCCATGAACTCCATGACCGAAAAGAGAAACTTCCAGTTAAGCGAATCGTAGGCCTTATGGAAGTCAATCTTAAACACTAGCAACTTGTACTTCGACTTCTTAGCCCACGAGATGATCTCACTAACGACGAGGGGACCATCTAGGATGTTCCTACCACCAACAAAAGCAGATTGAGAAGGACCAATAATGTCCTCCAAGACGCCCTTGATCCTTAACGAAAGGACTTTAGATAAGATCTTGTACAGCGAAGAGACAAGCGAGATCGGCCGGTAATCGGATAGGGTTTGTGGGTCACATTTTTTCGCAATAAGGGTAAGAAACGTTGCGTTGCAGCCCCGCGAAATCTGGCCAGAATTAAAGAACTCGCTGAACATATTAGTAACCAATGGTTTCAAAGCCGCCCAAAAATGTTTGAAGAACTTGATGGTAAAACCATCGGGGCCCGGCGATTTTCCACCTTTACAATCCTTGATGGCCTGCCAAATTTCCTCATCCGAGAATGGTCTACATAAATCATTAGCCTGGTTCGAAGAGATGCAAGGCAGCCCTACGTTGACAAATTTAGGTCTGCGTCGAATAGGTTCTTTAAAAAGATTTCTAAACCAGCCAAGCGCTTCAGTCTTAATAGCCTCCGGGTCAGTAACCCACACACCGTTAATCAACAGGCCATCCATCTTATTCTTCGCTAAGTTAGCGTTGATAATACCGTGAAAATAAGCAGAGTTCTCGTCTCCTTTCTTAACCCAATTAGCGCGCGCTTTTTGTTTGAGATCCTTAAGGTTAGCCAGCTCCAATTCCCGAACTTGTTTACCCAAAGAAACCCGAACATTCTTTTCTTCCACGGTAAGGGCACGAGACAAAGCAGTATTTTCTAACTCCTTCACCCAGTTGCGTAAAAAGACAAGAAAAGAAGATTTTTTCACCTTGTCAGCCTCCCTCTTGCGCTTTATTACCTCCTTCACCAGTTTTAATAACGACAAAAGCTTAACATCAGCGACACCTTCATCAGGGGGATGGGCCAGGCGCTGGTTAATAACAGCCACCAAATCACCGTTGGACAACCAGGAATTGAAGAACTTGAAAGGGATTGGGCCGAAATTGCGGTTAGCACAGCTCAGCGATAGCGGACAATGATCCGAAAGCCTCTTATCATGAACCCTGAGTTGCGCCATCGGCCATCTGGAAAGAAAATCCGCACAAACGAAAACCCGGTCTAACTTACTCATCTTTATTTCCAAGTGATCCGAAATAAAAGTGAAACGACCACCCGTCATATTATATTCCAGCCATCCCACCCTTCGAAGGAAGTCATTAAAGAGGGCCGAATCAATAGGATTAAACACCGAATTCACCCTCTCTTCGGCACCCCTCACCTCGTTAAAATCCCCCAAGGCGACCCAGAGCCCAGCACGGTCTGACACGATCCCAATCAACTCGTCCCAAAGAGCTCTTCTCAAGACCGAGTCGTTCGGGGCGTAAACGTTAAGAATATTGAGCTGAGAATCCAGCCCAATAAGCTCACCAAAAACCAACAGAAAGTGTCTCCCTTTAATGCACCCTGCCCTCCTGAATTTGGATGGATCCCAAATAGACAAGATACCACCGGATCTACCGACCGCATCAACCGAATCAAAATCCATAGGGGACCTATCCCACAAACGAGCTACCATATCAGGACTCAGGTTGCTCTGATGCGTCTCCTGAATACCGACAAAATCGAACTTCGACTCGCGCTTGAGGTCGCGAACCCAACCCTGTTTACCGTCCGACAGGACCCCCCTTAAATTCAGAGATAAGAAATTCATTGACCACCGGCAACACGTCTTTCCCCAGCAACAATCTTTCGCATATGGTTACCAAAATCATCAAGATCCAAGCCAAGCTTAGAACCAAAAGCTAGCGTACCTTGAACCTCCTTTTCGAATTCAACATGATCATAATCCGAGACCATAGTACCTTCCTCCTCCTCGTGATCCATCGCCTCATGTCTTCTATCTAAATTAATAGGTCTCCTACGACTCACCGCATCCTGTTCAATGAGTTCCTCTAAAGAGAAAGGATCCGAATTGGCAGAGCAATTAAGATCAGGGGTAACAAAATTAATATCCACTGCAGGAGAAACACAATCTGGGCCAGCAGCAGTGGACCCCTCCTCCATAACATTGGAACTGGGCCCAATGATAACAGACGCTAAACGAATCCCCTCATATGGCCCAATAACAGGAGATGAAGTTTGGTTAGGCCCACCATTATTGACTCCAACAGAGGGACCACCAGGGGAGTAGTTACTAGACAAAACATCATCATTACACTTTTCTGCATGGGTGGGTTGCAAATTTCCCATGCAACCGTTTGGGCTACCAAGGGATGGTTCAACTTCCGAATCCGAACCTCTTCCATCAACAATGACAGATTTCAGTTTGGGAGCAGTGGGTTGACACGCAGGAATACTCGGCGCCCACCCGGAATTAATCTCAAGGATCGACACCACCACGTCCCCGTCTCTAGATCTAAGAGTAGCTTCGGACGCAATCTTCTTCCCCGCCGGGACAAGGACAACCAGGCAGTTAGAATCCAAGAGAACGTCTTCCGCCGATGCTTTAGATTGAACGATAATTCTACCACATCACATTTCACGATGACTGCTGTGCGAATGATCTTTGGAACTTATTTCACGCAAAGAACGATAATTCTACCACATCACATTTACTTTTATGGTGATTATTGAACGATAAGTTCCAAAGATCATTCGACAATTTAATCTAATACCACTAAACTTTATTAATAACACTAAAATTACCAACATTTCACGTCATCACATTAACACCACCATCGTCAATGTCATCACCGATGCCACCCCATCCTCATCACCGCACTCAATAATCACCATAAAAGTAAATATTGCGGGAACTTTTTTTGATACTTTTTTTTTATAAAACGAACCATTTATAAAAGAATTCATTTTAATTGGAACCCACTTTGATCCGAACCATATTTATACATTTTTTTTTCTAATTAACATTCCATTTTTACCCGAAACTTGTAACTTTCATGTTTGTGAATTCGTAGGCTAGAGCTTTTAAGAAATTTCTGCAGCTAGGATTCAAAGTGTTAGGTAGCAACATGTCAAACATGGATTATATGTGACCACCTACACCATCTTTAAACCTTACATGAGTAGCTTTTATTTATAAGGAAAATATCTTAACACGTAGTTGTTTTGTTTGAACTGACAAAAGATATTGCTTTCATGAGTTACATAATTAATTAATTTGTTTAATTTATCCGTTCCACATCTATATTTGTATCTATATTTATCTCTATATCTATCTATTATAATAATTGAAATCAATAAATTCCATGACATTTAAAGAGGGCATCCTTTCCCTTGAGTGTGTCATGTGGCAATGACATGTCATCTATTGTATCTATATAATAAATGAGTAGCCTTGGGTCAAATGGAGGCCTTAGAGAGGGTCCTCATGGATCCAACTCTTAAATGGAGCTCCGAAAATTAGAGTATATAAACCGTTTTATGGTTTTTTTCTTCATTCTCCACAACATAATTTTCCATTTCTACCAAACAAACCTCTCTATCCTCCTACTTCATCTTTCATAGTTTCTTGATTCTCCATAAACGATTCAAGGTAAGCATCGATTATACTCTTCTAATGTTGATTCCTATTATTATTTTCGCTTCATTATTTATTCTTAAGTTACGATTTTTAAACGATTTACGATTCATTCTCCACAACATAAATCAGTCGTTTTAATATTTTTTTAAACGATTTACGATTCTAAATCATTCTTGGTTACAATGTTTTAAACGACTTTTTTAAACGATTTAGGATTCTGAATCATTCTTGGTTACGATGTTTAAAACGACTTTTTTTAGATGATTTATCACCTAATTTACGATTTTTTTAACCAATTATGAAAGATGAAGTATTCTGATCTATTCATTTCAATGATAAAATATCGATTTTGTTAAGAAAATAATATAATCATTACTATTATTTGCCGATTGAATAGCAATGTTAAGAAATACTGAAGCGAAAATAATATAATCATTCATTCGTGTGTTTCAAGAAGTTTATCATTCCGATTTATTCGGTTTTGATTATTCTTTTGAAATATCAATTTTTTTTAATTACTGATTTTTTAGATATATTTTTAATCGGAGTTAATATTCACGCTTATTTAATCATTGTATGTTAGTAATAGTAATCGGATTTACGCTATGTTCCCGAGTTTACTAAATAAAAGAAAAGAAGAGAAAGGGATATTAGGAGAGAAAAGAAAGGAAAATATATAATTTTATTTCGTGTTCCCGAGTTGAAAGGAAAAGAAAAGAAACTAAAGATTTTATGTGTTTCCGGGTTGAAAGGAAGAGAAAGGAAACGTATATTTTACAATTATACCCTTGTAAGATTTTCTTATAGGTTAAATGAGAGGGTAAATTTGTAAATGATATACTTTAATTTTTTTTACTTTCTCTTCCTTCCACTTCCTTCCAATTTGGAAGGATTGTTATTTGGAGGAATTTTCCTTCCCCTTCTCTCCACTTCTTTCCTTTAATGAAACTCTGGAACACAAAATTGTTCCCCTTTCTTTCCACTTCCTTTCCTTTCCTTCTATTATTAACCTCTGGAACATAGTGTTAGTATTAGTTTTGATTAATCGGATTTAATATTAGTATTAGTAATAATGTAATATCAATAATCGATAATTAAGTTCAAAAATATTAACAAATAACTACAAAATGATAATCAATCATTCAAATCATGTACATTAAAAATCATATATTAAACCGAAATATATATCTAAAAATAATAATATCAATAATCAATAAATTAGATTAAAAATCTTAATAAGTAACATCAAAATCATATTAAATAAGATAAAAATGTTCATAAGTTACCATAATAAATAAGATTAAAAATCGATTCAAACAGCAAATTTATCATTTCGATTTATTCGGTTTTGATTATTCTTTTGAAATATCGATTTTTTTAGTTACTGATTTTTTAGATATATTTTTAATCGGATTTAATATTCACTTGTATTTAATCATTGTATGTTAGTATTAGTAATCAGATTTAATATTAGTTTTGATTAATCGGATTTAATATTAGTATTAGTAATATCAATAATCGATAATTAAGTTAAAAAATATTAACAAATAACCACAAAATGATAATCAAGCGTTCAAATCATGTACATTAAAATCATATATTAAACCGAAATGTATATCTAAAAATAGTAATATCAATAATCAATAAATTAGATTAAAAATCATAATAAGTAACATCAAAATCATATTAGATAAAATTAAAAATCTTAATAGGAAACCATAATAAATAAGATTAAAATCGATTCAAACATCAAATTTATTCATACGAAAATCACGTCATGATTCCTTTAATCGTGTAATTGACAACTAATTTTAGGAAAGTTTAAAAAATATTAATAAATAACAGCAAAATTATAATCAATCATTCAAATCAAAGTCATAATATAAAAATTAAACTCGGTCAACAATATTAAACGTGTGTTCGTAAAAATAGTAATATCAATAAATAAGATTAAAAATAAGATTAAAACATAGAATGATCATTCAGATTTATTGGATTTTGATTATTCTTTTGAAATACCGATTTTTTTTAGTTACTGTTTTTTTAGATATATATTTAATCGGATTTAATATCCAATTAGACTTAATCATTCTATGTTAGTATTAGTAATCGGATTTAATATTAGTTTTGATTAATCGGATTTAACATTGGTATTAGTAATATCAATAATTGATAATTAAGTAGAAAACATTTAATAAATACCTACAAAATCATTATCAATCTTTCAAATCAATGACATTAAAAATCATATATTAAACCGAAATATATATCTAAAATAGTAATATCAATAATCAATAAATTAGATTAAAAATCTTAATAAGTAACATCAAAATCATATTAAATAAGATTAAAAATCTTAATAAGTTACCATAATAAATAAGATTAAAAATCGATTCAAACAACAAATTTATTCATACGAAAATCACGTCATGATTCCTTTAATAGTGTATTTGACAACTGATTTTTGGAAAGGTTTAAAAATATGAATAAATAATTACAAAATCATAATCAATCATTCAAATCAAAGTCATAATAAAAAAAATTAAATTCGATCAACAATATTAAACATGTGTTCGTAAGAATAGTAATATCAATAAATAAGATTAAAAATAAGATTAAACATAGAATGATCATTCCGATTTATTCGGTTTTGATTATTCTTTTGAAATACCATTTTTTTTAGTTACTATTTTTTTAGATATATATTTAATCAGATTTAATATTCAATTAGATTTAATCATTCTATGTTAGTATTAGTAATCGAATTTAATATTAGTTTTGATTAATCGGATTTAATATTAGTATTAGTAATATCAATAATTGATAATTAAATAGAAAACATTTAATAAATACCTACAAAATCATTATCAATCATTCAAATCAATGACATTTAAAACCATATATTAAACCGAAATATATATCTAAAAATGTTAATATCAATACTCAATAAATTAGATTAATAATCTTAATAAATAACATCAAAATCATATTAAATAAGATTAAAAATCTTAATAAGTTACCATAATAAATAAGATTAAAAATCGATTCAAACAACAAATTTATTCATATGAAAATCATGCCATGATTCCTTTAATCGTGTAATTGACAGCTGATTTTAGGAAAGTTTTAAAAATATTAATAAATAACTACAAAATCATAATCAATCATTCAAATCTTAGTCATAATATAAAAATTAAATTCGGTCAACAATATTAAATGTGTGTTCGTAAAAACAGTAATATCAATAAATAAGATTAAAACATAGAATGATCATTTCGATTTATTCGGTTTTGATTATTCTTTTGAAATACAAATTTTTTTAGTTACTGATTTTTTAGATATATATTTAATCGGATTTAATATTAAATTATATTTAATCAAATGATGTTAGGATTAGTGTTGTTGAGCAATTCACGTCAATTACCAATCTTTCCATTTTTATAATTTAAATATATAAATAAATAATTTTACTAATAATGGTAAGTTACCATTTTATTATAAACATTACATAGGACTTTGAACGTTTATTATTATTCTTAATAATAAGAAAAGGTTCTCAAAATATACGATCGATTAAAAATAAGAATGGTAATTTACCAATTTAGTAAACAAATTTACAATTAACGTTTATTATTAATAAGAATAATAAATATTTTTCTCAACAATAATAATAAATTCAATCAATCATTCAATTATACTAAAACTAAAATAAAAGTGCACTAATTATTATTCACAAAAACGTTTCATACCTAAGAATGGTATGTTACCATTTTACAATAAACTTTAGTATTGATCCATTAACGTTTATTATTGTTGACCGAATTTAATTTTTATATTATGACTTTTCTTTAATCAATTGTCATTAAATGATAATCATCAAAATCATTTCAACAAGTATGCTAATTTTAAGATGTCAATAATAATTTGTATATAATTGGTAAGGCAATTTGAAACGCGAATATTTTTAATGTTATTGATTTGAATGATTGATTTTGATTTTGTAGTTATTTATTGATATTTTTAAACTTAATTATCGATATTACTAATACTAATATTACGAATTTAGTTTTAATGTTGTTGACCAAGTTTCACGACTTTCCTAAAATCAGTTGTCAATTACACGATTCGTATGAATAAATTTATTGTTTGAATCAATTTTTAATCTTATTTATTATGGTATGTTATTAAGATTTTTAAACTTATTTATTATGATTTTGATGTTATTTATTAAGATTTTAATCTAATTTATTGATTATTGATATTACTATTTTTACGACTTTCCTAAAATCAGTTGTCAATTACACGATTAAAGGAATCATGACGTGATTTTCGTATAAATAAATTTATTGTTTGAGTGTCTCTGTATTATAATATTATTTATATTTTATGTTTAATTTGATGTTTATGTTGATTTGCATTGAAATTTAAATAAACATAAAATATAATTTATTAATTTAGCTTCAATAAACATAAAATTTAATTTATTATACAACGTTTTGTGGTTATACAATACATTGGTATATTAACATTTAATGTGTAGGTGAATTTTTTATAATTTACATTTCATAAAAACATAATATGGCGTTATAGTAAAAGGGATAACTTATAACAATTAAAATCTCTATAATATTTATAGATTATTTTCAAATATGACATGTTATGGTTGGGTATGCCATTTTTTTTTGTATAGTTGGTTTGGAGTATAATATGGATAGTGATTTTGTAATTTTTGTTTGGATTGAATCTGATACCTTTAAAGTAATGGTTTATGTTGGTTTTGCATATTGTATTAGTAATGAGTTTGTAATGTTTTCGTTTGATGTTAGTTATAGATATTTTATGAAGTGAATTATGTTTTTACTTTCTTTTCCCTCATAATTATCGTTTACTTCATCATGTGATATTTTGATTCATGATATGTTTTAAAGTACTAATTAAATCCGATGAAGTTATTTTGTTCTGTTTACATATTTTGTCACTTTTTATTTATCTTTTGTTCTACACGTGTAACAAATCATATTTTGTATAAATCGTTTTATTTTTCATATAATTTTTTCGTTGTATGTTTTGTTAAACTATATTTATTTACTTTGAATTTTAATGTTCATTTGCATCCTGTTACAATAAATATGTTATTATTCATTTCATTATTTGTTTTTAAATCACATCCAATCAAACATTTGTTGATTCATATATTCAAATCAATAAAACTTTTTTATTTATTTTTTTTTTGGATTTTTAAAAGTTATTCTAGTATTTTTAAACAATAATATTGTATTTTAAAAAAAATAAAAACAACATTGATATGCCTAGTATTGGGCAATATGAGTAATATTAAACACAAATATGCCTAGTATTGGTACCAATACTAGGCTTGGAAAGTGATACGGGGGTGACTTGATATGGGTCATATTGGGCAATACGACCCATATTAATACACGTATTGGGGCCAATATTAGGGTTGGAAGGTGATATGAGGGTGGGTGGGTGGTATATTGTAAAAAAAACCACATCAGTATGCCTCATATAAGTCTATATGAGGCATATTAGTCCCTATTGCTTCTTCTCAGCCTAGTATCAGACCCAATACGTGGCTTTGATATGCCTTATATTGACCAATACGAGGCATATCAGGGTTTTTTTTATTTTTTTATTTTCATTTTTATTGTTTTTAAAAATGAGGCATATTGACGTTTTGTTTTTCAAAATTTATACCTTTTATACAACATTTATTTTTTGTTATCAAAATTTTATAAATATTTTTTTATTTTTCAGAGCATTATCGTGTAGTCTATAATAGTATAGTGTACTATATGATAATACACCATATGATACGATTCAAAATCTATACTACCATATAAGGTTTTAAAATATTTTTACTTTAAAAAATAAAACATCTATAAACTTTATGTACAAATGATAAAAATTTTGCAAAAAAAAAAGCCCCTACTGAAATACATTGGTCAATCGATTTGTTAAAAAAAACTCTTTTCAAGTACAATTTTTCATTCATCCTGTAAGTGATAAATTTAGAGAAATAATTTGCAGGCCCTCATCACCAAACTCATCACAAATAAACCTGCAACCCAAGAATCCCTCAGATCCAAAAATTCTAAAGTGGAAGTCTAATAAAGACACCCATGAATTGACTCTGCTTAGGTCTGATGGAAATGCTCAAGTAATAAGCATGGAAGAAGCTTACAATTTGTCAACAAGTGATCACCAAGATTTGCTTAATTTAGAGCTAGAAAGGGATGCTAAAGATATGGTCTCCCTAACTTTTGAACTCTCATTTAAAGGAAAAGTAAAGGGGAGCCTGATGAGTAATGAAAATCAGAAATAAAGACTAAGTTTTGGCATCATCTGTTCTAGAGGAAGATTGTTGGGTCTGATGGACCAAAGAAGAACAGATGAAGTGAAGAGCCAAAACATGCTAAACATCTGAGGGAATAAAACAGTGCTTAGGATACAAGTCTTCCAAACTGCTGCTGGCTGTGATCTGCTAGATTGAGTTAACTGGTCTGGAACAAACCACTGATGAAAGGTTTGCAGACCTTTCAACAGCTGCTGGCTATGATATGCTGGATTGAGCTGTTGGTTGTGTCTTCAACAGTTCTTCTCAGCAGACCTTTCATCATGAAAGGTCTGCTGAGAAGAACTGTTGAAGACCAACAGATGATAGTGTTCAAAAGACGTTTCTGACAACAGAGGTTTGACTTATGGAACTGTACCTTCTTTAGAATAGTTGTTTATTTCAAGTTGATTAGTCTAGTTAGAAAGCTCTTTTGTAGACATTCGTCAGCTTAGATCATCATAGTTTATCTATAAATAGAATGATGCATGTATCATTCTATTTATCACTTTCACATACATTCTGTGTAAAATTAACACTGTGAGTGATCGGTTTGAGGGGGAGAATTGTAATACTTTATGCTGAACTTTTATGCTTTGTAAAAGTACTTGTTGAAAACAATTCTTCTGATTGTTATGATTTAAAGTTTATATTCCGCTGCACTTTCGTTATCAGGTTATCCTTACTGTTTCATTTATTAAACATCATAACAATTCTTCTGATTCTCATTCACATGATTAAAATTGTTGTTTTTTCATATTATAGTACACTAGATTATACCATAAGAACGTCCCGGGGTTGAGAAATCTAATATGACATATCAATTTTACATATGAAGTATAATGATGCGCTTTATAGTTACATGCAGAAAAGCTTCAGGTAGCACCTAAACAAAAACAATTAACAATGTATTTTCAATGTTAACACCTAACCTTAAACAATGTATAACTCTAATATTAATACCTAACCTAAAACAATGTACAACTTCAATGCTAATACATGTTGAAAATACAATTCATATTTACTGATTCCGATTCTCATTCACATGATTAAAATTGTTGTTTTTTCATATTATAGTACACTAGATTATACCATAGGAACGTCCCGGGTTTGAGAAATCTAATATGACATATCAATTTTACATATTTAGTATAATGATGCGCTTTATAGTTACATGCAGAAAAGCTCCAGGTAGCACCTAAACAAAAACAATTAACAATGTATTTTCAATGTTAACACCTAACCTTAAACAATGTATAACTCTAATATTAATACCTAACATAAAACAATGTACAACTTCAATGCTAATACATGTTGAAAATAGAATTCATATTTACTGATTTAAACATAATTAGCGATTTGCATATACATGATTAATGGATTACCATGAACACTTTGTGTTTTTTTTTCCTGTATTAACAAAACCCCACCCAAAAAATGTCGTTTTTTTCTCCATTTTTTATATAGCACTATCGTACTCGTTGGAAAGATAATAGAACACTCGTTAATTTGATGTAAATTTTTCCTTTAAAAAATCTCTCATATAAAATATATTAAAGTTTAAAAATTATGAGAGGAAACATTAGATAAAAATATCTAATTTTTTTAAAAAAAAAATTTCCTTAAAATCAATTAATGTCACATGGCACAGTTAAGATGGAGGATGCCTTCTTTGAATGTCATGTAGGATTTATTATTTTCAGTTAAATAATAGATTAGTTTCTATGCTATATCGTAACCTACATTTTGTCATTTTAAATTATTATACATATTAAATTTACGACACTTAAACAGTAACATGAATATTTTACTTTTATTATTATTTAATTATTATTTTATTATTATACTATATAGGTAACTTAATATTTTATATATTTATTACTTATTTGTTAATATTTTAGTAATGTGGACCGACGTACTATGCTAACGTGCACCGACTCTATTTTTCTAGGTGTCCTTATTTTCTTTCCAATTTGACCACTAACTTTCTTACTACCTTACGTACTTTAATTTCTTCCAATTTGACCATCAAACTTTACCAAACTTTTAGCTTTTAACCGCGGGTATTTTTTTGAAGGCCACGTGAAAATAACAGTCACTTAATATTATCGTTTATGTCCATAAAACTCTCCACGTAACAGAGCTCCCACAGTGACGCGCAATCTTTAACGTACACCAAACCCTCAACGCAACAGAAGCTCCCACGACGAAGCGCAGGGTAAGAACCCTAGTTAGATTTATATGTGTGTTGAGATACACTCGTGGTCTATAAGCAATAAAAAAAATATTCACGGCATCGATGATTTCTTAGGTGCGTATCCCAATCCAATCCAATCCAAAATTGAATAAATTAAAAAATAAAAATCCAGCTATACGACGGTCTGATATTTTGTTTCGTATTGTAATATTATTCGTATTCGTATATAAATTGGTTTTTTGTTTCTGCATTATTATTATTATCATTGACTCCGCGTGTTCGTCTTTTTCCGGGTAAACCCTCCTTCCTTTCCTTATTTTTTCCGAACTACTAAGAGCTCTTTAAATTCCCAACAAAAGCCCTTTTATATTTAAATTACATACAATCGTTATTGAATTTCAATAAAAGAAGACCAAGGTTTGCTTTTAAATTATTATAATTCAATTTTAAGCTTGTTTAGATTTATGTAGTTGTATCTAATTAGTATTTGTTGGTTGGTGTAGGATCATGGGAAACTTATTTTGTTTGTACCAAGTTGATCAGTCGACGGTTGCTATTAAGGAATCTTTTGGGAAGTTTGATGATGTGTTGGAGCCAGGGTGTCACTGTGTTCCATGGATATTTGGTAAACAGCTTGCTGGTCAGCTTACTCTTAGAGTCCAGCAGTTGGATGTCAAGTGTGAGACTAAAACCAAGGTCTTTTTCTTTTTTAATATCAAATTCAGTTGCTAATGTTAGTTTGAACCTAACTTTTGTGATCGAGCTCGGCTCGTAATTCAATGGAGTGTCATATGCGTCAGGGCATCAAGTTCATGATCGCTTAAAAATTGAAATTCGCTTAAAAATTGAAATTCACTACGGTATTACCTTAATATTGAATTTTAATAAAATTTGAAAATCAATTTGATGATTTTGCAAACCGGTTAAACAGTTGGAACCGGATTTACTGGCCGTATATGACACATACCGTCTTCTAGCTTTACCGGCCTTTATTGTACCGGCCCTGTGTCTGGTAGCCAGTATTACCGGTATTTAAAACATTGCTTCCACTTGTTTTTCCATACCACAAACTTTTGCTATCACGTTGGTTGGCAGGGTATTTATTATATCAGATACATTCATTATAACATTCTCATATTCATGACATTTATTATACCCTTCCATTAAAACTTTGAAATGGTAATGTAATGAGAGTTTGAAGTGTAAGAGAGGACGGATTAATAAATAAATTCTATTTGATGATAGGATAAATATGAAACTGCAAGTGTTTCGAATGGCTATTGTATAAAATCGCCAAAAAAGTTTATGCTAGTCAACTGGTATAAAATCGCAAGCTTTAAAGAGCTAATTACTAATGAATTGCGAGTCGCGAGTTAGTTACGCAATCCATAAAGTTTGCTGTTTTGACATGGGTTTGTTCAGTTTTTAAATACAATGAATCTTGGTTTTACAGGATAATGTGTTTGTCAATGTTGTGGCTTCAATACAATACCGTGCTCTGGCTGATAAAGCAAGCGATGCTTTCTATAAACTCAGCAACACAAGGTCCCAAATCCAAGCCTATGTGTTTGATGGTACAGACATTCATTGACCCGATTTACATACAATTTATGTTTATGTTACTAAAGTGTTGTCTTTTTTTTTTTTTTTAATGTGGGATGTTATGCGTTGACAGTTATAAGAGCTTTTGTGCCAAAGCTGAATCTTGATGATACATTTGAGCAAAAGAATGAAATAGCGAAAGCTGTTGAAGAAGAACTTGAAAAGGTAACATATTTTTTAACATATTTTGATGTTCAAGAAGAGCATGATTATTGATTCGATTCGGGTTTTATATGTTCTTAATCGTGTTTGTAGGCTATGTCTGCATACGGGTATGAGATAGTTCAGACATTGATCGTTGATATAGAACCAGATGAGCATGTAAAGAGGGCAATGAATGAGATCAATGCTGGTAAACTTCTAACCATAGTGTTTTATTATTAAATATGACTAGTTAGTTTTAGTTTTAAAAAGCACGGATAGGCGCGAGGTGCCCTCAGGTGTACATGAGTTGTGCGCATTGGGAGTGTCTCTTGTACATGGGCATATTTTGTGCTTCTTTAGGTTGACAACTAGCTACATACAGGTTATATATATAATTAAATCGTATATAGATGTTTTCCTATCTATAGCTTTGGTGTTGAAGGATTAAAATTAATACATTAACGAAAATATATATATTTATTAATGAAACTGCATATATAACGGCACGGCTGAAGCACATGTCGCGTTGGCAATTGCCAGTTTGCTACAAAGGCTGAGGCGATTCCTTGTGCACTTCTGTCTCAAAATTGGTCAAAATTAGGGTATCTCGAAGACTCACATATAAAAACAACCAATTGATTAAGAAATTGTCAAAGGTCTACTTGAATAAAAAGTTGATGTGTAGAACAGATGAGAGCGAGCGCCTCACGACTCGGCTTTCGAGACCTAAACGTCTTAAGAGTGCCTCATCGCTATTTTATAACAAGCCTACCATCTTGGTGGGCATCACACTATTTAAGGTAACCACATGTGAACATAATCTGCAGCTGCACGGTTGAGGATGGCTGCTACTGAGAAAGCCGAAGCTGAGAAAATCCTGCAAATCAAGAGAGCAGAGGGGGAGGCAGAGTCCAAATACCTATCAGGATTGGGTATAGCCCGCCAGCGCCAAGCAATCGTGGACGGTTTGAGAGACAGCGTGCTGGGATTCGCAGTGAATGTTCCTGGAACCACTGCAAAAGATGTGATGGACATGGTTCTGGTGACTCAGTACTTCGACACAATGAAGGAAATCGGTGCGTCTTCGAAGTCGTCAGCTGTGTTTCTCCCTCATGGACCAGGTGCGGTTCGTGATGTAGCCTCCCAGATACGTGATGGACTTCTTCAGGGTTCTGCTGCCAGTTGATTGTCCCTGGAGTTTGGAGTGAAATTTGCAAGTATATGACGTATTGTGTTTTGCTTTGATTTTCATAGAGATTTTTTTTTTTTTTGAATATAATGAATGCAGTGGTAAAGTGTAAATTCATTTAACACTTTAATATGTGCTTTGAAAGTTTGATGTGGTTTTATATAAAGATTGATGTGATGATGTAATTCATATGAAGTAAATAAGTACAAGGGCAAAGAGAACAAAAATAAGCTTTTGTATGCTTTTTTTTTAATAGTTTCATTATTATACTTAGTTTTCTAAATAAATAGGATACCCTTGAATTTTGATTTTATGCTCTTTTATTTTGTTGTAAACGTTTTTTTCTAAATGATACAATTTGATGCATGTCCATCACACGATTCGATTAAACACATAAGGATTGTGGGTGTTGTAGTGGGATGGCATGAGTCTGATATGGTATCAGATATCGCTAGACAACATTGGCATGAGGCGAGCGGCGGTTTGAGGTTGCCTAGCATGTCATTGAGCAAAGGCCCCCACCCCCACCCACATGAATTTTTCTTATCAATGTTCTTTCTCCAAACACAAATTTCATACTGCAATCAATCCCAAAATGAATCCATCATCAAACAAGCGCAGGCACGATAACACCAAGGGTTCAAGTTGTGACAATGAGTCGAGTTCACAAGAATTTTCACAATTTGATCCACTCCAGATATCAATTAGCCCAATGTTGCCGCCACAACAACTTCAATATCACTATCATTCACAATATAACCCAACTTGTCCAATTCCACAATCGTTTAACAATTTCCTACTACCGTCAAACCCACCCTTCTGAGTATCACAACCGTATGTCATGGAAACCCAAAACCAAAACTTGGCGTACCCCCACCCTCCGAAAATGAAGATTTAAGTAAAAACCATCGGGCAGCTATTCAACATTTGGTTCCCCTAATAGATAAAAGTGGAAGGACATGCAAATGATCAACAAATACAATTATATAACCAGATGACCCACCCTTGGCTACAGTGGTCTATTGGATGTAGACGTACTATGTTCAACGCGCATTGAGTATAAGCAAAATGTAAACAACAAAGCTTTTCCTCACATGGAAACGTAGTCAATACTTAAAATCACTTGAAAATTGAAATGGAGTGTTACTTGTAGGCACCCATAATGCACCCATAATTGTATATAAAGTTGTCTATTTATGTGAGAAGAATCTGAGTAAATGATGATAATGGAAAAGATGGCTGAATACTCTTTTGTGTGACACAAAGTTATTCAATATTTGTAATCATTAAGTATTACATGTCTTGTTTGTTTGCAGAATAAATAGACAACTGAAATAACAAAACTTAATCATAGGACACCTTCTCATTACAACTTAATCTTCGGGTTTAGGATACACTGAATAAAATAAGCAGTCTACGAGGACAAACACATGATCCAAGTTAGTCATGTTGGATAAGTAGTTATATGATATGATTAAATATGGTAATTTTATACGCCAATGGATAGGGTTGGTCATGTTGGATAAGTTGTATGATGGTAAGCTTTTACAAATGATACACACTAGTGAGCAAACAACCACCATACTAAAATCACTTCTTGACTTCATGTCATAAATTAGATATTAAATCATCCAACTTATTGTAAAGCTAGGTAACAATATGTCAATACATAGATAAAACTTAAGAAAAATACAACCATTTAGATATATTTCTTAACGGGTGTGCTACATTTGACATCATTTGTAGGACATGTGGGCGCACATTCGGCTAATGCAATGCTTCAGGTCACACCATTCTTCCCCAAACAACAAAACACAAGCAAGGTACATACAAAATTTTAGTACAATTAATGATGTGTATAGGTCGAGGAGGAAAAACATGCTTTGAACTATGGGGACATGATGACATAAACATAGGTACATTAAAAATATAAATAAAGAATAAAGGCGTTCCAATTAAGTAAACATAATGAAACCTTTAGAAATAAACGACCAAATCCTTGATATGAAATAAACACTAATTAGCAAAACAAAAACTTCCAGAGACACTTAAAAGTATAGACATTGGTATCGTTCGTTATTAAGCAGTCAAAAAGGCACAAGAGCAGTAAGCTGCAAGATGTAAAATTGAATCATCTTTCCAACTTCATATCTGATGTATACAAAATTCTAGTCATTCTCAACAAAAATCAGGCTTTCTTACATGTAAAAGCTACAACAAAGATGATACAGCAAGACTACAAAGAAGTATTCAACTTATTCGTCATCCATATTGAACCCACCAATACTACAAAGAAGTATTCAACTTATTCGTCATCCATATTGAACCCACCAATCCGCTGTCGCCTTTTATCAAAAACAGCTTTGAATGATTCGCGTTCTGCACGAATCCGTTCTTGGAACACACTTTGAGTTATGGGCTCAACAGCATTCCGGGATGGCTTTATGTACTCTTCTTCCGATAACGGGTTTGATTTCTGTCACAAGCCCAAAGCAGTTATTACCAAGTGTTCAAATGGAATAAACACACTTTTGACTCTGTTTCGAGGTTTGACCTCACACTATTAGTAAAATGACAATTACTCTTTAGCAAATACAAAAATATATACACATACACCATTTTGGAATATGTTGAAGTATGTGTGCTTATGTCTCATCATATAATTAGTTGCGATTTTCATGGCATTCACGGTTCCCCGACTTACCAAGTTGTAGCCAGGACCAGGCCCGATAACTAATGATCTTGTGTTTGTTTTTCTTGTTGCACTTATTGAGAAGCCAACATTTCCACCCTGAATGAAGAGAGTCCCAGGTCAGGCACACAACAAAACAATAGTAGAGGTAGAAAAATGAATCAGACGAGTCGGGTGATAGGTCACGATTCACAGTAGGTTCCAGTAGGGGTGTAAACAAACCAAGCTGCTTGTTAGCTGCTCGATATCAACTCGCTAAAAGCTCGAAAAGAGCTGAATTTAAAGATGAAACATATTTATGAGTGCAACACATACCTGGTCACCCCAGCATACGGATTTACCTTCCTTGCTGCTATATGCTTGAACCAAGCCCGAAAGGGCCCCACCACTAATCTCTTTCTTCCCATCTTCTTCCTCCGCATCAAAATTGTTAGACCATTTACTTCTACTCAAATCTTTCACCTCTTCTGTTCGATGAGTTGTCACAGTAACATCCTTTAGCTCATCTGCATAGAGAATTGTGATTATAAAATCAAAATTTTTATCTAAACTTTTTTTTTTTTTGATGGAATACCACCTTAATTCATTAAAAACCAACAAGATTTACAAGTGAGTGACGGGTAAACGGGCTACAAGTTGCGCCGCTACCCCCTTTTGAATAGCAAAACCAACTCTATTAAAAATAAAACGTGAGTCCTTGGTCGCTGGGGAGTTACTCTGCACCACCTTTTGTACTCTTTCCAAGAACCGAATTGCTTCGGGCGCTAGACCTCCAAACGTGTCAAAGGCAAAGGGCACAAAGACGTGTTGGTTCTCCAGACAGGCAACTTCATGTTTGGCAACTTTATTGGATTCTGCTTTCAAGACTGCTTGCCCTGCCACAAACCCGGAATCCCGCAGTCCAACCAACGGAGACACCCCTGTAAGATCAACGCACGCATGTTTACCATGTGCCCACCCGAACACGAGGACATCCGCTGGCCTTAGGGTGGACCGCCCTTCCAGGGGGTCTGTCAAAAAGTTAACCGGGGCTTCTTTCCTAGCCGAAATCCCTGCCCTTCGTAAGACGTCCCATAAAACATCCCTGACCAGATCATGTCTGTATTTAAATCCGGGCAGTTCCTTACAGTGAAGGGCATGTTCCCCAAACTTATCTAAACATGCCTTTTTGCACACTGGACACGGCTCATCAACCGGAAAGATGGGAATCATGAGCCTGTATTTGAGGATAGCCCGGTATTCAACAGCTGACATGTGTTGCCCAAGTCCATCAATAGGAAGGACAGCCAAGAAATCTTGAGCATGCGATACTTTGAGGCATTCAAACACCGCCTTCTGGCGCGGAGACATGGCAAACTTCTCTCCCATAGTCTGGAGGGTTTTACAGTTAAAAGCACTCGCCAAAATCTTTTGAGGTTTTTTGGGGGCGGTGTCTTTATCCATAAACCCGCCCAAATCTAAATCAGGAAGAGAGTTGCGAACGTTGTCTAAGGCAAGCTCATAATCCAAGTCCATCCCCACTACCCCGCTGTTTCGTAAGATGTGGTCTTGAAGTTTCCAGGACTGAACTCTTGAGGCCACAAAGGCATATGCAGACACGTCCTTCGCCGTACAAAGGCCAAGACCTCCCGACCGTATCGGTAGAGACGTCAATCTCCATTGAAAATCCCCAAAGAACGCCCCCCACAAACCACAATATCTTCGACCGCTTCACGAAGCCCATTGTCGAAAATGAATACGGCCTCATCAGCAAAGCCTGGTTGACATGTCCGAAGACCAAACAACAATTTAGCAACACCCATACATGAACGGAGCAACAAAAGTTCACTTTGGGGGTCCCCCAATTTCTGCAGAGAAAGCATCAGATCCACCGCCCGTCGAGCCCTTTTAGCCCCCAAAGCGCTAATATATCCCCCGTCCCGACTAACGGCACCCCCCAGTAGCTTCACACCTCCCTTTGGTCTCCCGATCTCGCTAGGAAATAAACCAGGCTTTACTTTTGCCCCATTACACGATGGCCAGAAAATTTCACATTTCTTAATATTAAGCGTAAGGCCCAGATTCGGGCCCTCAGCTCGGATAATATCAAAAGCCTTAGCCACTTCCCCGGCCTCTCCCATAATTGTGCCATCATCAAGATACCAAGCATGAAACGGGAGGGAGCAACATTCTTCTAGCCGACGAACCAACGGGTGTAGGACAAGAGCGAAAAGAAGCGGCCCCAACGGGTCCCCCTGCTGGACCCCGGTGGAGGCCCCAATACAAGAATCCCCCACATAAAGCCTAGCGGGCTGGGCATATATGAACTGAACCCAAGGGTAAATGGATGGGCATCGGATGCTCACTTCCCGCAGGAGAATCGTCCTGTCAACCAAGTTGAAAGCGTTCGAAAAGTCGACCGTGAGCATGGCCAGAGATCCGTTATCATGGAACGCATTCAAAAACCTATTCGCGCTATGAAGAATAGCCTCTGCCCCGTTGGGGACCCCCACCCCAAATTGATAATCACCTAAGTAAGCCGCCATCTCCTTCCCAACTCTACGCATCGCGACTTTAGAGACTAACCTTCTCCAAATGGCCCCAACAGCGATCGGCCTAATTCCGTTATCGGGCTTGAGCAACGGAGTTAAGGGGGCAGAAGCGATAAATTCCGCAAGACCTTTAGGGCAGAGCCCCCCTAACCAAATGTTAACCACTTCAGTGATTGCCAAAAGTAGATCAGAGGGTGGCGAGGTCCCTTGCCCACAAAGGGCATCTAAAATGTGTTGAGCTCTGAGGCCGTCCCTCCCACACGAAGTTCCTTTAGGGAAGGATTTAATACTCCCTAACACACAATCAGCATCGACTTGAAGAGCATCCTCAGATGGTAAGACATTAGGCAATGTAGGGGGATCGGTGATGGGGTGTTTATCAATCAGGGCCTTCAAAGTGGAATCCCCTACCGGGGCAACCCCAGAGGAACATAAAACCTTAACTGCCGCAGTGAAATGGCCATCGGCAACCTTCCGCAGACACTGCTTTATATTGCCCCTGTTACCTAAGTCAGGCTGGGCGCTGGGCGCCTTAACTAATCCTTCATCAGATTGGTTAAGAAGTGGGAGGACGAGTTCCTCTATCCCAGCCCCGTCTTTCCAAATAGCTAGAGCCCGCATGATACTGCTGCATTGTAAGGATTTGCGGTTCCCAGATCGCCGCTCCTGCCTAGAGGACGGTCGTATAACACGCAGAGTGCAACGAGGCAACAACAACTTAACCCATGCCTCAATAGATCCAGGGGCAGCCACAACTCTACGCAGGGTCCCTGTTAACGCCTGGGCAAACGCCATCCGACGAGAAGACGGAATGCTTTTGACAGTCGCTATTGGCATCGCGAAAAGTTGTTCCAGAAGGCTAATATCTATAGCTACCCTCCCACCGTGCTCAGGAATAGGAGCATTTTGGGACACTGGAGGGCAGGGCTTAGGGATCCCCACAATGAAGTCATCGACACTATTGGTAGAATGGGAGAACTTCACTACACCGTCTTCGTGATGACAACCCCTGCTGAGAGCATGCAGGGACATGCACCGTGCACACAACCACTGATTAATACCCCTCAAGGCTCCCCCTAACTCCCCAAAAAGGTCTGGATCCTCAGAAATTGCGCTATGCAGAACGGCCCTACCATCACCCCACCCTAAATGGTCACGTTTTAAGTGGGCAAGTAGTCGGGCGCTGCTTGAAAAACCAAATTTACACGAGTGAAAAAATTTTAAGGGGCACGACTGTGTTGCATCAGCAATGCAAGGACCGGCCACAATACTAGAATGCTGACGACGCCTTCGAGAAGAAGGCATTGGTTTGGTTGCGCACGTTTATAGACTGCGTAACAACTGTGAATGAGCCAAGAAACTTAGGTGAGCCGGATTTGGGGGAGTTAAAAGTATTATCATTTTAATTATAAATATAATAGGTAATACCACTATCATTATCACACGAAGGTCAAATAGAGACAAATGAGAGGGTCGAAGCTAGCGATCACTTAACTATTATTATTATTATTATTATTATTATTATTATATTATTATTATTATTATTATATAAGGATAAAAGAACGTCAAACTTATATAATATTAACATAATTTTATAATTATTATCATTACTATATTAGTTATTATAAAAAGGAAACTCTAGCAGGCGAGTAGGTCTAGCAGGCGAGTAGGTAGGAAGGCGATAGGGTGTTGAAGGGAGGGAGGGAGGGCGATTAAGGTAGAGAAGGCGAGTAGGGTGTGGGGTAGGGACGATTGGCTTGAAAAAATAAAATATAAACTTTGGGAAACTTTTAATCCATTTGACACGTATCTTTTTTTACCAACTTTTTTGTTTGATATGTTTGGATAAAAACACAGCCCAAATCGGCCAACTCAAAAGTAGTTGGGTCAAAATTGCCAACTCTATAAACCTTACATGAAAATTACAACAAAGGTTCAATATCATGTGCCTTGGAAACATACCATGAGGTCTAAAATCATCCACCTGATCTTTCGTTTCATCATGTGGCCTTTTAACATCAGATTCCTGTGAAGCGTCGATAACATCCTCATCTTCCATATCCATGTCTACCTGTCAACCTCATAGGGGTTATTATCGAATACGGATCGGCTCTTCAGGAAGCCAAACAATAAAGGGATTTGTAGCTTTTTAAATTGCTAAATGAACAATCTCTCTAAATTACTGTCCCATCTTAAACCAAATTTCTTCTCCAGGAAAATCACGCATCTTAAATGCAAACAACTCAGAGATATGTATATGCAGGGTACTTAAAGCATACTGGCAAAAGCAGAGCTAACAAAGCCTACCTCTTGAATACCACTTTCAACCAAACCACCTCCATGGAGTAAAGACTGCAAAACCAAATAAAAGGATTAAAAAACGCAACTGTACTGATGTTCTAATAATATTCTTCATGTATATGCTCAATTTCTAGACAGTGGTCAAACTAATATCCTCCACACATCTCGATATGATATAGTGTTGGATACGCAGATGATCCAAATATGCAGCACACTTATGTCAACGTTGATGATGGGGATAGAAGGTTTCATGCCATTGGACATATTCAGATTAGAACAGGCACAACAAACCTTAATGTCCATTTTCAAGTATAAAGGTGGAGCTTCTTCCCATTGTCCAGCCATCTTCTGTATATCAGACAGGGTAAAATTGTGTACATTTCTGGCTGCACAGCCCTAAACACAACACAAAAAAAGGTTAAAAACACTCTTTCTTCCAATCATAAGACTTCAAAGTTTAACTATGTTTTCCTGGTATATGGTGTTTGGATTTTTAAAAGTTTAGGTGGTATTCAAACTTACTGCTGGATCCTTGTATGAAGCTTCTACCAGGTATACTTCATAGCCCGATCTCTGCAAGAGAACAAGAAACATATGAACACCAGCAGGATGTATTATAAATAAACAAGATTTTCAACCATTGACGAACAACGTTGCATTCCAAGAAAATCACCAAATTGTGCCATTTCTTGCATTTTTTTACCACCAACACGTCAATTTGTAACAAAAAAAAAACTAGCATACTTTGCTAACTCTTAGGGTGTGCTTGGTTCGCTGAACTTATTTTCAAGGGATTAGAATTTGAAGAAACTAAATTTGGAATTCAAAGGCATTGGAATCCATCTAAGGGATTTGAATTTGTAATAAAATTGGGTGACAAAACAACCATGAGGGGATTAAGGGTATGTTTGGCAATGAGCTTTTAAGAGCTTCAAGCTTCAAGCTTTTAATAAAAAGCTCCTACTCAATAAAAAGTCTTGTTTGGTTGAAGGAGCTGGAAGCTTTTAGATAGGAGAAAAAGCTCTACAGTGAAAAGCTACTAGTACTAGCGTTTAAGAAAAAGCTCCTACTAGCTACAAGCTTTTAATGAGTAAATGACACAAATACCCATTCTATTATAAAAATAAAATAAAAACCTTCCTTACAAGCTTTTAATTATGCCCATTTTGGTCATTTTAAACATTTTATTAAAAGCTCCAGCTACTCTGCCAAACATCAAAATATATTTAAAAAGTTTCCAGCTACCAGCTTGCAGCTAACAGCTTCCAGCTACCAGCCACCAACTAGTTTTGCCAAACATACCCTAAAACCGGTGCCCAACACAAAAGATATTGTAAAACAGTCTTGGATTGCAAATTTACGTATAAACAAGCTGAAATCTAATTTATTCATTAAACCGGTGCCTATCAGGTAACATCAAACAATTTAAGGATAAGCTCAATTAATAAAAGGATCAACTTTGTTCTGATTATTGCAGGGACATTTCAACACTAACACATATACAGTGCACATAAAAGTTGCCATATTTAATCGGTAACCACCACACCAAGCATAAATACACAAAATTATGCTTGTGTGCCACCTCGTAAATTCCAAATTGCCCTAAAGATATAGAGATGGATCAATCTCCACTCTCCACATCCCATTATATTCTTCATTAAGAGCAGTCTATTGCCACATAAAATCTAGCAATTCACATTCTGATTGCCAAACACAGCCCCGTAACTCCGTATATTACAATTTGCATGTGGTTCAAGGCATGCATAGGCCAGCCAGATTTCCATGATTCATGGAAAATACTAGATACAAACACAAAAGATTATTGGAGAGCTATAACTTTGCTATTTAAATGGTTAAGGCTACTAGTTAATCATGTTGGAATTGCTATCATCACTAAATTGATAAGGCATACACAGGTAAACATAATGATACATTGCAACAAGCATTGAATAATAAGGCATGGACAAGTCTGTCGCCTCGAAAAAAAAGGTAAGGAAAAAGGAGCACAGCTGATACATTACAAACAATTTCAAAAAATTATGTTCAAATTACAAAATTGGTGTGTGTGTATGAATAATTATTATATTATATAAATAATATGCAATGTGCACTATATTAACCGCGGGTTGTGATATATAACTAATATTTACAGGAAAACTTATCAGTACTAAGAAATAGAAATATCATTGTGTGTGTTCACATTAACTGGTGCTAGGAATTGACATACATTTCTTAAAATATTACCCTAAAACCCAACAAAATGTTAATCCAAACAATCTCCAATTACAGAACAAGGATATATGAAAGCAACAACCTTCATCATCTAGGTTTGATCATTCTATCCATATAGTAAAGCTTGCTGAAAACCATAACTATACAAAACATATAAAGCGATGTATTGAGTGTTCTCTAAAGACACAAAATTGATGTATTATGACACTTTAACAAATAAATTACAAGTTTGCCACAAGAAATCAATGTGAATCCACATCACATACTTTACTAGAGGATATAATCCACATAATCAATATCTGCAAATAAATCTTACTTTAGCTAGAAAAATTCAGGCCTTATTTAGCAAACTCGCCTTTCTGGTTTTCTAAACATGATATTTTATGCACGCTAGAAAAAAGAATACACTGAAAAAATAGGCCCCACCAGATAACACAGATTGTGAGGATGAGAGAATTGAGGGTATACCTTAGCAGTTGCCCAAAACTGAGCAAAATCAGCTACCCGCAGATTGCGGTCATCCACTAAGCCGAGGCAACAACAAATAAGTCAATTTGGTAAACAACAAAACTGCATCTGTTGTTAGTGTACATTGACCAGTGCTTAATCACCACTTATTCTATAGTAGATAGAATTATTTACTTTTTTAAATCATATGTAAGAAAATTGTTACAAAAACTAGTATTAAGCTTCTCCACGCCTTATATGCAAAAAGATGATCACCAACTCTAGATAGCCATAGTTATTCAAACAAATATTGAAGTGCATGAATAATTAACCATACGAAAACACAAAATGCAAGATAAAGAGAGAATATAAACCCTTAATGTACTATAAATCTGACACTTATGCCCCAGATAAACCATACCAATTATGAAGGAGTAAACTCCCTCATCAAGGGTCTTTTTGAATGCCTTCAGCATGCTTGCTCGATAAGCCTATGCAAATATAACGTCAACAATGTTAGAATAATATAACATTTACTATAAGGCAAGCTACTAAACAAACTTCAGAATAAAAATGGAATGATATAATAGATAGATACTAATGTGAAAGCTCAAGACTGCTTAAAAATAAAAACAAATATAGGTAGCAAAATGAGCAGGTCAGGTTACAGATCAAAAGGTGCAACTTTGGTGTCGCTTTAACCAAAACACTTTTTTGTAATAACTAATAAGTAACTAGGTGACAAGTATATTTACAAAAACTATAATACTTTGGTAAAAATATAATAATTTGAATAGAATGGCTTAGGAAGTCTTGTGCATTTATAATACACTTTGTGCGACTCAATCCATTCACCATTTTCTATTCTTCTAATCTTTTTGTGATATAATAGTATAACCCATTAAAGATAAAGTTATACCCGAAACAACCCATTTATAGTTAAATGGGTCGAAGTTACCAACTCTAAAAGTCAACAACAAATATGACCCTTTTACAATTTGCTTGTGTAAAAAAATGCCTAAAATCGATACACAAACAAAATGTAAACATATAAAAAGCACAAAAACTAAAACAAGAAAATTACACATTAACATCAATAGTTCCTTCTTAATCACCTCCGTGACAGTGGAAAAGTAAACATATAAACATAAAATTGACAAGTCAAATCAGAATGCTGAAACTTTAAAACACACTATTAAAAAATAATTGTTATATATGAGTAAGTACTTAAATACCTCCTCCATCTCAGGTTCATAACAATATTCCATCACTGTCTTCATTACTTGTCTCTTACCTCTGAGAGAACCAGAAGACTTTGACAACTCACTATCTTCGGCCTATAAACTCCATATGATACTTAATATCAGAACTTTTAATGACATAAGTTATTGAAATAAACTACAGAAACAAACAGAGCATACAAGCAGGTCAAAGTAGGTAATGGTCAAAACATGTAAATGAATATGATTAGGAAAAGTATATTGTAAATAAATCAATTTAGAACTTTATAAGCACTTGAGCAGACAACAGGGACTTTTGATCTGTTGAATCCTTTCATTTGATCTAATTCTTTTTGAATAATACTACATCTTATTTGTTTGACCTGCTACCGATATGCTACAGTCCAAACTCCAAAGTTGTTTCCAAACAAATGGACTAAAATTGTCACCTTTTCAACTTCAACCATGAAGTACTCATCCATGGAATGAATTCGTGGTGCCTGCCCACCATTTTCAACTTCAATATCACGCAAAATTTTTGCCAAGTAACTCTTTCCACTACCTGCAAATGTGAATGTAGGCTATTAATTGACAATTCTGACATGTCACTCCACATGAACTCATTAACAAAAATAGTAATAATGATAATAGAAAGCAACTTGATATATATCTTAATTATGATACTTGATAAGTTTAACTTTCAATACATAACTTAGTAAATAAATTTTAATACAAAATGATATTTATATCACACACAAACTATCATTTCAGAGAACGGCGAAGAAGAAATAGTTCTTAAATTACATGTAAAAAAATAAAAAATAAATACGATAATCATTTATAATTTTTAAATAAAATAAAATGCTAGTGGCCTATGTACAGCAACTTTGTTTGGCAGTGGACACAAGTGAGCTGTGAACTGAACAAGAGAGTGGAAAACCATTCAGCTTGTACACAAACCATAGCACCCGGGCATGAGTTTTATTTTTAACCCACTATGTGTATAACACATAAGAAATTTATAAATGGGCCAAACAAACCAACAAATCAAATAATTTACCGGACCAATTCAAGCCAACATCAGATATATGGCTCAAAATGCCCCCCATCTACGATCAGATCATCATGCTTATTCCAAATACATTATATCAACTACGTGTTGCTAGAAACCAAAAGGTAGTAAAACATGGACACCTAAATTTGGTAGACAAAAGTTCACAACCTTGCCAACACTTTCACCAAATATATAAAAAAATATCAATATAGTTAAGTTTGACTAAGAATGAAAAAAGTACTTTAGTTTGGATATTTGAAATCACTAATTGTGATTAAGCAAACTACCTGGAAGGCCCCGTAGGATTATCACAAAATGATCAGGACGAGATGCTCGGTGTGGCTTCTTAAATATTTGAGAAGCATCAATACTATCTTGCTTCTCTGAAGAAAAACGCCTCAATGGATATGGTTGAACATCTCTCGCGAGTTTTTCAGATGATGATTGTCGAATGTGAAACTCCTAATAAGCAGAATGTTGATTATTAGTGAAAAAAAAGGATTTATAAATATTAAATTCACAACAGACCAACACAATTCTTGCATTATTCGATCACTTAACAATTCAGATATGGGTTTCTTCCCCACAACTATGACAAATATATAACCTCACATTCAGTCAATATTCAATAAGCCTGGTGATAACCATAACTCTCACAGCATTTTAGTTTATGTCATTCCAAGAACATACAAATTTTGAGTGGTATCAACTGTATCTATTACTCACAAGATAAATTCAAAATTTATAGACGAAAACTGGTGTACGCAGTGTGTGTATGTGTGGTGGTGGGAGGTCTCCTTTGATTGCAACCGCTGATGTTCAGTTTCGATTATTTCTATTACCGTAATCTAGTACACATAAATTAATAAAGAAAAGAATCCCCAAATCATACCTCTGCAGGAGAAAGCGATGAAGCATGGCGATTCGCATTATTTCCATAATAAACAGTCGCAGCCGATTGGTTCTCAAGAAATGCAGAGCCTGATGATGCATCTGCTGAAGAACTAACACCAACAGGAAACAAAGAGGTCTGCGTTGGTGGTGGCGGCGGTGGCGGTGTAGCTGATGCATGTGGCTCATAGAAATGATTCCTTGGCATGTCTTCCGGTAATGGCGGTGGAGGCGAAGCAGGTAGAGGAGGCTGCCCACAATAACCATGATTAATCTCCAATTGACCCATGTTTCTCCCAAAAGAATTAGCTCCACAGTGACCCTTATTTTCCGTCCAATAATACTGCGCTTGAGGATTATGGTTATCAACATCAACAGACCGACCCACAGCTGGTTGACCACTATGCCTATGGTAATCCGATGCCATACTCGAAATCTCAGTCGCTTCTCGTCTACGTTTTAATCCAACGTCACTACTAGAATCCGAAAACAAACCCGCCCCAACCGTAGGCAGACCGCTAGTCATGGCATTGGCATCATTACCATGATCATGAATCAATTTCAATATCCTCTCATTATCAGACGGAAACCGGGACACATCCCCAATTTCACCTCCCATCACCAGTCCTCTAGGACCCCTAATATTATTATTATCAACAGGTTCAATTCTCATCCTCTTCATTCCAGCATTATCATATCCATTATTATAACCATCATATCCATAATGATAATTATTATTAAGATTGTGATCTATAATACCATCGTACTGACTTATATTTAAACTAGGGTTAGTACTACCGTGCCACGTAGGCGGTCTGTTATGACTAGAATTGGAATAGGAATAATAGTTGTTATTATTATTATTTATGTTGTGATTGGGGAGAGGATGGTGATTAAAAGGAGGTGGTGGTGGGTGATGATAATAATCGTGTGGGGGATGGGGATAATGGAACCTAGGGTTTTCGATAGGAGAAGGGCAAAAAGGGAAGTGGGATATTGAGCAGATAGGGCAGATGTTGGTGGTGGTGGGGTTACCTGGTATTGGTGGTGGTGGTGGAGGACGCCATGGATGATCCATCGGTGGCTTTACGGCGGCGACGATCAACGTACTATTGTTGGATTTGTAGAAAAGTAGGTTACTCACCAATTGTTTTGTTTTATTTACGTTTATCATTAGTTGATTATGGTGGAATAAGGCGAGTTAAATTTATTTGCGGATTATGTCTGACAACAATGCTATTCTAGAGGAGGTTTTGGTATTAGATACTCAAAAGTCAAAATATTGATTTTTTTTTTTTTGAACGGCCAACAAATTAGAATCACTCATGGATAGGGGTGCTCATCGAATCGAATAACGAATTTTTGAATTATTCGAATCGAATTTCTCGAATTTTTAATATTTTTATCTGAATTCGTATTCGATTCGTATTCGTTTAAAATTCAATTTATTCGATTCGTATTCGATTCGAATAAGAAACTCGAATTCGAATCGAATTTGAATAAATTCGATTTAGTTCAAATTAACTATAAATAATAAATTGTTTTAATTTTAGTTTTAAAACTAATACAAACTCATTATTTTTAACATATAAAATACAAATCTATAAAATTGATAAACAACAATATGTCAAATACAGGAATAGTAAAAATAGTAGAAAGTATAATTTGTTAGAGTTTTGTGATGTATAAGGTAAAAATGTAAAATATGGTTATGGTAAAAGTTGTAGAGACTATGGGTTCTTAAAGTTTGACCAAAATTTAAAAGTTCTATTTTTCAATATGTATATTTGTGTATATAACAATGTGTATGTGTGTATATATATTTAAAAAAATATACATGTACAGTTTTTATTCGAATTTCGAATCGAATCGAATTTAAAATCATAAATTCGTATTCGATTCGTATTCGATTTACTGGACTCGAATTCGAATTGAATCGAATTCGAATTCTTAATAATCGAATCGAATTCTTGGTAATCGAATCGAACTAAATCGAATTTCGAATTTTTCGAATTCGAATCGAATTCTGAACACCCCTACTCATGGAACACTGGAGTATCATCGTGCCACCAGTGTTGTCACGCGATCATATTCCACCACCAAGTCACCAATTCAGTAGGAAACTTATAATTATGAGAAAACCCCCTTTGTGATATTCGAACCCAGGACCTCATGCCCCAAAGTTTTATCTCACCACCAAGATACCACTAGGCTATAATGCCTTGGGTTCAAAATATTGATATTAAATCGATTTTGATACTGAAAATGCTGATTTCGGTTTAGTGTTTGTATTAATTTGGAATCAAGTTTTGGTGAAAATCACTACCGGTTCTAGATGAGTATTTTGGTATTAAATACCAAAAATATTGATATCTAACCGATTTTGATACTGAAAATACTGATGTCGGTTTATTTTCGGTACTAATTCGAAATCAAGTTTTGGTGAAAATCAGTATCAGTTCTAGATGAGTATTTTGGTATTAAATACCAAAAATATTGATATCGAACCGATTTTGATACTGAAAATACTGATACCGGTTTATTTTCGGTATTAATTCGGTATCAAGTTTTGGCGAAAATCAGTATTGGTATTTTCGGTTTGGTAACGGTATTTTACCTTAAAATACCAGTACCATACCGGTATCGTACGGTATGTTTTCGATATCAGTATCGGTACCAAATTTTCCCAAAAATCGGTATTGGTATTTTTGGTATCGGTTCGGTACCGAGCTCATCCGTAGTTCTTACTGGTGCGAGTTTCATTATAACCTAGTGGCATTTTAGGGGTGAGATAATTCATAGAGACTATTAGGTTCTATGTTCAATTCTTTTAAGGGGGTTTATCTTATATTTATTGGGTTTCCTCCTGAATTGATGTATAAGTGTTATTGTCTAGTGGAGATGGATATGGTTTGGTGGTTCCGCTGATAGTACGATTATACTTCAATGGTTCATCAGTGACCCAAATTTACCATTCAAAAAAATGATACTCGTATCAAGTAATTCTACACATAAGTTATTAGAGGAGTCCAGTGAGGTTGGATGTATGCGTACAAAACTTACCTCTATTATTAGGAATAGAGAAGTTATTTCCAAATAGACCACTAACTCGAAAGCTACCAATAATTAGGGTGAACAAATTAACAGACAAGAATCACTTTGTCATTCCTGAACAGCAAGCTCATGCAGATCAAGCTCCTGAAAATCAAGCTACAAGTTCATCCCCCTTTGGAAATATTCTCTATTCTTCTGATGACGAAGTTGCACCATTTACCACCCGTTTTTCTCCTCTTGTTGCTGATCCAATTGTTCCTCAACTCAATAATGGTGATACTGCTGCTGAAACCTCTAATATTCCTGAAAGCACGTCAAATGCTGAAGGAACACAATCAAATCAGCAGTCTGTAAATGAACCATCCAGCTCTTCTGCACCTGGAGATCATCTTTCGAACCTTCCTCCACAAGTGCAAGAAGAAGACAACATGGGATTCAAATCTTCCAAGAATCATCCAATTGAAAATGTCATTGGACCAATCAGTGAGGGTGTTCTTACAAGAAATCAGACAGACAAGCTCAACACCGCTCTCTCAGCATTCTTATCTCAAACAGTACCTTACAACATTGAAGATGCAGTTAGAGATGCAAGCTGGGTAGAGGCCATGCAGGAAGAACTATTTCAGTTCAGAAAACTCAAAGTGTGGGAGCTCGTAGATCTGCCTGAAGGAAAATATCCTATTGGGACGAGATGGGTTTTTCGCAACAAAATGGATGAACGTGGCGTGGTAATCAAGAACAAAGCTCGTCTGGTTGTTCAAGGATTTCGTCAGCAGGAGGGGATTGATTATGAGGAAGTCTTCGCTCCAGTCGCTCGACTTGAAGCCATACGCATCTTCTTGGCATATGCTTCATATCGAAATTTTAAAGTTTTTCAGATGGACGTGAAGAGCGCTTTCCTATATGGGAAGATCAAAGAAGAAGTCTATGTGTGCCAACCGCCAGGATTCGAAGACCCTCATCATCCAAACAGATACTACAAGTTGGACAAGGCTCTCTACGGTCTCCATCAAGCTCCTAGAGCTTGGTACGAGACCTTGTCTTCATATCTGTTACAAAATGGATACACGAGAGGGAAGATCGACATGACCCTGTTCACCAAAGAAGTCAACAAACATTCTATCCTTGTTCAGATATATGTTGATGATATTATCTTTGGTTCAACTGACGAAAATTTGTGCAGGGAATTTGAAAGCATTATGAAGTCTCAATTTGAAATGAGCATGATGGGAGAACTATCATTTTTCTTAGGTCTCGAAGTCCAACAGAAAGAAGACGGTATTCTCATCCATCAAGCAAAATACACAAGAGACATTCTGGCAAAGTACAACCTGTCGGATTGCAAACCTTCCAACACTCCTTTTGCAGCTCAAACAACACTTATACCAGATCTTGAAGGCCCCTCTGTGAACCCGCACACTTACCGTTCTATGATTGGATCCTTGATGTATCTCACAGCCAGCAGACCGGACATCATGTGGGCAGTTGGATGCTGTGCTCGCTTTCAGTCAAATCCAAAGCAATCTCATGAAACTGCAGTAAAAAGAATCTTCCGCTACCTCAAAGGAACACCAAAACTTGGTTTATGGTATCCTAAGAGTGACAACTTTGACTTAATTGCATACTCTGATAGTGATCATGCAGGTTGCAGGATTGACCGAAAGTCCGTCTCTGGTGGCTGTCAATTTCTGGGAAACAGGCTCGTGTCATGGCAGAGCAAGAAGCAGACCACTGTGTCTATATCTACCGCTCAAGCTGAGTACACAGCCGCATCCAGTTGTTGCTGTCAAGTGTTGTGGATTCAAAATCAGCTGTTGGATTACGGTTTGAATATCATGAGAACCCCTATCTACATTGATAATGATGCTTGTCGTGACATCGTGAAGAATCCAATTGATCATTCAAAAACTAAACATATTGAAATTCGGATTCATTCAATTCGCGATGCGCACGACAAAGGGTACATACAGGTGTTGCCTATAGATACTGCTGATCAAAAGGCAGATATCTTTACAAAAGCTTTCGACAAAACCCGTTTTCGTCAGTTGGTAACTTGGTTAGAGATGATCAACTTTGAATGATTAAAAAAAAAAAAAACTTGTAAATAAACTATAGAAAAATCTTATGTTTAAAATAAAATAAAGATTTTTGGGGGAGAAATAAACCGGTAGATCCCTAAAATTGCAAGTTTAAAAACTTTTTCAAAACAATCAAGAAATGATAGTGACTAATCATATTTGTCAGCATGTGAATAGGACCCTGAGGACGTTGTGGCTTCAAGCAACGACATGTCGGTAGATTCAGTCTGGAATTGAGTAAACTGCTAAAGATGACAAACTAAAAAGATCTACACGAGATGCTGGATTCCCACTGTGTTTTAGGTTTGCACAAGCTGAGTCTGGTCATACACAGGTTGAGAGATCAAAAGACACAGAAATTTTTGTGCATAAGCAATCAAAAGACACACACCTAAGAGTGCAAGCTACCAAAGCGGGGCTATTAAATCAAAATGAGCAACAAAAGACACGCAATGTTAGTGACGTGCAAACATATAGATAGCTCAAAAAGCAATCAGATGATCATCTTCTCTGCTTATGGGAACATATACCTGAAGCTCTCAGCATCTGATTGACATAATGATCATCTTCTCTGCTTATGGAAACATAGACCTGAAGCTCTCATCATTATATCTCAATAAACCTTGAGGATTGGTAGGCTTACACCTGGCACAAGTGGGGTCCATTAACATGTCGTCAAATATTACCAAAACATGATAAAGATCATCAAATAAAGTATGTTGAAAGACGAGAGGCATGGATTTAAGTGGACAAATATACCGACAGTTTTTCTTGAGCTGCAGCTATCCAACGGAAAGTTGAAATGTGGTCTGGCAGGTATGACTGGTATGATCTTGATGCAATAGGTGAGAAACGGTTGATCTCTAAACCCAGATCCTTGATTAAAAGCTTATTTTCTTATTAATGGGGCCTGCGTACTTAATTGGGCTTTTGGGCCTTGCGAACTTAAATTAAGTACGCGGCCCAAACTTCTTTCCCTATAAATACTGCAGTAAATATTAGTTTTAACTTTTTATCCAAAATTCACAAACCCTAATTTTCACATTCAGCCACCATACTCATCCATAACCACCGTTGGCCACCACTAATACAACATAGCACCACCACCTGTTGATTCGTTGTTCTACCCTTTACTGTGTGTTTGTGAAGATCTGTGAAGGTAGTTCTATTTTACTGATAAGATCTTCGTTGTATTAACAGGGTCTAAGCAATCATTGTTGAAGATTTGGGGATTCGATGAACTGCGCACTTAAAATTTTGAATAACCGCGTACTTGTTTCATATGAATGCGCACTTGCATCATATGATTCAAGCCTCAGAAACCCTAAATGACTGCGTACCATGAGTGTGGACTTAAAATCTTAAACGAAGGTTTAAGTGTCTGCGTACTAGACTAGTACGCAGACTTGATGATTCACCCCAAGCCGTTACCATGCCCGAGTCAAATCAATGCGCACTTAAGTTTCCCGTGTCCTAACGTGACCAGTTGACTACGTACCAGCAACAAGTACTCAGTCAAGGCTGAGCACTTAGGTGCACACCTGACTCGGGCTGCGCACTTAAGGATTGTGTGGACTTAATGATGGACCAAAATTATGACCATTGACTTGACTGTTCATGATATTTGACCGGACTACGTACCTTGACTCATTCATCCGTAAACCATTAACTGAACTCAAATGACCATTAAAATGAGAGACGAGACATACAGTATACACTAATAAACCTAATCCATAAAATAAATCACACACATGAAACCAACATAAAATTAAACCCAGTCTACGTACGTCGTCCGTCAAAGCAAATGAAGACGTCTGTCATTAGTCAATTCAAAATCCAAAGTTCTAACTTACTTTTCGTGCCTGTGTCCCACACAGATGGCTCTTGACTGGGATCCAAGAGGAATGCACAACCAACCGATGATCCTTGAGACTGATGATACAAAGTTTCGAGACGTTGTCGCTTGGATCAGAAGAAGCAGAATTGGATATGCTGTAGAGCAGAACGTTCAAGTCTACAGCTCGCACATTGAAGATTTCTGGCGATCTGCTAAAGTAGAGGTCGTGGCACGCGTCAAGAGGATTAAAGCCACAGTGAGGAACAAGGCAGTAGTCATTACAGAAGATACAGTACGAAGTGTTCTGAGATTTCAAGATCGGCAAGCAACTGTTAGATCTCTACCAAAAGCTGAAATTCATCAAGAGTTCAAGAATTTTGGATACAAAGGAGATTTTGACATAAGGGGTGATATCAAGAAGAGCCAGCTAACCAGAGATTGGAAGCTTATTTGTCACGTATTTCTTATGTCTCTGTGTCACAGGAAAGGTGGCTACAATTCACTCAGTCCTGACTGGGCAACTGCTATGATTAAAGTCTGCAAGAATGAACCATTCAATCTGTCTGGATTGGTGTTTGACTGTATGGTGAAGAATGCTGAAGCTAAAAAGAAAAAGTGGGCGATGTATCCCAGATTCGTTCAGATGATGATCAACTCACAACATGAGGATCTGCCCCTTGGTGATAAATACATTTTCGCCAAAGGTGCACGATTCTTCACTGAGTGCAACACAGCTGACTGGGAACCCCTGCTTGAAAGTATGTATGCTACTCAACGTTATCCTGTTATAATGAAGTTATACAATGAGATCAAGAGAAGAAAACAAGCTGCTGCTAAAGCTCGACAACCAACTACCACCGGACCCGAATCTTCTGAACCTGCTACTACAGTACCACAGCCAACAGCAGAAGAAGTTGCCAGAGAAAGAACTATTGGCAAGAGGGTGGCATCTGATCCTGTTCCTCAAAGGCCAACCAAAAGAAACAGGCCTACAGGTTTAATGCAGCAAGGGAGAGAATCATTGACTCCTGAGGAACTTGAGATGGCTGAAGCTGCCAGACAAAATGCTGAACTAGCAAAGGCAGAGAGAAAAAGAAGGAGAGAACAGTTGCCTGAGTCTGAAAGGCCACGGGTTATGACAGAAGAGGATCTGGAGAATGAAGAGATATTGGAATCCATGTATGGTGTGGAGGGTCAACCAGGGCCTTCCACTAACAGGCCAGGGCCCTCCACTGCCAGGCCTGGGCCTTCCACTGAAAGACCTCCTATTCCCAAACCTCCAGTGAAGAAGCAGTCTGTACCATCCTCATCTGTTCCTGGTGCACAGCGTCGAAAACCCGTGCATCAAGAATTATATGAGACACTGTCTAAGGAAGTGGGAAAGAATGCAGCAAAGGAAATTTGCACGCTAAAGAACCAGATCTACAACAATCAGGAATTGAGGAAGAAGCTGAAGAAATTGAAGCACAAAAATAGAAGTCTTGAAAAGGTAGTTAAGGATCAGCGTTATCTGATCAAGTTTCAAACAGAGGTGCAAATGAAGATGTTTGATATGCTTCAAGATTTAAAGAATCAGGGTACAGATGCTCCAAGAATGACTTTTGATGAAGCGTTTGATTTTGGGAAATTCATGGAAGAAGAGAAAGAGAAGGAAAGACAGGAGGAAGAAAGTGATGTTGACGAGATTAGTGAGGATGAGATGCCGGAGACGTTTGTAGAGATGGGTGCGGGAGAAAACATGGTTTATGAGATGGATGATGGGTACAGATTGGACCCTGAGAGATCAAGCTGGTTTCCAAGAAGACCAATCACCATTCCTGCTTTACACCAGAACATCCTCCACACTCGTGAATCTCACCAAGAAAGAATCATCTGCTGGGGTTATGACGGGTTTAAAAGACTGTTCTTTGTGAAACGAAGAGGAGGTGTAATTCAGTACTTCAAGGGTAGACCGAATCTGAAGACTCTTCCAAGATGGGATATTAGGGAGATGTGCAGAACACCTTTCCTAAACCACTCTCAGGATACCACAGCTGACTCGGTTTCTGTCTTTATAGAAGACGAGTGTGCGTCTGACTTCAAGAACTTGAAACCATAGAAGCCGAGAAGAAGAATGTCCAAGAAAAGAATAGATCCAGCCACCGGACGGGGAATGATAACCTACGTGATAGACCCTCCCCAGGTCGTCACTAGGGTTCCCATCCGTCCAGAGCTTCCTGTGATTCTGACAGAGTTCAAGAAGTGGTTTTATGACAGCCGAACTGGTGAAGCTGTGATCAAACTAAAAGACAATTCAGAGGCGTTGAGAATACTTGACCCAGTAGATGTGTTTGCTCTGAATCCCTCTGATTTGACTACTCTTTTTGGGAACCAGATCAATGTGGGTGCTGGTAACGTGTTGTTTGAAGAGGCTATTCTGTTCAGAAGGGCGGTGGAACGAGCTTTGAAAAGAAAGCAAGAATTGATTGATTTAGTGGCTAGGATCAATGCAGCTGACAAAGCTAGAGATGACAGAGAAAAAGCTGCTGCTGCTGCCGCTGCTGCTGCGAAGATATCAGAAGCTGAAGTCATTCCAGAGGTACAAACACAGGCTTCTGCAGCAACAGCTGATCCTGAGATTGAGCCTACTCAAGCCCCACCAGTCTCTTCAAGTTCAGCCCCAGAAACTCAGCCAGATCCAGCAGGTGTAGATCTCGCTGAGTTATTCATCCAGGAACCACAAGCTGAAGAATCACTTGCTGAAGAACCACGTATTGAAGAACCAACTGTTGAAGAAAGCATAGTTCAAGCACTCCCGGCACACCAAGCAAGAGAAGAGGGGGAGTCAAGTGATGTGGAGATAGACTGAGTTTGTAGAGCTGGTAGCTGTGGTCTAGGGGGAGTATTGTTGGGTTAAAATGAGACCACAGTTACCAGGTTTGAGCATGTTTAGTTGTGTGTTATAGTTGGAGGGTTGGTTATGTAATTATAGCATAGTTGTAGTAGCAAAACCCTAGACTGCGTACTTAATGGACGGGCCCTGCGCACTTATGCTAAGTGCGCAGGCCCATCAGGCTTGCCTATATATAGAACATCATTTGAGCAGCTAGGGTTAGGGTTTTTGTTATTATCTTTTGAGAGCACAAGTAAAGGTGCGAACTTACTGTAATCTCCATGGTTGTTCACTGCTGAATCTTTAATGGAATTATCTTTTTTTTGTTTCTTGTGTGTCGGTTCTTATAATATTCATCTAGTTCTTTGCTTGTCTTGATTAATCAACTAAAACACCTAACAAATAGGTGTTTCTAGTTGATAACAATCTTGTGCACACTTAAGATCTAGTATTTTGGGACTACAAATTTAGTGCTAATTTATGTCCACTTTATAAACATTCCTTATAGATGCAGTAGAATGTGTTAGTTTGCGTACAGTCGAAGATTTCCATGGCTACAGTCGAAGCACAAGCGTTACCATGGTTAACCAAGTTGATGTCAACAGAAATGATGTTTCCTTAAAGCTAAAGATTCTTCGGGTTTGGCGTCTACCCGACCGTCGCAATCCTAAAGACGTTTACTCAATTAAAGTGATCCTCACTGACGAAAATGTAATTCCCAAAGCCATTTTTTTGTTATAGGGTTCTATTTGCGTATTTCATTATTTACTATACACTATTATATATATATATAGATAATAATATTTTGTTTTGGATGTATATAGTCTTATATTTTACTTGGATATATTATTTACTCGTAACAGTATTCCACTAACAATATTGATATTTCTTTGTTAATTAATAATTTACAGGGTGACAGGATTCAAGCAAATGTTTTTAAGTGATTGTTTTTTAGATTTGAGAGGTTTTTGTTCGAAAATGCTTCCATTATTATAAGAAATCCTGGAATTGGATCTAAGTACAAGTTTGCATCAAACCCAAACAAACTGTGCTTGAATATGAACACTCATATTTCTGATGATGTCGATTTTCAAGATCCAGATTTTGGGTTCTCTTTTGTCCCCTATCAAAAAATTCTGGAAAAGGAGGTTGATCAAAACGTCACAATAGGTATGCATCGTCACTTTCTACTTATTTGTGGTAAATTCTAAACCATAACGGTATGATAAGTAATGAGGTTACGTTAATGTTTGTTTATATTATTATATAGATGTCATCGGACATGTTAATAAGTTCTTCAACAATGATGATAATGATAAAAAGGTTGTCGCTGGTAAGAAGAGGTTAACAATGGAAATTCAGGATATCGAGTATGTATTGGTTTTATGCTTTGAATTTCATACAACCTACAACTAATGGAATATATGCTTTGTTTTTTACACTAAAATAAAATTTTCTTTTTGAAGGGGTTTGAACATTTATGTAACATTGTGAAATACTTATGCCATGGAGATGTGGCGACTCATCAAACGGAGAAACAATTTATTATAATACTGCAGTTTGGCCGATTGAAGTTTTATAATGGTTGGTTATATTTATTCACTGTTTGTAATATGTAATTGTAATTGTGTTGTATTTGTCATATAATTATATTTATACATGTTTAGTACTATACACATACTACTTTTTATTTTGAACTAGTAATATGCTCGCGCGCGTTGCGGCGCGTGAACATAGCATTCGTGAACTTTATGTTTTGCAGCCGAGAACGAAAGCCGCACTACTGTTGTAGTCGAATAGTTGCAACTTGTAACCACCAAACATAACAAAATCCATAAGCATTAATTAAAAGTGCAGCATTATCATTGTCTTACACATATAATTTGTTAAAAGTGTGTTTTTTTTAACATAGCTTCCTTTGTTGTTGATGATGCCAAAATATGTTCCTGTTGCCTTGCCAATTTTGTTGTTGCCTTGCCAAAATATGTTCCTGTTACCTTCCTTTGTTGTTACCTTGCCAATTTTGTTGTTGATGCCAAAATGTTTTGCAAAGTTGTAGTTAACCAAAAATATTCCCTGATAAACTAACACATCAACTAAACAATTAAATTAAAAAAGGCAAAGATAAAAATAAACTTTCAGACAAACCTGAACGAATCGTACCAACAAAGAACCTGAAAATGTCAACACAAAAACTATTAGCATAGAGCCAAAATGACGAAAACAAACACGAATATGCAACCTATAAGCCAAAATGTGAATAAGCATTCTAAGGCAGGAGAAGGAAATGACAAAGAAAACCAAATGGAATACCGGGCTAACTATCATACTAAAGATATAATATTTTATTTCATAACAGTTTGTGCAGGTGATGTTAAGCCAACTAACAATAAAGACATTTGATTCCTAGGTAAAAACCGTATGCACTCGGTTAATTGATAAATTGCAACACAAAAACTCTAATCATATGACACCTAAAAAGGATATGAATAACTTGTCTCAAACGAAATAACATCACACTCAATGTTGTAAACACCATAGAACTTTGAGGGGGCTGTCAAGAGGCACTTACGCAAACAAACGGCCTAAAAGACATTCTTTCGAAAAATTAACTGCAACACTAAAGCACTGGATATCCTTCATATTCAAGATATTAGTCGCCACACTACCTGATTAACGGTTACCAAGCTTTCAAGAAACTATCTACCAAGTACTACCAACCAAAACATACCCAAAAATTAGCTACCAGCACACTTGATGCTCCTCGGTTCTTACCATCTTCGAATTATGTTATTACTTATGAATGCTTGATGAAAATCTACAACATCACATGTTCAGAAGAATACCAAGCAGCTTATTCCTTGAAAACAAATTATCTAAAAGTCCTAATATCATAATCATTTGGAATTGGCTTATGAGTTAATGGTAGAAAGCATAACCGTTAACCAATACCATGATCTTCCATAGCTGAAGATGGCAACGGGTTTGGTGGAGGCAGAGTTTGCTAATGACAGCGGAGGAGGTGGATTCCTGCCATCAAACATAAGCGCAAAATAATCATATAAATGATTAATTACAATTCTAGAAAGCTAACCTCTTCAAATAAGCATAAATATGTAACAACCTGGAGTTTCTTCTTGCTGGATATTAAGAGAGCGTGAGGAAGTAGACTTAGGAATTTGTAAGCTAATCTGCAAAACCCAGTAAAGACTCCAAACAATAAAATTCAAACTTAAGAACCGAGATTAATAACCTGGAGTTTCTACCTACCGAAGTTAACGCTTTCTGTGTTAGCGGCGGCCATTATGAGAGGCTGAAAACGGGTTTCCGAATCTGCAAAACTCAATAAACACTTAACGAAATCAGATTAACAACAAAAATCAAAACTTGGTTACTGAATTTGGTGTTGCATGCGGTGGAATCTGATATAGTGTGATCGCACGACTAAACTTCCCTGAATGTTACACGACGGTCGTTAATCGTACCATACCATCGTCACCACCGCCTTTCTCATCTCCCTTCGCCACCGCTGTGTCTAAGGCTTTGATTGAACCATTATCGCGTCAAAATCGGTTAAGCAAACATCAACACTGTGATTACCGTGCTTTATTTAGTGGATATTGTCGATAGACGGTCCTAAATAGCCACAGTAACCTCGTCGTCTTCTTTCCCCCTCTTATCTCTCTCTAGCTCTTTCCTGGTTCTATCCTCTCTATACGTTTTTCACATATAAAATTATCAACACCACAGACAACAATCCTAATCCTAAAAGAAGGCACCACTAATTATATTATATTATAAGATACGTGCCTTTTCCTGAGTGGACCACTCTATATAAAGAGGCCTTACTTCTACACGTCGATTTGTGACTCATCAGCAAAGCATCAACCATAAGACAAGTGTACCATAGTGGAAATATAATAATAATATATGTAAAGTAACAAATGGCTTCTTAACTTTGCCTGATTTTACTTTTACTCTTTTATTTTTACCAATTGACTGCCTCTACTATTCATGTCGTTTATAATTAATACATAGTAAAATTTTAATTTTAATATTGTTGATATTTAGGAAAACCCTATGTTTCTAACTCTTTTGGAGATCATGTTAGTCGACTGCTGATTAATGAAGATATTGAAGATATCAACAAGTACAAAAAAAGGTAAACAATATTATGTTTTTCAACGATTTACAATATCGTAAACTTGTACCAATTTTTGTGTGAAAGCATTTATGTGTAAATCAATTTTTTTTTATTATCCAGTTTGGATAAGAAAATGTCTGATAATCCTTCCTCATCTTATCGACCATATGGAACGTCTATGTTCTGTTCTGATGAAGATGAATTTCTGCACAACACTCCTTTTAGCAACATTGGGGATATTTGTGAGATACAGGAGGTAAGGATAATGTTCGTGCTTTTATGTATGTATAGATTTATTGTATATAATTACCATTTATATCTTTAAGTGTATTAGGTTAACATTATTGACATTGTGTTTTTCTTAATATAATTGTCCATTTCATACCCAATTCTTTCTTTTGTCGGTAACTAATTCTAATATTCATACAGGAGTAGCCTTTGGTGTTATTGGGTACTATTAAAGACCTATTTACCGAATTTGGTTAGCACTATATGGGTTGTCCCAAATGTACCAAAAAAGGTGGTATTTGATTATGTAATCAAACAAGTTGGTGAAGGAAGTTCTGAATTCGAGGAAGAAAAGGTTTTCCAATGTGTGAATGTTAATTGTAGTGCCAAACAAGTCGTGCCTACACCAAGGTTGAGTTTTTATATTAAATATACGTTAATATAAATGAAAAATGATTGATTAAAAATAAAATTATATAAAATGCATGACATCTATTTTTTTTTGCGAGGTATAAAATTCAGGTTCGTGTACAAGATCTTAATGGTGCTGTTTCTCTTACGTTGTTTCATCGTGATGCTGCACAACTTCTTAACAAAAGTGCTTCTGACTTGCTTGATGAGAATACGGTAGTTCATATTATTTTCCCTATATATATAGAGTTTGTTATTAATTGTTCTTTAATTATATTTTTTTATTATATAAATATTTATTGGTTCGTTTTATATAGGTTGGTGATACAGTTCAATATCCAGAAGAGATTAAGGCTTTATTGGAAAAAGAACTTGCATTCAAAATCTTTGTATCCGGCTTCAATTTGAACAACAAATATGATGTTTATGGTGTAAGTGTGTAACTAAGATAAGTGATGATCCAACCATTATCTTGGAGCTTCCGAAAAAGTTGTATGTAGGACAGGTACATTATCAAATCCTATTTGTTATTAAGAAAACTTTTATGTATATCATATATATTCTTTGAATGTAGAATTCAATGTTCTTTTTACAGCCTACTGAATCTGAGTCAATCCACATTTACATTCGTATTAAAAGCGTTACATTTTTTTATTACTTAAACAACCATTACTACATTGACCTAATATATGTTTATAAATGTTTTTTTCTTTAGGAATCTAAATCAGACACAGGCGATAATGAAACGCCAATTTCCTTTGCTGATAACTTTGTTGATAAGAAAGTTTATGTTGAAGGCGAACAATGTTCTATCAGTTCGAAGTATCATATGGTTAAGCGTAAACTTATTGACTCAATTTCTGATGATGAAAGCACAACAATGCCTTCAACTAAGATTGAAAGTGGTGGGAGTAAGGAGAAAGATAAAATGGAATGAAATTTCATAATCTTGCTAAAGCCACTAGAAGAGAAGTAATGGTCTTAACCATATTAATGGTCTATGAGTTTTTTTGCTTTATGTTTCTTTCTAATTATGTTTGAACAATTTCACTTTGTTATTTCCTATTTTTGTTGATTCCCAGTATTTGCTACTATTTCAAAGATATGCTACCATAATTTTGTTGATTGTCTATGTTATATTTGAATACATTGGGTAAGTGATTGTCGAAAAAAATTGAAAACCACTTTGTCTTTATTAACGGTTGGTCAGATTTATTCAAAAGCTTGCCTTTGGTTCCATACCTGATGGTTTTTCATCAAGTTGATAAACTAAAGATTAAGCTAAAGATTTTTGGGTTTGAATGTTATCAAACTATAATTTCAAAAGAAGAACTTCGTCATGTCAAGGACAGTGATACAGAATATGATCGCTTTCAAAAAATGATGGCTAAATTAAATGCTAAACAATATCATGACTTCACTATTATTGCTAGGGATCACATTGTGAGTATTTTATTTTCCTCTTTATATTAACATCCTTACTAATTTATTCAAAAAGTTTACTTACTCATATGTTAGTTTATATTTCATTATATATGATTATATGTTTATTGTTTCATTAGCGTCTGCCAAAGGAAGTTGTTAAGATGGCGGAACTTGAACAAAGCAGTCTGCTTATAACAATAAGGAATCTTGACGGTATTGAACTTCAGATGTCGCTTCGTATGGAAAAGTCAAAAGAGAATTTTAGGTTTGCTATTGAAAATTGGGGTGAATGGTTGAAGGAAAATGGGATAGAAAATGGTAGTTTTGCCACATTTAGGTACATCAAGACTGAAGGTGTGCTTACTATAATGTTTGATTTTTACGTCACATTGTCTTTATCCTTCTTTTTTTAGTAATCTTTCTTTTTAATACTGCCTAATATGTGAACTTACCAATGCAAGTATGACATTTTGATTGGATTTTTTTTCATGGTAGTTGATTGTTTGTTTTAGAATTGCATGTTAATATTATGTTAGATATATTGATTGGTTTTACGGACACTCAACTTGAATAATACAACTCTTAGTTTAATATTATTTTTAATTTACTTTGGTTTGCACCGTGGGTCCCACGGGGCTCTAACCTAGTATCAAATATAACATGACAAGCGTAATTTAATTATACTATGTATTAATTAGGAATAAGGTTTCACTATTCATGAATAGTGAAATCTCATTCCTAATTATTTTATCTTTTTTTTTTCACAACTTATTTCATAATATATATCATTATGTTTCATTTCACAACATAAGTTGTGTTTGTGGTGGAGTGGTTTGTGGTGAACTTTTGTTGCCTAAGGTCACAAGTTCAATCCTTGGGAGGGGCAACTTATTTATTTTTTCATTTTAACAAGCTTATTATATAATATATATAATTTGTTTCATTTCAAAAATATAAGTTATGTTGGTGTTGGAGTGGTTTGTGGTAAACTTCTATTACTTAAGGTCACAAGTTCAATCCCTAGGATGGGCAATTTATTTATTTTTTCATTTTAACAACTTTACTTAATAATAAATACAATTGGTTTCATATTTAAACATCAATTGTGTTATTTGTGTAGTGGTTTGGACTCCATTTTGTTAAATAGAAGGTTGTAAGTTCGATTCTGCTAAATTTTTTTTTCATTTCAACAGCCAATCTATTCCATATTAAAACACAAATGAGTTTGGTGGAGTAGTGGTATGAGATGCATTTTTTCAATAGGATTTCTTGGGTTTGAGACCAGGCGGTCGCGATTAATTTTTTTTGTCTCAACAACCTTATTTGATGTTCTTAATCAGTTTTGCGCATACAATAACCAAATTAAGAAAAAGTTCAAGATGAAGCAGAAATCACCGCGGCGCGCCACAACGCACGCGGTAGAAATCCTAGTTGAATTTAAACCAAAAAACAAAATTTTATGTCATCTGTGGAGACCCAGCTAAACTTTATATCAAGAAAAATGGTGTGATTTGTGTGGATGTTAGAAAATTGTGGTTCACGAAGTATGTATGACTCAGGTTGTGTGTAGTGGTATGTTATGGGGGCGTTATAACCCCTATAGCGCCCGGGAACACCGCCCCCCGGGCGCTATAGGGCGTTTTCAATGTAAAACGTTTTGTACATAGCGTGCGTTGTCATGCTTGGGGAAAAGAGATGACCGTTGAAAACGGTCATATGTTGAACGGTCATATGCTTAAAAAAAAAATTCAACCTCTATATATATATATATATGATATCACATATACTAGACACACATTTACACACATACAATACACACATACAAAACTATAACCCTCAAACAAATTCAACACATAAACAAATCACCAAAATGTCGTCTCCTCCCTCCGAAGACTCGTTTGTCGATCTACATAAGCAGTTTTTTCACGATGACGGCGCGGAAGAGGAAGAAGCCGTTACGAGTGCGGCTACGCTAGCGGCTAGCGCGATGCATCATATAAATAATTCCGCCCCACGGCCGATATTGTCTAGGCAATATATAGAGCGAGACCGTATAGCCGCCAATGAGCGTTTGATGAATGACTATTTCAATGAGAATCCAGTTTACGGCCCTGGTATGTTTAGGCGAAGATTTAGGATGCGTAAAAACTTATTTTTGCGCATCACCGAAGATTTAGAGTCCGCCTATGACTACTTTAAGCAAAAACCCGACGCTAGAGGGTGTTTAGGATTCACCGCAATTCAAAAGGTGACTTCCGCAATACGTGTACTCGCCTACGGGAACACATACGATATCAATGATGAGTATTTGAAGAAGGCGGAGAAAACCACACGCGATACCTTGGAGTATTTATGCTACGGTATTTACAAATATACATATATTTTTTGATACATTAGTAGTTACATTTTATATATACATTTGATTTTTTTAGGTATATGCCAATTATATGGAAAAAGATACTTGCGAAACCCGACATGGAGCGACCTTCAACAACTATACGAAGCGCATTTAGAAAGACATGGATTACCCGGTATGATTGGTAGTATAGATTGTCGTCAATGGCGATGGTATGCTTGTCCAACCGCATGGCGAGGTCAACATACACGCGGTGACCAAAAGGGACCAACGTTGGTTTTACAAGCAGTTGCCTCACAAGACATGTGGGTTTGGTCGGCCTTCTTTGGTCTAGCCGGGTGTATGAACGACATAAATACTTTTCAGTTTTTGCCATTGCTAGAGTCTTACATTGCCGGAACAATACCGAAATGTGGGTTTTATGCAAATAATAATTACTACGAGCATGGATACTACTGGGCGGATGGTATATATCCGGAGTATTCAATGCTCGTCAAAACGTTTAGTCAGACACAAGATGAAAAAAGGCAATATTTTAAAAGAGTTCATGAGTCTGCAAGAAAGGATGTCGAGAGGTGTTTTGTCATTCTTCAACAACGATGACATTTTGTTAGAAATCCTTGTCGTATGTGGGAAAAAGAAAGGATTAGAATGGTGATGTATGCTTGTATCATAATGCATAATATGATACTTGAAGACGAAGGAAAGGCAATATGCCCAAACTATGTAGCAGGAGAAGATGTTCCAGGGACGCAAGCGACACAGGAGGAGAGATTCCAAAATAGTGCCATGTTGCGTTCCAAGGATATACATAACGCGTTGAAGGCGGATTTGGTTGAGGAAGCATGGGCGATTCGCCCGATTCATCACAACCAAGAAGAAGAAGAAGAAGAAGAAGAAGAAGAAGGAGAAGGGGAAGGAGAAGGAGAAGGAGAAGAAGAAGCAGAAGCAGAAGAAGAAGAAGGAGAAAACGAAGAAGGAGACGACGACTAGTTTTTTTTAAGTATTTGTAGTTTTTTTAAGTATTTGTAACTTTTTTTTTAAGTATTTGTAATTTTTTTTAGTATTTGTAAGTTTTATATATTTAATGAAAAATAATTTAAATTATTTAATATTCTTATTTAAATAAAAAACAATAATTAACCAATGATTACCCAATCATTTATAACCCCCTCATAACCCCCCTTCCCACTACACCCTCTTTTTCCATAACCCCCATTCTATTACTTTTTAATATTTTAATACCATAACCCCCCACCACTACACACAACCTCAGAATTCAGAAAGTAGGTCTGAATACTTGACTCACCTAAATATAGGTTTTGACTCAAAATTAATACCATAACAGGTCTAGTTAATGTTAACAAATAAAATATGTATATTTAAAAAAATATACCTATTTAACAAAAAAATACATACCCGCTTTTCGGTCCTTCGATACTTCAACCCAAGCCCGACAAAGGGCTATTTTCTAGTCTTTGGTCTAAGGGGTCACTTGGCGCCTTGGTCGAATATCTTGGTCGGGCGATTCACCGACCCTACCACCACCCCTAGCAACACTTCGGCCGACCGTCCGTCCTCGGCCACCACCTCTACCACCTCGCCTTTGAGTTTTTGGTGGTTGTGTATCCGGGACTAACTCCGGTGAAAGTGAAAGCGGTGGAATTTGGCTTAGGTTAACTTCGATTTCGTTCGTTTGACTATCATCATACTCTTGTCCATCAAAAAAATCCATTGTGGGTTGGTAGCAATTTTGCCATTGTGAGTCCATTTTCTTGTTTGCTTGATTTTTGAAGTGTAGCTTGATAGAATATTGTATTTGATTTGTTTTGTTTTGGTGAGTTAAAATTACATTTTTTTTGTATTTAAATAGGACAACTAGCCGTTAGCCAACGACTAGTTGACTGCCAACGGCTAGTTTGACCTCGCTAACACACGCGAGCCCACTAACGGCCAGTAGCTCGCGCCAGCTCTCACTCAACCATGTTATGGATCCAGCTAACCAGGTGGATTGTTTTGTGGCTCGCGGCTAAGCGCTCGCAGGCCACAACGGATAGTCTAAGTAAAAGAATTAATGTGGGAAGAGTTGATTACATGGGTAAGACTGTCCGTTGTGGTTAGAGGTGAGCCATGACTCTATCCTCTAAAATTCCGCCATGTCAGCGCCTAGTTGGCATTGTGATAAAGCTGTTGGTCGCTCACTTGATCATGTTGTGGCTAGAGGTGAGCGACAGCTTTATCCAATTTTTTAAACATCTAATAAAAAATATAAAAAACATTATACTACATAAAATTAAAACTTCATCAACTAATAAAATAAAAGTGATAAGCTAAACTAATAAAATATAGTAAAAAAGAAAAAGTAAAAAAAATTTAAAAAGAATAGGTTTTTTTAAACGAAAAAGACAAACTTTAACAATATTAATATAAAAAAAAGATGCTTTCTTCTTTTCAACCTCTTCTTCTTCAAACTGCAACATTTCACTTCTTCTTCAACCTCTTCTTCTTCAACCTGCAACACACACAACCATTCATTTTCTTCACAACCAACAAACTCATGTTCATCATTTTCATCCTCCATCATCTTCAAACACCAAAAATACACAAAAATAAAAAAAATAAAACAAACCTCATTTCTCCTCACGAGCAGACGCGATCCGGCTCACGTCTGCTTGCTCGCGCGGTGGTTGACGTGAAGGTGTTGTGGTTCCAGCGATCCACGTGGCTCAGAAACACATTCGCGCATGCTCGGTCGCGCACCACAGCGGATAGTCTAATAAGATGGTGAGACAATCTCTGACTCAAATTGATCTTCTAGATATTCGTCAAACATTCTTGATGTATACATTAAATGTATTGGGACATGTATGCGGTAAAGGCATATTGACCAATAACCAATAAAAACATAAGTTCCTAGTTTTCTTCATATCAAAACTAAGATCATTTATTTCTTAGTTTGTTATAATTTACCAGTGCCGGCCTTGGAGGTGGGCGAGCTGCACCCCCGGCCAAGGCCCATTATCCATAGGGGCAAAAAATTAATATATTTTATAAGTAATTAAATCAATTTGTTGCATAAAAAAATAGACAAAACTAATGCAGATCAGTTGGTTTACATGCTTTCCAATAAGCTTAGTACCTCACGTTCGAATCTCAGTAGCGTCACAATCCATTTCTTACCTTTTTACCTACCTGCCACACAATAAAGACGGAGTAAACTGTGTTATTTGATCGTCTTTTTTTTGTTTGTCTTTATTTTTTTTTTGTCTATACCTTCTTTTTATTCAACTTTTATGTAGTTTTCTTCTATTATTATTTTTGTTTTATTTATAAGTTATAACCAAATCTATTTAAAAACATCTAAATAGTTGGCTTTAGCTTAAACATAATATCCAGGCTAAAATGCTATGGCTTAGCAAGTGTAGACATTTAAAATTCTTCAAATAGATATTTTTATACAAGATTTATGAGCCAAATTCAACAAACAGACGGTTTAAATTGTAATTTCTTTAGAATTACTTAGATTTTTTTTCATTTAAGCGAATAAATCGATTAGACATTGCGTGACATTTCAACATAATTGAGTATTTTTAACATATGTTCGTATACATTGGAGCACAAGTAGAACCTTACTTGATGTAATGTGTCTAACTCTTATATGTAAATCGTTTTGGTCGTAGCACAACCCTTTTTTCTCTTTCAATTGCTATATCGGGTATCGATAACGTATTGACGTCCTTACTAAACGAATCGATAAGGACTGAAGTCCCGTCTTGTAGCTATAACGTTAATTGTCGTTAAATATTTACTTTATATAATTCGTTTAGGCCTAAGGGCCTTTTTTTTCACCTCGGTGTAGATGCGTTTTGCGACTAGTGATTAGATAGTTAACATGTGTTAGAAGAGGCTGATGGGGCGAATGTAGTTGATATGGACGAAGGTGAGAAGCAAGTGGGCGAAGGTAGAAAGTTAGTGGACGAATCTGGAACTGGAATACACTGAAGAACACATTCGACCACACCATGTGGGCGAATGTGGAATGGCTTCACGTTCGCCAGTTGAAAGGGGCGAACGTGCAGGTCCTATATATAGATTTTGTGATTTTGTAAGATTAAGCGAGTCATTAGGTGTGTGTGTTATCAGGTGGTGTTCCAGAGAGTTTTGAGAGAATTTGTGTGTGTGTTAGATTAACTGAATAGACATTGTAATCAAGTTTTTGAGAAAGTTAATCTATGAAAAGTATTGAAAATGACTTTGATTGTGTTTTGATTTGAGTTTATATTAGTTTGTTCAAAGCTAGGGTTTCCGCACCTGGTTTTGTAACTTGTATGATCATATAATCCTGTTTTCGTGTCAAATTTCGTCTCTACAAAGTGGTATCAGAGCATAGAGGATCATACAACAACAAATTGATAAACTCAGAGCTGATTTGGACATTATTTTGATCAATTCACATCTGTTTTTGCATAAAAATGGTTTTTGAGTGTTTTTGAAAGAATTAGAGTTGATTTTGTGGTTAAAATTCAAAATTCCAAGTATTAAAGTTGTTCCAAATCATCTCCGAAGCAAAACCTAATCAAGATCATTCAAATTCACAAACTTTTGAAAATCAGAGATTAAAATAACCGTTTTTCAAAGTGTAACCGTTTTTCAAATTCAGAAATGGGCGAACCTGGACATTAGTGGTCGAAGGTGTAGTGTTTTGGGCGAACCTGAGTGTTTTTCTGGGCGAACCTAGGGCTTATTGGGCGAACCTAGAATTTTTCAGTTGAATTTTTCACATTCGGGTCTAACTTTTCACCTTCAGCTGATCGGGGGTACGAACGTAGAACCAAAACGGGCGAACCTGGAGTAGTTTTGGGCGAACGTGAAAAGTGTTAGAGTGTTTTTACTTTCTGGTGAGATTTTACATTCGGGAGAGCATTTCTGGGCGAACCTGAAGAAGAAAGGGACGAACCTGAAGTACTTTTGGGCGAATCTAGTCTAGTGTTTTTGGGAAATTTTCTAAGTGTTGAATTTCTCGAAGTTCGTGATCATGTGGAATTTTCAGACTACTCCTACACCAGCAACTACACAACCACAACAGCAGGTGATGGACCCATGGACGGTAGCAGCACAGAAGACGAGCACACAGTCTTCGCAGCCAGTTAACTACATGACTCAAAGTGCACCTCCAGCACCACAATCTGACTACTGGGGAGTAGCAGCAGCGGTGGTAAACACTCAAACTACAAATGCTATTTCCACACTGATTAATGATTTGTCTTCAGGTAGCGGGAATCGGCCACCGAAGCTTATGGAGATTCAAGAATACAATCAGTGGCAGAAAAAGTTCAAGATACATTTGGAAGGCATGGGAGTGGAAGGTGCTGAAGCATGGAACATGATTGCTAAAGGTTACACACCACCAGTTTTGGAGAACACAGGTGAACTAGTGCCATTGGAGAGCATGGCTGAGGATGAGAAAAAGAAGTTTGCTGTGGAAAAGAAGGCGTTTTCCCAATTGACGCAGGCAATCACAAATGATCTTTTGCATCAGTTTGGGACTTGCACAACATCTAAGGCACTATGGGAAATGCTTAAAAGGAAGCATGATGGGAATGAGAAGACTAGAAGTTTGAGGGTGGAAGAACTTATAAAGGAGTTTGAGAATTTTTCTTATATTGGAAATGAAACTTTGAAAGAACTAACTCCTAGATATAATCATTTGTTATCTGAATTGTCTAGCTATGGTATACAGATTCCTATGGCAAAGCAGGTGGACAAGTTTGCAGATGCATTACCACCAAACTGGGATCAGCATGTGGAAGTCCTGAAGGAGAAGGATGCTTATCAATATTGGTCTATTCAGGAGTTCATTGAGAAGCTGGAAAACAAAGAATTGGAAGAGAAGAGGAAGGCTAGGAGAGCACAGATTCCTCAGAATCCAAACTTATACTTTGGAGGATCTTCAGTTCCAGTTAGTACAAGCTCAGGAGGGCTAGTTACACCACATGTTGCATGTATATCCAATGTTTTGGAATCACCTACCATGAACTACCATCAACAAACTTCATCCTTTTCACAACCACCACCACAACAACCATACAACTATTCATACATTCCACCATTCTCCCCAAAGCAACAAGCAGCTTTCTACACTGCTAGCCAATCTCAACAACAACCAATGAACCAACCTAATCAACAAACGGTGGTTTTGGAGACATCTAACCTTGGAAATGTGACAGTTGAAGTTGCTCAGCAACACATTGCATTAGTCTCTGCAATGGTCTCATCCTACAATGGATTAGTTGCTAGTCAAATTGGGAATAACAACTTGACCAATGAAGACTACGCACAAATTGACAAGGAAGAGATGGAACTCATTGATATCCAATGGGCTTTTGCGAGCATAATGAGAAGAGCAACGGAGTTTATCGAGAAGACAGGAAGAACTGATTTGGGAACTTCTCCTAATACAACCTACGGGTTCAATAAGGAGAAAGTGACTTGTTTTAACTGTGGAGGGAAAGGTCACTTTAAAAGAGAATGTACCCAACCACCAAAACAAGGCAATAGGAATCCATTCAATGCCACCTATCAGAACCGTCAACAACAAAACCAAAACCAAGTTTCTTACCAAAACAACAACAACAACTACCAAAACCGTCAAAACAACTTTAATAACAACCAAAATAGACAACCAAACACACCAAACCAGACACAAAACCAAACACCAAACAATGCTAACCGAACAGTCATACCAATCACTACACCAAATGAACAACAACAGAATACCAATCAAGCATTGGTGACTCAACAAGATGAGAGGTTTGACTGGTCGAGTATACAGATAGGTGTTGAGGAAATCACTACTGGGGGCAATGTGGCTTGTGTTGCATATCAGGTTGACATTGAAGATTCAGTGATGGTGGAGGAGAAGGTAGAAACTGAGGTTGAAAGTGATGAGTCTGAGGCGGAAATGGATGAGGAAACTGAACCTGTTAAGGTTAATGCTGAGGTTGATGTTGAAGTTAAAGCTGAAGAGACAAATTCTGGAGTTGTGATTGATACTGTTTCTGATATTCCTGAGGAGTGTGAATCGGTTTATTCTGATTCAGACAGTGAATCGGATACAGAAGCAAGTGTTAATTCTCTGGATGAAGACATCGATCAGTTGCTAGCAGAGGCGGATTTTCTGATGACAAGGAAGTCGTGCATTGCAGATGATGCTTTCACAAAGATTGACTATTCCAGATCTTTTGCAGGAAAGGAAGCTCATTTCGCATTGATGGCCATGACTAATCCGCCAATACCTGTAAGTTCTGAATGTAGTACTGATAATACAAGTGAAAAATATTGTGGTACATGTGATAGATTGACTAAGGAGAATAAACAACTCCGTGTTCAACGTGATAGTGCTATCATGAACAGTCAATCTACTCGCAAAGAGTTGAATGCTTTTAACAAAGTATTAGATGGCTACAAAAAGGACATTTCCGACTTGAAAAACACTTTGTCTTTAAAACAATTGGCAATTAACAACTATATCAATGAAATTGAAAACACCAAGTTGGAAATGGCAGCCATCAAATGCTTTGCTGAGAAAGTAAACAAAAAGCTGGAAAGTTATAAGCATATTGCTTATGTGGTAGATCACATCATTGATGATAAAACCACCAATTATCGGGCTGTACCATCTCCGGTTCTCTTTGAAAACCATAATTGTCACCAAGTGACACCGGAGAGTTCGGTAAAATCTGACTCAGCATCGGAAAATGAATCTAATACTTCAAGTATTGGAGATCCAAATTCCGATGTTAGACCGATTTTGGGTATCAATGATGAGGGTGTTACTGCTGAAAGTGTAGATTCAGACACTGAGAGTGATGACACTGGTTGTAATCAAACTGTTAATGCATGTGAGATTCCAAAAGAAAATCACATCATTACAAATGAACCAGTTTCACCATCTCAGATTGTGATTCCAATGAAAAATGTTCATTGTGAAAAGAAGTCTGAAAAGAATGTGGTGAAGAAAGATCTTAATGTGGTTAAGAAAGATCTTGAAAAGAATGCTAAGAACGAACAATGTGACAAACCTGTCAAGGTGTTCTATCGGATGGAAGGATCCGATAAGATCATCTCTGACGAGGACTTTCCAATCAAAAATGCCAATTATGCTAAAATTGACAAAATTTGGCAAGAAAGTACTATTTGGTTTCCAAAACATGAGAGAACAAATGAGATTCCACCAACTTTGTTAAAGAAGTTGTATTTGGATGTTCCTCAAGAACCAAAGGTCCATGTCACAGAGTTTGTTCGACCCAAAAACAGAGCTAATGGTTTTAATGAGCCTACTTACTCAAAAGGGCCACTCCCTGAGAGTTTAAGGAAGCAACAATACAATGATCAATACCCTGTTAGATCATTTGCTCAACCAAATGCTCCGAATGTTTTTGAAGAGTACCGTGCGTGCTTTAAATGTGGGGAACGAGGGCATTTACTTGCTCAGTGTCCATATGTAAGGCATAAGAGGCACGAGGTGGAAGTGAGGAATTCCATGCGAAAACCGATTGATCATTATGTGCCACCACATAGGAGAGTTGTTCCTCAGCAACCACAACCGTTTTATAATCAAAACAATTTTCACCATATGAGGAACACTCGTCCAATGCAATATGATCGAAGGAATCGGATTGCTATGGAACAATCATGGAGGAAGCCTGTGGTGAACGCAACAGTTGATAGGCAAAAGGTTCCACCAAAACCGATTGTCAAATCAAATGTTGGACCTAAGTCTGTTAAATCAGATAAGGTTACCAAGAGAGTTACATTTGCTAACAATGTTCAGAAACCAACTGAGAACCCAAAGTCTCAGATTCGTATTTTGAAAAGGTCTGAACAATCTTGGTCACCCAATGGCACTCCAGGAGCCTCAACTTCAAGAGTTAATGAGAAAAAGGAAACTGTTTTGAACAATCAGAAAAAGATTGATCAAAAAGTTGTTGAAAATGCTTGTGAAAATGTTACTTTGAAACCTGATGTTCAAAGACCCAATACTCAGGCTTGGGTCCCCCGAAAGAACTAAATGATTTACTTTTTGTGTGAAGGGAGCTTCAGCTGGCCCTATTAGCAGTCTTTGGATTGTTGATTGTTAGGATCTGAGTATTGGATTGTTTTGATTAATTATGAAATATGAATGAAGTATAAATGGAAAGTGCAGCGGAATAAAGAATAATCAAAACATAGAGAATAATTGTTATCAATCGAATGCTTTCATTAAAGTTGAAAGATTACAAAGGTACAATTATAACTCCCCCTCAGCCTGATCACTCAGAGTTTGTTTGTCTAGAGAGAATGACGAGTGACCAATAGAACAGTACAAGTACTGTTCTATTTATAGACAAGTACAAACCTCTGATGATCACTTAGCTGACGTCACCTAGAAAGCGACCCCTAACTGACTAACAAACTACAACATCTGTTAAACAATAAACTACTGTTACATTGAAACTACTGAAGGAAAACTCTGTTAAGCTAAAAACTCTGATGTCTTCTTATCATCTGTTGAACCAAAGTGCTGTTGGTTCAACAGACCTTTGTTCTTCAGATCTTTGATCAGCACTTGTTCTTTATCAGACTTTTGCTCTTCAGACTTTATCCATCAGACCTTTCATCAGCAGCAGTTGTCTTGTATCAGTTGTTTGAGCATCAGCAGTTTGGGAATCAGCAGTTCTTTGGAGGAAGCTTTCTTGTAAACTCTGTTATTTATTCTTGATCAACACTTAGTATATTTTGGCTTTCTATCATCTGTTCTTCTCCAGGTCAGCAGACCCAACATTGATAGTGGAGCTTCAGGCCACATGACAGGGGATCTTGCGTTGCTGTTCGACGTGAAGAACATCAATGGAGGGTATGTAGCTTTCGCGGGAAATAAAGGAGGATATATCACAATGGAAGGAAGTGTGAGCAATGGGATAGTGAGTTTCGAGCGGATTTTGTATGTGAAGCAGATCGATTATAATCTGTTGAGTGTCAGTCAAATATGTGACAAGCAATTTACTGTGCATTTTGATGACAAATCCTGCTATATTCTGAAACCGGGCTTTACAATTCCTAAAGAGTGGATAATGTTGAAGGCACCTCGCGTCAACAATCTATACATTCTTGATATGTCCAAGGCAATGACATCACAGGGGCAAATAACATGCTTTTTGTCCAAGGCGACAGAGAAAGAATCGATAATGTGGCACCGAAGAATGGGGCACATTCATCTAAGGAAAATGAATCAACTTGTGAGAAATGGACTTGTCGATGGAGTAAACGTGAAACATTTCCATCTGAATGACAAGTGCGTGAGTTCTAAAAAGGGGAAGCAACACAAACAGTCCCACAAAGTGAAAAAGGTTAACTCTGTTGAGATGCCACTTGAGCGACTGCACATGGATCTTTTCGGACCGGTCAAGCGCAAAAGTCATCTTGGAGAGCTTTATTGTTTAGTCGTCACTGACGATTACTCAAGATTTTCATGGGTGATGTGTTTGCAGAATAAAAGCGACACTTTTATCAATCTAAAAGTTCTGTTCACTCGATTGGAGAAAATCTACAATGTGAAGATAAAGAGAATTCGGAGTGACAATGGGACGGAGTTCAAAAATGCCAAGATGGATGAACTTTGTGAAAACAAAGGGATACATCATGAATATTCGGCTCCGTACACCCCACAACAGAACGGTGTTGCTGAACGAAAGAATAGGACTCTAATTGAAGCGGCTAGAACAATGCTTGCTGATTCAAATCTTCCAGTAATGTTTTGGAACGAGGCGATTTATGCAGCAAATTACACACTTAATCGGGTTCTGACAGTGAAGAAGTTTGGTAAAACATCTTATGATCTGTTACACCGAAGAAAGCCGAACTTAGAGTATCTAGAACCTTTTGGGGCGCCATGTACTATGTTGAATCCAAGTGAGAAGTTTAGTCCTAAAGCCGAGGAGGGTTACTTTGTTGGATATGCAACCCCGCTCAAACGGGTATACAACAAGCGAACTCGTCGTGTGGAAGACTGGGCAAACGTGGAAGTTCAACGATATACTCAAAATATTCAAGGCACGGGTCCTGATTGGATGTTTGATTACAAAGATTTCTTTGAATCATTCAATCTAGATAGCTTGGTTGAAGAAGCTGTTATTCGACTACTTTACGAGTGTGAAAATGCAACAACTTCACCGTTGGTGCGTCCGATCACCGTGAACCCCCTACCAGCTTCTAATGATACCAATGCTCCTATACAAGAGGAAGAAGTGTTTCAAGAGGCTTCAACTTCATTAGACACTTCAGAATCTGAAGATGAACAATTTGAAGAAGCTATTCTTGAACAAGCTGAAGAACCAGAGGCACCGCCAGTGAACCCAACTCCAACTTCAGATGTAGCTTCATCATCAAATACGGGTCATGATCTGGATGATGTAGAGAACTTGACTGTTCAGACGGGAGTGCAAGTACCTGATTATCCGGAATCTCGGATTCATCGTATTCACCCGCTGGAGCAAGTAATCGGTGATCCTGGAAGCAGTGTTATGACCAGAGGGCAGCTTAAAAGCGTTAATTCGCCAGAGAGTTTTGGTGCTTTAGCTTTATATGCCAAAATTCAACAATCTGGTAGTCAAAATGATTGGTCGTTTGCGTGTTATGTGTCGCAGGTAGAGCCAAGGACATACAAGGACGCTTTGAAGGATGATGCCTGGGTGGAAGCTATGCAGGAGGAGTTATTACAATTCCAGAAATTGGGAGTTTGGACGCTCACGGATTTGCCGCCGGATAGGAAGAAGATTGGCACCAAATGGGTGTTTAAGTGTAAGAAGGATGATCGTGGGGTTATCGTTCGTAACAAAGCCAGATTGGTCGTGCAGGGTTTCCATCAAATCGAAGGGATTGATTATAACGAAATCTATGCACCGGTAGCACGAATCGAAGCTATTCGGATGTTCCTTGCGTTTGCTTCTTATAAGAAATTCAAAGTTTATCAAATGGACGTTAAAAGCGCATTTCTGTACGGGAAAGTCAAGGAAGAGGTGTATGTCGGGCAGCCACCAGGCTTTGAGGACCCAATCCACCGGGTTAAGGTCTACGTGTTGAACAAAGCTTTATATGGCCTGCACCAGGCTCCGAGGCAGTGGTACGAGGAGCTAAGTACATACCTCATCACCAAAGGATTTAAGCGCGGCCTCGTCGATTGCACCCTCTTTACGAAGAAGACGGGAGATGATTTGCTTCTAGTACAGATATACGTTGATGATATAATATTTGGTTCAACTAACGAGCTTTTATGCAGGGAGTTCGAAACTGTCATGCAGGAAAAGTTCGAAATGAGCGCAATGGGGGAGATGCAGTTTTTCCTAGGCTTGCACGTGGACCAAAGACCCGACGGGATCTTCATTCACCAGACGAAATATGTCTCCGACATCTTGAGCCGGTTCCAGATGGAGGACTCAAAGCCGATGGATACCCCGATTCAACCCAATCACGGGATTGGAGTGGACGCTAAGGGGGAGCTGACGGATCCTTTTACATACAGAGCAATCATCGGATCTCTGATGTATTTGACGGCGTCTCGACCAGATATTATGTACGCAACGTGTCTCTGTGCCCGTTATCAATCGAAGCCGAAACAAAGTCATCTGACGGCGGTCAAGCGTATCCTTAGATATCTGAAGGGTTGTCCCTCAAAAGGACTTTGGTACCCTAATGATGATAATTTTGATTTCATATCTTTTAGTGATGCAGATTGGGGCGGCTGTGACAAAGATAGCAAATCTACTACAGCTGGTTGCCAGTTTTTCGGGAGCAGGTTAATCACCTGGCAATGCAAGAAACAGACTTCCGTAGCACAATCTACCTGTGAAGCCGAGTACATTGCAGCCTCGAGTTGCTGTTCGCAAGTACTCTGGATTCAACAACAAATGGTGGATTACGGTTTGCAGTTTCTTAAAACCCCTATTTACTGTGACAACGAAGCCGCTATTGCATTAACTAAAAATTCGGAAAATCATTCTAAAGCGAAACACATCCGGATCAAATATCATTTTATCCGTGATTGTTACGCTAAGGAATTGATCGATATGATCAAAATTCACACTGACTACCAACGTGCAGATCTGTTTACTAAAGCTTTTGACCGTTCACGCTTTGAATATCTTTTAAAAGTAAACAATATAAAGGAAAAACAGGACTAATCGGCACCTCGGTTTATCGCTTTTTAGTTTTTAGTTTTTATATTTTGCTAATTGGGAATTTCTCTTTGCTAATTGGGAATTTCTCTTTACTATCGTAATCCTCAAAGAAGTTGATGCTTTCGAGGGGATTGTTTAATCCTCAAAGAAGTTGATGCTTTCGAGTGGATTGTTTCTTTTAAATTTTGGTTTTATTTGTTTTTCAGAAAAATCAAAAATCCCAAAAATATGTTCTTTATTTTAGGGGGAGCCATTTTATCAGAAAAACCAAAAACATTATAAAATTCAAAAAGACCTAAAAATTAGAAAATCAAAAATGATTTCCTGGTAAACAGAGGAAATGATAGTACATCAGTGGGGATCTGACACAGGCTAAAGAATTGTATAGTATAATGAGGCGTATGTTGACTACGTGTGATATGTTGATAGGCTTCGTAGACTAAATATTGCGTGCATTAGTGATACAAACATAACGAACTACGCGTTCGTGGCTGAACACCTCATGGGCATATGGTCTTAGTACCGTAATTTCGTTTGATAGGATTGCCAAAATCTGAGGTTTCGGGTCGTTATGTTATGGTTATCCGGGATATTCTGATAAACTTTTGTCGTATTGATTTATGGACCTAGTTTTATCAGAATATTTGCTAAAAGAGCTTAATTGCCAAAACCGGAAGTTACCGAATTGAGGAACTTTATGTTTTAATTGATCATAGATCATTACTACATCGTATTGATTATCTGATGCAAATCAGTGATTAATATCAGCCTCAACCTAGTGTATACGCACATGTTACTCTGCTGCATTTTATTGCTGACCTGTACACCTCTGTGCTATATACTTTGTAACTTTTACGGATAACTCTGGCATAATCACGCGTTACGACGAAGCTTTGTGCAATTACTTGATACAGGAGTATGTCGTCTGTGTGGGCACCACATCGTGTTAGTCTAATACACCTAACTCGTATCATTTTAAAGCATTGCGTAATTGTCTGCATGTGAGCTTACGTGGACCACAATATCAGCAATTGCCGTGTCACATACTGTTTCTAATAATAATATTAAACAAATAGATCAACGCTGTGATCAGATTTCTCAGAAAACTGATATGATCCTCTGACCGGATTTCACAAAAAGTTTACTGCTTTCATTTACTTTGATGCATTTTTTTTTGCAATTTACGTTTATTGTCAAAAAGATACAAAATCCAAAAAGATTTTAGGTGTGTTTTGATAAAATTTCAGAAAAATCCAATTTTTTTTTTTTTTTTTTGCATTTCTGATTTATTTTTGATAACCGGGGATGCTTGATAGTCAATTTCTGAGATTTGACAACACCATCTGGGCTTTGTATCATTCTAAAAGTGAAAATTTGTGTTTTGGAAGCTTAACGGATTGAAAAATGTTGAACGGGATTCGAATTTGTGATTTGGCAAAATTTTTAAAGTTTTCCATTTCACATTCGCCCTTAAATGGGACGAATGTAGAAAATTTTTCTACCTTCGGGTTGTTTCAAAACGGGCGAATGTGGGATGGGTACTTGATTTCCACATCCGGGTACACGTTTTACATTCGGGCACATTAGCTTGTGGGCGAATGTGGAAATTTCCCACATTCGACCCTACGAACGGACGAAGGTGGAGCTTATATATAAGCCATTTTCAGATTCGACCAACCATTCCAAATTTTTCAAAATTTCTTCGAAGTACCAGACCTTGTTGATTTTGTTTCTCCTGATTGTGTGTTTTGTTCCCTGGATTATACTGATCATTTCTATATAATTATCATAGGTAATGGAGCTGTAACCAGCCTGGAATCGTTGATTCTTTAACCGCACCTAGGGTTTAGGAGTTTATGACTTTTCAGTGATTGTGAATGCTGAATTTTGATAGAAAATCATTCCATATCAGTTTTAGGGGGAGATGGATAAGGGAATTAGGTTATTAACATCATTGAAAGGGTGTTTGATTGATTAAACATACTAAAACCCTAATTCTTAATAAAAACTGATATAGAATGAAATTTAGGGGAAATTGATGGTTTGCGAGTCCTAGTCGGCCATATTAGACCATGTCTGAATCAAAATCAAGGGTTATAAACATGTTTTGAAAATTTTTGAATTTTGGGATATACCAGTTTCTACATTCGGTCCATCGAATGGACGAATGTGAAAATAAGTGGGCGAATGTATCTCTAAACGGGCGAATGTACAGTTTAATAAAATGATATTTCACATTCGACCATGAGGTTCTACATTCGACCAAAAGAAATCTACATTCGACCAGACTTTATGGGCGAATGTGGAATTCCAAAAACCTAAATTTTTGTCGATTTCGTGTTTTGACGCTTGTTTTTGATTTTGTAATTCAGATGGCTGAGGAACAAGAGAATATAGAGATTCCTGTTGAGACTGCTGTTCCTGATCCTGTTCCAGAAACTGTTCAGGGAGGTGAATCATCAAGCGGAAGTAAATGGCCGTTTGAGAAGAATCATAACTGCTGTGCGTATTTGGGAGATGTTGAAAAGAATGTGGAATTCACAGACATTATCAAGTTTCTGAAGAGATGCAGAGTAGTTTATGCTTTGGCTACACCAACTATTATCTACAAGGATATAGTTGAGGATTTCTACAACAACGCGAAGTATGATTACTTTGATAATCAGACCGTTATCAGAAGTAAGATTCAAGGAATGGAGATGTTTATTACTGAAGCAGACATCAGAGAAGCTCTCCAGATAAAGTTTGAAGTTAGTGAGGATCCAAGAGAACTCTCATGGACTGAGCAGAAAGCCTGTTTTCTTAGGATGAAATACAAAGGACCGATCACTGATGGTTCTATGTACAAAGGGAAACTGAGCGTGCAGTTCAAGTATTTTGCTCACGTCATCATACAAGTATTTGGATGTGTTAGTGGAGGTTATGACGTGATGAGAAAGAGTTTGAGCTCATTAATGGTTGCGTTGACTCTCAACAAACCATTTAATGTTGCTGGGATGATATTGGATCATATGCTGGAGATGCTGAAGGGTTTGAAGAAGAAGTACTTTATGCTTTATCCTAGATTTTTGATGATGATCTTTGATCACAAGTATCCTAACCTGAAGAAGGATCCAACACAGATACTTGCTATGGATCACATGAATATTAGAACCTTGGTGAGAATGAAAGGTTACAAAGGTGTGCCTGATAATGAGAGACCACCTTACAGGAGGTTGTTTGGAGCCTTGGCTAGAGAGGATTACATGGATCCTGGGAAGAACACAGCAAGGCATCCTGATAGTGATAGTGACAACGATGATCCTTTAGTATATGCTGATGCAAGTACGAAGAGGAAAAGACAAGTAGTCAATCCTGGAGCCAAAGGGAAGGGCAAAGGAAAGACTGACCAGGGAAGTTCAAAACAACAAGCTGTGAGAAAGAAATCTACCGCAAAGAAAGGTACTAGTTTGGTGGATGAAGAGTCTGTAGATTCAGAGGAGACAGAGACTGAAGAACAATGGGATTCGGATGCTGAAAATGTCCGGACCACCAAACAAAAGGCCACTTTGGTTGGTGAGTCTGAATCACTGAACAGATCTATTGAAGAAGCTAAGAAGAGCAAAAAGACTGTTAGTGCTGAAGATGAAGGGTTAACTGTGAATTTGGACGAGTTGAACGAAGGTGAAACTGTAGTAGTTAACTTGCCCAAGCCCAAACACAAAACCATGGCCAAGAAAACCAGTACAAAGCAACTTAGAGAGAAAGAGTTAGCACAACTCTTGAGAGGGAAGAGATTACCTGAAGCTGGAACGTCATCAAAGCAATCTTCACCAGCCACAAAGAAGCAAAATACTGTAGAGGCAACAAAATTACCAGTGGATCAATTCAATATAGCACTGGATAATGTTCTTAACATGTTTACAAAGCCTCAGAAAGAAAAAGAAACTGAAATTGAGCCATCAAAGTCAAAGTCTAAGTCAAAGAAAGTCACTGTGGATGACGAGGTTATGAAACAAGTGAACAAGAAGATGGACGATATGATGAAGATGTTAGTGGCTCAGCAAGCCGAAATTGCCAAGTTCAAGCTGAATGAAGAAAAGATGCTTCAGATCGTAGTAGCTTCTAAGTCGAATCAAGATGAGATAGACGAGAAAGTAAAGAAGCTAGAAGCAAAGAACAAGAAGCTTGAAGGAAAGTGTTTGAGAAATAAAAACAGATACAAGGCGATTAAAGAAGATAATAAAGAGTTGAAGGCTGAGAACAAACGCCTTAGTGAGCTGATTGACAATCTGTACAATGTTGCACCCAAGTTGAAGGAGGGTGAGGAAGACAAAGAAAAAGAAGTTGAACAGGTTGATTTTGAACCGTCTGAATCTGATAAAGAGGAGGATGATGATGAGGATGAAGAATCGGAAAAGAGTGATGATGGAGATGATGATGATAATAATGATGATGATGATGATGCTGAGGGTTCGGGAAGTCAGAAGGAGGATGAGAGTAGTAGTGATGATAATGATGGAGGAGATGACACTTCGAAGTTTACATTTGAGAAGAGACCACCTTCAAAGAAGAAGAAAGACACTGGTGAGTCAAGTTCGAAGAAGAAAGGAGAGAACGTTGATTCGGATGAGACTGTGTTTTGGAATGAGAAGGTGAGGTCCTTGACTGATGATGCTAAACAAGTCTATAAGGACATGTTAGAAAGAAGAGAATGGACCATTGAGTTCACAGGTCGTTTTGCTGAAATATTCCAAACTGATGACATGCGATATGAATTGGAATATAACGATCCTGACTTGGAAGAAGGGGAAGTACCTGCATCTGTGGCAAAGGAGATCTTGGATGGGCTTGCACAGAGGGTAGGGAAAACATTTGAAGAGTTTATTGTTGATGAGTCGATTCCACATATTCCTGAAAAGGATATTGGAAGCCACTCAGATGATAAAGATACCCCTGAGTTTGAAGAAGTTGAAATAGAAGATATCACGCATGAGGAATACCCACAATACTTCAGACAAACTGATGAAGATTTGGTATTTCCTGATTTTACTGAGATTCCTAATACGTCTGCAAAGAAAAAGGCAAAGAAGAGAAGTGCTGAGTTTGTAGAGAAAGTATTTGGAACTGATATGCCTGAATCTTCAAATAAGTCTGATGAATTGAAGAATTATTTGAAGAAGTTAAGATTGATGGAAGAAAACCGACCGAAGCCTGAAGCTCAAGGAAACTTTTATAGGTTTCACAATGCTAAGTTCAGAGGCAGAGCTCTCGGGTGGACATACTTAGGCAGGCTGACGTGTTTAGCTGCTAAGTGGGAATCTGGAATCTTGTATTTTTACAGATTCATTGACTTGCTGACTCTACCGTACTGGGCGGTTAGAGATTTGTGCAGATTCCAAATGTCAGGTGCTTCAGTGAATAATTCACATGTCGGTTGGTGCGCAGACAAGCTGGTTTGGGAAAGTAGAACAAGATGGAATAGATTTAAACCACAATATCCCCGGAGGAAAGTTCACAGGGATATTGATCCCAGAACCAAGCTGAAACGGGTTACCTTGATTTATAAGGCACCTGAAGTGATGAGAAAGATACCTTTGATGCCTATGCCTCAACACTTCAGTGCTGACTTCATTTTCTGGTATTATGATTGGAGGAAAGCAGAAGCGGTGATTGTGTTGAGAGATGGAAAGGATAAATACAAGCTTGTGCATGTATTTGATCCTATGTGGTTGATAAATTGCACCTTCGAAGACATCATCATGCTCTTTTATAATCCGATTCATCATGAGCCGAACGATGCAGATCAAGCAAAGAAATACACACAAGTTGTTGGTGTTTGCTTTGCTTATGACATAAATGCTGGTAGTAGTTTGGAAGGTAAACTTGGCAAGATGGTGAAGATGGCGAACGTGTCAAAGCCGGTAAAGAGAAGGTTAGAGCCTGAGATGACGAAAGAGCAGAAGAAACAGCTCAGGATTATGTTGCTGAACAAAGCCATGGACGAAGACAGAAAATGATCTAATCAATAGTCGAGGGGGAGTTTGTAGATGCGTTTTGCGACTAGTGATTAGATAGTTAACATGTGTTAGAAGAGGCTGATGGGGCGAATGTAGTTGATATGGACGAAGGTGAGAAGCAAGTGGGCGAAGGTAGAAAGTTAGTGGACGAATCTGGAACTGGAATACACTGAAGAACACATTCGACCACACCATGTGGGCGAATGTGGAATGGCTTCACGTTCGACCAGTTGAAAGGGGCGAACGTGCAGGTCCTATATATAGATTTTGTGATTTTGTAAGATTAAGCGAGTCATTAGGTGTGTGTGTTATCAGGTGGTGTTCCAGAGAGTTTTGAGAGAATTTGTGTGTGTGTTAGATTAACTGAATAGACATTGTAATCAAGTTTTTGAGAAAGTTAATCTATGAAAAGTATTGAAAATGACTTTGATTGTGTTTTGATTTGAGTTTATATTAGTTTGTTCAAAGCTAGGGTTTCCGCACCTGGTTTTGTAACTTGTATGATCATATAATCCTGTTTTCGTGTCAAATTTCGTCTCTACACTCGGCCAAGGCACTTTAATATTCAGGACCGGCTCTGCAGTTTACACTAAACACATTGTTTCCCTAACACATTCCCATCAAGGCATTATAAAAATGAAGACCAGGTTTATATTACATAATAAGACGAAATAACGTTCGTACTATGTTTCTTTAAATAAACTAGGTGGAATCCTGTGTGAAAACACGGGAAGACAGAGTCCTACCTTAAGCCCTGTTTAGTAAAGCCAACATTAAGAAGCCAATCGTCTGCTGTGAAGAATACCTGTTTAGTAGCATCTGTTTATTTGTTTATAACAGTTATTATTACTACCCAAAATATAAAAAAACATAAACAGACCAACTGTTATGGTCTGTTTAGTAAACCACAAATTAAAGAGTCGATCTATTGTAAAAAGAAAAACTGCATTTCGTAACGTCTGTTCCTTTCACGCTACCAGTTAATAATACTGATCAGATGTTTAATAACTGGAATTGTTACAACAAAGGAAAATATAAATCTACAGACGGATTGAAGCTCAGTTGAGATAACACATATTAAAAACAAAAAGAGGATTACAAATTAAAAAGCAATCTAATGTTGAAAGAAAAACTGTATTTGCTACCGTCTGTTCAAAAGCAGTGCACTAATTAAGCAGATTTTTTAAAACACATGTTTGTAAAAACAATGTGGATTCAAGCAGTTGTTAATTAAACGCTTTCGTTCAAACGGTTGTTGCATTAAACAGTTGCTACTAACAATGACATCACATACATTTTTAATGTTTGTTTGCTAAAGGCCAATCCTCTGTTGACTTTAACAGTAGACTATTGATATACTCAAATTGGTATTTTTCATCAAATAAGTATACATGATTATATAAAGATGACATAATATATAAAATAAAAAATTCAATATATTGAGAACGATAATAATATAAAATACATTTAAATAACTAATCTGTGGTATTCAACAATTCCTCCAATCTCTTGTTCTTCTCTTTAAGAAAGTTTCTGCAAGACATACATATTTTTTGTATGTCTTCATTGAACTTTTCATTTGATCTTATGTTTTCTAGTAGAAATGAAGAGGCCATCCAACTTTCACTTGATACATCGGTAGCAATAACCTGATTAAATTTGAGGTTGGTCTTCCATATGTGGTGTTCAAGCAGGCGTGTAGCACCTTCAATAAATTGAAGAATCTCCAACTCTTCATCCTCTTTAAAACATTCCAAAACAATTTTCTGAACCTCTGACATTTTTTACCATTGGCTGCTGCTGGAATCCATGTTAATATGATTTTTATAAGATTGATAAACATTTGCAGATGTAGAAGGTAGTGTTTGAATAGTGTGTTATACAAAGAGATGAAAATTGAGTTTTATAGTAAAAACAATGCATTAACTATAATGAATCTATTAACTACAATGAATTAACTATAATGAATCTATTAACTACAATGCACTTTTATTAATCTTGAATGCATACTATATTAATTGTTTATTTTCCCACTGAAACAACTCTTCAAATTTTTTTTTTAATTCAAATTTCAAGACAAACACAAATACTATTTACCAATATTTGTAGAAAATTGAACATGTGATGTTTTACGTTTTATATATTATAAATAATTGTTTAACTTCTGTCTTATCTAAATTGGACATGAAAAGGTTGTTTGATTTTTTATTTATATAAGTAAGTTAAGATAATAAATATAAGTATATTATCTGGCAATACAAATTATTAATTTTAGTTTGATTGCAAAATACTGAATTCTTACACTTAAGTTTATCTCCAATATACGAACAAAAAAAAGATGTATTACTACATCATTTGATAAAAAAGTTGTTAGTGAGTAACAATAGTTATCTAAAAATCGTTACTTAATAACCGTCCATCAATATTTCTTAAACGTCTGGTAATTTAAATTTAAATTAATTTTAAATGTAAATTATGTTGTTATGATTTTAAATTATTACTCTTACGTCTAATTGCAAAATACACTAACCTCAATATCATAATCATTAAATTTGCAATTCACCCCACTAAGGCTATTAGAACTTACAACCACGAAGAGAAAAATAAACATACTAATGAAAATATATGTTGGAACAACAGATAATAAAAACAAACAATTAATCTTAAGCTTCAACGGAGGTTTCATTACACTGTTTACCAAAATCTATTGACTAATGAACAAATTTGTCAATCAGTTGTTATACGATTCAACCTTATTATCACAATTCATAATTGGAGTTAAATATTTAATTTAACAAAAATAAATACAAAATGAAAATACTTGTAAAAGAAAAAAAATACAAATATCTCTAAAATACTACTTTAATAACATCAGAATTACAATGTGTGACTTTACAAACTACATAAAAATACAAAGAAACATAAATAAAAGTCTTCTAACAACCAAATCCTAGAGAATGATCTTTCTTGCTCGTATATAATATCATCCAGTTCTAGAAACCCTAACGATTGAAAATATGAACTGAATATATATAGTAATAATGGATTGATGTTTTCCTTTGATTGTAAGAATCATTGAAAAACATCAGTTTCAACTTCTTTAACAACGGATTGTTGGTAATCTATTTTCCTTTGATTGTAAGAATCTTTCAAAAAATTTGTGGAAACACATTTGAAAGTAATATCATTATGCATATATGATGGAGAGATGTAAAGTGAGAATAGTTAAACAAATGTATAAAGATGGAAAATGAATATTGGAAATTCCTCCCCTTTTATAGGATGAATATATTAACTATTCGTAAAGTTGGTTTTCAACTTTATCAGTTGGATTTCAATTAAATATAAAGTTACAAGTTACTTTTGGAATTTTTTATTTATTTTTAATAGAATGAAAGGCAATTGCAACACAACAATAATAATAAAATAATATTATTAATAAAGTAACTTCAAAACCGTAATCATTATTTTTGGGCCTTTTTATAACATCTGTAGAGTTTTCAACAGTTGTTGTAACACAAAAGTCTTTTAGTATTTACCATCGGATTGTGTAATTGTAGAAGGAAATGAAACCATGTGTAAAAACATCTTTTATTACACGATTAAACTTGTTATTAAAGTATCACTATAAAGTTATATTACAAAAATCTTTTCAACTTGATAAATAAAATCTTGATATGTGTAATAAATGATGAAGAAAAACAGGCAAAGCATTGGTAATTATTCCTTAGAAGTTTTACATATAATAAATATTCACTTTAACATTTATATACTTTTCAATCACAAACCATAAACATAATAACCAAAATAACTACATTACAATAATATTCATATTTGAAAATGCAAGCATATAAAAACAATTGAATTTGATCATCTTCATCAGTTGAACTCCAATAAGAGATTGATTCTTCCGTAACTTGTTCCACATTCTCCTTCAAATACAATATCCTTGCTCTGATCATTTGTTCCAGATTAAGATGAAATCTATTCCGATTAATGTTGCTCATTGTTTTCTGGTCAAGTTCTTCAAGAAACTCCAAATCATCGGAATACTCTAATTTAAAACTTCTAAGGAGTAATTACCAATGCTTTGCCTGTTTTTCTTTATCATATTCTTCATCATTTAGCTACATTACAATAATATTCATATTTGAAAATGCAAGCATATAAAAACATTTAAATTTGATCATCTTCATCAGTTGAACTCCAATAAGAGATTGATTCTTCAATAACTTGTTCAACCTTCTCCTTCAAATACACCATCCTTGCCCTGATCATTTGTTCCAGATTAAGATGAAATATATTCCGATTAATGTTGCTCATTGTTTTCTGGTCAAGTTCTTCAAGAAACTCCAAATCATCGGAATACTCTATTTTCTCCCGGAGGAATGATTTTTCAAAACCATTTTCATAGTTAACTATTACTATATCAAATTCATGAGAGTAAAACCAACTTACAACATGAAGTGACTTAAACAATTTTTCATCAACGACACTTTGACTCAAAATTTCTATTAAGAAGATTTCATCTGAATACCAACATTCATTGTTCTTGGAAACTTTATACGTCTGTGTATGCAAATGTAAATCCATCTGGACTACTGTTTGAATTGATAATTACTACTAATAACATACATTATTTAACTACAAAATATATAAAAAATAAGACGTCATATTCAACACTAAGTTCAAAAGTGGTAATTATTATTTGCAGTGACAACAGCTAAGAGTCTATAAGACCCACTATAGAAATGAAGAATCTAGATTATTTTATTTACAAAATCACACTAATTTCTTGTGTATAATACTTATTTTTAATATTAAAGAACTAAAATATACTTTGACCCATCCTATAGTACTCATAGTCATAGATATCCTCAACTTGTTGTATACTCTGTTTTATAACGACTGTTGAATTGTCAACAAATGTTTTTATACAAAGTCTATCATAGTTTAGAGTATGTTTAATTTATTCTAAATACTGCTTACCACATGTGTTTACTTATTAACAAATCTGCGAAACAATTTTTATGTCATTCAAACTTATTATTGCAATAACATAATTTCATTAAAATATTGACTTAAAAACTAAATAGAGAATAGAAATATTTTAAAACAACAAATCTAAATACATGTAAAACACTACATTAATATCAAGTAACAAATTAACAACATTCGAATACAGTTGTTCACATAAAAGAAGTTTTCTAACAAAACACAAAACAAACAAAGTAGGGAATACGACATCTAACAAACTTGCATTAAATATAATCACAACAAAGGTTGACAACCACTAATTGCCATTCCTTATATAGATCGAAACATATGGTTTTGCTGTATATATATGTGTTGTTTCTCTATAACCAAGACCTGGACGTACCAACATTGGTTGTAAAAATCTTCCGAAAACACCAATTCCAACATCTTTACAACAAAATTATTGGTAAATGATTTTTCTTTGATTATAAGAATCTTTCAGAAGACTTCTTGAAACGAATTTGAACAACATATCATTATGCATCTGAGATAGAAAGTTGGAATGTGATAATGTTTCAAGCAATATAAAGTCGAAAAAACACTGTTCAAATTCCCTCATCTTAAATAGAGTAAAAAACAACTGTTAAGATTTCGTCATTTTATATAGATTGAAAAAAAAATAGGAACAGAAAAATAAGAAAATAAGTTTTTTCATAATTGCAATTTTTTGTAACCATTATCTTAATGATTAAGTTGCATACTCTATTTTACAACGTATGTTGACTTATCAATAGATGTTGTCACACAAACTCTGTAATGAGGACCTCATTATAATTTATATACTGTTTTACAACATCTGTTAACTCGTAAACAACTACTGTTCTCACACAACTGCCATCCATTAAGAAATTTCCGATAATAGTTGACCATATGAAACAGACCTTTAAAACAATTGTTGACTTATGAACATATGTTCACAAACAACTTTTGGACATGTCAGCATCACTTTTAATACTTCACCCACAATTTTTCATACACAAAACCCCTCTTATTCGATATTACACTAACTTATTGTATTCAAAAACCAGAAAAGCGCTTCACTATCAATTACGACCTAAATCCATTCGACTACGAAATTTTAAATTTCCTGTCTTATTCGATTCCTAATTTGAATCCAATTGGTTTGTTTCAATCATTAATATGGATCTTCAATTAAAAACCCCTCATAACTATCTACCATATCTGGTTAAAACACAACATAACCATCAATTTCACTCTATAATCGATGTGCTTTGCAAATTGAAATACCTACCAATCCTCACCGCTAATGCTCCAATATATGTGGATACTCTGAAAGAATTATGGAATAAAGCCGAGTGCCGGGAGAAAGACAAAAAGCCTTATGCAGTTGTCTCCATGATAGGAAATACAAATATCAAGATAACACCGGAATTCATCTGCAATACATTCTCCCTAAACGATTTGCAAGGTAATAATTCTTTTCAGAAAAATGAAGTTCAAACAGAGTTAATTGAGAGAGGGTATTAAGGTCAATTGACTGCATCCACAATGTTTAAACCAAATTTTCCCCCACCAATGAAGTTTTTTTTTCATACCCTTCTTATATGTCTGTCTGCAAAAACAACATCATTTAATGAGATACCAATGAAAACACAGTATCTTGGATATGCAATTTTAACGGATAGTGATTTCAACTTGTCTCAGACAGTATTTACTGATTTAGTATCTAATGTAAAGGCTATAAAATCTGGATCTCCTAATATTTTTTTACTATTTCCAAGATTGTTGAGTTTCTGTTTACAAAAGCTGTTGCCTGAGAATGATTTTAAAAAAGGAGTAGCTATTACAATTAATAGCTTATTGAATGAAACTTTTACAAGAATGCTGGATGCCAAAAGTACAGAAAAGGTCATTAAGGGTAAAAGTTCTAAAAAACAAACAAACAAACAGTGATGCTTCAACATCTGTTGTTGTAACATCTGTTGACGAGCCAACTGATCCTGGTGAAAATGAAACCACAAACACTTCTATAGAAATCTATAGAAATCATGCCAGTGATTTCAACATAGAAACCACCAATAAAAAAGAAAATAAAAAAGAAGAGAAACACCATGTCTTTGGAGCTTCAGAAGCCAAAGGAAACTACTACAGCCACACAAGAGTACCAAACAACAACTGTTGATGCTTCCTCTGAACCAATGGAAATAACAGCAATGACAAATATTGTCAATGTATCATCTCAACCTGATCATCCTCTAAATGAAGAACACATACAACATGACCTAGACGATTCAGTTGTACATTTGTTTAAAAGTCCTTCTCCTGGAGCTGGATCTCTTTTAACTCCACCACCGCCCCCTCACATGCAACAACAAAAATTACACCTACCGTTAATCCATTGTTTGAGGCAATTGATAAATCTCAAACTGAAAACAGTTCCTCTCAATCACCCATCACTGAGAATACACAGCTAGAAGAGACTATTCATGAAAAAAATCAATCATCTAGCCCACAGGCAGAGAAGAGCACACTCACTGACTTGCAAGTCAATCCTGTTTGTTAGTACATGATGTCCCTAGGCTAGTATATTGGATGTTTGGACGTATTTCGTGGTGTTTGGAGACGTTTATACGCGTTTTGGGGGTTCGAGAGGCTGTAGGCGATTATGATTAAGTAGCATGCGATTGGGGCCCTAATCCTGTTACTATTCACGCGATTGGTCTGTTCCCTATAGGCGATTAGCCCATAATCGCCTATAGCTGACCTGCTAATCGCCTGCTAAGGTCTGTACGTACCCGGGAGGTATAAATAGGCCTATTCTCAACCCTAGAGCTTAGTTTTTGCCACACACACTCTCCAAACACCCTCCCCTGGTCTGAGACGTCTGATTTGATCATTGTAAACACTCGAGCTCTGTTTTAGTGATTAATCTATAATCTTTTGACCCGTTTGTGTGTTGTAACTACTCGTTTATCATTGTTTCAATATCGTATCTGTTATTAAAGCATATTAGAGGGATTCCGCACCTCTGGTATAAACCCCGTGATTGTCGGATTACGCGTTCGCCGGTCCTAACAAGTGGTATCAGAGCCGAGGCTCTTATCACGGGTGTTTTAATAACAAAAACGAGTGAAAACAGGTTGTTTTTGGTGTAAAAGTTGAGATTTTTGATCAAAAACCTGTTTGAACTTTGAAACCTTGAGTTTTTTTTTTATCAAAAACCCATATTTTTCAAAATCTTAGTGTGTGTTTACGGTTAAAAACGTGTGTTTTTGATCAGGTTTTGTTCTAAAACTGTTTCGATAACCTTCTAATCATTTGGGATCAAAACACAATGTTTTAGATAAGATTTTGAGGCAAAATAGGTGATTTTTGAGCAAAAGTGCGACTGCAGATCAGATCAGGCGATTACGCAGACCTAATCACATGCAAACTTCATGCGATTAGGGTTAGGAAGCGATTAGCTGACATTCGTGTGCTACAGTACACGATTACCCCTCAATCGCCTGTTAATTTCTGGTTCTTGTACACGATTAGGCCTCCAATCGCATACACTGTTCCAGCGATTAGGCCTAATCACTTGATAACCCCCAATCGCCCTGGAACCCCTAATCGTGTCACTGTTCACTAGCAATTAGCCCTAATCACGTGTTAAACTTCACCAATCGCCTACATTAACTAGCAATTGTAATCATAATCGCCTACAGGGTTCTGGAACTGAAAATTTGACTAAGTATTGGACTATTATCGAACCTTAACATATGGCGAACCCTTGGGGACATCTGAGTCAACCGAGACCTCAGTATAACAATCAAATGAACAATCAATCTAACGTACCCACGAACCCTTGGCAGTTCTCAGCAGAACGAAACGCGCAACGGATGCAGCAATCGCAAATGCAAGCGAATGTTGCCGGAATCAATCCGTGGGCGCTAGCTGCTCAACAACAGGCAATGAATGCGAATCCTTGGGCACTCGTAGCTGCTGCAAACTCTCAGACAAATCATCTGTCTTCCGTTCTCATGAGTGACTTAGAGACGGGTAGTTCTAACAGGGCACCGAAACTGCAGTACATGTCAGACTACCATGGATGGAAGGGCAGATTTCAGACGCATGTTGAGGGTATCGATGGTTTAGTATGGTCAGCTATCGAGAATAGGTACACGAGGCCGTTGGTTGAGAATTCTACTACTCCGATCTCATTGGAAGATATGACTGAAGATTAGAGGAAGAAGTATAATTATGAGAAGAAGGCAATGGCAGCGTTGAAGCAAGCTCTTCCCAAAGACATACTTCATCAGTTTGCGCAGTGTACTACTTCACAGATGCTTTGGTTGGCGCTTGCTGAGCGAAATGGGGGTAATCAGAAGACGCGAAAGGTTAAAGTGGATCAGTTGAAGAAGGAGTTCGAGAACTTCAACGCGATGGGGAATGAATCGCTGAGAGATCTGACGGCTAGATATTATCACCTGATGTTCGAGATGTATCAGTATGGGGTTATCTACACTTCTGCAGAACTAGTTGAAAGACTAGCAGAGGCGCTTCCTTCATACTGGCATCAATGGCTGGACATCCAGAAATCCAACAATGTTTATCAGACACTCTCCATCAATGAGTTCATGGCAGAGCTGGAGAACAAGGAAATCGAAGAGATCAGGAGAGCTAACAAGCCGCCCGTTGTTCAGAATCCCAGTATCTACTACGGGAATCCAGCTCAGGACATCAGTGTGGGTGGATCCAAACCACAGACTGCTTTCGTGGTTAATCATGATCCAGTCTTTGCGTTTGACAACTATGGTCCCCCATCTGACGTTCCTCCACCAGTCCTTCCTTGGGGACAAGGAAACCAGTATCCTTCGAATTATAATACTAACCAATTTGGAGTTAATCCGTTTGCTCATCTTGCAGCTCATGCACAGGCAACCTCCAACTTTGGTGGACCTTCTTCGTCAGGGTTTGGTGGTGCGCCATCTACTAACTATGGTGGATATGGAGGTGCTTCTACTTCGAATCAGGGTGCCTATCGGACCACTCCAGTTGCAGAGCAGCTGAACACTGCGGGTTTTGAGAAGGTGACTGTAGAGTTAGCCCAAGAACACATGGCTCTGCTGTCAACCTTGGTCAATTCTTATAGTGGACTAGTTGCCGGCCAGATCGGGAATCCTTATCTCACTCAAGAAGATTATTCTCAGATCGACAAAGATGATATGGATTTGATAGACATCCAGTGGCACTTCGCTAGTGTGGTGAGACGGGCAAAGGATTATATGGACAGAACTGGAAGGAGAGATGTGCTGATCAACAACAACACTAAGTTTGGGTTTGATAAAACAAAGGTCACCTGCTACAACTGTGGCAATAGAGGACACTTTGCCAGAGAATGTGATCGACCTAGGCAACAGGGAAATCAGAATCCCTTCAACAACAATAGAGGCAATCAGAATCAGAGGCAACCAGCTCAGACACAACCTAACCAAAATACTGAACGAGCTCTTGTCCTAGTAAACAACCAGAACCAGAGGCCTCCTGCAAACAACAATCAAGCCCTGGTAATTCAAGAAGATGAAGGTTTTAACTGGAATCACCTCATCAATGGTGAACAAGCTCCGCAGGGTGGTGCAACATGTTTCGCCCAAATAATGTCTGATGCTCAAGAAGAAGTTGAAGAGTGTCTGAGTCAGTCTGAAGTTGTTATTCTTGAAGTTGAAGCTTCTGACCGTGACTCCGACTGTGATTCTGATATGGGGATGAATTTGGAAGATTTGTTAGCTGAAGTAGATGCCTTGATCAGCAAAAGGTCGATTCTTGTTGATGCTGACTGTGCAAAGAACAACCTTACTGATTTCTTCGGACCAGTGAAGACGGCTGCTCATTATGCTTTGATGGCAATCACAGATTCGTCTAAAAAGGTATGTTCTTCTTCCAATTCTAAACCTGATTGTGTAGATTGTGGCAAGCTTAAGTACAGAATTGAGGTCTTAACAGACGAAAATCTGAACTTGAAAGCAGACTTAAGTCAATGCCAACAGAGCAATGATGTTTTGAGAGCTAATGAGAAGGCCCTCAAAATCACCATTGATACTCTGAAGAGAGACTCGACTGAGTGTGATCAGCTTAAATTCAGAATCAAAGAATTAACTGATGAGAATCTGAATTTAAAAGCTGATGTAGGTCCGTTACAAAGGTCAAATGATTCCTTAAAACAAAAGGAGAAAAGTTTTCTTAGTACTGTTGAAAACTATAAGAAGGATGTTTCTGAATTGTCTAAAACTCTAGCTAACAAGCAAATTGCTATCAATAATTACATTAATGAGTTAGAAGACACTAAGAAACATTTGGCCATTGTTAACTGTGACTATGAGAAGATCAAGAAGAAACTTGAAAGTTACCTGAACTGCAAGTATGTTCTTGATCATATCATTGAACACTCAGAAAAGGATAGCAACTCCACCAGTCCCAAATATGCTCAGTGTCCTCCTCCGGTGAGATTCGAAAATCATCACTACGATATTTTACCGAAGGAAGAGTTTGTGGACTTGGCAGCAGAAGCAGCTAAAGCTGCAGAAGCGCCCAAAGTGGTTGAAGCAGCTAAACCTGCCAAAGCCACTAAGGCTGCTCCTACTGCGCCCAAAGTGATAGAAGCAGCTAAACCTGCTGAAGTCCCTAAGGCTGCTCCCACTGCTGTTGCTGCCAAAGCTGGTGAGATTGCTGATGATGCTAGTGTCTGCGAGACAGACTGTTCTGATGATGAGCTTGATGAACCAGAGAGGTATGCACCGGTTAAGAATGTGGATATTCCTATCCAAAATCACATCCTGTGGGATCCTGAACCGAAAGTGCAAACCCCTGTGGGTAAAAATGTCAAAGTGTTCTATAGATTAAAAGGATCTGATAAAATCTATGCTGATGAGGTTAGTCCTCTAAGATTTAGAGCACCTGGCTGTGTTGATAAAATCTGGCAAGAGTCCACCATTACTATTGAGAAAGAACAATGGGGACACGGGAAACAGGGTCAGGGTAATCAGTCCAAGAAAAGCAAGAATAAAAATCGAAAGAAGAACACTTTGAACCCTAAGAATCAAGCTCAGGAGAGATCTCCTAAGAACCATGTCACTCAGTTTGTCAGATCTTCAGGCAATGAGTATGATAATTATCCTAAAGCAGACTGGCAAAAAGAATGTTTGAAGGATTTAAAACACAAAAACTCATTTGCCACGAAGTCTAACAAAAGGAGTAAGGATGCTAATGCTCCACCGTTTGAGGAGTATAGATCCTGTCACAAGTGCGGGGTACATGGGCATTTAGTTGCTGCTTGCCCCGAATTGAGACGCAAAAGGATCCAGGCAAATGATGCTCCAAGTTCTAGCAATTCTAAACCACCTGTTTCTTCTAAGATTTCTGAGAAGCAACAAGGTAAGCAGGTAGTTTATGACAATCGAAACAAGATTGCTATGAACCAAAAGCTAGTTGATGGCTGTTGGGACAAAGAGGATTGAAGAAACCACCTTTTGATAACCTTAGTCCAAATTCATATTCTGCTTAAGTATAGGAAGAACTGCTGAAGAAGAATGAAGAAGTACTGAAGAACAAATATGCAAAGTACTGAAGAGTAACTCATCAGAAGTTCTGAAGTCTAACCAGACATTTCACTGAAGAACTACTGAAGACAAACTACTCATCAGCAGTTTGTCACTCATCAGCACTTTGTGTTCAGAAGCTTCTAACCGACTGAAGATCAGCAGTTTATTATTATATTGTTTTGTTAAAGTCTAGATTTCAAGTTTCAATGTACAGGCTGTTGTAAGCTTATCTTAGGATAATATCTTTGTTAAATATCTTAGATTACTTCAGACAATAGTTTAGTACATTGGTCTATAAATAGATGAGTTTGTTCATCTATTTTGGACATGTGATTTTGTGTAATTCCTTTGATCTAAATTGAAATCCTTCGGGCTTTGAACTTATAATCCATTTCACATCTGAGAAACATAAACTGCTTTACTGCTTTATACTTAAACTGTATTTATTGTTTCTCATTTATTATTCAGTCAAGGGGGAGTAATAACTCCTCTTAAAAGTGATCTTTTAATCTTTAGAACACTTGTTATTCCGCTGCTTATTAACTCTTACATAAATCTGATACACATAAGTGTTCATAACATAAGCCACTGATCCAACAATTGGTATTAGAGCATCTGGTTAATCTGATCAAAATCAATCTAACAAATTGAGATTCAGACACAGGCTCTTATTGATATTCAATAAAGGATAAAAGGCTCACTTTTTTCATCCATCACTTTAAAGAAGCATTGACAAATTCAAACTTCTTAAAAATGGACCCCTACAATACTGGATCTACCAACAAACCGCCTATGTTAGTCAGAAATGAATATAACATATGGTCTAAAAGGTTGGCACACACTATTTCTCAAACAAATACTGGATGTTGGAGGTCTGTAGTCTTTGGACCTCACAAACCAGTGATAATTGATCCAGAGGGAAAGACTGAAAGACCAAAAGATCCAAAAGACTACACGGAGGAAGATTTCCAAAAGTTTGAGCTTGATGCAAAAGCTTTCTCCATGTTGGCTATGGCTCTCCCAAACGAAATATATGCTGGCCTTTTACATTGTGAAAGTGCTAAAGAGCTATGGGATTGCCTAAAAGAGCAGTTTGCAGGAACTGCTGAGGTGATAGCCAACATCAGAGAAATATTGGCTCAACAATATGAAACTTTTACTCACATAGAGGGTGAAACTTTAACACAACAGTTTGAAAGATTTTCTTCACTCATCTCTGAGTTAAAAATTAATAATCAGACCTATTCAAATGAGTCTATGTTGCATAGATTTTTAAGGTCTTTACCTTCAAAATGGGAAACTTACTCTATAGTCCTCAGAACAAGTTCAGATTTTCACACCTTGAACCTAACTAGGTTACATGGTAAATTACTAACTTTTGAAAAAGAAATCAATCAAAAGAAAAAGTTGCAAGAATCTGGTAAAACTGCTGATGACTATACTCCAGGTAGCACAGCCTTATTAGGACAAGACTCACCATCCTGTTCTAATAATTTTGGTTCTTTTGACCACATTGACATAACAGCTGGGATCTCATCAGATGGATCTTTCCCAGCTTATGACAATGAAGAACTGAGTCAAACTGCTGACAACATGTGTTTCATCATGGATGATCTAAAATATTTTAGCAGTGATGACTTGGAAGAAATGGAGATATTGCACCAACTAGCCTTGTTAAGCTTAAAAACTAACAAATTTTATAAAAGGTCAGGAAGGAAATTTCCAGGACTTAACAACTCAACAAAAGTTGGTTTTGACAAATCTAAACTTAGATGTCACAAGTGTCAAAAGTTGGGACACTTTGCTAGAGAGTGTAGAAGCTCTAGCTACAACCAACCCATGTCTGGAAATCAATTTAACCCCTCATATAATAGGAATAATGGAACTCAAGGGAGTGCTCATTTTGTACAGGCACAAGCTCCACAAGTTCAATATGTGCCACAAGTACAATATGTTCAGATGCCTGCTCAGCAACAACAGCAGCTGATGCCTCCTTTTCCAACTGCTCAAACTCATCAACCCCCTCAGCAACAAAGCTTATTTACATCAGGGTATGTTGACTGGAGCAGTCTTCCTTATGACACATCAGAATGCAGACAATAAGGTCTATGATGTCAACTGGGGAGAACCTGATAATGGCAGAAAGAACTTTGCCTTAATGGTTTTTGAAGGATACTCTTCAAATTCTGCTCTCACACAGGTATCACAACGATCTCTGTTAAAGCTTTGCACTAAATCTTGCAAAGAATCTTTTGCTTTAATTAGAGAAACAAATGTGCATTTACAAGGCAAATCCAATGATATGGAGAGAAAATACACACAGATGAAGTGTGATTTAGAAAGAAAAATTGTTTTGAAAAACAAAGAAATTTATAAACTGAATGATAAATCCATTGAAACCCAAGCACAGATTAAAACAATGATAGACAACCTAGGAAAAGTCAGACAAGAGCTTGCTGACACCAAGGTTGATTGTGAAAAATGGGTTGAGTCTTGTAAAGGGTACCAAATGCTGCTTAACAAACAAACTGCAGCAAATGTTAAGTTTGGCATTGGGTATACCCACACTGAATCACCAACAGATTTCACCCACAAAACTGATAATGATGGGATGAAATTGATTCAAACTTCTGATATGGAGGAATGCACATCCTACCATCAGAACTTTCTCAAAAAGGAAAGTACTGCAGAAGTTAAAACTACTGACAATAAGCCATCAGCAGTTTCAACTACATCAGGAGTTGAGACCCTGAAAACTGCTGATGACCTATTTCAAAATGCTGATTTTGTCAGTAAATTGCCTTCCAGCTCTCTTGATTTATCTAAAAAGAAAGAGAAGGCAAAAGCATGTGAAATATGTGGTCTGTTTAACCACATAACTGAACTTTGTAGATATAGAAAGGTAAATAAGTTAAATAAACAAAGACAACAACTGATTGTGGGAAAACAGATGAAACAAAATTTTGAAAATACTTTCTTTCCCAACAAACAACAATCAAACAAAACCCTTTCTAAGAAGAGGCTTTTATCTCAACAAAAGTCATCTTCTCAAAGTTCATCTTCAGAAGTTTCACCTAACTCATCAGCAGTTTCACAAACTGCTGAAGTTAAAGATTTGATAAACCTGGTTAAACTTCTGATGACCAAAGTTGATGGTGGAAACCAAAAAGAACCCACCATTGTTCTTAATGACAAATCCATTGCCAAACAGACATGGATTTCTAAAATTGGTCCACAACAAGCTGCACCTGTTCTCAAGAGCAAACCCAAAGCCAAACTGGCTTGGGTTGCCAAAACTAACTAATTTGCTATCTTGTGCAGAGGGTCTCCAGAGGTTTGAATAGCATATGGTATGTGGATAGTGCAGGCTCAATGCACATGACTGGATGCAGATACCTGATAAATAATTTTATCAGTCAAAGAGGAGGATCTTTGTCCTTTGGGAACAATGCCAAGGGATATGTGCTAGGATATGGCAATGTATCCTCAGGCAAAATGCAGTTTGACAAGGTCAATCTGGTTGAAAACCTTGAGTACAACTTGCTGAGTGTCTCACAAATGTGTGACAAAGGATATTCTTCCTTTTTCACCAAGACAGCATGCAAGATCATATCACCAGAAGGCCAGAAGTTGATAGAGAAGATTATTGAAGATCATACTTTGCTGATTGCCAAAAGGTGTGGCAATGTCTATGCAGTGGACATTGAAAAAGACAAAGTATTGAACAAGACTGCCTGTTTCTTCTCAAAGGCATCAACTTCAGAAAATGATCTCTGGCACAGGAGACTTGGCCATGTGAACATTAAAACCATCAATAAAGTCACAAAAATGGGCTTGGTCAGAGGTCTACCTTTGAAGGAATATCAGTGCAAAGAACACTGTGTTTCCTGTCTTAAAGGTAAACAGCATAAGTCCTCCTATAAGTCTATTGAAGAATCTAAAACAACCGCATGTCTTCAACTACTGACTTATTTGGACCAGTCAAGATAATGAGCCTTGGTAAGAAGAAGTACTGCTTGGTCATCATTGATGACTACTCAAGATTCACATGGGTCTTCTTCTTATATTCCAAGGATGAGGCAGCTGAAATCATCAAGTTCTTCATTCTACAAGTTGAGAAGCAATATTCTCTTTCTGTCAAAGTCATCAGGAGTGACAATGGGACAGAGTTCAGGAACAAAACTCTGGATGAATTCTGTCTGTCTAAAGGGATTGTTAGACAGTTCAGCATTCCCAGAACTCCTGAACAAAATGGTGTGGTAGAAAGGAAGAACAGAACCTTAATAGAAGCAGCCAGAACAATGTTAGCTGATTCAGGCCTACCTTTGTATTTTTGGGCTGAAGCAGTCAACGCTTCATGTTATGTTCAGAATAGAGTTCTTATCAACAAGAGACATACCAAGACTGCCTATGAAATTCTTCATGGCATAAAGCCCCTTATCTCCTTCTTCAGGGCTTTTGGGTGTCAATGTTTTATCCTCAACATCAAAGACTCTATCTCTAAGTTTGCTGCAAAAGTTGATACATGTTATTTTCTTGGTTATTCTCCTTTGAGAAAAGCTTACAAAGTTTTCAATTCAAGAACCAAGATAGTAGAAGAAACACTGAATGTCAAGTTCAATGAATCAAAACACACTCTTATTCCAGCAAATCCTGCTGAATTATTTGATCTTGACAACTTTCATTTCGGACCTGAAAAGACTGTTGAATCATCCAAACCTCCTCAAAATGGTTTTCAAGGATTTGAAGATGATAGTCCTGCACCATGGACTCCAAACACAGTCAGAAGATCAACTATCAAACCTTCAGAAGTTTCAATAGCTTCAACTTCAGGAACTACTGATGAACACTTTGAAACTACTGATTCAGCTGAACCTAAAACTCCTGAAGTTCAAATAACAGCTGAACCAGATATTATCAATCTCAGTGGTTTATTTGAAGAACCTGTAGAGCCATCATCCAGTACAGGTCTACAACAACTGATTGAACACAAAGATCATCCATTGGATCAAATCATGGGTGATATTGCATCAGGGGTACTCACAAGAAACCAGCTTTCCAACTTTTGCTTCTTCTCAGCATTCATTTCTCAGTTGGAACCAAAGAAGTATCAAGAAGCCCTCAAAGACAACAATTGGGTGCAAGCAATGCAAGAAGAGTTGCCTCAATTCAAGAAACAACAGGTTTGGGAAATCTGTCCCTTACCTAAAGACAAGCAACCAATTGGAACAAGATGGGTCTTCAGAAACAAATCAGATGAGGCTGGTATGATCATCAAGAACAAAGCAAGATTTGTGGTACAAGGTTATTCCCAAGAGGAAGGAATTGATTATGATGAAACCTTTGCACCAGTTGCAAGACTTGAAGCTATCATGTTATTTTTAGCTTATGCAATTTCCAACAACATTAAAGTTTATCAAATGGATGTCAAGAGTGCATTTTTGTATGGAAAAATAAAAGAGGAAGTGTATGTCTGTCAACCTCCAGGGTTTGAGGATCCTTCTCATCCTGATTGGGTTTACAGACTTGACAAAGCTCTTTATGGGCTAAAACAGGCTCCAAGAGCCTGGTATGAAACACTTTCAAACTTTTTTACTTAAGAATCACTTCTCAAGGGGATCCATTGATAAAACTCTTTTTATAAAACATGTTGGAAATCATGTCTTACTTGTTCAAATTTAGGTTGATGATATCATATTTGGTTCAACAAACTCAAAACTGTGTGAAGATTTTAAGAAACTCATGCAATCAAAATTTGAAATGAGTACAATGGGAGAATTGCAGTACTTTTTGGGACTGCAAATCAAGCAACAATCAAATGGAACATTTATACATCAATCAAAATATGTTAAAGAATTATTGAACAAATTTTCTTTACAAGACTGTAAAACATGTTCCACTCCCATGACACCAATCACACAAGTTGAACCAGATGATCAAGGGAAACATATTGATCAAACCATGTATAGATGTATGATAGGTTCTCTTTTGTATTTAACTGCTTCTAGACCAGATATCATGTTTTCAACTTGTGTCTGTGCTAGATACCAATCTGCACCAAGAGAATCACACCTAATTGCAGTCAAAAGAATCTTCAGATATCTGAAAGGAACTCCTACTTTAGGAATTTGGTATCCTGCTTCAAGCAATACCAAGTTAACTGCTTTTTCAGATAGTGACTATGCAGGGTGCAAAATGTCAAGAAAATCAACATCTGGTGGTTGTCAATTCTTAGGAAACTGTCTGGTGTCCTGGCAATCAAAGAAACAAACATCTGTGGCAACTTCAACAGCTGAAGCTGAATACATTGCTGCTGCAAGCTGTACTTCACAGATACAATGGCTCCAATATCAACTGCTTGATTATGGAATCAAAGAAACCAAGACTCCACTTTTAGTAGACAGCAAATCTGCCATTAGCATCATTCAAAATCCTGTTCAGTTTTCAAAAACTAAACACATTGAAATCAGGTATCATTTCATAAGAGATTGCTATGAAAAAGGCAAGATTGAGGTGAAGCATGTCACAACAACTAATCAAATAGCTGACATTTTCACCAAACCCCTTGATTCAACAACTTTTCAGAGGTTAGTATCCATGCTTGGGATGTTAAACTTAGAAGAAAGTCTGTAAGTGTTTCACTTTTTAGTTCTGCACATATTTTATTTTCACTTACATACTTATCTGTCACAAATCTCTGAAGACCAAATTTGAGAAAGAGAAACTACTAATGAACAATTTTTGAAAACTACTGATGAACATCAAAAATGGGAAATTTTCAAAATGGATATAACTACTGATAAAAATCAAAATTTATTTAAGTGTTTTAAAAGTCATTTGCATCAGCAGTTGAAACTGCTGAAGAGATGACCAAAACCACTGATGAAGAAACCTTCTTCATCAGCAGTTTCATTAAAAAGGGTAAAACAGACTTTTCACTCATCAGAAGTTTGACCTAGTCGGTTAAAAACTTCTGATAAATACCTTTTTCAAACACTTATCCATTCAAAAAGCAAAATTCCCTCTCTCTCTCTCAAATCAAAAGCAAAACCCCTTCTCTAACCTAAAATACTGTTCGATCAAACAAGCAATGGCTCTCGTGTTAAAATAGGGACATAATCAACGAGGCTACTTTGAGAAAGATGAAGCCTGGTCCCAGTATGATGAAATCATTGATCTCATCATGAAATCCCAGTATTATGAAGCTTTCACCATCGATCCACCCATTCATGAAGAAACTCTAAATGAGTTCTGGGCTAACACAGAGACGGTGAAGGTAAATAATGAAGTGATCTCCCTCAAATCTTCTATAAAAGGGAAACTGATGGCCATATCACCGGAAACACTAAGCATCAGGCTTGGTTTGAAGGATTCTAATGCTCCTGAGCATATTCCAAACTCAGACATCCATCTAACCATGACAGAATGTGGTTATCAAGGTACTTTGGCACAAGCAACAGTTTATAAGAAATATTTTGACCCAAAATATAAACTGTAATTTCATTATATTATAATGTGTCTAAGTCCAAAAACTGGGTCTATTGATCAGATGCCTTCTACTTTTCAACCAATTTTTCATTCAATCATAAATGAAACTCCTTTTAAGGCATCAAAACTGTTTTTCAATGAATTGGTTTTACACCATGAAAATGATAAAAAGAAGTTTTTGTTGTACCCAAGATTTGTTATGCAATGCATAATAAAAGAACTTGTAGAGGGAGTACTTGTGGGTAAAACAACAACTTTAAACCCATTAACCTCACAAGTATTCTCTAGGCACAACAAACCAGCACTTGTGCTAGAAGATGACCAAGGGGAAGAACAACCCAGCCCCAAGGAACCCACATCTTCCAAACCCAAAAAGAAAACCAAAAAGCCAAAACAACAAAAACAAAAACCAACCAAACTATTGAAAAAGACAGTTCAGGAAGTGGAGAACCCTGAAACTGCTGATGTGCAATCTGCACTTGATAAGGATGTGGCTGAAACATCCTCTCAGCACACTCCTTCTCCACCTCCTAAAAGAAAACCAGTCACAGTTATTTTTCAAAGAAAAAGATTTAAGAAACCTGTAACTGTTGACCCAACCTTTGAAACTACTGAAACAGAACCTGAACCCATTCCAACTTCTGAACACCTACCTATTACAACTACTGAACCTGAACCTTCCCACACAACAATAGAAATAGCCCAACTTCTCTCAGGACTAAAAGGATCCCATCCAACACATGTCACTCCCCCAACAACACATCAAATTGGGGAGATGCCTTCTCCTATTGACATGGATGTGGACCTTATTAGCCCAAACCAGGGAGATGAGGATGGACCAGAGTTTATAAGCCCAAACTTAGAAACTCTTGGTACTTTTGAGGCTGCTACTACTCACTTATCACCTAGTGGTGAACTTGAGGACAATAGTAACATTGCTAAGACCCCAAATTTGGCAACTACTGATGAAGGCCTAGTGCCTGAAGTAGGAAAACCTCAGTTCCAAGACAAAGAGGTTCATGAGACTACTAGTTTGGGACTAGCTCATGATTTAACTGATCCTGCCCTCTCTGAGGACACTATCAGGGATTCAGATGATTCCATTAGCTTGGATGATGAATCAAACATTCCACCAACTGAATTGACGGTTGAAATTGAAGGTCCTGCATCTAAGGTATCCAAGCTCAAGAAGCTGGTCACCAAGGATCAGGTTAAAGACCACTTAGCCCAAAAATCCCCACAAGTGGCATCTTCAGAGAAATCTGAGGATCACCCAAAAAGCCCCCCTTCACAAAAACAACCTACCCAATTCCCTGGGCTCACTGGCATAGACTTGAACCAACTATGCAGCCCAGATGGTCCCCTGTGGCAGACAATGAAGAAAATCATAACTGATCAACTCAAGACATTCACAACTGCTTGGGAGTTAAAGGCTAACAACCAATTTGGGTTGATAAATTCAAGACTTGCTGAGTTGAACAAGAAGATGGATCAAACTCAAGATCAACTAGCAAGGTTGTCTGCTGCAACTTCTCACTCATTAAGGCTTCCAGAAGTGGATGAAGCCAAAAAGGGGGAGAAGACTAAGGAACCAGAAACTGAAGTTGCTACAACAAGACAAAATCCTGATCCTGAAGCTGAAAAACGAACACAAAGACCAGGAAAAGAAGTAGCAAAAGAGTTCTCATTATCTAAGGCATCAGAGGAAACTGCTGATCCCATTATTCAAACTGCTGAAGACAATCCTTCAGTAGTTGTGAGTCAAGTTACTTCATCAGCAGTTTTACCTCCAAAACCAACATCAGAAGTTTCTAAGGCACCTGATAGAGAACCTGCTTCCATTCCTTTGCCTACAACAACTTCCACAACTGTTTTAAACCCTACTCCCATTGCTATGTTGAAAGAACTATTGGAGAAGAGTTTGAAAGAGGCTGCAAAGAAGGCAAAAGAAGACAAAGTATGGAACAGCCTAGAGACTAGAGATGATCTGAACTTTCAGGAGAAATTAATCAAGTATCAAGAAAAGCTTGATGAGCTTGAGGCTGAAGAGAGAGCACTTGAAGCTGTTGCAGAAGAAGACAAAAGAGCAAAGCTTATCACCTTCATAACAAAGAACTCCAAATCCAAACAAGTGGCTCTCAAAAGACTCTCAACACAAGAACTGACAAGAAGAGCTCAAATGCTATCTGATAGGTTAGCAACAGAGAATGAGAGGAAAGCCAAAAGAGCTGAGATCGTAGAAGAGTTAGTGGCAAATGGCTATGGTTCAAAGGCCTCAGTCTCCAAATGGAAAGAACAAACACTCTATGAGACTTACAAGAAGTACAAGGCCAGCAGAGCTGCAGAGCCAGAGAGATTTGAAAATCCAGAAGTCCAACCAACTTCTATCATAAGGAGATCATCTGGTGCACTAAGGAAGCCTGCCACAAAGAGAAAAGCAGAGGGTGAACCCATAGTGAAGACTGATTTCAAGATGGTACTCTTGGAAGGAAATCAGTTAGTGCATGGTGATTTTGATGTAGAAGAAAAACCCCTCTTAACACAATTCAGAGACAAGGCTACTTATGCATATCAGTTACAACAATCTATTCAAGAGAAGACACACACACGAGTTGTAACTGAACATCACTTGCCCAATATGCCTATTCAAAGTGGTGCTGAACTTCAAGGTAGTCAAGAATCTCACCTGAGAGTCACTGAAATTGAAGATATTCCTCAATCATCCTCAGGTCAACCTAAGGAAACCGGCTTGGTTTCCTATGCCTCTGACTTTGACAGGTCAAAGGTAAACATCATTAAGTGGTCCTTTACTGATTCCAACTCAGTACTTGTGACCAGGAGAGATCGTTCAAGTAAGGTCTACAAAAACTCAAAGGAGTTGAGTGTTTTATCTTCCAAAGACCTTCTTACAATTCAACATCTTACACCTGAACTTGGACCTCTCACTGAGCAACAGAGATGTACTCTTACTACCCGGATGACAGCAGAAATCTGGAGGATACTAGAAGAGAGAAAAGATCAGCAATAAAGATTGGATAAGGTTTTGGCTTCATCAATCCAGGGGGAGATTGTTGGGACAAAGAGGATTGAAGAAACCACCTTTTGATAACCTTAGTCCAAATTCATATTCTGCTTAAGTATAGGAAGAACTGCTGAAGAAGAATGAAGAAGTACTGAAGAACAAATATGCAAAGTACTGAAGAGTAACTCATCAGAAGTTCTGAAGTCTAACCAGACATTTCACTGAAGAACTACTGAAGACAAACTACTCATCAGCAGTTTGTCACTCATCAGCACTTTGTGTTCAGAAGCTTCTAACCGACTGAAGATCAGCAGTTTATTATTATATTGTTTTGTTAAAGTCTAGATTTCAAGTTTCAATGTACAGGCTGTTGTAAGCTTATCTTAGGATAATATCTTTGTTAAATATCTTAGATTACTTCAGACAATGGTTTAGTACATTGGTCTATAAATAGATGAGTTTGTTCATCTATTTTGGACATGTGATTTTGTGTAATTCCTTTGATCTAAATTGAAATCCTTCGGGCTTTGAACTTATAATCCATTTCACATCTGAGAAACATAAACTGCTTTACTGCTTTATACTTAAACTGTATTTATTGTTTCTCATTTATTATTCAGTCAAGGGGGAGTAATAACTCCTCTTAAAAGTGATCTTTTAATCTTTAGAACACTTGTTATTCCGCTGCTTATTAACTCTTACATAAATCTGATACACATAAGTGTTCATAACATAAGCCACTGATCCAACAATGGCAGGGGTCCGCAGTCGAGGGGGAGCCAAGTTCCCAAGAAGGTTCAAGCAGCGCCTAAGCCACAAGCACAGGCTGCAGCTAAACCTCAAGGCAACCCTAACACTGCTCCACGTGCAGTTAAGTCTGAAGTGGATCCAAAGACTGTCCCACCAATGGAATCTGAGGCTGGACCTTCTAGCCCCAATGCAAAGAAGAAGCCCAAGCCAAAGAGACCGGGACAGACCTGGAGACCCAAGTCACCGACTAAGAACGGAGAATCATCTGCTAGTGCTGAAACTGCCGGACCATCGGAAGCAACACCTACTCCTAACGGAAGGTGGGTTGACTTTCCGACTTTGGATGTAGATGGTAGACCCAAGACCGTCAAGGCTTGGGTCCCCCTTAACCACTAAACTTTGAATTTTGTGCAGGGAGTTCCACAGGGCCTTATCAGCAGCCTCTGGATTGTTGATAGTGGAGCTTCTAGGCACATGACAGGCGACTTATCCTTGCTATTTGACATCAAGAATATCAACGGGGGGTATGTTGCTTTTGCTGGTAATAAAGGGGGATACATCACGAAAGAAGGCGGTATGGGGAATGGTATTGTAAGCTTTGAAAAGATAAGCATTGTGAAACAGATTGACCACAACTTGCTGAGTGTCTCACAGATCTGTGACAAGAAATACACAGTGTTCTTTGATGATAATGCTTGCTTCATTCTGAAGCCTGGCTTTAAGATTCCGAAACAATGGATTATGATCTCAGCTCCAAGAGTTAACAACTTGTATGTTCTGGATATGAGTCAAGCCGTAACAGCTAAGGGGGAGGTCACTTGTTTTCTGTCTAAAGCTACAGAGAAGGAGTCTATTATGTGGCACAGACGAATGGGGCACATTCACTTGAGGAAGATGAATCATCTGGTTCAGAATCAGCTTGTGGAAGGTGTTTCAGTCAAGAATTTTCATTTAAATGACATCTGTGTTTCATGTAAGAAAGGGAAGCCGAAGAAGAAATCTCACAAACCTAAGAAGGTCAACTCAGTTAGTATGCCTCTCGAGCGGTTGCACATGGATCTGTTCGGCCCAGTCAATCGTAAAAGCAAGAATGGAGATTTATACTGTCTGGTTGTCACTGATGACTATTCAAGGTTCTCTTGGGTTGTATGCATGCAGCATAAAAGTGAGACTTTTGAGTTTTTGAAAGATCTGTTCACCAAACTAGAGAATATCTATGGGCTGAAGATCCGCAGGATTCGAAGCGACAATGGAACAGAATTCAAGAACAATGCTATGGAGTCACTATGTGCAGCAAAGGGTATTCATCACGAATTCACAGCGCCATACACTCCTCAGCAAAACGGGGTTGCAGAAAGAAAGAACCGAACTCTTATTGAGGCAGCCAGGACAATGCTCGCAGATTCAAACTTGCCTGTCATGTTATGGAACGAGGAAGTTTACTGCGCGTGTTACACTCTAAATAGGGTTCTTACGGTTAAGAGGTTCGGCAAGACTTCTTACGAACTTCTAAACCGGAGGAAACCAAACTTAGAGTTTCTGGAACCTTTCGGAGCTCCATGCACAATGTTACATCCCGATAGGAAGGTTTCTTTGTTGGATACAGTACTCCTAACAATAGGGTATACAACAAAAGAACCAATAACGTTGAGGATTGGCTTAATGTCGATGTTCAGCGTTACACTGTCAATACGACCGGTGTTGGACCCGATTGGTTGTTCGACTATAAGAGTTTGTTTGATTCTTTCAACCTGGATAATGTGGTAGATGATGCTGTAGCGCAAATGTATTACGAATGTGAAAACGCAGCTAGCTCACCGCTAATGCGTCCGATCGTGGTTAATGCGCCTGCGCCTGCCGCATCTGATGCCTCTACATCCATGGGTCCCCCTGATAAAACCGCAGCAGTTGAAGTTGAGGAAGTCTTTCAGGAAGCGTCAGAGGTTATGGAATCTTCTTCAGATGAGGAATATATAGAATCTCAGGAAACTCTTACTGAAGAACTAGCTGGAAATGGTGAATCTGCCAATACAGCTCCAGTTCCTCCTACAGGGAATGATCAAGCTGGTCCTTCTTCTTCAGCGGCTCCTGGAATTGGTCTACAGATTGATTTCTCCAGTTTTAAATTTCAACCCGCTGCTCCCTCTAGTTCAAGCGCCGCTGAAACAAATAATTCTCAGGGACTTGAAAATCTCAATCTGCGTTCGGATGATCCAGTGACAGCACATCCGGAATCTCGGATTCACGACACTCATCCACTGCAGAATGTGATTGGTGATCCGGCTGGCAGAGTGATGACACGTAGTCAGCTCAGAAATGCTATTCCAAGTGACAATTCAGCAACCCTAGCCCTTTATTCGGAGATCATAAAAGCAGGTCATCAGAACGATTGGTCTTTTGCTCTATACGTTTCTCAGATGGAACCACGAACCGTCCAAGAGGCTTTGAGAGAAGAACCATGGATTGACGCAATGCAGACAGAGCTTCAGCAGTTCCAAAAGCTAGGAGTGTGGGACTTAGTTGACTTACCTCCAGGCGCAAAGAAGATTGGAACAAAGTGGGTCTACAAGTGTAAACGGGATGACCGCGGGGTAATTATAAGAAACAAGGCTCGATTAGTTGTCCTCGGCTTCCGTCAAATCGAAGGAATAGATTACAACGAAGTATATGCTCCAGTTGCACGCCTTGAAGCTATCCGGATGTTCTGAGCTTACGCTTCGTACAAACGGTTTAAGGTGTATCAAATGAATGTGAAAGGTGCTTTTCTGTATGGTATCGTGAAGGAAGAGGTGTATGTTGCTCAGCCACCGGGTTTTGAGGATCCGCTCCATCGTGATAAAGTTTACAAGTTGAACAAAGCGTTGTACGGACTCCATCAAGCACCGCGTGAATGGTACCAAATGCTCAGCAACTATCTTATATCCAACGGGTTCAAACGTGGACTTGTGGATTGCACCTTATTCACCAAGGAAAACGGTGGTGACCGTCTTCTGGTACAGGTTTATGTCGATGATATTATTTTTGGGTCTACTAATGATGCTATGTGCAGGGATTTCGAAAAGCTAATGCAGGAAAACTTTGAGATGAGCTCGATGGGGGAGATGCAATTCTTCTTAGGTCTACAAGTAGAACAACAAGAGTCGGGGATCTTTATCCACCAGACCAAATACGTTGCTGACATCTTGAGCCGGTTCCAGATGGAAGACTTTACTCCAGTAGGCACCCCAATTCAGCCCAGTCACGGGATTGGACCTGACGAGAAAGGACACGCCGTTGATCCTTTTCTTTATCGAGCAATGATGATTGGCTCACTTATGTACATCACAGCATCAAGACCTGACATTATGTTCACGACATGTCTACTATCCAGATACCAGTCAAGGCCGAAACAGTCCCACCTGGTTGCTGTGAAGAGGATCTTACGTTATCTAAAGGGTTGTCCGACCAAAGGTCTATGGTACCCTAATGACGATAAGTTTGACTTCGTCGTCTTTAGTGATGCTGACTATGGCGGATGCAAACAAGACTTGAAATCCACATCGGCTGGATGCCAGTTTTTGGGACCCAGACTAGTCTCGTGGCAGTGCAAGAAGCAAGCCTCAGTCGCCTTGTCCACCTGCGAGTTGGAATACGTAGCTGCTTCCAGCTGCTGCTCCCAGGTTCTTTGGATACAACAACAAATGAGAGACTACGGTTTGAAATTTCTGAATACTCCCATTCACTGTGATAATGAGTCCGCTATAGCTCTTGCTAAAGAATCAGTTAAACATTCCAAGGCGAAGCATATCTTGGTTAAGTATCATTTCATACGCGATTGCTATGAAAAGAAACTTATCGATATGGTTAAAATCCACACGGATTACCAACGTGCCGATTTATTCACCAAAGCTTTTGACGAACTCGTTTTGAGTATCTGTTAATTCTAAACGACATTAAAGAAAAGCAGGATTAGATCCTCATCGGTAATCGTTTTTGTAAATATTTTCTTCAAAAACAGAAAAACCCAAAAATATTGTCTTTTTTGTTTAGGGGGAGAAAATTCAGAAAAGTACAAAAACATCAGAAAATGCAAAAATCAAAAAAAAAAAAAATGAGAAAATCAAAAAAAAAAAAAAAAAGAAAAATGCAAAAATGAGTTTCTTTGGTGAAAATGGGGAAGATGATATTAACCAATAAGTCGGACTATCTGGACCTTTATCATCTTAAAAATATTGGATCTAATAAGTAGCCTCTACAATGATGTGTTGGTAGGCTCGAAATCATTTCCAAGCTCGGCACGGTGATATAAACCTAAATCAACTGAGAATTGTGTGGATTAACGTCGCGTTGGCATATGGTCTAAAAGCCTAAATCTTGTTGATAGAATGCCAAAATCCGAGGTTTCTGGTCTTTAAGAGGTTGGTACATCCGGGGTGAACTGGACGTCTCTCAGAATAAAATGGGGTGGCATAAGTGACGTACGTTGGGTTCGCAGCCTACAACTGAGACACCTCTTTGCCATTCCTACAAAAAGAAAAGAAAAACAAAAAAAATAGAATAAATTCTGATAAGGAGACGTCTGAGAATCCTGTAAGAGCAAAAAGATCGTGAATGCCAAAACCCTATTCTCGAGGAGAATCGCTCTAAGGTATCAAATCAATCATATACCTAAAGCATCATACCGTGAAAAATAAAAAATATACGGTAGTTGACTTGAACCCTGGTCTGGATCTCACTGGTCTCTCTACTACAGCGTTCTTGCAGACCTGATCACCACTGAGTCCATTCCTTGTAAATACGGATGACAACAGCTTATTCACCGGTTACGAGGAAGCTTTGTGCATTCCTTGACGCGGGAATATGTCGCGTGTGCGGGGAACACCTTTAATCAGTCTTAATATTACCTTAACGTATCTAAAGTGCCTAGCGATAAAATCTGATTTTGAGTTTAGGTGGACAACAATACTGACAGTTGTTGTAGGATGCTTATTGGCAATTTTAATCAAAAATTGATAGTATAAGGGTTCTAGCATAGTCCGTACACTGATATGATTCCCTATCTATTGAAACTCGCAAAAATATGATAGTGTATAGTTAATTGCTTTCGTGCTTTCGCTTATTTTCTATTTAATTTTAGTAGATTAGCTATTCTTGATTGCCGATGATGGAAACCTAATCCATTGTAATCTTACTTCTTCAAGAATAAAACGCCGAAAATCAACTAATTTGAAAATTGTGCTTTTGCCGGGTCAAAACCGTACTTCTATCAAGTACAAGGGTGGAAAATGTAATATTTTCAAGTATCTGAGTCATCATCTGAGTCGTGTGTTAAAACGGGTTGAAAAACGCATGTTTTGAACCTTAACGGGTCAAAAATGTGAGAATTGGTGCTGCATGGGCAATTTGGTAATTTGTGGGAAAACCATTTACACTTGGAGTCTCAATCGCCTGTTAGTAGAAGCGATTACATGGTAATCGTGCGTATCAATAGACGATTAACTTCTAATCGTCCTTAGTAGAATGCGAATAGGACCATTGTGTCTTGATCACACGATTATGCCTTGTACACGATTAGGCTCCCTAATCGTCTACTGGTATAAGCGATTGGAGTCTTACTCGTGTGATTGGCCAAGCGATTAAGTCCTAATCGCTACACTGTAGCAGGCGATTACGGGCTCCTATATATTGGACACTTAGAAGTTTTTCTTGTCATTATTTTCAAAACAAGAACAACTATAACCGTTTCCCTCTCAACCCTTCCCTAAACGAACTCTTGCCCGTGAATTTTCTGTTCTTGAAACTTGTTTATCATCATACAGGTAATCTATATCCAAAGTTTCAGATCCAAACATTACGTTTTCATGGGTTAAATCCTTAGTTTACTAACCGAAACCCTAGGTTTCATGCTCTTGATTGTTTAGCCCAAACACGTTTTTGTTGATGCCGTTTCTTGATAGGGGTCTCTTAATCGGCTTACTTAGGATCTATACACACCAAAATTTGGACTTTAAACAACCTAATTCTAAAAAACCCCAAATTCGAAGCCAAGAACCCTAGTTCTTATGTTTTTTCAATTAACCTATTTATATGAACTCGTTATTGAAATTTTATTAAGGGCTTCTCTTAATCGGTACTTTTAGGTTCTAATGTGACTAAAATCTTTACCCAAATTGACCCATTGCAAAATTTGACAAACTTGGTGAACAAGACAACTGTTCAAGCGATTAGGTCTCCTAATCGTGTGAACAGTAGCACGAATAGGAGGTGATTGCTGCTAATCGCCTGAATAGTAACGCGATTGAGCTTAAAATCTTCCTAATCGTGTGTAGTTATGGACGATTACATGGCTAATCTCCTGTAACCTTCTGTTGACCAAATTTTAGTCAAAATTTGTCCGTTTTTGTCCGCTTATCATATCTTTGATCTGTTTGTGATGAATTTGACGTGTGTTTGCCTTATAGAATCATGCAGTACGGTACGTCTCCAAAGCATAACTGTATGGCCTTTCTTGGACCCATCAAGAAGGCGGAATGCAAGCAGTTTGAAGGCGTGATCGACTTCTTAAAGCGCTCAAAGATAAAGTATGCTATATCTACGGAGTATGCGGCGTACAAGAACATTCTTCAGGAGTTCTATCAGAATGCAAGCGTTGACGTTAGCACGAAGCCGACTACTATCAGAAGCACGGTGCAAAGAAAGGAAGTCATTATCACTGAAGACTTGGTTCGTGAGATTCTTAAGTTTGAAGATGATAAAGATGATCCGATCGTGTTCGACTCTATTCTGATACGTGGTGGATTTCTGAGGATGAAGTATGCTGACGATGTTCGAGCGCAGAAGATGCTGCAGAAAGGGAATCTGCCTCCAGAGTTAAAGTATCTGACGCACGTTGTGCTGAAGTGTATCGGTCCTCGCAAAGGAACCTTCGATGCGATCCGAGACACTTTAGCTTCAGCGATTGTTGCGTTGACGTTGAACAAGCCGTTCAACTTCTCTGGAATGATTATGCACCACTTAAAGGAAGTGATTCTGCAGAAAATGGCAAAGAAACCCTTCATTGTCTATCCTCGTTTTCTGCAGATGATCCTTGATAATCAGATTCCAAACATGGTGAAAAGTGTTGAAGAGCTGATTGAGATCAAGAAAATAGATGAAGTTGAATTGAAAAGAATGCTGCAATATAAGAATAAGCAGAAGTCAGAATATCCTCCAAGCCGTCGATTGTATGGGCTTCTAGCTAAAGAGGATTATGAGGCACCTCCAGGTAACAGGTGGAGGCATGACGACAACGATTCAGAAGATGATATTCAGATTCACAGACAGGTATTCAAGGATGGTGATAACATTGGCAGACCTACTGTTGAGTTGGGAGCCAATACTCCGGGCAATACGGCTGATGCTGAGCTGAGACATGATGATGATATGTTTGATCCTACGTCTCTGGATGCTGATGCACCCTCCAGTTTAGGCAAAGGTAAAGATAAGATTGATGAAGGCCCAGTTAACATAACAGATGTTGATGATGACGACTCTGAAGATACTGAAGATGATTCCCCTGATGTACTCACTTTGGCTGAGGATAGAGCTCGCGCAGCTAAGGCGAGAGATCTTGCAAAAGATCCCACCTTCACTCCGGATAGTGGTGATCTTGTTGTTGATATCGATGCTGAACTTAGCACGCCTCCTCCTCAGAAGAGACAGAAGTCAAAGGCAAAAAAAGTAGGTAGGGGACAGAAGAGAATGGCAGAGAAACCAGCTGCGGCTGAAAAGACTCCTAAGAGATCGAGGGCAAGGCGTGTGACCCTGAATCTCCCAGAAACCTTTGGTATTCCTGCTTCTCCTGCCGTAACAACAACAACAGCAGCAACAGAAACAACAGCAGCAGCAGCAACAACCTCTTCAGTTCCTACTTCAGTTAGCGCAGCTATGCCTGCAGGTGTGACAATGTCAATGCCTTCCTCGGTAATCTTCACTGAGCCAGTCTCAGTTACCGTTGAAGCGACAAGTTCACAGATTGTCTCCAATCCGGTTGGTGAACGAATCCGGAAATTAAGGGAAGCAGCGAGATCGTCAACTGCTAAACCTTCAAGTCAATCTACTTCTTCGGCTCCAGCAACCAACGAACAACTTCAACGCCATGTCAGCAAACTTACTGCCTTAGTTGCTGCTCAAGCGCGTGAAATAGCTGAGCTGAGAAGCAAGAACGCCACAATAGAAGAGAATGAAACGGCGATGTTAGAACTGATTGGCGAGACAATTACTACAAACACAGAACTGAAAGCTACTATCGACGCTGTCACTTTGTCTAATCAACAGATCTTGGAGTCGAACAGGCAGCTCATGTAATCACACCAGCAACTGATTCAGTCAAACCAAAGTGCTCTGGCGAAACTTACAGGTGTTGAAGAAAAGTAGAGTGATCTCCAGCTCGCTAATGTGAACAACGAGCGACGAATCACCAAATACAAGAAGCAAAACTCAAGGCTGAGGACTAGGTTAAACGAGTTAGCTGGAACTCAACCTAGACTCACAGGTGGTTTGGAAGCTGGAGCTAGTACTACTGGTGATGATGATGAAGATAGTGAACAAGATGACGATGATGAGGATGACGATGATGAGTCTGATGATAATGATGATGGTGATGGTAAAGGTGGAGATGGTGGTGATCCTGGAGCCACAGGTGGTGGCGGATCATCGGGTGGTTCTGCGTCAAGACGTACTAAGAAGGGTCATGATCGCAAGGGAAATGATCCCGAAGCAGGTTCGTCTACTCAGGGGGAGCCTGCACCTGTGAAAAGCAAGATTCAAGAGCTACGGGATAAAATGAAGAAGAAAGCCATAGTTCAAGTTGAATATGTGGAGCCTCTAACTGTTATTTTGCATACGATGATGAAGGCAACTTGCTCCCTCCACCTGCCATGCCTGAATACGATCTAGAAGAAGGAGAGATACCTCTTGAGATGACATCAGACGACATAGCTAAGGTATACGGCTCTGCATCTGGAGAATCTTCCAGTGCAAGTCAAAGTATTCCACCAGAGATGCATCCAGAGAACAACGAGGTGAATCTCAAAGATGGAACCAGTGTATCGACTCCTGGGTGTTGTGGATGACTCGGGCACTGGAATTCCTAACATCGATGAAGAGATGGTACGTGAGGCTGAAGAGAAGCTGAAATCTGACTCTACTGAAGTTCCTGATGAAGTAAAAACAAGACAGGACAAGATCAGAGAGCGATATCCCCAATGGTTCAAGCCTGAAGAGAAAAGAAAGACAGTCCATCTTCAAGAAGAGATTATCGAAGATGTCTGGCAATGTGATAAGTTGGGCGTATGTGAGTCACACTAGGATGCTCGGGGTGAAATGGCAGGAAGGTGTTTTGTACTTTCGGGAATACAAGGACATTCTGAGCCTACCATTCTGGTATATCCGTGATTTAGTTCGTCTTGACTATCCTTTGTACAAAGAAAAGGCTCCTCCTCTTCAGGGATTCTACACAAAGCTGAAGCGAGAAAGCACAGAGGGATGGAAACATTTCACGGCTCAGTATCCCAGATCGTATCAGACAGACAAGATTCATCAGTTCACCTTGAAGCCTATCTGGGAACACAAGATCAAGCCGCCGAAGTGTGTCTCAAAGATTCCTATCGTTCCGATTGAACAAGACTTCTCTTCCAAGCTGTATTACTGGCACTATGATGCAGCAACTACAGAGGCAGTGATTGTCTTGAGCAACAGTCCGAACCCGTGCAGGAAGATCAGGATTTGGGACCCGATGTGGTTGATCAACTGTTTAGAGAAGGACGTGGAAACGCTATACCTGCATCCGATCATGCATTTACCTGATGAAGCGGCTCAAGCGATGAAGTTTCAAAGAGTGATCCGGTTCTGCTACGCCAACAAAGTTCATGCAGGATGCGATTGGTCGAGAATCACAAGGATCAGGACAACGTCAAGTTGAAGATGAAGACTGAAGATGCTGCTAGTTATTTTGTTTAGCTGTATTTGTTTTCTGTTTATCGAGTCTGTAAAGTTGTTTGCATTGTTATAAACGTTGTCTTTTGGCTATCTCTGTACGTATACTAGCCTGGTCCAAGGGGGAGTCTGTTAGTACATGATGTCCCTAGGCTAGTATATTGGATGTTTGGACGTATTTCAGGGTGTTTGGAGACGTTTATACGCGTTTTGGGGGTTCGAGAGGCTGTAGGCTATTATGATTAATTAGCATACGATTGGGGCCCTAATCCTGTTACTATTCACGCGATTGGTCTGTTCCCTATAGGCGATTAGCCCATAATCGCCTATAGCTGACCTGCTAATCGCCTGCTAAGGTCTGTACGTACCCGGGAGGTATAAATAGGCCTATTCTCAACCCTAGAGCTTTGTTTTTGCCACACACACACTCTCCAAACACCCTCCCCTGGTCTGAGACGTCTGATTTGATCATTGTAAACACTCGAGCTCTGTTTTAGTGATTAATCTATAATCTTTTGACCCGTTTGTGTGTTGTAACTACTCGTTTATCATTGTTTCAATATCGTATCTGTTATTAAAGCATATTAGAGGGATTCCGCACCTCTGGTATAAACCCCGTGATTGTCGGATTACGCGTTCGTCGGTCCTAACACTGTTGGTACTTCAAATGAAGTTGCCACTACAAAAGCTGAGACAACTGTTTCTGAGTTGGAAACTGATAAGACAAATCACACATCCTTGTAGTAAAAGGCAGTTGAACTTACAATTGTAACTTCTGCTACAGTTAAACTGATAACAACTGACAAAAAGTTCCAGTTGCTGAAAACATTGAAACAATAACTATTGGGAATGCACATCATCCTCTTAATTTAATGAATGCTTCAAAATCTCAGAATTTGGCAGAAAGGGTAACTAAACGTGAAGCCTTATTTACAAAATTTGATGCAATGAAAGAAAAGTTCATTGAGAAAATTACTAAGGCTACCAATGAACTCTGGAAATCTGGTGACCCAATAATCCAGGGTCAACAAAAATTAGCAGAGATGAAACACAATTCTGAGATGGAGTCGTTAAACATGAAAGTGGATGCTTTATACAAGGACAACTGGGTCTGTTCCAAGTTTTGATTTTGAAACATACGTTGATGTTGATGAAACCAAAAAGGGGAAAAAATATCAAACAACTGATATGCAAACATTTGATAAACCAGTTTCTACTACAGTTTCAACCACTGTTGATGGGGAAGCAATGCAATTCGCTCCTGTTTGTTTTGCCAAAACCACTGAAACCACAAAATCTATTGGGATAGAAAATATCCAAACAAATGTTACAAGTACAATTGTCTTTAGAGACTTCCCGACAACTTGCCAACAGGAGCTAACAACAATGAAAACATCAACTATCAATGACACGGCTGTCAGAAAACAAACTGCAGAAGTTTGTATACTACCCATTGAATATTCAACAACATCAGTCATCACCACTACAAATCCCTTTACACAAACCACAACATTGCCACATCAATCACCAATCTAAATAACATCTGCTGCTTCTTTGAACCCATAATTGAATGTTCAGAAAACAACTGCCATTGTAATCTACCAAGGACAAACAGATGTTACATCAACAACTAAAACCATTCTAACTGCCCATATCTCATCATTTCCACATCAAACATCCAATCCCATCACCATATCAACACAACCATCACAACCACGGTATTTAGAACCATTTCCTGCTAAATATCCTTTTGAAATATTAATAATACAACATGAGATAGAATCTTTCTACTTAATAGACGATCCTTCATCATTAACTTTCACATCTATTGAAGGTTTCGACAAACCTATGAATATTAATTAGTATACGGAGATAAAACGGCAACAGACTGAAATGAGTATCAAAGAACTATACAAAGGCAAAGATAACATGACTGCTCATGGAATCCAGCAAACACAGGTTGAAAAGCTTAGTAAAATAGAAGACTTTGTATTGGAACTGAGCCAAAAAATGCATGAAAGAAATATAACTTCTGAAGTGGAGAGAAGTGTAAGCAAATAATTCATAGATCATATATTAAATCTCAAATTTTACAATGTCACTAAAAGTGAATTTGCTGGTTGGACTTTTGAAGAACTCAGGGCTCACATATACAAAATTGAAGAGTTGCTTAAAGATCATAACAATCAGAAAAAACTCCAGCTAAGTCGAAGAAGGACAAAGAAAGTGAAGTTAAAAAACTTTAAAATTGAAGAGAATGAGACAAGAGTTAGTTGCGGCAAAATATGGTGAAATGAGATATGTTGCCAGATGGTCTGAATTAGTTTTGGTTGAAACCTACAAACTACTGGAGATATACAGAGAAAAGGATCCAACTCTGCCCAGAAAGCTAATTTATCCTGATGAACATCAACCTCCTGAGTAGAAGACTCAATAGAAACGTAGTTCCTCAGCAACCAATCTTACCAGACAGACAATCAAACAAATAAAAAAAGTGAAGACTGAAGATTAATTAACAATTGAGATTTGAGAATAAATGTCTGTCCGGGATTAAAGAACTGATTTCATAAAAACACTGTTTGTTTGTAGTAGAATGTTTTTTAAAAGAACAGATGTTATATTTGTGATAATATATCAAAGTTAAAAACTTTGATTAAAACGTTTTCGTATTTAATGAAACAGCAGGCCTTTGAATAACAAATTATTATGATAAAAACATTTACTTTCAACCTTTTGAATAAACACATGTTTTACTAAGAGTTGTTTCTCGAGAGTACATTGGGAGTTTGAAACATATGTAATGTACTTGATAAAAATATCAATGTTAAAAACATCTCAACACTAATTAAATGCCCAAAATTAACTTGAATTAACTATTTAAAAACAATACACTAAAGGTTTTAGACGAAAACTAATGATAATATTCATAGTAATAAACTTCAAGTGCAAAAGTGATGACTTGAAATTAATTGCCATCTTACAAAATATTAATATTTTCAGCTAAAACCGCATACACATGGTTCAAGTTTAAACATTCCCAAAAATTAAACTTTCTACTAAATTTTCATACAACCTGTTACTCCATAACTACATAATTTTTCATCCTAGATAATCTCCTTTGGGTTATTTTGGCAGTAGACGATAGGTCATCAACATTTAAAATATCAGCGTCTTCAATACTCCTTTTTCCATTTAGGCTTGTACCAGAATCCTTTAAAGCTTCATCGACGGAAGACTCGGTAGTAATAGAAAAAACATCATTGAATTTTTTTTAAAAAGACTATTGAACTATTAAAATGAAGGAAACAAACTCTTTGGATAACTTAAAGAAGTTGAAAATATGTATACTAACCTTTGACAACATTTGGAAAGCACCATCAGAAGATTCATCAAGGTTAGCACACTTGTATTCACCATCATCTTGACTAACCTAAGAAGTGATAAAAAAAAAAAAAAACTAACAGTGAATATCCAAATCTTTATTTACCAAATTTAACAACAAATCCCAAAAGTAATTAAATACCTCTCCAGCATTATCATTTTCATAATCACTGCCCATAACCAACTCAACAATTGCAGGATCATCACATATCTTTTGAACAGTGTACACACGGTAGTCATTTTTAATATTGTATCCTAAAACTTCAATCTTGAAAGCCAAAAGCTTATCTAGCAGCCGAAATAATTCTCGGGGAAAGCCCTCACTATCCTCAAGCTTCATCTGTCTTTCCCTTATATCACTTGCAGATGAACCAACAATACTGAACACATCTCTATCAAACAACATAAACGACACACTACGACTCTGATCCTGAACCCTGACTTGAATTGTAAACCTGAAATAAATAACTTACAATAAGTTGAGTGTAATCTTATGAAACTTGAAAAAATTGTAAATAAACATTTTATCTTACTTTGTTGAGATGGATTTATATTCACACTCGCATTTAGTACAAACCAAAGCTGTAACAGGCAAATCGAGAATTTCTTCAGAAAATTTTACAACAATTTGTAAGTACCCTGATTTAGTTTTCACCTTTCTGAAACATTTCCTGCAAGAAACATAAAACTAACCAGACTCTTGTTGCACAAGTTTTATATTTGCAACCACGACACAACACATTGCCTGCAATACAACAATATATTGATCATTATTTTCAACCAGATATAAAAAAACAAATTAAATGTAACAAAGAAATAAACAAATATGAAATCTATTAAAAAAATATTGAAACTGTTTCTATGTCGCTAAGCTCATCACATCTTTCTTTGGAGTTGAAACAACAAATTCTTGATGCAATGAGTAAGCAGAGTCGGAGGAACGTATTGTTTGAGAAGTAGAACCAGATTGTTGAGCTTGATTCTTAAGAAGACTGAAAAATGGTAAAAAGAATTAACATAAAAAATGACCCACAAGACTCAAAAGAATGACAAAAAAAAGTTAAAAACATTGCCCTTTTCTGTATAAAATTTTTCTAAATATTGTACCCCCTCTTTAATTGGTTAACTTCATCAATTTCTACATTCAGAAACAGTCAAGTTCCATACTTGTCGCTCTGTACGGTAATTTGTTCTATATATAACAATATACATATACTTAGTGACTTTGTTTCATGTTAACAATTATTTTAAAATACGCAAACTAACACAAAGTTACCTTTCCAGTCCTTAACTTTACCATGCTGTATAACAACCATCACATGCTCATTAGCAGGGTTGTTAGAAATGTGGTTCTTAAACAGTACTACATAATCATTCCACATTGTACATCTTAAAATGGTACCTCTACATGCAAACAATAATTTTAAGATTGTAAATACATATAAAAAATTCCTTTAATTTACAACATTTATTACATCACTAAATAACATACAAGTCCTTTAATTTAAGAGAATATTCTTCATTACATTTACTACACCACTTCATTAATTCCTACCATTTATTACACAAATGATTGTATGTATTAAGTTTTGGAAACATTACAACAAACAAAATTTATAAAAAATACAAGTCAATGCTTACTCCAAATCTTGAAGATTAAAGTTCATCCGTTGGGTTAATTTTGGACCTTTTCCAAACACATCCAAATCACCATACCAAATAAGACTACCAGCAACATCTGCAGCAAAAATATAAAATAAAACTATATAAAAAATCGATACAAATTAAACCATCAAAAACCTCAGTAACATAAAATATCATAATAGACCAACTAACATTCAATAGTTTATTTGCTTCTCCACTCAGAATATCTTTAAATGGAATAAACCTGAACTCATATCAACGACTTCCCATCCGACATTATGCTTCACAGTAGTACAACGATAAAAAACGATTTTAAAAACATGCGCAACAACCATGTATGGGTCCTTGTTTTCACCAACACCGAATTTGGAGAGAACAACAACATCATCCTCATGAACTTTAGTGTCAAAATAAAATATTGCACCAAATGACCTTTAACAGAAGCTTGAATCTTATCACCCTACGAATAATCATAACAAAAGATAAACATAAAACACAACAACTTTTTCAAAATATAGATATAAGTATATAACATGAACATAAGATTATCCATGACATACCTTCTCATCAATCCATATGAGCTCCATCTTAAAATTTTGTTTCCATTTTCGTATAACACGTCCCTTCATACTCCACATATATTTTCCGGGGTTCAGATCACAAATAAAAATGAGACTATTGTTGACAGCTTCCATTGATATGGTTTCAATATATTTATTTATTTATACAAAAATGACACAAGGGTTAGAAGACACTCTGCATAAATTTAGAAGGGTTGTATTGTTATGTGCTTATAGGATATATTTATAAAGGAAACTTATTGCTTTGTTTACCACTGCAATATAACTAAGTACCACACCCCCTATGTTAATTTAAAAATTCCCTTTTAAAAGTTTTATTATTATTATTATTATTATTATTTATTATTTATGTGGACAAAATGATACTACGGATAAACTCTATAGTTATAAATCACAAATTTTTGATAACAAAACTATAAACCACAAAATTTGTTTTACAACATTTGTTGGCTTGTCAAACAGATGTTGTGAAACAACTGTCATCCAATACAATTTTCCATTTACAAATTACCAAATAAAACGTAAATAAAGTAACTTTCAAAATTGTAATCATTAAAATTGGACTTTTGGGCCTCTATTTAACCAGATAAAGTATTTGATGGTACGAACAAACTCTAAAGAAATTTAAAAACTGATTTTATAGTGAGTTGTATTATTATTTTTTATTTATTAACATTAATCGGAAGATCTATTGTACAAATTAATTGGAAAATCTATTTAACCAACACTACAATATTGATCGAACAGACAAACGTTAATATATGTTACAAGTGATTTTATAATTTATTAATCGAAAGATTTGTTTACAAACGTTAATATATGTTACAAGTGATTTTATAATTTATTAATCGAAAGATTTGTTTTAAAACAACTGTTGACTTCTCAACAGATCTTCTCAAAATAACAATCATCTAATACAACTTCAGATACAATGAAAAAACTGTCATCCAAAAAAGAATTTCACTAAGAATTTGCAATATGCCACGTAAATGAATTAATTGATTAACAATAATAACAATAACAATATTTGCTCTCAAAACTGTTATTATTTTCAACTCAACCCTGTTTATGTTCAAAATCGTAAACATGTTTCCCTATGATAACTTAAATATTTCCCTCTTAAAAATTCAAAACTTAGGGCTTATTTATTAAAGATGGTTTTAAAAATTTTATTAATATTATTTATTTATCAAAATGAAATGATGCTACATACAAAATCTTTAGAAAACAACAAACTGATTTTGAACAGGATTCTTATAATATAGCTTCTCAATTTGAATATTATTGATCAATATAACCAAGTATATATAATGACACAATGTTATATCTTATATAAATCAATTAATTAATAATAATAACAATAACAATATTTGCTCTCTAAGCTCTTATTATTTGCCACTCAACCCTGTTAATGTTCAAAATCATAAAGACGCTTCCTTATGATAATTTAAAACTTTCCCTCTGAAAAATTCAAAACTTAGGGTTTATTTATAAAAGATGGATTTAAAATAATTATTTTATCAAAATGAAATGATGCCACATACAAAATCTTTAGAAAATAACAAACTGATTTTGAACAGGATTCTTATGAAATAGGTTCTCAATTTGAATATATTTTATCAATACAACCAAGTATATATAATGATACAATGTTGTATCTTATATAATCAATTAATTAATAATAATAACAATAACAATATTTTCTCTCAAAACTCTTATTATTTGTCACTCAACCCTGTTAATGTTAAAAATCAAAAACACGCTTCCCTATGATAATTTAAAACTTTCCCTCTTAAAAATTCAAAACCTTGGGCTCATTTATTAAAGATGGTTTTAAAATAATTTGTTAAGATCTGAGTTTGATTTGTTATGATGTTTAAGTAATGAAACAGTAAATGAAAGAGTAATAATGGAAAGTGCAACGGAATTATAAACTATAAATCATAACAAATGGAACAATTGTTTTTTTTCAAATACTTTTCATTAGTCATCACAGATTCTAAGTAAATGATTACAATTCTCCGCCTCAGCCTGATCACTCAAAACTTTGTTTGTGTCAGAGAATGTTGGAGTTACAAATAGAACAGTACAGGCACTGTTCTATTTATAGACAAACGAAAGCTCTGATGACCTAAGACTGACATCACCCAGATAGTGACAACTAACTATAATAACAACATAAAACATCTGCTAGATACAAACACTATTACATTGCCTAAACCTCTAATGACTAAACAGCTAATGAGTGAAACTCTGTTGGCTTGAATCATCTGTTGGAGCCTAAGGGCTGTTGGCTCCAATAGACCTTGTATCTCTATCAGCACTTTGCCTTGTATCTTCATCAGCACTTTGCAATCAGTGGTTTCTTCAACATCAGTAGTTTGACCAGCAGTTGTTTGTGAATAGCAGTTAGAGTCAACAGTCTTTGGGAGGATCTTTGTATGCAAAATACTGTTTTATTGGAATCAGATGTTAAGTATATTTTGGCTTTTCAAATCATCTGTTCTTCTCTAGGTCAGCAGACCCAACAATCTCCCCCTAGAACAGATGGTGCCAAAACTCAACCTTTATTGCTGATCTTTATTTCTCATCAGACTTTTTCTAATTTGAACTTTTAATTGTAATTCAAATTCAATAGAGAATAAGTCATCAACATCCCTTTCAAGCTCTAAGTTTAGCAGGTCTTGGATATCATTTGCACTCAGACCATATTCATCATCCATGCTGAGCTTTTGAACCTTTCCATCAGATCTGAGCAGAGTCAATTCATGGTTGTGTTTGTTGACTTTCCATTTTAGAATTTTCGAATCTGAGGAATTTTTGGTCTGCAAGTTTATTTTTGATGAGTTTGGTGATGGAGGTCTCCCAATGATTTTTCTCAGTTCTTCACTGTTGGGATCAGAAAAATAATGGACTTGGTTGAAGATCCCTTCTTTCACAAAGGTGTCAGCAAACTTCTTTTGATCTTCCTCTGACATCTCCTTCTGTCTTTTGTGTTGTTTCTTGGCAGCAATTGAGAGATCAGAGGTTGGAAGTAGGCTTTCAAGTGAGAAGGTCTGTTGAGATCTTCTAACCTCTACTTCATTAGGGTAAACTGGTTTTCTTGGAAGAGTTGCACCAGTCTTTCTTTATTCTTCCAGCTTCTTGTGTAGATGCACGTTTTGCGACTAATGATTGGATGTTAACATATGTTAGAGATGCTGATGGATAGAATGTGTAAGTGTCTGGGCGAATGTAAGATATAGTGGGCGAAGGTAGACTCAAGTGGGCGAAGGTGATATGGAACTTGACTGAAGATGTTCATTCGTACCATTTACTGGGCGAATGTGGAAGAAGTCCACATTCGACCAGTGTAAAGGGGCGAATGTGCAGCTAGTATATATAGATTTTGTGTTTATGCAATGGATAGAGAGTTATCAGTTGTGTGTGTGTTTGAGTCAGGTTCCAGGTTAGTTTGAGAGAGTGTGTAACTGATCTAGATTAACCTAAAAGTCATTGTAATCAAGTTTATGAACAAGTTAATCTATGAAAAGCTTTGAAAATGATATTGATTGTGTTTTGATTTGAGTTTTATCTGTTTTGTTCAAAGCTAGGGTTTCCGCACCTGGTTTTGTAACTTGTATGATCAATTAATCCTGTTTTAGTCAAAATCTTTCGCTCACAAAGTGGTATCAGAGCATAGAGGATCATACAACAACAAATTTGATAAACTCAGAGCTGATTTGGATCTAATTTTGATCAAAATACATCTGTTTTTGAATGAAAATGGTTTTTGAGTGTTTTTGATTGATTTGAAGTTGATTTTGTGGTTAAAATTCAAAATTCCAAGAATTAAAGTTGTTCCAAATCAATTCCGAATTAAAACCTGATTAAGATCATTCAAATCCACAAACTTTTGAAAATCAGAGATCAAAATAACCGTTTTTCAAAGTGTAACCGTTTTTCAAACCTGAAATGGGCGAACCTGGAACCTAAGTGGTCGAACCTGAGTAGTTTTGGGCGAACCTGAGTGGTTTTTGGTCGAATCAGGGTAGTTTTTGGGCGAACCTGGAAGTTCTTTGTTGAATTTTTCACTTTCGGGTCACACTTTCCACTTCAGATTGATCGGGCGGGCGAACGTAGAATAAAAACGGTCGAACCTGAAATTTTCTGGACGAAAGTAAAATTGTGTTAGTGTGTTTTTACTTTCTGGTGAATATCTACCTTCGAGTGACACTGTTTGGGCGAACCTACATCAAAAAGGGACAAAAGTGAGATACAATCGGGCGAACCTAGGATTAGTTTTTGGAAAATTTTCTAAGTGTTGAATTTTTCGAAGTTCGTGATTATGTGGAATTTTCCGACTACTCCGAGACCAGCAACGACACAACCACAACAGCAAGTGATGGACCCATGGACGGTGGCAGCACAAAAGACGAGCACACAGTCTTCGCAACCGATTAACTACATGGCGATGACTAGCTCGATGCCTCAAAGTGTAGCACCTCCGGCACCACAACCTGACTACTGGGGAGTAGCAGCAGCGGTGGTAAACACTCAAACTACAAATGCTATTTCCACACTGATTAATGATTTGTCTTCAGGTAGCGGGAATCGGCCACCAAAGCTCATGGAGATACAAGAATACAATCAGTGGCAGAACAAGTTCAAGATTCACTTGGAAGGCATGGAGCATGATTGCTAAAGGTTACACAGCACCAGTTTTGGAGAATACAGGTGAACCAGTGCCATTGGAGAGTATGTCTGAGGAGGAGAAAAAGAAGTTTGGTGTGGAGAAGAAAGCCTTTTCCCAATTGACTCAGGCAATCACAAACGATCTTTTGCATCAGTTTGGGACTTGTACTACGTCTAAGCAATTGTGGGATGTGCTTAAAAGGAGGCATGATGGGAATCAAAAGACTAGAAGTTTGAGGATGGATGAACTACGAAAGGAGTTTGAAAATTTTTCTTATATTGGCAATGAAACTTTAAAAGAATTAACTCCTAGATATAGTCATTTGCTAACTGAATTGTCAAGTTATGGTATACAGATTCCTATGAAGAATTTGGTGGATAAGTTTGCAGATGCTCTACCACCTTACTGGGATCAGCATGTGGAAGTTCTCAGGGAGAAGGATGCATACCAATACTGGACTATTCAAGAGTTTATTCAGAAGCTGGAAAACAAAGAAATGGAAGAGAAGAGGAAAGCTAGAAGATCACAGGTTCCTCAGAATCCTAGCTTATACTTTGGAGGCACTCCAGTTTCAGTTAGTAACTCAAGTTCAGGAGTTGTTGCACCACATGTGGCTTGCATTTCAAATGTTATGGAACCACCAAAACCTACCATAAACTATATGGCACAAACCTCATCCTACTCACAACCATCATATACACAACCACCACCACAACAACAATACAACAATTCCTACATTCCACCATTCTCCCCAATGCAACAAGCAGCTTTCTATACTTCTAGCCAATCACAACAACCAATGAACCAAGTTACTCAACCTAATCAACAACCGGTGGTTTTGGAGACTTCTAACTTGGGAAATGTTACGGTTGAAGTTGCTCAGCAACATATTGCACTAGTCTCTGCAATGGTTTCATCTTACAATGGATTAGTTGCTAGTCAAATTGGGAATAACAACTTAACCAATGAAGACTACGCACAGATTGATAAAGAAGAGATGGAACTAATTGATATCCAATGGGCTTTTGCAAGCATTATGAGAAGAGCAACGGAATTTATTGAAAAGACGGGTAGAACAGATTTGGGAACTTCTCCTAACACAACCTACGGGTTCAACAAGGAGAAAGTTACTTGTTTTAACTGTGGAGGTAAAGGTCACTTTAAACGAGAATGCACCCAGCCACCAAAACAAGGTAATAGGAACGCATTCAATGCAAGCTACCAGAACCGTCAACAACAAAACCAAAACCAAGTTTCTTACCAAAATAACAACAACTACCAAAACCGTCAAAACAACTCTAACAACAACCAAAACAGACAACCAAACACATCAAACCAGAACCAAAACCAATCTCCTAACAACAGTAACCGAACAGTTATACTGATCACTACACCTAATGAGACACAACAGAACACTAATCAGAATCAAGCATTGGTGACTCAACAAGATGAACGGTTTGATTGGTCGGGATTGCAAATAGGAGTTGAGGAAATTACTACTGGTGGCAATGTGGCTTGTGTTGCTTGCAAGGTTGATATTGAAGAGTTGGTGACAGTGGATGAAAAGAAAGAAACTGAGTTTGAAAGTGATGAGTCTGAGGCTGAAATGGATGTGGAGACTGAGCCTGCTGAGGTTAAAGTTGAGGATGCTAATTCTGGAGTGGTGATTGACACTGTTTCTGATGTTCCTGAGGAGTGTGAATCAGTTTACTCAGATTCAGACAGTGAATCGGATACAGAAGCAAGTGTTACTTCTCTAGATGATGACATTGATCAGTTGCTAGCAGAAGCGGATTTTCTGATGACGAGGAAGTCGTGCATTGCTGATGATGCTTTCACTAAGATTGACTATTCCAAGTTTTTCGCAGGAAAGGAAGCTCATTTCGCATTGATGGCCATGACTGATCCGCCAAAACCTGTAAGTTCTGAGTCTAGCACTGATATTAAAAGTGATAAATATTGTGGTACATGTGATAGATTGACTGAGGAGAATAAACAACTCCGTGTTCAACGTGATAGTGCTATCATGAACAGTCAATCTACTCGCAAAGAGTTGAATGCTTTTAACAAAGTATTAGATGGCTATAAAAAGGACATTTCCGACTTGAAAAATACCTTATCTTTAAAACAATTGGCAATTAATAACTACATAAATGAAATTGAAAATACCAAGTTGGAAATGGCCGCCATCAAATGCTTTGCTGATAAAGTAAACAAAAAGTTGGAAAGTTATAAGCACATTGCTTATGTGGTAGACCACATCGTTGATGATCAAACCACTAATTACAAGTCTGTGCCATCTCCGGTTCTTTTTGAAAACCATAATTGTCATCAAGTGACACCGGAGAGCTCGGTAAAATCAGACTCATCATCGGAAAATGAATCTAATACCTCGAGTATTGGTGATCCACATTCCGATGTGAGACCGATTTTAGGTTTGAATGATGAGGGTGTTACTGCTGAGAGTGTGGATTCAGACTCAGAGAATGATGATACTGGTAATGTTCAAAATGTTAATGCATGTGAAATTCCGAAAGAAAATCACATCATTACTAATGAACCAGTTTCACCATCTCAACTTGTGCATCCGATGGCAAATGCTCATCGTGAGAAAAAGTCTGAAAAGAATGTTGTTAAGAAAGACCTTGAGAAAAAGGATGTTAAGAATGAACTGTGTGACAAACCTGTTAAGGTGTTTTATCGGATGGAAGGATCCGATAAGATCATCTCTGATGAGGAATTTCCAATAAAAAATGCTAACTATGCTAAAATTGATAAAATCTGGCAAGAAAGCACCATTTGGTTCCCAAAACATGAGAGAACAAATGAAATCCCACCAGCAATTTTAAAGAAATTGTATTTGGATGTTCCTCAAGAACCAAAGGTCCATGTCACAGAGTTCATAAGACCCAAAAACAGAGCTAATGGTTTTCATGAGCCTGCTTACTCAAAAGGGCCACTCCCTGAGAGTTTGAGGAATCATCAGTATAATGATCAATATCCTGTTAGATCATTTGCTCAACCAAATGCTCCAAATGTTTTTGAAGAGTACCGTGCATGCTTTAAATGTGGTGAACGAGGGCATTTACTTGCTCAGTGCCCATATGTAAGGCATAAAAGGCACGAAGTTGAAGTGAGGAATTCCATGAGAAAACCGATTGATCATTATGTTCCACCACATAGGCGAGTTGTTCCTCAACAACAACAGTTTAACAATCAAAACAATTTTTACCAAATGAGGAACAATCGTCCAATTCAATATGATCGAAGAAATCGGATTGCTATGGAACAATCATGGAGGAAGCCAGTGGTGAACACAACAAATGATAGGCAAAAGGTTCCACCTAAACCGATTGTCAAGTCAAATGTTGGACCTAAGTCTGTTAAATCAGATAAGGTAACCAAGAAAGTTACATTTGTTAACAATGTTCAGAAACCGACTGAGAACCCAAAGTCTCAGATTCGTATCTTGAAAAGAGCTGAACAATCTTGGTCACCTAATGGTACTCCAGGAGCCTCTACTTCAAAGGTTAATGAGAAAAAGGATAATGTTTTGAACAATCAGAAAAAGATTGATCCAAAACAAAAAGTTGTTGAAAATGTTTGTGAAAATGTTTCTGTGAAAAATGATATTCCAAGACCCAAGACTCAGGCTTGGGTCCCCCGAAAGAACTAAATGATTTACTTTTTGTGTGCAGGGAGCTTCAGCTGGCCCTATTAGCAGTCTTTGGATTGTTGATAGTGGAGCTTCAGGCCACATGACAGGGGATCTTGCGTTGTTGTTCGATGTGAAGAACATCAATGGAGGGTATGTCGCATTCGCTGGAAATAAAGGTGGATATATTACGATGGAGGGGAGCGTGAGTAATGGGATAGTGAGCTTCGAGAGGATATCTTATGTGAAGCAGATTGATTATAATCTGTTGAGTGTCAGTCAAATTTGTGATAAACAATTTACTGTGCATTTTGATGACAAATCCTGCTATATTCTCAAACCGGGCTTCAAAATTCCAAAGGAGTGGATAATGTTGAAGGCACCTCGCGTCAACAATCTCTATATTCTTGATATGTCCAAGGCGATGACATCACAGGGGCAAATAACATGTTTTCTATCCAAGGCGACCGAGAAAGAATCGATAATGTGGCACCGAAGAATGGGGCACATTCATCTGAGAAAAATGAATCAACTTGTGAAAAATGGGCTTGTCGATGGAGTAAAAGTGAAACATTTCCATCTGAATGACAAGTGCGTGAGTTGTAAGAAGGGGAAGCAACACAAACAGTCCCACAAAGTAAAGAAAGTTAACTCTGTTGAGATGCCACTTGAGCGATTGCACATGAATTTATTTGGACCGGTCAAGCGCAAAAGTCATCTTGGAGAGCTTTATTGTTTAGTCGTCACTGATGACTATTCAAGATTTTCATGGGTGATGTGTTTGCAGAATAAAAGTGACACCTTTAACAACTTAAAAGCTCTGTTCACTCGATTGGAGAATCTCTACAATGTGAAGATAAAGAGAATTCGGAGTGATAATGGGACGGAGTTCAAAAATGCCAAGATGGATGAACTTTGTGAAAGCAAAGGGATACATCATGAATATTCGGCTCCGTACACCCCACAACAGAACGGTGTTGCTGAACGAAAGAATAGGACTCTAATTGAAGCGGCTAGAACAATGATTGCTGATTCAAATCTTCCGGTAATGTTCTGGAACGAGGCGATTTATGCAGCAAACTATACACTAAATCGGGTTCTAACAGTGAAGAAGTTTGGTAAAACATCTTATGAACTGTTACACTGAAGAAAGCCGAACTTAGAGTATCTAGAACCTTTTGGGGCACCATGCACGATGTTGAATCCAAGCGAGAAGTTTAGTCCTAAAGCTTAGGAGGGATACTTTGTTGGATATGCAACCCCGCTCAAACGGGTATACAACAAGCGAACTCGTCGGGTGGAGGATTGGGCTAACGTGGAAGTTCAACGATATACTCAAAATTTGCAAGGCACGGGTCCTGATTGGATGTTTGATTACAAAGATTTCTTTGAATCATTCAATCTAGATAGCTTGGTTGAAGAAGCTGTTATTAGATTACTTTACGAGTGTGAAAACGCAACTACTTCACCGTTGGTGCGTCCGATCACCGTGAACCCCCTACCAGCTTCTAATGATACCAATGCTCCTATACAAGAGGAAGAAGTGTTTCAAGAGGCTTCAACTTCATTAGACTCTTCAGAATCTGAAGATGAACAATTTGAAGAAGTCATTCTTGAACATGCAGAAGAACCAGAGGCACCGCCAGTGAACCCAACTCCAACTCCAGATGTTGCTTCATCATCTAACACGGGTCATGATCTGGATGCTGTAGAGAACTTGACTGTTCAGACGGGAGTTACTGTACCTGAATATCCGGAATCTCGGATTCATCGTATTCACCCGCTGGAGCAAGTTATCGGTGATCCTGGAAGCAGTGTTATGACCAGAGGGCAGCTAAGAAGTGTTAACTCGCCAGAGAGTTTTGGTGCTTTAGCATTATATGCCAAAATTCAACAATCTGGTAGTCAAAATGATTGGTCGTTTGCGTGTTATGTGTCGCAGGTAGAGCCAAGGACATACAAGGACGCTTTGAAGGAAGATGCCTGGGTTGAAGCTATGCAGGAGGAGTTATTACAATTCTAGAAATTGGGAGTTTGGACGCTCACGGATTTGCCACCGGGAAGGAAGAAAATAGGCACTAAATGGGTGTTTAAGTGCAAGAAGGATGATCGTGGGGTTATTGTTCGTAACAAAGCCAGATTGGTCGTGCAGGGTTTCCATCAAATCGAAGGGATTGATTATAACGAAATCTATGCACCGGTAGCACGCATTGAAGCTATTCGGATGTTCCTTGCGTTTGCTTCATACAAGAAATTCAAAGTTTATCAAATGGACGTTAAGAGCGCATTTCTGTACGGGAAAGTCAAGGAAGAGGTTTATGTCGGGCAGCCACCAGGCTTTGAGGACCCAATCCACCGGGATAAGGTCTACGTGCTGAACAAAGCTCTATATGGCTTGCACCAGGCTCCGAGACAGTGGTACGAGGAGCTAAGTACATACCTCATCACCAAAGGATTTAAGCGCGGACTCGTCGATTGCACACTCTTCACGAAGAAGACTGGGGATGATTTGCTTCTAGTGCAGATTTACGTTGATGATATAATATTTGGTTCAACTAACGAGCTTTTATGCAGGGAGTTCGAAACTGTCATGCAGGAAAAGTTCGAAATGAGCGCAATGGGGGAGATGCAGTTTTTCCTAGGCTTGCAGGTGGACCAAAGACCCGACGGGATCTTCATTCACCAGACGAAACACGTATCCGATATCTTGAGTCGATTGCAGATGGAGGATTCTAAGCCGATGGATACCCCGATTCAACCCAATCACGGGATTGGAGTGGACGCTAAGGGGGAGCTGACGGACCCATTCACATATAGAGCAATCATCGGATCTCTGATGTATTTGACGGCGTCTCGACCAGATATTATGTACGCAACGTGTCTCTGTGCCCGTTATCAATCGAAGCCGAAACAAAGTCATCTGACGGCGGTCAAGCGTATCCTTAGATATCTGAAGGGTTATCCCTCAAAAGGACTTTGGTACCCTAATGATGATGATTTTGATTTTATTGCTTTTAGTGATGCAGATTGGGGCGGCTGTGACAAAGATAGCAAATCTACTACAGCTGGTTGCCAGTTTTTAGGGAGCAGGTTAATCACCTGGCAATGCAAGAAGCAGACTTCCGTGGCGCTGTCTACCTGTGAAGCCGAGTACATTGCAGCCTCGAGTTGCTGTTCGCAGGTGCTCTGGATCCAACAGCAGATGGTGGATTACGGTTTGCAGTTTCTTAAAACCCCTATACACTGTGACAACGAAGCCTCAATCGCATTAACTAAAAATACTGAAAATCATTCTAAAGCGAAACATATCCGGATCAAATATCATTTTATCCGTGATTGTTACGCTAAGGAATTGATTGATATGGTCAAAATCCATACTGACTATCAACGTGCAGATTTGTTTACAAAAGCTTTTGACAGATCCCGCTTTGAATATCTTTTAAAAGTAAACAATATAAAGGAAAAACAAGACTAATCGGCACCTCGGTTTATCGCTTTTTAGTTTTAGTTTTAATATTTTGCTAATTGGGAATTTCTCTTTGCTAATTGGGAATTTCTCTTTACTATCGTAATCCTCAAAGAAGTTGATGCTTTCGAGGGGATTGTTTAATCCTCAAAGAAGTTGATGCTTTCGAGTGGATTGTTTCTTTCAAATTTTTTTTATTGTTTTTCAGAAAAATTAAAAACCCAAAAATATGTTCTTTATTTTAGGGGGAGCCATTTTATCAGAAAAACCAAAAACATTGAAAAATTCAAAAAGACCTAAAAATTAGAAAATAAAAAATGATTTCCTGGATAAAAAGAGGAAATGATAGTACATCAGTGGGGATCTGACACAGGCTAAATAATTGTATAGTATATGAGGCGTGTGTTGACTATGTGTGATATGCTAATAGGCTTCGTAGACTAAATATTGCGTGCATTAGTGATACAAACATAACGAACTACGCGTTCGTGGCTGAACACCTCATGGGCATATGGTCTTAGTACCGTAATTTCGTTTGATAGGATTGCCAAAATCTGAGGTTTCGGGTCGTTATGTTATGGTTATCCGGGATATTCTGATTAAACTTTTGTCGTATTGATTTACGGACCTAGTTTTATCAGAATATTTGCTAAAAGAGCTTAATTGCCAAAACCGGAAGTTACCGAATTGAGGAACTTTATGTTTTAATTGATCAAAGATCATTATTACATCGTATTGATCATCTGATGCAAATCAGTGATTAATATCCGCCTCAACCTAGTGTATATGCACATGTTACGCTGCTGCATTCGTTTGCTGACCTGTACACCTCTGTGCTATATACTTTGTAACTTTTACGGATAACTCTGGCATAATCACGCGTTACGACGAAGCTTTGTGCAATTACTTGATACGGGAGTATGTCGTGTGTGTGGGCACCACATCGTGTTAGTCTAATACACCTAACTCGTATCATTTTAAAGCATTGCGTAATTGTCTGCATGTGAGCTTACGTGGACCACAATATCAGCAATTGCCGTGTCACATACTGTTTCTAATGATAATATTAAATAAACAGATCAACGTTGTGATCAGATTTCTCAGAAAACTGATATGATCCTCTTACCGGACATCACAAAATGTTTACTGCTTTCATTTACTTTGATGCATTTTACATTTGTTGAAATTTACTTTTATTGTCAAAAAGATACAAAATCCAAAAAGATTTTAGGTGTGTTTTGATAAAATTTCAGAAAAACCCAAAATTTTTGCATTTCTTCTTTATTTTTGATAACCGGGGATGCTTGATGGTCAATTTCTGAGATTTGACAACACCATCTGGGCTTTGTATCATTCATAAAGTGTAAAATTTGAGTTTTGGAAGTTTAACAGATTGAAAAATGTTGAACGGGATTCGAATTCGTGATTTGGCAAAATTTTCAGATTTTTCCATTTCACATTCGCCCCTTAATTGGGTCGAATGTGGAAAAATTTTCACCTTCGGTTGTTCCAAATGGGCGAATGTGGGTTTGTTTATACAAACTTCACATTCGGGTAAACATCTTTCACATTCGGCCAATTCGTTTTGGGCGAATGTGGAATATTCCCACATTCGACCACCAAAACGGTCGAAGGTGACCTCTATATATAAGAAGCTTTCACATTCGAACCTCAGTCATATTTTTCTAAAATTTTTCTTTCGATCTGTCACCTTGTTGCTTTGATCTATTTTTCTTGTGCGATTGATTCCTTGTGTTTTACTGATCATTTCCATATCAAAAACACAGGTATTGGAGCCATATCAAGATCAGAATCATCGTTTTTGTAACCATACCTAGGGTTTTAGAAATCAAGGACTTAGGGTGTTTGTTAATGGTTAATTTTGCTTACATTTCAATATATATCAGTTTTACGGGGAGAGTGAATAACAAATTAGGGTTATTACAATGTTTAATTGGTTAATCGATTGAATGGTTAATGAAACCCTAATTTTTCTTTAAAAACTGTTATATATTGAAAATTGGTAACAATTGATGTTGGACGAGTCTTAGTCGGAACTTTTAGGATACATTTCAATCAGATTTACGGGTTAAAAACGAAGTTGACAAAATTTTTGAATTTTTGAGATGAACAGGTTCACCTTCGGTTCATAAAACGGGCGAAGGTGAAGAATTTTGGGCGAATGTAACTTTGAAACGGGCGAATGTGATTTATATTCAAAACTTATCCACATTCGACCAAAACGTTCTACATTCGAACCATAAAATTCACATTCGACCTTGACAAAACGGGCGAATGGGGAACTCTAAAACTTAAAATTTTCAATTTTTTTGTCGATTTTGTATTTTGACGTATTTCTTTGATTTTGATGTACAGATGGCTGAGGAACAAGAAAATATTGAGACTCCAGTAGAGAATGTGGTTACAGATCCAGTCCCAGAGAATGTTCAGGAAGGAGAATCGTCAAGTAAAAGCAAGTGGTTGTTTGAGAAAACTCATAACTGCTGTGCTTATTTGGGTGATGTGGAAAAGAATGATGAGTTTGCTGATATCATTAAGTTTTTGAAAAGAAGCAGAGTTGTGTATGCTTTGGCTACTCCGACTATTATCTACAAGGATATAGTTGAAGACTTCTACAATAATGCAAAGTATGACTTTTGGGATAATCAGACCATCATAAAAAGCAAGATACAAGATATGGAGATGTTTATAACAGAGTCTGATATCAGAGAAGCACTCCAGATAAAGTTTGAAGTGAGTGAAGATCCAAGAGAACTATCATGGACTGAACAGAAGGCATGTTTTCTCAGAATGAAGTATAAAGGAGCTATTACTGATGGTTCGATGCACAAAGGAAAGTTAAGCGTGCAATTCAAATATTTTGCACACGTCATAATACATGTGTTTGGATGTGTGAGTGGAGGTTATGACGTTATGAGGAGAAGCTTGAGTTCGTTGATGGTTGCGTTGACTCTCAACAAACCATTCAACGTATCTGGAATGATTCTGGATCACATGCTGGAGATGTTAAAGGGTTTAAAGAAGAAGTATTTCATGTTATACGCTAGATTCCTTATGATGATATTTGATCACAAGTATCCTAATTTGAGGAAGGATCCTACACAGATACTTGGTCAAGATCACATGAATATTCAAACGTTGGTTAGAATGAAAGGTTACAAGGGTGTGCCAGACAATGAAAGGCCACCATACAGAAGATTGTTTGGAGCTTTAGCCAAAGAGGATTACACTGATCCTGGAAAGAACACGGCTAGGCATCCTGAAAGTGATTCTGATAACGATGATCCCTTAGTATATGCAGATGCTAATACTAAGAGGAAGAGACAGGTAGTTAATCCCGGAGCCAAAGGGAAGGGTAAGGGAAAAACTGACCAAGGTAGTTCGAAGCAACAGGTGGTTAGAAAGAAAACAACAGCTAAGAAGGGAACATGTTTGGTGGATGAAGAATCTGTTGACTCAGAAGAAACTGAGGAAGAGGAACAATGGGATTCGGATGCTGAGAATGTCAGGGCCACCAAACGTAAGGCCACTATGGTTGGTGAGTCTGAATCTTTAAACAGATCAATTGAAGAAGCTGAGAAAAGTAAGAAGTCTGTGAATGTTGAAGATGAAGGTTTAGGCGTTGACATGGATGAGTTGAATGCTGGAGAGACTGTGGTAGTAAACTTGCCAAAGCCTAAGCATAAGACAATGGCTAAGAAGACAAGTACTAAGCAGTTGAGAGAGAAAGAGTTAGCCCAGCTCTTGAAAGGTAAAAGAGTACCCGATGCTGGTACATCATCAAAGCTGTCTTCACCAGTCACTAAGAAGCAAAAGAAATCTAAAGAGGCAGAGACATTACCAGTTGATCAATTCAATGTTGCACTGGATAATGTGCTTGATATGTTTAGAAAGCCTCAGAAAGAAAATGAAGCTGAAGTTGAGCCATCTAGATCCAAATCCAAGAAAGTCACTGTTGCTGATGATGTGATGAAGCAGGTGAACAAGAAAATGGATGAGATGATGAAGATGATTGTGGCTCAACAAGCTGAAATAGCCAAGTTTAAGCAAAACGAAGAGAAAATGCTTCAGATTGTGGTAGCTTCAAAGTCAAATCAAGATGAGATTGACGAGAAAGTTAAAAAGCTTGAAGCAAAGAACAAGAAGCTTGAGGGTAAGTGTTTAAGAAACAAGAATAGATTGAAAGCTATCAAAGAAGACAACAAAGAACTAAAGGCTGAGAACAAACGCCTTAGTGATTTGATTGATGATTTGTATAATGTTGCACCCAAGTTAAAGGAGGGTGAAGAAGATAAGGAGAAAGAAGAAGAGCAGGTTGACTTTGAACCATCTGATTCGGATAAAGAAAAAGATGATGATGAGGATGATGAGGAGTTAGAGAAGAGTGATGATGAGGATAGTAAGAAGGATGATGATGATGATGATGCAGAAGGGTCTGGGAGTCAGAAAGAAGATGATAGTAGTAGTGATGATGATGAAGGAGGTGATGATACTTCCAAGTTTACTTTTGAGAAGAGAACACCGAAAAAGAAAGATGCTGGAGAATCAAGTTCGAAGAAAAAGAAAGGTGAGAACATTGATTCAGATGATAGTATCTTCTGGAACGAGAAGGTGAGATCTCTGACAGATGATGCTAAGCAAGTGTACAAAGATATGTTGGAAAGAAGAGAATGGACAATAGAGTTTACAGGACGTTTTGCTGAAATATTCTAGACAGATGACATGAGATACGAACTGGAATACAACGATCCTAATTTAGAAGAAGGTGAAGTACCTGCTTCTGTGGCAAAGGAAATTCTGGATGGACTTGCACAGAGAGTAGGGAAAACGTTTGAGGAGTTTATAGTAGATGAGTCGATTCCAGATATTCCTGAAAAGGATATTGGAAGTCACTCAGATGATAAGAATACTCCCGAGTTTGATGAAGTGGAAATTGAAGACATAACGCATGAGGAATATCCACAGTACTTCAGACAGACTGATGAAGATGTGATATTTCCTGACTTTACTGAGATACCAAACACTTCAGCAAAGAAAAAGGCAAAGCAAAGAAGTGCAGAGTTTGTGGAGAAAGTGTTTGGTGCTGATAAGCAAGAGTCTTCAAATCAATCTGATGAATTGAAGAATTATTTGAAGAAATTGAGAGAAATGGATGAAAACCGACCGAAGCCTGAAGCTCAAGGAAATTTCTATAGATTTCACAATGCTAAGTTTAAAGGCAGAGCTCTCGGGTGGACATATTTGGGCAGATTAAAGTGTCTAGCAGCCAAATGGGAATCAGGAATTCTATACTTCTATAGATTCATTGATTTGCTAACTCTACCGTACTGGGCGGTCAGAGATTTATGCAGATTCCCAATGTCTGGTGCTTCAGTGAACAATACACATGTCGGTTGGTGTGCAGACAAGCTGGTTTGGGAAAGTAGAACGAGATGGAATAGATTCAAGCCACAATATCCCCGAAGGAAAGTTCATAGGGATATTGATCCTAAAACCAAGCTGAAAAGGGTTACTTTGATATACAAAGCACTTGAAGTCATGAGGAAAATACCTTTGATGCCCATGCCACAACATTTCAGTGCTGACTTTATTTTCTGGTATTATGATTGGAGGAAGGCTGAAGCGGTGATAGTGTTGAGAGACGGAAAGGACAAATACAAGCATGTTCATGTATTTGATCCAATGTGGTTGATAAACTGTACCTTCGAAGACATCATCATGCTTTTCTACAATCCGATTCATCATGAGCCGAATGACGCTGATCAAGCAAAGAAGTATACTCAAGTGGTTGGAGTTTGTTTTGCATATGATATAAATGCTGGGAGTAATTTGGATAATAAACTTGGCAAAATGGTGAAGATGGCAAATGTGTCGAAACCGGTGAAGAGAAAGTTGGAGCCTGAAATGACCAAAGAGCAGAAGAAACAGCTCAGAATTAAGTTGTTGAACAAGGCAATGGACGAAGACAGAAGACGATCCAATCAATAGTCGAGGGGGAGTTTGTAGATGCACGTTTTGCGACTAATGATTGGATGTTAACATATGTTAGAGATGCTGATAGATAGAATGTGGAAGTGTCTGGGCGAATGTAAGATATAGTGGGCGAAGGTAGACTCAAGTGGGCGAAGGTGATATGGAACTTGACTGAAGATGTTCATTCGTACCATCTACTGGGCGAATGTGGAAGAAGTCCACATTCGACCAGTGTAAAGGGGCGAATGTGCAGCTAGTATATATAGATTTTGTGTTTATGCAATGGATAGAGAGTTATCAGTTGTGTGTGTGTTTGAGTCAGGTTCCAGGTTAGTTTGAGAGAGTGTGTAACTGATCTAGATTAACCTAAAAGTCATTGTAATCAAGTTTATGAACAAGTTAATCTATGAAAAGCTTTGAAAATGATATTGATTGTGTTTTGATTTGAGTTTTATCTGTTTTGTTCAAAGCTAGGGTTTCCGCACCTGGTTTTGTAACTTGTATGATCAATTAATCCTGTTTTAGTCAAAATCTTTCGCTCACATCTTGTATGTTTCAACCAACCTTAGTTCAGACCATTTGGAAACAGACTTCATTTCTCCAAAACCAGCATCAACTAATTCTACCCTCATTCTTCTGAATTTCAAAGCTCTGACAGGGTCTTTGCCCTTTCTGAAGTCAGGTACAAATGCTTTCTAGTTTGGTTGCTTGTTTAATTCTTCAACTCTGTTTAATTTTTCTTTTAGAGTCTGAATGGTTCAACCTGCAAAGTGTTTTTTGTTTGCTTTGTAAGGTTTGGCTGCCATAATCTGATCTAGAAGGGAATCTTTGATCAACTTCACCATTTCACCACTGATGGGCTTGTTGGACATGGAATTGCTTAGGTCCTTAGCAAAATCTTCAATCCTTCTCAACTTGCTAAGTTCTGCTGAATGGATGCCCTGAGCAGTTCTGTCATCTTTCCCTTTACACTTCTCTTTGATAATCATGTCTGCCTGTTGTGCTTTATGTTTCAAATACTCATCAATATTTTTAGGCTTAGGCTGATTCAGACTAGCAAGAGATGGGAAGGATAGTTGTGATGGATCCTCAGTATTATATTAGGATTGAATTTCCCCCTTGATAATGTCAAGCTCAAGAGGATAATGAGTAGCCAATGGAATCATGGATGGTGGTGGTCTTTTGGGGGTGGAAGGATTGGGTGAAAATTGGGAAGTGATTGTTGGGACAAAGAGGATTGAAGAAACCACCTTTTGATAACCTTAGTCCAAATCATATTCTGCCTAAGTATGGAAGAAACTGCTGAAGAAGAAACAAGAAGTACTGAAGAACAAATTCACAAAGTACTGAAGAGATAACCATCAGAAGTTCTGAAGTCTAACCAGACACTACACTGAAGAACTACTGAAGACAAACTACTCATCCGCAGTTTGTCACTCATCAGTACTTTGTCATCAGAAGCTTCTAGCCGACTGAAGACTTCAGTACTTTTATTATTATAATGTTTTGTTAAAGTCTTGATTTCAAGTTTCGATGTACAGACTGTTGTAACCTTATCTTAGCATAATATCTTTGTTAAATATCTTAGATTACTTCAGACAACAGTTTAGTATATTGGTCTATAAATAGATGAGTTTGTTCATCTATTTTAGATATGTGATATTTGTGCAATTTACTTTGAAATCAATTGAAAACCTTCAAGGCTTTTAACTTATAATCCATTTCACATCTGAGAAACATAAATTGCTTTACTGCTTTATACTTGAACTGTATTTATTGTTTCTCATTTACTACTCAGTCAAGGGGGAGTAATAACTCCTCTTAAAAGTGATCTTTTAATCTTAGAACACTTATTATTCCGCTGCTCAATAACTCTTATATAAATATGTAACACATAAGTATTCACTAAAATAGGCCACTGATCCAACAATTGGTATCAGAGCTCTGGTTAATCTGATCAAATATCAATCTAACAAATTGAGAATCAGACACAGGCTCTTATTGATATCCAATAAAGGATTAAAAGGCTCACTTTTTCATCCATCACTTTAAAGAAGCATTGACAAATCCAAACTTCTTAAAAATGGACCCTTACAATACTGGATCTGCCAACAAGCCTCCTATGTTAGTCAGAAATGAATATAACATATGGTCAAAAAGGTTGGCACACACTATTTCTCAAACAAATACTGGTTGCTGGAGGTCTGTAGTTTTTGGACCTCACAGACCAGTTATTACTGATCCAGAGGGAAAAACTGAGAGACCAAAAGATCCAAAAGACTACACTGAAGAAGATTTCCAAAAGTTTGAGCTCGATGCAAAAGCTTTTTCTATGTTGGCTATGGCTCTCCCAAACGAAATATATGCTGGGCTTTTACATTGTGAAAGTGCCAAAGAGCTGTGGGATTGCCTAAAAGAGCAGTTTGCAGGAACTGCTGAGGTGATAGCCAACATAAGAGAAATCCTGGCTTAACAATATGAAACTTTTACTTACATAGAGGGTGAAAATTTAACGCAACAGTTTGAAGGATTTTCTTCACTCATCTCTGAGTTAAAAATTAATAATCAGACCTATTCAAATGAGTCTATGTTACATAGATTTTTAAGGTCTTTACCTTCAAAATGGGAAACTTATTCTATAGTCCTCAGAACAAGTTCAGATTTTAACACCCTGAACCTAACAAGGTTACATGGAAAATTACTAACTTTTGAAAGAGAAATCAATCAAAAGAAAAAGTTACAAGAATCTGGTAAAACTGCTGATGACTATACTCCAGGTAGCACAGCCTTATTAGGACATGACTCACCATCTTGTTCTAATAATTTTGGTTCTTTTGACCACATTGACATAACAGCTGGGATCTCATCAGATGGATCTTTCCCAGCTTATGACAATGACGAACTAAGTCAAACTGCTGACAACATGTGTTTCATCATGGATGATTTAAAATATTTTAGCAGTGATGACTTGGAAGAAATGGAGATATTACACCAACTGGCCTTGTCAAGCTTAAAAACTAACAAATTTTACAAAAGGTCAGGAAGGAAATTTCCAGGACTTAACAATGCAACAAAAGTTGGTTTTGACAAATCTAAACTTAGATGTCATAAGTGTCAAAAGTTGGGACACTTTGCTAGAGAGTGTAGAAGCTCTAGCTACAACCAACCCATGTCTGGAAATCAATTTAACCCCTCTTATAATAGGAATAATGGAACTCAAGGGAGTGCTCATTTTGTACAGGCACAAGCTCCACAAGTTCAATATGTGCCACAAGTACAATATGTCCAGATGCCTGCTCAACAACAACAGCACCTGATGCCTCCTCTTCCAACTGCTCAACTACCTGCACAAACTCAACAACCCCCTTAGCAACAAAGCTTATTTACATCAGGGTATGTTGACTGGAGCAGTCTTCCTTATGACACATCAGAATGCAGTCAGGATGCATACAATAAGGTCTATGATGTCAACTAGGGAGAACCTGATAATGGCAGAAAGAACTTTGCCTTAATGGCTTTTGAAGGATATTCTTCAAATTCTGCACTCACTCACGTATCACAGCAGTCTCTTTTAAAGCTTTGCTCTAAATCTTGCAAAGAATCTTTTTCTTTAATAAGAGAAACAAATGTGCATTTACAAGGCAAGTCTAATGATATGGAGAGAAAATATACACAGATGAAGTGTGATTTAGAAAGAAAAATTGTTTTGAAAAATAAAGAAATTTCTAAATTGACTGATAAATCCATAGAAACCCAAGCACAGATTAAAACAATGATAGACAACCTAGGAAAAGTCAGACAAGAGCTTGCTGACACCAAGGTTCATTGTGAAAAATGGGTTGAGTCTTGTAAAGGGTACCAAATGCTGCTTAACAAACAAACTGCAGCAAATGTTAAGTTTAGCATTGGTTATACCCACACTGAATCACCAACATATTTCACCCACAAAACTGATAATGATGGGATGAAATTGATTCAAACTTCTGACATGGAGGAATGCACATCCTACCATCAGAACTTTCTCAAAAAGGAAAGTACTGCAGAAGTTAAAACAACTGACAATAAGCCATCAGTAGTTTCAACTACATCAGGAGTTGAGATCCTGAAAACTGCTGATGACCTATTTCAAAATGCTGATATTGTCAGTAAATTGCCTTCCAACTCTCTTGACCTATCTAAAAAGAAAGAGAAGGCAAAAGCATGTGAAATATGTGGTTTGTTTAACCACATAACTGAACTTTGTAGATATAGAAAGGTAAATCAGTTAAACAAGCAAAGACAACAACTGATTGTGGGAAAACAGATAAAACAAAATTTTGAAAATACTTTCTTTCCCAACAAACAACAATCAAACAAAAACCTTTCTAAGAAGAAGCTTTTATCTCAACAAAAGTCTTCTTCTCAAAGTTCATCTTCAGAAGTTACACCTAACTCATCAGTAGTTTCACAAACTACTGAAGTTAAAGATTTGATAAACCTGGTTAAACTTCTGATGACCAAAGTTAATGGTGGACACCAAAAAGAACCCACCATTGTTCTTAATGACAAATCCATTGCCAAAAAGACATGGATTTCTAAAATTGGTCCACAACAAGCTGCACCTGTTCTCAAGAGCAAACCCAAAGCCAAATTGGCTTGGGTTGCCAAAACTAACTAATTTGCTATCTGGTGCAGAGGGTCTCTAGAGGTTTGAATAGCATATGGTATGTTGATAGTGGAGGCTCAATGCACATGACTGGATGCAGATACCTGATAAACAATTTTATCAGTCAAAGAGAAGGATCTGTGTCCTTTGGGAACAATGCCGAGGGATATGTGCTAGGATATGGCAATGTATCCTCAGGCAAAATGCAGTTTGACAAGGTCAATCTGGTTGAAAACCTTGAGTACAACTCGCTGAGTGTCTCACAAATGTGTGACAAAGGATATTCTTCCTTTTTCACCAAGACAGCATGCAAGATCATATCACCAGAAGGCCAGAAGTTCATAGAGAAGATTATTGAAGATCATACTTTGCTGATTGCCAAAAGGTGTGGCAATGTCTATGCAGTGGACATTGAAAAAGACAAAGTATTGAACAAGACTGCCTGTTTCTTCTCAAAGGCATCAACTTCAGAAAATGATCTCTGGCACAGGAGACTTGGCCATGTGAACTTTAAAACCATCAATAAAGTCACTAAAATGGGCTTGGTCAGGGGTCTACCTTTGAAGGAATATCAGTGCAAAGAACACTGTGTTTCCTGTCTTAAAGGTAAACAGCATAAGTCCTCCTATAAGTCTATTGAAGAATCTAAAACAACTGCATGTCTTCAACTACTCCATATGGACTTTTTTGGACCAGTCAATATTATGAGCCTTGGTAAGAAGAAGTACTGCTTGGTCATCATTGATGACTACTCAAGATTCACATGGGTCTTCTTCTTATATTCCAAGGATGAGGCAGCTGAAATTATCAAGTTCTTCATTCTACAAGTTGAGAAGCAATATTCTCTATCTGTCAAAGTCATCAGGAGTGACAATGGGACAGAGTTCAGGAACAAAACTCTGGATGAATTCTGTCTGTCTAAAGGGATTGTTAGACAGTTCAGCATTCCCAGAACTCCAGAAGAAAATGGTGTGGTAGAAAGGAAGAACAGAACCTTAATAGAAGCAGCTAGAACAATGTTAGCTGATTCAGGCCTACCTTTGTATTTTTGGGCTGAAGCAGTCAACACAGCTTGTTATGTTCAGAATATAGTTCTTATCAACAAGAGACATACCAAAACTGCCTATGAAATTCTTCATGGCATAAAGCCCCTTATCTCCTTCTTTAGGGCTTTTGGATGTCAATGTTTTATCCTCAACATCAAAGACTCTATCTCAAAATTTGCTGCAAAAGTTGATACAGGTTATTTTTTTGGTTATTCTCCTTTGAGAAAATCTTACAAAGTTTTTAATTCAAGAACCAAGATAGTAGAAGAAACACTGAATGTCAAGTTCAATGAATCAAAACACACTCTTATTCCAGCTAATCTTGCTGAATTATTTGATCTTGATAACTTTCATTTCGGACCTGAAAAGACTGTTAAAATCATCCAAACCTCCTCAAAATGGTTTTCAAGGATTTGAAGATGATAGTCCTGCACCATGGACTCCAAACACAGTCAGGAGATCAACTATTAAACCTTCAGAAGTTTCAATAGCTTCAACTTCAAGAACTGCTGATGAACATTTTGAAAGTACTGATTCAGCTGAACCTAAAACTCCTGAACCTCAAACAACAGCTGAACCAGATATTATCAATCTCAGTGGTTTATTTGAAGAACCAGTAGAGCCATCCTCAAGTACAGGTCTACAACAATTGATTGAACACAAGGATCATCCATTGGATCAAATCATGGGTGATATTGCCTCAGGGGTACTTACAAGAAACCAGCTTTCCAACTTTTGCTTCTTCTCAGCATTCATTTCTCAGTTGGAACCAAAGAAATATCAAGAAGCCCTCAAAGACAACAATTGGGTGCAAGCAATGCAAGAAGAGTTGCATCAATTCAAGAAACAACAGGTTTGGGAAATCTGTCCCTTACCTCAAGACAAGCAACCAATTGGAACAAGATGGGTCTTCAGAAACAAATCAGATGAGGCTGGTATGATCATCAAGAACAAAGCAAGATTGGTGGTACAAGGTTATTCTCAAGAGGAAGGAATTGATTATGATGAAACCTTTGCACCAGTTGCAAGACTTGAAGCTATCAGGTTATTTTTAGCTTATGCAATTTCCAACAACATTAAAGTTTATCAAATGGATGTCAAGAGTGCATTTTTGTATGGAAAAATAAAAGAAGAAGTGTATGTCTGTCAACCTCCAGGGTTTGAGGATCCTTCTCATCCTGATTGGGTTTACAAACTTGACAAAGCTCTTTATGGGCTAAAACAGGCTCCAAGAGCCTGGTATGAAACACTTTCAAACTTTTTACTTAAGAATCACTTCTCAAGGGGATCCATTGATAAAACTCTTTTCATAAAACATGTTGGAAATCATGTCTTACTTGTTCAAATTTATGTTGATGATATCATATTTGGTTCAACAAACTCAAAACTGTGTGAAGATTTTAAGAAACTCATGTAATCAAAATTTGAAATGAGTACAATGGGAGAATTGCAGTACTTTCTGGGACTGCAAATCAAGCAACAATCAAATGGAACATTTATACATCAATCAAAATATGTTAAAGAATTATTAAACAAATTTTCTTTACAAGACTGTAAAACATGTTCCACTCCCATGACACCAATCACACAAGTTGAACCAGATGATCAAGGGAAACATATTGATCAAACCATGTATAGATGTATGATAGGTTCTCTTTTGTATTTAACTGCTTCTAGACCAGATATTATGTTCTCAACTTGTGTCTGTGCTAGATACCAATCTGCACCAAGAGAATCACACCTAATTGTAGTCAAAAGAATCTTCAGATATCTGAAAGGAACTCCTACTTTAGGAATTTGGTATCCTGCTTCAAGCAATACCAAGTTAACAGCTTTTTCAGATAGTGACTATGCAAGGTGCAAAATGTCAAGAAAATCAACATCTGGTGGTTGTCAATTTTTAGGAAACTGTCTGGTGTCCTGGCAATCAAAGAAACAAACATCTTTGGCAACTTCAACAGCTGAAGCTGAATACATTGCTGCTGCAAGCTGTACTTCAAAGATACAATGGCTCCAATATCAACTGCTTGATTATGGAATTAAAGAGACCAGGACTCCACTCTTAGTAGACAACAAATCTGCCATTAGCATCATTCAAAATTTTGTTCAGTTTTCAAAAACTAAACATATTGAAATCAGGTATGATTTCATAAGAGATTGCTATGAAAAAGGCAAGATTGAGGTGAAGCATGTCACAACAGCTAATCAAATAGCTGACATTTTCACCAAACCCCTTGATTCAATAACTTTTCAGAGGTTAGTATCCATGCTTGGGATGTTAAACTTGGAAGAAAGTCTGTAAGTGTTTCACTTTTTAGTTCTGCACATATTTTATTTTCACTTACATACTTATCTGTCACAAACCTCTGAAGAACAATCTTGAGAAAGAGAAACTACTGATGAACAATTTTTGAGAAAAACTACTGATGAACATCAAAATGGGAAATTTTCAAAATGGAAATAACTACTGATAATAATCAGAAGTTATTTAAGTGTTTTAAAAGTCCTTCTCATCAGCAGTTGAAACTGCTGAAGAGATGACCAAAACCACTGATGAAGAAACCTTCTTCATTAGAAGTTTCATTAAAAAGGGTAAAACAGACTTTTCACTCATCAGAAGTTTAACCTAGTCGGTTAAAAACTTCTGATAAATACCTTTTTCAAACACTTATCCATTCAAAAAGCAAAATTCCCTCTCTCTCTCTCAAATCAAAACCAAAACCCCCTCTCTAACCTAAAAATACTGTTCGATCAAAACAACCATGGCTCTCGTTCTAAAACAGGGACATAATCAACGAGGCTACTTTGAGAAAGATGAAGCCTGGTCCCAGTATGATGAAATCATTGATCTCATCATGAAATCCCAATATTATGAAGCTTTCACCATTGATCCACCCATTCATGAAGAAACTCTCAATGAGTTCTGGGCTAACACAGAGACGGTGACAGTTAATAATGAAGTGATTTCCCTCAAATCTTCAATTCAAGGGAAACTGATGGCCATATCACCAGAAACACTAAACATAAGGCTTGGTTTGAAGGATTCTAATGCTCCTGAGCATATCTCAAATTCTGACATCCATCTGACCATGACAGAATGTGGCTATCAAGGTACTTTAGCACAAGCTACAGTTTATAAGAAATATTTTGACCCAAAATATAAACTGTTATTTCATTATATAATTATGTGCTTAAGTCCAAAAACTGGGTCTATTGATTAGATGCCTTCTACTTTTCAACCAATTTTTCATTCAATAATAAATGAAACACCTTTTAAGGCATCTAAACTGTTTTTCAATGAGTTGGTTCTGCACCATCAGAATGACAAAAAGAAGTTTTTACTGTACCCAAGATTTGTTATGCAATGCATAATCAAAGAACTTGGAGAGGGAGTACTTGTGGGTGAGTCAACAACTTTAAATCCACTAACTTCACAAGTATTCTCTAGGCACAATAAACCAGCACTTTTGTTAGAAGATGACCAAAGGGAAGAACAACCAATCCCTGAGGAACCCACATCTTCCAAACCCAAAAAGAAGTCTAAAAAGCCTAAACAGCAAAAACAAAAACCAACCAAACCTAAGAAAAAAACAGTTCAGGAAGTGGAGATCCCTGAAACTGCTGATGTGCAATCTGCACTTGATAAGGATGTGGCTGAAACATCCTCTCAGCACACACCTTCTCCACCTCCTAAAAGAAAACCTGTTACAGTCATTTTCAAAAGAAAAAGATTTAAAAAGGCTGTAACAACTGACCCAACCTTTGAAACTGCTGAACCTGAACCCATACAAACTACTGAACACCTACCCCTTAAAACTACTGAACCTGAACCTTCCCACACAACCATAGAAATCGCCCAACTTCTCTCAGGACTAAAAGGATCCCATCCAACACATGTCACTCCCCCAGCAACACATCAAATAGGGGAGATGCCTTCAACACTTGACATGGATGTGGACCTTATTAGCCCAAACTAGGGAGATGAGGATGGACCAGAGTTTATAAGCCCAAACTTAGAAACTCTTGGTACTTTTTAGGCTGCTACTACTCATTTATCACCCAGTGGTGAACCTGAGGATAGTAGTAACATAAATAAGACCTCAAATTTGGTAACTACTGATGAAGGCCTAGTGCCTGAAGTAGGAAAACCTCAGTTCCAAGAAAAAGAGGTTCATGAGAAGACTAGTTTGGTGCTAGCTCATGATATAACTGATCCTGCCCTCTCTGAGGACACTATCAGGGATTCAGATGATTCCATTAGTTTGGATGATGAATCAAACATTCCACAAACTGAATTGACGGTTGATGTTGAAGATCCTGTATCTAAGGTCTCCAAGCTCAAGAAGCTGGTTACCAAGGATCAGGTTAAAGACCACTTAGCCCAACATTCCCCAAAAGTGGCATCTTCAGAGAAGTCTGAAGATCACCCAAAAACACACCCTTCACAAAAACAACCTACCCAATTCACTGGGCTATCAAGCATAGACCTGAACCAGCTATGCAGCCCAGATGGTCCCCTGTTCCAGACAATGAAAGAGATTTTAACTGATCAACTCAAAACATTTACAACTGCTTGGGAGTTGAAAGCTAACAACCAATTTGGGTTGATAAATTCAAGACTTGCTGAACTGAACAAGAAGATGGATCAAACTCAAGATCAGTTAGCAAGGTTGTCTACTACAACTTCTCACTCTCTAAGGCTTCCAGAAGTGGATGAAGCCAAAAAGGGGGAGAAGATTAAGGAACCAGAACCTGAAGTTACTATCAGAGAAAATCCTGAAGCTGAAAAGCCAATTCAAAGACCAGGAAAAGAAATATTTCAGGAGTTCTCATCATCTCAGGCAACTGCAGAAACTGCTGATCAGACTTATCAAACTGCTGAAGACAATCCTTCAGTAGTTGTGAAGACAGACAAACCATCAGTAGTTTCACCTTCCAAACCAACACAAGAAGCTTCTAAGGCACCTGAAAGAGAACCAGCTTCCATTCCTATGCCAAATACAACTTCCATAACTGTTTTAAACCCTACTCCTATTGCCATGTCAAAAGAATTACTGGAGAAGAGTTTGAAAGAGGCTGCAAAGAAGGCTAAGGAAGACAAAGTGTGGAACAGCCTGGAAACTAGAGATGGTCTGAACTTTCAAGAAAAACTGATCAAGTATCAAGAAAAGCTTGATGAGCTTGAGGCTGAAGAAAGAGCACTTGAAGCTGTTGCAGAAGAAGACAAAAGGGCACAGCTAATCACATTCATAACCAAGAACTCCAAATTAAAACAAGTTGCTCTGAAAAGACTCTCTATTGAAGAACTTACAAGAAGAGCTCAAATGCTATCTGATAGGTTAGCAACAGAGAAAGAGAGGAAAGCCAAGAGAGCAGAGATTGTAGAAGAACTAGTGGCAAATGGCTATGGTTCAAAGGCCTCAGTCTCAAAGTGGAAAGAACAAACCTTATATGAGCCATACAAGAAGTTCAAGGCCAGCAAAGCTGCAGAGCCAGAAAGGTTTGAAACTCCTGAAGTCCAACCAACTTCAATCATTAGGAGATCTTCTGGTGCATTGAGAAAGCCAGCCACAAAAAGAAAAGCAGAGGGAGAACCCATTGTGAAGACTGATTTCAAGATGGTACTCTTGGAAGGAAATCAGTTAGTACATGGAGACTTTGATGTAGAAGAAAAACCCTTGCTTACACAATTCAGAGACAAAGCTACCTATGCTTATCAGCTACAACAATCCATTCAAGAGAAGTCACATACAAGAGTTGTAACAGAACATCACTTGCCCAACATGCCTATTCAAAGTGGTGTTGAATTACAAGGTAGTCAAGAATCTCACCTGAGAGTCACTGAAGTAGAAGACATTCCACAATCATCCTCAGGTTTACCCCAGGAAACAGGCTTGGTTTCTTATGCCTCTGACTTTGACAGGTCAAAGGTAAACATAATCAAATGGTCATTTACTGATTCCAACTCAGTACTAGTGACCAGGAGAGATCGTTCAAGTAAGGTCTACAAAAACTCAAAGGAGTTGAGTGTTCTATCTTCCAAAGACCTTCTCACAATTCAACATCTTACACCTGAATTGGGATCTCTCACTGAGCAACAAAGATGTACTCTTACTACCCGGATGACAGCAGAAATCTGGAGGATACTAGAAGAGAGAAAGAATCAACAATAAAGATTGGATAAGGTTTTGGCTTCATCAATCCAGGGGGAGATTGTCGGGACAAAGAGGATTGAAGAAACCACCTTTTGATAACCTTAGTCCAAATCATATTCTGCCTAAGTATGGAAGAAACTGCTGAAGAAGAAACAAGAAGTACTGAAGAACAAATTCACAAAGTACTGAAGAGTTAACCATCAGAAGTTCTGAAGTCTAACCAGACACTACACTGAAGAACTACTGAAGACAAACTACTCATCAGCAGTTTGTCAATGTAGATGCACGGAGTGCAACTAATGATTGGATTAGCTAATTAACATATGTTAGAAAGTTTCTGATGGGCCGAAAGTGGAAGAAAAGGGGCGAAGGAAAGTTTAACTGGGCGAAGGTGAAAGAAGCTGAACAGGAGAGACACATTCGTACCATGTTGTGGGCGAATGTGGAAAAGTTCCACATTCGCACCATACAACTGGGCGAATGTGCAGATCTTATATATAGATTTTGTGTGTTTTCGTGTTAGAGAGAGTTTTAGTTCGTGTGTGTATTGTGGTCAGGTTCAAGGTTAATTTGTGATAGTGTGTGTGTTCAATAGATTGACTAGGTGATTGATTGTAATACGTTTTTATCAAAGTTAATCTATGAAAAAGCATTTGAAATGATGTTTTCTGTGTTTTGATCTGAGTTTTATCAGTTTGTTCATAACTAGGGTTTCCGCACCTGGTTTTGTGACTTGTATGATCATATCTTCCTGTTTTAGCTAAAATCTTTCAATTACAAAGTGGTATCAGAGCCATACGGATCATACAACAACAAATTTGATAAACTCAGAGCTGATTTGGACATAATTTTGGTCAAAATACATCTGTTTTTGATTGAAAATGGTTTTTGAGTGTTTTTGATTGATTTAGAGTTGAATTTGTGGATAAAATCAAGTTTTCCAAGAATTAAAGTTGTTCCAAATCATTTCCGAATCAAAACCTGATAAAGATCATTCAAATCCATAAACTTTTGAAAATCAGAGATCAAAATAACCGTTTTTCAAAGTGTAACCGTTTTTCAAAAGTAAAATGGGCGAATGTGACTTGCTGTGGGCGAACCTGACCTAGAGTGAGCGAAAGTGTATATTTTCTGGTCGAATCTAGCTTCATTCTGGGCGAACCTGGATTTTGGTGTTTGAATTTTTCACTTTCGGGTAAGAATTTCCACATTCGATTCGTCGGGCGGGCGAACGTGGAATTAGACTGGTCGAACCTGAGTGAGTTTGGACGAAAGTGGAAATTAGATTTTGATATTCTACATTCTGTTCATTTTCTACCTTCTTGTATTACTATTTGGACGAACGTGGACTGTTTTTGGACGAAAGTAGAATATTCGGGCGAACCTAGAACTCAGTTTTGGAAAATTTTCTAAGTGTTGTGATTTTTGAAGTTCGTGAACATCATGTGTAGATGCACGAAGTGCGACTAATGATTGGATTAGCTAATTAACATATGTTAGGTAGTTTCTGAAGAGCCGAAAGTGGAAGAAGATGGGCGAAGGAAGAAAGATCTAGGCGAATGTAGAAAGTAGTTGATCAGAAAGACACATTCATACCATGTTGTGGGCGAATGTGGAAAACTTACACATTCGCACCATACAACTGGGCGAATGTGCAGAGCCTATATATAGATTTTGTGTGTTTTCGTGTTAGAGAGAGTTTTAGTTCGTGTGTGTATTGTGGTCAGGTTCAAGGTTAATTTGTGATAGTGTGTGTTTTCAATAGATTGACTAGGTGATTGATTGTAATACATTTTTATCAAAGTTAATCTATGAAAAAGCCTTTGAAATGATGTTTTCTGTGTTTTGATCCGAGTATTATCAATTTGTTCATAACTAGGGTTTCCGCACCTGGTTTTGTGACTTGTATGATCATATCTTCCTGTTTTAGCTAAAATCTTTCAATTACAAAGTGGTATCAGAGCCATACGGATCATACAACAACAAATTTGATAAACTCAGAGCTGATTTGGACGAGATTTTGATCAAAATACATCTGTTTTTGACTAAAAATGGTTTTTGAGTGTTTTTCATTGATTTAGAGTTGAATTTGTGGATAAAATCAAGTTTTCCAAGAATTAAAGTTGTTCCAAATCAATTCCGAATGAAAACCTGATAAAGATCATTCAAATCTATAAACTTTTGAAAATCAGAGATCAAAATAACCGTTTTTCAAACTTTAAATGGTCGAATGTGCTGGGTAGTGGGCGAACCTGACCTTTAGTGGGCGAGTGTGAGTAGTTTTTGGTCGAACCTAACTTCATTCTGGGCGAACCTGGATTTTGTTGTTTGAAGTTTCCACATTCGGGCAGATATTTCCACATTCGATTCGTCGGGCGGGCGAAAGTGGAATCAGAGTGGTCGAAGGTAGACTTTTGTGGACGAAAGTGGAACTTGATTTAGGGTATTTTACGTTCTGGTGATTTTCTACATTCGGGTGAATCTCTTTTGGACGAACGTGGACAAAAAGGGACGAAAGTAGAATATTTGGGCGAACCTAGAACTGTGTTTGGAAAATTTTCTAAGTGTTGTGATTTTCGAAGTTCGTGAACATCATGTGGAATTTTCCGACTACTCCAAGACCAGCAACAACACAACCACAAAAGCAAGTGATGGACCCATGGACTGCGGCAGCACAAAAGACGAGCACACAGTCTTCGCAACCGATTAATTACATCGCGATGACTAGCTCATTGCCTCAAAGTGTGGCACCTCCAGCACCACAACCTGACTACTGGGGAGTAGCAGCAGCGGTGGTAAATACTCAAACTACCAATGCTATTTCCACACTGATAAATGACTTATCTTCAGGTAGCGGGAATCGGCCACCTAAGCTCATGGAGATGCAAGAATATAATCAGTGGCAGAAAAAGTTCAAGATCCATTTGGAAGGCATGGGAGTGGAAGGTGCAGAGGCATGGAGGATGATTGCTAGAGGTTACACTGCGCCGGTTTTGGAGAACACCGGTGAACCAGTTCCATTGGAGAGTATGTCTGAGGAGGAGAAAAAGAAGTTTGCTGTGGAGAAGAAAGCTTATTCCCAGTTGACTCAGGCAATCACAAACGACTTACTACATCAGTTTGGGACTTGCACCACGTCTAAGCAACTGTGGGATGTGCTTAAGAATAGGCATGATGGGAATGAGAAGACTAGAAGATTGAGGATGGAAGAGTTACGAAAGGAGTTTGAGAATTTTACTTATGTTGGAAATGAAACTTTAAAAGAATTAACTCCTAGATATTGTCATTTACTAACCGAGTTGTCTAGTTATGGTATAGAGATTCCTATGACAGATTTGGTGGACAAGTTTGCAGATGCTCTACCACCATACTGGGATCAGCATGTGGAAGTTCTCAAGGAGAAGGATGCTTATAAATTCTGGACTATCAACGAGTTTGTGCGGAAGCTGGAGAACAAAGAGCTTGAAGAAAAGAGGAAAGCGAAAAGATCACAGATTCCTCAGAATCCAAGCTTATATTTTGGAAGCACTTCAGTACCAGCTGGAAACTCAAGTTCAGGGGGAGTAGTGGCACCACATGTTGCTTGCATTTCCAATGTTATGGAACCACCAAAACCTACCATCAACTACATTGCACAAACCTCATCCTACTCACAACCATCATACACACCACCACCTCCACAACAACAATACAACAATTCTTACATTTCACCGTTCTCTCCAATGCAACAAGCAGCATTCTATACTGCTAGCCAATCTCAACAACCACCTCAACAAACACAATACATGAATCCAATGACACAACCTAATCAACAACCGGTGGTTTTGGAGACTTCTAACTTGGGAAATGTAACTGTTGAAGTTGCTCAGGAACATATAGCACTAGTTTCTGCAATGGTTTCATCTTATAATGGGTTGGTTGCTAGTCAAATTGGGAACAATAACTTGACCAATGAAGACTATGCACAGATTGATAAAGAAGAGATGGAACTTATTGATATCCAGTGGGCTTTTGCGAGTATTATGAGAAGGGCAACGGAGTTCATTGAGAAGACGGGTAGAACTGATTTGGGAACTTCTCCAAACACAACCTACGGGTTCAACAAAAGAGAAGGTTACTTGTTTTAATTGTGGAGGGAAAGGTCATTTCAAACAGGAATGCACTCAGCCACCTAAACAAGGTAATAGAAACCCTTTCAATGCAAGCTACCAGAACCGTCAACAGCAAAACCAAAACCAAGTTTCATACCGACAAAACAACTCTAACAACAACCAGAACAGACAACCAAACACACCAAACCAGACTCAAAACCAATCACCAAACAACACTAACCGAACAGTCATACCGATTACCACACCGAATGAGACACAACAGAATACAAATCAGAATCAAGCATTGGTGATTCAACAGGATGAACGGTTTGATTGGTCGGGTATGCAAATTGTGGTTGAGGAAATTACAACTGGTGGAAATGTGGCTTGTGTTGCCCGACAGGTTAATATTGAGGAGTCGGTGATAGTTGATGAGAAGGAAGAAACTGAGGTTGAAGTTGACGTATCTGAGGCAGAAGTGGAAGTGGAGACTGAGCTTGTTGAGGTTAAGGCTGAGGAAGCAAATCCTGGAGTGGTGATTGACACTGTTTCTGATGTTCCTGAGGAGTGTGAATCAATTTATTCAGATTCAGACAGTGAATCAGATACAGAAGCAATTGTTACATCCCTGGATGATGATATTGAACGAGGAAGTCATGCATTGCTGATGATGCTTTCACCAGGATTGATTATTCCAAGTTTTTCGCTGGAAAGGAAGCTCATTTTGCTTTGATGGCCATGACAGATCCTCCAAAACCTGTAAGTTCTGAGTGTAGCACTGATATTACTAGTAATAAATATTGTGGTACTTGTGATAGATTGACAGAGGAGAACAAAGAACTTCGCGTTCAACGTGATAGTGCTATCATCAACTTTCAATCTACTCGCAAAGAGTTGAATGCTTTCAACAAGGTACTAGATGGCTATAAAAAGGACATTTCCGACTTAAAAAATACTCTTTCATTAAAACAACTTGCAATTAATAACTATATAAATGAAATTGAGAACACTAAATTGGAAATGGCCGCCATTAAGTGCTTTGCTGAAAAAGTGAATAAGAAGTTGGAAAGTTATAAGCACATTGCTTATGTGGTAGATCACATCATTGATGATCAAACCACTAATTACATGTCTGTGCCATCTTAATTGTCATCAAGTGACACCGGAGAGCTCGGTAAAATCAGACTCATCATCGGAAAATGAATCTAATACCTCGAGTATTGGTGATCCACATTCCGATGTGAGGCCGGTTTTAGGTTTGAATGATGAGGGTGTTACTGCTGAAAGTGTTGATTCAGACTCTGAGAGTGATGATTCTGGTTGTCACCAAAATGCTAATGCATATGAAATTCCAAAAGAAAATCACATCATTACCAATGAACAAGTGTCATCATCTCAGCATGTGCATTCGATGGCAAATGCTCATCGTGAGAAAAAGTCTGAAAAGAATGTGGTTAAGAAAGAAATTGAGAAAAAGGTTAATAATGAACCTTGTGACAAACCAGTCAAGGTGTTTTATCGGATGGAAGGATCCGATAAGATCATCTCTGACGAGGAATTTCCAATCAAAAATGCTAACTATGCTAAAATTGATAAAATCTGGCAAGAAAGCACCATTTGGTTCTCAAAACATGAGAGAACAAATGAAATTCCACCTGCCATTTTAAAGAAATTATATTTGGATGTTCCTCAAGAACCAAAGGTTCATGTCACAGAGTTCATTAGACCCAAAAACAGAGCTAACGGTTTTCATGAGCCTGCTTACTCAAAAGGGCCACTCCCTGAGAGTTTGAGGAATCAACAGTATAATGATCAATATCCTGTTCGATCATTTGCTCAACCGAATGCTCCAAATGTTTTTGAAGAATACCGTACATGCTTTAAATGCGGGGAGAGAGGGCATTTACTTGCTCAATGCCCGTATGTAAGGCATAAAAGGCACGAAGTTAAAGTGAGGAATTCCATGAGGAAACCGATTGATCATTACATTCCACCACATAGACGAGTTGTTCCTTAACAACAACAGTTTTATAATCAAAACAATTTTTATCAAACGAGGAACAATCGTCCAGTTCAGTATGATAGAAGAAATCGGATTGCTATGGAACAATCATGGAGAAAACCAGTGGTGACACAACAAATGATAGGCAAAAGGTTCCACCAAAACCTATTGTCAAGTCAAATGTTGGACCTAAGTCTGTTTAATCAGATAAGGTAACCAAGAAAGTTTCATTTGCAAACAATGTTCAGAAACCGACTGAGAACCCAAAGTCTCAGATTCGTATCTTGAAAAGAACTGAACAATCTTGGACACCCAATGGTTCTCCAGGTGCCTCAACTTCAAAATCCAAAGAGAAAAAGGAAAATGTTTTGAATAATCCTAAAAAGATTGATCCAAAACAAAGTGTTGATGAGAATGTTACTTTGAACAATGATATTCCAAGACCCAAGACTCAGGCTTGGGTCCCCCGAAAGAACTAACTGTTTTACTTGATGTGTGCAGGGAGTTTCAGCTGGCCCTATTAGCAGTCTTTGGATTGTTGATAGTGGAGTTTCAGGCCACATGACAGGGGATCTTGCGTTGCTGTTCGACGTGAAGAATATTAATGGTGGATATGTTGCATTCGCTGGGAATAAAGGCGGATATATCACTATGGAGGGGAGCGTGAGTAATGGGATTGGGAGCTTTGAAAGGATTTCATATGTGAAGCAGATCGACTATAATCTGTAGAGCGTCAGTCAAATCTGTGATAAACAATTCACTGTGCATTTTGATGACAAATCCTGCTATATTCTCAAACCGGGCTTCAAAATTCCAAAGGAGTGGGTAATGTTGAAGGCATCTCGCGTCAACAACCTCTATATTCTTGATATGTCCAAGGCGATGACATCGCAGGGGCAAATAACATGTTTTCTATCCCGCTATCAATCGAAGCCGATACAAAGTCATCTGACGGCGGTCAAGCGTATCCTTAGATATCTGAAGGGTTGTCCCTCAAAAGGACTTTGGTACCCTAATGATGATGATTTTGATTTTATTGCTTTTAGTGATGCAGATTGGGGCGGCTGTGATAAAGATAGCAAATCTACTACAGCTGGTTGCCAGTTTTTAGGGAGCAGGTTAGTCACCTGGCAGTGTAAGAAGCAGACTTCCGTGGCGCTGTCTACCTGTGAAGCCGAGTACATTGCAGCCTCGAGTTGCTGTTCGCAAGTGCTCGTGATCCAACAACAGATGGTGGATTACGGTTTGCAGTTTCTTAAAACCCCTATACACTGTGACAACGAAGCCGCTATCGCATTAACTAAAAATACTGAAAATCATTCTAAAGCGAAACATATCCGGATCAAATACCATTTTATCCGTGATTGTTACGCTAAAGAATTGATAGATATGGTCAAAATCCATACTGACTACCAACGTGCAGATTTGTTTACTAAAGCTTTTGACAGATCCCGCTTTGAATATCTTTTGAAAGTCAACAATATAAAGGAAAAACAGGACTAATCGGCACCTCGGTTTATCACTTTTTAGTTTTAATTTTCTAATTGGGAATTTCTCTTTACTATCGTAATCCTCAAAGAAGTTGATGCTTTCGAGTGGATTGTTTAAAATTTTCGTTAAAGTTTTTATTGTTTTTCAGAAAAATTAAAAACCCAAAAATATGTTCTTTATTTTAGGGGGAGTCATTTTATCAGAAAAACCAAAAACATTGAAAAAGTCAAAAAGACCTAAAAATTAGAAAAACCAAAAATGATTTCCTGGATAAAAAGAGGAAATGATAATACATCAGTGGGGATCTGACACAGGCTAAAGTATTGTATAGTATAATGAGGCGTGTGTTGACTATGTGTGATATGCTGATAGGCTTCGTAGACTAAATATTGCGTGCATTAGTGATACAAACATAACGAACTACGCGTTCGTGGCTGAACACCTCATGGGCATATGGTCTTAGTACCGTAATTTCGTTTGATAGGATTGCCAAAATCTGAGGTTTCGGGTCGTTATGTTATGGTTATCCGGGATATTCTGATTAAACTTTTGTCGTATTGATTTACGGACCTAGTTTCATCAGAATATTTGCTAAAAAGAGCTTAAATGCCAAAACCGAAAGTTACCGAATTGAGGAACTTTATGTTTTATTGATCAAAGATCATTATTACATCGTATTGACTTACTGATACAAATCAGTAGTTGATATCGGCCTCAACCTAGTGTATATGCACATGTTACTCTGCTGCATTCGTTTGCTGACCTGTACACCTCTGTGCTATATACTTTGTAACTTTAATGGATAACTCTGGCATAATCATGCGTTACGACGAAGCTTTGTGCAATTACTTGATACGGGAGTATGTCGTGTGTGTGGGCACCACAATGTGTTAGTCTAATACACCTAACTCGTATCATTTTAAAGCATTGCGTAATAGTTGCATGTGAGCTTATGTGGACCACAATATCAGCAATTGCCCGGTCACATACTGTTTCTAATGATAATATTAAACAAATAGATCAACGCTGTGATCAGATTTCTCAGAAAACTGATATGATCCTCTTACCGGGTATCACAAAATGTTTACTGCTTTCATTTACTTTGATGCATTTTACTTTTATTGTCAAAAAGATACAAAATCCAAAAAGATTTTAGGTGTGTTTTGATAAAATTTCAGAAAAACCAAAGTTTTGCATTTCTGCTTTATTTTAGATAACCGATGGTGCTTGATGGTCAATTTCTGAGATTTGATGAAACCATCTGTGCTTTGTATCATTCAAAAAGTGAAATTTTGAGTTTTTGAAGTTTAACGGATTGAAAAATGTTGAACGGGATTCGAATTCGTGATTTGGCAAAATTTTCAGATTTTTCCATTTCACATTCGCCCCTTAATTGGGTCGAATGTGGAAAAATCATCACATTCGGGTGTTTATCTTTGGGCGAATGTGGGAATTTTACACAAATTCCACCTTCGGGTGAACAGTATCCACCTTCGGGCCATTTGCTTGGGCCGAATGTGGAACTAACCTACGTTCGACCAGATAAACGGGCGAAAGTGGACCTCCTATAAATGCCAATGAGCAGATTCGACCACTCATTCATATATTTTTCAAAATTTTTCATCCTAACCTAGACTTGTTGCTTTGATTTCTACGGATTGTGTTTATTGTTCTCGAGTGTTCACTGATCATTTTAAGCCCAATTTGACAGGTAATGGAGATCAAAACAGGTCACAATCGACGATTGTAGTTCTTCGACCTAGGGTTTACTATCTGGACAGATTGGACTGTTGTTCATTGCTTGTTTTTGCTATTGATTCAATCTACATCAGTTTTAGGGGGAGAATAATCAAGGAATTAGAATTATAACATGTTTTAATGGGTTAATTGATCGATTGAAACAGATAGAACCTAATTCCTCTTTAAAACTGATGCAAATTGAATGATAATAGAAATTGTTGAGTCACGAGTGCTAATCGGCCTTAATAGGACACAAAACAATCAGAATTAGATGTTAAAAACCAACATGGCAAAATTTTAAATTTTTAGGGTTTATCAGTTTTCACTTTCGGTCCTCAAAAAGGGCGAAGGTGAAAATTAACGGGCGAATGAAACATTGTGTTGGGCGAATGTAATTTTTACTCTATATTTGTTCACATTCGTACCAAATTCTGCACATTCGTACCAAAATATATACATTCGACCTAATAAAAAGGGGCGAATGTGGAATCTGTAAATCTTTAAAATTTTCAATTTTTGTTGTTTTTGTATTTTGATGTATTTTTCTGATTTTGATGTGCAGATGGCTGAGCAACCAGAAAACGTTGAGGCACAAGTGGAAAATGTCGTACCAGATCCGGTTCAAGAGGCTGAAGCATCTGTTCCTAGTAGATGGCCATTCGAACCGTCTCACAATTGTTGTGCGTTTCTTGGAGATGAGGAAAAGAATACAGAATTTGCTGGGATTATTGAATTTTTAAGGAGAAGCAGAATTGTACATGCCTTAGCTTCACCAACAATCATCTACAAAGATATAGTTGAAGATTTCTACAAGAATGCAAAGTACAATTTTTGGGAGAATCAGACTATAATCAAGAGCAAGATTCAAGGCATGGAGATATTTCTGACAGAATCTGATATTAGAGAAGCACTGCAGATTAAGTTTGAAGTCAGTGAAGATCCCAGAGAGCTATCTTGGACTGAACAGAAAGCTTGTTTCCTGAGGATGAAGTACAAAGGTCCGATTACTGATGGATCTATGCATAAAGGGAAGCTGAGTGTACAGTTCAAGTATTTCGCACATGTCATTATTCATGTATTCGGATGTGTGAGCGGTGGATACGATGTGATGAGAAGAAGTTTGAGCTCATTGATGGTTGCGTTGACTCTCAACAAACCATTCAATGTATCTGGGATGATATTAGATCACATGCTTGAAATGTTAAAGGGGTTGAAGAAGAAACAGTTCATGCTATACCCAAGGTTTCTCATGATGATTTTTGACCATAAGTATCCTGATTTGCATAAGGATCCAACTAAGATCATAGGTCAAGATCACATGAACATCCGTACACTGGTGAGGATGAAAGGGTATAAGGGTGTGCCAGATGAGGAAAAGCCACCACGAAAGAGACTGTTTGGAGCTTTGGCTAAACAGGATTACGCTGATCCTGGAAAGAACAAAGCTAGACATGCTGAGAATGATTCTGATAATGATGATCCCTTGGTGTATGCTGATGCAAACACTAAGAGGAAGAGGCAGGTAGTCAATGCTGGAGCCAAAGGGAAGGGCAAGGCAAAGACTGATCAGGGGAGTTCTAAGCAACAAGTTGTTAGGAAGAAAACTACTGCAAAGAAGGGAACAAGTTTAGTTGATGAAGATTCAGTTGACTCAGAAGAAACAGAGATAGACGAGCAGTGGCATTCTGATGAAGAAAGAGTTAAGACCACCAAACGTAAGGCCACTATGGTTGGTGAGTCTGAATCTCTTAACAAGACTATTGAAGAAGTATCACAGAAGAAGAAGTCTGTTGATGTTGATGAAGGAGATTTGGGTGTTAACCTGGATGAGTTGGAAGCAGGTGAAACTGTTGTAGTGAATTTGCCTAAACCGAAGCATAAATCAATGGCAAAGAAATCCAGCACTAAACAGTTGAGAGAGAAAGAAATAGCCCAGCTGCTTAAAGGAAAGAGAATACCTGATGCAGGTACATCATCAAAGCTATCTTCACCAGTTGCCAAGAAGCAGAAAAAGAGTAAAGAGGCTGAAACATTACCAGTTGATGAGTTCAATGTTGCTCTGGATAATGTTTTAGATATGTTTAGGAAACCTCAGAAAGAGAAAGCCAAAGAAGCTGAGCCATCCAAATCGAAGAAGGTTACTGTTTCAGACAATGTGATGAAGCAGGTTAACAAAAAGATGGATGATATGATGAAAATGATTATAGCTCAGCAGGCAGAGATTGCTAAGTTCAAGCAGAATGAAGAAAAGATGCTTCAGATAGTGGTTGCTTCAAAGAATAACCAAGATGAGATTGAGCAGAAAGTAAAGAAACTTGAAGCTGATAACAAGAATCTTGAGGTTAAGTGTTCCATGAATCGGAGTATGATTAAGGTGATTAAGGCTGATAACAAAGAACTAAAGGCTGAAAACAAACGCCTTAGTGATTTGTTGGATAGTTTGTATAATGAAGCACCAAAGCTGAAAGAAGGTGACGAAGATAAGGAAAAAGAGGAGGAACAGGTAGATTTTGAGCCTTCTGATTCTGAAGAAGAAAAGGATGATGAGGAAGATGATGAGTCTGAGAAAAGCGATGATGAAGAAAGTAAGAAAACCGATAAAGATGATGATGATGATGCTGAGGGATCGGGTAGCAAGGATGATGATAGTAGTAGTGACAATGATGATGATGAAGGGGGAGATGACACTAGTAAGTTTACATTCGAGAAGAGAACACCGAAGAAGGATGCTGGAGAATCTAGTTCTAAGAAGAAGAAAGGTGGGAATACAGATTCAGATGAAAGTATCTTTTGGAATGAAAAGGTGAGATCTCTAAGTGATGATGCGAAGAAGGTATATAGAGATATGTTGGAGAAGAGAGAGTGGACTATAGAGTTCACAGGCAGATTTGCTGAGATCTTCCAGACTGATGATATGAGATATGAGCTGGAATATAATGATCCTGACTTAGAGGAGGGTGAAGTACCTGCTACTGTTGCCAAAGAAATTCTTGATGGTCTTGCACAGCGAGTAGGGAAAACATTGGAGGTGTTTATGATGGATGAGTCGATTCCAGATATTCCTGAAAAGGATATTGGAAATCACTCAGATGATAAGAATACTCCAAAGATGGATGAAGTGGAGATTGAGGATATTACGCATGAGGAATATCCACAATACTTTAGACAGAATGATGAAGATGTGGTATTTCCAGACTTCACAGAGATACCAAACACTTCAGCTAAGAAGAAAGCTAAGAAAAGAAGTGAAGAGTTTGTTGAGACGGTGTTTGGTGCTGATAAGCAACAATCTTCAAGTCAGACTGATGAATTAAAGACATATCTAAAGAAGTTGAAGGAAATGGATGAAAACCGACCAAAGCCTGAAGCTCAAGGAAGTTTTTATAGATTTCACAATGCGAAGTTCAAAGGCAGAGCTCTTGGCTGGACATATTTGGGTAGATTGAAGTGTTTAGCTGTCAAATGGGAATCAGGAATTCTGTACTTCTACAGATTCATTGATTTATTAACTCTACCATATTGGGCGGTCAGAGACATTTGCAGATTCACTATGTCTGGAGCTTCAGTGAATAATACTCATGTCGGTTGGTGTGCTGATAAGTTAGTCTGGGAGAGCAGGACAAAGTGGAATAGGTTTAAGCCTCAATATCCCAGAAGAAAAGTTCACAGGGATATTGATCCTAAAACTGGTTTGAAGAGGGTAACCTTGATTTACAAAGCACCTGAAGTGATGAAGAAAATACCTTTGATGCCTATGCCACAACATTTCAGTGCTGACTTTATTTTTTGGTATTACGATTGGAGGAAGGCAGAAGCGGTGATAGTATTGAGAGATGGGAAGGACAAATACAAGCATGTTCATGTATTTGATCCTATGTGGTTGATAAACTGTACTTTTGAAGACATCATCATGCTTTTCTACAATCCGATTCATCATGATCCCAATGATGCTGAACAGGCTAAGAAGTATACTCAGGTTGTGGGAGTTTGCTTTGCATATGACATAAACTCTGGTAGCAATTTGGATGCCAAACTTGGTAAGATGGTGAAGATGGCCGATGTGCCTAAACCGGTGAAAAGAAAGTTGGAGCCTGAAATGACAAAAGAGCAAAAGAAGCAGCTGAGGATTTATTTGTTGAACAAGGCGATGGACGAAGATCGAAAACGATCCAATCAATAGTCGAGGGGGAGTTTGTAGATGCACGAAGTGCGACTAATGATTGGATTAGCTAATTAACATATGTTAGGTAGTTTCTGAAGAGCCGAAAGTGGAAGAAGATGGGCGAAGGAAGAAAGATCTGGGCGAATGTAGAAAGTAGCTGATCAGAAAGACACATTCGTACCATGTTGTGGGCGAATGTGGAAAACTTCCACATTCGCACCATACAACTGGGCGAATGTGCAGAGCCTATATATAGATTTTGTGTGTTTTCGTGTTAGAGAGAGTTTTAGTTCGTGTGTGTATTGTGGTCAGGTTCAAGGTTAATTTGTGATAGTGTGTGTGTTCAATAGATTGACTAGGTGATTGACTGTAATACATTTTTATCAAAGTTAATCTATGAAAAAGCCTTTGAAATGATGTTTTCTGTGTTTTGATCCGAGTATTATCAATTTGTTCATAACTAGGGTTTCCGCACCTGGTTTTGTGACTTGTATGATCATATCTTCCTGTTTTAGCTAAAATCTTTCAATTACATCATGTGGAATTTTCCAACTACTCCGAGACCAGCAACAACCCAACCACAACAGCAAGTGATGGACCCATGGACAGTGGCAACACAAAAGACGAACACACAGTCTTCGCAACCGATTAATTACATAGCGATGACTAGCTCGATGCCTCAGAGTGTTGCACTTCCAGCACCACAACCTGACTACTGGGGAGTAGCAGCAGCGGTGGTAAATACTCAAACTACCCATGCTATTTCCACACTGATAAATGACTTATCTTCAGGTAGCGGGAATCGGCCACCTAAGCTCATGGAGATGCAAGAATATAATCAGTGGCAGAAAAAGTTCAAGATCCACTTGGAAGGCATGGGAGTGGAAGGTGCAGAGGCATGGAGGATGATTGCTAGAGGTTACACTGCACCGATTTTGGAGAACACCGGTGAACCAGTTCCATTGGAGAGTATGTCAGAGGAGGAGAAAAAGAAGTTTGCTGTGGAGAAGAAAGCTTATTCCCAGTTGACTCAGGCAATCACAAACGACTTACTGCATCAGTTTGGGACTTGCACTACGTCTAAGCAACTGTGGGATGTGCTTAAGAATAGGCATGATGGGAATGTGAAGACTAGAAGGTTGAGGATGGAAGAGTTGCGAAAGGAGTTTGAGAATTTTACTTATGTTGGAAATGAAACTCTAAAAGAATTAACTCCTAGATATTGTCATTTACTAACTGAGTTGTCTAGTTATGGTATACAGATTCCTTTGACAGATTTGGTGGACAAGTTTGCAGATGCTCTACCACCGTACTGGGATCAGCATGTGGAAGTTCTCAAGGAGAAGGATGCTTATAAATTCTGGACTATCAACGAGTTTGTGCAGAAGCTGGAGAACAAAGAGCTTGAAGAAAAGAGAAAAGCTAAAAGATCACAGATTCCTCAGAATCCAAGTTTATATTTTGGAGGCACTTCAGCACCAATTGGAAACTCGAGTTCAGGGGGAGTAGTGGCACCACATGTTGCTTGCATTTCCAATGTTATGGAACCACCAAAACCTACCATCAACTACATTGCACAAACCTCATCCTACTCACAACCATCATACACACCACCACCTCCACAACAACAATACAACAATTCTTACATTTCACCGTTCTCTCCAATGCAACAAGCAGCATTCTATACTGCAAGCCAATCACAACAACCACCTCAACAAACACAATACATGAATCCAATGACTCAACCCAGTCAGCAACCATTGGTGTTAGAGACTTCTAACTTGGGCAATGTAACTGTTGAAGTTGCTCAGCAACATATTGCACTCGTCTCTGCAATGGTTTCATCTTATAATGGGTTGGTTGCTAGTCAAATTGGGAACAATAACTTGACCAATGAAGACTATGCACAGATTGATAAGGAAGAGATGGAACTAATTGATATACAGTGGGCTTTTGCGAGTATTATGAGAAGGGCAACGGAGTTTATTGAGAAGACGGGTAGAACTGATTTGGGAACTTCTCCAAATACAACCTACGGGTTCAACAAGGAGAAGGTTACTTGTTTTAATTGTGGAGGGAAAGGTCACTTCAAAAGGGAATGCACTCAGCCACCGAAACAAGGTAATAGAAACCCTTTCAATGCAAGCTACCAGAACCGTCAACAACAAAACCAAAACCAAGTTTCTTACCAAAGTAACAACAACTATCAAAATCAAAACAACTACCAAAACCGACAAAACAACTCTAACAACAACCAGAGCAGATAACCAAACACACCAAACCAGACTCAAAACCAATCACCAAACAACACTAACCGAACAGTCATACCGATTACCACACCAAATGAGACACAACAGAACACCAATCAGAATCAAGCATTGGTGATCCAACAGGATGAACGGTTTGATTGGTCAGGTATGCAAATTGGGGTTGAGGAAATTACAACTGGTGGAAATGTGGCTTGTGTTGTCCGACGGGTTGATATTGAGGAGTCGGTGATAGTTGATGAGAAGGAAGAAACTGAGGTTGAAGTTGATGAATCTGAGATAGAAGTGGAAGTGGAGACTGAACCTGTTGAGGTTAAGGCTGAGGAAGCAAATCCTGGAGTAGTGATTGACACTGTTTCTGATGTTCCTGAGGAGTGTGAATCAGTTTACTCAGATTCAGACAGTGAATCAGATTCAGAAGCAAGTGTTACATCCCTGGATGATGATATTGACCAGTTGCTAGCAGAAGCTGATTTTCTAAAGACGAGGAAGTCGTGCATTGCTGATGATGCTTTCACCAGGATTGATTATTCCAAGTTTTTCGCTGGAAAGGAAGCGCATTTTGCTTTGATGGCCATGACAGATCCTCCTAAACCTGTAAGTTCTGAGTGTAGCACTGATATTACTAGTGATAAATACTGTGGTACTTGTGATAGATTGACAGAAGAAAACAAAGAACTTCGCGTTCAACGTGATAGTGCTATCATCAACTGTCAATCTACTCGCAAAGAGTTGAATGCTTTCAACAAAGTACTAGATGGCTATAAAAAGGACATTTCTGATCTTAAAAATACTCTTTCATTAAAACAACTTGCAATCAATAACTATATTAATGAAATTGAGAACACTAAATTGGAAATGGCTGCCATTAAGTGCTTTGCTGAAAAAGTCAACAAGAAGTTGGAGAGTTATAAGCACATTGCTTATGTGGTAGACCACATCATTGATGATCAAACCACTAATTTCAAGTCTGTGTCATCTCCAGTGCTTTTTGAAAATCACAACTGCCATCAAGTGACACCGGAGAGCTCGGTAAAATCCGACTCAACATCGGAAAATGAATCTAATACCTCGAGTATTGGTGATCCACATTCCGATGTGAGGCCGATTTTAGGTTTGAATGATGAGGGTGTTACTGCTGAGAGTGTTAATTCAGACTCTGAGAGTGATGATTCTGGTTGTCACCAAAATGCTAATGCATGTGAAATTCCAAAAGAAAATCACATCATTACCAATGAACCAGTGTCATCATCTCAGCATGTGCATCCGATGGCAAATGCTCATCGTGAGAAAAAGTCTGAAAAGAATGTGGTTAAGAAAGAATTTGAGAAAAATGTTAAGAATGAACCTTGTGACAAACCAGTCAAGGTGTTTTATCGGATGGAAGGATCCGATAAGATCATCTCTGACGAGGAATTTCCAATCAAAAATGCTAAATATGCTAAAATTGATAAAATCTGGCAAGAAAGCACCATTTGGTTCCCAAAACATGAGAGAACAAATGAAATCCCACCTGCCATTATAAAGAAATTGTTTTTGGATGTTCCTCAAGAACCAAAGGTTCATGTCACAGAGTTCATTAAACCCAAAAATAGAGCTAACGGTTTTCATGAGCCTGCTTACTCAAAAGGGCCACTCCCTGAGAGTTTGAGGAATCAACAGTATAATGATCAATATCATGTTCGATCATTTGCTCAACCGAATGCTCCTAATGTTTTTGAGGAATACCGTGCATGCTTTAAATGCGGGGAGAGAGGGCATTTACTTGCTCAATGCCCGTATGTAAGGCATAAAAGGCACAAAGTTGAAGTGAGGAATTCCATGAGGAAACCGATTGATCATTATGTTCCACCACATAGACGGGTTGTTCCTCAACAACAACAATTTTATAATCAAAACAATTTTTATCAAACGAGGAACAATCATCCAGTTCAGTATGATTGAAGAAATCGGATTGCTATGGAACAATCATGGAGAAAACCAATGGTGAACACAACAAATGACGGGCAAAGGGTTCCACCAAAACCTGTTGTCAAGTCAAATGTTGGACCTAAGTCTGTTAAATCAGATAAGGTAACCAAGAATGTTTCCTTTGCAAACAATGTTCAGAAACCGACTGAGAACCCAAAATCTTAGATTCGTATCTTGAAAAGAACTGAACAATCTTGGACACCCAATGGTTCTCCAGGTGCCTCAACTTCAAAAACCAATGAGAAAAAAGAAAATGTTTTGAATAATCCTAAAAAGTGTGAGAGAAGGATTTTAACCGAAACAGGATTATTTGATCATACAAGTTACAAAACCAGGTGCGCAAACCCTAGCTTTGAACAAACTGATAAAAACTCAAATCAAAACACAATCAATATCATTTTCAAAGGTTTTCATAGATTAACTTTTGCATAAACTTGATTACAATGAGTTTTAGGTTAATCTAGAACAATCACACACTATCTCAATCTATCCAGGAACCTGACCTCAAAACACACACAACTAATAACTCTCTCTACATTACAAAAACACAATTTCTATTTATAGAGCCTGCACATTCGCCCATTTACACTGGTCGAATGTGGAAGACTTCCACATTCGCCCACTGTATGGTACGAATGTACACCTTCAGTCAAAGTCCCTTTCACCTTCGCCCACTAGTTTTCTCCTTCGCCCCTTTTATCTTACATTCGCCCAGAACTGTTTCACATTCTACCCATCAGCACTCTAACATATGTTAATATCCAATCACTAGTCGCAAAACGCATCTACAAACTCCCCCTCGACTATTGATTGGATCGTCTTCTGTCTTCGTCCATGGCTTTGTTCAATAACTTGATTCTGAGCTGTTTCTTCTGCTCTTTGGTCATTTCAGGTTCTAACTTTCTCTTCACCGGTTTCGACACATTTGCCATCTTCACCATTTTGCCAAGTTTGTTATCCAAATTACCTCCCGCATTTATATCATATGCAAAACACACTCCAACCACTTGAGTATATTTCTTTGCTTGATCAGCGTCATTCGGCTCATGATGAATCGGATTATAGAAAAGCATGATGATGTCTTCAAACATACAGTTAATCAACCACATCGGATCAAATACATGAACATGCTTGTATTTGTCCTTCCCGTCTCTCAACACTATCACCGCTTCTGCCTTCCTCCAATCATAATACCAGAAAATAAAGTCAGCACTGAAATGTTGTGGCATGGGCATCAAAGGTATTTTCCTCATCACTTCAGGTGCCTTATATATCAAAGTAACCCGCTTCAGCTTGGTTTTAGGATCAATATCCCTATGAACTTTCCTTCGGGGATATTGTGGCTTGAATTTATTCCATCTAGTTCTGCTTTCCCAAACCAGCTTGTCTGCACACCAACCGACATGTGTATTATTCACTTAAGCACCCGACATAGGGAATCTGCATAAATCTCTGACCGCCCAGTACGGTAGAGTTAGTAAATCAATGAATCTATAGAAGTATAGAATTCTCGATTCCCATTTGGCAGCTAGACACTTCAGCCTGCCTAAATATGTCCACCCGAGAGCTCTGCCCTTAAACTTAGCATTATGGAATCTATAGAAGTTTCCTTGAGCTTCAGGCTTCGGTCGGTTTTCATCCATTTCTCTCAATTTCTTCAAATAACTCTTCAATTCATCAGATTTATTTGAAGATTCTTGCTTATCAGCACCAAATACTTTCTCCACAAATTCTGCACTTCTTTGCTTAGCCTTCTTCTTCGCCGAAGTGTTTGGAATTTCAGTAAAATCAGGAAATACCACATCTTCATCAGTCTGTCTGAAGTATTGTGGATATTCCTCATGCGTTATGTCTTCAATTTCCACTTCTTCAAACTCAGGAGTATTCTTATCATCTGAGTGACTTCCAATATCCTTTTCAGGAATATCTGGAATCGACTCATCTACAATGAACTCCTCAAATGTTTTCCCTACTCTCTGTGCAAGTCCATCCAGAATTTCTTTTGCCACAGATGCAGGTACTTCACCTTCTTCAAGATCAGGATCGTTGTATTCCAATTCATATCTCATATCATCTGTTTGGAATATCTCAGCAAAACGACATGTGAACTCAATAGTCCATTCTCTTCTTTCCAACATATCTTTGTACACTTGTTTAGCATCATCAGTCAAAGACCTCACCTTCTCATTCCAGAATATACTTTTATCTGAATCAACATTCTCACCCTTCTTTTTCTTCGAACTTGATTCTCCAGTATCTTTCTTCTTTGGTGTTCTCTTTTCAAATGTAAACTTCGAAGTGTCATCACCTCCATCATTATCATCATCACTACTATCATCCTCTTTCTGACTCCCAGACCCTTCTGCATCATCATCATCATCATTCTTATCATCCTCATCATCACTTTTCTCTGACTCTTCATCATCCTCATCATCATCTTTTTCTTTATCGGATTCAGACGGTTCAAAGTCAACTTGCTCTTCTTCTTTTTCTTTATCTTCTTCACCCTCCTTCAACTTGGGTGCAACATTGTATAAATCATCAATCAAATCACTAAGGCGTTTGTTCTCAGCCTTTAGTTCTTTGTTGTCTTCTTTAATAGCTTTCAGTCTGTTTTTATTCCTCAAACACTTACCCTCAAGCTTCTTGTTCTTTGCTTCAAGCTTCTTAACTTTCTCATCAATCTCATCTTGATTTGACTTTGAAGCTACTACAATCTGAAGCATCTTTTCTTCATTCTGCTTGAACTTGGCAATTTCAGCTTGTTGAGCCACTATCATCTTCATCATGTCATCCATTTTCTTATTCACCTGCTTCATTACATCATCATCATCCACAGTGACTTTCTTAGACTTGGATCTGGATGGCTCAACTTCAGCTTCCTTTTCTTTCTGAGGCTTTCTAAACATATCAAGCACATTATCCAGTGCAACATTGAATTCATCAACTGGTAATGTTTCTGCCTCTTTAGATTTCTTCTGTTTCTTAGTGATCGGTTAAGATAACTTTGATGACGTACCAGCATCGGGTACTCCTTTACCTCTCAAGAGCTGGGCTAACTCTTTCTCTCTCAGCTGCTTAGTACTTGTCTTTTTAGCCATGGTCTTGTGCTTAGGCTTGGGCAAGTTTACTACCACAATCTCTCCTACATTCAACTCATCCATATTCACTCCTAAACCTTCATCTTCAGCACCAACAGACTTCTTAGTTTTCTCAGCTTCTGCAATTGATCTGTTTAATGATTCAGACTCACCAACCATAGTGGCCTTACGTTTGGTGGCCCTAACATTCTCAGCATCAGAATCCCACTGTTCCTCCTCCTCAGTTTCTTCTGAATCCACTGATTCTTCATCCACCAAACCAGTACCTTTCTTTGCAGTTGTTTTCTTTCTAACCACCTGTTGCTTCGAACTACCTTGGTCAGTTTTTCCCTTACCCTTCCCTTTGGCTCCGGGATTGACAACTTGTCTCTTCCTCTTAGTATTAGCATCAGCATATACTAAGGGATCATCATTATCAGAATCACTTTCAGGATGCCTAGCCGTATTCTTTGCAGGATCAGTGTAATCCTCTTTAGCTAAGGCTCCAAACAACCTTCTGTAAGGTGGCCTTTCATTGTCTGGCACACCCTTATAGCCCTTCATTCTAACCAACGTTCGAATGTTCATGTGATCTTGACCAAGAATTTGTGTAGGATCCTTTTTCAAGTCAGGATACTTGTGATCAAATATCATCATAAGGAATCTAGGGTATAACATGAACTGCTTCTTCTTCAAGCCCTTTAACATCTCTAGCATGTGATCCAGAATCATCCCAGACACGTTGAATGGTTTGTTGAGAGTCAACGCAACCAACAACGAGCTTAAACTTCTCCTCATCACGTCATATCCTCCACTTACACAGCCAAACACATGTATTATGACGTGTGCAAAGTATTTAAACTGCACGCTCAACTTTCCTTTGTGCATCGAACCATCAGTGATAGCACCTTTATATTTCATTCTGAGAAAACATGCCTTCTGTTCAGTCCATGATAGTTCTCTTGGATCTTCACTCACTTCAAACTTTATCTGGAGTGCTTCTCTGATATCAGACTCTGTAATAAACATCTCCATGTCTTGTATCTTGCTCTTTATGATAGTCTGATTATCCCAGAAGTCATACTTCGCGTTATTGTAGAAGTCTTCAACTATATCCTTGTAGATAATAGTCGGAGTTGCCAAAGCATACACAACTCTACTTCTTTTCAAGAACTTGATAATATCAGCAAACTCAACGTTCTTTTCTACATCTCCCAGATAATCACAGCAATTATGAGTTTTCTCGAACGGCCATTCGCTTTTGCTTGACGATTCTCCTTCCTGAACATTCTCTGGGACTGGTTCTGTGACAATAGTCTCTACTGGAATCTCAACATTCTCAGTCTGATCAGCCATCTGTATATCAAAATCAGAATCAAACGTCAAAACACAAAATCGACAAAAATTGAAAATTTTTAAGAATTTCATGTTCCACATTCGCCCGTTTTCATAGGGTCGAATGTGAGTTTTTCTGGTCAAAGATGAGATTTACAGGTCGAATGTGAAAACATTTTGAATGGAAATCACATTCGCCCGTTTTGAAATTACCTTCGCCCAAAAGTCTTCACCTTCGCACGTTTTCTGGACCGAAGGTGAAACCTGTTCATCTTAAAAATTCAAAAATTTTCTAACTGTGTTTTTAACATATGATTTTGATTGAAAAGCATCCTAATAATGCCGATTAAGACTCGTGAACCATCAATTTGCTTTTAATTTCAATTTACATCTGTTTTATAGGTGAATTAGGTTAAAACTGTTCTATTCGATCAATTTACCAATCAAAAGTTGTTAATAACCTAATTCATTCAAACATCTCCCCCTAAAACTGATGTACATTGAAATGTAATCAAAATCAAACATCAAAAACCATTCTAAGACCCTTAACCCTAAAACCCTAGGTACGGTTCTAAAACCGACGATTCCGGTCTGATTATAGCTCCATTACCTGTAAATTTAGTGGGAAAAGAATCAGTAACAATCAGGGATTAAAAACCACAAGAAAAATTGGTCAAAGCAACAAGGTGACAGATCGAAGGAAAATTTTTAGAAAAAATATGACTGAGGTCGAACCTGTGATCTGCTTATAAAGACAAGCTACCTTCGCCCGTTGTTGTGGGCGAATGTGAGTCTATTCCACCTTCGCCCCAATTTAATGGCCCGAAGGTAAAACTAGTACCCGAAGGTGAATTTTTGTTATAAAATGCCCACATTCGTCCAATGTGCAACGGTCGAATGTAATGATTTTTCCACATTCGACCCATTTAAGGGGCGAATGTGAAATGGAAAAATCTGAAAATTTTGCCAAAAATTCGAATCCCGTTCAACATTTTTCAATCTGATAAGTTTCCAAAACTCATATTTTCACATTTTGAATGATACAAAGCCCAGATGGTGTTATCAAATCTCAGAAATTGACCATCAAGCATCCCCGGTTATCAAAAAGAAAGCAGAAATGCAAAAGTTTTGGGTTTTTCTGAAATTTTATTAAAACACACCTAAAATCTTTTTGGATTTTTGTATCTTTTTGACAATAAAAGTAAATTACAGCAAAGTAAAAATGCATCAAAATAAAATGAAAGCAGTAAACATTTTGTGATGTCCGGTAAGAGGATCATAGCAGTTTTCTGAGAAATCTGATCACAGCGTTGATCTATTTGTTTAATATTATCATTAGAAACAGTATGTGACACGGCAATTGCTGATATTGTGGTCCACGTAAGCTCACATGCAGACAATTACGCAATGCTTTTAAAATGATACGAGTTAGGTGTATTAGACTAACACGGTGTGGTGCCCACACACACGACATACTCCCGTATCAAGTAATTGCACAAAGCTTCGTCGTAACGCGTGATTATGCCAGAGTTATCCGTAAAAGTTACAAAGTATATAGCACAGAGGTGTACAGGTCAGCATACGAATGCAGCAGAGTAACATATGCATATATACTAGGTTGAGGCTGATATTAATCATTGATTTGCATCAGATGATCAATACGATGTAATAATGATCTTTGATCAATTAAAACATAAAGTTCCTCAATTCGGTAACTTCCGGTTTTGGCATTTAAGCTCTTTTAGCAAATATTCTGATAAAACTAGGTCCGTAAATTAATACGACAAAAGTTTAATCAGAATATCCCGGATAACCATAACATAACGACCCGAAACCTCAGATTTTGGCAATCCTATCAAACGAAATTACGGTACTAAGACCATATGCCCATGAGGTGTTCAGCCACGAACGCGTAGTTTGTTATGTTTGTATCACTAATGCACGCAATATTTAGTCTATGAAGCCTATCAGCATATCACACGTAATCAACACACGCCTCATATACTATACAATTCTTTAGCCTGTATCAGATCTCCACTGATGTACTATCATTTCCTCTTTTTATCCAGGAAATCATTTTGGATTTTCTAATTTTTAGGTCTTTTTGAATTTTTCAATGTTTTTGGTTTTTCTGATATAATGGCTCCCCCTAAAATAAAGAACATATTTTTGGGTTTTTAATTTTTCTGAAAAACAATAAAAACAAAAATTTGAAAGAAACAATCCACTCGAAAGCATCAACTTCTTTGAGGATTAAACAATCCCCTCGAAAGCATCAACTTCTTTGAGGATTATAATAGTAAAGAGAAATTCCCAATTAACAAAGAGAAATTCCCAATTAGCAAAATATTAAAAACTAAAACCAAAAAGCGATAAACCGAGGTGCCGATTAGTCCTGTTTTTCCTTTATGTTGTTTACTTTTAAAAGATATTCAAAGCGGGATCTGTCAAAAGCTTTTGTAAACAAATCTGCACGCTGGTAGTCAGTATGGATTTTGACCATATCCATCAATTCTTTAGCATAACAATCACGGATAAATTGATATTTGATCCGGATATGTTTCGCTTTAGAATGATTTTCAGTATTTTTAGTTAATGCGATTGCGGCTTCGTTGTCACAGTGTATAGGGGTTTTAAGAAACTGCAAACCGTAATCCACCATCTGCTGTTGGATCCAGAGCACTTGCCAACAGCAACTCGAGGCTGCAATGTACTCGGCTTCACAGGTAGACAGCGCCACGGAAGTCTGCTTCTTGCATTGCCAGGTGATTAACCTGCTCCCTAAAAACTGGCAACCAGCTGTAGTAGATTTACTGTCTTTGTCACAGCCGCCCCAATCTGCATCACTAAAAGCAATAAAATCAAAATCATCATCATTAGGGTACCAAAGTCCTTTTGAGGGACAACCCTTCAGATATCTAAGGATACGCTTGACCGCCGTCAGATGACTTTGTTTCGGCTTCGATTGATAGCGGGCACAGAGACACGTTGCGTACATAATATCTGGTCGAGACGCCGTCAAATACATCAGAGATCCGATGATTGCTCTGTATGTAAATGGGTCCGTCAGCTCCCCCTTAGCGTCCACTCCAATCCCGTGATTGGGTTGAATCGGGGTATCCATCGGCTTGGAGTCCTCCATCTGGAACCGGCTCAAGATGTCGGATATGTATTTCGTCTGGTGAATGAAGATCCCGTCGGGTCTTTGGTCCACCTGCAAGCCTAGGAAAAACTGCATCTCCCCCATTGCGCTCTTTTCGAACTTTTCCTGCATGACAGTTTCGAACTCCCTGCATAAAAGCTCGTTAGTTGAACCAAATATTATATCATCAACGTAAATCTGTACTAGAAGCAAATCATCCCCAGTCTTCTTCATGAAGAGGGTGCAGTCGACGAGTCCGCGCTTAAATCCTTTGGAGATGAGGTATGTACTTAGCTCCTTGTACCACTGTCTCGGAGCCTGGTGCAAGCCATATAGAGCTTTGTTCAGCACGTAGACCTTATCCCGGTGGATTGGGTCCTCAAAGCCTGGTGGCTGCCCGACATAAACCTCTTCCTTGACTTTCCCGTACAGAAATGCGCTCTTAACGTCCATTTGATAAACTTTGAATTTCTTGTATGAAGCAAACGCAAGGAACATCCGAATAGCTTCAATTCGTGCTACCGGTGAATAGATTTCGTTATAATCAATCCCTTCGATTTGATGGAAACCCTTCACGACCAATCTGGCTTTGTTACGAACAATAACCCCACGATCATCCTTTTTGCACTTAAACACCCATTTAGTGCCGATCTTCTTCCTTTCCGGCGGCAAATCCGTGAGCGTCCAAACTCCAAATTTCTGGAATTGTAATAACTCCTCCTGCATAGCTTCAACCCAGGCATCATCCTTCAAAGCGTCCTTGTATGTCCTTGGCTCTACCTGCGACACATAACACGCAAACGACCAATCATTTTGACTACCAGATTGTTGAATTTTGGCATATAAAGCTAAAGCAGCAAAACTCTCTGGCGAGTTAACACTTCTAAGCTGCCCTCTGGTCATAACACTGCTTCCAGGATCACCAATAACTTGCTCCAGCGGGTGAATACGATGAATCCGAGATTCCGGATAATCAGGTACAGTAACTCCCGTCTGAACAGTCAAGTTCTCTACAGTATCCAGATCATGACCTGTGTTTGATGATGAAGCAACATCTGGAGTTGGAGTTGGGTTCACTGGCGGTGCCTCTGGTTCTTCTACATGTTCAAGAATGACTTCTTCAAATTGTTCATCTTCAGATTCTGAAGAGTCTAATGAAGTTGAAGCCTCTTGAAACACTTCTTCCTCTTGTATAGGAGCATTGGTATCATTAGAAGCTGGTAGGGGTTCACGGTGATCGGACGCACCAACGGTGAAGTCGTTGCATTTTCACACTCGTAAAGTAATCTGATAACAGCTTCTTCAACCAAGCTATCTAGATTGAATGATTCAAAGAAATCTTTGTAATCAAACATCCAATCAGGACCCGTGCCTTGCATATTTTGAGTATATCGTTGAACTTCCACGTTAGCCCAAACCTCTACTCGACGAGTTCGCTTGTTGTATACCCGTTTGAGCGGGGTTGCATATCCAACAAAGTATCCCTCCTCAGCTTTAGGACTAAACTTCTCGCTTGGATTCAACATCGTGCATGGCGCCCCAAAAGGTTCTAGATACTCTAAGTTCGGCTTTCGTCGGTGTAACAGCTCATAAGATGTTTTACCAAACTTCTTCACTGTTAGAACACGATTTAGTGTGTAGTTTGCTGCATAAATCGCCTCGTTCCAGAACATTACCGGAAGATTTGAATCAGCGAGCATTGTTCTAGCAGCTTCAATTAGAGTCCTATTCTTTCGTTCAGCAACACTGTTCTGTTGTGGAGTGTACGGAGCCGAATATTCATGATGTATCCCTTTGCTTTCACAAAGTTCATCCATCTTGGCATTTTTGAACTCCGTCCCATTGTCACTCCGAATTCGCTTTATCTTCACATTGTAGAGATTCTCCAATCGAGTGAACATAACTTTTAAGTTGTTAAAGGTGTCACTTTTATTCTGCAAACACATCACCCATGAAAATCTTGAGTAGTCATCAGTGACGACTAAACAATAAAGCTCTCAAAGATGACTTTTGCGCTTGACCGGTCCGAATAGATCCATGTGCAATCGCTCAAGTGGCATCTCTACAGAGTTGACTTTCTTCACTTTGTGGGACTGTTTGTGTTGCTTCCCCTTCTTACAACTCACACACTTGTCATTCAGATGGAAATGTTTCACGTTAACTCCATCGACAAGCCCATTTCTCACAAGTTGGTTCATTTTTCTCAGATGAATGTGCCCCATTCTTCGGTGCCACATTATCGATTCTTTCTCTGTCGCTTTTGATAGAAAACAAGTTATTTGCCCCTGTGATGTCATCGCCTTGGACATATCAAGAATATAAAGATTGTTGACGCGAGGTGCCTTCAACATTATCCACTCCTTTGGAATTTTGAAGCCCGGTTTGAGAATATAGCAGGATTTGTCATCAAAATGCACAGTAAATTGTTTATCACAAATTTGACTGACATTTAACAGATTATAATCGATCTGCTTCACATATGATATCCGCTCAAAGCTCACTATCCCATTACTCACGCTTCCCTCCATTGTGATATATCCACCTTTATTACCAGCGAATGCGACATACCCTCCATTGATGTTCTTCACGTCGAACAGCAACGCAAGATCCCTTGTCATGTGGCCTGAAGCTCCACTATCAACAATCCAAAGACTGCTAATAGGTCCAGCTGAAGCTCCCTGCACACAAAAAGTAAATCATTTAGTTCTTTCGGGGGACCCAAGCCTGAGTCTTGGGTCTTGGAACATCAGTTTTCACAGAAACATTTTCACAAATATTTTCAACAACTTTTTGATCAATCTTTTTCTGATTGTTCAAAACAGTTTCCTTTTTCTCATTAACCTTTGAAGTAGAGGCTCCTGGAGTACCATTGGGTGACCCAGATTGTTCAGTTCGTTTCAAGATACGAATCTGAGACTTTGGGTTTTCAGTCGGTTTCTGAACATTGTTAACAAATGTAACTTTCTTGGTTACCTTATCTGATTTAACAGACTTAGGTCCAACATTTGATTTGACAATCGGTTTTAGTGGAACCTTTTGCCTATCAATTGTTGCGTTCACCACAGGCTTCCTCCATGATTGTTCCATAGCAATCCGATTTCTTCGATCATATTGAATTGGACGATTGTTCCTCATTTGGTGAAAATTGTTTTGATTATAAAACTGTTGTGGTTGTTAAGGAACAACTCGCCTATGTGGTGGCACATAATGATCAATCGGTTTTCTCATGGAATTCCTCACTTCAACTTCGTGCCTTTTATGCCTTACATATGGACACTGAGCAAGTAAATGCCCTCGTTCCCCACATTTAAAGCATGCACGGTACTCTTCAAAAACATTCGAAGCATTTGGTTGAGCAAATGATCTAACAGGATATTGATCATTGTACTGTTGATTCCTCAAACTCTCAGGGAGTGGCCCTTTTGAGTAAGTAGGCTCATGAAAACCATTAGCTCTGTTTTTGGGTCGAATGAACTCTGTGACATGGACCTTTGGTTCTTGAGGAACATCCAAATACATTTTCTTTAAAATGGCAGGTGGGATCTCATTTGTTCTCTCATGTTTTGGGAACCAAATGGTGCTTTCTTGCCAGATTTTATCGATTTTAGCATAGTTAGCATTTTTTATTGGAAATTTCTCATCAGAGATGATCTTATCGGATCCTTCCATCCGATAAAACACCTTGACAGGTTTGTCACACGGTTCATTCTTATCATTCTTTTCAAGATCTTTCTTTACCACATTTTTCTCAAGATCTTTCTTAATAACATTCTTTTCAGACTTTTTCTCACGATGAGCATTTGCCATCGGATGCACATGTTGAGATGATGAAACTGGTTCAGTAGTAATGATGTGATTTACTTTAGGAATTTCACATGCATTAACAGTTTGAACATTACCAGTATCATCACTCTCTGAGTCTGAATCCACACTCTCAGCAGTAACACCCTCATCATTCAAACCTAAAATCGGTCTCACATCGGAATGTGGATCACCAATACTCGAGGTATTAGATTCATTTTCCGATGATGAGTCTGATTTTACCGAGCTCTCCGGTGTAACTTGATGACAATTGTAGATGCGTTTTGCGACTAGTGATTGGATATTAACATATGTTAGATGCTGATGGATAGAAGGTGAAATTCTGTCTGGTCGAAGGTAGGCTAAAAGGGGCGAAGGAAGAGAAAAGTGGGCGAAGGTAAAATGGAGCTTGACAGAAGAATACATTCGTACCATGCATATGGGCGAATGTGGAAGTCTTCCACATTCGACCAGTGCATATGGGCGAATGTGCAGGTCCTATAAATAGAAATTGTGATTTTGTAATGTAGAGAGAGTTATTAGTTGTGTGTGTTTTGAGGTCAGGTTCCAGAATAGATTGAGAGTGTTTGTGTGTGTTCTAGATTAACCTAAAACTCATTGTAATCAAGTTTATGCAAAAGTTAATCTATGAAAACGTTTGAAAATGACTTTGATTGTGTTCTGATTTGAGTTTCTATCAGTTTGTTCAAAGCTAGGGTTTCCGCACCTGGTTTTGTAACTTGTATGATCATATAATCCTGTTTTCGGTCAAAATATCTTCTCTAACAAAGTGGTATCAGAGCATAGAGGATCATACAACAACAAATTGATAAACTCAGAGCTGATTTGGACCTATTTTTGATCAATTCAGATCTGTTTTTGCATAAAAATGGTTTTTGAGTGTTTTTGATTGATTTGAAGTTGATTTTGTGGTTAAAATTCAAAATTTCAAGAATTAAAGTTGTTCCAAATCAATTCCGAATCAAAACCTGATTAAGATCATTCAAATTCACAAACTTTTGAAAATCAGAGATCAAAATAACCGTTTTTCAAAGTGTAACCGTTTTTCAAACCTGAAATGGGCGAACCTGGAACCTGAGTGGTCGAACCTGAGAGTTTTTGGGCGAACCTGAGTATTTTTTTGGTCGAACCTAGGTATTTTTGGGCGAACCTGAAAAGTTTTTGTTGAATTTTTCACTTTCGGGTCACAATTTTCACCTTCGATTGATCGGGCGGGCGAACCTGGAGTAGAAACGGGCGAACCTGAAATTTTCTGGGCGAACGTGGATTTGTGTTAGTGTGTTTTTACATTCTGGTGAGATTTTACCTTCGATTGTTACTGTGTGGGCGAACCTGCATCAGAAGGGACGAAAGTGAAGGAAAACCGGACGAACCTAGGATTAGCTTTTTGAAAATTTTCTAAGTGTTGAATTTTTCGAAGTTCGTGATCATGTGGAATTTTCCGACTACACCGTTACCAGCAACGACACAACCACAACAGCAAGTGATGGACCCATGGACGGTGGCAGCACAGAAGACGAGCACACAGTCTTCGCAACCGATTAACTACATGGCTCAAAGTGCACCTCCAGCACCACAACCTGACTACTGGGGAGTAGCAGCAGCGGTGGTAAATACTCAAACTACAAATGCTATTTCCACACTGATTAATGATTTGTCTTCAGGTAGCGGGAATCGACCACCGAAGCTCATGGAGATACAAGAATACAATCAGTGGCAGAAAAAGTTCAAAATACATTTGGAAGGCATGGGAGTGGAGGGTGCAGAGGCATGGAATATGATTGCTAGAGGTTACACAGCACCAGTTTTGGAGAATACAGGTGAACCAGTTCCATTGGAGAGCATGGCTGAGGATGAGAAAAAGAAGTTTGCTGTGGAGAAGAAAGCTTTCTCCCAATTGACACAGGCAATCACAAATGATCTTTTGCATCAGTTTGGGACTTGTACTACGTCTAAGCAATTGTGGTATATGCTTAAAAGGAGACATGATGGGAATGAGAAGACCAGAAATCTAAGGATGGAAGAATTGAGAAAGGAGTTTGAGAATTTTTCTTATATTGGCAATGAAACTTTGAAAGAATTAACTCCTAGATATAGTCATTTGCTATCTGAATTGTCTAGTTATGGTATACAGATTCCTATGACAAAGCAGGTGGATAAGTTTGCAGATGCTTTACCACCACACTGGGATCAGCATGTGGAAGTTCTCAGGGAGAAGGATGCATACCAATTCTGGTCCATTCAAGAGTTTATAGAGAAGCTGGAAAACAAAGAATTGGAAGAGAAGAGGAAAGCTAGAAGATCACAGATTCCTCAGAATCCCAACTTATATTTTGGAGGTACTTCAGTTCCAGCTAGTAACTCAAGTTCAGGAGGAGTTGTTGCACCACATGTTGCATGTATTTCCAATGTTATGGAATCACCAAAACCTACCATCAACAAACATCATCCTTCTCACAACCATCAAATCCACCACCACAACAACAATACAACAATTCATACATTCCACCATTTTCCCCAATGCAACAAGCCGCTTTTTATACTGCTAGCCAATCTCAACAACCAATGAACCAACCTAATCAACAAACGGTGGTTTTGGAGACTTCTAACTTGGGAAATGTGACGGTTGAAGTGGCTCAGCAACACATTGCATTAGTCTCTGCAATGGTCTCATCCTACAATGGATTAGTTGCTAGTCAAATTGGGAATAACAACTTAACCAATGAAGACTATGCACAGATTGACAAGGAAGAGATGGAACTCATTGATATCCAATGGGCTTTTGCGAGCATTATGAGAAGAGCAACGGAGTTTATTGAGAAGACAGGTAGAACAGATTTGGGAACTTCTCCTAACACAACCTATGGGTTCAACAAGGAGAAAGTTACTTGTTTTAATTGTGGAGGAAAAGGTCACTTTAAAAGAGAATGCACCCAACCACAAAAACAAGGTAATAGGAACCCATTCAATGCAAGCTACCAGAATCGTCAACAACAAAACCAAAACCAAGTTTCTTACCAAAACAACAACAACTACCAAAACCGTCAAAACAACTTTAATAACAACCAAAACAGACAACCAAACACACCAAACCAGACACAAAACCAATCACCTAACAATGCCAACCGAACAGTTATACCAATCACTACACCTAATGAGACACACCAGAACACCAATCAGAATCAAGCATTGGTGACTCAACAAGATGAGAGGTTTGATTGGTCGAGTATGCAAATAGGTGTTGAGGACATTACTACTGGTGGAAATGTGGCTTGTGTTGTATATCAGGTTGATATTGAAGATTCGGTGACAGTAGATGAGAAGATAGAAACTGAGGTTGAAAGTGATGAGTCTGAGGCTGAAATGGATGTGGAGAATGAACATGTTGAGGTTAAGGCTGAAGAAACTAACTCTGGAGTGGTGATTGACACTGTTTCTGACGTTCCTGAGGAGTGTGAATCGGTTTATTCTGATTCAGACAGTGAATCGGATACGGAAGCAAGTGTTACTTCTCTAGATGATGACATTGATCAGTTGCTAGCAGAAGCGGATTTTCTGATGACGAGGAAGTCGTGCATTGCAGATGATGCTTTCACCAAGATTGACTATTCTAGATTCTTTGCTGGAAAGGAAGCTCATTTCGCATTGATGGCCATGACTGATCCGCCAAAACCTGTAAGTTCTGAGTGTAGTACTGATATTAAAAGTGATAAATATTGTGGTACATGTGATAGATTGACTGAGGAGAACAAACAACTCCGTGTTCAACGTGATAGTGCTATCATGAACAGTCAATCTACTCGCAAAGAGTTGAATGCTTTTAACAAAGTTTTAGATGGCTATAAAAAGGACATTTCCGACTTGAAAAATACTTTATCATTGAAACAACTTGCAATTAACAACTATATCAATGAAATTGAAAATACCAAGTTGGAAATGGCAACCATCAAATGCTTTGCTGAGAAAGTAAACAAAAAGTTAGAAAGTTATAAGCACATTGCTTATGTGGTAGACCACATCATTGATGATCAAACAACTAATTACCGGTCTGTGCCATCTCCGGTTCTTTTTGAAAATCACAATTGTCATCAAGTGACACCGGAGAGTTCGGTAAAATCAGACTCATCATCGGAAAATGAATCTAATACCTCGAGTATTGGTGATCCACATTCCGATGTGAGACCGATTTTAGGTTTGAATGATGAGGGTGTTACTGCTGAGAGTGTGGATTCAGACACTGAGAGTGATGACTCTGGTAATGTTCAAAATGTTAATGCATGTGAAATTCCAAAAGAAAATCACATCATTACAAATGAACCAGTTTCACCATCTCAGATTGTGATTCCGATGGCAAATGCTCATCGTGAGAAAAAGTCTGAATAGAATATTGTTAAGAAAGATCTTGAGAAGAATGTGATAAAGAAAGATCTTGAAAAGAGTGTTAAGAATGAACCATGTGACAAACCTGTCAAGGTGTTTTATCGGATGGAAGGATCCCATAAAATCATCTCTGACGAGGAATTTCCAATCAAAAATGCTAACTATGCTAAAATAGAAAAGATTTGGCAAGAAAGCACCATTTGGTTCCCAAAACATGAGAGAACAAATGAGATTCCACCAGCAATTTTAAAGAAATTGTATTTGGATGTTCCTCAAGAACCAAAGGTCCATGTCACAGAGTTCATTCGACCCAAAAACAGAGCTAATGGTTTTCATGAGCCTACTTACTCAAAAGGGCCACTCCCTGAGAGTTTAAGGAAGCAACAGTATAATGATCAATACCCTGTTAGATCATTTGCTCAACTAAATGCTCCGAATGTTTTTGAAGAGTACCGTGCGTGCTTTAAATGTGGGGAACGAGGGCATTTACTTGCTCAGTGTCCATATGTAAGGCATAAAAGGCACGAGGTTGAAGTGAGGAATTCCATGAGGAAACCGATTGATCATTATGTTCCACCACATAGGCGAGTTGTTCCTCAACAACCACAACAGTTTTATAATCAAAACAATTTTCACCAAATGAGGAACAATCGTCCAATTCAATATGATCGAAGGAATCGGATTGCTATGGAACAATCATGGAGGAAGCCAGTGGTGAACGCAACAATTGATAGGCAAAAGGTTCCACCTAAACCGATTGTCTAATCAAGTGTTGGACCTAAGTCTGTTAAATCAGATAAGGTAACCAAGAAAGTTACATTTGCTAACAATGTTCAGAAACCAACTGAGAACCCAAAGTCTCAGATTCGTATTTTGAAACGAACTGAACAATCTTGGACACCCAATGGTACTCCAGGAGCTTCTACTTCAAAGGTTAATGAGAAAAAGGAAACTGTTTTGAACAATCAGAAAAAGATTGATCAAAAAGTTGTTGAAAATGTTTGTGAAACTGTCTTTGTGAAAACTGATGTTCCAAGACCCAAGACTCAGGCTTGGGTCCCCCGAAAGAACTAAATGATTTACTTTTTGTGTGCAGGGAGCTTCAGCTGGCCCTATTAGCAGTCTTTGGATTGTTGATAGTGGAGCTTCAGGCCACATGACAGGGGATCTTGCGTTGCTGTTTGACGTGAAGAACATCAATGGAGGGTATGTCGCATTCGCGGGTAATAAAGGTGGATATATCACGATGGAAGGAAGTGTGAGCAATGGGATAGTGAGTTTTGAGCGGATATCGTATGTGAAGCAGATTGATTATAATCTGTTGAGTGTCAGTCAAATATGTGATAAACAATTCACTGTGCATTTTGATGACAAATCCTGCTATATTCTCAAACCGGGCTTCAAAATTCCTAAAGAGTGGATAATGTTGAAGGCACCTCGCGTCAACAATCTTTATATTCTTGATATGTCCAAGGCGATGACATCACAGGGGCAAATAACATGTTTTCTATCAAAAGCGACAGAGAAAGAATCGATAATGTGGCACCGAAGAATGGGGCACATTCATCTGAGGAAAATGAACCAACTTGTGAGAAATGGACTTGTCGATGGAGTCAACGTGAAACATTTCCATCTGAATGACAAGTGTGTAAGTTGTAAGAAGGGGAAGCAACACAAACAGTCCCACAAAGTGAAGAAGGTTAACTCTGTAGAGATGCCACTTGAGCGATTGCACATGGATCTTTTCGGACCGGTCAAGCGCAAAAGTCATCTTGGAGAGCTTTATTGTTTAGTCGTCACTGACGATTACTCAAGATTTTCATGGGTGATGTGTTTGCAGAATAAAAGTGACACCTTTAACAATCTAAAAGTTCTGTTCACTCGATTGGAGAATCTCTACAATGTGAAGATAAAGAGAATTCGGAGTGACAATGGGACGGAGTTCAAAAATGCTAAGATGGATGAACTTTGTGAAAGCAAAGGGATACATCATGAATATTCGGCTCCGTACACCCCACAACAGAACGGTGTTGCTGAACGAAAGAATAGGACTCTAATTGAAGCGGCTAGAACAATGCTTGCTGATTCGAATCTTCCAGTAATGTTCTGGAACGAGGCGATTTATGCAGCAAATTACACACTAAATCGGGTTCTAACAGTGAAGAAGTTTGGTAAAACATCTTATGAACTGTTACACCGACGAAAGCCGAATTTAGAGTATCTAGAACCTTTTGGGGCGCCATGCACTATGTTGAATCCAAGCGAGAAGTTTAGTCCTAAAGCTGAGGAGGGATACTTTGTTGGATATGCAACCCCACTCAAACGGGTATACAACAAGCGAACTCGTCGAGTGGAGGATTGGGCTAACGTGGAAGTTCAACGATATACTCAAAATTTGCAAGGCACGGGTCCTGATTGGATGTTTGATTACAAAGATTTCTTTGAATCATTCAATCTAGATAGCTTGGTTGAAGAAGCTGTTATCAGATTACTTTACGAGTGTGAAAATGCAACGACTTCACCGTTGGTGCGTCCGATCACCGTGAACCCCCTACCAGCTTCAACTTCATTAGACTCTTCAGAATCTGAAGATGAACAATTTGAAGAAGTCATTCTTGAACATGCAGAAGAGCCAGAGGCACCGCCAGTGAACCCAACTCCAACTCCAGATGTTGCTTCATCATCAAATACGGGTCATGATCTGGATGCTGTAGAGAACTTGACTGTACAGACGGGAGTTACTGTACCTGATTATCCAGAATCTCGGATTCATCGTATTCACCCGCTGGAGCAAGTTATCGGTGATCCTGGAAGCAGTGTTATGACCAGAGGGCAGCTTAAAAGCGTTAACTCGCCAGAGAGTTTTGGTGCTTTAGCTTTATATGCCAAAATTCAACAATCTGGTAGTCAAAATGATTGGTCGTTTGCGTGTTATGTGTCGCAGGTAGAGCCAAGGACATACAAGGACGCTTTGAAGGATGATGCCTGGGTTGAAGCTATGCAGGAGGAGTTATTACAATTCCAGAAATTGGGAGTTTGGACGCTCACGGATTTGCCACCGGATAGGAAGAAAATAGGCAATAAATGGGTGTTTAAGTGCAAAAAGGATGATCGTGGGGTTATTGTTCGTAACAAAGCCAGATTGGTCGTGCAGGGTTTCCATCAAATCGAAGGGATTGATTATAACGAAATCTATGCACCGGTAGCACGAATTGAAGCTATTCGGATGTTCCTTGCGTTTGCTTCATACAAGAAATTCAAAGTGTATCAAATGGACGTTAAGAGCGCATTTCTGTACGGGAAAGTCAAGGAAGAGGTTTATGTCGGGCAGCCACCAGGCTTTGAGGACCCAATCCACCGGGATAAGGTCTACGTGCTAAACAAAGCTCTCTATGGTTTGCACCAGGCTCCGAGACAGTGGTACGAGGAGCTAAGTACATACCTCATCTCCAAAGGATTTAAGCGCGGACTCGTCGATTGCACCCTCTTCACGAAAAAGACGGGAGATGATTTGCTTTTAGTGCAGATTTACGTTGATGATATAATATTTGGTTCAACTAACGAGCTTTTATGCAGGGAGTTTGAAACTGTCATGCAGGAAAAGTTCGAAATGAGCGCAATGGGGGAGATGCAGTTTTTCCTAGGCTTGCAGGTGGACCAAAGACCCGACGGGATCTTCATTCACCAGACGAAATATGTCTCCGACATCTTGAGCCGGTTTCAGATGGAGGACTCTAAGCCGATGGATACCCCGATTCAGCCCAATCACGGGATTGGAGTGGACGCTAAGGGGGAGCTGACGGACCCATTTACATACAGAGCAATCATCGGATCTCTGATGTATTTGACGGCGTCTCGACCAGATATTATGTACGCAACGTGTCTCTGTGCTCGCTATCAATCGAAGCCGAAACAAAGTCATCTAACGACGGTCAAGCGTATCCTTAGATATCTGAAGAGTTGTCCCTCAAAAGGACTTTGGTACCCTAATGATGATGATTTTGATTTTATTGCTTTTAGTGATGCAGATTGGGGCGGCTGTGACAAAGACAGTAAATCTACTACAGCTGGTTGCCAGTTTTTAGGGAGCAGGTTAATCACCTGGCAGTGCAAGAAACAGACTTCCGTGGCGCTATCTACCTGTGAAGCCGAGTACATTGCAGCCTCGAGTTGCTGTTCGCATGTGCTCTGGATCCAACAGCAGATGGTGGATTACGGTTTGCAGTTTCTTAAAACCCCTATACACTGTGACAACGAAGCCGCAATCGCATTAACTAAAAATACTGAAAATCATTCTAAAGCGAAACATATCCGGATCAAATATCATTTTATCCGTGATTGTTACGCTAAAGTATTGATAGATATGGTCAAAATCCATACTGACTACCAACGTGCAGATTTGTTTACAAAAGCTTTTGACAGATCCCGCTTTGAATATCTTTTAAAAGTAAACAATATAAAGGAAAAACAGGACTAATTGGCACCTCGGTTTATCGCTTTTTAGTTTTAGTTTTTAATATTTTGCTAATTGGGAATTTCTCTTTGCTAATTGGGAATTTCTCTTTACTATCGTAATCCTCAAAGAAGTTGATGCTTTCGAGTGGATTGTTTCTTTCAAATTTTTGTTTTGTTTTTCAGAAAAATTTAAAAACCCAAAAATATGTTCTTTATTTTAGGGGGAGCCATTTTATCAGGAAAACCAAAAACATTGAAAAATTTAAAAAGACCTAAAAATTAGAAAATCAAAAATGATTTCCTGGATAAAAAGAGGAAATGATAGTACATCAGTGGGGATCTGACACAGGCTAAAGAATTGTATAGTTTAAATGAGGCGTATGTTGACTATGTGTGATATGCTGATAGGCTTCGTAGACTAAATATTGCGTGCATTAGTGATACAAACATAACGAACTACGCGTTCGTGGCTGAACACCTCATGGGCATATGGTCTTAGTACCGTAATTTCGTTTGATAGGATTGCCAAAATCTGAGGTTTCGGGTCGTTATGTTATGGTTATCCGGGATATTCTGATTAAACTTTTGTCGTATTGATTTACGGACCTAGTTTTATCAGAATATTTGCTAAAAGAGCTTAATTGCCAAAACCAGAAGTTACCGAATTGAGGAACTTTATGTTTTAATTGATCATAGATCATTATTACATCGTATTGATCATCTGATGCAAATCAGTGATTAATATCAGCCTCAACCTAGTGTATACGCACATGTTACTTTGCTGCATTCGTTTGCTGACCTGTACACCTCTGTGCTATATACTTTGTAACTTTTACGGATAACTCTGGCATAATCACGCGTTACGACGAAGCTTTGTGCAATTACTTGATACGGGAGTATGTCGTGTGTGTGGGCACCACATCGTGTTAGTCTAATACACCTAACTCGTATCATTTTAAAGCATTACGTAATTGTCTACATGTGAGCTTACGTGGATCACAATATCAGCAATTGCCGTGTCACATACTGTTTCTAATGATAATATTAAACAAAAAGATCAACGCTGTGATCAGATTTCTCAGAAAACTGATATGATCCTCTTACCGGACATCACAAAATGTTTACTGCTTTCATTTTACTTTGATGCAATTTATTTTTTATTGTCAAAAAGATACAAAATCCAAAAAGATTTTAGGTGTGTTTTGTTAAAATTTCAGAAAACCAAAATTTTTGCATTTCTGCTTTATTTTTGATAACCGGGGATGCTTGATGGTAAATTTCTGAGATTTGATAACACAATCTGGGCTTTGTATCATTTAAAATGTGAAAATATGAGTTTTGGAAGTTTAACAGAATGAAAAATGTTGAACGGGATTCGAATTCGTGATTTGGCAAATTTTTCAGAATTTTCCATTTCACATTCGCCCCTTAATTGGGTCGAATGTGGAAAATTTTTCACCTTCGGTTGTTTAAAAACGGGCGAATGTGGGTTTGATTACACAACTTCACATTAGGGTAAACAAGTTTTACATTCCGCCAATTTGTTTTGGGCGAATGTGGAATATACCCACATTCGACCACCAAAACGGTCGAAGGTGGCCCTCTTATATAACCCATTCACAGGTTCGAACCCTCATTCTACTTTTTCAAAATTTTCTTTCGAACGAAGACACCTTGTTGCTTTGACTTTTATTGTTTGTGCGTTTGATTCCCTATAACCTACTGATTATTTCTATACCAATTTTACAGGTAATGGATACAGATTCAGCTTGGAATCGTTGTTTTTATGACCGGCCTAGGGTTTTAGAATTTATGGACTTCGAGTGTTTGTTTTTGTTTAATTTTGATTGCATTTCACTATCTATCAGTTTTAGGGGGAGAATGATTGATAAATTAGGGTTATTACATAGTTTAATTGAGTAATTGATTGATTGTTAGATATAAACCCTAATTTTCTTTAAAAACTGATATATAATGAAATAAAGGAACAATTGATGATTCACAAAGGGTAATCGGTCACTTTAGCACACATTTGAATCAATTTTACCGATTAAAAACAAAGTTACAAAATTTTTGAAATTTGGGGATGAACAGGTTTCACCTTCGGTCCAGAAAACGGGCGAAGGTGAAGAGTTTTGGACGAAGCTAATTCCAAAACGGGTGAATGTGTTTTTTATTCAGAACATTGTCACATTCGACCTGTAAAAGGCATCTTCGACCAGAAAAACTTACATTCGACCCAATATAAACGGGCGAATGTGAAACTTAATATTCTTAACATTTTCAATTTTTGTCGATTTTGTGTTTTAACGTTTGTTTCTGTGTGTTCAGATGGCTGATCAGACTGAGAATGTTGAGATTCCAGTAGAGACTGTTGTTCTAGATCCAGTCCCAGAAAATGTTCAAGAAGGAGAATCTTCAAGCAAAAGCAAATGGCCGTTCGAGAAAAACCATAATTGCTGTGCTTATCTGGGAGACGTAGAAAAGTACGTTGAGTTTGCTGATATTATCAAGTTCTTGAAGAGAAGCAGAGTAGTGTATGCTTTGGCTACTCCGACTATTATCTACAAGGATATAGTTGAAGACTTCTATAACAATGCGAAGTATGACTTTATCGATAATCAGACTTCATAAGGAGCAAAATTCAAGATACGGAGATGTTTATTACAGAGTCTGATATCAGAGAAGCACTCCAGATAAAGTTTGAAGTGAGTGAAGATCCAAGAGAACTTTCATGGACTGAACAAAAGGCATGTTTCCTCAGGATGAAGTACAAAGGTGCTATTACTGATGGTTCAATGCACAAAGGGAAGTTGAGTGTGCAATTCAAATATTTTGCACATGTCATCATCCATGTGTTTGGCTGTGTTAGTGGAGGATACGATGTCATGAGAAGAAGTTTAAGCTCGTTGTTGGTTGCGTTGACTCTCAACAAACCATTCAACGTGTCTGGGATGATTCTGGATCACATGTTGGAGATGCTAAAAGGTTTAAAGAAGAAGTATTTTATGTTATACCCTAGATTCCTGATGATGATCTTTGATCACAAGTATCCAAATCTGAGGAAGGATCCAACACAGATACTTGCTCAAGATCACATGAACATTCGTACATTGGTTAGAATGAAGGGTTACAAGGGTGTGCCAGACAATGAAAGGCCACCATACAGAAGGTTGTTTGGAGCTTTAGCCAGAGAGGATTACACTGATCCTGGAAAGAATACGGCTAGGCATCCTGGAAGTGATTCTAATAACGATTATCCCTTAGTATATGCTGATGCTAATACTAAGAGGAAGAGGCAAGTGGTCAATCCCGGAGCCAAAGGGAAGGGCAAGGGAAAGACTGATCAGGGAAGCTTAAAGCAACAGGTGGTTAGAAAGAAAACAACTGCTATGAAAGGTACTGGTTTGGTGGATGAAGAATCAGTGGATTCAGAAGAAACTGAGGAGGAAGAACAGTGGGATTCTGATGCTGAAAATGTCCGGACCACCAAACGTAAGGCCACTATGGTTGGTGAGTCTGAATCATTAAACAGATCAATTGCAGAAGCTGAGAAAAGCAAGAAGTCTGTTGGTGCTGAAGATGAAGGTTTAGGTGTGAATATGGATGAGTTGAATGAAGGAGAGACTGTAGTAGTAAACTTGCCCAAGCCTAAGCACAAGACCATGGCTAAGAAAACAAGTACAAAGCAGCTGAGAGAAAAAGAGTTAGCCCAACTCTTGAGAGGTAAAAGAGTACCCGATGCTGGTACGTCATCAAAGTTATCTTCACCGGTCACTAAAAGGCAAAAGAAATCTAAAGAGGCAGAGACATTACCAGTTGATGAATTCAATGTTGCACTGGATAATGTACTTAACTTGTTTACAAAGCCTCAGAAAGAAAAGGAAGCTGAAGTTGAGCCATCTAGATCCAAATCCAAGAAAGTCACTGTGGATGATGATGTTATGAAGCAGGTGAACAAGAAAATGGATGATATGATGAAGATGATTGTGGCTAAACAAGCTGAAATAGCCAAGTTCAAGCTGAATGAAGAGAAGATGCTTCAGATTGTAGTAGCTTCAAAGTTAAATCAAGATGAGATTGACGAGAAGGTTAAGAAGCTTGAAGCAAAGAATAAAAAGCTTGAGGGAAAATGTTCAAGAAACAAGAACAGGCTAAAGTTGATTAAGGAAGACAACAGAGAACTAAAGGCTGAGAATAAACGCCTTAGTGAGTTGATTGATAACCTGTATAATGTTGCACCCAAGTTGAAGGAGGGTGAAGAAGATAAAGAGAAAGAAGAAGAACAGGTTGATTTTGAACCATCTGAATCGGATAAGGAGAAAGATGATGACGAGGATGATGAGGAGTCTGAGAAGAGTGATGATGAGGATGATAATAATGATGATGATGATGATGCAGAAGGATCGGGAAGTCAGAAGGAAGATGATAGTAGTAGTGATGATGATAATGATGGAGGAGATGATACTTCAAAGTTTACATTTGAGAAAAGGACACCTAAAAAGAAAGATACTGGAGAATCAAGTTCGAAGAAAAAGAAAGGTGAGAACGTTGATTCAGATGAAAGTATTTTCTGGAATGAAAAAGTGAGGTCTTTGACTGATGATGCTAAACAAGTATACAAAGACATGTTAGAAAGAAGAGAATGGACCATTGAGTTCACAGGTCGTTTTGCTGAAATATTCCAAACAGATGATATGAGATATGAATTGGAATACAACGATCCTCATCTTGAGGAAGGGGAAGTACCTGCTTCTGTGGCAAAGGAGATTTTGGATGGACTTGCACAGAGGGTAGGGAAAACATTTGAGGAGTTCATTGTAGATGAGTCGATTCCACATATTCCTGAAAAGGATATTGGAAGTCACTCTGATGATAAGAATACTCCTGAGTTTGAAGAAGTGGAAATTGAAGATATAACGCATGAGGAATACCCACAATACTTCAGACAGACTGATGAAGATGTGGTATTTCCTGACTTTACTGAAATTCCAAACACTTCGGCGAAGAAAAAGGCTAAGATAAGAAGTGCAAAATTTGTGGAGAAAGTATTTGGTGCTGATAAGCAAGAATCTTCAACTCAATCTGATGAATTGAAGAGTTATTTGAAAAAGTTAAGAGAAATGGATGAGAACCGACCGAAGCCTGAAGCTCAAGGAAACTTCTATTGGTTCCACAATGCTAAGTTCAAGGGCAGAGCTCTCGGGTGGACATATTTAGGCAAACTGAAGTGTCTAGCTGCCAAATGGGAATCAGGGATCTTGTACTTTTACAGATTCATTGATTTGTTAACTCTACCGTACTGGGCGGTCAGAGATTTATGCAGATTCCCTATGTCGGGTGCTTCAGTGAACAATACACATGTCGGTTGGTGTGCAGACAAGCTGGTTTGGGAAAGCAGAACGAGATGGAGTAGATTAAAGCCACAATATCCCCGAAGGAAAGTTCATAGGGATATTGATCCCAAAACCAAGCTGAAGCGGGTTACCTTGATATATAAGGCACTTGTTGGATCAGTGGCTGTTTATATGAACACTTATGTGTTTATCAGATTTACATATGAGTTATTAAGCAGCGGAAATACAAGTGTTCAAAGGTCTAAAAGATCACTTTGATGAGGAGTTATTACTCCCCCTTGACTGAACAATAAATGAGAAACAATAAATATTCTAAGTGCAAAGCAGTAATAGCAGTTTATGTTTCTCAGATGTGAAGTGGAAATTATAAGTTTAAAGCCCGAAGGATTTCAATATAAGTTCAAAGATATTACACAAAATCACATGTTAAAATAGATGAACAAACTCATCTATTTATAGACTAATGTACTAAACTGTAGTCTGAAGTAATCTAAGATATTTAACAAAGATATTATGCTAAGATAAGGTTACTACAGTCTGTACATTGAAACTTGAAATCAAGACTTTAACAAAACAATATAATATGTAAAACTGCTGATCTTCAGTCGGTTAGAAGCTTCTGAGGGAAAGTGCTGATGAGTGACAAACTGCTGATGAGCAGTTTGTCTTCAGCAGTTCTTCAGTGAAATGTCTGGTTAGACTTCAGAACTTCTGATGAGTTTACTCTTCAGTACTTTGTGTTTGTTCTTCAGTACTTCTTCTTTTTGTTCTTCAGCAGTTCTATACTTAGGAAGATATGGAATAGACTAAGGTTATCAAAAGGTGGTTTCGTCAATCCTCTTTGTCCCAACAATCTCCCCCTGGATTGATGAAGCCAAAACCTTATCTATCCTTTATTGTTGTCCTTTTCTCTCTTCTAGCATCCTCCAGATCTCTGCTGTCATCCGGGTGGTAAGAGTACATCTTTGTTGCTCAGTGAGAGGACCAAGTTCAGGTGTTAAATGTTGAATGGTGAGAAGGTCTTTGGACGATAAAAGACTCAACTCCTTTGAGTTTCTATAGACCTTACTTGAACGGTCTCTCCTGGTCACAAGTACTGAGTTGGATTCAGTAAATGACCATTTCACAATGTTTACCTTTGACCTGTCAAAGTCAGAGGCATAGGAAATTAAGCCAGTTTCCTAAGGTTGACCTGATTGAGGAATGTCTTCTATTTCAGTGACTCTCAGGTGAGATTCTTGACTTCCTTGTAATTCAGCAGCACCTTGGATTGGCATGTTGGGCAGGTGATGCTCTGTAACAACCCTTGTATGTGTTTCTTCTTGGATGGATTGTTGTAACTGATAAGCATAGGTAGCCTTGTCTCTGAATTGGGTTAAGATGGGTTTCTCTTCAACATCAAAATCACCATGTACAAGCTGATCTCCTTCTAGCAAAATCATTTTGAAGTCAGTCTTGACAATGGGATCTCCATCTGCTTTTCTTTTGGTGGCTGGCCTTCTTAATGTACCAGATGGTCTTTTGACAATAGAAGTTGTTTGGACTTCTTGGCTTTCAAATCTTTCTGGTTCAGCAACTTTCATTGCTTTGAATTTCTTGTAAGCCTCATACAAAGTTTGTTCTTTCCATTTGCTGATTGAGGCTTTTGAACCATAGCCATTTGCCACTAACTCTTCAATCACTTCAGCTCTTTTGGCTTTCCTCTCATTTTCAGTTGCTATTCTATCAGATAGCATTTGTGCTCTTCTGGTCAGTTCTTGTGTTGAGAGTCTTTTGAGGGCCACTTGCTTTGATTTGGAGTTCTTTGTAATAAATGCTATAAGCTGTGCTCTTTTGTCTTCTTCAGCAGCAGCTTCAAGTGCTCTCTCTTCAGCCTCAAGCTCATCAAGTTTCTCTTGGTACTTGATCAATTTTTCTTCAAAGCTCAAGTCTTCTCTGGTTTCTAGGCTGTTCCATACTCTGTCTTCTTTTGCCTTCTTTGCAGCTTCTTTCAAACTCTTCTCCAATAAATCTTTTGACATGCTGATGGGAGTAGGGTTTAAGACAGCTGTGGAAGTTGTTGTAGGCAAAGGAGTGGGAGCAGGTTCTTTTTCAGTTGCCTTAGGAACTTCTGATGATGGTTTAGGAGGTAGAACTGCTGATGTGGTAATAGGAGTCACAACTGCTGAAGGATTGTCTTCAGTAGTTTGAGAAATGTAATCAGCAGTTCTCTCTGATGCCTTAGATAACTTGAACTCTGGTGCTACTTCTTTTCCTGGTCTTTGTGTTGGTCTATCAGCTTCTTGATCAGGAGTTTGTCTTTGTGTAGCAACTTCTGTTGGTTCCTTAATCATCTCCCCCTTTTTGGCTTCATCCACTTCTGGAAGCCTAATAGAATGAGATGTTGCAGCAGACAACCTTGCCAGTTGATCTTGTGTTTCATCCATTTTCTTGTTCAACTCAGCAAGTCTCGAGTTGATCAACCCAAACTGATTGTTAGCTTTTAACTCCCAAGCAGTTGTGAAGGGTTTGAGTTGATCAGTTATGATTTGTTTGAGTGCGTGATACAGGGGACCATCTGGGCTGCATAGTTGGTTCAGATCTATGCTTGTGAGCCCAGTGAATTGGGTAGGTTGTTTTAGTGAAGGGGTGCTTTTTTGGGTGATCTTCAAATTGCTCTGAAGATGCCAGTTTTGGGGATTTTTGGGCTAACTGGTCTTTAACCTGATCTTTGGTGACCAGCTTCTTGAGCTTGGAGACCTTAGATGCAGGACCTTCAATGTCAACCGTCAATTCTGTTTGTGGAATGTTTGATTCATCAACCAACTTAATGGAATCATCTGAATCCCTGATAGTGTCCTCAGAGAGGGCAGGATCAGTTATATCATGAGCTGGACCCAAACCAGTAGTCTCATGAACCTCTTTGTCTTGGTCCTGAGGTTTTCCTACTTCTGGCCTTAGGCCTTCATCAGTAGTTGCCAAGTTTGAGGTCTTAGCTATGTTACTACTGTCCTCAGGTTCACCACTGGGTGATAAGTGAGTAGTAGCAGCCTCAAAAGTATCAAAAGTTTGCAAGTTTGGGCTTACAAACTCTTGTTCATCCTCATCTCTTTGGGTTGGGCTAAAAGGATCCACATTCATGTCAACTTCTGAAGGTATCTCCCCAATTTGATGTGTTGTAAGGGGAGTGACATGTGGTGAATGGGTTCCTTTAAGTCCTGAGAGAAGTTGGGCAATTTCTATGGTTGTATGTGAGGGTTCAGGTTCAGTAGTTGTTATGGGTTGGTGTTCCGGAGTTTGGATAGGTTCAGGGATGGTTTCAGCAGTTTCAAAAGCAGGGTCAACAGTTATTGGTTTCTTAAATCTTTTACTTTGGAAAATAACTGTGACAGGTTTTCTTTTGGGTGGTGGAGAAGGAGTGTGCTGAGAGGATGTTTCAGCCACTTCCTTTTCAAGTGCAGATTGCACATCAGTAGTTTCAGGTTTCTCCACTTCCTGAACTTTCTTTTTCAGTGACTTGGTTGTTTTTGGTTTTTGTTGTTTAGGCTTTTTAGTTTTCTTTTTGGGTTTGGAAGATGTGGGTTCCTTGGGGATGGGTTGTTCTTCCCCTTGGTCATCTTCTAGCAAAAGTGCTGGTTTGTTGTGCCTAGAGAATACTTGAGCAGTTAAAGGATTTAAAGTTGTTGTTTCTCCCTCAAGTACTCCCTCTCCAAGTTCTTTTATTATGCATTGCATAACAAACCTTGGATACAACAAAAATTTCTTTTTATCATTTTCATGATGTAAAACCAGTTCATTGAAAAACAGTTTTGATGCCTTGAAAGAAGTTTCATTTATGATGGAATGAAAAATTGGTTGAAAAGTTGAAGGCATCTGATCTATTGACCCAGTTTTTGGACTAAGACACATAATAATATAATGAAATAACAGATTATATTGTGGGTCAAAATATTTTTTGTAAACTGTTGCTTGTGCCAAAGTACCTTGGTAGCCACACTCTGTCATGGTCAGATGAATATCTGAGGTTGGAATATGCTCAGGTGCCTCAGAATCCTTCAAACCAAGCCTGATGCTTAGTGTTTCTGGTGAGATGGCCATCATTTTCCCTTTTATTGATGATCTGAGGGAAATCACTTCATTATTCACCTTCACCGTCTCTGAATTTGCCCAGAACTCATTAAGAGTTTCTTCATGAATGGGTGGATCAATGGTGAAAGCATCATAGTATTGGGATTTCATGATGAGATCAAGTATCTCATCATACTGGGACCAGGCTTCATCTTTAACAAAGTAGCCTCTTTGGTTGTGTCCCTGTTTTAACATGAGAACCATGGATGTTTTTGATCGAACAGTAATTTGTTAGGTTAGAGAAGGGGTTTTGCTTTGAATTTGAGAGAGAAAGAGGGAATTTTGCTTTTTGAATGGATAAGTGTTGGAACAGGGTATTTATCAGAAGTTTTTAACCGACTAGGTCAAACTTCTGATGAGTGAAAAGTCTGTTTTACCCTTTTAGTCAAACTGCTGAAGAAGAAAGGTTTCTTCATCAGTGGTTTTAGTTATCTCATCAGCAGTTTCAACTGCTGATGCAAATGACTTTTAAAACACTTTTCTAACTTCTGATTTTCATCAGTAGTTATATCCATTTTGAAAATATCCCATTTTGATGTTTATCAGTAGTTTTCAAAATTTGTTCATCAGAACTTTCTCTTTTCTCAAATTTTTGGTCTTCAGAGGTTTGTGTTAGATAAGTATGTAAGTGAAAAATAAAATATGTGCAGAACTAAAAAGTGAAACACTTACAGACTTTCTTCTAAGTTTAACATCCCAAGCATGGATACTAACCTCTGAAAAGTTGTTGAATCAAGGGGTTTGGTGAAAATGTCAGCTATTTAATTAGCTGTTGTGACATGCTTCACCTCAATCTTGCCTTTTTCATAGCAATCTCTTATGAAATGATACCTGATTTCAATGTGTTTAGTCTTTGAAAACTGAACAGGATTTTGAATGATGCTAATGGCAGATTTGCTGTCTACTAAAAGTGGGGTCTTGGTCTCTTTGATTCCATAATCAAGCAGTTGATATTGGAGCCATTGTATCTGTGAAGTACAGCTTGCAGCAGCAATGTATTCAGCTTCAGCTGTTGAAGTTGCCACAGATGTTTGTTTCTTTGATTGCCAGGACACCAGACAGTTTCCTAAGAATTGACAACCACCAGATGTTGATTTTCTTGACATTTTGCAGCCTGCATAGTCACTATCTGAAAAAGCAGTTAACTTGGTATTGCTTGAAGCAGGATACCAAATCCCTAAAGTAGGAGTTCCTTTCAGATATCTGAAGATTCTTTTGACTGCAATTAGATGAGATTCTCTTGGTGCAGATTGGTATCTAGCACAGACACAAGTTGAAAACATGATATCTGGTCTAGAAGCAGTTAGATATAAAAGAGAACCTATCATACATCTATACATGGTTTGATCAATGTGTTTCCCTTGATCATCTGGTTCAACTTGTGTGATTGGTGTCATGGGAGTGGAACATGTTTTACAGTCTTGTAAAGAAAATTTGTTCAATAATTCTTTAACATATTTTGATTGATGTATAAATGTTCCATTTGACTGTTGCTTGATTTGCAGTCCCAAAAAGTACTGCAATTCTCCCATTGTTCTCATTTCAAATTTTGATTGCATGAGTTTCTTAAATTCTTCACACAGTTTTGAATTTGTTGAACCAAAAATGATATCATCAACATATATTTGAACAAGTAAGACATGATTTCCAACATGTTTTATGAAAAGAGTTTTATCAATGGATCCCCTTGAGAAGTGATTCTTTAGTAAAAAGTTGGAAAGTGTTTCATACCAGGCTCTTGGAGCCTGTTTTAGCCCATAAAGAGCTTTGTCAAGTCTGTAAACCCAATCAGGATGAGAAGGATCCTCAAACCCTGGAGGTTGACAGACATACACTTCCTCTTTTATTTTTCCATACAAAAATGCACTTTTGACATCCATTTGATAAACTTTGATGTTGTTGGAAATTGCATAAGCTAAAAATAACTTGATAGCTTCAAGTCTTGCAACTGGTGCAAAGGTTTCATCATAATCAATTCCTTCCTCTTGGGAATAACCTTGTACCACTAATCTTGCTTTGTTCTTGATGATCATACCAGCCTCATCTGATTTGTTTCTGAAGACCCATCTTGTTCCAATTGGTTGCTTGTTTTCAGGTAAGGGACAGATTTCCCAAACCTGTTGTTTCTTGAATTGAAGCAACTCTTCTTGCATTGCTTGCACCCAATTGTTGTCTTTGAGGGCTTCTTGATACTTCTTTGGTTCCAACTGAGAGATGAATGCTGAGAATAAGCAAAAGTTGGAGAGCTGGTTTCTTGTAAGTACCCCTGATGCAATATCACCCATGATTTGTTCCAATGGATGATCCTTGTGTTCAATCAGTTGTTGTAAACCTGTATTGGATGATGGCTCTACAGGTTCTTCAAATAAACCACTGAGATTGATAATATCTGGTTCAGCTGTTATTTGAACTTCAGGAGTTTTAGGTTCAGCTGAATCAGTAGTTTCAAGATGTTCATCAGTAGTTCCTGAAGTTGAAGCTATTGAAACTTCTGAAGGTTTAATAGTTGATCTTCTGACTGTGTTTGGAGTCCATGGTGCAGGACTATCATCTTCAAATCCTTGAAAACCATTTTGAGGCGGTTTGGATGATTCAACAGTCTTTTCAGGTCCGAAATGAAAATTGTCAAGATCAAATAATTCAGCAGGATTTGCTGGAATAAGAGTGTGTTTTGATTCATTGAACTTGACATTCAGTGTTTCTTCTACTATCTTGGTTCTTGAATTGAAAACTTTGTAAGCTTTTCTTAAGGGAGAATAACCAAGAAAATAACCTGTATCAACTTTTGCAGCAAACTTAGAAATAGAGTCTTTGATGTTGAGGATAAAACATTGACATCCAAAAGCCCTGAAGAAGGAGATAAGGGGCTTAATGCCATGAAGAATTTCATAGGCAGTCTTGGTATGTCTCTTGTTGATAAGGACTCTATTCTGAACATAACATGCAGTGTTGACTGCTTCAGCCCAAAAATACAAAGGTAGGCCTGAATCAGCTAACATTGTTCTGGCTGCTTCAATTAATGTTCTGTTCTTTCTTTCTACCACACCATTTTGTTCAGGAGTTCTGGGAATGCTGAACTGTCTAACAATCCCTTTAGACAGACAGAATTCATCCAGAGTTTTGTTCCTGAACTCTGTCCCATTGTCACTCCTGATGACTTTCACAGATAGAGAGTATTGCTTCTCTACTTGTAGAATAAAGAACTTGATGATCTCAGCTGCCTCATCCTTGGAATATAAGAGGAAGACCCATGTGAATCTTGAATAGTCATCAATGATGACCAAGCAGTACTTCTTCTTACCAAGGCTCATAATCTTGACTGGTCCAAATAAGTCCATATGGAGTAGTTGAAGACATGCAGTTGTTTTTGATTCTTCAATAGACTTATAGGAGGACTTATGCTGTTTACCTTTAAGACAGGAAACACAGTGTTCTTTGCACTGATATTCCTTCAAAGGTAGACCTCTGACCAAGCCCATTTTTGTGACTTTATTGATGGTTTTAAAGTTCACATGGCCAAGTCTCCTATGCCAGAGATCATTTTCTGAAGTTGATGCCTTTGAGAAGAAACAGGCAGTTTTGTTCAATCACTACAAAAAAATTGCCATTTAGTGGCACACACTTTTAGTAACATTTAGCTTTTGTGTCGCTAATTTAGGTTTTTAATAGCACTTTACGTAAGTTGTAATTGCTTAACATGCATTTTTAGTGACATTTAGCTTTTATGCCATTAATTTAGGTTTTTAGTGTCAGTTTGCGCATGCCACTAAAAATTTCATAGGTTTTTCATGGCACTTTTTGTACGTCACAAAATTTGTATGGGTGCAAATGATCAATAGATGGGGCGAGCTCATCTAGGCTCAAGTTCGGTTTAATGGTAGTTTTTCAAACTCAAGCTCGGCTCATTTATTATTTATTAATTAATTTATATTACTTACAATAATATGTTTTAATTTATATAACATAATATATATGCATATATTCAATAAAAATTCAGTTATTTTAACATAATTTTATAAATAATAACTATTTCTATATAAATATAAATTTAATATATTAATTAAAAATTATGTAAATAAAAGGTCGGTTTAGTATCGTAGGCTGGCTCAAGCTCGATAAGTGAAGCTCAGGCTCGTGCTCATTTATTAAACAAGCTTACTTTTAGGACCATACTTGTTTACCAAGCAAGCTTATTTTTATGATCTTGCTCGAACTCGTTTAAGCTCGACTAATTTCAAGCTTTATTTAGTTAATCTCGACCGCCTAGCAAATAACTCGGCTCATTCCGTCGACCGCCTAGCAAATAACTCGGCTCATTCCGAGTTTACACGCTTATAAAATTTCATATACTTTGAGAAAATGAAATCTAATTATACTTCAAAACTCAGGCACTAAATCTTCCCCCCAACTTTTCACATACTTCCGCCAAAAAAAAAAAATTGTCCCAATTTGCTTTCCCTCCTAATCCTAATATTGATTCTAAACCTAATTGTGTTCCTCTCTCTATCCATTGAACATCTTAAACACTCAAACCAGGTAACAACATCTTTTCTCCACGAGACAAAAATGACCTCGTGCAAAGGTATAAGAGAGCGGTGATTCACCACACTGCTCTAACATTTGAAGTGGACCGAGTACTTGAATCGATCTGATTCGATCGGTGACCCAACATATGAAGTCGTCACTCCCCAGTTCTCTATTTTGAAGGTACATATGCCATTTAGTATCTGAACGTTTTTTAATTTAAATATGTGTTGGTTATATACTGTTGTAAATAGATTAGAGTTTTAGTTTGAAAATATTAGAGTTTTAGTTTCAATAGATTAGAGTTTTAATTTGAATAGATTAAAATATTTGTTTGAATTGATTAGAGGTTTGGATTTATGATTCTTTTGTTGTTGTTTAAAAGTGAAAGGTTGACGCACACCAACTGTTTGATGAAATGCTTCAGCCAACTTTGTAATTATATTGTTCGATGTGGTTGTTGTTTGCAATGGTCATAACACACAACCTCGACTAGCAACGGATATTACAGGTGGATGACTTACTAATTATTTACAGATAGATAACTTTTTAATGAAGTTATTATTAGTTAAAACTTCAATTTGTTCTTACTTATCTTAAGGCAGCTATCCAGACGTGGTGTAGATAGCAAAAGCGTAGTCACGACTATCGCGATTCTGAACCATTTCGAGATCAGGTTAGTCATAAAGGTGTCGTTAAACGTATCCCTACGAGAAAAGAATAGAATGATTATATGGTTAATTTGGAAGGGGGTTGTATTATATATGTAAAAACCATAGGGGACAATATCTTTTAACACAACAATGTCTGATTTACCATAAGGTTCCTATACAATAAAACGACAGGAACAAGATGTTATTTATGAACCCTTTCATCAAGGTAATATATAATATAATTCTTATACGATTTTAGTTAATTAAAGGATTGAAACAAATTTTCTGGTGAAATAAAAGGGTTGCAAGGACAAATTTTGGCTGTAGATTAACTTTAACCAGAAGGTACAAGTCTCAATAAACCAAAAATGAGTTTCTTTTTCCAGTTTTATTAGTCTGGTGTCATCTTTAAACATAATTGACTATTGAAACCTACCCTAAACAACCAGACTTCAGTGAACATCACATTACTTACTTGAACACAACTGCCAAGCATAACCTGCAACGACTAGAAGCCTTATTAAACTACACCCAACCTGGCCAAAGTGCCGAACCCAATTAAACATAGCGTACTTTTTTCTATCTTATTTTTATTTGGTGTCCTTTTTAATCACAACTTATACAACCACACCCAAACTTGAACCAACCTCGACTCGGTTATTGAACCCGACCCGAGGCCACACCATCTGTAATTTACTATTTCAAATAACATTTTCTTGTTTTGCTTCATACATAGTAATATAGTATTAATAAAAGCACTAAGCAAAGCATGGCAACTTAAGTTTATGAGTTGGGTATTTCGCAGTAGCAGGTGCTTAACTTCTTATTGTGTGTTGGTCTTGACTTTGGTTTGGGGCGTTTGACTTTGATTTCTGATCATGGTTGGCACCTAGGCGGCATGGATGGGAATTTCCTCCACATACTTTTCAGGTTCGAGCTTTTTACTTAAGTTAATCTGCTAATTGTCCCTGTGTTTTCTCGAATGTGGGTTGGATGAGAAGCAAATGATGGTTATTATTTATCACCAAATGCAGATTAATATATAAGATTTGATTATTAACATGTGGATTTACTACAATTTGACTAAAAAAGATGATGAGCTTTGGTGCATATGGGATGTAGTTTGCTCAATACTGTAGAGTATTTTAACTTTATTAAACATTACACACACCCATATTGTTCTTTTTCCTTCTTTTGTTCTTCCAACTTCCAAATATAATGATTTGAATTGTATGCTGGACATGTGTAAAAGAACATCTCACTCGCAAACCAAAAAAACCCACATATTACAGAAGGGTGCAACTTGCATCTCCAAAACCAACTAGAACTGTGACCCATCTATTATATATATATATATAATTAGCAAGTAGTAGTTGTCTCACAATTTCTACCGTAGCTATTGCTCTTCATTCAACAATAAATGGCACCATCCCAAAATTAATGTCTAGATTTCTATTTTAAATTTAGTTGTGAGCATTTAAAAAACGGGTAGTTATATTTTGTTTTTTCCCAACATGGTGATGCAATAAAGGCAAAATCAGACTCTAAAAACACCACATATCTTGAAGCTATGTGGCATAAGTTGCATAAAGTTAATACCTTAATTTAATTTTCATTTGTTATGACTAATTTTTTTAATTGATCAAACTTTGCTCAATATATATCATTACTAGAACACTTAGAGAGCTAGCCACACACGTTTGCTGAGAATTGCAAAGATAAAAGTTAGTATCATCATGGGCTTATTCTGACACAAATGTTTAGGTAACTTCGGCTGTATTTTATAAGGAAAAGCTACCGATATTCAAAATCCAGTCACACAAGGACAACTCTGAAGCTTCGATCACTGTCAACAAGGTCACACAGGGACAACTATGGAGCTTCGATCACTGTCAACAAGGTTTTTACATCATCTACATCCTCTGTCACTACCTCTAGCTCCATCCGCTATAGCACCCCAACGCTTACCTCAACACCATCAACCAAGTCCCAAAAACATTAGCATCCAGCAGGTACAAAAGCATTTACATTTACATTAGCATTTGAAGATGCCATATTAAATATCCTTGATTGTTTGCTATTTCTAACAGCAGGAGAAAATCTATCAGCAGGAAAAAGATTGCTAAATAGCCATAACGGTGTGACAAACATATTTTTGAATACCTAAGGTTTTAAATGGCTCATATGTACAATAGCACACATACATGTAAAAAAAAGAAAATATATTATTATCATTTTAATTATCTCTTATTTCTCTTATATTTGTCAATATGTCCGTTAACGGGTCGACCCCTAAGAAGCATCAGGTCGTGTTTCTGCTGCCAAGCATCAAGTCGTTTCCGCAGCAAAGCATGGGTACAAATAACTTGTTGTAATCATTTATCAAACTAGTGAATATAACTTGGTTCATTGATCATGTTGGAACATGTGAGTTAACCATCTAAACCATATTGTTTATAGGTTGAGGAAGTTATACAAGAACTTGTACAATTACATCTTGAAAATTCTTCATGCAAGAGAGTCTGATGCTTATTTACATAGTTGATGACATGGTAGATATCATGAGAAGCTTTGGAGCTAAGTTTTATGATAGTGAAATTCTCACCCAAAAGAAAGATTAGACTGATGTAAACATTTGGAATGTTACTTATTACGCAATGTTTTGCTAATGTTTGACTTATGTTTCGGATCGATCCTAGCTATTCTTGAAGTTATAATATTAGGATGTCTATATTTACAATTTCATCGAACTTTTATTTTATATTTTATTGTGTAAATAATGTGATTTTGTGGCAATATTACGTGGCACTAAAAATAGTACATAATTCAACTAGAAGTTTTACTTACACAAAATTTGTGCCACTAAAACCAGTATGGATATGTAACTAGGATTACTTATTGTGGAAAAAAGAAATGCCACTAAAAGCCCAAAAACTTTGTGCGGCACATTGATATAGTGTCACTAAAAGGCTTTAGTGTTAGCACTTCTAGTGACACTTATTTTGTGTGCCGCCCATTCCTACAGTGGTCTTTAGTGGCACTTTTTTGTTATTTTGTGGCATTTTTTGTATGTCACTAGATGACATTTTTTTTGTAGTGAATACTTTGTCTTTTTCAATGTCCACTGCATAGACATTGCCACATCTTTTGGCAATCAGCAAAGTATGATCTTCAATGATCTTCTCTATCAACTTCTGGCCTTCTGGTGATATGATCTTGCATGCTGTCTTTGTGAAAAAAGGAAGAATATCCTTTGTCACACATTTGAGAGACACTCAGCAAGTTGTACTCAAGGTTTTCAACCAGATTGACCTTGTCAAACTGCATTTTGCTTGAGGATACATTGCCATATCCTAGCACATATCCCTTGGCATTGTTCCCAAAGGACACAGATCCTTCTCTTTGACTGATAAAATTGTTTATCAGGTATCTGCATCCAGTCATGTGCATTGAGCCTCCACTATCCACATACCATATGCTATTCAAACCTCTGGAGACTCTCTGCACAAGATAGCAAATTAGTTAGTTTTGGCAACCCAAGCCAGTTTGGCTTTGGGTTTGCTCTTGAGAACAGGTGCAGCTTGTTGTGGACCATTTTTAGTAATCCATGTCTTTTTGGCAATGGATTTGTCATTAAGAACAATGGTGGGTTCTTTTTGGTTTCCACCATCAACTTTGGTCATCAGAAGTTTAACCAGGTTTATCAAATCTTTAACTTCAGCAGTTTGTGAAACTGCTGATGAGTTAGGTGAAACTTCTGAAATTGAACTTTGAGAAGATGACCTTTGTTGAGATAAAGGTTTCTTCTTAGAAAGGGTTTTGTTTGATTGTTGTTTGTTGGGAAAAAAGGTATTTTGATAATCTTGTTTTATCTGTTTTCCCACAATCAGTTATTGTCTTTGTTTATTTAACTGATTTACCTTTCTAAATCTGCAAAGTTCAGTTATGTGGTTAAACAGACCACATATTTCACATGCTTTTGCCTTCTCTTTCCTTTTAGATAGATCAAGAGAGCTGGAAGGCAATTTACTGACAAAATCTGATTTTTGAAATAGGTCATCAGCAGTTTTCAGGGTCTCAACTCCTGATGTAGTTGAAACTGCTGATGGCTTATTGTCAGTAGTTTTATCTTCTGCAGGACTTCCCTTTTTGAGGAAGTTCTGATGGTAGGATGTGCATTCCTCCATATCAGAAGTTTGAATCAATTTCTTCCCATCATTATCAGTTTTGTGGGTGAAATCTGTTGGTGATTCAGTGTGGGTATATCCAATGCCAAACTTAACATTGGCTGCAGTTTGTTTGTTAAGTAACATTTGATAATCTTTACAAGACTCAACCCATTTTTCACAATCAACCTTGGTGTCAGCAAGCTCTTGTCTGACTTTTCCTAGGCTGTCTATCATGGTTTTAATTTGTGCTTCTGTTTCAATGGATTTATCATTCAGTTTGGAAATTTCTTTGTTTTTCAACATAATTTTTCTTTCCAAATCACACTTCATTTGTGTGTATTTTCTTTCCATGTCATTGGATTTGCCTTGTAAATGCACATTAGTTTCTCTAATTAAAGCAAATGATTCTTTGCAAGATTTAGTGCAAAGCTTTAACAGAGATTGTTGTGATACCTGTGTGAGAGCAGAATTTGAAGAGTATCCTTCAAAAGCCATTAAGGCAAAGTTCTTTCTGCCATTATCAGGTTCTCCCCAGTTGACATCATAGACCTTATTGTCTGCATCCTGACTGCATTCTGACGTGTCATAAGGAAGACTGCTCCAGTCAACATACCCTGAGGTAAATAAGCTTTGTTGATGAGGGGGTTGTTGAGTTTGTGCAGGAAGTTGAGCAGTTGGAAATGGAGGCATGAGCTGCTGTTGTTGTTGAGCAGGCATCTGTACATATTGTACTTGTGGCACATATTGGACATTTGGAGCTTGTGCCTGTACAAAATGAGCACTCCCATTAGTTCCATTATTCCTATTATATGAGGGGTTATATTGATTTCCAGAGGACATTGGTTGGTTATAGCTAGAGCTTCTACACTCTCTAGCAAAGTGTCCCAACTTCTGACACTTATGACATCTCAGTTTAGATTTGTCAAAACCAACTTTTGTTGAGTTGTTTAGTCCTGGAAATTTCCTTCCTGACCTTTTGTAAAATTTGTTAGTTTTTAAGCTTAACAAGGCCAGTTGGTTCAATATTTCCATTTCTTCTAAGTCATCACTGCTAAAGTATTTTAAATCATCCATGATGAAACACATGTTGTCAGCAGTTTGACTTAGTTCTTCATTGTCATAAGCTGGGAAAGATCCATCTGATGAGATCCCAGCTGTTATGTCAATGTGGTCAAAAGAACCAAAATTATTAGAACAGGATGGTGAGTCATGTCCTAATAAGGCTGTGCTACCCGGAGTATAGTCATCAGCAGTTTTACCAGATTCTTGCAGCTTTTTCTTTTGATTGATTTCTCTCTCAAAAGTTAGTAATTTACCATGTAACCTAGTTAGGTTCAAGGTGTTAAAATCTGAACTGGTTCTGAGGATTATAGAGTAAGTTTCCCATTTTGAAGGTAAAGACCTTAAAAATCTATGCAACATAGACTCAGTTGTATAGGTCTGATTGTTTATTTTTAACTCAGAGATGAGTGAAGAAAATCTTTCAAATTGTTGAGTTAAAGTTTCACCCTCTATGTGAGTAAAAGTTTCATATTGTTGAGCCAATATTTCTCTGATGTTGGCTATCACCTCAGCAGTTCCTGCAAACTGCTCTTTTAGGCAGTCCCACAGCTCTTTGGCACTTTCACAGTGTAAAAGGCCAGCATAAATTTCATTTGGGAGAGCCATAGCCAACATGGAGAAAGCTTTTGCATCAAGCTCAAACTTTTGGAAATCTTCCTCCGTGTATTCTTTTGGGTCTTTTGGTCTTTCAGTCTTACCCTCTGGATCAGTAACAACTGGTTTGTGAGGTCCAAAAACTACAGACCTCCAACATCCAGTGTTTGTTTGTGAAATAGTATGTGCCAACCTTTTAGACCATATGTTATATTCATTTCTGACTAACATGGCAGGTTTGTTGGCAGATCCAGTATTGTAGGGATCCATTTTTAAGAAGTTTGGATTTGTCAATACTTTCTTAAAGTGATGGATTTAAAAAGTGAGCCTTTTATCCTTTTTATTGAATATCAATAATGAGCCTGTGTCTGAATCTCAATTTGTTAGATTGATTTTGATCAGATTAACCAGATGCTCTGATACCAATTGTTGGATCAGTGGCTGTTTATATGAACACTTATGTGTTTATCAGATTTATATATGAGTTATTAAGCAGCGGAAATACAAGTGTTCAAAGGTCTAAAAGATCACTTTGATGAGGAGTTATTACTCCCCCTTGACTGAACAATAAATGAGAAACAATAAATATTCTAAGTGCAAAGCAGTAATAGCAGTTTATGTTTCTCAGATGTGAAGTGGAAATTATAAGTTGAAAGCCCGAAGGATTTCAATATAAGTTCAAAGATATTACACAAAATCACATGTTAAAATAGATGAACAAACTCATCTATTTATAGACTAATGTACTAAACTGTAGTCTGAAGTAATCTAAGATATTTAACAAAGATATTATGCTAAGATAAGGTTACTACAGTCTGTACATTGAAACTTGAAATCAAGACTTTAACAAAACAATATAATATGTAAAACTGCTGATCTTCAGTCGGTTAGAAGCTTCTGAGGGAAAGTGCTGATGAGTGACAAACTGCTGATGAGCAGTTTGTCTTCAGCAGTTCTTCAGTGAAATGTCTGGTTAGACTTCAGAACTTCTGATGAGTTTACTCTTCAGTACTTTGTGTTTGTTCTTCAGTACTTCTTCTTTTTGTTCTTCAGCAGTTCTATACTTAGGCAGATATGGAATAGACTAAGGTTATCAAAAGGTGGTTTCGTCAATCCTCTTTGTCCCAACAGCACCTGAAGTGATGAGGAAAATACCTTTAATGCCCATGCCACAACATTTCAGTGCTGACTTTATTTTCTGGTATTATGATTGGAGAAAGGCAGAAGCGGTGATAGTGTTGAGAGACGGGAAGGATAAATACAAGCATGTTCATGTATTTGATCCGATGTGGTTGATTAACTGTACTTTCGAAGACATCATCATGCTCTTTTACAATCCGATTCATCATGAGCCGAATGAAGCTGATCAGGCAAAGAAATACACTCAAGTGGTTGGTGTGTGTTTTGCATATGATATAAATGCTGGGAGCAATTTGGATGGCAAACTTGGCAAGATGGTGAAGATGGCAAATGTGTCGAAACCGGTGAAGAGAAGATTAGAGCCTGAAATGACCAAAGAGCAAAAGAAACAGCTCAGAATCAAGTTGTTGAACAAAGCCATGGACGAAGACAGAAGACGATCCAATCAATAGTCGAGGGGGAGTTTGTAGATGCGTTTTGCGACTAGTGATTGGATATTAACATATGTTAGATGCTGATGGATAGAAGGTGAAATTCTGTCTGGTCGAAGGTAGGCTAAAAGGGGCGAAGGAAGAGAAAAGTGGGCGAAGGTAAAATGGAGCTTGACAGAAGAATACATTCGTACCATGCATATGGGCGAATGTGGAAGTCTTCCACATTCGACCAGTGCATATGGGCGAATGTGCAGGTCCTATAAATAGAAATTGTGATTTTGTAATGTAGAGAGAGTTATTAGTTGTGTGTTTTTTGAGGTCAGGTTCCAGAATAGATTGAGAGTGTTTGTGTGTGTTCTAGATTAACCTAAAACTCATTGTAATCAAGTTTATGCAAAAGTTAATCTATGAAAACGTTTGAAAATGACTTTGATTGTGTTCTGATTTGAGTTTCTATCAGCTTGTTCAAAGCTAGGGTTTCCGCACCTGGTTTTGTAACTTGTATGATCATATAATCCTGTTTTCGGTCAAAATATCTTCTCTAACAACAATTATGATTTTCAAAAAGAACCGGAGATGGCACAGACTTGTAATTAGTGGTTTGATCATCAATGATGTGGTCTACCACATAAGCAATGTGCTTATAACTTTCTAACTTTTTGTTTACTTTCTCAGCAAAGCATTTGATGGCGGCCATTTCCAACTTGGTATTTTCAATTTCATTGATATAGTTGTTAATTGCAAGTTGTTTTAAAGATAAAGTGTTTTTCAAGTCGGAAATGTCCTTTTTATAGCCATCTAATACCTTGTTGAAAGCATTCAACTCTTTGCGAGTAGATTGACTGTTCATGATAGCACTATCACGTTGAACACGGAGTTGTTTTTTCTCCTCAGTCAATCTATCACATGTACCACAATATTTTTCACCTTTAATATCAGTGCTACACTCAGAACTTACAGGTTTTGGCGGATCAGTCATGGGCATCAATGCGAAATGAGCTTCCTTTCCAGCAAAGAATCTGGAGTATTCAATCTTGGTGAAAGCATCATCTGCAATGCACGAGTTCCTCGTCATCAGAAAATCCGCTTCTGCTAGCAACTGATCAATGTCATCATCTAGAGAAGTAACACTTGCTTCCGTATCTGATTCACTGTCTGAATCAGAATAAGCCGATTCACACTCCTCAGGGACATCAGAAACAGTATTAATCACCACTCCAGAATTAACTTCCTCTGCCTTAACCTCAACAGGTTCAGTCTCCACATCCATTTCAGCCTCAGACTCATCACTTTCAAACTCAGTTTCTTTCTTCTCATCAACTGTCACTGACTCTTCAATATCAACCTGATAAGCAACACAAGCCACATTTCCACCAGTAGTAATTTCCTCAACACCTATTTGCATACTCGACCAATCAAACCTCTCATCCTGTTGAGTCACCAATGCTTGATTCTGATTGGTGTTCTGGTGTGTCTCATTTGGTCTAGTAATTGGTATGACTGTTCGGTTAGCATTGTTAGATGATTGGTTTTGTGTCTGGTTTGGTGTGTTTGGTTGTCTGTTTTGGTTGTTATTAAAGTTGTTCTGACGGTTTTGGTAGTTGTTGTTGTTTTGGTAAGAAACTTGGTTTTGGTTTTGTTGTTGACGATTCTGGTAGCTTGCATTGAATGGGTTCCTATTGCCTTGTTTTGGTGGCTGGGTGCATTCTCTTTTAAAGTGACCTTTTCCACCACAATTAAAACAAGTAACTTTCTCCTTGTTGAACCCGTAGGTTGTGTTAGGAGAAGTTCCCAAATCTGTTCTACCTGTTTTCTCAATAAACTCTGTTGCTCTTCTCATTATGCTTGCAAAAGCCCACTGAATATCAATCAGTTCCATCTCCTCCTTGTCAATCTGTGCATAGTCTTCATTGGTTAAATTGTTGTTACCAATTTGACTAGCAACCAACCCATTATAAGATGAAACCATTGCAGAGACTAGTGCAATGTGTTGCTGAGCAACTTCAACCGTCACATTTCCCAAGTTAGAAGTCTCCAAAACCATCGGTTGTTGATTAGGTTGAGTAACTTGGTTCATTGGTTGTTGAGATTGGCTAGCAGTATAGAAAGCTGCTTGTTGCATTGGGGAAAATGGTGGAATGTATGAATTGTTGTATTTTTGTTGTGGTGGTGGATTTGATGGTTGTGAGAAAGATGATGTTTGTTGTTGGTAGTTGATGGTAGGTTTTGGTGATTCCATAATATTGGATATACATGCAACATGTGGAGCCACTAATCCTCCTGAACTTGAGTTACTGGCTGGAACTGAAGTACCTCCAAAATATAAGTTGGGATTCTGAGGAATCTGTGATCTTCTAGCTTTCCTCTTTTCTTCCAATTCTTTGTTTTCCAGCTTCTCTATAAACTCTTGAATAGACCAGAATTGGTATGCATCCTTCTCCCTGAGAACTTCCACATGCTGATCCCAGTGTGGTGGTAAAGCATCTGCAAACTTATCCACCTGCTTTGTCATAGGAATCTGTATACCATAACTTGACAATTCACTTAGCAAATGACTATATCTAGGAGTTAATTCTTTTAAAGTTTCATTGCCAATATAAGAAAAATTCTCAAACTCCTTTCTCAATTCTTCCATCCTTAAATTTCTAGTCTTATCATTACCATCATGCCTCCTTTTAAGCATATCCCACAGTTGCTTAGATGTAGTGCAAGTCCCAAACTGATGCAACAGATCGTTTGTGATTGCCTGTGTCAATTGGGAAAAAGCTTTCTTCTCCACAGCAAACTTCTTTTTCTCATCCTCAGCCATACTCTCCAATGGAACTGGTTCACCTGTATTCTCCAAAACTGGTGCTGTGTAACCTCTAGCAATCATATTCCATGCCTCTGCACCCTCCACTCCCATGCCTTCCAAATGTATCTTGAACTTTTTCTGCCACCGATTGTATTCTTGTATCTCCATGAGCTTCGGTGGCCGATTCCCGCTACCTGAAGACAAATCATTAATCAGTGTGGAAATAGCATTTGTAGTTTGTGTGTTTACCACCGCTGCTGCTACTCCCCAGTAGTCAGGTTGTGGTGCTGGAGGTGCACTTTGAGCCATGTAGTTAATCGGTTGCGAAGACTGTGTGCTCGTCTTTTGTGCTGCCACCGTCCATGGGTCCATCACTTGCTGTTGTGGTTGTGTCGTTGCTGGAGTAGTCGGAAAATTCCACATGATCACGAACTTCGAAAAATTCAACACTTAGAAAATTTTCCAAAAACTAATCCTAGGTTCGCCCGTTTTGGTCTCACTTTCGCCCCTTTTGATGCAGGTTCGCCCAAACAATAACTATCGAAGGTAAAATCTCACCAGAATGTAAAAACACACTAACACTTTTCCACCTTCGACCGGAAATTTCTAGATTCGACCGTTTCTATTCTACGTTCGCCCGCCCGATCAATCTGATGTGGAAAATGTGACCCCAAAGTGAAAACTTCAAACAAAAACTTTCCAGGTTCGCCCAAAAGTACCTAGGTTCGACCAGAAATGACTCAGGTTCGCCCAAAAACTCTCAGATTCGACCACTCAGGTTCCAGGTTCGCCCATTTCAGGTTTGAAAAACGGTTACACTTTGAAAAACGGTTATTTTGATCTCTGATTTTCAAAAGTTTGTGGATTTGAATGATCTTAATCAGGTTTTGATTCGGAATTGATTTGGAACAACTTTAATTATTGGAATTTTGAATTTTAACCACAAAATCAACTTCAAATCAATCAAAAACACTCAAAAACCATTTTCATTCAAAAACAGATGTGATTTGATCAAAAATAGGTCCAAATCAGCTCTGAGTTTATCAAATTTGTTGTTGTATGATCCTCTAAGCTCTGATACCACTTTGTGAGAGAAGGATTTTAACCGAAACAGGATTATTTGATCATACAAGTTACAAAACCAGGTGCGGAAACCCTAGCTTTGAACAAACTGATAAAAACTCAAATCAAAACACAATCAATATCATTTTCAAAGGTTTTCATATATTAACTTTTGCATAAACTTGATTACAATGAGTTTTAGGTTAATCTAGAACAATCACACACTATCTCAATCTATCCAGGAACCTGACCTCAAAACACACACAACTAATAACTCTCTCTACATTACAAAAACACAATTTCTATTTATAGAGCCTGCACATTCGCCCATTTACACTGGTCGAATGTGGAAGACTTCCACATTCGCCCACTGTATGGTACGAATGTACACCTTCAGTCAAAGTCCCTTTCACCTTCGCCCACTATTCTTCTTCCTTCGCCCCTTTTATCTTACATTCGCCCAGAACTGTTTCACATTCTACCCATCAGCACTCTAACATATGTTAATATCCAATCACTAGTCGCAAAACGCATCTACAAAAAGATTGATCCAAAACATTGTGTTGATGAGAATGTTTCTTTGAAAGCTGATTTTCAAAGACCCAAGACTCAGGCTTGGGTCCCCCGAAAGAACTAACTGTTTTACTTGATGTGTGCAGGGAGCTTCAGCTGGCCCTATTAGCAGTCTTTGGATTGTTGATAGTGGAGCTTCAGGCCACATGACAGGGGATCTTGCGTTGCTGTTCGACGTGAAGAATATTAATGGTGGATATGTTTCATTCGCTGGGAATAAAGGCGGATATATCACTATGGAGGGGAGCATGAGTAATGGGATAGTGAGCTTTGAAAGGATATCATATGTGAAGCAGATCGATTATAATCTGTTGAGCGTCAGTCAAATCTGTGATAAACAATTCACTGTTCATTTTGATGACAAATCCTGCTATATTCTCAAACCGGGCTTCAAAATTCCAAAGGAGTGGGTAATGTTGAAGGCACCTCGCGTCAACAATCTCTATATTCTTGATATGTCCAAGGCGATGACATCACAGGGGCAAATAACATGTTTTCTATCCAAGGCGACCGAGAAGGAATCGATAATGGGGCACCGAAGAATGGGGCACATTCATCTGAGAAAAATGAATCATCTTGTGAAGAATGGGCTTGTCGATGGAGTAAACGTGAAACATTTCCATCTGAATGACAAGTGTGTAAGTTGTAAGAAGAGGAAGCAACACAGACAGTCCCACAAAGTGAAGAAAGTGAACTCTGTTGAGATGCCACTTGAGCGATTGCACATGGATCTATTCGGACCGGTCAAGCGCAAAAGTCATCTTGGGGAGCTTTACTGTTTAGTTGTCACTAACGACTACTCAAGATTTTCATGGGTGATGTGTTTGCAGAATAAAAGTGACACCTTTAACAACTTGAAAGTTCTGTTCACTCGATTGGAGAATCTCTACAACTTGAAGATAAAGAGAATTCGGAGTGATAATGGGACGGAGTTCAAAAATGCCAAGATGGATGAACTTTGTGAAAGCAAAGGAATTCATCATGAATATTCGGCTCCGTACACCCCACAACAGAACGGTGTTGCTGAACGCAAGAATAGGACTCTAATTGAAGCGGCTAGAACAATGCTCGCAGACTCAAATCTTCCAGTAATGTTCTGGAATGAGGCGATTTATGCAGCAAATTATACACTCAATCGGGTTTTAACAGTGAAGAAGTTTGGTAAAACATCTTATGAACTGTTACACCGACGAAAGCCGAACTTAGAGTATCTAGAACCTTTTAGGGCACCATGCACGATGTTGAATCCAAGCGAGAAGTTTAGTCCTAAAGCTGAAGAGGGATACTTTGTTGGATATGCAACCCCGCTCAAACGGGTATACAACAAGCGAACTCGTCGGGTGGAGGATTGGGCTAACGTGGAAGTTCAACGATATACACAAAATGTGCAAGGGTTGGGTCCTGATTGGATGTTTGATTACAAAGACTTCTTTGAATCATTCAATCTAGATAGCTTGGTTGAAGAAGCTGTTATCAGATTACTTTACGAGTGTGAAAACGCGGCGACTTCACCGTTGGTGCGTCCGATCACCGTGAACCCCCTACCAGCTTCTAATGATACCAATGTTCCTGTACAAGAGGAGGAAGTGTTTCAGGAGGCTTCTACTTCATTAGACTCTTCAGAATCTGAAGATGAACAATTTGAAGAAGTTATTCTTGAGCATTCAGAAGAACCAGAAGCACCGCCAGTGAACCCAACTCCAACTCCAAATGTTGCTTCATCATCTAACACGGGTCATGATCTGGATTCTGCAGAGAACTTGACTATTCAGACGGGAGTTACTGTACCTGAACATCCGGAATCTCGGATTCATCGTATTCACCCGCTGGAGCAAGTTATCGGTGATCCTGGTAGCAGTGTGATGACTATAGGGCAGCTGCGAAGTGTTAACTCGCCAGAGAGTTTTGGTGCTTTAGCGTTATATGCCAAAATACAAAAATCTGGTAGTCAAAATGATTGGTCGTTTGCGTGTTATGTGTCGCAGGTAGAGCCAAGGACATACAAGGACGCTTTGCTGGAGGACGCCTGGGTTGAGGCAATGCAGGAGGAGTTATTACAATTTCAGAAATTGGGGGTTTGGACGCTCACTGATTTACCGCCTGGAAGAAAGAAGATTGGCACTAAATGGGTGTTTAAGTGTGTAGAGGATGTGTTTTTTACACGAAAACAGGATTATACGATCATACAAGTTACTAAACCAGGTGCGGAAACCCTAGCTTAGAACAAACTGAAGTAAACTCAAATCAAAACACAATCAAAGTCATTTTCATTTTTTTATCATAGATTAACTTTCTCAAAAACTTGATTACAACTCAAATACAGTTAATCTAGCACACACATAAACTCTCTCAAACCTCTCTGGAACACACCTGAAAAACACACACACTAAATGACTCGCTTTCAGCTCCCTTACTCTCAAAAACTCACAAAATCTATTTATAGACTCTGCACGTTCGCCCAGTTGTGATGGTCGAATGTGGAATCTTTCCACATTCGCCCATTTGTGTTGGTCGAATGTGGAATCTTTCCACATTCGCCCAAACTGATTCTACATTCGCCCAGTTTGTTCCACGTTCGCCCACTTTTTCTGTGTAATTTCCACGTTCGCCCACTTTTTCTACCTTCAACCCATCAGCATTCCACTTTCAACCCATCAGCACTTTTTAACACATGTTAACTTTGTAGATCCAATCACTAGTCGCAATACGTGCATCTACAAACTCCCCCTCGACTATTGATTGGATTGTCTTTGGGTTTAAGACTTTGTCATTCTCTGATTATCTGAACCTTCGACATTCTGTACCGGATCACTAGCTAGGGACATACATGAATAATGCACTAACAATCTCCCCCTTGGACCTAGCTAGTGATGTACCAGATCAAAAAGTTATCAATGTTTCAAGTCTTGATTGAAAACTTTCCATCTTCATGCACGTTTGTGTCGAAGTTCCTGTCTATCTCTCAGTAAGCTTTGAAATCTCAGACAGACTCAAGAAATCTTGGCTTTGTCATTTGCTGATTCAGAGATGAATATGGACGATAATCTTGATTAACTTCTTACACACTTTGTCGATGAGTCTTGAGTAGTGCACCTGTTGTATTTGATTCTGCAGAAAAAATTTACTAAAAACTGCACAAACTACAACCGGCGTTAGACACGACAAAAATCTTGGAAGTACTTTTCACATTCCTTTTGACCCTCAATAGTTCTCCCCCTGAACTATTAAACATTTTCAATATATACCAGAAACTTGAAAATTTGAAATCTTTTTCAACTTTTAAGTATCTGAATCTTCACATTCAGTATCCCAACATCGGTTATCGAAAATAAAATTGAAACAAAACTTTTTGATTTTTCAAAATTTATGCTAAAACACACCAAAAATCTTTTTGAATTTTTCAAATGTAATTGCATAAAAGTAAATTCAACATATTTTTGTTAATTTTCCGGTAAGAGGATCATATCAGTATTGAAACAGTCAGTCATAACTCTTTTTGATTAATTTTCTGTTTTTATCATTGAGCATCCTACAACCATTACCAGTATGTTTGTCCACTTAAACTCAAAATCATCATTCATTGCTCAGCACTTTAGATACGTTATGGTAATATTAGTTTCTGAGTAATCTATGGTCCCCGCATTCGCGACACATTCCCGTATCAAGAATTGCGCAAAGATTCATCGTAACGCGTGATTATATTGAAGTTATCCGTTAGTTACAAGGTATAAGGCACAGTGGTGACAGGTCAGCAAATTAATGCTTCAAAGCGACTTGTGCACTCTACCAGGGTGAGGACTAATATCATACATGACTTTCATCATAGTATTGATACGATGCATTAGATAATCTTTGATTATCATCATACATGTTAAGTTCCTCATTCGGTAACTTATGGTTTTGTCATTAAAGATCTTTTAATAAGATACCCTGACTGAATCTAGGTCTGTAAACTAATACAGCAAAAGATCAGTTAGGCCATCTCCAGATAACTTTCAATATAACGACCCGAAACCTCTGATTTTGGCAATCTATCAAAGGAAATTTCGGTACTAAGACCATATGCCAACGATACGTTGATCCACATGATTATCAGTTATTGATTTTAAGTTTATATCACCATGCTGAACTTTAAACTTTGATTTCAAGCCTACCAATATATAATTGTAGTGGCTACTCAATGTTTATCAATTCATTTTTGTTTTTAGAGTAATCTGACAGTCCACTGATGTACTATCATCTCCTCTTTTTCTCCAGGAAAAACTCATTTTTGATTTTCTATTTTTTTTTATTTTGATTTTTCTGAAATTTTCTCCCCCTAAAAATCTCAAAATAAGCATATTTTTGGATTTTTAAACTTTTTGAAGAAAAACAAAATAAAATGATATCCGATGCGGTTTACTCTTTGAGTTTCAAAAACCATTTTCCACTCAGATTACTAGATCCATTAAGATTTTTCAATTAGCAAACCATTTTGTCGTATCTGTTATTGAAATCCAACACCTGAGAGCAATTGCATGAGATTGCAACTTTTTCCGGCTTCACAGGTTGGAAACAGACTACAAACACTCTTCTTTCTGTTGAAATCATGTTTTCCTTCTTCAATAACCCTTCCTTGACCTTCACCTCTCCAATAAATAGCTTGTATACAGATGCTCCACTATCAACTATTAAAGAATAGCTAATAGGTCTGTCTGGAACAATCTGCACACTTATTAAACAATTAGCATGAGAGAGGCACCCATCCCTTCACAATGATGGGTCGTCCAAGGTCATCAATTCTTGGAACATCAATCCATTCTCCTTTTGAAAAATCAATTGGTTTTTCCATGGATTGATTTGAAGTAGAAATTGCTATTGATTTAGAAAGTGCTTTGGGTTTCCAAACACGTTGAGAGTTTATTTTAGATTTTGTTGAAATTGTTTTAATTTTCGACTTTTCAGATTTCTTATTTGAAACCTGCTTCTGAACTTTGTTTGGAATCTTCTCAGACTTAACTGATGAAGACCCAGGTTTAGAGTTATTCTTAGGCTTAGCCTTAGAACTCCCCCTTACCTTAGCAACCCGTCCACAATCTCCATTTTTATTCAAGGCAATTTTGTTACGATTGTCATACACAACCTGTTTCCCCTTTTGCTTCTTCATTGGTTTTGGGGATACAGGCTTTCTGACATTGCCTGAATTTCTAGCAAATTTCACTTTGGTCTTTTTCTGTTTAACATACGGACAGTAAGCAACTAAATGCCCACACTCTCCGCAGTTATAACAAGACCTATATTCAACAAAATCATATGCATACCCGTCATCCCAATACCAATAGGGACAATGAGCAGCAATATGACCAACTTCACCACATTCAAAACAGTTTCTCCATTCAACATAACCATGAGAATACTGCGGTGAGTTGTTTTCCCAATAACCATCAAATCGAGAGTTATATGAATAATCATAATAGTCATATGATCTAGATGAAAAATTTCTTGAATTCTTTTGATAAGAATTTTTCATCTGATCATTTCCTTTCGATTTGTTTGGTTTTGGTCCTTTTACTTTAGAACCCTTTTATTTTCAACATCTTTCTTTTGATCCTCTTTATTCTCATGTTGGTTAGGACTGAGTTCAAAATGAAGATGATCAAATTGATTTCTGAATTGATTTAACAAATCGATATTATCAACAAAAATACATTTAAGTAGAGATTGTTCGATATTCTCAATTAAAAAATCTTTGTTAAAAATCAATTTGTCACGTCCTTCCAACATGTAGGATCCTTCAACTCCTTCAGGAAAACTGAATATGGGTTTTTCTTCAGATTTAGAAGTTGTTTCAACATTTTCAGTTTTCTGTTCAAACTTTGGTTTCACTTCAGAATCAGAATTAACAACACAAGGTGTTGTGATTTCCAACTCTGATGTGGTACTATTCTTTGAAAAACTTTTATTCATTTCTAACATTTCTTTCTTTAACGATTCAATTTTATTTAACAAATCTTTTTCATTCTTTTCAAAAACTTTAATTTGGTTTTTACAATTTTCTAGTTCATTTGCTAGTTTTTGTTTGTCCTCAATAAGTGTCATCAATTCACGATTCAACTTGACACATTTAGAACAACTAGCACTCACCTCATCATCTGATTTATTACCATTATCAGATTTTGCATTACCATTTGAGGTATCACTCTGTTCTGATTTACTCTGTTTTGAACTCGTATCAGAACTCAACTCACTCTTTGACAATTCACTTGAATCATCATGTCTCATTTGTTTGACTAAACATGCAACATTCCTATGAACACCTTCTCTGTTAACACACTTGTTAACATGTACCATTTCATCAGTTGGTTTTGGTGTCATTGGAAATCTCCAACTGTTGTCAACTTGAGAATTTTGTCTCAGTAATTGTTGTCGCTTTCTATCAGCTTCTATTAAAGCTCTGATCTCCTCATCCGTTAGGCCCTAAATTCTACGTTCGCCCCTGGTAATTCTACGTTCGCCCAAAGATGTCCATTTTCGCCCACTTTGGATGACCCGAAGGTAGAACAATAACCAGAATGTAGAATATCCAAAATCAGATTCCACGTTCGTCCAAAATAGCCTAGGTTCGCCCGTTTGGTTTCCAGGTTCGTACCCCCGATGACCCGAATGTAGAAAGTGAGACCCGAATGTGAACAATTCAACACAAAAATTCTAGGTTCGCCCAATAATCCCTAGATTCGCCCAGAAAAACACTCTCCTTCGACCAAAAACTCACACCTTCGACCACTAATGTCCAGGTTCGCCCATATTGTGTTTTGAAAAACGGTTACACTTTGAAAAACGGTTATTTTGATCTCTGATTTTCAAAAGTTTGTGAATTTGAATGATCTTTATTAGGTTTTGCTTCGGAGATGATTTGGAACAACTTTAATACTTGGAATTTTGAATTTTAACCACAAAATCAACTCTAATTCTTTCAAAAACACTCAAAAACCATTTTTATGCAAAAACAGATGTGAATTGATGAAAATAATGTCCAAATCAGCTCTGAGTTTATCAATTTGTTGTTGTATGATCCTCTACGCTCTGATACCACTTTGTAGAGGATGTGTTTTTTACACGAAAACAGGATTATACGATCATACAAGTTACTAAACCAGGTGCGGAAACCCTAGCTTAGAACAAACTGAAGTAAACTCAAATCAAAACACAATCAAAGTCATTTTCATTTTTTTATCATAGATTAACTTTCTCAAAAACTTGATTACAACTCAAATACAGTTAATCTAGCACACACATAAACTCTCTCAAACCTCTCTGGAACACACCTGAAAAACACACACACTAAATGACTCGCTTTCAGCTCCCTTACTCTCAAAAACTCACAAAATCTATTTATAGACTCTGCACGTTCGCCCAGTTGTGATGGTCGAATGTGGAATCTTTCCACATTCGCCCATTTGTGTTGGTCGAATGTGGAATCTTTCCACATTCGCCCAAACTGATTCTACATTCGCCCAGTTTCTTCCACGTTCGCCCACTTTTTCTGTGTAATTTCCACGTTCGCCCACTTTTTCTACCTTCAACCCATCAGCATTCCACTTTCAACCCATCAGCACTTTTTAACACATGTTAACTTTGTAGATCCAATCACTAGTCGCAATACGTGCATCTACAAACTCCCCCTCGACTATTGATTGGATTGTCTTTGGGTTTAAGACTTTGTCGTTCTCTGATTATCTGAACCTTCGACATTCTATACCGGATCACTAGCTAGGGACATACATGAATAATGCACTAACAAAGTGCAAGAAGGATGATCGTGGTGTGATAGTTCGTAACAAATCCAGATTGGTCGTGCAGGGATTTCATCAAATCGAAGGGATTGATTATAACGAAATCTATGCTCCTGTAGCACGCATTGAAGCTATTCGGATGTTTCTTGCGTTTGCTTCCTATAAGAAGTTCAAAGTTTATCAGATGGACGTCAAGAGCGCATTTCTGTACGGGAAAGTCAAAGAAGAGGTTTATGTAGGGCAGCCACCAGGCTTTGAGGACCCAATCCACCGGGATAAGGTCTATGTGCTGAACAAAGCTTTATATGGCTTGCACCAGACTCCGAGACAGTGGTACGAGGAGCTAAGTACATACCTCATGGCAAAAGGATTTAAGCGCGGATTCGTCGACTGCCCCCTATTCACGAAGAAATCAGGGGATGATTTGCTTCTGGTGCAGATTTACGTTGATGATATAATATTTGGTTCAACTAATGAGCTTTTATGCAGGGAGTTCGAAACTGTCATGCAGGAAAAGTTCGAGATGAGCGCAATGGGGGAGACGCAGTTTTTCCTAGGCTTGCAGGTGGACCAAAGACCCACGGGGATCTTCACTCACCAGACGAAATACGTATCCGAAGTCTTGAGCCGGTTCCAGATGGAGGATTCCAAGCCGATGGATACCCCGATTCAACCCAATCACCAGATTGGAGGGACACTAAGGGGGAGCTGACTGATGCATTTACATACAGAGCAATCATCGGATCTCTGATGTATTTAACGGCATCTCGACCAGATATTATGTATGCAACGTGTCTCTGTGCCCGCTATCAATCGAAGCCGAAACAAAGTCATCTGACGACGGTCAAGCGTATCCTTAGATTTCTGAAGGGTTGTCCCTCAAAAGGACTTTGGTACCCTAATGATGATGATTTTGATTTCATTGCTTTTAGTGATGCAGATTGGGGCGGCTGTGACAAAGATAGCAAATCTACTACAGCTGGTTGCCAGTTTTTAGGAAGCAGGTTAGTCACCTGGCAGTGCAAGAAGCAGACTTCCATGGCGCTGTCTACCTGTGAAGCCGAGTACATTGCCGCTTCGAGTTGCTATTCGCAAGTGCTCTGGATCCAACACCAGATGGTGGATTACGGTTTGCGGTTTCTTAAAACCCCTATACACTGTGACAACGAAGCCGCTATCGCATTAACTAAAAATACTGAAAATCATTCTAAAGCGAAACATATCCGGATCAAATACCATTTTATCCGTGATTGTTACGCTAAAGAATTGATAGATATGGTCAAAATCCATACTGACTACCAACGTGCAGATTTGTTTACAAAAGCTTTTGACAGATCCCGCTTTAAATATCTTTTAAAAGTCAACAACATAAAGGAAAAACAGGACTAATCGGCACCTCGGTTTATCGTTTTTTAGTTTAAAATTTTCTTTAAAGTTTTTATTGTTTTTCAGAAAAATTAAAAACCCAAAAATATGTTCTTTATTTTAGGGGGAGTCATTTTATCAGAAAAACCATAAACATTGAAAAAGTCAAAAAGACCTAAAAATTAGAAAAACCAAAAAATGATTTCCTGGATAAAAAGAGGAAATGATAGTACATCAGTGGGGATCTGACAAAGGCTAAAGAATTGTATAGTAATATGAGGCGTGTGTTGACTATGTGTGATATGCTGATAGGCTTCGTAGACTAAATATTGCGTGCATTAGTGATACAAACATAACAAACTACGCGTTCGTGGCTGAACACCTCATGGGCATATGGTCTTAGTACCGTAATTTCGTTTGATAGGATTGCCAAAATCTGAGGTTTCGGGTCGTTATGTTATGGTTATCCGGGATATTCTGATTAAACTTTTGTCGTATTGATTTACGGACCTAGTTTCATCAGAATATTTGCTAAAAGAGCTTAAATGCCAAAACCGAAAGTTACCGAATTGAGGAACTTTATGTTTTATTGATCAAAGATCATTATTACATCGTATTGACTTACTGATGCAAATCAGTGGTTGATATCAGCCTCAACCTAGTGTATATGCACATGTTGCTCTGCTGCATTCGTTTGCTGACCTGTACACCTCTGTGCTATATACTTTGTAACTTTAACGGATAACTCCGGCATAATCACGCGTTACGACGAAGCTTTGTGCAATTACTTGATACGGGAGTATGTCGTGTGTGTGGGCACCACAATGTGTTAGTCTAATACACCTAACTCGTATCATTTTAAAGCATTGCGTAATAGTCTGCATGTGAGCTTAAGTGGACCATTATATCAGCAATTGCCGTGTCACATACTGTTTTTAATGATAATATTAAACAACAAAGATCAACGCTGTGATCAGATTTCTCAGAAAACTGATATGATCCTCTTACCGGACATCACAAAATGTTTACTGCTTTCATTTACTTTGTTGCATTTTATTTTATTGTCAAAATGATACAAAATCCAAAAAGATTTTAGGTGTGTTTTGATAAAATTTCAGAAAAACCAAAAGTTTTTACATTTCTGCTTTATTTTTTGGATAACCGACGATGCTTGATGGTCAATTTCTGAGATTTGATAAAACCATCCGGGCTTTGTATCATTCACAAAGTGAAATTATGAATTTTTGAAGTTTAACGGATTGAAAAATGTTGAACGGGAATCGAATTCGTGATTTGGCAAATTTTTCAGATTTTTCCATTTCACATTCGCCCCTTAATTGGGTCGAAAGTGGAAAAATCTTTACATTCGGTTGTTTCTACTCGGGCGAATGTGGGTTTTACATATTAAATTTCCACCTTCGGGTGACAAGTCCACATTCGGGCCATTCGTTTGGGGCGAATGTGGAGTTTACCCACGTTCGACCATAGAACCGGGCGAATGTAGCCTTCCTATAAAAGCCAAGTACCAGGTTCGACCCTCATTCATAAGTTTTTCAAAATTTTTCATCCTAACCTAGACTTGTTGCTGAGATTTCTTTTGATTGTGTTTCTTATTCCTCATCAATTACTGATCATTTTACCCTATATTTCACAGGTAATGGACTTCAAAACAGATCACAATCGTAGTTTTTGTTCTTCGGCCTAGGGTTTTTATTCTGGGATTATTGAATGGATTTTGGTGTTTGTTTTTGATATACGATCAATCTCCATCAGTTTTAGGGGAGAATTATTAAGGAATTAGAATTGTATCATGGTTAAGTGGGTTAATTGATTGATTATAGCATAAACCTTAATTCCTCTATTAAAAACTGATGAAAATTGATTGATAAGAACAATTGGTTTGTGCACGAGTCATAATCGGCCATTTTAGAACAAATGTAAATCAAAATTAGAGCCTAAAACCAAAATTGACAGAATTTTGAATTTTGGGGGTTTATCAGTTTTACATTCGACCGAGTTGAACCGGGCGAATGTAGACTTGGATGGACGAACGTAGCATTAAAAGGACGAATGTGATTTTCAACAAACATATTTCCACATTCGTACTATTTTGTTCACATTCGTACCTAAAAATACACATTCGACCTGATAATAAGGGGCGAATGTGGAATCTGTAAATCTTAAAAATTTTCAATTTTTGTCGTTTTTTGTATTTTGACGAGTTTTTCTGATTTTGATGTGCAGATGGCCGAGCAACCCGAAAACGTTGAAGCACAAGTGGAAAATGTTTTACCAGATCCTGTTCAGGAGGCTGAAACATCTGCTTCAAGTAGATGGCCATTCGAACCGTCACACAATTGTTGTGCGTTTCTTGGAGATGTGGAAAAGAATACAGAATTTGCTGGGATTGTTGAGTTTTTAAGGAGAAGCAGAATTGTACCTGCCTTAGCTACACCAACAATTATCTACAAAGACAGAGTTGAAGATTTTTACAAGAATGCAAAGTATGATTTCTGGGAAAATCAGACGATTATCAAGAGCAAAATTCAAGGGATGGAGATGTTCTTGACAGAGTCAGAAATTAGAGAAGCACTGCAAATAAAGTTTGAAGTAAGTGAAGATCCCAGAGAGTTATCTTGGACTGAACAAAAGGCTTGTTTTCTGAGGATGAAGTATAAAGGTCCGATTACTGATGGATCTATGCATAAAGGGAAGTTGAGTGTGCAGTTCAAGTATTTCGCACATGTTATTATTCATGTATTTGGATGTGTGAGCGGTGGATATGACGTGATGAGAAGAAGTTTAAGCTCATTGATGGTTGCGTTGACTCTCAACAAACCATTCAATGTATCCGGTATGATCTTAGATCACATGCTTGAGATGTTAAAGGGATTGAAGAAGAAACAATTTATGCTATACCCAAGGTTTCTTATGATGATCTTTGACCATAAATATCCTGATTTGAAGAAGGATCCAACAATGATCATAGGTCAAGATCATATGAACATTCGTACACTGGTAAGGATGAAAGGGTATAAGGGCGTGCCAGATGAGGAAAAGCCACAACATAAAAGACTGTTTGGAGCTTTGGCTAAACAGGATTACACTGATCCTGGCAAGAACAAAGCTAGACATGCTGAGAGTGATTCTGATAATGATGATCCCTTGGTGTATGCTGATGCAAACACTAAGAGGAAGAGGCAGGTAGTCAATGCTGGAGCCAAAGGGAAGGGCAAGGCAAAGACTGATCAGGGGAGTTCTAAGCAACAAGTTGTTAGGAAGAAAACTACTGCAAAGAAAGGAACAAGTTTGGTTGATGAAGAATCAGTTGACTCAGAGGAGACAGAGATAGATGAGCAGTGGGATTCAGATGAAGAAAGAGTTAAGACCACCAAACGTAAGGCCACTATGGTTGGTGAGTCTGAATCTCTTAATAAGACTATTGAAGAAGTGTCACAGAAGAAGAAGTCTGTTGATGTTGATGAAGGAGATTTGGGTGTTAACCTGGATGAGTTGGAAGCAGGTGAAACTGTTGTAGTGAATTTGCCTAAACCAAAGCATAAATCTATGGCAAAGAAATCCAGCACTAAACAGTTGAGAGAGAAAGAAATAGCTCAGTTGCTGAAAGGCAAAAAGATACCTGATGCAGGTACATCATCGAAGCTATCTTCACCGGTTGCCAAGAAGCAGAAAAAGAGTAAAGAAGCTGAAACATTACCAGTTGATGAGTTCAATGTTGCTCTGGATAATGTTTTAGAAATGTTTAAGAATCCTCAGAAGCAGAAAGCCAAAGAAGCTGAGCCATCCAAGTCGAAGAAAGTTACTGTTTCAGACGATGTGATGAAGCAGGTTAACAAAAGAATGGATGATATGATGAAAATGATAGTAGCTCAGCAGGCAGAGATTGCCAAGTTTAAGAAGAATGAAGAAAAGATGCTTCAGATTGTGGTTGCTTGAAAGACTAACCAAGATGAGATTGAGCAGAAAGTAAAGAAACTTGAAGCCGATAACAAGAATCTTGAGGTTAAGTGTTCCAGGAATAGGAGTATGATTAAGGTGATCAAAGCTGATAACAAAGAACTAAAGGCTGAAAACAAACGCCTTAGTGATTTGTTGGATAGTTTATACAATGAAGCACCGAAGCTGAAAGAAGGTGAAGAGGATAAGGAAAAAGAGGAGGAACAGGTAGATTTTGAGCCTTCTGATGATGAAGAAGAAAAAGATGATGAGGAAGATGATGATTCTGAGAAAAGCGATGATGAAGAAAGCAAGAAAAGCGATAAAGATGATGATGATGATGCTGAGGGATCGGGTAGTAAAGATGATGATGGTAGCAGTGACAGTGATGATGATGAAGGGGGAGATGACACTAGTAAGTTCACGTTTGAGAAGAGAACACCTAAGAAGGATGCTGGAGAATCTAGTTCTAAAAAGAAGAAAGGTGGGAATGTAGATTCAGATGAAAGCATCTTCTGGAATGAAAAGGTGAGATCTCTAAGTGATGATGCGAAGAAGGTATATAGAGATATGTTGGAGAAGAGAGAATGGATTATAGAGTTCACAGGCAGATTTGCTGAGATCTTCCAGACTGATGATATGAGATATGAGCTGGAATATAATGATCCTGACTTAGAGGAGGGTGAAGTACCTGCTGTTGTTGCCAAAGAAATTCTTGATGGTCTTGCATAGCGAGTAGGGAAATCATTGGAGGAGTTTATGATGGATGAGTCGATTCCAGATATTCCTGAAAAGGATATTGGAAATCACGCAGATGATAAGAATACTCCGGAGATGGATGAAGTGGAAATTGAGGATATTACTCATGAGGAATATCCACAATACTTTAGACAGAATGATGAAGATGTGGTTTTCCCAGACTTCACGGAGATACCAAACACATCAGCTAAGAAGAAAGCTAAGAAGAGAAGTGAGGAGTTTGTTGAAACGGTGTTTGGTGCTGATAAGCAACAATCTTCAAGTGGGACTGATGAATTAAAGACATATCTAAAGAAGTTGAAAGAAATGGATGAAAACCGACCAAAGCCTGAAGCTCAAGGAAGTTTTTATAGATTTCACAACGAGAAGTTCAAAGGCAGAGCTCTCGGCTGGACATATTTGGGTAGATTGAAGTGTTTAGCTGTCAAATGGGAATCAGGGATCTTGTACTTTTACAGATTCATTGATTTACTAACTCTACCGTATTGGGCGGTCAGAGACATTTGCAGATTCACAATGTCTGGAGCTTCAGTGAATAATACTCATGTTGGTTGGTGTGCTGATAAGTTAGTCTGGGAGAGCAGAACGAAGTGGAACAGGTTTAAGCCTCAGTATCCCAGAAGAAAAGTTCACAGGGATATTGATCCTAAAACTGGTTTGAAGAGGGTGACATTGATTTACAAAGCACCTGAAGTAATGAAGAAGATACCTTTGATGCCTTTGCCACAACATTTCAGTGATGATTTTATCTTTTGGTATTACGATTGGAGGAAGGCAGAAGCGGTGATAGTATTGAGAGATGGAAAGGACAAATACAAGCATGTTCATGTATTTGATCCTATGTGGTTGATAAACTGTACGTTTGAAGACATCATCATGCTTCTCTACAATCCGATTCATCATGATCCCAATGATGCTGAACAGGCTAGGAAGTATACACAAGTTGTGGGAGTTTGTTTTGCATATGACATAAACTCCGGTAGCAACTTGGATGCCAAACTTGGTAAGATGGTGAAGATGGCCGATGTGCCTAAACCGGTGAAAAGAAAGTTGGAGCCTGAAATGACGAAAGAACAAAAGAAGCAGCTGAGAATTTATTTGTTGAACAAGGCGATGGACGAAGATAGAAAACGATCCAATCAATAGTCGAGGGGGAGTTTGTAGATGCACGGAGTGCGACTAATGATTGGATTAGCTAATTAACATATGTTAGAAAGTTTCTGATGGGCCGAAAGTGGAAGAAAAGGGGCGAAGGTAAAGTTTAACTGGGCGAAGGTGAAAGAAGCTGAACAGGAGAGACACATTCGTACCATGTTGTGGGCGAATGTGGAAAAGTTCCACATTCGCACCATACAACTGGGCGAATGTGCAGATCTTATATATAGATTTTGTGTGTTTTTGTGTTAGAGAGAGTTTTAGTTCGTGTGTGTATTGTGGTCAGGTTCAAGGTTAATTTGTGATAGTGTGTGTGTTCAATAGATTGACTAGGTGATTGATTGTAATACGTTTTTATCAAAGTTAATCTATGCAAAAGCATTTGAAATGATGTTTTCTGTGTTTTGATCTGAGTTTTATCAGTTTGTTCATAACTAGGGTTTCCGCACCTGGTTTTGTGACTTGTATGATCATATCTTCCTGTTTTAGCTAAAATCTTTCAATTACAGTCACTCATCAGCACTTTTCATCAGAAGCTTCTAACCGACTGAAGACTTCAGTAGTTTTATTATTATAATGTTTTGTTAAAGTCTTGATTTCAAGTTTCGATGTACAGACTGTTGTAACCTTATCTTAGCATATTATCTTTGTTAAATATCTTAGATTACTTCAGACAACAGTTTAGTATATTGGTCTATAAATAGATGAGTTTATTCATCTATTTTAGATATGTGATATTTGTGCAATTTACTTTGAAATCAATTGAAAACCTTCAAGGCTTTTAACTTATAATCCATTTCACATCTGAGAAACATAAATTGCTTTACTGCTTTATACTTGAACTGTATTTATTGTTTCTCATTTACTACTCAGTCAAGGGGGAGTAATAACTCCTCTTAAAAGTGATCTTTTAATCTTAGGACACTTATTATTCCGCTGCTCAATAACTCTTATATAAATCTGTAACACATAAGTGTTCATTAAAATAGGCCACTGATCCAACAATTGGTATCAGAGCTCTTGTTAATCTGATCAAATATCAATCTAACAAATTGAGAATCAGACACAGGCTCTTATTGATATCCAATAAAGGATTAAAAGGCTCACTTTTTCATCCATCACTTTAAAGAAGCATTGACAAATCCAAACTTCTTAAAAATGGACCCTTACAATACTGGATCTGCCAACAAGCCTCCTATGTTAGTCAGAAATGAATATAACATATGGTCAAAAAGGTTGGCACACACTATTTCTCAAACAAATACTGGTTGCTGGAGGTCTGTAGTTTTTGGACCTCACCGACCAGTTATTACTGATCCAGAGGGAAAAAGTGAGAGACCAAAAGAGCCAAAAGACTACACTGAAGAAGATTTCCAAAAGTTTGAGCTAGATGCAAAAGCTTTTTCTATGTTGGCTATGGCTCTCCCAAACGAAATATATGCTGGGCTTTTACATTGTGAAAGTGCCAAAGAGCTGTGGGATTGCCTAAAAGAGCAATTTGCAGGAACTGCTGAGGTGATAGCCAACATAAGAGAAATCCTGGCTCAACAATATTAAACTTTTACTCACATAGAGGGTGAAAATTTAACACAACAGTTTGAAAGATTTTCTTCACTCATCTCTAAGTTAAAAATTAATAATCAGACCTATTCAAATGAGTCTATGTTACATAGATTTTTAAGGTCTTTACCTTCAAAATGGGAAACATATTCTATAGTCCTCAAAACAAGTTCAGATTTTAACACCCTGAACCTAACAAGGTTACATGGAAAATTACTAACTTTTGAAAGAGAAATCAATCAAAAGAAAAAGTTACTAGAATCTGGTAAAACTGCTGATCACTATACTCCAGGTAGCACAGCCTTATTAGGACATGACTCACCATCTTGTTCTAATAATTTTGGTTCTTTTGACCACATTGACATAACAGCTGGGATCTCATCAGATGGATCTTTCCCAGCTTATGACAATGAAGAACTAAGTCAAACTGCTGACAACATGTGTTTCATCATGGATGATTTAAAATATTTTAGCAGTGATGACTTGGAAGAAATGGAGATATTACACCAACTGGCCTTGTCAAGCTTAAAAACTAACAAATTTTACAAAAGGTCAGGAAGGAAATTTCCAGGACTTAACAATGCAACAAAAGTTGGTTTTGACAAATCTAAACTTAGATGTCATAAGTGTCAAAAGTTGGGACACTTTGCTAGAGAGTGTAGAAGCTCTAGCTACAACCAACCCATGTCTGGAAATCAATTTAACCCCTCTTATAATAGGAATAATGGAACTCAAGGGAGTGCTCATTTTGTACAGGCACAAGCTCCACAAGTTCAATATGTGCCACAAGTACAATATGTCCAGATGCCTGCTCAACAACAACAGAACCTGATGCCTCCTTTTCCAACTGCTCAACAACCTGCACAAACTCAACAACCCCCTCAGCAACAAAGCTTATTTACATCAGGGTATGTTGACTAGAGCAGTCTTCCTTATGACACATCAGAATGCAGTCAGGATGCAGACAATAAGGTCTATGATGTCAACTAGGGAGAACCTGATAATGGCAGAAAGAACTTTGCCTTAATGGCTTTTGAAGGATATTCTTCAAATTCTGCACTCACTCAGGTATCACAGCAGTCTCTTTTAAAGCATTGCTCTAAATCTTGCAAAGAATCTTTTGCTTTAATAAGAGAAACAAATGTGCATTTACAAGGCAAGTCTAATGATATGGAGAGAAAATATACACAGATGAAGTGTGATTTAGAAAGAAAAATTGTTTTGAAAAATAAAGAAATTTCTAAATTGACTGATAAATCCATAGAAACCCAAGCACAGATTAAAACAATGATAGACAACCTAGGAAAAGTCAGACAAGAGCTTGCTGACACCAAGGTTGATTGTGAAAAATGGGTTGAGTCTTGTAAAGGGTACCAAATGCTGCTTAACAAACAAACTGCAGCAAATGTTAAGTTTGGGATTGGTTATACCCACACTGAATCACCAACAGATTTCACCCACAAAACTGATAATGATGGGATGAAATTGATTCAAACTTCTCACATGGAGGAATGCACATCCTACCATCAGAACTTTCTCAAAAAGGAAAGTACTGCAGAAGTTAAAACAACTGACAATAAGCCATCAGTAGTTTCAACTACATCAGGAGTTGAGATCCTGAAAACTGCTGATGACCTATTTCAAAATGCTGATATTGTCAGTAAATTGCCTTCCAACTCTCTTGACCTATCTAAAAAGAAAGAGAAGGCAAAAGCATGTGAAATATGTGGTCTGTTTAACCACATAACTGAACTTTGTAGATATAGAAAGGTAAATCAGTTAAACAAGCAAAGACAACAACTGATTGCGGGAAAACAGATAAAACAAAATTTTGAAAATACTTTCTTTCCCAACAAACAACAATCAAACAAAAACCTTTCTAAGAAGAAGCTTTTATCTCAACAAAAGTCTTCTTCTCAAAGTTCATCTTCAGAAGTTACACCTAACTCATCAGTAGTTTCACAAACTACTGAAGTTAAAGATTTGATAAACCTGGTTAAACTTCTGATGACCAAAGTTAATGGTGGACACCAAAAAGAACCCACCATTGTTCTTAATGACAAATCCATTGCCAAAAAGATATGGATTTCTAAAATTGGTCCACAACAAGCTGCACCTGTTTTCAAGAGCAAACCCAAAGCCAAATTGGCTTGGGTTGCCAAAACTAACTAATTTGCTATCCGGTGCAGAGGGTCTCCAGAGGTTTGAATAGCATATGGTATGTTGATAGTGGAGGCTCAATGCACATGACTGGATGCAGATACCTGATAAACAATTTTATCAGTTAAAGAGAAGGATATGTGTCCTTTGGGAACAATGCCAAGGGATATGTGCTAGGATATGGCAATGTATCCTCAGGCAAAATGCAGTTTGACAAGGTCAATCTGGTTGAAAACCTTGAGTACAACTTGCTGAGTGTCTCACAAATGTGTGACAAAGGATATTCTTCCTTTTTCACCAAGACAGCATGCAAGATCATATCACCAGAAGGCCAGAAGTTGATAGAGAAGATTATTGAAGATCATACTTTGCTAATTGCCAAAAGGTGTGGCAATGTCTATGCAGTGGACATTGAAAAAGACAAAGTATTGAACAAGACTGCCTGTTTCTTCTCAAAGGCATCAACTTCAGAAAATGATCTCTGGCACAGGAGACTTGGCCATGTGAACTTTAAAACCATCAATAAAGTCACTAAAATGGGCTTGGTCAGGGGTCTACCTTTGAAGGAATATCAGTGCAAAGAACACTGTGTTTCCTGTCTTAAAGGTAAACAGCATAAGTCCTCCTATAAGTCTATTGAAGAATCTAAAACAACTGCATGTCTTCAACTACTCCATATGGACTTATTTGGACCAGTCAAGATTATGAGCCTTGGTAAGAAGAAGTACTGCTTGGTCATCATTGATGACTACTCAAGATTCACATGGGTCTTCTTCTTATATTCCAAGGATGAGGCCGCTGAAATTATCAAGTTCTTCATTCTACAAGTTGAGAAGCAATATTCTCTATCTGTCAAAGTCATCAGGAGTGACAATGGGACAGAGTTCAGGAACAAAACTCTGGATGAATTCTGTCTGTCTAAAGGGATTGTTAGACATTTCAGCATTCCCAGAACTCCTGAACAAAATGGTGTGGTAGAAAGGAAGAACAGAACCTTAATAGAAGCAGCTAGAACAATGTTAGCTGATTCAGGCCTACCTTTGTATTTTTGGGCTGAAGCAGTCAACACAGCTTGTTATGTTCAGAATAGAGTTCTTATCAACAAGAGACATACCAAAACTGCCTATGAAATTCTTCATGGCATAAAGCCCCTTATCTCCTTCTTCAGGGCTTTTGGATGTCAATGTTTTATCCTCAACATCAAAGACTCTATCTCAAAATTTGCTGCAAAAGTTGATACAGGTTATTTTTTTTGGTTATTCTCCTTTGAGAAAAGCTTACAAAGTTTTTAATTCAAGAGCAAGATAGTAGAAGAAACATTGAATGTCAAGTTCAATGAATCAAAACACACTCTTATTCCAGCTAATCCTGCTGAATTATTTGATCCTGATAACTTTCATTTCGGACCTGAAAAGACTGTTGAATCATCCAAACCTCCTCAAAATGGTTATCAAGGATTTGAAGATGATAGTCCTGCACCATGGACTCCAAACACAGTCAGGAGATCAACTATTAAACCTTCAGAAGTTTCAATAGCTTCAACTTCAAGAACTACTTATGAACATTTTGAAAGTACTGATTCAGCTGAACCTAAAACTCCTGAACCTCAAACAACAGCTGAACCAGATATTATCAATCTCAGTGGTTTATTTGAAGAACCAGTAGAGCCATCCTCAAGTACAGGTCTACAACAATTGATTGAACACAAGGATCATCCATTGGATCAAATCATGGGTGATATTGCCTCAGGGGTACTTACAAGAAACCAGCTTTCCAACTTTTGCTTCTTCTCAGCATTCATTTCTCAGTTGGAACCAAAGAAATATCAAGAAGCCCTCAAAGACAACAATTGGGTGCAAGCAATGCAAGAAGAGTTGCTTCAATTCAAGAAACAACAGGTTTGGGAAATCTGTCCCTTACCTCAAGACAAGCAACCAATTGGAACAAGATGGGTCTTCAGAAACAAATCAGATGAGGCTGGTATGATCATCAAGAACAAAGCAAGATTGGTGGTACAAGGTTATTCTCAAGAGGAAGGAATTGATTATGATGAAACCTTTGCACCAGTTGCAAGACTTGAAGCTATCAGGTTATTTTTAGCTTATGCAATTTCCAACAGCATTAAAGTTTATCAAATGGATGTCAAGAGTGCATTTTTGTATGGAAAAATAAAAGAAGATATGTCTGTCAACCTCCAGGGTTTGAGGATCCTTCTCATCCTGATTGGGTTTACAAACTTGACAAAGCTCTTTATGGGCTAAAACAGGCTCCAAGAGGCTGGTATGAAACACTTTCAAACTTTTTACTTAAGAATCACTTCTCAAGGGGATCCATTGATAAAACTCTTTTCATAAAACATGTTGGAAATCATGTCTTACTTGTTCAAATTTATGTTGATGATATCATATTTGGTTCAACAAACTCAAAACTGTGTGAAGATTTTAAGAAACTCATGCAATCAAAATTTGAAATGAGTACAATGGGAGAATTGCAGTACTTTCTGGGACTGCAAATCAAGCAACAATCAAATGGAACATTTATACATCAATCAAAATATGTTAAAGAATTATTAAACAAATTTTCTTTACAAGACTGTAAAACATGTTCCACTCCCATGACACCAATCACACAAGTTGAACCAGATGATCAAGGGAAACATATTGATCAAACCATGTATAGATGTATGATAGGTTCTCTTTTGTATTTAACTGCTTCTAGACCAGATATTATGTTCTCAACTTGTGTCTGTGCTAGATACCAATCTGCACCAAGAGAATCACACCTAAATGCAGTCAAAAGAATCTTCAGATATCTGAAAGGAACTCCTACTTTAGGAATTTGGTATCCTGCTTCAAGCAATACCAAGTTAACAGCTTTTTCAGATAGTGACTATGCAAGGTGCAAAATGTCAAGAAAATCAACATCTGGTGGTTGTCAATTTTTTGGAAACTGTCCGGTGTCCTGGCAATCAAAGAAACAAACATTTCTGGCAACTTCAACAGCTGAAGCTGAATACATTGCTGCTGCAAGCTGTACTTCATAGATACAATGGCTCCAATATCAACTGCTTGATTATGGAATCAAAGAGACCAGGACTCCACTTTTAGTAGACAGCAAATCTGCCATTAGCATCATTCAAAATCCTGTTCATTTTTCAAAAACTAAACATATTGAAATCAGGTATCATTTCATAAGAGATTGCTATGAAAAAGGCAAGATTGAGGTGAAGCATGTCACAACAGCTAATCAAATAGCTGACATTTTCACCAAACCCCTTGATTCAATAACTTTTCAGAGGTTAGTATCCATGCTTGGGATGTTAAACTTGGAAGAAAGTCTGTAAGTGTTTCACTTTTTAGTTCTGCACATATTTTATTTTCACTTACATACTTATCTGTCACAAACCTCTGAAGAACAATTTTGAGAAAGAGAAACTACTGATGAACAATTTTTGAGAAAAACTACTGATCAACATCAAAATGGGAAATTTTCAAAATGGAAATAACTACTGATAATAATCAGAAGTTATTTAAGTGTTTTAAAAGTCCTTCTCATCAGCAGTTGAAACTGCTGAAGAGATGACCAAAACCACTGATGAAGAAACCTTCTTCATCAGCAGTTTCATTAAAAAGGGTAAAACAGACTTTTCACTCATCAGAAGTTTGACCTAGTCGGTTAAAAACTTCTGATAAATACCTTTTTCAAACACTTATCCATTCAAAAAGAAAAATTCCCTCTCTCTCTCTCAAATAAAAACCAAAACCCCCTCTCTAACCTAAAAATACAGTTCGATCATAACAACCATGGCTCTCGTTCTAAAATAGGGACATAATCAACGAGGCTACTTTGAGAAAGATGAAGCCTGGTCCTAGTATGATGAAATCATTGATCTCATCATGAAATCCCAATATTATGAAGCTTTCACCATTGATCCACCCATTCATGAAGAAACTCTCAATGAGTTCTGGGCTAACACAGAGACGGTGACAGTTAATAATGAAGTGATTTCCCTCAAATCTTCAATTCAAGGGAAACTGATGGCCATATCACCAGAAGCACTAAGCATAAGGCTTGGTTTGAAGGATTTGTAGAGGCGAAATTTGACACGAAAACAGGATTATACGATCATACAAGTTACAAAACCAGGTGCGGAAACCCTAGCTTTGAACAAACTGAAGTAAACTCAAATCAAAACACAATCAAAGTCATTTTCAATACTTTTCATAGATTAACTCATTCAAAAACTTGATTACAATGTCTATTCAGTTAATCTAACACACACACAAATTCTCTCAAACCTCTCTGGAACAACACCTGATAACACACACACCTAATGACTCGCTTTCAACTCTCTTAATCTTACAAAATCACAAAATCTATATATAGGCACTGCACGTTCGCCCCTTTCAACTGGTCGAACGTGAGTGATTTCCACATTCGCCCACTTGTTGTGGTCGAATGTGTCTTCATGTGAAGTCCAGTTCCAGATTCGTCCACTTCCTTCCTACCTTCGCCCATTAGCTTTCTTCCTTCGCCCAATCTTTTCTACATTCGCCCCATCAGCCCTTCCTAACACATGTTAACCATCTAATCACTAGTCGCAAAACGCATCTACAAACTCCCCCTCGACTATTGATTAGATCGTTTTCTGTCCTCATCCATGGCTTTGTTTAGCAACATGATCCTGAGCTGTTTCTTCTGCTCTTTCGTCATCTCAGGCTCTAACCTTCTCTTTACAGGCTTAGACACGTTCGCCATCTTCACCATCTTGCCAAGTTTTCCCTCCAAATTACAACCCGCATTAATGTCATAAGCAAAGCAAACACCAACAACTTGTGTGTATTTCTTTGCTTGATCTGCATCGTTCGGCTCATGATGAATCGGATTATAAAAGAGCATGATGATGTCTTCGAAAGTGCAATTTATCAACCACATAGGATCAAATACATGCACATGCTTGTATTTATCCTTTCCATCTCTCAACACTATCACAGCTTCTGCCTTTCTCCAATCATAATACCAGAAAATGAAGTCAGCACTGAAGTGTTGAGGCATAGGCATCAAAGGTATCTTTCTCATCACTTCAGGTGCCTTATAAATCAAGGTAACCCGTTTCAGCTTGGTTCTGGGATCAATATCCCTGTGAACTTTCCTCCGGGGATATTGTGGTTTGAATCTGTTCCATCTAGTTCTGCTTTCCCAAACCAGCTTGTCTGCGCACCAACCGACATGAGTGTTATTCACTGAAGCACCCGACATAGGAAATCTGCATAAATCTCTAACCGCCCAGTACGGTAGAGTCAGCAAGTCAATGAATCTGTAGAAGTACAAGATTCCTGATTCCCACTTAGCAGCTAGACACTTCAGCCTTCCTAAGTATGTCCACCCGAGAGCTCTACCTCTGAACTTAGCATTATGAAATCTGTAAAAGTTTCCTTGAGCTTCAGGCTTCGGTCGGTTTTCATCCATTAATCTTAACTTCTTCAAATAATTCTTCAATTCATCAGACTTATTTGAAGATTCAGGCATATCAGCTCCAAATACTTTTTCTACAAACTCTGCACTTCTCTTCTTTGCCTTTTTCTTTGCAGACGTATTAGGAATCTCAGTAAAATCAGGAAACACCAAATCTTCATCAGTTTGTCTGAAGTATTGTGGATATTCCTCATGTGTGATATCTTCTATTTCAACTTCTTCAAACTCAGGAGTGTCTTTATCATCAGAGTGACTTCCAATATCCTTTTCAGGAATATGTGGAATCGACTCATCAACAATAAATTCTTCAAATGTTTTCCCTACCCTCTGTGCAAGTCCATCCAAGATCTCTTTTGCCACAGATGCAGGTACTTCCCCTTCTTCAAGATCAGGATCGTTATATTCCAATTCATATCGCATGTCATCAGTTTGGAATATTTCGGCAAAACGACCTGTGAACTCAATGGTCCATTCTCTTCTTTCTAACATGTCCTTATAGACTTGTTTTGCATCGTCAGTCAAGGACCTCACCTTCTCATTCCAGAACACAGTCTCATCCGAATCAACATTCTCTCCTTTCTTCTTCGAACTTGATTCACCTGTGTCATTCTTCTTCTTTGAAGGTGGTCTTTTCTCAAATGTAAACTTCGAAGTGTCGTCTCCTCCATCATTATCATCAGTACTACTCTCATCCTCCTTCTGACTTCCAGAGCCCTCAGCATCATCATCATCATCATTATTATCATCATCTCCATCATCACTCTTTTCCGATTCTTCATCCTCATCATCATCCTCCTCTTTATCAGATTCAGACGGTTCAAAATCAACCTGTTCAACTTCCTTTTCTTTGTCTTCCTCACCCTCCTTCAGCTTGGGTGCAACATTGTACAGATTGTCTATCAGCTCACTAAGGCGTTTGTTCTCAGCCTTCAACTCTTTATTATCTTCTTTGATAGCCTTGAATCTGTTTTTGTTTCTCAAACACTTTCCTTCAAGCTTCTTGTTCTTTGCTTCTAGCTTCTTTACTTTCTCGTCTATCTCATCTTGATTAGACTTAGAAGCTACTACGATCTGAAGCATCTTTTCTTCATTCAGCTTGAACTTGGCAATTTCAGCTTGCTGAGCCACTAACATCTTCATCATATCGTCCATCTTCTTGTTCACTTGTTTCATAACATCGTCATCCACAGTGACTTTCTTTGACTTGGACTTTGACTTTGATGGCTCAATTTCAGCTTCTTTCCCTTTCTGAGGCTTTGTGAACATATCAAGTACATTATCCAGTGCTATATTAAATTGATCCACTGGTAATGTTGTTGCCTCCTTAGTCTTTTGCTTCTTTGTGGCTGGTGAAGATTGTTTTGATGACGTTCCAGCTTCAGGTAATCTCTTCCCTCTCAAGAGTTGTGCTAACTCTTTCTCTCTAAGTTGCTTTGAACTTGTTTTCTTGGCCATGGTTTTGTGTTTAGGCTTGGGCAAGTTAACTACTACAGTTTCACCTCCGTTCAACTCGTCCAAATTCACAGTTAACCCTTCATCCTCAGCACTAACAGTCTGCTTGCTCTTCTTAGCTTCTTCAATAGATCTGTTTAGTGATTCAGACTCACCAACCAAAGTGGCCTTTTGTTTGGTGGTCCTGACATTTTCAGCATCCGAATCCCATTGTTCTTCAGTCTCTGTCTCCTCTGAATCTACAGACTCTTCATCCACCAAACTTGTACCTTTCTTTGCAGTAGATTTCTTTCTCACAGCTTGTTGTTTTGAACTTCCCTGGTCAGTCTTTCCTTTGCCCTTCCCTTTGGCTCCAGGATTGACTACTTGTCTTTTCCTCTTAGTACTTGCATCAGCGTATACTAAAGGATCATCGTTGTCACTATCACTATCAGGATGCCTTGCTGTATTCTTTCCAGGATCCATGTAATCCTCTCTAGCTAAGGCTCCAAACAATCTCCTGTAAGGTGGTCTCTCATTATCAGGCACACCTTTGTAACCTTTCATTCTCACCAAGGTTCTAATATTCATGTGATCCATAGCAAGTATCTGTGTTGGATCCTTCTTCAGGTTAGGATACTTGTGATCAAAGATCATCATCAAGAATCTAGGATAAAGCATGAAATATTTCTTCTTCAAACCCTTCAGCATCTCCAGCATATGATCCAATATCATCCCAGCAACATTAAATGGTTTGTTGAGAGTCAACGCAACCATTAATGAGCTTAAACTCTTCCTCATCACGTCATAACCTCCACTAACACATCCAAACACATGTATAATAACGTGAGCAAAATACTTAAACTGCACGCTCAGTTTCCCTTTGTACATCGAACCATCAGTGATCGGTCCTTTGTATTTCATCCTTAGAAAACAGGCTTTCTGCTCAGTCCATGAAAGTTCTCTTGGATCCTCACTAACTTCAAATTTGATCTGGAGAGCTTCTCTGATGTCAGCTTCAGTAATGAACATCTCCATTCCTTGAATCTTACTTCTGATAACGGTCTGATTATCAAAGTAATCATACTTCGCGTTGTTGTAGAAATCCTCAACTATATCCTTGTAGATAATAGTTGGTGTAGCCAAAGCATAAACCACTCTGCATCTTTTTAGAAACTCTACATTCTTCTCAACATCTCCCAAATACGCACAGCAGTTATGATTCTTCTCAAACGGCCATTTACTGCCGCTTGATGATTCACCTTCCTGAACAGATTCTGGGACTGGATCAGGAACAGCAGTCTCAACAGGAATCTCTATATTTGCTTGTTCTTCAGCCATCTGAAACATAAAATCAAAAACAAACGTCAAAACACGAAATTGTCAAAATTCAAAATTTTAGGTTTTTGGAATTCCACATTCGTCCATAAATTCTTGTCGAATGTAGTTTATTGTGGCCGAAGGTGCAATCTGTTGGTCGAATGTAAAATGATAATGACTAAAAAATATACATTCGCCCGTTTTAAGTTACCTTCGTCCATTCTGTTCCACCTTCGTCCGTTCGATAGACCGAAGGTAGAAACTGATCTTGCCCAAAATTTAAAAATTTTTCAATCATGTTTTTAAACCTTGATTTTGATTCAAACATGATCTAATATGGCCGACTAAGACTCGCAAATCATCAATTTCCCCTAAATTTCATTTTACATCTGTTTTCAAATGGAATTAGGTTTCTTATCATTTCAATCGATCAAACACTGATTAAACTTTGTTTTAACCTAATTCCTTGTACACTCTCCCCCTAAAACTGATGTAGAATGAATGTGTAACAAAATTAGGCATTAACAATCACTGAAAGGTCATAAACCCTAAAACCCTAGGTTTGGTTAAAGAATCAACGATTCCAGTCTTGTTACAGCACCATTACCTGTAAATGTTATATAGAAATGATCAGTATAATCCAGGGAACAAAACGCACAAGCAGGAGAAACAAAATCAACAAGGTTCTGGTACTGAGAAAAATTTTGAAAAAATATAAGTGAGGGACGAATCTGTGATTGGGATATATATAGCCTTCTACGTTCGCCCGTTGGGAGTGGACGAATGTGGGAGAATTCCACATTCGCCCCAACTTAATGGCACGAATGTAAAACTTTGTGTACCCGAAAGTGAATTTTGAACATTCACATTCGCCCGTTTTACCAACCCGAATGTAGAAAATTTTCCACCTTCGACCCATTTAAGGGGCGAATGTAAAATGGAAAATTCTGAAAATTTTTCCAAATCACGAATTCGAATCCCGTTCAACATTTTTCAATCCGTTAAACTTCCAAAACACAAATTTTCACTTTTAGAATGATACAAAGTCCAGATGGTGTTGTCAAATCTCAGAAATTAACTATCAAGCATCCCCGGTTATCAAAAATAAAGCAGAAATGCAAAAATTTTGGATTTTTCTGAAATTTTATCAAAACACACCCAAAATCTTTTTGGATTTTGTATCTTTTTGACAATAAAAGTAAATTGCAACAAAATAAAATGCAACAAAGTAAATGAAAGCAGTAAACATTTTGTGAAATCCGGTCAGAGGATCATATCAGTTTTCTGAGAAATCTGATCACAGCGTTGATCTTTTTGTTTAATATTATCATTAGAAACAGTATGTGACACGGCAATTGCTGATATTGTGGTCCACGTAAGCTCACATGCAGACAATTACGCAATGCTTTAAAATGATACGAGTTAAGTGTATTAGACTAACACGATGTGGTGCCCACACACACGACATACTCCCGTATCAAGTAATTGCACAAAGCTTCGTCGTAACGCGTGATTATGCCAGAGTTATCCGTAAAAGTTACAAAGTATATAGCACAGAGGTGTACATGTCAGCAATTTAATGCAGCAGAGTAACATGTGCGTATACACTAGGTTGAGGCTGATATTAATCACTGATTTGCATCAGATAATCAATACGATGTAATAATGATCTATGATCAATTAAAACATAAAGTTCCTCAATTCGGTAACTTCCGGTTTTGGCAATTAAGCTCTTTTAGCAAATATTCTGATAAAACTAGGTCCGTAAATCAATACGACAAAAGTTTATCAGAATATCCCGGATAACCATAACATAACGACCCGAAACCTCAGATTTTGGCAATCCTATCAAACGAAATTACGGTACTAAGACCATATGCCCATGAGGTGTTCAGCCACGAACGCGTAGTTCGTTATGTTTGTATCACCAATGCCCGCAATATTAAGTCTACGAAGCCTATCAGCATATCACACGTAATCAACACACGCCTCATTATACTATACAATTCTTTAGCCTATGTCAGATCCCCACTGATGTACTATCATTTCCTCTGTTTACCAGGAAATCATTTTTGATTTTCTAATTTTTAGGTCTTTTTGAATTTTATAATGTTTTTGGTTTTTCTGATAAAATGGCTCCCCCTAAAATAAAGAACATATTTTTGGGATTTTTGATTTTTCTGAAAAACAATAAAACAAAATTTGAAAGAAACAGTCCACTCGAAAGCATCAACTTCGTTGAGGATTAAACAATCCCCTCGAAAGCATCAACTTCTTTGAGGATTACGATAGTAAAGAGAAATTCCCAATTAGCAAAGAGAAATTCCCAATTAGCAAAATATAAAAAAAACTAAAAACTAAAAAACGATAAACCGAGGTGCCGATTAGTCCTGTTTTTCCTTTATATTGTTTACTTTTAAAAGATATTCAAAGCGTGAACGGTCAAAAGCTTTAGTAAACAGATCTGCACGTTGGTAGTCAGTATGAATTTTGATCATATCGATCAATTCCTTAGCATAACAATCACGGATAAAATGATTTTTGATCCGGATGTGTTTCGCTTTAGAATGATTTTCCGAATTTTTAGTTAATGCAATTGCGGCTTCGTTGTCACAGTAAATAGGGGTTTTAAGAAACTGCAAACCGTAATCCACCATTTGTTGTTGAATCCAGAGTACTTGCGAACAGCAACTCGAGGCTGCAATGTACTCGGCTTCACAGGTAGATTGTGCTACGGAAGTCTGTTTCTTGCATTGCCAGGTGATTAACCTGCTCCCGAAAAACTGGCAACCAGCTGTAGTAGATTTGCTATCTTTGTCACAGCCGCCCCAATCTGCATCACTAAAAGATATGAAATCAAAATTATCATCATTAGGGTACCAAAGTCCTTTTGAGGGACAACCCTTCAGATATCTAAGGATACGCTTGACCGCCGTTAGATGACTTTGTTTCGGCTTCGATTGATAACGGGCACAGAGACACGTTGCGTACATAATATCTGGTCGAGACGCCGTCAAATACATCAGAGATCCGATGATTGCTCTGTATGTAAATGGGTCCGTCAGCTCCCCCTTAGCGTCCACTCCAATCCCGTGATTGGGTTGAATCGGGGTATCCATCGGCTTTGAGTCCTCCATCTGGAACCGGCTCAAGATGTCGGAGACATATTTCGTCTGATGAATGAAGATCCCGTCGGGTCTTTGGTCCACCTGCAAGCCTAGGAAAAACTGCATCTCCCCCATTGTGCTCATTTCGAACTTTTCCTGCATGACAGTTTCGAACTCCCTGCATAAAAGCTCGTTAGTTGAACCAAATATTATATCAGCAACGTAAATCTGCACTAGAAGCAAATCATCTCCCGTCTTCTTCGTAAAGAGGGTGCAATCGACGAGGCCGCGCTTAAATCCTTTGGTGATGAGGTATGTACTTAGCTCCTCGTACCACTGCCTCGGAGCCTGGTGCAAGCCATACAAAGCTTTGTTTAGCACGTAGACCTTATCCCGGTGGATTGGGTCCTCAAAACCTGGTGGCTGCCCGACATACACCTCTTCCTTGACTTTCCCGTACAGAAATGCGCTTTTAACGTCCATTTGATAAACTTTGAATTTCTTATAAGAAGCAAACGCGAGGAACATCCGAATAGCTTCGATTCGTGCTACCTGTGCATAGATTTCATTATAATCAATCCCTTCGATTTGATGGAAACCCTGCACGACCAATCTGGCTTTGTTACAAACGATAACCCCACGATCATCCTTCTTACACTTAAACACCCATTTGGTGCCAATCTTCTTCCTATTCGGCGGTAAATCCGTGAGCGTCCAAACTCCCAATTTCTGGAATTGTAATAACTCCTCCTGCATAGCTTCCACCCAGGCATCATCCTTCAAAGCGTCCTTGTATGTCCTTGGCTCTACCTGCGACACATAACACGCAAACGGCCAATCATTTTGACTACCAGATTGTTGAATTTTGGCATATAAAGCTAAAGCACCAAAACTCTCTGGCGAATTAACGCTTTTAAGCTGCCCTCTGGTCATAACACTACTTCCAGGATCACCGATAACTTGCTCCAGCGGATGAATACGATGAATCCGAGATTCCGGATAATCAGGTACTTGCACTCCCGTCTGAACAGTCAAGTTCTCTACAGCATCCAGATCATGACCCGTGTTTGATGATGAAGCCACATCTGAAGTTGGAGTTGGGTTCACTGGCGGTGCCTCTGGTTCTTCAGCTTGTTCAAGAATAGCTTCTTCAAATTGTTCATCTTCAGATTCTTAAGTGTCTAATGAAGTTGAAGCCTCTTGAAACACTTCTTCCTCTTGTATAGGAGCATTGGTATCATTAGAAGCTGGTAGGGGGTTCACAGTGATCGGACGCACCAACGGTGAAGTTGTTGCATTTTCACACTCATAAAGTAATCGAATAACAGCTTCTTCAACCAAGCTATCTAGATTGAATGATTCAAAGAAATCTTTGTAATCAAACATCCAATCAGGACCCGTGCCTTGAATATTTTGAGTATATCGTTGAACTTCCACGTTAGCCCAGTCTTCCACACGACGAGTTCGCTTGTTGTATACCCGTTTGAGCGGGGTTGCATATCCAACAAATTAACCCTCCTCGGCTTTAGGACTAAACTTCTCGCTTGGATTCAACATAGTACATGGCGCCCCAAAAGGTTCTAGATACTCTAAGTTCGGCTTTCTTCGGTGTAACAGTTCATAAGATGTTTTACCAAACTTCTTCACTGTTAGAACCCGATTAAGTGTGTAATTTGCTGCATAAATCACCTCGTTCCAGAACATTACTGGAAGATTTGAATCAGCAAGCATTGTTCTAGCCGCTTCAATTAGAGTCCTATTCTTTCGTTCAGCAACACCGTTCTGTTGTGGGGTGTATGGAGCCGAATATTCATGATGTATCCCTTTGCTTTCACAAAGTTCATCCATCTTGGCCTTTTTGAACTCCGTCCCATTGTCACTCCGAATTCTCTTTATCTTCACATTGTAGAGATTCTCCAATCGAGTGAACAGAACTTTTAGATTGATAAAAGTGTCACTTTTGTTCTGCAAACACATCACCCATGAAAATCTTGAGTAATCGTCAGTGACGACTAAACAATAAAGCTCTCCAAGATGACTTTTGCGCTTGACTGGTCCGAAAAGATCCATGTGCAGTCGCTCAAGTGGCATCTCTACAGAGTTAACCTTCTTCACTTTGTGGGACTGTTTGTGTTGCTTCCCCTTTTTACAACTCACACACTTGTCATTCAGATGGAAATGTTTCACGTTTACTCCATCGACAAGTCCATTTCTCACAAGTTGATTCATTTTCCTTAGATGAATGTGCCCCATTCTTCGGTGCCACATTATCGATTCCTTTTCTGTCGCCTTGGACAAAAAACATGTTATTTGCCCCTGTGATGTCATCGCCTTGGACATATCAAGAATGTATAGATTGTTGACGCGAGGTGCCTTCAACATTATCCACTCTTTAGGAATTGTAAAGCCCGGTTTCAGAATATAGCAGGATTTGTCATCAAAATGCACAGTAAATTGCTTGTCACATATTTGACTGACACTCAACAGATTATAATCGATCTGCTTCACATACGAAATCCGCTCGAAACTCACTATCCCATTGCTCACACTTCCTTCCATTGTGATATATCCTCCTTTATTTCCCGCGAAAGCTACATACCCTCAATTGATGTTCTTCACATCGAACAGCAACGCAAGATCCCCTGTCATGTGGCCTGAAGCTCCACTATCAACAATCCAAAGACTGCTAATAGGGCCAGCTGAAGCTCCCTGCACACAAAAAGTAAATCATTTAGTTCTTTCGGGGGACCCAAGCCTGAGTCTTGGGTCTTTGAACATCAGGTTTCAAAGTAACATTTTCACAAACATTGTCAACAACTTTTTGATCAATCTTTTTCTGATTGTTCAAAATAGTTTCCTTTTTCTCATTAACTCTTGAAGTTGAGGCTCCTGGAGTACCATTGGATGACCAAGATTGTTCAGACCTTTTCAAAATATGAATCTGAGACTTTGGATTCTCGGTCGGTTTCTGAACATTGTTAGCAAATATAACTTTCTTGGTTACCTTATCTGATTTAACAGACTTAGGTCCAACATTTGATTTGAGAATCGGTTTTGGTGGCACCTTTTGCCTATCAACTGTTGCGTTCACCACAGGCTTCCTCCATGAGTGTTCCATAGCAATCCGATTCCTTCGATCATAGTGCATTGGACGAGTGTTCCTCATTTGTTGAAAATTGTTATGATTATAAAACGGTTGTGGTTGTTGAGGAACAACTCTCCTATGTGGTGGCACATAATGATCAATCGGTTTTCTCATGGAATTCCTCACTTCAACCTCGTGCCTCTTGTGCCTTACATATGGGCACTGAGCAAGTAAATGCCCACGTTCCCCACACTTAAAGCACGCACGGTACTCTTCAAAAACATTTGGAGCATTTGGTTGAGCAAATGATCTAACAGGGTATTGATCATTATACTGTTGCTTCCTTAAACTCTCAGGGAGTGGCCCTTTTGAGTAAGTAGGCTCATTAAAACCATTAGCTCTGTTTTTGGGTCGAACAAACTCTGTGACATGGACCTTTGGTTCTTGAGGAACATCCAAATAAAGTTTCTTTAATAAAGCTGGTGGAATCTCATTTGTTCTCTCATGTTTTGGGAACCAAATGGTACTTTCTTGCCAAATCTTTTCTATTTTAGCATAATTGGCATTTTTTATTGGAAAGTCCTCGTCAGAAATGATTTTATCGGATCCTTCCATCCGATAGAACACTTTGACAGGTTTGTCACATTGTTCGTTCTTAGCATTCTTTTCAAGATCTTTCTTAACCACATTAAGATCTTTCTTCACCACATTCTTTTCAGACTTCTTTTCACAATGAACATTTTTCATTGGAATCACAATCTGAGATGGTGAAACTGGTTCATTTGTAATGATGTGATTTTCTTTTGGAATTTCACATGCATTAACAGTTTGATTACAACCAGTATCATCACTCTCAGTGTCTGAATCTACACTCTCAGCAGTAACACCCTCATCATTGATCCCCAAAATCGGTCTAACATCGGAATTTGGATCTCCAATACTTGAAGTATTAGATTCATTTTCCGATGCTGAGTCAGATTTTACCGAACTCTCCGGTGTCACTTGGTGACAATTATGGTTTTCAAAGAGAACCGGAGATGGTACAGACCGATAATTGGTAGTATTATCATCAATGATATGGTCTACCACATAAGCAATATGCTTATAGCTTTCCAGCTTTTTGTTTACTTTCTCAGCAAAGCATTTGATGGCAGCCATTTCCAACTTGGTGTTTTCAATTTCATTGATATAATTGTTAATTGCCAATTGTTTTAAAGACAAAGTATTTTTCAAGTCGGAAATGTCCTTTTTATAGCCATCTAATACTTTGTTAAAAGCATTCAACTCTTTACGAGTAGATTGACTGTTCATGATAGCACTATCACGTTGAACACGGAGTTGTTTATTCTCCTCAGTCAATCTATCACAAGTACCACAATATTTATCACTTGTAACATCAGTGCTACACTTAGAACTTACAGGTTTTGGCGGATCAGTCATGGCCATTAATGCGAAATGAGCTTCCTTTCCTGCAAAGAATCTGGAATAGTCAATCTTTGTGAAAGCATCATCTGCAATGCACGACTTCCTTGTCATCAGAAAATCCGCTTCTGCAAGCAACTGATCGATGTCTTCATCCAGAGAATTAACACTTGCTTCTGTATCCGATTCACTGTCTGAATCAGAATAAACCGATTCACACTCCTCAGGAATATCAGAAATAGTATCAATCACAACTCCAGAATTTGTCTCTTCAGCTTTATTCTCAACGTTAACCTTAACAGGTTCAGTCTCCACATCCATCTCAGCCTCAGACTCATCACTTTCAACCTCAGTTTCTACCTTCTCCTCCACCATCACTGAATCTTCAATGTCAACCTGATATGCAACACAAGCCACATTGCCCCCAGTAGTGATTTCCTCAACACCTATCTGTATACTCGACCAGTCAAACCTCTCATCTTGTTGAGTCACCAATGCTTGATTGGTATTCTGTTGTTGTTCATTTGGTGTAGTGATTGGTATGACTGTTCGGTTAGCATTGTTTGGTGTTTGGTTTTGTGTCTGGTTTGGTGTGTTTGGTTGTCTATTTTGGTTGTTATTAAAGTTGTTTTGACGGTTTTGGTAGTTGTTGTTGTTGTTTTGGTAAGAAACTTGGTTTTGGTTTTGTTGTTGACGGTTCTGATAGGTGGCATTGAATGGATTCCTATTGCCTTGTTTTGGTGGTTGGGTACATTCTCTTTTAAAGTGACCTTTCCCTCCACAGTTAAAACAAGTCACTTTCTCCTTATTGAACCCGTAGGTTGTATTAGGAGAAGTTCCCAAATCAGTTCTTCCTGTCTTCTCGATAAACTCCGTTGCTCTTCTCATTATGCTCGCAAAGGCCCATTGGATATCAATGAGTTCCATCTCTTCCTTGTCAATCTGTGCGTAGTCTTCATTGGTCAAGTTGTTATTCCCAATTTGACTAGCAACTAGTCCATTGTAGGATGAGACCATTGCAGAGACTAATGCAATGTGTTGCTGAGCAATTTCAACTGTCACATTTCCAAGGTTAGATGTCTCCAAAACCACCGTTTGTTGGTTAGGTTGGTTCATTGATTGTTGTTGAGATTGACTAGCAGTATAGAAAGCTGCTTGTTGCATTGGGGAGAATGGTGGAATATATGAATTGTTGTATGGTTGTAGTGGTGGTGGTTGTGAAAAGGATGATGTTTGTTGATGGTAATTCATGGTAGATGAATCCATAACATTGGATATACATGCAACATGTGGTGTAACTAGCCCTCCTGAGCTTGTACTAGCTGGAACTGAAGATCCTCCAAAGTATAAGTTGGGATTCTGAGGAATCTGTGCTCTTCTAGCTTTCCTCTTCTCTTCCAATTCTTTGTTTTCCAGCTTCTCAATGAACTCTTGAATAGACCAGTATTGATAAGCATCCTTCTCCTTCAGGACTTCCACATGCTGATCCCAGTTTGGTGGTAATGCATCTGCAAACTTGTCCACCTGCTTTGCCATAGGAATCTGTATACCATAGCTAGACAATTCAGATAACAAATGATTATATCTAGGAGTTAGTTCTTTCAAAGTTTCATTTCCAATATAAGAAAAATTCTCAAACTCCTTTATAAGTTCTTCCATCCTCAAACTTCTAGTCTTCTCATTCCCATCATGCTTCCTTTTAAGCATTTCCCATAGTGCCTTAGATGTGGTGCACGTCCCAAACTGATGCAAAAGATCATTTGTGATTGCCTGTGTCAATTGGGAAAACGCCTTCTTTTCCACAGCAAACTTCTTTTTCTCATCCTCAGCCATGCTCTCCAATGGCACTGGTTCACCTGTGTTCTCCAAAACTGGTGGTGTGTAACCTTTAGCAATCATGTTCCATGCTTCAGCACCTTCCACTCCCATGCCTTCCAAATGTATCTTGAACTTTTTCTGCCACTGATTGTATTCTTGAATCTCCATAAGCTTCGGTGGCCGAGTCCCGCTACCTGAAGACAAATCATTAATCAGTGTGGAAATAGCATTTGAAGTTTGAGTGTTTACTACCGCTGCTGCTACTCCCCAGTAGTCAGATTGTGGTGCTGGAGGTGCACTTTGAGTTATGTAGTTAACCGGCTGCGAAGACTGTGTGCTCGTCTTCTGTGCTGCTACCGTCCATGGGTCCATCACCTGCTGTTGTGGTTGTGTAGTTGCTGGTGTCGGTGTAGTCGAAAAATTCCACATGATCACGAACTTTGAGAAATTCAACACTTAGAAAATTTTCCAAAACCTAGCTCTAGGTTCGCCCAAAATTGTTTCAGGTTCGTCCCTTTTTGCTTCAGGTTCGCCCAAACAGTAACTCCCGAATGTAAAATCTCACCAGAAAGTAAAAACACACTAACACTTTTCACGTTCGCCCAAAACTACTCCAGGTTCGCCCGTTTTGATTCTAGGTCCGTACCCCCGATGACCCGAATGTAGAAAGTGAGACCCGAATGTGAAAAATTCAACACAAAAATTCTAGGTTCGCCCAATAATCCCTAGGTTCGCCCAGAAAAATACTCAGGTTCGCCCAAAACACTACACCTTCGACCACTAATGTCCAGGTTCGCCCATTTCTGAATTTGAAAAACGGTTACACTTTGAAAAACGGTTATTTTGATCTCTGATTTTCAAAAGTTTGTGAATTTGAATGATCTTGATTAGGTTTTGCTTCGGAGATGATTTGGATCAACTTTAATACTTGGAATTTTGAATTTTAACCACAAAATCAACTCTAATTCTTTCAAAAACACTCAAAAACCATTTTTTATGCAAAAACAGATGTGAATTGATCAAAATAATGTCCAAATCAGCTCTGAGTTTATCAATTTGTTGTTGTATGATCCTCTATGCTCTGATACCACTTTATTGAGAATCCGGTTACGGACCGAACTCGCGGATCGATTACGCGTAAACAACTCGTTTCAGACGGGGAATTCGAGACGAGACAGAAAATATACGATAACAACGTCATCACAGATTCGTATTACTATAGAAACGGTTACAGACATTGTCATCAGTAGGATAAACGTCTATCTCGTGGCCGGGGGAGGTCGGGCATGACCTCCCCCTTGAGAGCATTCAAAGTACCAACTCAAATCACCAAATGAATACAAACACATGAGATTGCTATTTATAGTCCAACACCCAAGTTCTACATTCGCCCCTTAGTGATGGTCGAATGTGGAGTATTTCCACATTCGCCCATTTGTGTTGGTCGAATGTGGAAAACTTCCACATTCGCCCACTTTGTTTAGGTCGAATGTAAACATGTGTATTGTCCTATATTTACAAATGCGTCAGATCCATAAAATGCCCTTATGGATCACCACAATCTCATGTAACACTATACGTAGACCCAACCCTAGTCTATTCGACAGTGACGTCCACAGAAAGTGCATCAACAGGATTCTAATGCTCCTGAGCATATCTCAAATTCTGACATCCATCTGACCATGACAGAATGTGGCTATCAAGGTACTTTAGCACAAGCTACAGTTTATAAGAAATATTTTGACCCAAAATATAAACTGTTATTTCATTATATAATTATGTGCTTAAGTCCAAAAACTGGGTCTATTGATTAGATGCCTTCTACTTTTCAACCAATTTTTCATTCAATAATAAATGAAACACCTTTTAAGGCATCTAAACTGTTTTTCAATGAGTTGGTTCTGCACCATCAGAATGATAAAAAGAAGTTTTTACTGTACCCAAGATTTGTTATGCAATGCATAATCAAAGAACTTGGAGAGGGAGTACTTGTGGGTAAGTCAACAACTTTAAATCCACTAACTTCACAAGTATTTTCTAGGCACAATAAACCAGCACTTTTGCTAGAAGATGACCAAAGGGAAGAACAACCAATCCCTGAGGAACCCACATCTTCCAAACCCAAAAAGAAGTCTAAAAAGCATAAACAGCAAAAACAAAAACCAACCAAACCTAAGAAAAAAACAGTTCAGGAAGTGGAGATCCCTGAAACTGCTGATGTGCAATCTGCACTTGATAAGGATGTTAAATCCTCTCAGCACACACCTTCTCCACCTCCCAAAAGAAAACCTGTTACAGTCATTTTCAAAAGAAAAAGATTTAAAAAGGCTGTAACAACTGACCCAACCTTTGAAACTGCTGAACCTGAACCCATACAAACTACTGAACACCTACCCCTTACAACTACTGAACCTGAACCTTGCCACACAACCATAGAAATTGCCCAACTTCTCTCAGGACTAAAAGGATCCCATCCAACACATGTCACTCCCCCAGCAACACATCAAATGGGGGAGATGCCTTCAACACTTGACATGGATGTGGACCTTATTAGCCCAAACCAGGGAGATGAGGATGGACCAGAGTTTATAAGCCCAAACTTAGAAACTCTTAGTACTTTTTAGGCTGCTACTACTCATTTATCACCCAGTGGTGAACCTGAGGATAGTAGTAACATAAATAAGACCTCAAATTTGGCAACTACTGATGAAGGCCTAGTGCCTGAAGTAGGAAAACCTCAGTTCCAAGAAAAAGAGGTTCATGAGAAGACTAGTTTGGTGCTAGCTCTTGATATAACTGATCCTGCCCTCTCTGAGGACACTATCAGGGATTCAGATGATTCCATTAGTTTGGATGATGAATCAAACATTCCACAAACTGAATTGACGGTTGATGTTGAAGATCCTGTATCTAAGGTCTCCAAGCTCAAGAAGCTGGTCACCAAGGATCAGGTTAAAGACCACATAGCCCAACATTCCCCAAAAGTGGCATCTTCAGAGAAGTCTGAAGATCACCCAAAAACACACCCTTCACAAAAACAACCTACCCAATTCACTGGGCTATCAAGCATAGACCTGAACCAGCTATGTAGCCCAGATGGTCCCCTGTTCCAGACAATGAAAGAGATTTTAACTGATCAACTCAAAACATTTACAACTGCTTGGGAGTTGAAAGCCAACAACCAATTTGGGTTGATAAATTCAAGACTTGCTGAACTGAACAAGAAGATGGATCAAACTCAAGATCAGTTAGCAAGGTTGTCTGCTACAACTTCTCACTCTCTAAGGCTTCCAGAAGTGGATGAAGCCAAAAAGGGGGAGAAGATTAAGGAACCAGAACCTGAAGTTACTATCAGAGAAAATCCTGAAGCTCAAAAGCCAATTCAAAGACCAGGAAAAGAAATATTTCAGGAGTTCTCATCATCTAAGGCAACTGAAGAAACTGCTGATCAGACTTATCAAACTGCTAAAGACAATCCTTCAGTAGTTGTGAAGACAGACAAACCATCAGTAGTTTCACCTTCCAAACCAACACAAGAAGCTTCTAAGGCACCTGAAAGAGAACCAGCTTCCATTCCTATGCCAAATACAACTTCCACAACTGTTTTAAACCCTACTCCTATTGCCATGTCAAAAGAATTACTGGAGAAGAGTTTGAAAGAGGCTGCAAAGAAGGCTAAGGAAGACAAAGTGTGGAACAGCCTGGAAACTAGAGATGATCTGAACTTTCAAGAAAAACTGATCAAGTATCAAGAAAAGCTTGATGAGCTTGAGGCTGAAGAAAGAGCACTTGAAGCTGTTGCAGAAGAAGACAAAAGGGCACAGCTGATCACATTCATAACCAAGAACTCCAAATTAAAACAAGTTGCTCTCAAAAGACTCTCTACTGAAGAACTTACAAGAAGAGCTCAAATGCTATCTGATAGGTTAGCAACAGAGAAAGAGAGGAAAGCCAAAAGAGCAGAGATTGTAGAAGAACTGGTGGCAAATGGCTATGGTTCAAAGGCCTCAGTCTCAAAGTGGAAAGAACAAACCTTATATGAGACATACAAGAAGTTCAAGGCCAGCAAAGCTGCAGAGCCAGAAAGGTTTGAAACTCCTGAAGTCCAACCAACTTCAATCATTAGGAGATCTTCTGGTGCATTGAGAAAGCCAGCCACAAAAAGAAAAGCAGAGGGAGAACCCATTGTGAAGACTGATTTCAAGATGGTACTCTTGGAAGGAAATCAGTTAGTACATGGAGACTTTGATGTAGAAGAAAAACCCTTGCTTACACAATTCAGAGACAAAGCTACCTATGCTTCTCAGCTACAACAATCCATTCAAGAGAAGTCACATACAAGAGTTGTAACAGAACATCACTTGCCCAACATGCATAGTCAAAGTGGTGTTGAATTACAAGGTAGTCAAGAATCTCACCTGAGAGTCACTGAAGTAGAAGACATTCCACAATCATCCTCAGGTTTACCCCAGGAAACAGGCTTGGTTTCCTATGCCTCTGACTTTGACAGGTCAAAGGTAAACATAATCAAATGGTCATTTACTGATTCCAACTTAGTACTAGTGACCAGGAGAGATCGTTCAAGTAAGGTCTACAAAAACTCAAAGGAGTTGAGTGTTCTATCTTCCAAAGACCTTCTCACAATTCAACATCTTACACCTGAATTGGGATCTCTCACTGAGCAACAAAGATGTACTCTTACTACCCGGATGACAGCAGAAATCTGGAGGATACTAGAAGAGAGAAAGAATCAACAATAAAGATTGGATAAGGTTTTGGCTTCATCAATCCAGGGGGAGATTGTTGGGACAAAGAGGATTGAAGAAACCACCTTTTGATAACCTTAGTCCAAATCATATTCTGCCTAAGTATGGAAGAAACTGCTGAAGAAGAAACAAGAAGTACTGAAGAACAAATTCACAAAGTACTGAAGAGTTAACCATCAGAAGTTCTGAAGTCTAACCAGACACTACACTGAAGAACTACTGAAGACAAACTACTCATCAGCAGTTTGTCACTCATCAGCACTTTGTCATTAGAAGCTTCTAACCGACTGAAGACTTCAGTAGTTTTATTATTATAATGTTTTGTTAAAGTCTTGATTTCAAGTTTCGATGTACAGACTGTTGTAACCTTATCTTAGCATAATATCTTTGTTAAATATCTTAGATTACTTCTGACAATAGTTTAGTATATTGGTCTATAAATAGATGAGTTTGTTCATCTATTTTAGATATGTGATATTTGTGCAATTTATTTTGAAATCAATTGAAAACCTTCAAGGCTTTTAACTTATAATCCATTTCACATCTGAGAAACATAAATTGCTTTACTACTTTATACTTGAACTGTATTTATTGTTTCTCATTTACTACTCAGTCAAGGAGGAGTAATAACTCCTCTTAAAAGTGATCTTTTAATCTTAGAACACTTATTATTCCGCTGCTCAATAACTCTTATATAAATCTGTAACACATAAGTGTTCACTAAAATAGGCCACTGATCCAACATGTGTGGTGAAAAGGATGATAGTGGAATGGCTGGAATGGGTTCAGATGATGGTGGTGTAGGTGTGGTTTCAATGTTCTTATCTTGTACAACAAAGGTGGATTTCCTCTTTCTTTTGTACAAGATGGTGGGTGATGGTGGTTTAGTACCAACAGATGTTTGAGGTGGTGAAGATGGCGTGGGTGTGATGGTTATGGCTAATGCAGTGGTGGTTGTTGTGTTGATGGGTTCAGTGGTTGTGGTGGTGGTGGTAGCAGATGTTTAAGGAACAAATGTTTTAGTTTTTGATGGTGGCTGCCTAACATGTTGTGCAGGCCTTTTCTTCCTTTTTGAAGAACCAACATTTTCTTTTTCCTGTTGTTCCTTTTCTTTCCTTCTTAGAAGGTTCTCTGCTTCGGTCTCCAAAGTCTCAGACCTAATTAACTTTGCTTCAGCAACCTTTTCAACCATGACATTGGCAAATTCATTAATCTTCTTTGCCTTGTCAGCTTAGGCAGTGTCAGCAGTGGTTTGAGAAGTGGTTTTGAATGCTGAAGCAGACCCTGGTGTATTTGCAGACTTTTGTTGAGCAGACTTTTGTGCTTGACCCTTTTGAGAAGGTGGAACCCCAAAAGGATCCAGCTTTGGTATGAGGGTTTATGGTTGATGGAAAGCGGTTTTAAGAATTTTGAATTCGATGAGACAGTGGAACAACTGTTGGGGATAAACAGGGTTTTTATAGTCTCAGGGGAAACCGCTGATGTGGCCAAAGCACTGCTTTTGAGAGCAGACGTGGCAAACATCTGATGGAAGGTCTGTTTTGGTGGATGACAGTTGTTTATAACATCTGTTGACTAGTCAACAGATGTTTGTGAAAACAGTTGTTTTATTTGATCAGATGTTTGAAACAGATTTTTCAACCAGCAGTGGTTGTTTTATCTGATCAGAGTTTTGAAACAGATTTTTCAACCAACAGATGATACATTTTGATGAAACAGTGGTTGTTTTATCTTGAACAGATTTTTAAAGCAAATCTATTTTTAAGGATGAATTTTTTATTTTCTGACAACATTTTAATGTTGTCGCTTACCCATTATCCCGATGTAACTTGGTTATTATTCATCAATTAAAATTACCATATTTCAATTTAAAAAAAATTAATGTTTTTATTTACGAAAACATTTTTGTTTTTAATCCATGTTTAGCATTCCAATCCGAGAGATTAGATTTGCAAAGGTAGATGTGTTTAAAGCTTTTGTCAGCACATCTGCCAACTGATCCTCTGTTGGAACATGGTGCAGAGAAATCAAACCTTTTTCATAGCTGTCTCTCACAAAATGGTGTCTGATGTCAATGTGCTTTGTGGTTGAATAGGAGACTGGATTTTTGATGATATTTTCAGCTGCTTGACTGTCCAACATGAGTGGAGTCCTCAGGGTAGTTATACCAAAATCCAGTAGCTGGTTTTGAAGGCACATAAGTTGGGATGTACAGCTTGCAGCAGCAATGTATTCAGCATCTGCTGTGGATGTTGAAACAACTACTTGCTTTTGCTTTGCCAAGAGACCAAGGCATTGCCTAGGAATTGGCACCCACCTGATGTTGACTTCCTTGTGGTTTGACAACCATCAAAATCACTGTCTGAATAACCTGAAAGCTCAATATTTCCATTAGCAGGATACCAGATACCAAGTGTGGGAGCACCTTTTAGGTATCGGAATATCCTTTTCACAACTATAAGATTTGACTATCTAGGTGATGCCTGGGATCTTGCACAGACACAAGTGGCAAACATGATGTCTGGCCTAGATGCAGTTAAGTACAATAAAGACCCAATCATACATCTATAATGTGTATGATCCACCAGTTCATCTTTACCATCAACAGTGAGTAATTTGGTGGTACTCATAGGTGTACTACATGGTTTACAATCATTCAATTCAAATTTTGTAAGCAGGTTTTTAACATACTTATTTTGGTGAATAAATGTTCCATTTTGAAATTGCTTGACTTGGAGACCAAGAAAGCATTGGAGTTCACCCATGGCACTCATTTCAAACTCTGCTGTCATGAGTTTTCTAAACTCTTCACACATTTTGTTACATGTGGACCCAAAAATGATGTCATCCACATATATTTGAACAATCATTAAATCTTTCACTTTCCATTTTAAAAATAAGGTTTTATCAATTTTACCTCTTGTGAAACCAATAGATAAGAGAAAGGTGGAAAAAGTTTCATACCAGGCCCTTAGTGCTTGTTTCAAGCCATACAAAGCTTTGTTGAGCTTGTAGACATGATCAGGATGGAATGTGTCTTCAAAACCAGGTAGTTGACATACATATACTTCCTCCTGAATTTTCCCTTAAAGGAATGCACATTTGATGTCCATCTGATACACCTTGATGTTGTGGTTGACAGCAAAGGCTAGGAAAAGTCTAATAGCTTCCAACCTAGCTACAGGAGCAAAGGTTTCATCATAATCAATTCCTTCTTCTTGTCTAAAGCCTTGAACCACAAGCCTGGCTTTATTCTTGACAACAATACCCCTTTCATCTGTTTTGTTCTTGAAGACCCACTTTGTGCCAATTGGGCATACATCCTTTGGCAGTGGCACAAGTTCCCATACTTATTGTCTTTTAAACTGAAGGAGCTCTTCTTGCATGGCTTCTACCCAGCTGTTGTCTTTTAGTGCCTCTTGGTACTTGACAGGTTGTGTGAGGGATAGAAAGCCTGTAAAAAGACAAATGTTTGAGGATTGACTTCTTGTGAGCACCCCTTCATTGATGTAGCCAATGATTTGGTCTGGTGGATGAGCTCTAAGGTAGATTAAATCTCCTTTTTATGGTACTATGGCATTTTGAGGTGAGGGACAGAGGTTTGTGGCATCTGTTGTTGTAACATTTGTTTGCACTTTTGTAGTGACAGCAGATGTTTGAAATGGAAGTGGGGGAATAGGTCCAAGTGGTGTGAAAGTGGACTGACTTTTGTCAACTGAAAGTGGACTCCTGTCAACAGATGATTGAACAGTGGTTGAGCTGGATGAGGCAGTGGTTTGAGGGTAAGATTAGTCAACAGTGGTTGACTCAGCTGTAACAGAGTTTTGAACATCTGCTTGCCCTGATGCAGAATAGACTTTGCTGTGAGACTGTGGAATTACAATGTCAAATCTGTAGTCTTGTTGTGGAGATTGTGGTGTACCTACACTGTTAGTCTTAGCAGCAATATCTTCAAATTTGAATTTATCTAAGTCAAACAATTCAGCAGGTGCTAGGATTTTCAAAGATGAAAGTTCATTGAACTTTACATTCAGAGTTTCTTCTATTGTCCTAGTCCTTGTGTTAAACACTTTATAGGCCTTGGCAGTAGAAGAATATCCCAGAAAATATCCACAATCTACTTTGGCTACAAATTTTGAAATGAAATCTTTGAGATTTAAAATGAAACATGGGCAGCAAAAGATTTTGGAAAATGATATCAGTGGTTTGATTTTGAACAAAATTGCATAAGGAGTCTTTTGATGTCTAGGGTTAATCAAAACTTTGTTTTGGACATAGCAAGCAGTGTTTACAGCTTCTACCCAAAAGGACAGTGGTAAACCAGAATCGGCCAGCATAGTTCTTGCAGCCTCAATGAGAGTTCTATTTTTCCTTTCAACCACCCCATTTTGTTTTGGTGTTCTTGGAATGCTGCACTACCTCACAATTCCTTTTGACACACAGAAGTCATCCTACTCCTTATTTTTGAACTTTGTTCCATGGTCACTTCTAAAGACTTTTACTGGCAAGTCATGTTGCTTTTCAACTTTGGTGACAAAGTCCTTCAAAATACCTAAAGTCTCATCTTTAGAGTGTAAAAAGTAAGTCCATGTAAACCTAGAAAAATCATCAACTATGACAGGACAAAATCTCTTTTTCCTTAGACTCATGATTTTAACTGGGCCAAACAAGTCCATGTGCAATAATTGAAGACATTGACTAGTTTTGGACTTATCAATGGATTTCTAAGAGCTTTTATGTTGTTTGCCTTTTAAACATGAAACACAATGCTCATCATATTTAAATTCTTTTGGTGGAAGACCTGTTACAAGGCTTTGTTTGGAGAGTAAGTTGATAGTTTGAAGGTTGGTATGACCCAATCTCCTATTCCACATCTATGTCTCTGTAGTTGAGGCAGCAGAAAATAGACAGACATTTACCATAGGGTTATCCTACAACATATCAACCACATACACATTGCAAGTCCTATGAGCAACAAGTTGTGCATTGCTCCCAGCAATGATTGTGTTAATCTTTTCAACCACTTCCGGTCCAATAATCTTACAAGTTTTCTTAGTGAAGAATGACCCATAACCTTTGTCACTCATTTGTGAAACACTAAGAAGATTAAATTTAAGATTATCAATTAGATTAACATTTTCAAACTTGAGTCTCCCAGCCTGAACAGTGCCTGAACCCAACACCTTACCTTTAGAATCATTACCAAAAGATATATCACCCCCTCCATGAGCAAGAATGTCCAGAAGAAGGGCTCTACATCCTATTATGTGCCTGGAGCCTCCACTATCTACATACCATAAACTATCTAAGCAAGCAGAAGCTCCCTGCACATTAGTAAAGAATTAGTTTTGGTGAGTGTCCAAAGCCAAGTTGGCTTTGGATGGGTTCTCAGACCTTACAACCTCAAGTTTAGGAGAATGATCAGTGGTTTGAACAAGTTTTTGAACCAAGTTCAACAACTGTTGTTGACCATTTGCCAAGTGTTTGTATGTCAACACTTGGTGCAACAGATGTTTGACCATTTTCTGTCAAATGTTGGTAAACCATGAGGATGCCTGTTCAGTTTTGGTTTTGAAGGCCTTTTTGGCTCTTCATAAACATGTGGCAGATGATGACAAGGTGGTCGTCCATGTCCTCTTGGAAACTTGTTTGAGGGTGGAGCATCTGTTACATGGACATCTCTGGGAGCAGAGTTTTCATTAAGGCTTTTGACAACAGATGTTTGGACTGGTGTAAAGGTCTGTTTTGGCTTTCCTTGTGAAGTACTAACCACTTGACTCACTTGAGTTTTAGCTTTATACTCTTGTATTTTGACATCAAAATTTTTGAGATAAAGACACTCTTTGGTTTTATGATTCTTTTTACCACATATTGAGCAAATTGGTTTAGAATCACACACACTTGTTCCTGTGTTGATATCATATGCTTTTAGAAGAAAACAATTTTTAGTAACATGGTTCATCTTTTCATAAAAATCACAAAACAAGTTTTCTTTCAACTTCCCTTTTTCTTTCTTCTTTTCAACAAATGTTTGAACATTTGTTGGAAGATCTTTTAAGGGAATGATTTTAACCTGTGGTGCCTTTTTACCAGCAGGGGTTTTGAAATTCATTGGTTGGAAATTTTCAAGAACATCACACTCATCTGACCAGGTTGGTTTAAAACGATATTTTTCAATTTCAGCAAATGATGTGGAACCTTCGAGTTTTTCAAGAACAATTTTCTTACCATTAGGTTCAGTGACTTTAATTTATTGACCTTTTGAATTTGTTGGAATGACCTCAACCAACTGTGGTTCCTTTTTGTCAGTGTATTGACAAACTTGAGCAGTGGTTTCATTGAAACCAAAGCCAAATTTCACATGACTTTTGGTCTGTTGGTTGAAAATCATTTCAAAACCTTTTGATGATTCCACCCATTTTTCACACTCAACTTGGGTGGATTCAAGCTCCTGTTTACAACTTTGATATTTTGTTATCATAGTTTGGAGCTGGTCCTTGGTTATGCTTGGTTCATGTTTTAAACTGCTGATTTCAGATTCTTTTTTAGTTAGTTTTGATTTTAACTCTTTTGTGAGTTTTTCAAACTGAATTTCATCGTCTAAAATTTTCTTTCTAAAGTTTTCATTCACCTTTATAATGTTAGCAAAAGCTATTACACATTTGTCTAAACATAAATCCTTTAAGATTTGAGGTGATACCTTAGCAGCGGCCATTAATGCACAATCATACTTGCACTCACAATCATTTTCACCCCATGGATCTGAGAGATTCACAATCTCAGTTTCAGATTCTTCAACTGAATCAACTGTATCAACAACATCATTAGTCGCATTGTCAAACATAGAAACCACTTCCTCAGATTCAACCCCCTCAACAATTATCTCTAATGCCATGAAACAGAAATTTCGTGGTTCATTTTCAGATTTGGCAACAAGAGCAATGTTTTCATCTGTTAGCTCATCTGGTAAGCTGCTCCAATCAACAAAGCCTTGTGTGAAAAAGCTCTATTGACTTTGTTGATTGGTCTCTGCAGGGGCAGAGGGTGGAGTAGCAGCTATTGGCATTTGAGCCTGAGCAACAGGGGTTTGGACATAATGATTCTGGGGAACAGTGGTTTGGACATAATGGACAGGAACAGTGGATGAGGACTGTGCAAAGTGAGCAGTGTTTTGCACATTTGGTCCAGGGGTATTTTGGAAAAACTGATAAGTGTTTGTCTGAGGCCTTTGATTTGGATAGGTAATCATAGGTGTTCCATTTTGACTCCTACATTCCCTAGCAAAATGACCCATTCTATGACATTTGTAACACTTAATCTTTGATTTATCCAACCCCACTCTTGACCCACCATGTAAACCTGGATATCATCTTCCAGTCTTTTTGTAGAAATTATTAATTATAATACTGAGTAGAGCCAGTTGATGCAAAATGTCCATTTCTTCTAAGTCTACAGGGTCAAAATACTGAAGGTCATTATACTCAAAGGACGTGTTGTCAGATTCCTGGATATCACCACTTGCTGCAAAAGCATAGTTGGGTGAATAAGAATCAGTATTAAAACTAGTAGTTATGTCAATGTAATGATCATAACCCTGATCCTTACTACTACCAGGCACCTCATCCTGACCCAAAAGTGCTGTATTCCCAAACACATAATCATCAGACACTTTTCCAGAATCCTGAAGCTTCTTTTTCTGGTTAAGCTCTCTCTCATAGTTCAAGAGCTTACCATGAAGCTGGGTCAGAGATAGGCCCTTAAATCCAATTGAATTTCTCATAACAATTGCAATAGTGTCACATTTATCTGGTAATGATCTAAGATTTCAATGTTGATTTTGGGTAAGTTAGACCCACCAGTTTTAGTTCACTAATTAAGCAATTGAACCTCTTAAATTGTTGAGTTAATGACTCTCTATTCACATGACTGAATGTTTCATATTGTTGATTCAATATTTCCCAGTTGTTTTCAATAACATCCTCAGTCCCACCGAATTGCTCTTTCAAAGTATCCCACAACTCCTTTGCACTGTTACAGTGTAACAGCCCAGCATGGATATCATTTGGTAGAGCCATGGCCACAATACTGAAGGCTTTGGCATCTAACTCAATTTTCTGAAAATCTTGTTCGGAGTAGTTTTCAATGCTTTTAGGTACTTGAACCATGGGATCTTTGGTACTCGGCACCATCGGAACATGTGGTCCGGCGATAACCGATTTCCAACACCCAGTGTTTTGTTGAGCTAGAATATGGCTCATCCGACGTTGCCAGATATTGTATTCATATCTGACAAGCATCGGTGGCTTGTTGCTCGTGCCAGTGTTGTGTGGATCATGATTGATTGAAGCCATTCTCTGATTGTTTGTAAGACAAAGTGTGTTTAAGAAACATTGAACGTAAATAAACTTTTACCCTGTTTTCAATCAACAAACAAAGTGATATCAATAAATTTGAGCTGATCTATTTATATTAAATTGATTGATTAGATCGAATTTAATTGACCAAAGTCTGATACCAATTATTAGGATTTGAGTTTGATTTGTTATGTTATGATGTTTAAATAATGAAACAGTAAAGGAAAGAGTAATAATGGAAAGTGCAGCGGAATTATAAACTATAAATCATAACAAATGGAACCATTGTTTTTATCAAATACTTTTCATTAGTCATCACAGATTCTAAGTAAATACTTACAATTCTCCCCCTCAGCCTGATCACTCAAACCTTTGTTTGTGTAAGAGAATGTTGGAGTGACAAATAGAACAGTACATGCACTGTTCTCTTCATAGACAAACGAATGCACTGGTGACCTAAGACTGACATCACCTAGACAGTGACAGCTAACTATAATAACAACATAAAACATCTGCTAGATACAAACACTGTTACATTGCCTAAACCTCTGATGACTAAACAGCTGATGAGTGAAACTCTGTTGGCTTGAATCATCTGTTGAAGCCTAAGTGCTGTTGGATCCTACAGACCCTGTATCTCTATCAACACTTTGCCTTGTATCTTCATCAGCATTTTGCAATCAGTGGTTTCTTCAACAGCAGTAGTTTGACCAGCAGTTGTATGTGAACAACAGTTAGAATCAACAGTCTTTGGGAGGATCTTTGTATGCAAAATACTATTTTATTGGAATCAGATGTTTAGTATATTTTAGCTTTTCAAATCATCTGTTCTTCTCCAGGTCAGCAGACCCAACATAATTATTATTATTATTTATTTATCAAAATCAAATGATGCTACATAAAAAATGTTTAGAAAATAACCAACTGATTTTAAATAGGTTTTTTATAAAATAACCTCTCAACTTGAATATTATTGATCAATGCAACCAAGTATATATAATGATACAATTTTATATTTTATATAAATCAATTAATTAATAATAATAATAATAATAATAATAATACTATTTCACACAAAACTCTTAGTATTTGCCACTCAACCCTGTCAATGTTCAAAATCGTAAACACGCTTAACTATTGTAATTTAAAACTTTCCCACTTATAAATTCAAAACATAGGGCTTATTTGTATTATTTATTATTAACCGGAAGATCTGTTTTACAACATCAGTTGACTTGTCAACAGATATTCTCAATACAGCTGTCATCCAATACAACTCCAGATGTAATGAAAAACCTTTCATCCAAAAACGAATTTTGTTGGGTTAATATGAGACCACAGTTACCAGGTTTAACCATGTTTTGTTATGTGTTAGAATTGGAGGGTTAGATATGTAATTATAGCATAGTTTATGCAGAAAACCCTAGACTGCGCACTTAGTACACGGAGACTGCGAACTTAATGTTAAGTTCGCAGTCCTCAGTTTCTCCTATAAATAGAACCTCATTTTGTGCAGCTAGGGTTAGGGTTTTTGATGTATCTTTGAGAGCACAAGTTTAAAGGTGCGAACTTATCTAGAATGTGCGAACTTATCTAGTGTAATCCATGGTTGTTCACAGCTGAAATCATTAATGGAATCGTGTCTTTATGTTTCTTGTGTGTCGGTTTTTATAATCTTCATCTAGTTCTTTAACTTGTCTTGATTAATCAACTAAAACACCTAACAAATAGGTGTTTCTAGTTGATAACAATCTAGTGCACATTTAAGATCTAGTATTTTTGGGACTACAATTTGGTATCAGAGCCTCTGTGCTCGAGATTGTATCTATCTAAAGATATCAAAACCCTCCTTGTTAGTTTTACTATCAAGTTTTTCAAAAATTTTAGTGTTTATCAAAGTTTGATTATTTTCATTGTTTTGCCTTAAAATCTCGTGAGTAGTGTTTCTAAGGTGTTTAAAAGGTATTAATTTCAGTAGAAACATCATTCAAGAGCTTCAAAACAATTGAAAATCTCTTGGACTTGTTTCTGGTAAGTTTAAAATCACAACAGCCGAAGTTGCGTACTTAATTGTGCGAACTTGGCTCATAAAGTGTGAACTTGGCTCATAAAGTGTGAACTTGTTTCTTGCTTATGAGTACTTGCTTCAAGAGTGCGAACTTAGCTCATAGAGTGTGAACTTGTTTCTTGCTAGTGAGCACTTGTTTCAAGAGTTGAGTACTTAGCTCATAAGTTGCATACTTGATATTTCAAGGTGTGCACTTATTAACAGCCACAGCTGCGCACTTAAGCCAAAAGTGTGTGCACTTATGTCTGTGTGAGCACTTAAATTTACACAAGGCTTTATAGCTTTCTCTCTCCTGGCACCACAACTAGGGTTTCTGCATACTTATCTGAATTCTCTAGTTGGTGTGCGAACTTACTGAAAAGGTGCATTTTCTGAGCACTTGGCTAGGGTTACTGCGAACTTAAATCTTAAACGAGAGTTTAAGTGTCTGTGTACTTGTACAAGTGCGCAGGCTAATCAGTCAAGACTGAGCACTTGTGCTGCTCTGACTTGGTTGAACTGCGAACTTAAGCCAATAGTGTGTGCTACAGGGACTGCGCACTTAACAGGAGATTCAGGGACTTATCATCTTTGCTTCTTATTTGTTTCAGGTTTTCAAGGTACTGCGAACTTAGACTGCGAACTTGTGAAAACTGCGAACTTGAGCTGAGTGCGTACTTAAGACTGCGTACTTGTGGACTGTTTTGACTTTTCAAGGACTTTGGACTATAACTTGCTAATCAATTCAATCAAAACCCTAAAATCAATCTAAAATCAACCTAAAATCAATCTTAAATCATGTCTGGTAACAACTCATTCCAAGTTAACCCCATAACTCAAGCTGAACTTGAAACCGGCACTATAACACGTATTCCCAAGTTGATAGGTGCAGAAGACTATGGCACATGGAAGAACAGAATGAAAGCTTTCTACTTTGTTAACGATCACACCCAATGGAACTCAGTCCAGCTCGGACCTCACATTCCCATCAGAACCACTGATGCAGGAGAAGTGTTCAACACTGATCCCACTACATACACTGATCTCGACAAACAACTGTTGCAGAGAGATCACAAAGCCTACGGTGCTCTCACCATGGCATTGTCAAACGATGTTTACAATATGTTTGAAGAATACGGATCAGCGCACGATCTGTGGTTTGCTCTGAGTGAGTATTATGAAGGAAATGCAGAGATGAGGCAAAACAAACAGGATATGATTCAAAAGGAGTACGACATGTTTGGAAGTATCCGTGGTGAGAGTCTGTCTTCACACATTGACAGGTTCATGAATTTGTTGACCAAGATGAAGAAAGCGCGTATTCCTGTAAACAACCGCAATTCCATCAAGAAGCTGCTCGATTCTCTCCCAAAGGAGTGGAGTGTCCAATGTATGTTGATCAAAAAGGACTACTTGGATGCTCAGTCTACTTTGGCAGATCTCATAAACACTCTGAAATCATTTGAGATGGACATCACTAAGAGAGAAATGAATCAGACTGTCCCGAAGGTGACTCCCAGCAGTGCTATGAAGAATCTGGCTTTGATGGCCCCAATTGGTGATATGAGTTCAAGTTCGTTGCATTCGTATGTGGATTCTGCAGGGATTGGTAGTTCAAGTTCTGGGAAAGCTCCAATGTATTCTGAAAAGGCTGCAAAGACACTAACTCCACAGGCTGCTAAACTGGCTGCTGAACATGTGGAACTTTTCAACTCTTTCATGAGCAGTTTTGAAGCTTTGAAGACAGGAGAAATTAAGAATGAGATGATGTCTCCAGAGGATATGTACCAGGTTGACCCAGATGACATGGAAGAGATGGATTTGAAATGGCAGATGGCTATGATCACTTTACGAGTGAAGCGTTTTCAAGACAGAACCGGAAGAAGAGTGGGTATGGGAAAGGCTGGGTTTGATAAGTCCAAGATCAGGTGTTACAACTGCAAGGTCCTCGGGCATTTCAAGTACGAATGCCCCACACTGAACCAAGCTGAAATCAAGCCTGCAAAGAGGTTGGTGGCCATAACCGATGGTAATGAGGGAAACGATAAGGAACCACAAAAGGCTTTGGTTGTTGAAGATTTCGACTGGGGAGAAGAGGCAGCTGCCGCTGAAGTTGAAGTGAACAAAGCCCTGATGGCCACAATCTGCACCAAATCTTCTAATGGTGTGAACTCTGTTGAAGGATCATCTGCTGAGGTTCTAAAGGGGGAAATATAGAAAAATGCCGGGCTGAAGAGTGTGTTGATTGATGAGAAGGTGAATGATCAGAAAAGAGAGGAGGCGCTGATAGCTGAGAAGACTTCATCAGAAAAGGTCGCTGAGGAGGTGAAGAGCTCTTCTAAGAAAGCTGAGGAAAGAGACATGGTAAATATTCCTCTAGAAATCAAATCTAAACTGTGCTCACCTAGGTGTGTTACAGCTGTCGCATACTGTTTATCACACAACAGACGAGTTTTAAGAGAAATGGATGACATTCGTAAAATCAATTCTGAAATGAAAGAAAATGAGTGGGCATATCAGCGAAAGTTAAATGCAACTCTAGCTGAAATGCAAACTTTAAAAGAATTTGTACTTAAGAAAGATTTTCTGATAAACGATTTAACCTCAAAACTAGAGAAATCTAGAAATGAGACAACTCGTCTTCAAATTGTTGTGGATAAATGGAATGTGAGCAAACGGGCTCAAGCTGATATAATCGAGTGTGGGAGACAATCATTCGTAAAGGATGGAATTGGGTATAAGGATAAGAATGGAATCGAAAGATCTCTATTCTTACCCTTGAGCCAAAGTGAATACATACCCATTCCATCACCTCATCCAAAAAATGACCTTTTTGAAAATAAATGTGATGAATCTGAGTCAAATACTAACATAAGTAAAAGCAATGCAGATGTGACCCAACAGGCTCAGGTGGAGGATGATGTGTGTTGTGGTGGCCAGACAGTGGGTTTAGGACATCCGGGTGCCAATTACTCAACAGTGAATTGGTTTATCTGGAACAATGAAAATTCGAAAAACAATTCTATTTTGGATGAATGTAAAACTTTAACTAAATCGGATGACTGTAATAGTTTGCCTAGGATGGATGACTGTAATAGTTTAACTAGGTTGGATGACTGTAAACTTGATTTAAAAGGGGCTGTGGCTCCCGATGATAGGAAGCCTCCTATCAAACGATCTAATGTTTGTGTTGAAAATGTTATTCCTGTGTGTGTTGATCTTAATGCTGCATTCTCTGATGATAATCATGTGCTCAAACCATCTGTGTTTGTGCCAGAACTTAAGCGTAACAGGTTTGGGAAATTTCTCACTGAGGAAATCCCAGAATTTATCCCCTCATCCACAGATGTATCAGGTTCTGAAGAATCACAAAGTGAAACAGGTACCTCAAGTTCTGAAGAATCACTGAGTGATACAGAGAGCAGCTCCAGCTTAAATAATCTGGACACCAATGAAGAATCAAGTAGCAACAGGGAAGAATCAAGCTCAACCGAAAGCTCAAGATCAAACAAGATCAAGAAAAGAACATCACAACCATCATCGTCCAGATCTTCTCCTAAGATCAAGCCTAAGCATTCAAAATGCTTCAGATGTGGAAAAGAGGGTCACGTGGTCAAGAACTGTCACATAAAACCTAAATCACAAAAAGATGTCAAAACACAAAACTCTTTTTCGGATCAATTAAGAAATCTTCAAGAAACCGTAAAAAGTTTTGTTAAAAATACACAAATTTGGAAGAAACAAGAGTCAATTTTGGGAGAAAACCATGACAGATCAAAAATTAAACAAACTTGGATCCCCAAAGTTACTTAAGTTTCAGGCAAAATCTCCACTGTACATAGATTGTCTTTAGTTTAGCTTTGTTTCTCTTTTGTTTTTGTATGTGCAGAATAAATTACAAAAATGGCTGATAGCTCTCATGAGATATCTATGGCATGTCGACAGCGGCGCTTCAAGACACATGACAGGACTGAAAGAACTCCTCAAGAACTATCGGTTCATCGATGGAGAATTTGTAGCGTTCGCTGGAAATGAAAAGGGTGGAAAGATCGTTGGCATAGGAGATGTAGTCTCTGACGCGCTAACACTTGAGGACGTCAACTATGTTCCAGAACTGTGCTACAATCTTTGTTTCTCAGTGTTGTTCAACGACATGGAATGCATCTTCCTAAAGCCAGGATTTAAACCATCCACTGACATGATCATGCTAAAAGCCCCCAGACAAAACAATACTTATGTAATAAACATGAGGGATGCCAAGTCTGAACAACCAATGACTTGTCTACTGTCAAAGGCATCCGAGTCAGAGTCACTGTTATGGCACAGGCGATTAGGTCATGTTAACTTTAAAAATATAAACAAACTTTCTAAACTTAATCTAGTCAGAGGTCTTCCTTCTAAGGAATTTCCTTTTTCTGAAAAATGTTTAGCATGTGCCAAAGGTAAACAACATAAGAAATCGCACAAGTCCAAAACAGTGAACTCAATTGACTCACCTCTTCAATTATTACATATGGATCTTTTTGGTCCTATCAGTATAAAAAGCTTGGGTAAAAAGTCTTACTGTTTGGTGATTACAGATGACTTCTCTCGCTTCACATGGGTGTACTTCCTGGAATTCAAGAGTGAGGCTGCTGAGACCTTGATGCTGTTCGTTCCTTTGATCGAGAATATAATCAAGTTAAAAGTAAAGTCAATAAGAAGTGATCATGGAACAGAATTCAAGAACCAAACTTTTGTGACGTTCTGCAGCGGGAAAGGAATTCATCTCCAATATAGTGCTACAAGGACTCCTCAGCAAAATGGAGTGGCTGAAAGGAAGAATCGTACACTTATTGAAGCTGCCAGAACCATGCTCATTGACTCTAAGTTACCGATCATCTTCTGGGCAGAAGCTGTGAATACCGCCTGTTATGTTCTTAACAGGGTCTTGATTGTCAAGCCTCGTGGAAAAACAGCTTATGAATTGCTTTTCAAAAGAAAACCTCTCATCGATTATTTCAGGCCGTTTGGATGTTCCTGCACTCTTCTAAACAACTTTGAGAATATCATGAAGTTTGATGCTGTTGGAGACGAATGTTTCTTTGTTGGATACTCGTCTAGTCAAAAGGCTTATCGAGTTTACAACAAACGTACCAAGATGGTTCTGGAATCCTTTTATGTTGACTGGCAAGAATCCAACTCTACAAATGTTGGAACCGGTCCTGACTGGTTCTTTGATGTGGATGTTGTATTCAATCACTTTGTCATTCCTGAACAGCAAGCTCATGCAGATCAAGCTCCTGAAAATCAAGCCACAAGCTCATCTCCCTTTGGAAATATTCTCTACTCTTCTGATGATGAAGTCGCACCGTTTACCACCCGTTTCTCTCCTCTGGTTGCTGATCCTATTGTTCCTCAACTTAATAATGGTGATACTACTGCTGAAACCTCTAACATTCCTGAAAGCACGTCAAATGCTGAAGGAACACAATCAAATCAGCAGTCTGTAAATGATCCATCCAGTTCTTCTACACCTGGAGATCATCTTTCGAACCTTCCTCTTCAAGTGCAAGAAGAAGAAAATATGGGATTTAAATCTTCTAAGAACCATCCAATTGAAAATGTCATTGGACCAATCAGTGAGGGTGTTCTTACCAGAAATCAGACAGACAAGCTCAACACTGCTCTCTCAGCATTCTTATCTCAAACAGTACCTTTCAGCATTGAAGATGCAGTTAGAGATGCAAGCTGGGTTGAGGCCATGCAGGAAGAACTGTTTCAGTTCAGAAAGCTCAAAGTATGGGAGCTAGTTGATCTGCCTGAAGGAAAATATCCTATTGGGACAAGATGGGTTTTTCGCAACAAGATGGATGAACGTGGCGTGGTAATCAAGAACAAAGCTCGTCTGGTTGTTCAAGGATTTCGTCAGCAGGAGGGGATTGACTATGAGGAAGTTTTCGCTCCAGTCGCTCGACTTGAAGCCATACGCATCTTCTTGGCATATGCTTCATATCGAAATTTTAAAGTCTTTCAGATGGACGTGAAGAGCGCTTTCTTATATGGGAAAATCAAAGAAGAAGTCTATGTGTGCCAACCGCCCGGATTCGAAGACCCTCATCATCCAAACAGATACTACAAGTTGGACAAGGCTCTCTATGGTCTCCATCAAGCTCCTAGAGCTTGGTATGAGACCTTGTCTTCATATCTGTTACAAAATGGATACACGAGAGGGAAGATCGACATGACCTTGTTCACCAAAGAAGTCAACAAACATTCTATCCTTGTTCAGATTTATGTTGATGATATTATCTTTGGTTCAACTAACGAAAATTTGTGCAGGGAATTTGAAAGCATCATGAAGTCTCAATTTGAAATGAGCATGATGGGAGAACTATCATTTTTCTTAGGTCTCGAAGTCCAACAAAAGGAAGACGGTATTCTCATCCATCAAGCAAAATACACAAGAGACATTCTGGCGAAGTACAACCTGTCGGATTGCAAACCGTCCAACACTCCTTTTGCAGCCCAAACAACACTTGTACCAGATCTTGAAGGACCTTCTGTGAACCCGCACACTTACCGTTCTATGATTGGCTCCTTGATGTATCTCACAGCCAGCAGACCGGACATCATGTGGGCAGTTGGATGCTGTGCTCGCTTTCAGTCAAATCTAAAGCAATCTCATGAGACTGCAGTCAGAAGAATCTTCCGCTACCTCAAAGGAACACCAAAACTTGGTTTATGGTATCCTAAGAGTGACAATTTTGACCTAATTGCGTACTCTGATAGTGATCATGCAGGTTGCAGGATTGACCGAAAGTCTGTCTCTGGTGGCTGTCAATTTCTGGGAAACAGGCTCGTGTCATGGCAGAGCAAGAAGCAGACTACTGTGTCGATATCTACTGCTCAAGCTGAGTACACAGCCGCGTCCAGTTGTTGCTGTCAAGTGTTGTGGATCCAAAATCAGCTGTTGGATTACGGTTTGAATATCATGAGAACCCCTATCTACATTGATAATGATGCCTGTCGTGACATCGTGAAGAATCCAATTGATCATTCGAAAACTAAACATATTGAAATTCGGATTCATTCAATTCGCGATGCGCACGACAAGGGGTACATTCAGGTGTTGCCTATAGATACTGCTGATCAAAAGGCAGATATCTTTACCAAAGCTTTCGACAAAACCCGTTTTCGTCAGTTGGTAACTTGGTTAGAAATGATCAACTTTGAATGATTTAAAAAAAAAAAAAAAAAAAAAAAACCTTTGTGAATAAATTATAGAAAAATCTTATGTTTTAAAATAAAATAAAGATTTTTGGGGGAGAAATAAACCGGTAGATCCCTAAATTTGCAAGTTTTAAAAACTTTTTCAAAACAATCAAGAAATGATAGGGGCTAATCATATTTGTCAGCATGTGAATAGGACCCAGAGGACGTTGTGGCTTCAAGCAACGACATGTCGGTAGATTCAGCCTGGAATTGAGTAAACTGCTAAAAGATGACAAACTAAAAGGTTTACACGAGGTGCTGGATTCCCACTGTGTTTCAGGTTTGCACAAGCTGAGTCCGGTCATACACAGGTTGAGAGATCAAAAGACACAGAAAATTTTGTGCATAAGCAATCAAAAGACACCTAAGAGTGCAAGCTACCAAAGCGGGGCTATTAAAATCAAAATGAGCAACAAAAGACACGCAATGTTAGTGACGTGCAAACATATAGATAGCTCACAAAGCAATCAAATGATCATCTTCTCTGCTTATGGGAACATAGACCTGAAGCTCTCATCATCTGATTGACATAATGATCATCTTCTCTGCTTATGGAAACATAGACCTGAAGCTCTCATCATTATATCTCAATAAACCTTGAGGATTGGTAGGCTTACACCTGGCACAAGTGGGGTCCATTAACATGTCGTCAATATTACCAAAACATGATAACGATCATCATATGAAGTATGTTGAAAGACGAAAGGCATGGATTTAAGTGGACAAATATACCGATAGTTTTTCTTGGGCTACAGCTATCCAACGGAAAGTTGAAATGTGGTCTGGCAGGTATGACTGGTATGATCTTGATGCAAAAGGTGAGAAACGGTTGATCTCTAAACCCAATTTTTTGGTTTAAAGCTTATTTTCTAAGTAATTGGGCTTGCATACTTATTCTCCTTCTTTAAGTGGGCCTGCGAACTTAAAGTTGATATGCATTGTGGGCTCGCGTACTTGACTGGGCTCTTGGGCCTGCGAACTTAAATGCCAAGTACGCGGCCCAAAGCAGGTCCCTATAAATACGCAGTTAATTCCAGTTTTAACTTTTTACTAAAATTTTTACAAACCCTAAATTTCTATCAGCCACCATCACCGTCGTGTTCTTCCTTTCTTCCACAACTCAACCACCGTAACACCATCTCTAAGCAACACCTTTTAATCCATCATTCGTCCTTCTCTTTTGTTTAATTGTGTTGATAAAAGGTAGTTTGCAGATTCTAACTTGTTCTTGTCTTGAATCACAGGATCTGAGATTGAGATCCATGAAATCAGTTTGATGATTTGGGATTTTCATGAACTGCGTACTTAAAAACTTGAAGAACTGCGCACTTGTTTCATATGACTGCGCACTTGCATCATATGAATCAAGAATGAAAACCCTAAATAAATGCGTACTTGGGTGTGAACTTAAAATCCTAAACGAAAGTTTAGGTGTCTGCGTACTAGTCTAGTACGCAGACCTGATATCTCACCCTAAGCCGTTACCATGCCCGAGTCACCAGACTGCGTACTTGATCTCCTAGTGACAAATGACTGCGTACCAAGCAATAAGTACTCAGTCAAGGCTGAGTACTTAGATGCGCACTTGACTTGGGTTGCGAACTTAGACAGTGTGAACTTAACATTGGACAAAATTTTGACCATTGACTTGACTTTTCAGGACATTTGACCGGACTACGTATCTTGACTCATTCATCCGTTAACCGTAACTGGACTCAAATGACTATTAAAATGAAAAACGAAACATGTCATATACACTTTAAAAACTAATCCATAAAATGAATAACATACGTAAAACCAACTTAAAATCGAACCTAGTCTAAGTACGTCGTCCGTCAAAGTAAATGAAGTGTCTGTCATTAGTCAATTCAAAATCAAAATTCTAACTTACTTTTCGTGCACGTGTCCAACACAGATGGCTCTTGAATGGGATCCTAGAGGAATGCACAACCAGCCGATAATTCTGGAAACTGATGATTCAAAGTTTCGAGACGTTGTTGCATGGATCAGGAGAAGCAGGATCGGATATGCGGTAGAGCAGCAAGTTCAAGTATACAGCTCTCACATTGAAGACTTCTGGCGATCTGCTAGAGTGGAGACAGTGGCACGTGTCAAGAGGATTAAAGCCACAGTAAGGAACAAGGCAGTTATCATCACAGAAGACACAGTGAGAAATGTTCTAAGATTTCAGGATCAACCAGCAACTGTTAGATCTTTACCGAAGACTGAGATTCATCAAGAGTTCCTGAATTTTGGATACAAAGGAGACTTTGACGCAAGGGGTGATATCAAAAAGAGCCAGTTGACCAGAGATTGGAAGCTTATCTGTCACGTATTTCTGCTGTCTCTGTGTCACCGAAAAGGGGGTTACAATGCACTCAGTCCCGACTGGGCAACTGCCATGATTAAAGTCTGCAAGAATGAGCCTTTTAATCTGTCGGGATTGGTGTTTGATTGTATGGTGAAGAATGCTCAAGCTGAAAAGAAAAAGTGTACGATGTATCCCCGATTTGTTCACATGATGATCAACTCTCAACATGAGGATCTGCCCCTTGGTGATAAATACGGTTTTGCCAAAGGTGTACGATTCTTCACTGAGTGCAACACACCTGATTGGGAACCCATGCTGGAAAGTATGTATGCTGCTCAACGCTATCCAGTTGTTATGAAGCTGTACAGTGAGATGAAGAGAAGAAGACAATATGCTGCTAGAACTCAACAACCAACTGCAACCGAACCTGAACCTACTGAACCTGCTCCTACTGAACCTGCTACTACAGTGCCTCAGCACACTGCTGAAGAAGTTGCCCGAGAAAGAACTGTTGGTAAAAGAGCAGCATCTGATCCTGTTCCTCAGAGGCCGACTAAAAGAAACAGGCCTACTGGTTTACTGCAGCAAGGGAGAGAATCATTGACTCCCGAGGAACTTGAAATAGCTGAAGCTGCCAGACAGAGTGCTGAACTTGCAAAGGCAGAGAGAAGAAGGAGGAGAGAACAGTTGCCCGAGTCTGAAAGACCACGGATTATGACAGAAGAAGATGAGGAAAACGAAGCGATTCTGGAGTCAATGTTTGGTGTGGAGGGTCAACCTGGGCCTTCCACTGACAGGCCAGGGCCCTCTACTGCCAGGCCTGGCCCTTCGTCAGAAAGACCTCCCATTCCCAAGCCTCCAGCAAAGAAACAGCCAATACCTTCCTCGTCTGTTCCTGGTGCATCACGTCGAAAACCGGTGCATCAAGAATTATACGAGACACTATCTAAGGAAGTAGGAAAGAATGCTGCTAAGGAAATCTGTATGTTGAAGAATCAGATCTATAATAATCAGGAGTTGAGAAAGAAGCTGAAGAAATTGAAGCACAAAAACCGAAGTCTTGAAAAGGTGGTTAAAGATCAGCGTTATCTGATAAAGTTTCAGACTGAGGTACAGATGAAGATGTTTGATATGCTTCAGGAGTTAAAGACTCAGGGTACCGATGCTCCAAGAATGACGTTTGATGAAGCATTTGATTTCGGGAAATTTATGGAAGAGGAAAAAGAGAAAGAAAGAAAGGAGGAAGAAAGTGACGTGGATGAGATCAGTGAAGACGAAATGCCAGAGACGTTCGTAGAAATGGGTGCGGGGGAAAACACAGTGTATGAGATGGATGATGGGTACGTATTGGATCCTGAGAGAGCAAGTTGGTTTCCAAGAAGACCAATCACCATTCCTGCGTTGCACCAGACCATTCACCATACTCGTGCATCTCATCAAGAAAGAGTTGTCTGCTGGGGATATGATGGGTTTAAACGTCTATTCTTTGTGAAGCGAAGGGGAGGTGTGATTCAGTACTTCAAGGGTCGACCAAATCTGAAGACCCTTCCAAGATGGGATATACGAGAGATGTGCAGAACACCTTTTCTAAACCACTCTGGGGATACCACTGCTGACATGGTGTCTGTGTTTATTGAAGATGAGTGTGCCCGTGACTTCAAGAACTGGAAGCCACAGAAGCCGAGGCGAAGGATGTCAAAGAAGAGAATTGATCCTGCCACCGGACGGGGAATGATAACCTACGTGATAGATCCTCCTGAGGTCGTCACTAGGGTTCCCATCCGCCCAGAGCTTCCTGTGCTTTTGGCAGATTTCAAGAAGTGGTTTTATGACAGCAGAACCGGTGAAGCTGTGATCAAACTGAGAGATGATACAGAGGCATTGAGAATAGTTGACCCAGTAGACGTGTTTGCTCTGAATCCATCTGATTTAACTACTCTCTTTGCTAATCAGATAAATGTTGGTGCTGGTAATGTGTTATTTGAGGAAGCTGTCTTGTTTAGAAGGGCTGTGGAAAGAGCGTTGAAGCGAAAGCAAGAACTGATCGATTTGGTGGCGAGGATCAACGCAGCTGACAAAGCTAAAGATGACAGAGCGATAGCTGCTGTTGCTGCTGCTGCTGCTGCAAAGATATCAGAAGCTGAAGTTACTCCAGAAGTTCAAACACAAGCTTCTATAGCAACAGTTGATCCTGAATCTGAGCCTTCGCAAGTCCCACCAGTCTCTCCAAGCACAGCTCCAGAGACTCAGCAAGATCAAGCAACTGTAGATCTAGCTGAGTTATTCATTCAAGAGCCACCCACTGAAGTGCCATCCACTGAAGAAACACATGTTGAGGAACCTCGCACTGAAGAACCAATTGTTGAAGAAAGCATAGTTCAAGCACTCCCGGCACAGCAAGCAAGAGAAGAGGGGGAGTTGAGTGATGTCGAGATAGATTGATTGTGTAGTACTGGTAGCTGTGGTCTAGGGGGAGTATTGTTGGGTTAATATGAGACCACAGTTACCAGGTTTAACCATGTTTTGTTATGTGTTAGAATTGGAGGGTTAGATATGTAATTATAGCATAGTTTATGCAGAAAACCCTAGACTGCGCACTTAGTACACGGAGACTGCGAACTTAATGTTAAGTTCGCAGTCCTCAGTTTCTCCTATAAATAGAACCTCATTTTGTGCAGCTAGGGTTAGGGTTTTTGATGTATCTTTGAGAGCACAAGTTTAAAGGTGCGAACTTATCTAGAATGTGCGAACTTATCTAGTGTAATCCATGGTTGTTCACAGCTGAAATCATTAATGGAATCGTGTCTTTATGTTTCTTGTGTGTCGGTTTTTATAATCTTCATCTAGTTCTTTAACTTGTCTTGATTAATCAACGAAAACACCTAACAAATAGGTGTTTCTAGTTGATAACAATCTAGTGCACACTTAAGATCTAGTATTTTTGGGACTACAAATTTCCCTTAGAATTTGCAATATGCCACGTAAATGAATTCATTGATTAACAATAATAACAATAACAATATTTGCTCTCAAAAGTCTTATTATTTGCAACTCAATCCTGTTTATGTTCAAAATCTTAAACACGTTTCTCTATGATAATTTAAAACTTCGCATCTTAAAAATTCAAAACTTAGGGCTTATTTATTAAAGATGGTCTTAAAATATTTATTAATATTATTTATTTATCAAAATGAAATGATGCGACATACAAAATCTTTAGAAAATAACAAACTGATTTTGAACACGGTTTTTATAAGATAGTTTCTCAACTTGAATATTATTGATCAATTAAACCAAGTATATATAATGATACAATGTTATATATTTTATAAATCAATTAATTAATAATAATAACAACAACAATATTTGCTCTCAAAACTCTTATTATTTGACACTCGACCCTGTTAATGCTCAAAATCGTAAACACGCTTCCTTCAAAATCGTAAACACGCTTCCTTATGATAATTTAAAACTTTCCCTCTTAAAAATTCTAAACTTAGGGCTTATTTATAAAAGATGGGTTTAAAATTATTATTTTATTAAAATGAAATGATGCTACATACAAAATCTTTAGAAAATAACAAACTGATTTTGAACAGTATTATTATAAAATAGGTTCTCAATTTGAATATTATTGATCAATACAACCAAGTATATATAATAATACAATGTTGTATTCTATATAATCAATTAATTAATAATGATAACAATAACAATATTTGCTCTCAAAACTCTTATTATTTGCCACTCAACCGTGTTAATGTTCAAAATTGAAAATACACTTCCTTATGATAATTTAAAACTTTTCTCTTAAAAATTCAAAACTTAGGGCTCATGTCACACCCTCAATTTCCACTGCGGGGTTTTACCGCAAGGCGCATGACACACCAGGATCCCATAGCCATAAGTCATATGAACGAACTCTAAATGCCCAAACCATTTAGTTCGTTTTCAAAAATCAAGTTTAGTTAAGCTGCGGAAGCGTAAACCAAATTTAAAACTTTTAGAAACCATGCACAAAACAACGCGCCCAAATTAAAACCATATGAAAGGAAACGTAAAAGCACGATATGTAATTTAGGTGTATGCCCAAGACCCCAAATGCAGTGGACGTGCGGTACTTCCTAATTGTGACACCGGAAGCTAACTACCTACAAAAGCATGTATATCGTGTGTCAACATAAAGTCGGTGAGTTCACAGTTTAAGTAGTAGGTATAAAGTTACCAAAGTTTTAAACCATCAGTTTTAAGCTTGTCAGGGGTAGCTAACCCACTCAATGTAACTAAACAATGGTTATTGGGAAACATACAGATGTTACAGTGCCTCAACACTAGTGTCTATCAACACTAGTAAAAAAAGTGGTCAGAAGTTCATGCCCGTGACCCAAGCACCTCAGGCATGAGGTTGCTGCACAACCTAATAGCGCTACTAACTAATACCCCGTTCGCCTCCAGCGATTAACCCAATAAAATAGGAAGGACTTTCAAGATAGAGTGTTTAGTTCACAAGGGACAGTTAAAGTACAAAACTGATAAAAGTGTGATTCACATAAGGAATCGAAAACCTGACCCACACAAGGAGTCACAGCATCCCAAAGCCTGGGATGTAAAAGTAGTCCCAACTGGACTAGAAAAAGTTTAATACGTTGTCTCAAACCTGAGACACGTGCTTTTGACAAAAGAGTCGTGAAACTCACCTTAGGTTGCGTGCTAAAAGTAAACCGCAAAGATAGCAAACGTGGAAGGCTACTCGCCTACTAATAACCTATCAAACACAAGGTTACAAGTGTTTGAGTATACTTGACACAACGACCTAAGTGACATCTCATGTAATTGTACTTGACACAAATAAACCGTGCAAAACTTGTCATTCGTTGGTGATTGGTAAATGATGCAACATGTTAAGACTTTTAACACAACTAGTTCTCAATACACATTACATACGATCAACCTAGCATGTCACCTACATCATACAAATAACATGTACACATGTTCTCAAATAGGATTTCACAACTTATAAACCAATAACTCACTCAAATCATCACATAATCAATATCTCGCAAATCTGCGTTTTCTGGACAGATTTTAGGGTATGAAATCCAATTTTTATAAAATATCAAATCAACTCCTCAAGTCCCCAAAATTTTACAGGGATGTCCCATAAGTTTATACGTGACTCTACTATTTTTATTTCTCGTCAAGAACACATCAATATTTTTATAAAAATTACTTTATTCCAGCCACCTCAGAAAGAAGTGCTGTTGACAGCAGCTTACATAAAAATTCATTAAAAATCATAGACTCATCCAAACGAGATGAATCTAATTGGAAAAGCTTGTACACTCAGAGGCTCAACCTCTTTCCAAATTTCATGATCAACGGATTCATGATCAACGATTATACCTTTAAACTTATAAAATCATGAATACATATCAAAACAAGTCCAGAACACATGATTTTGGACTTTTTGAAAAGCTAACATCATAAGTTATGTTTTAACATCAGAAAACAATCAGATTAAACATGTTAATAATCGTATAACATCCATACAAGTCGTTACAAATAATCTGCCAGAATTCAGAATTTTAATAACATGCTTCTTATGAACCCTAATCATTCTTATTAACCCATAATCATACAATAAACTCATATTAACATAAACCCTAATCTTACTCATCCATATTATCATGTTTAAACTCATGTATTTACATATCACATACCCTAGACATGATTTCTATCAACAATATTCATCAACAATCTCAACAAACATCCAAGATATCCAACATATAGTGATTTGCGATTTTAACATGCATATTTCTTAGAGTTTTTACAACTTTTCCAGCCTAAAATCTCATCATACAACACGTAAAACACATACCTTGAATTGCTAGAGTCCCTAAAATCTCAAGATAGCACCCAAAATAGCTTGAACTAGTGAGAAATTGATGATGATTGAGATTGAAAGGTGGGTGTGGGGTGCCTCCTTGTCCACGACGCAAAGGAGGTGGTTAGGGTTTGTGTTTATTTTATTTTTTTTTGATAAATAATATACTAGGGTTAAGGTCATGGGCCAAGGTTTTGGGCTCTAGGGATTTTTATCGGATAAGTGAGCCCGTTAGCCCTATCTAACTCTCGAGATTAATCCCGACAATAATAATCATACTAACTTGTATAAAACTACTGTTTTATCAATTCATATTATGTTTATCATAAGTACACATATCTCATAAAGTTTACGTACAAGTTAACTAATACGCAGTAGTTCACATAAGCATGCAATTCCCATACACGTGTTACCTCACATTCATCAACACTCAATAGTTCATATAATCATGCATGCCTAACAAATCACCAACGTTCGAGATACAGGATTCGTGTGTGTATCAAGACAAAACCTTTCTAGTAATAACGTATGTTAATATCATCTAACATATGTTACTATCCCATAACATATCGAAAGACCTTCTTAACTAACCCTAGTTAAGTGTTTAGTCATGAATGTACATGCAAGTTAACTAGAGTTCGGTAAAAGTAATATCCTGAAAATGCGGGGTGTCACAACTCATTTATTAAAGATGGTTTTAAAATAATAATTGTTGTTATTTATTTATCAAAATCAAATGATGCTACATAAAAAATCTTTAAAAAATAACCAACTGATTTTAAACATGTTACTTATAAAATAACCTCTCAACTTGAATATTATTGATCAATGCAACCAAATATATATAATGATACAATGTTAAATTTTATATAGATCAATTAATTAAAAATAACAACAATAACAATATTTGCTCTCAAAACACTTATTATTTGCCACTCAACCTTGTTAATGTTCAAAATCAGAAACACGCTTCCCATTAATAATTTAAAACTTTACGTCTTAAAAATTCAAAACTTAGGGCTTATTTGTATTATTTATCATTAATCGTAAGATCTGTTTCACAATATCTGTGGACTTGTCAACAAATGTTCTCAATAAAGCTGTCATCCAATACAACTTCAGATGTAATAAAAAAACAGTCATCCTAAACAGAATTTTAATTCGAATTTGCAATATGCCATGTAAATGAATTAATTGATTAACAATAATAACAATAACAATATTTGCTCTCAGAACTCTTATTATTTGAAACTCGAACCTGTTAGTGTTCAAAATCGTAAACACGTTTCCCGATGATAATTTAAAACTTTCTCTCTTAAAATTTCAAAACTTAGGGCTTATTTATTAAAGAAGGTTTTAAAATATTTATTAATATTATTTATTTATCAAAATGAAATGATGCTACATTCAAAATATTTAGAAAATAACAAACTGATTTTGAACAGGATTCTTATAAAATAGGTTATGATGTTAAATGTTATTGATCAATGGAACCAAGTATATATAATGATAAAATGTTATACCTTATATAAATCAATTAATTAATAATAATAAGAATAACAATATTTGCTCTCAAAACTCTTATTATTTGCCACTCAACCCTGTTAGTGTTCAAAATCGAAAACACACTTCCCTATGATAATTTAAAACTTTCTCTCTTAAAAATTCATAACTTAGGGATCATTTATTAAAGATGGATTTAAAATAATAATAATTATTATTTATTTATCAAAATGAAATGATGCGACATAAAAAATCTTTAGAAAGTAATCAACTGATTTTAAACATGTTTCTTATAATATAACCTCTCAACTTGAATATTATTGATCAATGCAACCAAATATATATAATGATACAATGTTAAATTTTATATAAATCAAATAATTAAAAATAACAACAATAACAATATTTGCTCTCAAAACACTTATTATTTGCCACTCAGCCTTGTTAATGTTCAAAATCAGAAACACGCTTCCCTTTAATAATTAAAACTTTCGGTCTTAAAAATTCAAAACTTAGGGCTTATTTGTATTATTTTTCATTAATCGTAAGATTTGTTTCACAATATCTGTGGACTTGTCAACAAATGTTCTCAACAAAGCTGTCATCCAATACAACTTCAAATATAATAAAAAAACTGTAATCCTAAACAGAATTTGAATTCGAATTTGCAATATGCCATGTAAATGAATTAATTGATTAACAATAATAACAATAACAATATTTGCTCTCAAAACTCTTATTATGTGAAACTCGAACCTGTTAATGTTCAAAATCGTAAACACGTTTCCCTATGATAATTTAAAACTTTCTCTCTTAAAATTTCAAAACTTAGGGCTTATTTATTAAAGATGGTTTTAAAATATTTATTAATATTATTTATTTATCAAAATGAAATGATGCTACATACAAAATAATTAGAAAATAACAAACTGATTTTGAACAAGATTCTTATAAAATAGGTTATGATGTTAAATGTTATTGATCAATGGAACCAAGTATATATAATGATACAATGTTATACCTTATATAAATCAATTAATTAATGATAATAAGAATATCAATATTTGCTCTCAAAACTCTTATTATTTGCCACTCAACCCTGTTAGTGTTCAAAATCGAAAACACACTTCCCTATGATAATTTAAAACTTTCTCTCATAAAAATTCATAACTTAGGGATCATTTATTAAAGATTGATTAAAAATAATAATAATTATTATTTATTTATCAAAATCAAATGATGCTACATAAAAAATCTTTAGAAAATAACCAACTGATTTTAAACATGTTTATTATAAAATAACCTTTCAACTTGAATATTATTGATCAATGCAACCAAATATATATAATGATACAATGTAAAATTTTATATAAATAAATTAATTAAAAATAACAACAATAACAATATTTGCTCTCAAAACACTAATTATTTGCCACTCAACCTTGTTAATGTTCAAAATCAGAAACACGCTTCCCTTTGATAATTTAAAACTTTCCGTCTTAAAAATTCAAAACTTAGGGCTTATTTGTATTATTTATTATTAATCGTAAGATCTGTTTCACAATATCTGTGGACTTGTTAACAAATGTTCTCAATAAAGCTGTCATCCAATACAACTTCAGATGTAATAAAAAAACTGTCATCCTAAACAGAATTTCAATTTGAATTTGCAATATGCCATGTAAATGAATTAATTGATTAACAATAATAACAATAACAATATTTGCTCTCAAAACTCTTATTATTTGCAACTCGAACCTGTTAATGTTCAAAATCGTAAACACGCTTCCCTATGATAATTTAAAACTTTCCCTCATAAAAATTCAAAACTTAGGGCTTGTTTATTAAAGATGGTTTTAAAATATTTATTAATATTATTTATTTATCAAAATGAAATGATGCTACATACAAAATATTTAGAAAATAACAAACTGATTTCGAACAGAGTTCTTATAAGATAGGTTCTGAAGTTGAATATTATTGATCAATGGAACCAAGTATATATAATGATACAATGTTATACATTATATAAATCAATTAATTAATAATAATAACAATAAAAATAACAATAACAACAACAATATTTGATTTCAAAACTCTTATTATTTGCCACTCAACCCTGTTAGTGTTCAAAATCGAAAACACACTTCCCTATGATAATTTAAAACTTTCTCTCTTAAAAATTCAAAACTTAGGGATCATTTATTAAAGATGGTTTTAAAATAATAATAATTATTATTTATTTATCAAAATCAAATGATGCTACATAAAAAATATTTAGAAAATAACAAACTGATTTGAAACAGGTTTCTTATAAAATAATCTCTTAACTTGAATATTATTGATCAACGCATGCAAGTATATATAATGATACAATGTTATATTTTAAATAAAACGATTAATTAAAAATAACAACAATTACAATATTTGGTCTCAAAACACTTATTATTTGCCACTCAACCATGTGAATGTTCAAAATCAGAAACACGCTTCCCTATGATAATTTAAAACTTTCCGTCTTAAAAATTCAAAACTTAGGGCTTATTTGTATTATTTATTATTAATCGGAAGATCTGTTTCACAACATCTGTGGACTTGTCAACAGGTGTTCTCAATACAACTGTCATCTAATACAACTTCAGATGTAACGAAAAAACTGTCATCCAAAACAGAATTTCACTTCGAATTTGCAATATGCCACATAAATGAATTAATTGATTAACAATAATAACAATAACAATATTTGCTCTCAAAACTCTTATTATTTGCAACTAGAACCTGTTAATGTTCAAAATCGTAAACACGCTTCCCTATGATAATTTAAAACTTTCCCTCTTAAAAATTCAAAACTTAGGGCTTATTTGTTAAAGATGGTTTTAAAATATTTGTTAATATTATTTATTTATCAAAATGAAATGATGCTACATACAAAATATTTAGAAAATAACAAACTGATTTTGAACAGGGTTCTTATAAGATAGGTTCTGAAGTTGAATATTATTGATCAATGGAACCAAGTATATATAGTGATACAATGTTATACATTATATAAATCAATTATTTAATAATAATACCAATAACAATATTTGATTTCAAAACTCTTATTATTTGCCACTCAACCCAGTTAGTGTTCAAAATCGAAAACACACTTCCCTATGATAATTTAAAACTTTCTCTCTTAAAAATTCAAAACATAGGGATCATTTATCAAAGATGGTTTTAAAATAATAATTAATAATTATTATTTATTTATCAAAATCAAATGATGCTACATAAAAAATCTTTAGAAAATAACCAACTGATTTTAAACATGTTTCTTATAAAATAACCTCTCAACTTGAATATTATTGATCAATACAACCAAATATATATAATGACACAATGTTAAATTTATATAAATCAATTAATTAAAAATAACAACATGTCACACCCTCAAAATCCACTTGCGGAGTTTTACCGCGAGGCGCATGACAAACCAGGATCCAAGTCAACGATCACAATAAACAAGTCTAAATGAACATATGCAATTTCAAAAACAAAAGTTAAAATCCCAAATAACAGCGGAAGCTAGTTCTCAAAACATAACCAAAGGTAATCCAAGATGTTCAACGTTTGAAAACCATGAAACCCTAACTAGACGCCGTGCAGACGCGTGCGCCCTAGTCCTGTGATGCTACCTTAGCGACCTGAGAAAACATGTAAGAGTTACGTCAGCACGAAATGCTGGTGAGTTCACAGGTTTGTAAAATAAAGTACCAAGTTCATCCTGTCCATACTATACCAAATTGCAAACCCAAGTACGCTAGCTAGGCGTATGTTTTATCACTACTACGATTGGAAAACCATTACTAACTCGCAAACCAGATGTGATTGCCCGAATAGTAAACCGTTCCTGTTTGAGACAATATGCACCCGCCCGGCTCCAAACCGACGGGTGGGGTAGGTCATGCCCAATAGATCTATTCACATTTCCCCGTTGTGCTAACCTGCACATTCATGGTTTCCCCCGGGACTTCCAATAATCGTATAGTAACCCGTAGAAACCCATAGCATGACAGTTGTTACCAAAACATAAGTTTAACACATGTTTTCTCCCCCAAAAGTGAAACCAGTTAAAAGTGGGGCCGTGAACTCACCTTAGGTTGCGTTACTTCGAATTATGAATAAAATCAGCAAGCTATGCTAGCCCCGTAAAGCGGCGACCTAACATATGACAGTTACAAGTACTTAGACTAATAACCCGTAGGTTAGTTAGTCCCTAGATGTCCAGACCATAACCAAGTTCGTTTGAAAACACGTTGACTGTTAAACTGACCAAATGTACAAGACTCGACATCCCATTGGTGACCCGAGACTCCCCGTGTTATATTTGCACTCTCAATCATACAATCATGCAATCACACTAACATGCGTTAAAGTCCAACAAGTCTAGCACATAGTTCAATTAGCACATAAATAAGTCCGAGCACATGTTACCAAGTTATTAGGTATGATACGGGGTTCCTACCATGTTCCTAGGTGTCAAATCGGGTCTCGGAATGCCAAAATACACTTACAACAGCAGTACAGGCGATTAGGAAAAGTCAACTAGCGATTATGAAAGTCAACAGGCGATTATAGGGGCTAATCGCCCTTAATATAGGTGATTAGGTCATAAGGTATGCATTTCAGGAGTTTATCAGGCGATTAGGTTGTAAGACATGCAATTCAGGACTTAACTAGCAATTAGGATCACAATCGCATGAAATGAAGGCAATTAGGCTCCCAATCGCCTATACTATAGGCGATTAGGCTCCCATATCAGGCGATTGGGCTCCCAATCGCCTATAGCATAGGCGATTAGGGTCCCTAATCGCCTTCAGTAAAGCTGTTCCAGTTTTTCGCGCGTTTAACCCTCCAAATCAAATCCAGAACGGTGAAAACACCAAAGATCAATCATACAACAATATCAACCATGTTTCAATCAAAATCCCTAGTTTAACATCGTTCTACCAGCCCCGAATGCAACATGTTTCCCCAAAATAATATACCTAGCATGAAACATCACATTCACATGCACAACCGTAACCCTAATGAACAATTACTCAGATTTCATCATCATTCTATTATAAACAATCTGTAAACACCTTACTACCATGCTAACAATCCTTTTTGAACCATAACAATCCCATCTATTAATTATAATTAACACATACAACATGCATAATAGTTTGGACTCGATTAACAACGATTATTAATGGATTTCGAAGACACAATCGTTTATAAACAGGTCTGGACCATTAGGGATTCAAAACAACATTAATAAAGATTGTAGGAATGAAAACCACACCTTAGGTTTATGATAGAATGATGTAATAAGCTTGAAAACGTGTATTTTGATCCAAAATCGTGTTCCGGAGGGTGTTTGCGAGTTGAAACAAGTTGTGGGACGGCTAGGGTTACTCTAATGACGTTTTGGAGGTCAAGTGTGGTATTTATAGTAGTTTTTAGTCGTCATGTGCAGTATAGGCGATTATGCAGCTTTATTAGGCGATTAGGGCTGCTAATCGCCTTCACTATCAGGCGATTAGCCCCCAATCGCCTAAAATAAAGCCCAGTCGCCTATCATGAAATGCTAATCGCCCTGAGGAAGGCGATTAGGGCCTCCTAATCGCCCTCAGGGTTTGGTTCCATGTGATTTGCGCGTTAAACCCCGTTTTAACATATGTTAACACATTTGCACATACCGACAAGTCACATAATGATTGTAAACACATAATACATGAAAATAAACACGTTCACACTCGTTCACCAATTCCCGGGACTCGAGACTTGTGTGTTCACTATGCTTTGACGATTCTACGAATCGTCACCCCTTGTACACTTGGTTAAGGACTGACATCTAATGATCCTCTAGACTGTAATAACGGTTCCCGAACCCTAACACGACTCGACTGACCCAGTTAAGTATAATATACGCGTGACTCGCTAAGGTAGACTTTGACCTAGAGAATGTTGTCAACCTGAATTTGCCGGGTGTCACATCATCCCCACGTTAGAAGAATTTTCGTCCCGAAAATTGCACAAGTACCAAAAGGAATAAATAAAAGAAACAGACAACAGATAGAAACCAAGAGAGAGATTTACCCGAGTTGTCACATCATCCCCACGTTAGAAGGAATCTCGCCCCGAGATTCATTCAGCTGCAGTGGTAACATATCTCGATTCAAACGCTTCCTTAGGAAAAAGATGAGGATACTTGGACTTCATCTGATCTTCCCGTTCCCAAGTGTACTCTGGTCCACGGTTCGAGTTCCAGCGAACCTTAACAATACGGATTTTGCTATGACGTAGGCTACGAATCTTGTAATCAAGGATCTCAACAGGTTCCTCCACAATGCGAAGACGATCATCAACCTTGATCTCCTCCAGTGGAACAATCAGAGATTCATCAGCCAAACACTTCTTTAGGTTAGACACATGGAAGACGTTATGTACATTGCCGAGCTCCGTAGGTAAATCAAGTCGATATGCCACCGGTCCGATCCGTTCCAGGATCGTAAATGGTCCGACATACCGAGGGTTAAGTTTGCCACGCTTCCCAAAACGTATGACGCCCTTCCACGGTGAAACTTTCAGAAGTACTTTGTCATCAACCTGGAATTCTAATGGTTTGCGGCGCTGATCGGCATAACTCTTTTTCCGATCCCGTGCCGCTGCCAACCGGTTACGAATCTGCATGATCTTCTCCGAAGTTTCTTACACTAGCTCAGGCCCAGTGAGTTGACTCTCGCCCACCTCAGCCCAACAAAGAGGGGACCGGCATTTTCGCCCGTACAGTGCTTCGAATGGAGCTACCTTGATGCTCGTGTGGTAACTGTTGTTGTAAGAGAATTCTACTAATGGTAGGTGAGCTTCCCAACTTTTGCCAAAATCGATCACACATGCCCGAAGCATGTCTTCTAAAGTTTGAATTGTGCGTTCACTCTGACCGTCAGTCTGGGGGTGATAAGCTGTACTCATGTCTAGCTGGGTACCCAAAGCCTTGTGCAAGGACTTCCAGAAGTGAGAAGTAAAGTGGGAATCACGATCCGAAATAATAGAAACCGGAACCCGTGCTTAGAAACAACTTCCTTAAGATAGAGACGAGCCAAACGATCCATAGTATCGGTCTCCTTAATGGCGAGAAAATGGGCTGATTTCGTCAACCGATCAACAATCACCCATATCTTATCACACCCGCTAGGTGTCTTAGGTAGTTTCGTGACAAAATCCATTGTGATCCGCTCCCATTTCCACTTTGGAATTTCAGGTTGTTGCAAGAGACCCGACGGTTTCTGGTATTCCACCTTGACCTTAGCACAGGTCAAGCATTTGCTCACGTAAGAGGCTATATCTGCCCTCATGTTTGGCCACCAGTAGGGCATCTTTAGATCTTGGTACATCTTATCCGAACCAGGATGAATGGAATACCAGGATTTGTGAGCCTCATCTAAGATAAGCTCCCGAAGTCCCCCGAATAAGGGAACCCATACGCGTTCTGCGAAGTAGTGCAGGCCATCAGGCCTTCGCTCGAGGTGCTTGTCGGCACCGTGCATAGTCTCAGCTTTAAGGTTTTCCTCCTTCAAAGCTTCTAACTGAGCATAACGGAGTTGGTCAGGTAGAGAGGAATGAATTGTGAGCTGCAACGCCCGAACACGACGAGGGTTTGTTGATTCCTTCCTGCTCAAGGCGTCTGATACCACATTCGCCTTGCCAGGATGGTACTTAATGGCGCAATCATAGTCATTCAGGAGTTCAACCCAGCGACGCTGTCGTATGTTCAGGTGTTGTTGGTCGAAAATATGCTGGAGACTCTTGTGATCGGTGTAGATGGTGCATTTGGTACCAAACAAGTAATGCCTCCAAATTTTCAACGCGAATACCACTACACCCAACTCCAAGTCATGGGTGGTGTAGTTTCTCTCGTGAACCTTAAGTTGACGCGAAGCATACGCAATCACTTTCTCGCGTTGCATCAACACGCAACCGAGACCACGAATAGAAGCATCACAGTAAACAACGAAATCTTCAGTGCCCTCGGGCAAGGACAGAATAGGAGCAGAACAAAGTTTAGACTTCAGTTTTTGGAACGCTGACTCTTGTTGTGATACCCCGAATTTTCAGGTTAACACATTAACTAAACTCTAGTTAACTTCTACGTATATTTGTAGCATTTTACTTGACTAGAGTTAGTTAAATAAGTTACACGATACACGGTTATAGGTGAACAATTGTATACACGAGTCTTGAACCCTGAACGTTGGTGAAACAATAAAACAAATAATTGTAGAATAACTCAGTTGATATTATTTGCAATTACGTGCTTACGTGAACTTATTTGTGAACTTATGTGACGTTACATGTTATTATGCAAAAACACGGTACCGGGCTCGTAACCAACTTGTCACAGACTAAGGGTCATATATAAGTTAAAAAAATATTGGGTTAAATATTTTATTGATTTATTATATTTTATGTATAAACTATTGCATGATGTTATTTAGATTTAAGCAAAATTAATTTTTGTACACGAGTATACGTCGTTGGGCCGTGACCGACTCTAGTCGGACTGAAAATCGTAAACTAGTTATACAAATATTTTGGTAAAATATTAAATGGATTCATTATTACATATTAATTATTATATAAGTAATAATCTATATATATATATATATAAAACAAAGTCCTTTTGCTGACGTGGCGTTCAATGGTGGCCTCAACCCGCTCTTGAATATGCCACGTGGCATAATGATGTGAAGAGTTTATTATTTTTGATTTTTTTTGCTTTTAATATTAAAAAAAAACCTATTCTAATCTCACTCTAATCTCACGGTTTATCAAAAACCCTAATTCCTCCTTCCCTGCACATTGTTCTTCTCAAAGAAGACATGGAGTATAGTGATTCCTCTCTACACTCTCCCAATCATCTTCCTAAAACTCATCACACGTCCACGTCCTATAACAATCCCAATCAAATCCCGTGTTCATCACCGGCGGCTCAAGCGGCATCTGACAGGTATGTTTCAACGATGATTGCAATTAATCTAATCTATTCATCATAAACAACAACACTAACCCTCTGTTTGTGCATTATAACAACCGATCGTTGACGCTACCCTAACTTCAACAATTTATCTGCTATATATGTATGTATATCTTCTTTTGCTTTTTCAATACTTTAAACTTTAACTAATATAAATTATTAGGAACGTAGCATCGATTCTTTTATTAATTTTTGTCTTCTAATACTAATTTCATATAGAAGATGGATACCCGTAATCAGGGTGATGTCACCATGGAATTTGGTGATTGGAGGGCTCCCCTTCAACGGGAAAGGATCGTCAACAAGATGTAAGTATATAACGCGACTTATGTTATACTTTTATTTGTTATTAGTATCTTATTATTATGTTATGATTAGATATTTTGAGAATTATGTTCTAACTTTCATTAGTCACGATGCACGTAATTAGGGACAACAGTCATAGACACCTGTTATATTATGATGATCTTATATTATATAAAGCAAAGAGTTAATAGCCAAAATCGTCCCTGAGGTTTGGTCACTTTTGCCACATCAGTCCAAAATCCAAACCGTCAGTTTTTTTTGCTATGGGTCATTCTTCACGTTTCTCCCACCTTCATCTTCTCATTCTCTCACGTCTCTCTCACCTCTCCATTATTAAATTCTTCGTATGTTCGGTGCTATACCTGTTCATAAACTTGATTATTGCGATATGTTTGGTTGAGTTTTTGTTGATAAGTATTTAGTAGTATATCCCTCAAAGCAACCACATAACGGTCCAGGTGGAACCTTATAGAAACCACTAGACTGACCGAATATGGTGTTAGTGGGGTTCATTGGTGCTTGATTGTTGGCGCTGTCACCGGACTATCAAAGATGAAAGTTTTTTTCAAAACGTTGAAGGGTACTCACTTCGAAATCGACGTTAAACCCGAAGATACGGTTCGTATCGTTTTAATTCTTATTGTTTTTTTGGTGTAATTGATTGGTAGTTAGGGTTTTATGCGTACTTTTTTTAGGGTTTAATTGGATTGTGCGTTTGTCTTCTCATGTGAATTGATTTACGTTTGATTAAAAGATTGGGGATTTGTAATGATATAGTCTGGGAACGTTTAAAAGCTGGGAGCTTGGGATTATTATTGTGCCTTTTTATGGAGTTTAGATATATGGCAGCGACTCCGCAGAATGTTGAGATGGAAGCGATATGTATATATCAAATAGTGACAAATGTTGCGGCCGGAAGAACTACGTCCAGTGCACCTTCAAAAGAAAGACATATCCCCCACAACCATTAGGAGTGAGTTTTTTTTCCTACTCATTGATCATCTTGGTCTTTAATATATGTTTGTATGTATGTGTGTAACTATGTTGTGGAATTATCATGAATAACATGCTAAAGAAATAGCAAGTGAATTCTGCTTTTTATTTGGTTTCTACTTGCTATATATTTTATGCTTTCTCTCACATTTGTTTTACATTAAAATCAACAGAAAGATGGAGCCATGTAGGTTGTTAAATTGAGGTATGTGAATTTGTTTTGTGCTTTTTTTATGATAGATTCAGCCCACTATGTGTAAAGAGCCCCATTTGATGAATTTTGCTTACTCTGTTTGCTCCAAGTTACATTTTTGTTGTTAGGCTTTTTTCTATGTTCTGCAACCTCTATGGAGGATTTTTTTTAGCATGTACAATACATTGTAATTTGTCAATAAGTAATTAAGTATATATCAAATAATAGAACTCTGCCTATCATATAAATTAATACAATATATTTGTGGAGGCAAATCAACAACACAAAGGATAATGCAACGTTGATCTCATCATGTTGACTGAAAGAAGACTTGTGCAATGGCCACATTTGACTGTAAGTACCACCATAGATAAACAACTATATGGTACAATAACCTGGATATAAAATCGATACATAAACATAAATAAATAAATTGTGGGTATGGACTGAAGTGGCAAAAAGTGACCAAACCTCAGGGACGATTTTGGCTATTAACTCTAAAGCAAATAACAAGATAAACATCATCTGCTCTAACACGGCTGATCAAGATCATGACAAGCTTCAAGGCTTTGGTCGCACTTGTATTTATCTTTATCCAATCATGTTTTGTCTATGGAAACTTTTATACTGACACATATTTTAACTGGGGTGATAGTCATTCTTACATTTTTGGCAATGCTGATGACCTTAATGTAATGTTTGATAACGTTTCAGGTACAATATAATATGCACATGATTTAAAGTTGACTAAAATCGTTAGTTTTAACAATGTGAGTGATGTTAGTTTTAATTATAATACCTGCAGGATCAGGTGTTCAATCGCTTAAGTCGTACCTCTTTGGCAGCATTGAACTATTAATCAAGTTGGTTCCAGGGAACTCTGCAGGAACCGTCACAGCATATTATGCAAGTGCAATACTTGTCAAACTCATTAGAGTTGCCAGATGGGTTCTTGGAACGGACTCAAAACTGTGGGGTGGTGTGGACGAGTTGGGTACCTCAGTTACAAATATTGAGCCATGAGTCGGTTGGTGGTTTCTTGACTCACTATGGTTGGGGTTCAATTGTGGAAGGGTTGATGTTCGGTTACGCTTTAATAATGCTACCCTTTTTGGTGGACTAAGGTCTCGATGCTCGAGTACTGGTGGATAAACAGGTGAGAATCGAGGTACCAAGAAATGAGGAAGATGGCTCCTTCACCAAGGACTCGGTGGCCAGATCGTTAAGGTCAGTTGTAGTCGATGATCAAGGGAAGATCTACAAGACGAATGCGATGGAGTTGAGTCAAATATTTGGCGATACTAAGCTGGAAAAAAAGTATATAAACCATTTCGTAGACTATTTAGAAAAGAAGAGGCATCTGCTTGAAGCTTAACCATGTGAAGCATGTATGTATTTTATAATATTCCATCCCGTATTGGACTTGTGTGTTACAAAGTTACCTTTTAATTTAGATTTTCAGTCCGTTCCCATTTCGTTATTTCAACAATATAATACTTTTAAAATTCCAAGTATAACATGGTTGTCTCTTTTCATTTCAATGTTTTGTAATAAGTTGTGTTTGCTTTTTTTTTAAAGCTTAATACGCAGCTATGCAGCTGTATTCCGATATAGAATTTTTTAACGGATTTGTATTCCTATTTGATACTGTAGATTATAATGGGATTTTTTTTAACGGATTCGTATTCCTATTTGATACCGTAGATTATAATGTGGACTTCTCAATTTATTCCATTTGTACGGCTTTCACTTCATCTATTTTTTTTTTTCTTTTTTATAATCAATAATAATAAACAAAAAACAGTTTTACTTTCTATGCACACACTTTATTAATGTCAAGGGCGTATGTGTTCTGATGCGTTTTGATCCAAAACTGATGCTTGCACATCATGTTTGCGAGGCTTTATTAGTAGGGAAAATATTTATTGATTGGTGTTCATCGATAGAGATTAAAGGATCACCTATTTTTACCTTTTGGTAGTATAAACATTAGAACTTTCCCTTACAGAACATGCAATTTGTGGCAAGTTTTTTTCATTGGTTTTTTATACGCTTCTATGTTTGACGAGCTCGGTAACCCTCATCTATGTTTTAGATCTAAAAGCTTTAATAATAGATTTGTTGTATCAAGGCTTTAAGGATGTAGTTGTTGATTGTTGATGTTTTCTTTCGTGCTTTGTTTTAATTTAGATTATACTAAATACTGTTACAGTTAGTATGCTATTGAGCTTTTGATTATATGGTATTCGTGGACCAGTAAGAACATATAATTAAAGTTGTTGATTGTTGTCGAGTTGCTTCAGTACCATATAGGCTTATATAGGATTGTCGAAACCGCCAGAACTGAAAAGAAAATAATTAGGAAGTTGATTGGAAAATGGATAGAATATTGTTGTGGTTTCTTAATTTTGCATCTCTATTTTGTTGGAAAAATTCTTGCTGTGATATAAGAAGTAAAGTAAATTGTTGATGGTGCGCGAACGAGTGGGCGCGACCTTTTCACTAGAAACCCTCCCCGAACATGCACACATCATCTTTCTCTAAACTATTAAAGTACTATTTTTTTTCTTTGACTGATTATCATATTTGTAGTAGGAAACAAGGGAAACGACGATGGAGGAGTTGTGACGTTGATTACCGACGATTGGAGAGGAGACGGCGGAGAGGTTTCCAGAGGCGGTGACGACGACATCGACGGCTAAAACTAAATCTAAAGATAAACAGGTGATATATTGTTTCTTTTCTTGCTTTGAAGTTTGTGCCCACTACAGATTCATGCTTCTTTTTTTTCCGATCGCAGACTCTTAGTATTATTGTTTATATCTGTTTGTTGTAAGAGATTTAGTTTCAGAAGGATTAGTTTAGTAAGTGTAATGATGATTTAAAGTAGACTCGGATCGCTATTTGATCATTTTAATTGTTTGGAAGATAATTAGGCTGATTTAATTGGATGTTGTATGATTGATATGCACATATTAGGTTATTAAGAAGGTGAAGTAAAATATTAGGGAGTGGTTAATAAATTTTGGATATTTGAAGGTTAAGGTTAATATCGGGGATAATAATTAGAGTAGAATTCGATCACAACTACCGACTCACATAAGTACAGATGAGTTGAGATCTAGAGGATTAGTTCACTAACTGTAATGATCTGGAAACTTTATATGATTGTTATTATGGTTTGGAAGATAATCAGGTTGATTTAATTTCATGTTATATACTTATAAGATTGATTTGAACATATTCGGTTATTAAGAGGGTGCTACAATATATTCAGGATTGTTTTAGAATTCTTGGATTTGTGAAGGTTTAGGCTAATATTAGGGATGAATGGATCATAATTGTAGTAGAATAGAATTAGTTTTGCCGCTTTCTATAACTACTGATAACTGTATTAGCAGAAGGTATGATGAATAGGTCGACACGGAAAGTGTAACATTATTGTTTAAGGTTAAGTGTTAACAACGGAGTTATACACTATTTTAGGTTAGGTCTTAGGTTTTACTTTCAAGTTTTATGATTACATTGCTAATGGAAGCTTGCAAGATTTGCTGCATTTTGCCGAGGATGGTAGCAAAACCTTGACATGGAATGCACGAGTTAGGGTTGGACTAGGGACCGCTCGGGCTCTAGAGTATGTCACCACATGTTAACCCCTTTATTTATAATAATTCTCTATTGTTCTGGCTATCTCCCAAGCGTTTTTACTTGGCAGGTACTTGCATGAAGTTTGCCTACCTTCTGTGGTACATAGAAACTTAAAGTCCGCAAACATTTTGTTTGACGAAGAGCTGAATCCTCATTTATCAGATTGTGATTCAGCTGCCCTTACACCCAACACAGAGCGTGAGGTAAACTTGATAGGTTTATTTTCTTGAATTGTATTTATATATGCATCTTTAATAGGTATTTGAACATGTTTGTTCAAATTTGTGCAGGTGGCAACTCAGTTAGTTGGTTCATTTGGTTATAACGCCCCTGAGTTTGCATTGTCCGGCATATACACCGTAAAAAGTGATGTTTATAGCTTTGGAGTGGTGATGTTGGAGCTGTTGACTGGTCGGAAACCACTGGATAGGTAAATCCTTAGTTAATGATACCTTAAGATATACTTTTTCCAATTTTTTATTTGACAATATTTTCCTTTCATGTACGTAGTTCAAGACAGCAATCTGAACAATCACCTGTAAGATGGGCCACCCCTCAACTCCATGACATTGATTCCTTGGCCAAAATGGTTGATCCTACATTGAATGGCATGTATCTTGCCAAGTCTTTGTCTTGCTTTGCTGACATTATTGCCCTTTGTGTTCAGGTAAAGATGTCAAATTTTTGTCGTTACATTTCTAATCGTATAAAATAAGAAAAGTGCATAGCGTGATGCTTCTGGTGTTGTATACATACAGCCTGAACTAGAGTTCCGTCCTCCCATGTCTGAAGTAGTGCAAGCATTGGTTCGGCTTATGCAAAGGGTAAGCGTGGTCAAGAGGCAATCCAGTGATGACTCAGGATTCATATATAAAACACCAGATCATGAGGCGTATGGGATGTCATACTAATATATCTAAATTAAAACCTTGCGATTTTCGCATATATATATGCAAGGTCAAAGACTCAACTTTGATTATGATGATGAGTCCAATGAAGAGATCTGCCTTATGTATAATTGTATATCTTTCCATCAAATCTGGTCACTTTAATTTCAAGTTAAAAGGTTAATATCCACACTGATGAGAGTTTTATATATTTGTATGAGAGAAAAAGACTTTTGACTTTTCTCTTTTTTTATTTTCTTTATTGTATCTTCCAAGATATTTGTGACTTCATAAATCGTTTTTTTAGTGTTCATCAAGTATTTATGCAAAATGATTGTATGGTGTCCTTGACTCCTTTCTCTTATCTATATAAACACTTATCTTACATTGAAGAACACTAATCACTGATTAGATTGGAAAAATGACTGTATGATTGGTTAGGGTTGACATATCGTGTCAAGACAACCTATTAAGATATGAAAACGATAACACACGAAAAGAATAAAAAACGAACATGACATGCCAACTTATCATGTCATTTTTTACAAACATGAAACTGTTTATACCAAGTTAATACGACACGACACGATAAGACCTATTTAAAAACACTATAAATATCGAACACATACCTGTTTAGAAACACGATAAAACACGAACCTGGGGATTTAAAGGCGGTCTTCGACGGTGGATGGTGGTGGATGTGGGATTTAGGGATGTCTTCACTTCAACGATGGGTGGAGGTGGAGGAGAGTCTTCTGAGTTATGACTTCTGAATAAGAGGTGGCTGGGGGATTTAGGATTTTCTTTTTGAAAAAGGAAGGAGGTGTATCTAATTATCAATCCCACATCCTATTTTTATTTAATAAAAAAATTTATCATGTACTAATGGATACTTAATAGGTAAACATGTATTTAACATGTCTAGACACAAAAATTAACAGGTCTATTCGTGTCTACCTGAGCAGGATGCGAAACGTGTTAATGTCAAACACGAAAATTGTTAAGGTTGTGTAGGGTATATGAAATGAGGGTTGTCAGTAATTTAGTGGAATTACACTGGGGCGTGGAGTGGCGCCCCTAACCACTTTTGCACCATAGCGCCTCAAACACAAGTCCTCTAGCACCATTGATGGGTTCACCACCCCTATAACGAACGTTAAGGTTGTAAATGATTGTTAAGTACAACATGTTCATCTTTAGTTGTTAGTATGTTAATATTTTGAAGTCTAAACTTTTGAACTATCAAGTTTGTTATCATAGACAACTTGATCTAACGATGATTCCCTAGGTATGTTTCACTTAAACTTCCTACTTTCAACCAGTTTTTTGACTTCTGATTTACTGCTTTTCTGTTTTATCACACTGTTATAAGCACTTCTTTTAAACCTCATTGATTGGTTTTGTGTTTTCCATACTCATTCATGTTGTACATCATACATTATTGATAGCACCATATATATTTGACATATAAAATGATGTACGGTGTTTGGCATCTTAACTGGAACAGAATAACTATTCTATAACAAATCCATATTATTTATATTATATTTTATTTTAATCTTTTACGTAAAATACGTGACATTCACTCCCGGGAAGCTCCCGGGTTATTTGCTAGTATATATAATATTCTAATTTAACGTGAACTTGGCATGACCAAGTGATCTTGCAAAAAAAAAAGAACATAACAATTGAATGGAGCATTAATTGCTTCAAAGAAAACGTCAATGGTGCTGCACATGCTAGAATTTGGGAAAGGTTGGCGCAAGAAAAGAAAAAAAAAAGAAAATTAAAACACTAAACATTTAGACAGGACCCACATGAAACAGACAAAGGACTAGACGCACATATCATCCGGTGTAGCGCTTGGGCTCTTCATAGCGTGGCCCAGTTCCTTGCCAATAGCCCATATCACTGTTGATTTGTTTTATAAACGATTTTTATCACTAAAACTTCATTATATCTCAACCCTAATCAACCCTACAGCCCCTAGTTACGAAAATTAAACCTCTACCCTCTGCCATTAACATAATCTAAAGATTCTAGGAGCTTGAGAAGGTTTAGGATCAAGAGGATTAAAGGCATAAGGTATACAACAACTCTACATGTGTTTTAATCTCTTTTCTATATTTTAATTATGTTTTAAACACCATAAAAATGTTTGTCCAGGTCTGATATAACTTTATAATAATCAAAACAAGAGTTTTACAAAAGATTAACATGGTAAACATTGAGCTTTTGTGATTATTATTTGATATGTTTCATGTTAATGCATGTTAATGATTTATAAACATCTAGGGTTAATAGATGTAAATATTTGTGATAAAACTTGCATGTTTGGACTCCTACATAATATTATTATCTTGATGTATTACGTGTTTAGGATGCTCTTGAATGATAATATCGACTAGGTTTTCTTATAGTTAAGATTATTGCATGTTTAAAAACTGGATAGATTGCATGTAACGATTTGTAGGGTCTGTAACATGATGTTAAAGTATGAGTTTTGATGATTTCTTTGCATGGTTGTATTGTACATAGTCTTAGCTTTTCATAATGGGCAAAATCAACTGATTTGGACTTCGTTTGAGTAGTTTTTGGAATTTTATTTGAATAAAGGTCATATCAGAATTTCAGGTTTGTAAAATAGGTTAACTTTAAACGATCATAACTTGAGTTCTAGAAAGATTTATGTTATGAAATTTGGACAGCGGATCAACATCGGAAAAACTCGGCTTTTCGAAGTGGATTCACCTCGTTTGGATGAATACACGATTTTAGAGAATTTTTCTACTAAACTGACCTGCTGTGGAAATTTTCTGGACATAGCTGTGTTGTACGAATTTTAATAATTTTTGTTTTTGGTTGTGAGATAAAACAAAAATATGGGTTATCAAATGAATCCCAATGAATATTCAGTAAAAATTTGGGAGTTTAATTCGTTTGTTAAGTATTTTAAATAATTCGTTTTTCACAGCGTACAATCTGCCCTGAAAACGCAGATTGTGTAAGGGATGTTTACGTGACTCTTTGGAGTCTTATATGGTATGTATTTGACATGAACTTGCATGAATACTTATATGAGATGTGTATGAGGTATTAAACTGATAATAATCAATATGATCACCAACGGGATACGTAGGACTTACTTGTGCATGTAGAGTCATTAGGTGTCACTACACGGTTTGAACTTTAGAAGTTTTGGACAAACAAATTGCATGATGTGTTGGTATGCACGTATACTCACCTAGTGACACTTGTAATAGGGAGTTGGTAGCTCGTTACTGTTTGAGGGATTTGGATCATTCACGTGCAACCTAAGGTGAGTTTCACTACTCTTTTCTCAAAAGCATGCGTCTCGGGTTGAGACAACGTAATTAACTTTTTCTAGTCCGGGTTGGGACTACTACTTTCTAGTCCGGTTTGGGACTACTTACACATCCCGGGTTGGGATGCTATGGATCCTTGTGTGGGTCGGTTTTTGCTAGTTCGCAAACTGTGTCCTTGATGAACTAAACCAACTCTATCATCTGTAAGTCCTTCACATACCGAATGAGTTGCCGGGTTATGGCAAGCGGGTTATTAGTTGATAGCGCTATTAGGTCTAACAAACCTCACACCGGCTCAGGGAGTGCAGGAGTGAACTATAACTTAACAGATTTTATCATTGTTGATAGGCAATGATGTAAGGCATGCGGCTCACATTTGTGGGTACACGTACATCAGCAGTTTGGTATATCGGTGTTAGTTATCATGAATGGGTTAGCTACCCTTGACATGCGATGAACTAGTGTTTACACGGTTCTTGGAACCAACTCAATTACTTGTTTACATGGTTTAGAAAACCAGCGCGGTTACATACTCATTTACTTTACTTATTGAACTCACCAGCATTGTTTGTTGACCCACGATTTACATGCTTTTGCAGGTAGTTAGCTTCCGGTGCCAGGATTACAAAGCACTGCACACTTCACTGCATTTGGGGTCTTGGGCATACATCTAAATTACATATTATGCTTTTACATTTTCTTTCATATGGTTTTAATCTGGGCGCGTTGTTTTGCGCATGGTTTCTAAAAGGTTTAAATTTGGTTTACGCTTCCGCAGCTTAACTAAACTTGATTTTTGAAAACGAACTAAATGGTTTGGGCATTTAGAGTTCGTTCATATGACTTATGGCTATGGGATCCTGGTATGTCATGCGCCTCGCGGTATAAACCCCGCAGTGGAAATATGAGGGTGTGACAGATTGGTATCAGAGCCATTGGTTATAGTGAACTAGGGTTGCATTCTAGTCTATAATCATCATAGCATAAGTACTACATTAGTTACACTCACAGCTTAAGTGCACAACTAGCTTTTGGCTACATATATCTACAACACATGATTTCAGGAGATATGTTATCTTCTAAACCTGATTCTGAACACGTCACTGGTGGGGGTTACACCAGGTGGCGCATTATTGGGGATTAGTATCCTACCACACCTCATGGATGAGGAAACAACAGTAGTACAGGGGAGAGAACCATTGCAAGCGCTGTGGCGCACGTACACAGAGAACTGCATGACGCCTATGGCGCAGTACCGCTAAACTGAATCGAATTAGAAGTCAAATATGGAGACTTATCCTTTTTCACTAAGCAAGGAGACAATTAATTCCTGTTCCTTGTCCTTGATCTTTCTTACTCTCATTTGAAACTCAGATGAGACTGGGTTACTCATATAGAATTTTATTTCTTCTCTATTACCTTTACACTCAGTACGAGCGAGCGATTGTATGACATGCATATCCCTGTTCCTCGTGAGTTATAGTAAGTTCACGGGAATACATCAGATCAGGATTTGTTACTCACACTCTTGAGGAGTTGTGTAAAGCCTACGACGTAGTGCCATATCTCAAGGGAGACGAAACCTACTAAGGACTGACGGCCACGATTGGAGGAACGAGTGGTGCAGCTGACCACTGAACTGGTTTACGTAGGACCAGAGTTGGAGACTATACGCAATGAGATCCATATAACACTGATAACCGCGAAAAAGGAGGAAGAAGGGATGGAAGGAAAACCTGAGCAGAACGAACACATGGAAAGTAAGGATGAATGTTCCACTATCTCGTCAGAGCGTGATGACGATTTGCTCCTGCCTTTCCTCGCTAGTCTTTTTCTTTTCCTTTCTTTTGTGAACCTAGATAAGAGTGAATTCTTATCAACAATAGGGTGGTTGAGGCCCTCACATCCTTGTAAGCTAGTAAGGATCCATTATGCTAAATCATTCTTTTCCTTTGACTTCCGCATTTGAACTTCCCTATACTTTGAACGCACTTACCACAACCATAATCGCTAGCGTATTTCCAAGGCTTTTATGGCTTGTAAGCCTCAACAACTCAACGTGACTGAAGGAGAATATTTGGTTACTGCGATAGTATAGGTCCTTGCCATATGCATCTGCCCCAGGTAGGAAGGGTAATGTATGCTACATACACACTCGACGACTTACAGATACTTGGGTGGAGAATGTAACACCCTGTGATGAAATTTAGAAATTTGTTATCTAATGACGTTTGGGACTGAGATCGATGCCTACACTACCAAGCTACGGGAGTTAGCTATATTATGCTCATATCTATCTAACCTACCTTACAAGCAGATCGAGCTTCTTATAAAAAAAGGGTTGGTCCCACATATTCATGGCAGGACTACCACAGCTCACATATCTAGAATCTAACAAATCTTTCACCCGGCTCACAACCTCATTGGCGAGGCTGTCGAGCATGGTACTTTTTCAAAGCATGATACTCCATCTTCTACCTTTGGTGATAGCAAGAGAACATTGGACGGCGTGAGATATAAGTTCTTCAGAAGCAACAACTAGAATAATGGCAACAACAATAGCAACAATGGCAACAACAACCTCAAAGGTGTTCGAGAAATAACATGTGTAATCGGTCGGGAGAAGCCATGAGCGACATCAATGGGTGACAAGTATGTTCTCCTATGAAAGATCATCTTTCTGTTGTTCCTTTCGTTTTCGGTGCGAATATCAGCTTTGTGTTTTCTTTTAAAACTTAGCAAACTCCTAGGGTTAGTCCCTACTCTTCTCGAAACCCCATTTTCTGTAGAACTAGCTAAAGGCAAGCCTGTTGAGGCGACCCCTGTCCCTCGCGATTGTAAACACGAGTTGGATGGTCATTTATTTGGCATCAACCTAATACCTATCACCCTAGGAAGCTTTGATCTCGTGGTTGGCATGGACTGCTTGTCCAAGCAACGCGCTGAAAGTTCTCTGTCAAGAGAAGATTGTTTGTATCCCTATCCCTAGTGGAGAACTGTTATCTATTCAGGGTGATCGTGGTGGTGCCATGGTGGGCATCATCTCCTTCTAGAAAGCCCAGAAGTGCATTCAAAAGGGCTATCCAGCCATTTTGGCTAACATTTCTGACATTCGAGTCGAAGTTGAAACGAAGATTGAGGACATCCCTGTGGTTCGTGACTTCCCAGATGTATTCCCAGAGGAACTACCTGGACTTCCACCTATTCATCAAGTGGAGTTCCAAATTGATCTCGCGCCTGGAGCAGCCCCAATCGCACGCGCACAATATCGCCTAGCACCAGGCAATTTGTAAGAACTATCTACCCAACTCCAAGAGCTATTGGATAGGGTCTTTATCAGACTTAGTTCTTCACCTTGAGGAGCACCAGTCCTATTTGTTAAAAAGAAGGATGGAAGTTTCCGCATGTGTATTGATTATCGGAAGTTGAACAAAGTAACGGTTAAAAAACGCTACCCTTGCCTCGTATTGATGACTTGTTCGACCAGCTTCAAGGGTCGAGTTTCTATTCTAAGACAGCCTTTCGAACTCGTTATGGACATTATGAGTTTTTGGTGATGCCATTTGGGCTAACCAATGCACCGGCTGTGTTCATGGATCTAATGAACCGAGTGTGCAAGCTCTATTTGGAAAAATTCATCATAGTGTTCATAGATGACATACTGATTTATTACAAGAGCGGGGAAGAGCACGAGCAACACCTGCAGTTGATCTTGGAACTCTTGAGAAATGAGCAGCTGTATGCGAAATTCTCTAAATGTGACTTTTGGATTCGAGAAGTCCAATTTCTTGGACATGTGGTTAACGAGGCAGGAATACATGTTGATCCCGCCAAGATTGATGCTATTAAAAAGTGGGAGGCTCCTAAGACTCCGATAGAGGTGCGCCAGTTTCTTGGTCTCGCGGGATATTATCGCAGATTCATTGAGGGATTCTCTAAGATCGCTCAACCCCTCACTGCCTTGACACAGAAGGGTATTACTTACAAGTGGGGAGATGCCCAAGGATCTGCTTTTCAATTATTAAAGTCGAAACTTTGCAGTGCACCTATACTATCATTACCTGAGGGTAGAGAGGACTTCGTGGTGCACTGTGATGCGTCTATCCAAGGGGTTAGGGTGTGTGCTGATGCAGCGTGAATAAGGTGATCGCGTACGCCTCATGTCAATTAAAGGTTCATGAGAATAATTACACCACCCTCGACTTGGAACTCGGAGTAATGATTTATGCTCTATGAACCTGGAGGCATTATCTCTATGGAACGAAGTGTACGATATTCACTGATCATAAGAGCCTCCAACACACATTCGATCAAAAGGAGCAGAACATGCGAAAACGTCGATGGGTCGAGCTCCTGAATGATTACGACTGTGCCATCAGATATCATCCGGGAAAGCTAATATAGTAGCAGATGCCCTTAAGGAAACGAAACCCAAGCGGGTGCGAGCTTTACAACTTACTATTCACTCTAAATTACCTGATAAGGTACGCGACACTCAGGCCGAAGCTTTGAAGGAAGATAAAATCGGGCTTAAGACGCTACACGGTGCTGATAAACACCTGGAGCTAAAGACAGATGGTCTTCAGTATTTCATGAATCGAGTCTGGATTCCACGTTTTAGAGATCTCAGACAACTTATGCTCGACGAAGCTCACACTTCCCGTTATTCGGTACATCCTGGTTCTAGATAAAATGTACCAAGATCTTAAAACTCTGTACGGGTGGTCAAACATGAAAGCTGAAATAGCCACTTATGTTAGTAAGTGCTTAACGTGCGCTATGGTTAAGATGGAGTAACAAAAACCTTCGGGCTTACTTCAGTAAACGGAAATTTTCATGTGGAATGGGATGGGATTTCCATGGACTTTATCACCAAACTTCCGAAAACACCGAGTGGGCACGATATGATTTGGGTCATCGTTGACCGTTTGACCAAATCAGCACACTTCTTAGCAATCAAGGAGACAGACAAGTTGGAACGTCTAACTACTCTATATATTAAGGAAGTTGTCTCTAGGCATGGGGTGCCTACATCTACCATATCCGATCGCGATACGCGGCTTCTCGTTTTTGGACTGCTCTCAATGAAGCATTGGGAACTCGCTTAGACATGAGCATAGCCTATCATCCTCAGACGGATGGACAAAGTGAACGTACCATCTAACACTGGAAGATCTACTACAAGCGTGCGTGGTGGACTTTAGCAAGAGTTGGGACAAGCACTTGCCGTTAATCGAATTCTCGTATAACAACAGTTACCACACTTCAATTCAGTGTGCGCCTTTTGAGGCACTTTATGGACGCAAGTGTAGATCTCCCATCTTCTAGACTGAAGTTGGGGATAGCCAGCTGACAGGTCCTAAACTCGTACATGAAACTTCTAAGAAGATAGTACAAATCAGGAATCGAATGGCTGCTGCTCGTGATCGACAGAAAAGCTATGCTGATAAGCGTAGGAAACCCTTGGAGTTCCAAATTGGGGACAGGGTGTTATTAAAGGTTTCGCCTTGGAATGGTGTGATACGCTTTGCGAAGCGGGGAAAACTGAACCCGCGGTACGTTGGACCATTCGAAATTGTTGAAAGGATTGGTCCAGTCGCTTACGGGTTAAACCTGCCAGATGAACTTAGTGTGGTACACAATGTATTCCATGTATCGAATCTGAAGAAGTATCTATCGGATTCAACACTGGTGGTGCCACTGGAAGAGATCCAGGTGGACGACCAGCTATGGTTCGTGGAAGAACCAGTGGAGATTCTTGAGGAGGGCGTCAAGAAACTCAGACAAAGCACCATACTTATTGTTAAGGAGTGATGTAATTCCCGCCTAGGACCGGAATACACGTGGGAACGCACGGATCAAATGCAGCTTAAATACCCACACCTCTTTTCTGAACCTGAACCTAAACATAGATCAAACGCTGAACGTAAAGCAGCTCTTTCAAAGTGAATTTCAGGGTGAAATTCCTTTCAACTTGGGGATGATGTGACATCCAGGAACCAAGCACACTTTTCCTAGCTGGCTTTATTGTTTACTTGCTGAATTTCGAGACGAAATTCTTTTCAACTTGGGGATGATGTGATACCCCGAATTTTCAGGTTAACACATTAACTAAACTCTAGTTAACTTCTACATATATTTGTAGCATTTTACTTGACTAGAGTTAGTTAAATAAGTTACACGATACACGGTTATAGGTGAACAATTGTATACACGAGTCTTGAACCCTGAACGTTGGTGAAACAATAAAACAAATAATTGTAGAATAACTCAGTTGATATTATTTGCAATTATGTGCTTACGTGAACTTATTTGTGAACTTATGTGACGTTACATGTTATTATGCAAAAACACGGTACCGGGCTCGTAACCAACTTGTCACAGACTAAGGGTCATATATAAGTTAAAAAAAATATTGGGTTAAATATTTTATTGATTTATTATATTTTATGTATAAACTATTGCATGATGTTATTTAGATTTAAGCAAAATTAATTTTTGTACGCGAGTATACGTCGTTGGGCCGTGACCGACTCTAGTCGGACTGAAAATCGTAAACTAGTTATACAAATATTTTGGTAAAATATTAAATGGATTCAATTATTAATTATTATATAAGTAATAATATATATAATATTCTAATTTAACGTGAACTTGGCATGACCAAGTGATCTTGCAAAAAAAAAAAAGAACATAACAATTGAATGGAGCATTAATGGCTTCAAAGAAAACGTCAATGGTGCTGCACATGCTAGAATTTGGGAAAGGTTGGCGCAAGAAAAGAAAAAAAAAGAAAATTAAAACACTAAACATTTAGACAGGACCCACATGAAACAGACGAAGGACTAGACGCACATATCATCCGGTGTAGCGCTTGGGCTCTTCATAGCGTGGCCCAGTTCCTTGCCAATAGCCCATATCACTGTTGATTTGTTTTATAAACGATTTTTATCACTAAAACTTCATTATATCTCAACCCTAATCAACCCTACAGCCCCTAGTTACGAAAATTAAACCTCTACCCTCTGCCATTAACATAATCTAAAGATTCTAGGCGTTTGAGAAGGTTTAGGATCAAGAGGATTAAAGGCATAAGGTATACAACAACTCTACATGTGTTTTAATCTCTTTTCTATATTTTAATTATGTTTTAAACACCATAAAAATGTTTGTCCAGGTCTGATATAACTTTATAATAATCAAAACAAGAGTTTTACAAAAGATTAACATGGTAAACATTGAGCTTTTGTGATTATTATTTGATATGTTTCATGTTAATGCATGTTAATGATTTATAAACATCTAGGGTTAATAGATGTAAATATTTGTGATAAAACTTGCATGTTTGGACTCCTACATAATATTATTATCTTGATGTATTACGTG